>OW386285.2:269294762-271694762 GCA_936432065.2 Rutpela maculata
TAAATTTCAAAATATAGGGGAATTTGAGGACTTATTAATGAAGCAGTATTGGAGTGATTTCACCCAACAAAAGGTGAGGCAAAACCTATTTAGTGGTAAGTACAATGAGAGGTATGGATTGTCGAGAGAAAATTATGTTCTCAGGAAAATTTACAACATAATTCATTTAGAACCTAAGTTCAATGAACACGAAATTGTAAAATATATTGCGAGGCATTTCCCTGGGAATATTCAGAATGTTATAATTACGCAGAGAATTGGGACTTTAGATAATTTAATAGAGTATTTAAGAGAGATTGATGACTATAACCAAAACAGTAACAACAATCAATATCAACAAAATGACAACAGGTACTTCAACTCAGGAAATAGGTATGACAAAGCTAATGATTATTATCAACATAAAAACTTTAATAATCAAAGGGGAGATCAAAACAGGAATAACTATGAAAGAAACAATTATGATCATTAAAATGGTAATAATTATAATAGATATGAGAGAAATGAAAATAAAAATGATTATAATCAACAAAGATATAACGGAAATCAACAATATAGGGGACAAGGGAACTTTAATATGAATAGGGAACACAATAACCGACAAATTTTTGAAAAGAAGCAAGTCCATTGGGAAAATAAGAAACCGGCATATGATAACTCAAACCGGGAAAAGGGAACATACGCACAAGTTGCAAACACGAATATTCAAAGAGCGAACGCGGTTATTGAAAAATCACAAGAAAATATGAATGGAATAGAGACAATTGCACAAGTAAATTCTAGGTCTCCGAATCTGGATTTTTAGATAAAGAAATTTTAAATATAAATACTACGTACGAACATATGAGAGAGTATATCGGAATTGAAAATGATGATGAAATAAAAAATGTTAAAATTAGTACATTGCCAATTGTAAGTATAAAAATAAATAATATTAAATTAGAAACACTTCTAGACACAGGATCTGAAATAAGTTTAATATATGAAA
This sequence comes from Rutpela maculata, assembly GCA_936432065.2. Lineage (NCBI taxonomy): Eukaryota > Metazoa > Arthropoda > Insecta > Coleoptera > Cerambycidae > Rutpela > Rutpela maculata. Next base: position 269,295,751 of record OW386285.2, read on the forward strand.
ATATCTTTAATAAACATTTTAATAACAGTAAAAATAATTGTATACATGTAGCAAAAATACAATTATTAAATGTAAATGGGAAAAAGTTTGTAGAGAGTAACAAAGTTTTAAACACTACTTTCAAATTTGAGAATCAAGAATTTAAGGGGGATTTTGTTGTAGTAACAAACTTGAATTATGATATTGTTCTGGGAGAAGATGTTTTATCGGAGGTAAGGGCTAAAATAGACTTAGGGGAGAAAATATTATTGGTAGAAGGTGAAAGAATACCCATTTTTAATATAAATCAAATGAATTGCCAAGAAGCCAAAATAAATGTAATGAAGGGCAAAAGTCCCGAGGTAAATAAGGGGGGAATAGGCAAAATGGCCAATGAAGTAAATAATAATTGCGGTAAACATATGCTGGAAAGTACCACATATGTAGTAAATGCAAGTTTTTTAAAGTCCGAAGAACTAATGATAACTTGTCCCTCCAAATATGATAAAGTAGTCCAGAAATTGTTACAAAAATACATCTCGTTAATAAATTATGAGCCAAGAGTAGCTAAAGGTTACATTCATAAATTGGAAGTAGATGAAAATAAACCATTTAAAAGTAAAACTTATCCCATACCATTTAAACACAGAAATCAAGTACAAAATGAAATTTCAAACATGTTAAATTCTAATATAATTGAGAGTGCTAAAACTAATTATATAAATCCATTAGTTATTGTTAAGAAAAAAGATGAATCAATTAGAATATGTTTAGATGCTAGAAACTTAAATCAGATCACGAAGTCACAATTTGACGCACCGCAAACAATCGATGCTATGTTATCCAGAGTTGGTAAAAATATGATATTTACAAAACTTGATTTAAAAAATTCTTTTTGGTTAATTCCTCTACATCCAGATTCGCGTAAGTTTACAGGGTTTAGTGTAGATGGACACATATTCCAATTCAAGGTAGTACCATTTGGACTGCAATCTGCGTCATCAGCTCTCGTACGTGCTATGCAAAATATACTTGATAAGTATGATAGTTTCTGCTTGCACTACATAGATGATATTTTAATATTTTCGGAAACTGAAGAAAAACATATAGAACATTTGGATGTTATTTTAAATGCACTAAATGAAGCAGGTCTTAAACTGAACATTGGAAAGTGTGAATTCTATCGTACGTATGTTAAATATTTGGGGTACAAGATTAAGCAGCAAGGAATTAGTATTGGTGAAGGAAGAGTCAGAGAAATTAAAGATTATCCGCGACCTACGAATTTAAAAACATTACGAGGATTTCTAGGCGTTCTAAATTACTACAAGAAATTTATACCTAGATTATCAGAACTAGAAATTCCTTTGTTAGAATTGCTTCGAAAAAATGTTAAGTGGGAATGGGATCAAAGGAGAGAAGAAGCTTTTGAGAGTGTAAAGAAAAACTTTCATGATAATTTACTGCTTCACAGTTCGGATTTTTCATTACCATTTACGTTGAGAACAGACGCGTCTGACAATATTATAGCCGCAGAGCTGACGCAATTTCAAGGGGGAATAGAGACGCCAATTTGTTTTATATCTCGAGTTTTAAAATCGTACGAAACCAGATATTCCACGACAGAAAAATAATTGCTTAGTATACTATATTCTTTGACGAAACTGTCGTTCTATCTAACTGGAAATCATTTCATAATAGAAACTGATCACTCAGCTTTATGTTTTCTAATGAAAAATAGATTTGCCAACAATAGAATTTACCGATGGTCTCTGTTGATACAAGAGTACTCATTCACAATTAAACACAAACCGGGGAAAGAAAATGTCACAGCAGACGCATTAACACGTAACAGACAAATCCACACAGACAACATAAACACGTTCACAGTAGGTCTAAACACATTAACACATAAAAATGATCTATACACTTACACACAAGTTTTAAACAGCCAAAAACAGTTAGTTGACTTGAGAAATAAGATACAAGAACATGCACACAGAGGTTTTACCTTAAAGAATAACTTCATAATAAAAACTATCATGAACGAGGAAAAGTATGTAATAGATGAAACTCTCGCGTCAGAAATTTTATTAGATTTGCATTATAGATTTGGACACATTGGTATTCGGAAAACATGGATGATTTTCCGAGAGACGTATTATTGTATAAAAGATTTGTCTTTAGCAAAAGAACTTATTATGAAATGTCATGAATGTCACATGGGTAAAAATAAAAACCATATCAATCAGAATACAGTTTACAGCATCACAACTGATCAACCACTAAAGCTAGTAGCTATTGATTTTATAAGTAATTTGATTCCGGATATGAATGGTTATAAACATATTCTGGTGATAGTAGACATTTTTTCAAAGTTTATCAAACTCTATCCCACAAAACGATGTAATACTACCACAGTATTAAAATGCATAAATCATTTCTGTAAAACGATTGGGAAACCTTCAAAAATATTAGCAGATAATGCAACTTATTTCAATAACGAAAGAATGAAAAATTATTTTATAAAGAGACAAATACACCTAGTTTTCACTACAATAAGACGACCAAATGCAAACCCAGCTGAGCGTTATATCCAGGAGGTCATAAGATTCTTAAGGATAGTAGCACATCATGACCACAGAGAATGGCCATCGGCTGTGGCAGATGTGGAAAATTACATGAATAACATACCAAGTACAGTTACCCAAATTTCACCAATTCTAACCATGTTAGGACAATTACCAGGTAGACCATGGATGAATAGTGAAAAATTAAACTTAGAAAATATTCATAAAATGGTAAAACAAAGACTAGATCGTAATGCCAAAAGGTATCAAGAGAGGGAAAATAAAAAGATTCGTAAGAAAGTCAAATTTAAAGAGGGAGATCAAGTTATTATTAAAAGGTTAAAGGTTTCTGACTATAAAAATAACATATGTGCCAAGCTACAATATCCATTTGAAGGGCCTTATGAGATTAATAAAGTTTTGAACGAAAATACTTATGAATTAAGAAATAAAAATGACAATTCAATCAGAGGTAGATTTCACATCGCATTATTGTACCCATATGATGCAGTTTAAGTAATTTTACGCAGATAAGAAAAGGGTATGTATGTCTGTCTGCGTATGAATCTCACATCATATTGACAGAACTAAGGAATTTTCACACAGGTCAAAAATCTATTAGTTAAGGGGGAAAATGTTGTGATATTCGCCCCAGACAAGTATAATATTTGAAATTGCTAGTCATACCCGATAATCTAAAATTTAACTTCAAAATTACGTTTAATAAAAGGTTACTAATGGTGCCTGTTTGAAGCGCGAGTGCATGTTAGGTATAGTACAGCTCCGGTCATATGCAGAAGGTAGGACTGCGACGTGAAAGTAAGGCAGTGTGTTTAAGGGACATAAAAATATTAAATTTGTTGATAAACAAGAGATTGGTACCTGTAAAGAGACAAAAATTGGGTATAATGTAGGATAATTAAAATAATAATTGATAAATAGAAATATTGACAATTAGTGAGTCTAAACAGAATAAAAGATAGACTAAATGAACTCTACGAACAGAGAAGATTATTACCAAAATATAAAACGTGATGGCACGCTTTAAATCAAATTTCACAAAATTTTGGATTTTGAAAGACATTAATCGTAATTAAATAAATGTAGTGTATTTAGGAAATAGATTCCACGTTATCTTTGTAGACAATGGTTCAGACCATAGTGTCAATGTAGTTTCGTTAAGTACAGCCAGAAGTACGCTTCCTGGGGTATCAAAATGTTGTCCACACGACGGCTGAAAGTTCATAGTGTTAGTAGGTAGAAAATAAGGTAGAATAGGAAATTCGTACATAGAAATGTATAATAAAACAGGAAAATTGACTTGGAATAAGATTTCACAGTGTATAATAGTATTTAAGGGTAAATTTATGTAAACTTGTTAATATTCACATAACCAGGAAAAATTTTAAATAAAAACATTAACCTAGACAAAGAACTACTAAAAGAATCAGGAAGCTATCAGGAATAAAACTCAATCAACAAAAACCATATTTATTATAGCATAAAGGAGAAATAAGTAAATTCCAAAATAAAAATTTTATTCAAGAAAAATGTATGAAACAAAAAATCGAGTTTGAGATGAGATGTCAGGGTGACATAAAATAAAAAAAATTAAGAAAAATTTTGCAAAAGCTTAACTAAATAGGATTTCCTGATCATGTAAATATATAGAAGAGTTAATAAGAGCAAATAATAAAATAACATTGTAAACTGAGAATTTAAAAAAGAAAGTGCAACGAAAACCTAAATATAGGTACTTGTCTATTTTAAAAAAATAAAGTGTCAGAAAGTGTTTCGGCAGTTCCTGAGAAGTATTCAGCGACCGAAATCCATAGGAAGCACAAGGAAGATATTCCCATATCCAGAACGGACCAGCTGATGATGATGATGATATGATAGGAGTGAAGGAAGCATGTGAACTGGTAGTGTGGTAGCGTACGAAAATCATCCGGTTGCGTATACAAGGTAAAAGCTTTTATCAACTAAATTAACAAATAACATATTTATTTTGTCTGAGATCTCTATAATAACAATACAAGGCCGATAATTTTAAGTAGTTATAAGAAATATTGTAAAAAACATTTTGAAAATCAGCAAATCATATTCCAAGACAAAGGATCGAATAAATTCAAAAATATTCTTTAATCACAGTGTTTTATTGATCGTTGCTTAATTTCTGATCTGAGCAATATTGAACCTACTTCATCCCTGAAAGGAGTTTTGTCTGCACTTGGCAGGTACTCATGCTAAATTAAAATATTTTGTTTTTATTTGTGCAAATAGTTTGGTAGACACTTAGTCACCTGGCGCTCAACAAATAAACCATAAAATCACATATTTTCCTTCATACACAGATAAAAATAGAACATTTATATATATATATATATATATATATATATATATATATATATATATATATATATATATATATATATATATATATATATATATATATATATATATATATGTTATATAAAATTATATGCTTATTACCCAGACTTAGTCGTAACAAACCTTCACAGGCATATCATGTTACATGATAACGACTTCTCTTATTAATTGCTTATCTTCAAGATATCATATTACACCTTTGTTTCTCATAACTTGTGCAGACTGCAGAACTGCAAATCCTTTGTTCTATATTTTGCTTACTCAGGTTCTGTATGTTATAAATATGACTAAACACGCTTTGTTAAATCAGTTATTAAACTCAGTTAGAATGCAACACTTCTAATTTATTATATTATTCCTTTTCCAAGAGCCAACGTTGGCTCCATTAAATAAATAAATCCTTTTTAAAAAGTCACTCATGTAAACCGTGATCTAACATTGGCGCAGTCGGTAGGATCCGTAAACATCATCAGAACAAGAAGCCTAACTGGTAGTGAAGCGTAAGAGAACAAGGAGAACATCTGCAGAAGGTGCCTAACTAGTGCGTGTACATCTACGAGAACAAGGAGACCTTCCTCACTGGTGGTGGCGGATCCCAATCCATTGACGGACGAAGAACCTACTCATGGAGATGAAATTAATGTAAGTCATTTTTAAGAATCATCTCGTTATTTCATTTTACAATTAATTTTTCTCATAATTATTTACGTGTATTATACCGCTAATACACTCGGCAAACAAAGCCAATTCTGTTATCAAACAAATCCTTTACAAGCTACAACGCAACAATTCTAATTTTAAGTTATTTATTTTCGTATTCACGAAACGACTGTGTATTATACAGTTAATACACAATTTATTAACGTACGCAACATAACAAACTATTTCAATTCAATTTCCGTATCATACTGCTGATACGCAACCAATTTTAGTTCAAAAATTTCCAAACAAAAAAGCAAAATGCCAGACAGAGCTCAACCAGAGCCGGTTCAACCAGTTCAACCAGTAGTGCCGACGACAGCCGAGCAACCAGAGCAAGTCGAGCACGAGGTAGAGCCTTACAAACTCTCAGAAATTTTCTCGTTAATTCCGGAGTTCGATGGTAACGCCATCAACCTCCAAACTTTCCTAAACTCATGTCAGTGCGCCCAACGCATGGCAATTCATGACCAAAAAATCTTAAAAATAAATTGAAAGGCAAAGCTGCCGAACTAATCAACTCTCGTAACCCTGCCACATGGCCAGAAATTAAGGCACTCCTAGAAACCCACTTCGGTGACTCTAGAGATTTAACAGCTCTTATCCAAGACCTACAACGAATTCACCAATTGCCTGGTGAATCTGCACTAACATTTGTTTCGCGTCTACAAACGCACAATGCGAAAATGCACGCTGCAGTGCAAAAACAAAATTTAACTTCGGAGCAAAGAACCGCACAAACAAACCTGATCGAAACTATGACATTAAATAATTTGTTAACGGGTCTAGAACCAAATCTAGGCAGAATAATACGTGCCAGTAACCCTCCGACAATAATGAACGCAATTATTAGAATCCGTAGAGAGCTACAACTCTCTTATTTTGAACAGCAAAAATTCCCAAAAAATAGTCCGGTCAAAAACCCAGTAATTCAACAAAAGCGACCACAGGGTCCCAATTTGCAACAAAAGTTCTGTTCCTTCTGTAAACGAAATGGACATGTAATAAGCGAATGCCGCACAAGGCAACAGTCTCAAAACTTCCAGAGACCAAGTTTCCAAGGAAACCCAAACTCACAAAATTTTTCTCATCAAAACTTCGCACAACCGAGTAATAATCAATTTAGTCAGAGGACATTCCCTCAAAATAATCAGCCAAATCAATCACAGCAAAACAGGCCCTCAGCCATAAGGCCGAACCCTAATTTTATGCAACAGCGACTATCAGCTATCCAACCTAACCCAAATTTTAATCGCTTTAACCAGCAAAAAGCTCATCATTTGAATTACGAACCCTATGACAATTATGACAATCAATGTAACTATAATCAATATAATGACTACTCACCCGATTATCAAAACGTAAGTGATAGTTATGAAAATTATGATTCAGGCAACGCTCAAAACTTTTCAGATAATTATACGGCTAATTCTCAATATTATGAGCAGTACGAGAATTATACTGCTAATTCTCAAACACTACAGGAGGATTATACTGCTAATCCTCAGGATTTTCGCTTAGATCCGGAGTACTCCACGGATACTCCAACACAACAAATAGACCAATTCGACCAAATATCAAACCAAATACAAACAATGAATCTCAACGACAGTTTCGATCCAATGCTGAACTTCCCAGAACAGACGTTCATGTAAATACGCTTTCTCACACCCTATTAACCGTAAATTCAAAAAATCTTTATTACATCAAAGACGCAACCGGCAAATTTAAAATTTTGATTGACACAGGTGCAGGAATTTCAATTTTTAAACCTAAAACAGCTGAAAATTATAGACGTAGATCCCCTGAAAATGTAATTATACAGGGTATTACTGATCAAAAAATTTATATCAACGAATCTGTTCTCATCCCCTTTTCAGATGAATCACACAAGGTTTATATCTATAACCTAGATATAGATTTTGATGGACTACTAGGCGCAGACTTTTTAGAACATTACGAATGCCGAGTAGATTTCAAAAATAAACAACTAGTCACAAATTTTAAAACCGTACCACTATTTAAAGTCACGGAAGAAACTACAGTAAATTTACCTGTACAACCAACTGGTAACTCTAACATCAAAAACCAAAATCCAAATTTAGGCAACATCAAAAATTTAATTTCTATCGAACCTCGCATGGAAAAAATCTGTAAATTAAAATGTAATCTGCAAAATACCGAGGCTATACTGTTAGCCCAAGAAATTGAAAAAGTACGCCTACCAAATGCTCTCGTAAAAATCGACAGCAACGGAGAATTTTTAACTTCGATCGTGAACGCTAACGCAATACCGAAAACTATAAATTTCTCTAACCTTAAACTAGAACCAGTACAAAAATTCCAATCAATTTTTAATGTAAATGCTCAAAATTCCGACAAACATCCACAGACAGACAGATCCTTCGAAATTAGGAATGAATTGCGCTTGGATCATCTAAACGAAGAAGAGGCCGAAATAGTAACGCAGCTTTGTTTAGACTTTCAAGATATATTCTATTTGGAAGGAGACAATTTAACTTTTACTAACGAAATTAAGCATTCTATTGACACCGAAAATTCCCGACCGATATTCACTAAATCGTATCGATATCCTCAGGTCCATAAAGAAGAAGTTAAGTCCCAAGTATCGAAAATGTTAAGTCAAGGTATTATTCAACCCTCAATCTCACCTTGGTCCTCTCCTGTCTGGGTAGTTCCCAAAAAACTGGACGCTTCTGGTAAACAGAAATGGCGCGTCGTAGTCGACTACCGCAAACTCAACGAGGTTACAATTGGTGACAAATATCCTCTGCCCAACATTTCCGATCTTTTAGACCAACTTGGCAAATGCCAATATTTCACAACCTTAGACTTGGCTTCTGGTTTCCACCAAATCGAAATTAATCCCGCAGATATTCAAAAGACTGCTTTCACAGTTGAGAACGGTCATTATGAATTCGTGCGAATGCCATTTGGACTCAAAAACGCTCCATCAACTTTTCAAAGAGTTATGGATAACATCCTGTTAGGTATTCAAAATGAACGATGTCTCGTCTACATGGACGATATCATTATTTACTCTCCTACAATTCACGAACACATTTCACGTCTAACTGAAGTCTTTAAACGCCTTCAAAAAGCCAACCTCAAAATTCAACCAGACAAATGCGAGTTTCTCCGCAAGGAAGTCGCTTATTTAGGACATCTCATTACAAAAGACGGCGTAAAACCAAACCCTTCGAAAGTTGACGCTATTTTAAATTTTCCTCAACCGAAAAATCCAAAAGAAATTAAATCATTTCTAGGCTTAGCCGGATATTATAGGCGCTTTATTCCTAATTTCTCCAAGATAACCAAGCCTTTAACAAAACTACTACAAAAAGACGTACCATTTCTTTTCAACAATGATTGTATAAATTCTTTTCAAAATTTGAAACAAACATTAACGACAACTCCGATATTAATCTACCCCAACTTTGATGAACCTTTCGTTCTAACCACTGATGCGAGCGCATTTGCCGTCGGCTCAGTGCTGAGCCAGGGGCCTATTGGCAAAGATTTACCCATTGCCTATGCTTCTAGAACCTTGTGCAGTGCAGAAACTAAATATTCAACGATTGAACGCGAGCTTTTATCGATAGTATGGAGTGTAAAGCACTTTAGACCATATCTGTACGGTAGAAAGTTTAAGCTTGTAACCGACCACAGACCACTCACCTGGCTATTCTCTATAAAAGATCCAGGAAGTAGACTAGCCCGTTGGCGACTCAAATTAGAAGAGTACGACTACGAAATAATTTATAAACCTGGTAAAATCAATAAGAACGCGGACGCACTTTCCAGAATCAAAATTAATCATTTTTCCGAATGTTCCAAATTCTATTCAAAGGTTCTAGCCGCGAACGACGAAGAGTCAGACGACGACGAAAACCCAGACGATAATAACGAAATCACTAACGAACAGATTTCCCAAGAATTTGAAACTTTCGCCAACTTATATAAAACAACATCTTTAATTGACTATTCGAAAATCAAAGCCTCGAACAAACAACTTTTGTATCGAGAACATAAAGATATTATAACCTTTTTCCAACAAAACAACTTACAAGACCTACATCACAAAATTATCGAGGACATATTCGAAGAAAACCCCGAATTTCATAACGATAAAATCAATATTGTATCAAGCAAAACAGTCAGACATAGGAGATATTTTATCATCCCTCTACCTTTTGATATCGAATCTGTAATTGAACATCCATTTTTGGTACTATTTAAAAATCAAGATGTTCTAGATCTCTCTAAGACATACTTTGTCGAAAATAATTTAGACCTCCCCATACTTGAAATCCTATCATTCATTTTTGCGGAAAAAGACTTAAAAGTAGTAATTTGTCAAGATATCGTCAGAACTGCCGACGAAGACGAAATTCCAATTATATTGGAGCAAAATCATTTTGGTAAAAATAATCTACACCGCGGAATAAACGAAACTATTCGAAGAATTAGAGAAAAATACACTTGGCAAGGTCTAACTAAAGACGTTGAAAATTTTATAAAAAATTGCGAAACTTGCCAAAAGACTAAAGTATGCCGGAAAAACCTTAATAACCCTCTAGTACTCACAGAAACCCCAAGAACACCATTCGAAAGAATCAATATCGATTTATTTGAATTCCCTACTCGAAATTATGCTTTAACCATTCGCGACGAATTAACTAAATTCACGCAAGCATATGCAGTCCCGGATAAATCCGCAAAATCTGTCGTAAACACTTTGTTGTTATATTTCCAACACTATGGTACCCCATTAAGAATCCATTGCGATTACGGTGGCGAATTTGACAACCGCTTGCTCAAAGATCTCTGCACCCTCTACGACATAAAACTAACTTATTCAAGCGTAGGACATCCCCAATCGAACGGATCCATAGAAAGATTTCATGCTACTTTAGCCGAAATGATAAGAATCCACAAAACTGAAAACCCAAACGAACATCCTTTCACCATTTTACCATATGCGGTAATATGCTATAATAATTCGGTCAATAAGACACATGGTTTTACTCCATATGAACTTATATTTGGACATACGTCTAACAGACCACCTGAAACCTTATATAACCAGAAAGAACTAATAACTAAATATGTCAGAGATTTGAACAATAGAATATCCCACTATTATAAAATAGCCCGTAATCGAACACAAGCTCAAAAGGAGAAAGCGAAAGTTCGCTTTGACAGAAATGTTCCCCAGAAACGATCTGAGTACAAAATAGGTGACTTAGTTTATGTAAAAGAATCTCAAATTAAGAACAAACTACAAAATAAATTTAACGGTCCCTTTAAAATAAAAGAAATTTTTCAAAATTCTGCTACCCTATTAAATCTCGAAACAAAACAAGAAACTAAAGTAAATTTTGATAGAATGAAACCATATACTGAAAATTAAATTTATTTTCAGGTTTCTCCTGCTGTTCGGATCAGCACTCTGTCAATACAAAATTACCCCGATCAATAACACTGTTGGTGTATACTATCACCAAGACACGGACATCGTGGTGACAAATGACAAATGGACTCTGCTAGTGCATAAAAATATTTCATCCCTCAAACTAGCTTTTGACAAAAATCAAAATAATTTAGACAGAATCTTGAACACCCTCGATGGTGCTGACCAAAAATCAATCCTGTTTAGAAGCGAAGTCAAAACAGAGTTTAACCTTTTAATGCAAATTGCTAGTTCGATAAAAACGAAATTTGACGAAGTCTTTTCAGACACAAAGAGATATAAACGCGGAATACTTAACGGTTTCGGAACAATATTCAAATCAATTACCGGAAACTTAGACGCCGAAGATGGCGAGTACTACACTAACTGTATAAATAAATTAAATAATGACGAACATCAATTAGAAAACTTAATCAAAAATCAAATCTCAGTTACAACTTCTGTTATCAAAAATTTCAACTCAACTATACAAAAATTACAAATTGATGAGGAAACATTTAACAAAGATATCAAAGAAATCGAGCACACAATTCAATCTATGACTCAAACGATCCAAGCTGCCGAAATAAAACTAAAATTTCTATACATTTCCGAACAACTAATGGCCAGCTATTTGTATATCGAAGACAATCTAAATGATATTTTAAATTCAATAACATTCGCCAGATTAGGAATTATTCATTCATCAATCATAACACCTGATCACTTAGTAACGGCGTTACAAGAGATTTCACAGAGTTTGCGAAGGAACAATTTACCTCTTCCAATTAAACTATCAGCAGTTGCTCAATATCTGGATATTATTGAACTAAAAGCTTTTCAACTAGATTCTAACTTAATATTTGTTTTAACAATACCTCTCATTGAACCTCAAAATTACAACACCTTTCGTCTGTACCCTATACCTATACTTGATAACAGAACTGGTCTACATCACTTTTTATCTATTTCACAAAAGTTTATCGCGAGAGACGATGATTCTTTAATGTACATACCTATACAAAATTTGAAAGAATGCAAACCACTTTATTTTGGAACCAAACTATGTTCGAACCTGTTTGCATATCCTATCGACCAAAATGCCATTTGTGAAGCTAGAATATTAAAACCATTGCCGAAACTCCCAGAAAATTGTCAAACTTCCTTCATCATTAGTCAAGGATACAACGTCCAAGAACTTGAAGACAACACATGGCTAGTAATTAATTCCGAACCACTTCACATTACCATCAACTGCCCGAAGAGAGAATCCATAACAGAGCTAATTAACAAAAATTCCATCATAAAACTACAACCAGGATGTTACGCCTATGCAGGCATTACTCGAATACAAGCCAGTGCTAAAGACTTTTCCGAAATTAAGGACAATTCACATCCAATCCAAATTCCTTTTGAATGCTGCAATCACATGCCCGACAAAATCGAAATTCCAAAATTAAAACCGCTTAAATTAAACAGTCTCGACGTAGAAGATTTAGATATTGCTAAAAACAAACTAGAGCAATATTCCAAAGACCTAGATGACCTCATAAACGAACCTTTTGCGACCAAACATGTATCTTGGTTCACATACTTCATAATCACTCTCATCATCCTATTAGTTCTACTTTACATAACTTGTAAATGCAGAAGAAGAAGATGTGGAGCATTGCGAATCCAACCCTCAACGGATAACCCTCCTTCACCTCCTTCAGAGCGAAGCAGAGTATTTACCAAATTTCCTAGACTGATCCCTCCAAGAAAGCGACCCGGTATTAGACCTCAAGAAGAAGAGGACATCGAGTTAACATAGACTTTCATGTGGAGTTTTACCCTTGTCTATTAATTTAGACCATTGTATTTTATCCTTATTACGTTATGTAATGTTTTATTATCGCTTACCAATTTTAACTTTTACATTATTTTATTATTTTGCTTTATATTCATTCAACATTGTTTCAATTTATTTTTGCATTATATTCGTTTAACGTTTTAACAATTTTCAAAAGTTGCTGCATAACATCAACTTTTTTATTAAGGGGGAAGTTGTTATATAAAATTATATGCTTATTACCCAGACTTAGTCGTAACAAACCTTCACAGGCATATCATGTTACATGATAACGACTTCTCTTATTAATTGCTTATCTTCAAGATATCATATTACACCTTTGTTTCTCATAACTTGTGCAGACTGCAGAACTGCAAATCCTTTGTTCTATATTTTGCTTACTCAGGTTCTGTATGTTATAAATATGACTAAACACGCTTTGTTAAATCAGTTATTAAACTCAGTTAGAATGCAACACTTCTAATTTATTATATTATTCCTTTTCCAAGAGCCAACGTTGGCTCCATTAAATAAATAAATCCTTTTTAAAAAGTCACTCATGTAAACCGTGATCTAACATATATATATATATATATATATATATATATATATATATATATATATATATATATATATATATATATATATATAATCTTCTGCCATACCCATGTTCTTGAGATGATATATCTCAAGGAGCGATGGCCAGTTAGAAGGCCTGTGATCAGCCTTAGGTCAGACTTTTCGAGTTCGAGAACCTTGTGGCATTCTTTGTCGAATAGGTTATAAAACCTTTTCGCTTGTCTTTAGCCTGGAGTATTCCTCCAGTAGGACTTGCTTTGTTCCTTTTCCCATTTTTGGACTTCCTCCGTTATGTGTCCCTTAGATAACCCACAGAGCAGTCCGGGTCCGAAAAATGATGCTTCAGCCCCTTTTCTTGCGAGGCTGTCGGCTAATTCATTGCCTTTTTTTAAGAGTAGATCATTACCATATTATTATTTGTTTGAACTGAAAACTTAATTTTGGAACTCAAGAATCTCTTATCTGAGCCTCACGTTCCCGTTTTACTTCAACCAGCGACCAACGCATGGCAAATACTCATAATTGGCACATAAATGGTCACGCGCACTATCGTTAGCATATTATCATAATTCGTAATTTTATGGAAAGCCATAAAAGGATCCAAAGCGAAATCTCCCACCAGTTGGCCATCCTTCAATTTGCCAACAGTGTACAATAATGGGCCATCGCAAAGGACCATTAATCATGCCACCCTTTGGCCAGCATATTTTTGGCTCACACATTTTTCAATATATTTGATTATAGGAACACTTTCAAGCAGCCATATATATTTTGCATAACCTATTAGATTCTGGTATATTTTTTCGTATTTGCGAAAAGTTTAATAATGCCATTTTATTCCCCCCCCCCCCCGGGTTTGAAATAATTTTTTCAGAAGTGCGCTTTTCTCAAAATATTTCATTGTGTCAACTTAAATGGGACACTCGCTATATTTAAAAAGCTTTATTATTAGTGAAAGCTTTTATTAGCCCTGAAACATTCATTTTAGAGGATTCCAGAATCGCGGGCGCTACCGCAGCGTGGCGCATTTTCCGAAAATGTATCTACCTGCCCAGACAGCACTCAATAGCCTTAGGACAACCACTGGCCATACTTGGAGGATAAGCGAGACGTCCTGGGGACGTCCTAAACTGGGTTAATCCCGATTTCGGACCTCCTGTGGATATCCTTTTGGTGCAAATCGGGTTTGCCCATGGATGTCTTCAATGGGATAGCCCATGGTCGTCCATAGGAAGAAAAAAGGACCATCGTGGTTGTCCATAGGAAGAAAAGGGGACCAATTTAGGTTAAAATCTGGACAACCACAGACATCCACACATAGTTGCATCTGGTTACCCATAGTATCTACACAGGATCAAAATTGATCTTATGTAAAATCGCGATTACTGTAGACAATTTAAAATTTGGGGTATACTCACCCTCCTTGCGTAATAAATAAATCTCATATTACAAAAAAAATTAACTTTCGTAAAAGAGGCATTTGCAAGATATGTGAATTTCCTGCGTAGTGGATAGATTACACAACCTATAGTTTCAGGCTTACTAGGTGAGTATCGCAACATAAGTAATTTGCACCTTGCAAGGAGAGCCATCTAACGTGAATTGTTGAAACTAGCGCTAAGAACGAGTTAGCTAATATCCCCATTTTGGCTGTTATTAGGACCATATTTTATAAGTAATATCTTCCGTCAATAAAATTCATTCGTCACAGTGAAAGCATAATGCAAATATAAACTAAATAAAAAACTTCTCATTTGTACTTTAGGTGAATTTATCAATTATCATGAATTTGGGACCTACATTAGCCCAAAAAGTTGACCTATGGATGGCCCTAGGGATAGCCTTTGGTTATTCCTATATAGGTTTTAGATAACTCTAAAAAGGCTATCCTATAGATAGTCATATAGGTTACCCAAGCAGCACAATTAGTTTATTTTACCAGTTTAAAGCCACAATAACCTAAGATAGTTGATATAACGTAACTGCAACCATTGCTTTCAACTTTGAAGGCATATGGACTTAATAGTAATTTAGTAAGCAATATTTAGGTAATATTTTCTTAAGAAATGCCCGATAAAGTCACATTGACTTTAGTGTAATTTACAAGAAATATTTACGTTACTATTCCTTAAAATTTAACTCTAAAGTTAAAGTGCATATTGAGGTCTATGTGTAGGAAAATATTACATAATTTTAGACTAAATTATTAACTTTGGAGTTGCTGTCTTTTGTCTGGATAAAAAACAGAGAAATTTTACCAATTTTTTACGTAAGTATAACCTGAGTTTTGTCTTGTCCTTGTAGTCAGATTTAGGTTAAAACTTTAACCTCATGGTCACAACTAGTTCCAATTTTAGGTCAAATTTACCCTAATTTTACTTCCCCACTAACCTAGCATATGTGTTTAACTTAAAGGCAAATATTACTTCATAAAATGTCCTGAAAGTTATTTTTACTTAAAAATAGAATTAGGTCCCTTCCCTGGAAGGAAAAATTACGTTTTCATTGTCTAAATTACTTCAAAGGACTATAATGACTGTTTTATGTTGATGCCCTTTCCAGTGTCAACTGTACTTTATTAGTGGGATAGTGTCCTAATTTGTAGACTTATTGTTAGCAGCAATTTATTTTGTTTGAGTTTTCTGTTTTCGTGTTTTTAAAAATAAAAATGGAGGTGTTTTGTTTTAAATGCAAGAAAGTATTCTACAGCCAGTCAACCTTTAGTCGGCACAACTGAAAAGTGCATAAGTAAACAGAACATAATTATATCGAATATGCGGTGCACTAAAGATACTTGTAATTGTATTTCAACTTTTCTATTACCGACTTGTTTGCATTCGAATTAATGACTACATTATACCGTGCGTGTAATTTCCCATTAGGCGTGTACATTCACGTAGCGCGAGAAATATGACAACACCGGCAGCCGTAAATTCGTCCATCGATGGAGCATTCCAGCTCTGTTATTTCATTTCAGCCAGCTGGCACACGCGAGTAGGTAAAGAATGAGAAACGGCATGTACCCCCCTCCATGCCTCCCTGTGTACCCCCCACTCCTCACCCCACCCTAAACGGGATTGGTCGATGGGAGGGGATGAGCCACGCCCACCTTAACGTGATTGGACGATGGGAGGGGATAAGCCGCGCCCACATGGACGGGATTGGTCAATGGGAGGGGATACGCCGCACCCACCTTAACGTGATTGGACGATGGGAGGGGATAAGCCGCGCCCACATTAACGGGATTGATCAATGGGAGGGGATAAGCCGCACCCACCCTAACAGGATTGGTCTATGGGAGGGAGGGAGGGAGGGAGGTGAACTCAACATTCTTCTAAATGGGGTGGGAGGTGTGTGACGTGGTGGTGGGAGGTGTGTGACGTGTTGGTGGTATAATAGACCTCTGTTACAGGCATACATCTTAAAATATATTTAGAGAGTTCAAATAAAAAGCACCTCCCCCCCATCAAATTAACTTTTATTGTATAAATACATTTAACACCATTAAGGTTTCCATTATTGTTCATGTGCTAACAGTATTTCAAGAAACAATTAAATTTTAACTATTCAAGATGGTCGAAAACTGTAGTGTCTTGCCTGAACTGAAATTTGACTTATTTAATAATTTACCTTCAGCACCTCAGAATAAAAATGATTTAGTGATACTTGGTGAAAGAAGGCATAAATTAAATAAATCGAGAAGCAAATATGTGTCAACAGGATTATCCAGTGACTTCTGTTATAACCCATGTGTAAAGCTAAGTGGAAATAAAAATGATGCAATAATTTTTACTGAAAAAGAGTGGACTCATTTTCTTACATTTCGAGGAATTGTTAATAATTTCATATACTCCAACGATAAAACACAACCAATAGACGCTGGTGATTTCCTTATTCAATTTGAGCAATTCCCCAATTCCAAAGTTATAAAAATTGTAAAGAACAATTCATACGTTTACTTGGGTTATGAATCAATCTGCAAGTTGTGGGAAGTATTACCACTTGTCAAGTATAGCATTGATATGTTAAGAAGACAACAGTTTATAAATTATTTCAAGAACGTGCAGAGAGAACTACAACGTCAAGGAGGAAATGCATTTGAAAATGCTGTAAACCTTATTCAACAGAGCACGAATTGTAATAATGAGAATATTTCCATGCTCATGGAGTTAATTTACATTTATCCAGAAGTATTCGAAGTGGAATGTTTTGGTAGGGTGTAATGGTGAGGAATATGACATTTAATTTAGCGTTACTAAATGTCACATATTGTAAGTCCTATTTTAGAAGTAATGTATATAGTGATAGATTTTGTAAATTAATGTAAGCGTAACTCATTTACTTGTTATTTTATACAATTTTATAAAATATGTGAAAAAGATATAAATAAAAAACACTTGTTACTTAAAATTTGTTTTATTAAAATAAAAAGACATATGTACAGATTATATTTATACAATTTGATTTTTCAAAATCCATGAATTATGTTGACTGTTTCACCCAAGCCATTTTATGTAGAGTTTATCCCCCTTTTTTCTGATAATCCTCTCCACAAGATATATGTCAGGATACTTTACTTTCTGTAGTTCATGCTCGTAAAAACCTCCTTGAATTTGATCCCCTTCCTGATCGTCCAAGAGATATGTTCTAGGATTACTTCTATGAATCTTTCTGATTTGGAAAATTTCATTTGACCAATTAGGAGTATAACCTTTTGAAAATGCTTCTCTATATTTACTAATTCTTACATAATCGTTAACTTTAAATTTTTGTTTTCTTGGATCAACTGTTTTCAGATGGCTATAGGCAGTTCGCAACAATCGTTTCTCATCTTTCTTTTTAACATTTATTGGTTTCATTCCAATAGTTCTGTGTTTTGTGTTATTGTATTCTGTAACGATATCTGATAAGATATCTAACCATTTGTAATTTCCTTGTAGGCTGAACTGCCTCCACATTTTATTTTTTAAAGTTCTATTCACTCTTTCTACAACACTCGCTTTAAGGTGTGTGTAAGAGCTACAGTGGTTAATTTTCCCCCTATCGGTTAATTCCTTAAATTTCTTATTGTAAAATTCTTTACCCATATCTGTCTGTAAATTTTTGGGTCGTACATTCATCTGCGACAAGATCTTGTCCATCGCTCGTACAACTTCATTTCCACTTTTATTTTTCAGAGGTTCGCACCAAACAAATTTTGAAAATACGTTAATAACCACTAAAATATACTTATAACCTTTATTTATTTTAGCATACTTGATCATTTCAACAAGATCTGCTTGAACAAGATCATTAAGACCCTTAACAATTGCTCTTCTTCTTTTAAAGTACTTTCTGGCAGGCTTATGAATTTCATTGACTATTTCCTGTTTAATGTTAGTCATCCTTGGTCAGCGGGCACTGCAGAACAATTTGAACATATAGCGGATCTTTATTCTTTGCATAGAACATAAACTTATCTTCAATATTTATGTTATATAAAATTATACGCTTATTACCAAGACTTAGCCATAACAAACCTTCACAGGTATATCATATTACATGATAACGACTTCTCATATTAATGGCTTATCTTCAAGATATCATATTTCACCTTTGTTTCTCATAACTTGTGATGACTGCAGAACTGCAAATCCTTTGTTCTATATTTTGCTTACTCAGGTTCTGTATGTTATAAATATGACTAAACACGCTTTGTTGAATCAGTTATTAAACTCACTTAGAATGAAACACTTCTAATTATTTGTATTATTCCTTCTCCAAGAGCCAACGTTGGCTCCATGTAACTAAATAAAAGTTTTTAAAAAGTCATTCATGTGAACCGTGATCTAACATTGGCGCAGTCGGTAGGATCCGTAAACATCATCAGAACAAGAAGCCTAACTGGTAGTGAAGCGTAAGAGAACAAGGAGAACATCTTCAGAAGGTGCCTAACTAGTGCGTGTACATCTACGAGAACAAGGAGACCTTCCTCACTGGTGGTGGCGGATCCCAATCCCTTGACGGACGAAGAACCTACCCATGGAAACGAAACTAACGTAAGTCATTTTAAGAATCATCTCGTACCATTTTACTATTTTATTATTTTTCGCAACTTATTTTATTAAAAGTGTATTATACTGCTAATACACTCGGCGCACAAAGCCAGTTCTCTTGTCAAAGTGAATCCATTCCTCTACAAACACAACGAAACAAGTTCATTTAATTTTAAGTTATTTATTTTCGTATTATACTGCTAATACGAAACATTGTGTATTATACAGCTAATATACAATCCATTTACGCACGCAACGTAACAAACTAATTTAATTTAAGTTCGTATCATACTGCTGATACGCAACCAATTTTTATTTCAAATAATCTCTAAATACAAAAGCAACAATGCCAGATAGAGATACAGCTCAACCAGTAGCACCCCAACCAATAGTACCGGCACCAGCCGAACAACAACAACAACAACTACAACAACAACAACAACAACCAGAGCAAATTGAGCCTTACAAGCTCTCTGAAATTTTTTCACTAATACCAGAATTTGATGGCAATGCCATAAATTTACAAACATTCTTAAATTCCTGTCATTGCGCCCAAAGCATGGCAATTGGAGATCAAAAAATTCTTTTGACCGTCCACATAAAAAATAAATTAAAAGGCAAAGCTGCCGAATTAATAAATTCGCGTAACCCTGGCACATGGCCAGAAATAAAAGCACTTTTAGAAACTCATTTTGGAGATTCTCGAGATTTAACGGCCCTAATTCAGGACCTGCAGCGCATTCACCAATTGCCAGGTGAATCCGCCCTAACATTTGTTTCGCGTTTACAAACGCACAATGCGAAAATGCACGCTGCAGTGCAAAAGCAAACTCTCACGACAACGCAAAGAGCTGCACAATCAGATCTCATCGAAACGATGACACTTAATAATTTACTAACGGGCTTAGAACCAAACTTAGGCCGCATCATTCGTGCTAGCAATCCTCCTAGTATACTAAAAGCCGTTAGCAGAATCCGTAGAGAGCTACAACTTTCCTACTTCGAATCACAGAAATTCCCAAAAAATAACCAAGTAAAAAGTACAATGCCTCCTCAACAAAAACGACCACAAGGTCCCAATTTCCAACAAAAATTTTGTTTATTTTGTAAAAGAAATGGACATGTAATAAGCGAATGCCGCACAAGGCAACAATCGCAAATAAGGCCAACAACGTCACAAAATTTTCAAAGACCAAATTATCAAGGAAACCCAAATTTTCACAATTTTTCTCAAACCAATCAATTTAATCAGAGGACATTTCCTCAAAATAATCAATCTAGTCAACCACAACAAAACAGGCCCTCAGCTACCCATACAGCACACCAAATAACGATTACGAAGTGTTCGCATTGTGACGATGTATCTAGATGCAGACACAAGGTTACACAATTCTACGATGTAAATGTGCTACGTTTACACATTGTAGGAAAACACGTATGCACAAAGGTTAAACGTCCGCCTCACAATGTAGCCACAGTATACCATTTACATACACACAAATGATTTGATCCACAGTGTGTTATCGGATGCACAGTGATTGACTTCCTAATGTGTCAGACGAATGACGTCTTATGCTAGACGTTAATTTTTTCAGGTTATATTTGGTAATCCCCCCACAGGTTTTTAGCAATGGGAACATATAAAACTACATACTAGTTAGTAAGTCTACTTGATAAAAATAAAGTAATTAATGCATATACGTTTTGTCCTATGAATTTATTTGTTAGCCATCCGTATATTTTATTTACATTAACTATCTAATATTGTTTACCATCACTCCAATTTCTTCTCACAAGGGTCGCCTGTAAATTATAATGTTTATTAAGTTATTAAATTCATTTTTACTTACCTTTGCCAATTGCGGTGGGTAGGGATCGAACCTACACGTTTCTGTTGTCCGTATTACAGTACTGACAACAACAACAACAACAAGCATTTATTAATGTTTCACAAAGTACAATAATGCGCCATTATTGTACTGACGCTTCTACCAACTGAGCTATCGTGGTGATTGTTATTTCGGATGCTAAAAGCAGTATTTATGATGTGTATGAAGTCTTTATTATGTGTGAAATTGAATTTCTAGCCTTATTTAAAATATATGAAAATCTTTCAAGTTCTCTTTTTTTTCTATTTTTTACGTGTTCCCAAACCTGAATTTTTCGAGTTACTAGTATTTTTATTTATTTATAATTATTAAGAACTTATTTAATTTAATTAAACTGTCACCAGTGTCACCTGAGTTAAGAATTAAAGTTTTAAGTTGAAGTACTTATACAAACCTGGGAAACGTGTTGGAGAAAAAACGGTCAGGTATAATATATCATTTACAACATAAATAGAATATTTAATGGTCTAAAACAGACCTAAAATTGAAAAGAAGTATATTCGTACATCGGTTTTATAAGCAATTATTACCTTGAAAAAAACAACTGAAAGTTTTTTCGCAATTATTTTAACAAAAAAAAAAAGACAGAGTGAGCACGGATCGAACCGCGTACCTCTTGCCTCGCCGCCTAATGTTTAACTCACTCAACCACTGACTTCTGTTTGAATACCTGCTTAAAGACTTTATAGTAGAACACGCAACGACTAGATTTTGCTTTTTAATGCATTTTAATCTAATTTTATTATTAAAAGAACTCGATATCTTTAAAACTGCCGAATCTTTACAAACTCTTTCGAATATAAATTGTTTTGGATATTGTTAAAAAACAAAAATGCCTGCTGTATGTGTGGCTATGACCACTCTTATAGAGCAAAGAGGACACATGAGATACACATGGCTGGTATGCTCACGCTGACGCTTTGCGCGCGCACACTGTTCCATGCTCGAATAGTCGAATGTAGACACGACAAGACACAACTAAAAAGTGTATATATAGTTATTTGTATCATGTATATATATCGCACTTTTATGTGGTGTATGCAGTAGGCACAAGTATTACATAAAGCATCACACATACATATGACTTAAACCTTGTAGGCATCTTCTACGGACGTCAAATTGCAACATTCTAATGATCCTTCTTTACGTTATATAAAAATGTTTAGAATCTTGAGTGCATACAGTATACAATTATTAAACGTTGTATCACATAAATCTGTCAATATAAACATAAGTGTATCTCATATGTGTACGTCAGTACTAGTTTAACAATTAGATCTACCTTAACATATTTTGTTTCTCATGTATATATCTTGTAGAGACGTAATTACAATTGGACGTGCTGTTTGGGTATAAGGCCGAACCCGAATTTCAACCAACAAAGACCCTCTGCTATTCAACCAAACCCAAATTTCATCCGTTTTAATCAACAAAAAACGCACCATTTAAATTACGAACCTTGTGAAAACCAATGCGATTTTAATCAATACAGTGACTATTCTTCTGATTACCAAACTGCAGAAGATACTTACGAAAATTATAACTTTGAAACTAACCAAAATTTCCAAGAGAATTATACAGCTAATTCTCAATACGAACAGTACGAGGATTATACTGCTAATCCTCAGGATTTTCGATTAGATCCGGAGTACCCCACGGATACTCCGACACAACAAACAGACCAATTCGAATCAATTACGGAACTAGAAACTCAAGTACAAACTATGAACCTCAACGACAGTTTCGACCCAATGCTGAATTTCCCAGAACAGACGTTCATGTAAATACGCTTTCCCATACTCTATTAACTGTAAATTCAAAAAATCTCTATTATATGAAGGATGCAACTGGTAAATTTAAAATTCTAATTGACACAGGCGCAGGTATATCAATTTTTAAACCTAAAACAGCTGAAAATTGCAGACGTAGATCTCCTGAAAATGTAATCATACAGGGTATCACTGATCAAAAAATTTATATCAACGAATCTGTTCTCATCCCCTTTTCAAATGAGTCACACAAAGTTTATATCTATAATCTAGATATAGATTTCGATGGATTATTAGGCGCAGACTTCCTAGAACATTACGAATGCAAAGTAGACTTTAAAAATAAACAACTAGTCACAAATTTCAAAACCGTACCATTATTTAAAGTTACGGAAGAAACTACAGTAAATTTACCTTTATAACCAACTATTAATTCTGATACAAAAAATTCAAATTTAAGCAACATCAAAAATGTTATTTCTATTGAACCTCGCATGGAAAAAATTTGTAAACTAAAATGTAACCTGCGAAATACCGAGGCTATACTGTTAGCCCAGGAAAACGAAAGGGTACGCTTACCGAATGCTCTCGTAAAAATCGATAGCAATGGAGAATTTTTAACCTCAATCATAAACGCGAATGCAATACCAAAAACGGTAAATTTCTCGAACCTCGAACTAGAACCAGTACAAAAATTCAAATCAATTTTTAATTTAAATACTCAAAATTCCGACAAACATCCACAGACAGACAGATCCTTCGAAATTAGGAACGAATTGCGCTTGGATCATCTAAACGAAGAAGAGGCTGAAATAGTAACGCAGCTTTGTTTAGACTTTCAAGATATATTCTATTTGGAAGGAGACAATTTAACCTTTACTAATGAAATTAAGCATTCCATTGATACGAACGATTCAAAACCGGTTTTCACAAAGTCATATCGCTACCCTCATATCCATAAAGAGGAAGTCAAAACACAAGTCTCTAATATGCTTGATCAAGGCATCATTAGACCTTCGATTTCTCCCTGGTCCTCTCCAGTTTGGGTTGTACCTAAAAAACTCGATGCCTCCGGTAAACAAAAATGGCGAGTTGTAGTGGACTACAGAAAACTCAACGAACTGACTATTGACGATAAATACCCGCTACCCAATATTTCCGACCTCCTCGATCAATTAAGTAAATGTCAATATTTTACAACTCTAGACTTAGCCTCCGGATTTCACCAAATCGAGATTGATGCGAAAGACATTCAAAAAACTGCTTTCACGGTTGAAAATGGTCATTTTGAATTCGTAAGAATGCCTTTTGGACTTAAGAATGTCCCATCAACATTTCAAAGAGTGATGGATAACATTTTATTAGGTATCCAAAATGAACGATGTCTCGTCTAGATGGACGATATTATTGTCTACTCCCCTACTATTCACGAGCATATTTCTCGATTAACAGAAGTTTTCAAAAGATTACAGAAAGCCAATCTCAAAATTCAACCCGACAAATGCGAGTTTCTCCGCAAAGAAGTCGCTTATTTAGGACATCTCATTACAAAAGACGGCGTAAAACCGAATCCTTCGAAAGTTGACGCTATTCTAAATTTCCCTAAACCAAAAAATCAAAAAGAAATTAAATCATTTCTAGGCTTAGCCGGATATTATAGGCGCTTTATCCCTAATTTCTCCAAGATTACCAAGCCCCTAACAAAACTCTTACAGAAAGACATACCATTTCTCTTCGACAATGATTGTATAAAATCTTTTCAAGATTTGAAACAAACATTAACGACAACTCCGATATTAATCTACCCTAATTTTGATGAACCTTTCGTTCTAACCACTGATGCGAGCGCATTTGCCGTCGGCTCAGTGCTGAGCCAGGGGCCTATTGGCAAAGATTTACCCATTGCCTATGCTTCTAGAACCTTGTGCAGTGCAGAAACTAAGTATTCAACGATTGAACGCGAGCTTTTATCGATAGTATGGAGTGTAAAGCACTTTAGACCATATCTGTACGGTAGAAAGTTTAAGCTTGTAACCGACCACAGACCACTCACCTGGCTATTCTCTATAAAAGACCCAGGAAGTAGACTTGCCCGTTGGCGACTCAAATTAGAAGAGTACGACTATGAAATAATTTATAAACCCGGTAAAATCAATAAAAACGCGGACGCACTTTCCAGAATCAAAATTAATCATTTTTCCGAATGTTCCAAATTCTATTCAAAGGTTCTAGCCGCGAATGACGAAGAATCAGACGACGACGGAAACCCAGACGATAACAACGAAATCAGTAACGAACAAATTTCCCGAGAATTTGAAACTTTCACCAACCTATATAAAACAACATCTTTAATTGACTATTCGAAAATCAAAGCTTCGAACAAACAACTTTTGTATCGAGAACATAAAGATATTATAACCTTTTTCCAACAGAACAACCTACAAGACCTACATCACAAAATTATCATATTCGACATATTCGAAGAAAACCCCGAATTTCATAACGATAAAATCAATATTGTATCGAGCAAAACAGTCAGACATAGGAGATATTTTATCATCCCTCTACCTTTTGATATCGAATCTGTAATTGAACATCTATTTTTGGTATTATTTAAAAACCAAGATGTTTTAGATCTTTCTAAGACATACTTTGTGGAAAATAACTTAGACCTCCCCATACTTGAAATCCTATCATTCATTTTTGCAGAAAAAGACTTAAAAGTAGTAATTTGTCAAGATATCGTCAGAACTGCCGACGAAGATGAAATTCCAATTATATTAGAGCAAAATCATTTTGGTAAAAATAATCTACACCGCGGAATAAATGAAACGATTCGAAGAATTAGAGAAAAATACACTTGGCAAGGTCTAACTAAAGACGTTGAAAATTTTATAAAAAATTGCGAAACTTGCCAAAAGACTAAAGTATGCCGGAAAAACCTTAATAACCCTCTAGTAGTCACAGAAACGCCAAGAACACCATTCGAAAGAATCAATATCGATTTATTTGAATTCCCTACTCGAAATTACGCTTTAACCATTCGCCACGAATTAACTAAATTCACGCAAGCATATGCAGTCCCGGATAAATCCGCAAAATCTGTCGTAAACACTTTGTTGTTATATTTCCAACATTATGGTACCCCATTAAGAATCCATTGCGATTACGGTGGCGAATTTGACAACCGCTTGCTCAAAGATCTCTGCACCCTCTACGACATAAAATTAACTTATTCAAGCGTAGGACACCCCCAATCGAACGGATCCATAGAAAGATTTCATGCTACTCTAGCTGAAATGATAAGAATTCATAAAACTGAAAATCCGAACGAACATCCTTTCACAATTTTACCATATGCAGTAATATGCTACAACAATTCAGTAAATAAAACACACGGTTTCACCCCATACGAACTTGTATTTGGGCATACGTCCAACAGACCACCTGAAACTTTATATAACCAAAAAGAGTTAATAACCAAATACGTTAGGGATTTAAACAACAGAATATCCCACTACTATAAAATAGCCCGTAGTCGAACGCAAGCTCAAAAGGAGAAAGCGAAAGTTCGCTTCGATAGAAATGTTCCCCAAAAACGACCCGAATACCAAATAGGTGACTTGGTTTACGTAAAAGAATCACAGATCAAAAACAAATTGCAAAACAAATTTAACGGTCCTTTTAAAATAAAAGAAATTTTCCAAAATTCTGCTACCCTATTAAATCCCGAAACAAAACAAGAAACTAAAGTCAATTTTGATAGAATGAAACCATATACTGAAAATTAAATTTATTTTCAGGTTTCTCCTGCTGTTCGGATCAGCACTCTGTCAATATAAAATTACCCCGATCAATAACACTGTTGGTGTATACTACCACCAAGACACGGACATCGTGGTGACAAATGACAAATGGACTCTACTAGTGCATAAAAACATTTCATCCCTCAAAATAGCTTTTGACAAAAATCAAAATATTTTAGACAGAATCTTGTACACTCTCAATAATGGCGATCATAAGTCAATTATTTTTACGAGTGAAATTAAAACAGACTTTAACCTTTTGACACAAATATCCAACTCTATAAAAACAAAATTTGACGAAATCTTTTCAGACACAAAAAGATATAAACGAGGAATACTTAACGGTATCGGTACAATATTCAAATCCATAACTGGAAACTTAGATGCTGAAGATGGCCAGTACTATACTAATTGTATAAATAAACTAAATAACGACGAACATCAATTGGAAAACTTAATCAAAAATCAAATTTCAGTTACAACTTCTGTTATTAAAAACTTCAACTCGACTATACAAAAATTACAAATTGACGAGGAAACGTTTAACAAAGATCTCGAAGAAATCGAACACACAATTCAAACCATGACTCAAGCTATCGAGGCTGCTCACATAAAACTAAAATTCATATACATTTCCGAACAACTAATGGCAAGCTATTTGTATATCGAAGATAATTTGAACGACATTTTGAATTCAATAACATTTGCCAGATTAGGAATCATTCACACTTTAATCATAACCCCTAATCATTTGGTAACAGCATTACAAGAAATCTCACAGAGCTTACGAAGGAACAATTTGCCTCTCCCCATTAAATTATCGGCAGTTGCTAAGTATTTGGATATTATTGAATTACAAGCGTTTCAAATGGATTCTAACTTAGTATTTGTTTTAACAATACCACTTGTTGAACCCCAAAATTATAACACCTATCGCCTATATCCTATCCCGATACTTGATAACAGAACTGGTCTGCATCACATTTTATCTATTTCACAAAAGTATATCGCGAGAGACGATGATTCTTTAATGTACATACCTATACAAAATTTGAAAGAATGAATTATTTTGGAACCAAACTATGTTCGAACCTGTTTGCCTATCCTATCGACCAAAATGCCATATGTGAAGCCAGAATACTAAAACCGTTGCCGAAACTTCCAGAGAACTGTCAAACTTCCTTCATTATTAGTCAGGGATACAACGTACAAGAACTTGAAGACAACACATGGCTAGTAATTAATTCCGAACCACTTCACATCACCATCAACTGTCCAAAGAGAGAATCCGACAGAGTTAATCAACAAAAATTCCATCATCAACCTACAACCAGGATGTTACGCCTATGCAGGCATTACTCGAATACAAGCCAGTGCCAAAGACTTCTCCGAAATTAAGGACAATTCACATCCTATCCAAATTCCTTTTGAATGCTGTAATCACATGCCCGACAAAATCGAAATTCCAAAATTAAAACCACTCAAATTAAACAATCTCGACGTAGAAGATCTAGATATTGCAAAAACCAAATTGGACCAATATTCCAAAGACCTGGATGACCTCATAAATGAGCCTTTTGTGACCAAACACGTGTCTTGGTTCACGTATTTCATAATCACTCTCATCATCCTGTTAGTTGTACTTTACATAACTTGTAAATGCAGAAGAAGAAGATGTAGAGCATTGCGAATCCAACCCTCAACGGACAACCCTCCTTCACCTCCTTCAGAGCGAAGCAGAGTTTTTACCAAATTCCCTAGATTGATCCCTCCAAGAAAGCGACCCGGTATTAAACCTCAAGAAGAAGAGGACATCGAGTTAACATAGACTTTCATATGTGGAGTTTTACCCTTGTCTATTAATTTAGACCATTGTATTTTATTTTTATCACATTTATGTAATGTACTACTCGCTTATTACTATTATCATTTACCAATTTTAACTTTTATGTATTTTGTTATTTTGCTCTGTATTCATTCAACATTGTTTCAATTTATTTTGCATTATATTCATTTAACGTTTCTAACAATTTTCAAAAGTTGCTGCATAACATCAACTTTTTTATTAAGGGGGAAGTTGTTATATAAAATTATACGCTTATTACCAAGACTTAGCCATAACAAACCTTCACAGGTATATCATATTACATGATAACGACTTCTCATATTAATTGCTTATCTTCAAGATATCATATTTCACCTTTGTTTCTCATAACTTGTGATGACTGCAGAACTGCAAATCCTTTGTTCTATATTTTGCTTACTCAGGTTCTGTATGTTATAAATATGACTAAACACGCTTTGTTGAATCAGTTATTAAACTCACTTAGAATGAAACACTTCTAATTATTTGTATTATTTCTTCTCCAAGAGCCAACGTTGGCTCCATGTAACTAAATAAAAGTTTTTAAAAAGTCATTCATGTGAACCGTGATCTAACATTTATGATTTCCCCCATAAGTTTTTCTGGTAAAACTTCTTTCGTGTTCAAGAAAACTGTGGTATCGACAGGTGAAACCTCTATATTTTCAACTCTACCAGATAAAAGGATTTTGTATTCTGTTGTAGTATTTTCTAATGTGTAGAAATTTATACTTTTAGATTTCTGTACACGACCTCGTACATTTATAATACATTTGCTATGATATGAAGAGGGCTCGCAAATGTAAAAAGGTGATGTTCTTGGGGGTGAGGTTAAGATGGGTGAAGGGGGAGTTGGTGCAGAATATGGAGTTATTCTCTCCCTCAACATGTGCCTTCCAAATTTATCAATTGGCATGGTTAACAGACCTAAAGTTTTACACTTAATGAGGCTCTAACTTTCTACACATACTATTTATCGTATTATTTTAGCTTCCCTCAATTGTTCTATTATTGAAATTATTTCATTATTATGTCCATTATTCCCTGCTAGTTGTGACGCTATCAGGAGTCTTAAACGATCTACAATTTCATTATAGTCATCAAAATGCTTATATTCAACCTGCTTATTATTGAATTCCATCATTGTTAGATTTCCTCCTCTCTTGTTTTGACTCCTTGTTTTCATCGTTTGCGATGTAGGAAGAGAACTAGATCTCGATCTTTGCATCGTAGCGGGTATCGATGATGCTGATTTATTTGAGGTACTGGTTTTCTTATTGTTCCTTTCTTGAGTCAGCGAATATAAGTTCGTAACTCTTGGTTTAATAATATCTATAAATTTAAATGAATTCGATGTAGATAGGCCTTTCTCCGGATCGTAACCTAGGTAATGAGCATTAATCTTTCTAATTATATCAATGTACTGATCTATATCAGTCGGCCGATAACCCGCAGGATGCTTTTTAAACATTAATTCATACAATCCCGGTGTACCTATGTATTTAAATTGACCGTTAATGATAAAGTCGGCTCCATCAAAGTCAATAGTTGCATCACCAATCGCATATTTTTTCGCAAATGGGTCGAAGTAAACACCGAAGGTATCGTCATATTCATTTTTTACATCCTCAAGTTTACCTTCTATATACGCTCGCGGTAAAGGTTTTTTAAATTGTTGTAAATACTTTTCATGCTCGGCCGCTGTAGATGTATCTGCTATCGTTGCTGGAAAAGTTTCATCAAAGAAACTTCCAGCGATTTCAGGTCTTACTTGGGTTGGATCATACTGAAATGTTTCATCCTCCAAGTAAACAGGTCCTGCGGTATTGTAATATTCAAGAGGAGTTTGACCAATTGATCGAGTGTTTAAACTTTCACGGTTAATTTCTTCTTTTAGCTCCTTTTTCAAATAAGGTTTTGGCAAAGCACTTTCCGTTTTAATTAGAGTTGACACCAAATCTGTAAGAGGTTGAGTGATTGGCTTGTAAGTTTTCTCTAACTGGGACTGTGATTTGTCAATATCTCTTTTCAAACTTTTATATTTTTGTTTAAGCGCCTCTCTTGTTTTTAACAGTTGTACTGCTAATCGGTTATCCATGATTACTGACTGATATCATTCAGTGTTTTAACTTTATATATGAATGAATTTATCGAATCCTTTTCGATACTTTCCAGAGTTAATAGCGCAATCTTTATCTATTACGACAAATCCATATTTATCTTTCCAACAAAATGCACAGAGCTCTCTGAAATCTTGAAAACACATATCCACATTTACATGATCATCATAAATATGTTTCAAATTGGTCATATCCTGAGGGAATATCACAATAAGGTTAGCATTATCTCTACACAATTGTTTTGGAATGGCACTGTATGTCTCACATAGATAAAAACAATCTGTTTTTATGACGTCCAAAACAAAAATAGCTTTTAATGATATTTTGATTACAAGAAGCTAAATCATCGAATATTATCACTGAATTCGGTTTTATTTCTTCTGGAGGTATTACTGCATCACCATCGTTATATTCGAAATATCCAATTTCATTCACAGGTTCCATTAGCATTCTTAAGTACTCATATTTTGGTTGATATAGGGACTTAGAATATAAATATATATTTTCAAAACGTAAACCATTGGGATGTTCTAACAAACTGAGCATTACATTTGTCTTTCCACATCTAGAGCTTCCAACCAAAAGTCCTCGTTTCGATTGTCCACCAAATAAAATACCATGCTTTTGAATCGTGCTGGTCATGGAAACGTGATCATGATCTGCTATTGGTAGAACCGTTTCTTGCTGATGAATCTTCATTTCAAGCTGCTACTAATTAATACCTGAGGTGGAATTTCATTACGATAAGAACTATAGCAAACTGACTGGACATCGCATCCTACCTATATATATAAGGGTACCTAGCAAACATGTTTCATTTGTTTACACCATTTACGTTATAATGGTTAGAAGAAAGAGTTCTCCATCCAGTAAAGCTGAAAACGCTAAGAAGAGAGGATGTGGTCTGCTTAATAAAATAATTAATAAGCTCCCAGTAGAATTGTATTTACCTGGTTATAATTATTGTGGGCCTGGAACTAAACTTTCAAAGCGATTACAAAGAGGTGATAATGGAATTAATCCATTGGATGAGGCGTGCAAAGAACACGATATAGCATATTCTAAATTTCAAGACGTGGGAGGAAGAAATCAGGCTGACAGAGAATTAGCTGAAGTTGCACTTAAACGTTTAAAAGCAGCCGACTCAGGGTTTGGTGAAAAAGTTGCCGCGTTGGGAGTCGGTGGGGTGATGAAATTAAAAAGTAAGTTGGGAATGGGTCTTAAACGTGGAAGAAGTCACGCCTCAAAGAAGAAAGGTGGACAAATAAATGTAAAAGTTGGTGTAAAGAGAAAAACAAAATCAAAGAAGCGGAGGAGAAGAATTCTAGATACCCCAAAAATAGGTGGATTTCTACCACTTTTGTTGCCTCTTTTGGGGGCACTAGGAGCTATAGGAGGAGGTGCAGCTGGCATTGCAAAAGCAGTTAATGACGCTAAGTCAAATCGTGAACAGGTTGCTGAACAGAAGAGACATAATTTAGCAATGGAGCAAGCCACAAAAGGGAAAGGTTTATACTTGGGTCCTTATAAAAAAGGCTCTGGACTATATTTGAAAACTTATCCAAAAAACTCCCAATAAAGCTGCCTCACCGACCACTCACTAATTTAGATCTAATGAAATATTCGAAAATGCTTAAAATTCCTCATTTTCGCGATATATTTATGAGAGATACGCTTCCCAAAAAAATAAAGAAGAATGAAACTGGTATAATAAATCTAGATACGAATGATGGAGAGGGCACTCACTGGGTAGCGTACGCCAAGAAAAACAAAGAAATAATTTATTTTGACAGTTATGGAAATTTAAGACCTCCAGAAGAATTAATAAAATATTTTTTAAGTGACGGCAGCTTGAATACAATCAGATATAATTATGACTCTGTGCAAAATTATAATTCATATATCTGTGGACATTTATGTTTATTTTTTTTTTATAATCAATATAAATAGCAGATTGTTTGATGGTGGGAGGTGATCTCCACCTGATCTCATCGTAGATCATTAATTCATAGGGGAAAAAGAGTAGAATAGCCACCTACCATGCATTTCTCAGTGAGTGGTGAGCGGTGAGGATCCCTAAATTAATTGTGATATAACATATTTACAATTCTTTTGATATCATGCAGAAAATGGCATCCAAATATTACAATAAAAATAATTGCATGATAGATTTTTCAATTGTATCAAATAATCCAGTAATATATAAGTCTTTCGATGAACGTTTATTATCATTTGAAAAATGGAATGGTACTGTGGAACCATCAGAACTTGCTCTAGCAGGATTCTATTACAGTGGCTGCCATGATGTAGTTAGCTGTTTTTGTTGTGGAGTCGAGATTTATAGATGGGAGGCGTGTGACATACCTATAAATGAACACTTGAAATATTCAGCAGATTGTTCTTATGTAAAATTAATGAGAAGCCTATTGCTGCGAAATATAAAGGAGCACACATGTATAACAAAAAATCATATGGTTGGTTTTAGAAGAGGTTTCACGTGGCTTGTGACCATAAGCTTGCATGTAATAAGTATCTATATGTTTATGATACTTAACATACATTTATAAAATACAATATATACGTATGTACCAATATATTGGATATTATGCCTGTTTGTACATGGATTTGTCTCAGATGTAAAAGTGTTATAGAAGAATATAATGCACCCATGGATAATAAAATATATACTGTTTGTAGCAATTGTGATCTAAGTCATAGAAGGGCACACGCTGCCTAATCTGTTGATATTTTATAACATAATTTATGTATGTATGCAATAAGCATCTGTATATTTATGAATGTAACTTAGAGTGTAATTTATAATAAATGCCTTAATAATAAATAATTTGTTTCAATATTTTTCAAATTATCCACTTTTCCTCATCATTCATCAGTTCTATAGTTATACTTCAAGCAGTGATTTTTCAAATTTGAAGAATAATTGATTTCTTCAACTTCATTCTACCAACATTTCACAAATTAACCCCCCCCCCCAAATTGTATATATAACTCACGAATACTATATAAAATAATAAAAGAGAATATAACTTAAAAAAATTTATTAAAAAAACATATTTTTGAAACTACAAAAAAAAACACCTTAAATTTACAACAGACTAAAAATTAAATAAAACTAAACTAAACTAATCACTAACCTACACTATGCTACAGTTCAATCAAATGGCATATTGGCCATAAAGGCGTGGCACTTTTTGAGCTCCACGTCAACTACACCGACTTTCGCCTCTACCGTATCAGCTTCTTCAGCAATAAGTTGCTGCCGGTGGCGAAGTCGGTGCAGATGCTGGAGCATTTTTGATTTTGATAGTTTCAGTTTATGAGAGTACTTATTCGCCCTTTTCACCATGCACTCCCGCACTTCACGTTTAAATTTTTCTCTTTCATTGTTCACTGCCGCCTCCTGCTTCGCGACGTCGCACCGCAAAAGGTCCAGGCACCCGTCCATTTCAAATTGGAGAAGAGCCTCTCCCTCAGCCTCTCGCTGCACCGTCCTCGGAGATCTATCATCTGTTGTGGTCCCAGTCAGTTCCTCTCCGAAGGACGACACCGCTGCGCTCCTCCCCACATCTGATTTTGGCAAAACTATAAGGAAAAAGAAAGTTAGATATCCAATTATTCAATACCGAAGAATCAGTACCTGGCTGTTGTGGTCTCGATGGCGCCCCAATAGGCCTGAGGTCCGTGAAAGATCCGGCCAGAATCTCGATGCCGGATCCGATGCTCCTAGCCGACCGCTCCCGGTTCATTAACTGAGCCATCTCCTCCTCAAAGGAGCAGTCGGAAAACTGATCGTCTTCTTGGCCCCCTAGGCCTCTTGGGTAGACACATCTCCAGCAGACATCTTATTTTCAGCAGGAAACAAGCAGAAATATAAACGTGAAGCGCGGAGCACGAAAACGCGGCGAATTAAATTTAAGTCTATTTAAAAAAAAAACTAACATTTAAAATAATAAATTAACACTTAAAAATAACGTACGAACAAACTAATTAAAAAGCAAGAATTAAAAAAAAATAAAAAAAACAGAAAAATGACGCAAATATAATAAACTAACTAACACTTAAAAATACTACTACTCGAACTTACTTAAATAAAATAAATTAGAAAACAAGGATTGAAAAAAATATTGAAACAAAATAAAAAACAATAAAAATTAAAAAAAAAACGGCGGAATACAATAAAATCAAAAGTACAGAATGAACTGTTAAAATTCACAGCTGAATTTTACTTTAAATAAAGTTCCACCCCAAACAAATTGTAGGTAGGGAGATAGGTAAACAGTAAGTGTGCGTGAAATGAACTGCAATGTATGCAAGTTGAATAAACTGCATTAAATTAATGACATACATAAATCACTGATTATTGCAAGTTGGCAAGGTTAGTCACCTATGGTGTGATTGAATATTTTCCGGTATTATATTACATTGCAAGTCTAGTGATATGTGATTTAACAAAATGTTCAAATTATAACATATTAAATAATTAAAAAGATATTATTACATGGGTTTATTATTACTAAATATTCAAGTTTTTGTAGGGAAAAGGATGATTGCACAGCAAAATATGAGAATGCAGAGGGTTCTCTTTAAATATTTTTTATATAAACAAATAAACAAATAAAATTCGAGGACTGCACATTTCAGATTTAACTATTTTTTGACCAGCTCTATAATCATATAAACATTGAATACACAAAAACATACTTGTGTGAAGACTGTCTCCCTGCAATTATCAAGAAATTATCCAAACAAAGAAATATGACACATTATTAGTTGATGAAATTGTTAATTTATAACTGTCATATTGCTGTACAAAATCTGTAAACCAATATTATTAGTTGAAAATATTTTTCCACTACTTAAATTTAATTCTACTACTATCCTATCTCATTGATCATTTTTGGTTTTAAGATTGATTTTCGAAAGATATTTAAGGTATTAATATTAAATAATAATATTAATATTATTAAGCTTGCTTAGTCGTTTTATTTTACAGAAAACATTTTTGATCTCGAAACAATTTTGAATAATGTCAAAACTGTTATCAATCCCCTAGAAACATTTTTAGCTGATTAATTTTGAGTAATTTTTTGTAAACCTTGAAAGTATTTATGGAGACTCAAATTACCAACACAATAATTTTACCATAAAAGCATGTTTTCCCCCTTCAGTTCAAATTACTATATTAATTAAGTGGTGGTGGTGGTGGTGGGGGGGGGTTGGATATATAAAGATACATGTATAATGGATTCACTCATTAATATCAGACATTTCTTAAATACAGTTATTTGATATCGAATATATAGTTCCTTGTAAAACTATAATCTACAATGCTGTGTCCTCAGTGTGGAAAACAATTTTCATCAAAAAGTAGTTTGTCACGTCATCGTCGGGAAAGCTGTCCCTACAGAGAAATAAGGGCACATAGTGCCCCTAAAAGAATCAAACTAAACAATTTACCGGCTAAAAAATACAATAGGGAATCCCAAAATCTTCCTGGCCCATCTGGTGTGCAGTATCATGCTAAAAAATGTAATAAGGAATCTGAAAATCTACGCATCTCCGATGGTGGTCATATAAAAGCTCAGGAGGTTATTATTAATTGCCCACAATGTTATGAAAAAATGCCTAAAAATAAATTAATGGGACATTTAAAAAGTTCATCTCACAAGAAAGTGATCAATATTGTGGAAGATGGGGTAGAAAAACTTCAGAGCGCATTCAAGAACCGAATTTCGAGCTACCGTTTTTCCACAAAGAATCAGTGCACAGATATCACCCAGTTTTTGGAAGAAGTAAAAATGAAAGTTCTCTCAGTGATTGAGACATATATTAAAACATTCTTCAGCTTAAAAATTAATATGGAATTATTTGGGCTATACGTTATTGAGGAGAAAGAAATGTCAGATATAAAGTCATTCAATAATAAAAATAAAGTTGTGACGCACTCATTGAATGTATTAAATCTGTATAATGAGTTCAAAGAAGAGATCATTGAGAAAGCATCAACCTTTCAAGAGCGAGACTCAGGTATGTGTAACAAATTTATTTTATCGTATGATTTCTGCAGTTTAATTTTTTTACATGACTATTAATTATTTTTTAGGATGGGCTCTGAAGCATGTTAGTTTTCTTGAAGTCAATCTCAACAAATACAACCCATTATTCGCATCATCATACACTAGGTTACCTAAATTTATTGAAAATAAGAGAGCTATTTTAATTATTCAAAATAATGATGACAAGTGTTTTGCTTATGCCGTCAATACTGCGATTTTTCCAGCCAATGGGCCTCCGCATGAAGTATCATCCTATCCTCATTACGGAACATTGCTAAATTTTGAAGGTATCGATTTTCCTGTTAAATTAAATGATATTCATAAATTTGAAATTTTAAATAATATCTCTATAAACGTATTCGGGGTAAATAATCAATATAAAGATGGTAAAATGGTCAGTGAGATTGTAGGCCCCTTACATTTCACAAATAAAAACAAAATACACATGTAAACTTATTACTCATTGCTGATGTTGAAGGTAATACTCATTACACCCTTATTAAAGACTTATCACGATTAGTCTCTAGCCAAAGATCTAAACATCACAGTCGAAATTATATTTGTGACGGTTGCCTACTATTTTTTAATTCTCCTGAGAAATTGTATGCTCATGAAAGAAATGACTGTAATCATTTATGTACCATTTTACCCGATACAGATCCACAAATCAATAAATGTGGGGAATTAATTGCAGGAAATATTCTGAAATTTGTTAATTTTGAGAAACAATTACCGGTTCCTTTCGTTGTATATGCAGATTTTGAAAGTTTATTAAAGCCAATTCATTACAATGAACCATCTGATAGTAAATCCTTCTCCGTTAAAACGTACCAACATGAGCCGTATTCATTTTGCATCTACTTAAAGTGTAGTTTTGATGATAATCTTTCCAAACTTGAATATTATCGAGGTGTTGATGCTGTGGAAGTACTTGTGAAAAGATTAGATGAACTTGTCTTACAATTATATCAAAATCACTTAAAAAATATAGTTGAAATGAAACCATTATCACAGAATCAACAAGATATTTTCAATAAGAGTCAAATTTGTCATATCTGCGATAAACCTTTTGAGAATGGCGATGAAAGGGTCCGCGATCATTGCCACGTTACCGGTAATTTCAGAGGAGCTGCTCATTCTCATTGCAATTTAAACTTTAAAATACCTAAATTTATACCAGTATTCTTTCATAACTTAACTAATTACGATTCTTATTTATTTATTAAAAAATTAGCTTTGAAACGAGAAAGTATTCAAGTTCTTGCACAGAATAAAGAAAAATATATTACGTTTTCCAAACAAATTCTTGTAGATAAATCTAATGACAAAAAACCGAAGAAAATTTTCATAAAATTAAGGTTTGTCGATTCTTTTCGCTTTTTACCTGCATCTTTGGATAAACTAAGTCAAACGCTAGAAACACATCAATGTCTCGAAGTAAGAAAATTTTATACCGATGACAAACAATTCAATTTATTAAGACGTGAAGGTGTCTTTCCATATTCCTACGTAGATTCGCTGGAAAAATTGGATGAGGGCAAATTACCATCACAGGATGAGTTTTTTAATATCTTGAGTGGTGACTCAATTTCTCAGGAAGATTATGATCGGGCTTGTGATGTGTGGCATACATTTAATTGTCGAACTCTTGGTGAATATTCAGACATTTATTTAATATCAGATGTATTGCTTCTTGCTGATATTTTTGAAAATTTTCGACAGATATGTCTTCAGACATATAAATTAGATCCTGCACAATATTTAACTGCACCATCCTTGAGTTGGGATGCCATGTTACGAAAGACTCGCATTGAGCTGGAACTTCTAACTGACATTGATATGCTTCACTTTTTTAGAAAGGGAATACGTGGTGGTGTTAGTCAATGCAGCAATAGAAAAGCCATTGCAGACAATCCATTCATTCCCGATTATAATTCATCAGAACCAACGTCATATATATTATATTTAGACGCCACCAATATGTACGGTTCTTCAATGAGTCAATGTTTGCCCACAGGAGATTTTCGATGGTTAAATGATTATGAAATCGAAAACTTCGATTGTACTATCTTTGGTGATGATTCACCAAAAGGTTATGTACTAGAAGTGGATTTAGAATATCCGCAACATTTGCATGATAATCATAATGATTTACCATTTTGCCCTGAAAACATTGTGCCTCCTGGCTCCAAAAATTCAAAATTAATTCTAAATTTGCATGATAAACATAAATATGTTCTCCATTATCGAAATTTGAAACAGTGCTTGGAACATGGGTTAATACTTAGGAAAATATATAGAATCATAGAATTTTCACAATCTGCTTGGTTAAAAACATACATCGATTTGAATACTGAACTTAGAAATTCTTCAAAAAATGCGTTTGAACGAGATCTTTTTAAATTTTTAATAAATTCAATATTTGGGAAGACAATGGAAAATGTTGACAATGGGATTGATGTAAAATTAGTATCGCATTGGAGAAATAGCATAGGTAGTGTGGGTGCCGAAGGACTTATTGCAAAACCCAATTTTAAATCATGTACAGTATTTTCAGAAAATTTGGTAGCGGTGCAAATGTCCTTATTGAAAATATTTTACGACAAACCGCTCTATCTAGGCTTCACCATTTTGGATATCTCTAAAACAATAATTTATAACTTTTTTTATAACTTCATAAAGAAGCAATATGATGACAAAGCTATTCTGTGTTATACTGATACGGACTCTTTAATTCTAGAAATTTACACAAATAATGTTTATGACGATATTCAAAAAAATATAGAATTATTCGACACATCAAATTTTTCGATTCCAAATGTACACAACATTCCGAAAACGCAATCAGTCATAGGTAAAATGAAGGATGAATACGCAGGTACGCCAATAGAAGGCTTTTTTGGTACCGGGGCAAAAGCTTACTGTGTTAAAGTAAACGATAGCGTCACAAAGAAAGCCAAGGGTGTTTCAAAAAGTGTTATAAAGAATCATTTGGTTGATTATAAACAAATAGTAGAAGATGGCGGTCTCATATATCGAAAAATGTATGTATTCTCTTCACATCTGCATACAATATATACCGAGTTGAAAAATAAAGTTGCGCTTTCCGCACAAGATGATAAGCGATATGTTATACCTAGCAGCACAAAAACTATAGCATGGGGGCACTACTCTATTCGTAATTTATACGATAACACTGACCATAATACAGCTGAACATAATTTAACGGTTCTTTTAAGATTAGCTAATGCGATTATTGAACAGGAAAATCATGATATCGACTTTGACTTAGATTTATTGTAAGTTTTTTGTTTTAATGTTAAAATTATTTGTAATTTCAATTTATAAAAACTGTTATTTTTTATATCATTACCAATTTTTTTTGTTTGTATATCAAATAACTGTATTTAGGTAATGTCTGAAATTAATCAAATAAATGATTTATTTTAGTTTTATATTTCATATTCTATTACACATATCCCATTAGATAAGTAATGACATATATTTCCTATTTTTGGAACATATTGTACAACATACAATGTGGAGTAAATAACGAGCTGCTGTCTTTGCAAGTTGAATGAACTGCTGACTTTGCAGCTATCTAATACTGTCAGTACAATGAACTGCTGACATAAGTTGAATAAAAATATCTGATGTGCAAGTAAAATAAACTGCTAACTTTGCAAGTTGAATGAACTGCTGACTTTGCAGCTATCTAATACTGTCAGTACAATAAACTGCTGACATAAGTTGAATAAAAATATCTGATGTGCAAGTAAAAAAAACTGCTAACTTTGCAAGTTGAATG
Organism: Rutpela maculata; assembly: GCA_936432065.2. Classification (NCBI taxonomy): domain Eukaryota; kingdom Metazoa; phylum Arthropoda; class Insecta; order Coleoptera; family Cerambycidae; genus Rutpela; species Rutpela maculata. The sequence continues at coordinate 269,336,640 of OW386285.2, forward strand.
AACTGCTGACATAAGTTGAATAAAATATCTGATATGTAAGTAAAATAAACTGTTAACTTTGCAAGTTGAATGAACTGCTGACTTCACAAATGTGGTGAAACAGGTGTGAGGTATTTCACGTGTATCTGAAGTAAAGTGGGAGGTATGATCTTTCATTATAAAACATGAACATTAATTGAAGTGATTAGTTGACCGTATCATCATATCCGAAAAAAGAAAAAAATAGTAACGAAATATGTGGATGTGTTACGTTAAGGAAGTTGAGATTGCTGATTTGGAAAGTGGTGTCAGACGTTTAAGCCAAAAGTTCTCAAATCTTCAGTTTGATGCAGAACATGAGGCAGTATATGGGATGGGAAGATTTTACTCCGAGGATGAATGTAACGAACTAGCGAAGACATACGAAGTGGGTCACGGAGTTTGTCAGAAGTTTTTAAAAGAAAGAATATGCGAGAAGTGCCTTGTCCAGGAGCTGGTGAAATTGGGTTTACATCAATTTCTACAAGTAATAAAACAGTATTTGAAGCCGGATCTTGCAAACATGGTAGATCTTCAAGACAAGGATAATTGAATTAATTAGATAATATTTAAAAATTGTATTCAATGTAATATTTTTTATTATCTTCAAGTATTAAAATAAAAAACAAAAAAATCCATTTTAGTATTATTTATTAACACAGAAATAAAAATTTTCATACAAATAATAGACATTAGAAAGTGCACACATGCATTTATTATTTGAGTGATAAAAACATTTTGGGGTAGACTTTCTTAAAGTTGGTTGTTCATCTAGTTCTAAAACAGGTTGGGCGATAAATTGTCTCATGTAGTCTGCCTTTTCATGTCCTTTTACATAAACACAATCAACCCCCGAAGTCAAATTTTGAATAATTTTGCTGAATAAGTGCAGTGGTGTAAATCTATCACCCCATTTAATACCATGGTGATTTTTTGTTAACCAGTGAACTTGTTTTTGTAATTCCGGTGAAAGCATCTCCAATGGATAAGGTGGTTTAAAGATATAGTGACACGTTTTCATTCCATCATATCCTGCTAGCTCTTTAACAATAAATTTATTGTTTTCTATTTTAAATCCTTGAATATCCACAAGCACCATCATATTTTTTAAATTTTGTAGTTTTTTCAAAACTTTTTTCTTTATGCAATATAATTCCACTATTTTTTTAAAAGTCTCAGTTTCTTTGTGTTCTTTCAACAGTCGTGCATATTCTGATCTCATTAGCATACTAACTTGCTTCGCACTATTTTTTGTTTATGCCAGTAAAGAAAAAAGATGTAATGCGCAGTTCAATGTTGATGTACAATTTTAGTTAAAGGATTATAAGTGAAATGTTTTTCATGTAATATAAGACAATATGCAGTAATATCCGAAGTAGTGGGAGTATCTGTCTCAAACTCTATTCTCATGACCACTGTTTGTATAGCTTCTTTTTGGCGGGAACAATCAATATACGTTATTGCTGCATAGTCTTTAAATTCTTTTGTATTAAGAATAGGCTGATTTATTTTATGAGGGTAATAGGATTCTTGAAAAATTGCAAACATATCATAAAGTGTTGCATATTTATTGCTTTTAAAATCTAGGTACAGATCATTATATGGATATCTTTCGGAATTCAAGAAAACCCTTATGTTTCTTAGTCCACAGTCATCGAATTTACTCATATCAGATGTAATTTTTCCTTTCCTGTCTTTCTGAAACGCTATTATGACATGCCTAGGAGTTTCTACCTTAGTAGACGTCTTGACAGGCCACGTATGTCTGCTTGAGGGAGGCAGAGATGGATATTCAATTAATTCCCAGCTTCTAAATTTTATAGGGAAATCTATATTTCGACTTATCAGCTTATTCAATCTAAGTTGTTCTGACATATTAACAGTGACATGTGGCACCCTCCAAAATAGTTTACTAATAGTAATTTTCGGTTTTTCAGTATCATCATCACTTGTAATGCTATCTAGATCATTACTGTTACGTATTAATACTAATTCTTGTCTCATATTAATGATAATCCTTCGGAAATCTTCAAAAAATCCAACTAGTAATTTTAATGGAATGCAAACATTGAAATTTCCATTTGTATCAGCTATAATTTTGTCACCTTTTTTATTTTTTGGAAACCATCCAGCATTTTGCATGGAAATACTTTCATTTTTATTGTATGATATATAATTTTTTAAGGTTGAAACTAATCCAACATTTCTCACTGCGTCTATAACAATTCCATTCATTTCATATCTAAATTCGCGAAACAAAAAAGCAATACCATTATTAATAAACTCCAATTTCTTAGCTTCAGCTCCATCCTCTTTCATTAGTTTTCCTTCAATGTATAAATAACTATTGCACGGTGCAGTATAAGCATCTAAATCTTGGATGGGAATTCTTATTTCATCATTGCAATCCAAAGTTCCGGATATATTAGGTTGATATGTATGGAACTGATACTCTGAAATGGAGTTGTCGCTAAAGGGCAGATCAGTAACATTCAGTAACTCCATTATACTAAAACTTCCAGTCCAAGTGATTCTAAATACTGACGGTTTTTCAATGTTAATCGTTCAATATTCTTTTTAGAACTGTTGGTTTCCTTCTTCCTCGCTCTTTTATAGTATGGCTGATGTCTATAAATGGATGACGTTGAATTAAATATCAGCACCATTTTTATTATTTGACTGATTTTCTAAGATGAAGTCTAACAGTTAAAGTTTCTTTCTGAAAATTAACAAGATGCCCTTCTTGGTCGACTATTTTGACAGTGATGTTGCTGATAGTTTTAACACTGACTGGGAAATAAATAATGTTTAAAGGTGATTCCACTATTTTATACCCAATAGGCACTGTTGGAAAGAACTGATGAATAATATGTACAGGTTGTCCATTAAAAAAAGAACCTACTGCAATGTTGCAATCGACGCAGATAGTATTCACCTTAGATATTTTTACAGTTTCATCGGAAGTATTATTATCATTAACTTCTAACTCTCTTTTCTCAAAACCTAATACAGGACCTATCGAGTCCTTTACGTTAAAATTAATTTTCCTATTTGTGCGTATAGTGACTTTGGAAGTATTAATGTCTGTGGTAATTCTGATAATTGCTTCATCATCTTCTTCACTTATTTTGTTTACGATGTATTTTATAATGTCATCAATTTCATACCCTCGGGGACTTCAATTATATGTTCATTATTTTCCCCCCACTCAAATTTATTGTTGCTGTTGTCAATATTTGGAATAATATTATAAGTATCAAAATTTGTCAATCCAATTTCATAATCTACCTCATCATCTAAATATATTGGTGGATTGAAATTGTAACTTAATACAGAAGATTCTCCACTAAGAACAAAAGTAAATGACATATTTACACATTAACGGTTTATTATGAAATGAACCGATATATGCATGAGATTGTATCTTCCATTTTTTAAATCCCAATAAAAGGTTCACCTCCCTCCCATTGACCAATCCCGTTAGGGCGGGTGTGGCTTATTCCGTCACATTGACCAATCTTGTTAAATTGGGTGCGGATTATCCCCTCCCATCGGCCAATCCCGTTAGAGTGGGTGCGGCCTATCCCCTCCCATCGTTCAATCACGTTAAAGTGGGTGCGGCTTATCCCCTCCCATCGACCAATTTCGTTAAGGAGGGCGTGGCTTATCCCCTCCCATTGACCAATCCCGTTAAAGTGGGCGCGGCTTATCCCCTCCCATTGACCAATCCTGTTAAGGTGGGCGTGGCTGATCCCCTCCCATCGACCAATCCAGTTTAGGGTGGGGTGAGGAGTGGGGGGGTACACAGGGAGGCATGGGGGGGGTACATGCCGTTTCTCATTCTTTACCTACTCACGCGATGTTGTAATTCTACTCCCCATGCCTAGCCCGCGACTACACACACGGTATCAAGTAAAACAGTTGTTAATCTTTCAGAGAGTTTAGTCAATATAACTATTTTTTTCTCTAGATTTCAGTGCTTAGTTTGCAGAATGAAAAGCAAAGTGAAGTTCAGTAGTTTTAGTAGTGTAACTGATCGATTTTATTTGGATTGTATTCCGTGTTCCCGAATGTACTCACTGAAGAGAAGTTGTAAAAATGGTTTATGGCCCACCTAAGAGGTTTAAACCTATACCTGTGAACAAATTTAAGTTGATAGATGGGGAAGTAGTAATATGGAATTAAAAAACATGTTTCATATGATGTGTTTTCTGTTAATACATTTATTCAAATAAAAAATAAAGTATTAAACTAACCAACTAACAAAAGATTAATTATTTTACCTGAAATATTTTTAAATTCCAAATTCACCGAATCCGTGATGTGATCATATTTTTCTATCAAATGCAAATACAAGTCGTTATTAAAGTTAAAATACAATTTGCACTCTAAGCACAGGTATCTTTTGGGCACCGTATATTTGATATAATTACGTTGGATTTGTTTATTTTTCCACAATTCTGTTGTGCCAATTTAACGATGACTGGCTGGAGAATACTCTCACATTCAAAACAAAACACATCCATTTTTATTGATAAAATGCAAGAGACAATTGAACGAATAAACCACAAACTCACTAAACAACAAATTGCAGTCAAAGAAGTTTGAGGTTAGAAACAGAAGTGACGTCATGGCACGAGATGCTCAATTTACGGCCTTCTCTAACCTAATCTGGGAAATATGACCAATTTAGTTCTGCATGAACTTTAAAGACTTTACAATTTTGAAGACTACAAAATTATTTTAACCTATATTGGTCCCATTTAACTTTAAAGTAAATAATATCAGTTTTAACACTTCATCTTAAGGAAAAACGTTAACGAGGCCTAAAATATTGGGAGAGAATACTTTGAAGTCGCGTGGCACTATATTCGCCATATTTTTCAACCAGCTGTAAGAGGCCATTTTACAATGAAATTATGATGAGTAATTAATTGAAAAAAATCATTAATATAAGGTTATTTAACAGATATAAAGTAGAATATTATCATATTTTATGCTCCAGGAAAGTCCTGCAGGGCAATTGTATAGGCTTTTACAAATATTTTTAAAATACATTTAAGTTAAAAAAAATTTTTTTTCTTTAAAAACGTAAAATACTTGAGGCACCTTTAATATTCCGAGGTATAATGGATATATTTACAAAGAAAATTGATTGGCAGTATAAAACACGCAGAGGGGAAGTGGGCACATTATTTCACAACTACATATGGCATTATATGATGTACTCCTACTCCATCATTATAATAGAGATGTCTGATGGTTTCTAGTTATGTCTTTGCTGCTTATGCCTCCTGACTTATAAGTAAATCTTTATTGTAGTAAATAAAACCTTATTAGTTATTTCTGAGAAAGAAAAGACTGCAGTTGAAAGAGAATAACTGGTTTGGTAGATATTACCTATTAACGACCACAATTAAACAAAATTTTTATGTTTACATTACCTGTTCAGGGAAATATGTTCTATAACCAATAGGTCATTATAACTGAGCAGCCTTATTTAAGAGGTATTCATGACGTCGTGTCATTCCCCACTTACTTATATTTTACGTAAATTTTAAGTCAATTAGGTTAGGTTAAATGAGAAAACAGGACCAAAACGAGGGCTACATTACGTAATTCTGACTTAAAGTGCTACTTGGGTATTCAATGGATATCCCCATTCTGGCTGTTATTAGGACCATATTTTATAAGTAATGTTTTCCGTCAATAACATGCATTCATCACAATGAAAATATAATGCAAATATAAACTATAAAAAAATTATCGTTTGTACCTTAGGTGAATTTATCAATTATCATGAATTTGGGACCAATAAGTTGACCTATAGATGCCCTTGGGATAGCCTTTGGTTATCCCTATATAGGTTTTAAATAGGACATCAATAACCCTAAAGGCTACCCTATGGATAGTCTTGTAGGTTATCCAATGGATATCCCTATTTTGGCTGTTATTAGGACCAAAAGATAACCAGTGGACTTCCTATCGACATCCCAAATGAACAATCCATTTATCGGATATACGGGATCATTTTAGGATATCCCGTGGCCATCCTGTGCTGTGTGGGTGGTGGCAAGTTGAAAAATGTGACTCTAAAGTATAATATTTTATTTTACATATTATAGTACGGCGGATACACCAAAGAAAGTTGCACTTTTTGATTGGAATGTGCCACTTTCTGTGGTCATAGTTGATGCGCGCAGAATACCAAAATGGCGGCCATTAAAGATGGCCGCCGTTAGCCGCACTAAATTTTTTTGTATCTCAGCTCCTAATGGTCTGATTTTGATTTTCTTTTTTCTGTTTAAAAACTCTTGTGAAGAGGACACCTTTTTGTCCCTAACATTTATCATCACACATAAAGTGTTCTGGGCAATTTTCAGAAAAACAAATAATTTCTAATTTTCACGGACTTCTGGAGAATACTGTGATACGGAATTCAAAAACAGAATTTTGAATGATACTGAGAGGTTGCATGTGTTTACATGCAACCTCTGTTTAGAATACACATTTCTTGGAATACTTACTAAAAAATCTGTCTGAAGAACCGTGTGAGAGATAAGAGAGGCGTTGGTGTTCATCGCCAAGTAGCACAAGAAAATATGCTACCAAAAAATTGGAATGACTACCTCTGCTGCAATCAAACTAAGACAAAACTCTTCAAGTTACTTGGAGAACATGCATTTCTGAAGTTTGATTGGGCTCACATTAGTATTGAGATTGATGGCATAATTCATTCATCTCGGCCGGATGAAACTTCAATTGATTGAGTACAATGCAGGCAACAGGAAGAAGTAGACGGCAGGATTTTTCTCCACGATAAAGACAGTGTTGAATATGGAGCAAAAAAAAATTATTTGCACAGTAGATACTGATGTACTTGTTTTGGCAATCTCTTTCTTTCACATTCTCAAAATTGCAGGACTTCAGGAGATGTGGATTCTCTTTGGTGCTGGGAAGGGTAGAGATACATGAGCATTAATGCCATGTTTGAAACACAAAGCTGTTGGATTGAGAGGATTCCATGCATCCACTGAATCAGATGTAACGTCATTATTTGCAATGAAAGGGAAACAGACTGCCTGGAAAGTGTGGAAATCATTTTCTGAAGCTGCCGAAGCCTTCCAAGCTATATCTCTACTACAACAGTCTATTGCTGATGAGACTTTTTAAGTTCTGAAGAAGTTTACTGTTTTGCTTTTCTACAAAGACGCAGAAGACTTTTCAATCATGATAGAAAACTTCTCTTTACTTCAAAAAGTCGCAGTTTACAAAGTTTGCCCCCAACAAAAGAGGCACTAAGGCAGCATTGTCTTCGATCATATAACCCCACCGGGGATTATACTTTGCTAGGCGGCAGCTCTCTCGTCGGAGGCATTGGGTGTGAGTAAGGATCTTTGGAAAATTTAATTTTTAAAGTCTTCAATTATTTAAATAGGCGCCACTTAATCTTGTTTTAGTTAAGACCAAGAAAAAATGCCTATCCTAGCCTTTTGGGTTTGCGGGTGTTGCAAAAAAATAAAGTCAAGGTTGGGTCCTCAAATTAGATTTAATAATAAAATTTATCACAATAAGGTATCCTTATGGGGTAAGAACGTGCTCTACGAGCATCAAAATGCTTAATACTTAATTCATTTAATTTCACAAATGGTCCGCTTTTTGGCCCCCTCAAATAGTACTATTTGCGGTTCACAGTAACTGTGGAACTTATTAAAATCGTAATATTAACGAAATTATCTGACTTAAATCAGGTGTAAAATTGGCTTAGTAATTTAGCAAACAAATTCTTTGAAAAGATTGGTAAATTTTATAGTTCAACGCCGTCGTCTCACACGACGTTTATTGTAAAATCAGAGGCTGGAATTTCACGTCGCCGTTTCTGAGTAAATAGAAAAAACAGTCTGACCTTATTTTTAATTTGTCGACACCTCACAGTACCATGGACATCCAGGGCAGTTCCTTATTGCATAACGTGTTACAACCATGTGTTCTCATCAGGGTAAGCGACCCAGCGGCCGGGCGGCATGCTTCACGTGCGACCGTGGTTATCCAATAGCCGGTTGAATAATCGAATCACACAGCGCTTCCAACCATATAACTGTATTACAGCTCAAAATAACATAGATCCAGGATCATACAATCATAAAATATTAAACAGCAAGTCTACAGGGTAAGAGTTACTAAATGCGAAAATTCCAAAGAGTAAGTTGCAAAATGCAAGTTAGCCAAACGTAAGTTAGGCCGGCAAATCTACAAAACAAGAAATATTGTTATCGTTACTGCAAACGAGGAACAATTAACAAACTGCCTACACGGCGAAACAAATTTAGACGTACCTTCTCGCAGAATGGCCCTTCTTTTAAATATAATTTAACAAAATTCTCTAAGCCATGTGCTCGGTGCCCCAACAGCTTCTTAAATGGCCGTTACTTCCTTCCAAACCCTTTTTTCTGAAACCGAATCCAATTCGAAACTAAACGTAAACAACTAACATGGCTGTTTCTGTCCGAAAATTGGCGTAAACAAATGTTAACTGAGAAACTAATGACTTTCATGTAAATATATCCCAGGCATAAGTGATGGAAAACGCACACAACGTTACGCGGCACCTAACTGCCTACATTTTACAATACTGGGAAAAGGTGGAAAAGGTTTCACTACCGCTTTGTCCTGTTTTAGACACCCGCATACGCCGACAATTTATCAACAAATTAATTTAAGCAGTATGAGCCATGCTAATTACCAAACAAACTCTGAAGGTTCCTAGTACCATGAGGGAGTCGAACATTCTTCCAAGGTACTTCCTTAAATTAACCGAATCAAACTTTATACCTTAAAGATATAATTATAAATGCGTTGTGGCGCTCCTATGCGCTCAATGAAGAAATGTTCCTACCACTTAAGTACAGGACAAGGTAAGGTATACCAAAAAGAACCACGCATACAGGGTTCGCCCCAAAAAGTACTATTTACCCGTTACACAATCACCCCTGTTCAACGGTAGAAAAGTAGGAATTGAAAATTACTATTTTTCATAAGGACCCTTTCCTCTATATTAACCCAGTTAGACTGTTAGTAAACTTATCCTAAATAATCGAATCGATCGATCAACTACACCCTACCTAAACTAAGACTACAGCTGTAACTTAACGCTCCTAAGCCAACACGTCTAAGCTATCATATGTACAAGTTCCTACCTACCTACCGACTAGTATCTGCGCAGATTTAAACCTAACTTAGAACTAACATACTAAAATTTGCTGACTACAGCTTCCCCAAACATTTAAATATAACGGCGCGAACGTCACATATAACAAACTTCCTGCTTCGGCGCCTAATTAACTCTAAAACAGGCAGACAGATTCACATCGAAGAAAATATACTGTCCTAAAATAACCTAGGGTAGCCCTAAAGTTTCATTAACCGGATCTGCAAAATGCATTTCTTTCACAACGGGACCCCGTACTGTGCGGAGTTAACACAATTTAATATGGCGAAGGTGAAATCAAAATCTATGTTCCCTCAGAATCGGAACATTCTAGATCATAAGTCGGGTAAAAATATGGCTTAAGGTCTTTGACGTGCCAATTCCCCGCCTTTGAACCGTCTTCGTATTCCAATGTATAGACTAACTTGGAAAGTTTTTTACGTACCGTACAAAGCACATACCGTGGAGCTAACTTCTTTGAGAAATTTTGCGCGGCGTCACTCAACACCTTATTCCGCTTCCATACCTTGTCGCCAACAAAAAATTCCACATCGCGTTTCTTCAAATTATACGACTTTTCATTACGCTTATACGCTGCGTTTAATTTGTCCTGAACCGTCTTATAAATTTCCCCTAGTTTGCCTAGGCCGAGCGCATAGTGCGTGGTATCTCCAGGTTTTAACTTCTCGAAACTCGAACGTCCGTAATAATCTCCAGTCGCGGGAACTACTCTTCCAAAATTTAGGAAAGCGGGACTGTACTCGGTAACCTCGTGGTTAGCGGTACGCAGTGCAAAACCAATCTTCGCAATGTTTTTGTCCCAATGTTTATGGTCTTCTCGGATATAACTACGGATGGCTGTGCCAACAGTGCGGTTATATCTCTCGACAAAATTGGTCTGTGCATGATACTTGGCAGTAAACCAAATGTTTGACTTATATTCCCTTACAAGATTTTTAAACTGGGTACCTGCAAATTGTGACCCATTGACATGACATATTGCGGCACACCGTACACCAAGAATACCTCATTCTCTATGAAACGTACAATACCAGGGGCGGTAGCTTTTCGCAACGGGTGCAAAAGTGTATACTTTGTAAACCAATCGCTTACCACCAATAGATAGGAATGACCTGCGCTACTCCTCGGTAACGGACCCATTAAATCAACCGAAATGACCTGCCAAGGAAAACGTACTTGCTTTTCAGCTCCCATCAATCCAAACCTAGCAGTATTCGAAGCCTTTTGCGCATTACACACCTTACAAGATCTGACATAACGATATATGTCTCGGCGCATTTTTGGCCAATAATACGTCAGACCGACTCGAGCGGCAGTCTTAGAGACACCTAAATGTGCAGCTTTTTCGTCATCATGACAGGACCGCAACACAGAAAGACGTTGTGTCTTAGGAACTAAGAGTTTCCACTCAGAAATATTCGTACTTAAAGGTACCTTCGAGGGTATCAACTTATACACATATTTATTTCTTACTGTCCATTGGAAAAAGTCATCAGGCCTACTTAAAATTTTCTCGCACATCTTTTCGTAGAAAGAGTCTATATTAGATAAATCAATATCGAGCGAGATACAATCATCAACGTTAATTGCGGCACCCTCGAGACATTCTGACTCGACGGGAGGGGGATCTACGGGACTACGAGATAAGGCGTCAGGGACGACGTTAAATTTGCCCTTTCTATGGACGATCTCAAAATCAAATTGGCTCAGCCGAACATACCAACGTGCAAGTTTCCCAGAGGGGTCGCGTAGTTTATACAACCACTTTAGGGATGTATGGTCTGTGATGACCGTGAACCTGACTCCCTCAACGTATGGCCTAAACTTTTCACAGGCGAAAATAACTGCCAAACATTTCCTCATAGTACAACTATAATTTCTTTCGCTCTTTGAGAGGCTCCTACTGGCGAAAGCTATCACCCTTTCTTCGCCCTGTTGCTCTTGTGTGAGTGAACACCCAAGACCTGTATCGCTAGCGTCACACTGTATTGAAAAAGGTAGGTTAAAATCGGGGCTAGACAGTAAAGATGCGGAAATAAGCGCCTGCTTGACATCGCGGAATGCATTGTCAGCGGCCTCAGTCCAAATTATTGGTTGTCCCTTTTTTCTACCGGCAAGCAATTCGTTGATGGGGCTCATACGTGTAGAAAACTGTGGTATAAAGCGCCGATACCAGCTGCACATACCAGTAAACCTTTTTACTTCGGTTGTCGTTCTTGGCTGAGGAAAATTAACCATAGCCGAGACCTTCTCGGGATCGGTCCTCAGGCCTGCATTATCGACTATAAACCCGAGATATTTCAGTGAAGGACGAAAGAACTCGCACTTATCAAAATTTACCGTGAGGTTCGCGTCACAAAGACGTCGAGCCACCTCATTCAATAACCTTAAGTGCTCCTCAAAAGTGGAGGACACAATTATCACGTCGTCCAAATAAACAAAAATGTTGGGCTCGAGCTCTGGACCGCAAATCGCGTCCATCAGACGTTGCTGACACTGCGCCGCATTGCATAGCCCAAAAGGCATAACGTTAAAATGGAATAAGCCCCTACCGGGTATGGCAAAGGCTGTTTTTTCTTTAGACGCTTGGTCTAAAGGGATCTGCCAAAATGCACTGCGCAAGTCGACAGATGAAATATAACGCGCGTCGCGAAGCATATTTAATATTCTATCCACGACAGGTAGTGGGTACGAGTCCCTTTTCGTCACGGCGTTTAACCTTCGCCCATCGAAACAAAAACGAAACTCCCCACTTTGTTTCTTTACTAACAGTACAGGGGAAGACCACTCACTCATCGAGGGTTCAACAACTCCTAACTGCAACATTTTGTCGAGTTCCTTGTTAAGGTGAGCCAACATGTAAGGGGATAACAAATATTGCCGCTGCTTAAACGGTCTGGCGTCGCCCGTATCAATACAGTGGATCAACTTGTTGGTGCGCCCCAGTTTCCCGTCCTTATTCAACACATTACATTTCGAAATTATCTCTTCAGCCTGCGAGATCTGTTCATCAGTAAGGTTGACTGAAGAAAGAACCCGACCATTTCGCTTACAATTTCCCGTGTCTAGAGTAGATATATCGATATTATTATCGTCACGTACATGCCACGAATTATTGCTAAAGTCTATATTAACCTTGAATTCCTTACAAAATTCGCTACCTAAAATAAAGTCATGCTTAAGTGATGGCACTACTAGAGGTGATATTACTTTACAAACACCGTTAACACAAAGCGGCAGGTCAACTGTACCCTGTATAGATTGATGAGCTCCATCGGCCGTGGTAACGGACTTATGGGGAGACTTCCTAATTTTTATATTAAACATTTTTAAAATACTTAGGCCTCCTACCCCAACTATCGAGTTGGTTGCCCCGGAGTCTAACAATGCCACTAACTCCCTATCAAATAAGGTCACCATCACATAAGGTCTGTTGTCGTGGTCCTTGTTCACTAAAACAGGAGAGGTATTCCTTGTCTCCGGTTTTCTGAAGTTATCAGAGAAAAACTTACTTACTTGTTCTAAAATTATATTTTGTTCACGAGTGCGCCTGCGGTTACTCTCTATTTTGTCGGCCTGCCTACTAGCGTCGGGTCGAACATGACCGTGTTGTCCTACCCCCTGTCGGCGTTTCCCGAACAGCTACTACAATTTGAGGCAGTTACGCCCTTCTTCCCACACTTAAAGCAAAACTTACTATGCCTCTGTCTGCAAGTTCGGAACGTATGATTTGGTTGATTGCAGTTCCAACAAACCGACCGTGTGGTAACATTACTACTAATATTTGCGGCAGTACCAATAATTGAACTCTGATTTACTATGTTTGCCCTTGAATTACTCCTATTATTATTCCTAGCGCTCTCACTCGTTTGAGCGCGCTAACATCATTAGAACACCTGCAACTACAAGTGTAGTTACGAGGTACGGAATTGGTAGAATTACTTCCCCAGTGACTACCCCTAGCTCGACTTAAGTTATTAGACGTGGACGGCTCCGCAACATATGCCAACTCTGAGTTCCGCGTACGCATTGACAGGACCTCTTCCCATCGTTTGCAGGCAATTGCAAGTTCACTAACCGACCCAAAATCTGTTAAAGCTAAGCGTTCATAATATTTAAATAGCAAGTTCTCGCGGATTCTATTTATCTTCGTAATTTCTGCTGGTGCGTTACTAAGACGCCTAAAATATGCTTCCATTTCCGCAATGAAAATAGTTACCGACTCGTTGTTACGTTGCTTGCGGTTCTTTATAGTTTTCCACAATTGTTCATCGTTGTCCTTCGGCAAAAAGTCACTCCTAAGTCTCCTGACCAAGGAATCCCAATCAGAGAGCGTTGGCTTGGCGTAGCGCCACCAGTCAAGACCCTTCCCAAACAATAAGTCGACTGCCGAGGCAAAAAGATCTTTTTTATTAACACCCCTCGCGTCTGCTAATTCCTCAACTCGTTCTATAAACGCTTCTACCCCCAAACGTTGGGAAAGCCCATCGAATTCTACTCCCCACTTATAAATTTGTAAAGGCTTGGACGACTGCGCAGGTATTTGTATGACGGCAGGTAATTGCGCATGGTGTTCAACAGCAGGTGTGTCTGACGTTACCCGCTCATAAAGTTCCGCTTCCAGTTGCAAACACGAAGCGTAAGCTTGATCCTTGAATAATTTGTGGTCCGCGTCCTCTCCAGGTTCCATTCGCTTTACCCTACCTATGACGTGAATTAATCTAGAGCGCAGGCGTATTAACAACCCATCTGTAGCTGGCCCCTCAAAGTCACGTACTAACCCGCTTATATTTTCCACAGAATGCGTGATAGCATCTCTTTCCGTAAGAAAATCGAAATCAGGGTCCCTAATATCAAGATCTCTACCCCGCTCTTTATTTAGAAGTCGACCTAAAATTTTTCTTTTGTCATTCATGTCACGATCTGTTACTACTCCGCGAATTCTAAGCTCATAATTAATTTCGTTTATAAGTAAATGATTAGGTTTCATATACACGACTTCCTCCATCTTGCTTTATAAATATCACCCCCAGTCTAGACCACTAAGTATCTATATAGTTTAAGTGTATAGCGTTTAAAATACTACAAACAATTCTCCACAACAGAATACTAAAACCCAAATCAGGTATGAAAAAACGCTACTTCGAGACCGGTAATAAATTTCAAAAATCACAAACAATTCTGCCCCACAGAATACTAACACGTTAACCAGATATATGTAAAGTGTAAATCTGGACATTCAATAGGCCAATAGGCCAAAATATCACAAACAGTTCGCCGCCACAAAATATTAATACGCTAAACAGTATAACAATTAATCTAAAAAATCTGTAGAGCCCGAGCAATTAATTTATTCCTGTTTATCTAAATTATCGTACTATCACCGCACTGGCCGTTACTATTAACTACCCTGTATATGAATAAATTTTAAGAAGCGTATGTTGTAATAAACAAATTAAAAAGTATAAATAATACCGTGTATAAGACTAGCTATATTGTACACCCTGCTTTATTGCATATGGATAATTTTATTTCACCCTGTATACGAATTTTTTTTTTCACCCTGCTTATGGATAATTTTATTTCACCCTGTACATGGATAATAATTTTTCACCCTGTATGCGAATAATGTTATTTTCCACCTTGTATATGGACAAATTTTTTTTCACCCTATACGAATAGTTTTAAAGACAATAGAAAATATGCAGATAAGAGAGACACAACATTTTTGACTTGTGGCATAAGTTCAAAAAAACTCCAGGTGTTTCATTACCCTAGCATTAAATATAAGATTAACTACGTGTGTAAAGAACACATTTTTCAAAATCAAATAACAATCATCGGTTTTTGTATAACAAAAAACCTGTACAAGTATATCAGAATAAAATTGATAAGTGCTAATTTTCAAAAAAATTTTTTTAGTTCATACAGCAATAACTTGTGAAATTCCTTGAGCCAAAATTATCTTAGACTTTATTTTTTGCAACCATTTAATTTACCAAAATTCAAGGCTCCACGTTCAGGCGTCAACTTCGTATAACCCCACCTGGGATTATACTTTGCTAGGCGGCAGCTCTCTCGTCGGAGGCATTGGGCGTGAGTAAGGATCTTTGGAAAATTTAATTTTTAAAGTCTTCAATTATTTAAATAGGCGCCACTTAATCTTGTTTTAGTTAAGACCAAGAAAAAATGCCTATCCTAGCCTTTTGGGTTTGCGGGTGTTGCAAAAAAATAAAGTCAAGGTTGGGTCCTCAAATTAGATTTAATAATAAAATTTATCACAATAAGGTATCCTTATGGGGTAAGAACGTGCTCTACGAGCATCAAAATGCTTAATACTTAATTCATTTAATTTCACAAATGGTCCGCTTTTTGGCCCCCTCAAATAGTACTATTTGCGGTTCACAGTAACTGTGGAACTTATTAAAATCGTAATATTAACGAAATTATCTGACTTAAATTAGGTGTAAAATTGGCTTAGTAATTTAGCAAACAAATTCTTTGAAAAGATTGGTAAATTTTATAGTTCAACGCCGTCGTCTCACACGACGTTTATTGTAAAATCAGAGGCTGGAATTTCACGTCGCCGTTTCTGAGTAAATAGAAAAAACAGTCTGACCTTATTTTTAATTTGTCGACACCTCACAGTACCATGGACATCCAGGGCAGTTCCTTATTGCATAACGTGTTACAACCATGTGTTCTCATCAGGGTAAGCGACCCAGCGGCCGGGCGGCATGCTTCACGTGCGACCGTGGTTATCCAATAGCCGGTTGAATAATCGAATCACACAGCGCTTCCAACCATATAACTGTATTACAGCTCAAAATAACATAGATCCAGGATCATACAATCATAAAATATTAAACAGCAAGTCTACAGGGTAAGAGTTACTAAATGCGAAAATTCCAAAATGCAAGTTAGCCAAACGTAAGTTAGGCCGGCAAATCTACAAAACAAGATATATTGTTATCGTTACTGCAAACGAGGAACAATTAACAAACTGCCTACACGGCGAAACAAATTTAGACCTACCTTCTCGCAGAATGGCCCTTCTTTTAAATATAATTTAACAAAATTCTCTAAGCCATGTGCTCGATGCCCCAACAGCTTCTTAAATGGCCGTTACTTCCTTCCAAACCCTTTTTTCTGAAACCGAATCCATGTACGTTGGAAACCCGTAATGAAAAACAATTGGTATTTAAAATTCATACACCGCGCAATGACGCGCTCACCCTATACCGACAGTGCGCTTAGCCGATAACCTGATTCTAAACTAAACGTAAACAACTAACATGGCTGTTTCTGTCCGAAAATTGGCGTAAACAAATGTTAACTGAGAAACTTATGACTTTCATGTAAATATATCCCAGGCATAAGTGATGGAAAACGCACACAACGTTACGCGGCACCTAACTGCCTACATTTTACCATACTGGGAAAAGGTTTCACTACCGCTTTGCCCTGTTTTAGACGCCCGCATACGCCGACAATTTATCAACAAATTAATTTAAGCAGTATGAGCCATGCTAATTACCAAACAAACTCTGAAGGTTCCTAGTACCATGAGGGAGTCGAACGTTCTTCCAAGGTATAGTAATAATAAGGTAACATGTTACTTCCTTAAATTAACCGAATCAAACTTTATACCTTAAAGATATAATTATAAATGCGTTGTGTCGCTCCTATGCGCTCAATGAAGAAATGTTCCTACCACTTAAGTACAGGACAAGGTAAGGTATACCAAAAAGAACCACGCATACAGGGTTCGCCCCAAAAAGTACTATTTACCCGTTACACAATCAGCATACCAGGCATGACAAGTTTGGAGTCGTGCGTGCTCAGTGATGGACAACGTTCCAGGGCCAGAAGAATGGGGATGGACCATGGTTGCTGGGGAGTGGACGCCGCACAGTGGGAAAAATATGCCCTTTTTTGGACAAAAATCTGCCGACAGTAGAAATTTCAATCCAATTAAATAAAAAAATGGCAAATACTCTTAAGACAATGTACTTTAGTGCTGCGGCAAAGTGGCTTTGGATTAACATAACCTAAAAATCTCAGATATTACTTCCACATCCAGTGGAAGTATACAAACGACAAAAAATTTTTAAAAAATTTTATTGTTCATATAGGCTTAGAATGTCATGAAACGTCGAGATTTTAGGTTTGAGCAAAAAAATGTCTGTCGGTCTGTCTGGAACTTTTCTGTGCGCACGATTACTCTGGAACCGTTTAAGATATCGACTTGAAATTTGGTACACATATGTATTTTAACGAGATCTGGAACTAGGTTATATTTTCATCTTATTCCGTTGAATGGTTGTGGGGTAAATTGGGGTAAATGGGGGTAAATAGGTAAATCAAGCAGACAAGAGTCCATAAAATTGGTATTTAGTATATACAAGAGAAGCTAATGTCTCAAAAAAAATTTAGCATTAACCACCCTCAATACTACCCCCACCCCATTATAAAAGGGAGTGAAAAAAATTATTTCATCGTAGATGTCCATTCGAAAGCTTATTTTAAAGAGGAAGATTAAATGATGTATTTATTAGAAATAAATTGAAAATTTTTTTGAATCCTACACATAATCTCAAAATTTGCCCAAAAGTCATTTTTTAAGTAACCTAAAATATTTCAAAATCCTGACATAATGGGCCAATTCTGAGGCCAGATTCAGATTCAACGCGAAAAATTTCTTCGGAATTGAAGTAAAAAAAAATTGTACATATACTAATCACATTTTTTTTCACCCCCTTTTATAATGAGGTGGGGGTAGTAATGAAGGTGGCTATTGCCAAAAGTTTTTTTGAGACATTAGCTTCTCTTATATATACTAAATACCAATTATATGGATTCTTACCTGCTTGATTTAATTATTTACCCACATTTACTACAATTTATCCCCTAACCCTTCAACAGAATAATACGAAAATATAATCTAGTTCCAGATCTCGCTAAAATATTTAGGTGTACCAAATTTCAAGTCGATATCTTAAACGGTTCCAGAGTATTTAGTATATATAAGAGAAGCTAATGTCTCAAAAAAATGTTTGGCATTAGCCACCTCCATTACTACCCCCGGGGGGTGAAAAAAAATGTGATTTAGTATGTGTACAAGAACCAAAGGCCCCAATTTTTTTTTACTTCATTCAGTTTTAACCCTAACATTATCCAATTTTCGAAGTAATTTTTCGCACTGAATTCGAATCTGGCCTCAGAATTGGCCCATCATGTCAGGATTTTAAAATATATTAGGTTACTTAAACAATGACTTTTTTGGCAAATTTTGAGGTTATGTATAGGATTCAAAAAAAATTTTCAATTTGTTTCTAATAAATACATCATTTAATCTTCCTCTTTAAAATAACCTTTCGAATGGTCATCTATGTTGAAATAATTTTTTTCACCCTCATATATAATGGGGTGGGGGTGGCTAATGCTAAATTTTTTTTTGAGACATTAGCTTCTCTTGTATATATTAAATACCAATTTTATGGACTCTTATCTGCTTGATTTACCTATTTACCTCTATTTACCTCTATTTACCTCTATTTACCTCAATTTACCCTACAACTGTTCAAAGGAATAAGATGAAAATATAACCTAGTTCCAGATCTCGTTAAAATACATATGTGTACCAAATTTCAAGTCGATATCTTAAACGGTTCCAGAGTAATCGTGCGCACAAAAAAGTTACAGACAGACCGACAGACATTTTTTTTGCTTAAACCTAAAATCTCGACGTTTCATGACATTCTAAGCCTACTTGAACAATAAAATTTTTAATTTTTTATACTTCCACTGGATGTGGAAGTAATATCTGCGATTTTTAGGTTAGGTTAATCGAAAATCACTTTGTCGCAGCACTACTCTAAAGTACAATGTCTTAAGAGTATTTTCCATTTTTTTTATTTAATTTGATTGAAATCTCTGCTGTCGGCAGATTTTTGTCCAAAAAAGGGCATATTCTTCCCACTGTGCGCCGGTCTGATCTTCTCTTCCTTCTATTGAGGCAGCTTGCAGAGAAGTGGTTAAGTGTAGTTGCTCCAGATGCCGTACATGATGCTTTTATTCAGAGACCAAAGTTCCATGCACGCTATTTTGCACGAACTGCATTGGGGGTTGGCAATAAATACAGTAAAAGATATATGTTTCACAGTTTCAAGATCATAATATTGCTTTGTTGATGCAATGCCTTAATATAATAATATAATATATAACTGTTTTGTTCCAGGGATGAATTGGAAGATGAAGAAGATGATTACGTGATCTAGAGTCTAGAGTTTTTGTAGGAAAAGAAAGGGATTTTGAGCACAATTAAAAACTTACTTTTCAATAAAATTCGTGAGAAAAGTGATATCTTGAGATTTTTGAAAATTGCGCAGGTGTAGTGATAAATGTATAGGGACAAAAAAGTGTCCCCTCACAAGAGCTTTTAAACAAAAAAAAAGAAAACCGAAATCGGATTATTAGGAGCTGAGATACAACAAAAATGAGTGTGGCTAATGACGGCCATCTTTAATGAACACCATTTTGGTGTTCTGCATGGATTTTCAAGATGCTCCCTATCTGAAAAGTTACCTTTTGCCATCAACTATGACTACAGAAAGTGGCACATTTCAAATCAAAAAGTGCAGCTTTTTGGCTTTTCTGGCCATGTACCCGACGTACTATTAAGGCACCTAACATTTGTATTGTTTTCATAGTATAGCTAAATAAAGGTTGATATTTTGGCTTTATTAAATACCGAGTTAAATACTTTTGAGTGTTTAGATTACCGATTATACTGTGCGTCGTTGATCGTTGTAAAAATCCTCTATTGTTTGTTAAGGTTTAAAATATTCACATTAACTTTTTTGTGAGTAGTGAACGGGAGCCACATAGACAGAACACAGAACAGTTTTTAGGGTAAAGTAGAATAATACTCATATTCGAAAATAATTTATTAATTATAAATAATACATAGTTCGTTTATATAAAAATAATACTTATAAATAAAAACACAGCTCATCTATTTTAATGCTTGAAACAGTTTATAATAAATAATATATAATATTCTTATGGATCATAAAACTATAAATATGCTAAATTGGGCAAATTGGCACAATTTTTAATGAACCCAAAGGTACATTGTTCACTTCAGAAAATACACACAATGATAATGTTACGAAATATTCGTACCTATATCTCTAATTTAATTAATGAACGGTTTATTGACTACAATTTTAAAATAGGACACAAGAGTTAACTAGATATATCTATATAAATATTAAATTATTTAATGAAGCTGAATATTAAGATGATCAAGATACATTTGCCTCAAGTTTAAACTTGGAAGCGATTGCGATGAATACCTACTTACACTCTTTTTAATTTACAATTTAAAATGCTATTGAGAAATTTCATTCTAATTCTCTTTTATGACAATTCTTAAAGGAAATCATCACATCCGATAATGAATTTGAATTCCTTCCTTTAAGTTAGCAATCCATGCAGGATCAAAATAAAAAAGTATTGAGAGAAACATCTAAATCAATACAAGTAGTTTTTAGGAATTTCATTTACTGGTTCTGCACACGTTCCCATGTGTTTCATCGTGACAAGCGATCTGGATCTACAGTTTTCTATTTCCAAGAAACAGGTATTACTGTATGTCATGTTGTCTGTTCCACAAACGGGGTCGTAGTATGTGGGACAGATTTTTTGACATCCTTTAAATTGAAATCCGGATATACATCGTTTCATTGGTACAACGAATATATGTTTCCTGTAACAAATGCCTAGTATTAATAATGATTTAACAATTTTATAATAATTAAATAATTTATAACATTCTTGTTATAGTATAAGAATATTACAAATTTCATTATGAAAATGATATTTTTAAAGTATACAGAGTGTCCAGAAAGGAGAGACCAAGCTTAAATATAGTCTCCTCGGGTCAAAGAGGATCGATTGAACCAAACTAGTCCAAAAGTGCTTCAGAAGTTATAAGATCTTAAAAAATTTGTATTGGTTATATTTCAGAAACCAAATATACCTGTGTAGTACCCCAACCGATATCTGATCCTAACAAGTTGCCAAAAAACATAATGCACCATGAAAGCATGCCAATACAATTACTACAAAATTTAATTTTCATAATTTGTAGCTAGGTTTTAATGTGTAGGATGGGGGAAACACATCTCCAAAATCGTCCAAATTTTCAGCTATATGGTCAGTGATGTCTTTTTTCAAAACTCTTTACCTTTAAAACTTCCATTAACTCTGTTTTGTATACTATTTCTCAGTATACTTAAAAATATGGCGATTACTAGCGAGTGTCGTAAACCATCCGACCGTGTAATAGCCGTTATATGCCAGCAGAATATTATACTTTGTCCATTTTAACTTTTTTAATCGTTTAAAAGTGAAGAAAGAAAGTTAGTTCACAGTAAAATTTTGTTATAACGTACACCTTTGATCAATCAGGAACTAGCAATTTTCATAACCAATCGGCGAGTCCATATTTTTGTGTTTGACGTCTCAGCATAATCAATCAAGTTACCACTGCAGCAAGGAGGTACATTAATTATATCCAAATCGTAGTGAACCAAGCAGAATTTTTTTTCAAACCTTTTGAGAGAGGTACCATGCAGAACGACCAACTTCATGAATTGTAAAGGAGAAAGGGCACGGCACTTTGTTTTTCACCTGCAAAAAATCAATTTGAGAAGGTCGGAAGTCACAAGCTCCTTGGCGCATTGTACTGTTTTGATATTTTGAACACGCGTGATTTTTTTCCCATTTTCAGGATTCTGGATCTTTGCGCCTTCCCAAGTTTGTACCTGTACCTCACCGTTACGGAGGTAAATAAAAGAAATCCACTCTTATTTTGAAGAACGCAGCCGAATGACCACCCCCAGGAATGGAAACTTAACTCGAAAAAAAAATCGCCCAAAATGAATGGTCTCATGCCGGATTGATTGTTCTATATCCAGGACAAGCGTACATAACATTATTGGGGCCCAGTTATTCTATCCATATCACCACACAAATATATAGGAGTTGCTACGATATGATTTACCACTTAAATCAATTTTTTGTCGTAATAAACAAAATAATGACCGGACATTTTCTGGCCCTGATGAGTGGCAACTTTTGCCCTTCTTCTTCTTATTCATAATATCTTGACAGATGTTTCATGATTCAAGCAATGTTCTAGTTGGCCTTCCTTTTCTGTATAGTGTATCCAACAGCCTCACGCGATCTGTCGTGGCTGCCTGTTATAGGTGCACAACCTCATTAAAGCTCTTTCTCGCCAGCACTTTGACGACACACAGTGGTCAATTTGTCATATTTAGGAGGAAAATATTATTAACACTTCATTTCTAGCTCTATTTTTGTTTAGAAGTATATTTTTGTTTAAATATGTTAAATTTATGATACGATGCATAAAAAAATACATAAATAAATATATACAGGGTGAGTCAGTAGCATGGGGATAGTCAATATCTCCTCAACCGTTTGAAATTAGAAAAAATGTATCAGAAAAATATTGTGGGAGATGAAGAGTGTAATATTCAAAAATTAGTTTCAAATCTACAGGGTGTTTCACAGAGTGGTAGCAATGTCATAATTTTTTAAATGGAACACCCAATAGTAAAATCTGCAAAAGACGCATTTTCGTAAATTTGAGCGTCATTTCATTTTGAATGTTAGTCGAGACCATATACTAATTTACAGAACTCTCAAAGGTGAACCCAATTCTACAGGGTGTTCTCCACGATTATTTAAATTTTTACATATTTAAACTGTCATAATTCAATTTTTTCAAACCAAACATCTTGTATATTTTTATTTAATATGCCTCTGCAATTAATCACCTATATGCTGATACTTTATAGTGACAACTTTTTTTCGACGATTTCAAGAATATATATATACACCGATTTTCTTTACCTCTTTTATTACTGTATGCAAACTTATATTTCGGAACTTTCTCAAAATTTACTCCCGGAATACTGCACGCGGAGAGCTCCTTCCAAGTTTTTTTATTACGAAAGCCACATTACGTTTACCACTTGCATGATATGCGGCTTGAGTTGCTAAGCTTAACTCTTCTGGAGTATGTTCCAATAATGGTTGTACTTTTTTTATTTTCAACTTTTGTCCACTTCTACTAAAACTTTGACTGTTGACCTACTTTCGACCTAGAAGGCTCACATACATTTTCTTTATTAGTTTCATATTTTAATTCTCCATTTAACCAACCAGAATGTTTTTATTTAAATGAAGCCACATTAAATTTACAAGACCGCCAGCGTTTAAGTAAATTACATAAGAATAGCTTAATAATTTGAATAAATTCTTTATTTTCTCCTAACAACCCGCGCTAGTCTTCTTTCTATTGTTCAATATTTTCAATTATCCTGTGGACAGTCCTTACGGATGCTCCATCAGCTAACAATTTTTCATTCAGCAGCAATTCAAACAGGTAACTTCTCTTCACGGAAATGACAACATCTGCAGTAAAATTAAATATCTTCTAATAAAAGTACAAGAAAGTAAACTCTCAGTATATGTTCCAAAGTACAGAGACTGACCTACAATATACAACAGAAATTTCGGTGAAACTTTGTGAAACTTTTTTTAAAACTCAAATATAAGTGCGCAAATGCAGGCTTCCGTGAAATAAATCGGTAATATGGTTTTGCCCAAGAGGACACATATCTCGTGACATTTCTTCGATAGTTAAAGGCTTGTATTAACAGCATACGACAACAGTTTTATAATATTGGATACAATAAACAACTTGCTTGGACGAATATTAGCGGTAAATTATTTGCCGCGGAACCACCCAATTACTATTTAACGACGGCACCTTGAACACGTGCGGTATAAACAAAATATTTTTTTGGTTTCTGATGGTCCGGTTATTCAGGTATCGACATATATATTAATTTTAATTTTTGGATAAATTTTATTTTTGTAATACTTTCCTCCTAATATTGGCAAATTGACCATAGTGCGACGTGAGCTCAACGTTTTGGAGTTAGTCCTCTTGGCTTCTTGCCATCTAGTTTTCCCTGGACTATCAACTGTTCTATATTGTCCCTTCTCCGATTGATGTGACAAAAGATTCAAGAGAATACGTTGCTGGAGAGTCGCACTGGGAGACGTATTCCTTGGAGAATCGAGATTTTGGTGGATTGGGGTATCCAAGGAAATCATAACATCACGCATAATTCCAGAGACGGAGGTTAATCCAATGTGAGTTCATTATAGTAATGAAAAAATAGTCTTCCATTTACACATTAAAAAGGAATCGCGAAAAATGGATTATTTTTTCCATTCACACATAATTTCCACACTTGAAGTGAAGAAAGCTTGCACATAATCAGCACCGATAATAAACGGACTTCAGAAATTTAAAAAAGGAGAATGTTCTTAGTTCTCCTCGACTGTATTTTTATTAATTTCAGCTGAAAATTTGACCATATTTAGCGAAAGCACCGAATACCAGGCGTTGCCCATCTAAAGGCAACTCATCTAGCCCTACATTTTCTCTCTAACTTTTCATTAACGATAATACTCATCCCTCTTTATCTGTTCTGTCCTTTCTCTATTTATTTTTGTCATTATTCAAAATTATTCTTTCTAACTATAACTTTTATTTTATCTTAAGTTCCACATTTGACAACATCTTTAACTATAAATTAAGGGGCTTGGCATCCGCTCAACTCAGTAATCACCATTTCTGCAGCAGGTTTTTTGGTTTTGTTCTTTTTCCCGTATCAGCATATCAAATTTAAAAAACAGTGCGCTTTACCTCTAGTTAATATTAAGTTTTATTATCCATTTCTTGGAAATATGTTTGTTAATACCTTTTTTTAATTTGCTCTCTGGCGGAAGGAGTTTATGTTAAAGCTTTATTCATTTAAGGTGATCAGACCCCGCTCCGTTGTGTCCTTCAATTGTTACAGCGCTGCGCACCCTAAATGTTTGACAGGATCTGGACACGGGTATCTGGAATACATTGTATTTTATAATAATAATAAAGTTTTGTCGGATTGAATTGGCGAGATCGTCAGAATTGCATTCAAATTGGTATTTAGTAGGCATTTTAGAAGTAGTAGCTGATACCGAATCTGATCGCAGAAACCAAGAATTTAAAACGGTAAACCCAGTTTCAGGATTCTTCCATAACGAGCCTGACGTTAAGGCTTAAAAATTCAAAACGATGGATATGTTCCTTTATTGGAGCTAAATAAAAAAATCACTAAAAAGTGTGAAAAAAAAAACGAACCGCCTTAAAAAAGGTCGCTAAAAATTATGAAATAAAATTTCACGGTCTCCTTTATTATCTAATATCGATATTGATTTCGGTGTAAAAACGAACAAATAACGAATTCAAATATATTTTTAACCGCCTTCAATATCGATGTTAGGTGATAAGGTTCAATTAATTGGGCGACCGCAATTTATTTCACAATTTTTAGCTATTTTTTCAACATGAACTTTAAGTTAATATCTTATTGATTACTTGTTAGGACCCCATGAACTTTCTTCTCGTATACATGGTTGTATTTAATCATTTGGAAAATGTTTAGCCCAATTTTCTAGAGGACATTTTTCAAATCCCGTAGGACGCTGTGGTGACTTCGATCACTTCGTACAGAATATGTTAAAAACTACTTTTCACAACGGTGAATTAGATGTGATCGTTTTTTGGTCATCACAAAGTCCAGACTTCATTCCTTTAAATTTTTGTCTATGGCCATATACACTCCAATAAGACTAGATATGAACTGACACAGAAAATTAGAAAGACAAAAAATGAAATCAGGAATACTGCAGTTTTTCTTTCGTTTTAAACAACCTTTGGAAAAACGCTATCGAAAATGTGTGAAAGTAAACGGTGTATATTTTGATAACATTTTGTATATTTCTACAATTAAATAGAACAAGAATAAGTAAGAAATTTAGTTTTGACTTAAACATGTGAATCGTCTGGTTTCTGAAATATACCCAAAACATTTGTTCCTTTGTCTCCATAACTTTTTAAGGAGGCACTTTTAGATAAGATATATGTTTGTTTTCATTGGGCCAATTTGATTTTAGGAAACCATATTTAAACGCTGACACTTTGTGTATACATAAAACAATTATAGACAGAGCCGTCTCGAGGGCTATTAAAACAAGCAAGACACAAGGGTCAAAGCCATTCATTCTTGGACAGGGGTAATATAGTTTTAAAATATTACATATACAGGGTGTTCCAAAATTTCTTGAACACGATTCAGTTTTTTGAGATTGAGAACAGTTCATCTAATCAAATTTAACTATCTATGAAAATATTCGTATATAGAGCCCCTAACACAATGTTTAATTCGTTACCATCTCACGCCGGCTCTGTTACACGGAAGAATTATTCATAAAGCTTACTTACCCACAATTGTCTCTTTTCATTTCACATTCAGACCTGTAAATTTTATTGTCAGATCCGCAAACGAAATTTCTTTCTTCTGAACATTTCTCGTTACATAGAGCAGTGGTTCTGCAATGGTGGAGAGGGACTTGGATAACTAGTTGACCACAAGTGTCCTTTCGCATGTAACAGTTGGATCTGAAAAACCAAAGGCGAAATATAAAGTAAACTATTGATATACAAAATAAAATAACCGTAATTATTTTTACTATCGGAAGCAGCTCATAGGGAATCAGTCTAAGCAACTATCTCCGAGCAGAAGAAAATCGAAGTCAAAATTAAGAAATAACGAAACCTAACTTTTTTCTTTAATCCCCGACACAGAAAGGAAAGGTGTCATAAGTTTGACGCGTATGTTTGTATATCAGTCCTTAGTCTCTGTGTCTGTGTGTCTGTCTGTGGCGTCGCACAGTGGCGAGAAATGTCAGTGTTCCACCCAAATTACTCTAGAGGTCGTAAATTTTAAGTTATTGAGACATTCTTTTTTTTTAAATGTTCGTCTTGAAATCACCTATCGATCCCTCTAGCCGGATTTTGAAATTTCATTTTTCATTTTTTTTAATTTCTAATAGAAAATCATATTTTTACAGAAAAATACTGTTTTTTCTATTAAATTTATTCCTAACGGGCCGTAAATTTGAGTTTTCGTAACAAATTTTTTTTTCAAATCTTCGTCTTTTAATCAGCTATTGATCTGTCTACATGAATTTTTGATTTAGTTGTTGACAACTGTCAAAATGACTGTCAAATATAAAAAAATACGATTTTTAGATAAATAATTCATACAATAACAGGTTGGTTAGAGAATATTATTTAGGTTGGTGTTCAGAAAAATATATATAGTGTTTTCAGTGTATCTGGTTCCGAAGTTGACAGGAAAATATGTATTTCTAAATTTGGCAGCTGCCATAATTTTTGTCAAATTTCTAAAGATAGATGGAAGAGCTTATTAATTTTAAAAATACCCTGTAAATGTATAGAAAAATAGATATATATATTGTTTTTGATCCGTTTGATTTAGTAATTGACAGGAAAATATGAATTTTAAATTTGGCAGCTGTCATAATTGCTGTCAATTTTCAAAATATGGAGGTAACACCTTATTAATTTTAAAAATGCACTATAAATGTATAGAAAAATAGATATATATTGTTTTTAAACTGCCAGATTTAGTAGTTGACAGGGAAATATGGTTTTTAAATTTGGCAGCTACCATAATTTCTGTCAAATTTCAAAAAATAGAAGTTAGAGCTTATTAACTTTAAAAATACCCTGTGAATATATAGCAAAACTGATACAAATTGTTTCTAATGTACCTGGTTCCGAAGTTGACAGGAAAATATGATTTCTAAATTTGGCAGCTGTCATAATTGCTGTCTCATATCAAAATATAGTAAGAGCTTACAAATTTTAAAAACACTATAAATGTGTAGAAAAATAGATATATATTATTTTTGATCTGTCTGATTTCGTAACTGATGGAAAATATCATTTTTAAATTTGGCAGCTGACATAATTGCTGTCAAATTTCAAAACATGGAGGTAAGAGCTTATTCTTTAAAAATACCTTATAAATGTATAGAAAAATTGATGTATATTATTGTTGCCATAATTTCTGTCAAGTTTTAAGGTGTGCAGATCAGAAGTTATTAATTTCAAAAATATCCTTTGAATGTATAGACAAATAGATATATATTATTTTTTATCTTCCCGATTTACGAACGGACTGGAAAATATTATTTTTAAATTTGGCAGCTGCCAAATTTAGATATCACATTTTCCTGTCAACTTCGGAACCAGGTACATTAAAAACAATTTGTATCTGTCTTGCTATATATTCACAGGATATTTTTAAAGTTAATAAGCTCTAACTTCTATTTTTTGAAATTTGACAGCAATTATGGTAGCTGCCAAATTTAAAAACCATATTTCTCTGTCAACTACTAAATCTGGCAGTTTAAAAACAATATATATCTATTTTTCTATACATTTATAGTGCATTTTTAAAATCAATAAGTACTGTATTTTGAAAATTGACAGCAATTATGACAGCTGCCAAATTTAAAACTCATATTTTCCTGTCAATTACTAAATCAAACAGATCAAAAACAATATATATCTATTTTTCTATACATTTACAGGGTATTTTTAAAACGAATAAGCTCTTCCATCTATCTTTGGAAATTTGACAACAATTATGGCAGCTGCCAAATTTAGAAATACATATTTTCCTGTCAACTTCGGAACCAGGTACATTGAAAACACTATATATATTTTTCTGAACACCAACCTGTTATTGTATGAATTATTTATCTAAAAATCGTATTTTCTTATATTTGACAGTAATTTTGACAGTTGTCAACAACTAAATCAAAAATTCATCTAGACAGTTCAATAGCTGATTAAAAGACGAAGATTTGAAAAAAAATTGTTACGAAAACTCAAGTTTACGGCCCGTTAGAATAAATTTAATAGAAAAAACAGTATTTTCCTGTAAAAATATGATTTTCTATTAAAAATTTAAAAAAACGAAAAATGAAATTTCAAAATCCGGCTCGAGGGATCGATAGGTAAATTCAAGACGAACATTTTAAAAAAAAGAATGTCTCAATAACTTAAAATTTACGACCTCTAGAGTAATTTGGGTGGAACACTGGCAATTCTCGCCACTGTGCGTCGTATCTCTTTATTTGAAAGGTTTTCTTTATTCGAAACTATTTTGTCGATAAGGTTCTTAGCATAGTTTCAACTTGGTAGACTCTCAGGGAGCTGCACAGCATCATTAAAGAATTAATTATTGTTAAGAAAAAAATCGCAAAGGATCCCGTACACCACAAATGGAAATTCGATATCAGTAAAATTTCTCCAATTTTTGATATATTGCTCTACTGATCCAGTAGATTAAAAGTCTCAATGGGCACGAGTCTCAAAAGCACACCCTTCTACCCTTTTTACCTTCTACCCATATATAACAAACCTAAAATGTAAATAGTTGTAGTGTGCAATTCAACAATAATATTAAGTAATATAAGTAATTTATAACCATGTGTATAAAAAATAGCATTTAAAAAAACATCTTCAGTTAATTGTAGTTTTCTGACGATGGTTGAATAAACCGAAACGTAAGAAAAGAGTAATTTTATTATAAAGTATCGGTCTTTATAATGGGGATATACCTACATCAAGTTAATCCTCTATGAAGGTGAAGGCGCTCGTATGCATTTGACAACTATATTTTTATATAAAAAAAAATATTTGTATCTTTCAACACGGTAAAAAACCTCAGTCGTAGGATCCGACTTAGACACTCTTCTATCTTTCCCACCCCTTCCGGGAGGTGAAAGTCGCTTTCACGGCTGCACAGCGGTATCTCTGTTCCAAAAAAAAATACGAAACTGCTCAATTGAACAGAAAACTTTAAAAGCCGGTGCAATAATCACTCTGAAGTACCCCCTAACGCTTTTCCATCCTTTCAGGGGGTGATTTTCAATAAAGCGGCAGCACAGTGGTGTCTTTGTTCCAAGAAAATTATGGAACCACTCAGATGAGTAGTACATCTCAAAAAAAAAGGTGTTGCAATGACTCTGAACCAATCCCTGACAATTTTCCAACCCTTCCGAGTGGTGAAGATCACTTCCACTGCTGCACAGTGGTATCTTCCGGGAAAAAAGTTATGGAACTGCTCTGTTGAGCAGCAGGCGTCAAAAGAAGGTGTAGCAATTATTAAGAGCCACCCTATAACGCTCTTCCATCCCTTACGGGGGATGAAAATGATTTTCACCACTGCCTGCACAGTGGTTTATACAAAAATTATTGCGATTTGTAATTAACGTGAGGTTAACACTCTCTAACACTGGCCTTAACGAATAACATTAATCAGGGAATATAATAACGCTTACAAATTGTATATATCTTTAGCAACTCTTTAAAATTGTATCATTCATTAAAATAAAATTGTAACAATTTACAATTGTTGCAATAAATAATTTGCACCTACAGTTTAAACTCACAAAATAATAATACCAAGGAAGTATTGATTATATTATACTTATTTTCCACTTATTTACTTTTAATTTACACCTCTGATTCCCCATTCTTATTAAATTGTAATTGATTAATTTCCTTCGTGAGCATTTATCAGAAGAAAATAATGACTAAACAGAGGTAATTGAATTTGTTTTGCAGTGTCTCGATTTATCATTTGCTGTAGTGAAATTATACATCTTACATCCTCTGGTCAATTCGCATTTCACATTGTGACGTTAAAGGAAATGCATGTACGAGGTATTCACTTGTTTAAGTATTTTTTATTGAAGTAAAATAATTTTAAACAGATATTCTTGTGATATAAGATGTACTATGCTTATGTTGGATATATTTTTCTGAAATCTACACAGAAAAAAATAAGTTTTAAATCAAGAATCTGTTTACTCATATAGGCACAACGAAATAAATTCTTTGTGTAAAACAAGCACACTTATTTCAAGAAATAAAAGACTTGTCGTAAACAGATTTATTTATTATTATTTCTTGAAACAAAAGTATTTGTTTTATATGAAAAATTTATTTTTTTGTGTAGATTATTTAGACTTCTTTAAGCAAAGTCAACGCCTTTCACTGTAGAGTTAGATTGAACCACTTTTTGGAGATACTTTATAATGAAAAAATATTTTCTCGATTTGGAACAAAAGTATCTTAAGTCCAAATGTTCCATTTTTACTCGGTTATTATTTTGATTTATGCACCTACATATAAAACTATTAGAAAGTTTACATTTCGCTCGGGTGCAGAACATAAAAAAAAAGTGAAAAAAAATTTTTTTTTCATCCATTTTTTCAAAATTTTGAAATTAAATCAAACTAGAAAAAAATAAAAAATACAAATGGATAGATCACGTATTTATGATCAAAAAATGTCTTAACAAAATTTATCGTTAAAGCCACGGTTTTCCCGGAAAAAAATAGTCAAGTGTAACGTTATAACTTGGAGCGAGATCCATACGTGCACGCGCTTGAATACGCATGACTGTGACACCGACGCACTGAATTACATGTCACTAAATCAGAATTTGTTCAATCTATATGAGTGTTGGTTCATTTAAAAGATGAAAATTGTAGCTTTCTGATATTTTTTTGTTTTAAACAGTACAAGCAAAGGATGGATGGGAAAAATATATTTATATATATTATCACGCCCGAACTCAATCGTCGCAATAAACAATATAGAAAAAAATAAAAGCCCTTCAAACAAATTCTTTCTTCATTGAGAACTATTGAAAAGTATGTACACTTCATGATTATTATGGTTTATTACGTTGTAGTAACGAGGATTTAAAAAAAGTACATCTCAAATCAGTTTAATTTCCTTGCTTGATGATTTTTTTTTGATAAATATATGTATTGGAGGCTGTAACTTGTCGAGAAATTGACCCCTTGGAAAAAATAAAATATCACTATTTCGGAAAAAATGTATATTTTTCGAATGTTTAAAAAATGTTCAAACAGAAAATCGTTTACTTGCATGCATTTTTTCGAAAATATGATCAATAAGATCATGATAAGAAATTGCGATTTTCACGATCTTATCTTTATAACTATGAAAATATCTTTTTGATTGTTTTGAATACAAATTCTGGAACTTTTCCAATACATTAACAAATGTATGAGGAATCCATTGGATATAGCTGAAATGTGGATAGGTGTACTTGTAATAAATACAATACAGTAAAGACATGTAAAAATTCATCCGAGCGATTCACCGGGTATATGTGGTGTCTGTGTATGCATTGATAATTATATATTTTCCCTTCATACTCACTATTTATCCTCGTATTCACTAAGAAAAATGTTTAAAACGTATAATAAGAAAGAGAAAAAAGCTTTATTTTATTTGATAGAACAGCTAAGAATGTTTAGAGGTTCCATAGTATGCATTTAACCGTGCGCTAGCCGCGCAGAGTGACAAGGTTACTTCACTATTTTTTTCCAGGAATACCGTGACTTTAGCGAAAAATATTATTAGGATATTTTTTGTTCAGAAACACGTGATCTATCCACCTGTATTTTTATTTTTTCCTAGCCTTACTTAATTTAAAAATTTTGAAAAAATTGGTAAAAAAATTTTTTTTTTCACTTTTTTTTATGTTCTGCATCCGAGCGGAATGTAAACTTTTCAGGATATTATTCTATACATTTTCACGAACTCATTAAAAAAAAATTATTCAGTTTGCAAATTTTTGTGGGTTTCACTATAAAAATGTTCTCCGTCCTCTGGGCTATATATAGTTTTTTGGAGTTTGTTTTATGCAACGATTTAGCCGTAATAAAGAGCCTGGGCTAGTCATGACTAATTTAGTTATGACTAATTTAGTCGGTCAATTTCAATCATGACCAAAAATTTAGTCGACCAATGCCCATCTCTGGTCCTAATTCCATCTTCGCCAACTAACTTAAACGTCTCAGCTGCGGTAGTCAGTTTATAATTTTTATGTGGCTGTTTCTACTTATTATTTTAGTATTTAAGGTTCGTGTTCGTAGTCCTATAGTCCAATGATTGTTGTTCAATAAATTCCCGTCCATACATTTATCGTAAGTCTCCCTTGAAACCTCATTTGCTTCAGAAATTTTTTATTTCTTTATGCTCAGTACCTCACGTTCTGCTGGTTGACCTTCGCATTATTTGTGAAACGAGAATCATCGGAGAAAAGGATATTGAAGGCAAAATTATTGCCTCTTTGTTAGTTGTAGATTAACCACTAATAACACAGCCCCACAAAATAAAGTGATCTGTCCGGCGGACCAGACCAGTGTATCAGTATGTATTTGGACCTGCTGAAACCGAATTCGAAGTCAGCGGATTCGGTTTCAGCAGGTCCAAATACATACGGAAACGAGCCAGATTGGCTCATTTTTCACCTCTAAGCCCAAAAAACATCCCCCCAAAAAAATGGTCTGTCCGGCGGACCAGACCAGTGTATCCTTATGTATTTGAGCCTGCAAAAACCGAATCCGAAGTCCGAATTGTCAGATTGACTCATTTTTCACCCCCAAAAACACGCCCAAAACAAAAAGAAAGTGGTCTGTCCGGCGGACTATACCAGTGTATCCTTTTGTATTTTGGCCTGCTGAATCCAGATTCGAAGTTAGAATTGACAGTTTAGCTCGTTTTTCACCCCCATCCCCAAAAAACGCACCCCCTAAAAATTATCTGTCCGGTGGACCATACCAGTGTATCCTTATGTATTTAGATCCGCTGAAATCGAATCCGCAGTCAGAATTGTCAGATTGGCTCGTTTTTCACCCCTAACCCCAAAAAAACATCCCCAAAACAAAAAGAAAGTGGTCTGTCCGGTGGACTATAATAGTGTATTCTTATGCATTTTGACCTGGTGAATCCGAATTCAAAGTTAGAAGTGTCAGATTTGCTCATATTTCACACGCAACCCCAAAAAACACCTCCAAAACAAAAAAAGTGGTCTGTCCGACGGACCATACCAGTGTATCCTCATATATTTGGACCCGCAGAAACCGAATCCGTTGCAATTGTCAGATTGGTTCGTTTTCAATAATAATAAATTTCTCTTATTTTTTAATCTCTTTCGTACAAACGTTGCTGTAGATTTTAAAATTCTCCTTGTTTGATCCTACTACTTCCACTATTTCCCTAAGGGAGACTGATGTATTGTCGTTGACGGTTCCTAATATATTAATCTCCATCTCTTCACTTATGATGAATTCTTGTCTTCGGCTCTCGCTGCTTTTTATCTCTAACTTTTTGAAACAATAACGAGTAGGATGTCTTCTTTCGGGAAATCTTTGAATATACGTTTTACATATGCACGCATAGAATTTTTTAAACATTCGCCATGTCAGTTTTTTCGATATTGGTGTTATTCATGTTCAGCAATATTGCAATTGATAAAAATCTGTCGCAAAAAAATATGTTTACAAATGTCGTCTCATTCTTTTGTTTTATAATGTATCAACTCCTAGTGCAAAACAACTCTGTTAAGGTTCAATAAAAATTAATTTGACAGTATTTTTTATTTTTAAGTGAATGAAACAAAACTGAAAAACAAATAGCACATATATGAAATGCATATCAATGAAATAAAAAAAAAACACAATTTATTGAACACTATGGACCACCACCTTCCCATTTGAAAAAAAATGTCGATAAAAAAGGATATGTTCAACTTTGTTGGCGTCGTAAACAGTTATCGATGAAAAAAAATTATTTCTTTCTTTCGGAATGTATACTCCTTGCAGAACAAATTTTGGGATTCCAAAACACGAATATATCAAATTTTTTTAAAAAACTGAACATCGTGCATTGGCTCAAAAATTAGCAAAACTAGCATGGTATACTCAAAATGTTCAAAGTCCTAATATGTAAAAACCGAAAGTTGAGGTAATTTCCGGGTAATCCGGAAGTGATATATTGTTTGTTATTTCCATATACACACTTTTAGCGGTAGTTTATGCTCCCTCAGATTCAAATGGATGAGTTAAAAATAAAGTAAATATGAAGAGAACCATTATCCTGTGACACCCGGTATAAGTCCCCAAATTTTCAAATAAATCCCTGTCATAATAAAACAGACATGAGGGAGGTCTGACTTGAAGCGGGACTCACTGTAGAATAGAATGAATTCCTAATCATACTTCGTTTATTCTTAGGTGGGCACTTATGCTTTACAAGTTCCATTACCATTACTTACTTTTTTGTGAAAATACGTAATAATAGGATGACATATTAAATTACGCTATCAAATCTCTTAAAATGCCATAGTTCAGATAATTATATATCAACGCGGAAATTAAAAGCGAGACTTATAATTTTCCTTTCAAAATAAATTACATTTTAATTGTTTTAATTAAAAAGACGCATCCGTGATAAATTTGATTTATTATGCTTCAACAATGAACTGCCACCTAGAGAGTTTTCATAATTAATGGATATTTAAAAAATAGGTTATAGATAAAGATGTGCGAACTAAGTTAATTTAAGCGACTACTGTCTTTGAGCTAGGGAATAATAATTTATTCATATTATCAACAGAACAAATCAGTTAAAATATGTATCTAGTTGTTTAGTTGTAGACCAATACCAACCGGGAAAGATCTCGAGGAACTCTTATTCCTATTATGCTCATTAAATAAATAAAAACTCTTAGATCAGTGCACCACATTTTAGGTGTTACCCATCAACGTATTCTTTAAATCTGGATTCTGGACCCGTAATAAGGTGCTGCGAATGATTTTTATTTTTAAATTGGTAGCTAGGCTAGTGAAGGCTCCCACCGGCTGCGGCTCTTCATTTGATTTTAACATTATCTGAAACAACTGTTTAAGCTGGAAGAATATTTTTAAAATTGTAGAATGTTGAGAAAAGCTAGATTTGGAACATTTAGTAAATACAGCTAAGAGAAACAATGACATTTGAAAATATGATGTTCTTTTGGCACTTCCTTTGTAATTGTAAGGCTTTCAATTTACTTACTCTTATTTTAGGAGAAGTATAGTAGCGGTAGCCATCCTTACTATTATCCCCATAACCACCTTGAAGGGGTTAAAAATGAAATTTTGATTTAGCGTGTGCGCAAGAACCAAAGCCTTTAAAATATTTCTCTAGCTTTAACCACCCTCTGACTACCAATGGGATGCGATTGGTAGTGGGGGACTTGGGGGACATGGATAGGGAGAGACTTGGATAGGAAATCTGGATGTAGAAATAGTGATTTCTTAAGTAGCAGTTTTCTATAATACACTTATAATCTGGAAGGGATCCCCAAACTATATTACAATTACTAAATTAATATTTAAGATTAAAAATGTTCTGACAACTTATACTCCGGGAGGTAGCGTCAAATTTAATTACATCATTTAAACAAAGCTCATTTTTTCAGTACAGGTTGTTTTTTCATTGCTTATCGAAGAATCGGGTGTCAGCTACGTCAATCGCGGAGATGAAGGGCGCGGGAGGCTGCGCATCCGGCAAAATAATTTCGTTTTTCGCGTCAATCCAACAAGGCTACCAAATTATAAATAGTTTATTTATGTAATATAAATGAAAAAAAATGTGTCAGCTGCATAGAGTAAGGAGCGAAGGTTGTCAGCTGCCCTAGTCAATATGAATGAAAAACACGTGAAAATTAAAAAGTGTCAGCTGACAATACCATGATACAAAATCTGTCAACAAGGCCTTTTAAGTGTACCGCAGCGTCCAGGCGCTCACCGCGCGCGGTATCTTCTCTTTTTTTTTTCACCACCTGATGATCAATTTCAAGTTTATCTCAACACAAACTAATGAAATACTCTATTTCACGCTTGCTGATATTGTTTTTCTCATATGAAACTTGAAAGAAAATCATATTTGTATGAAATATTAGATAATCATATTATACACAGATGGTAACAAAGTATTTTATAAGTAATACATTTATCGATGCTCAAATGTCGATCGATATTCTGTATTTGAAACAACAGGAGGTATGTTTTTTAATAGATAACATTTTTCAACACGAACTTGAAAACTTGGAAGAGAATTTTACTATTCTCATATGTACGGTTCTAAAAGAATCTAGAATATTAATCTCGTACTCGTAGCTATTTTCATGAAGGCGTATAATGTCAATCAGAAAGAAGATGTCTTGAAAATTGACCAGAATTTCGAAGGATCTATGTTACCTCCATGTAAGACATAATTGAAACAGCATTTTTTGCGAATTTCTTACATTACTCAATTGTGGAGTCATGCACATCTTCATACGTCAAGTTCGTTTTTGCCAACTGATTATGGATGGGAAGAACATGACGAGAAGTATATTTTCAAGTGGTTTCAAGACGATCAATTAC
The DNA here is from genome assembly GCA_936432065.2 of Rutpela maculata. NCBI lineage: Eukaryota > Metazoa > Arthropoda > Insecta > Coleoptera > Cerambycidae > Rutpela > Rutpela maculata. The sequence goes on from OW386285.2 coordinate 269,374,219, forward strand.
CGAAAATTGAAAATATCATAAATGGTATTCTATGCATATAATCTTTTACTTCTACATAAATTCTTTTTTATTCACTTCAATGATTTTCAATATTTTTCGGCAGATATTTATCAAGACGAAAATGAGAACGATGACGCTCGAGAATCTGAGGAAAATCTAGATTTGGAAGACCATACACATAGCACTTCTGAAGAGGAAGATAATTCAGAATACAGCAGTGAGAGTAATTGAGACGAGAATTGATTTGTTTTATTCGTATTGAATGTGCTAAAATAATAAGTTTTTTATATTGATTCTCATTATTTAATCCTCACTATTCTCAATCAATGATTGCAATCTTTAAATATTCTCTAATATGTATGTCTAATATTTCATACAAATATGATTTTCTTTCAAGTCTCATATGTTAACTGGGGCATTAAAGACACCGCGCGCGGTGGACGCTGCGGTACGCTTAAAAGGGCCAGCTGACAGGTTTTGTTCCATGGTATTATCAGCTGCCACTTTTTAATTGTCATTTATATCGCAAACTATCATATAAATGAATTTCAGCTTTGTTGAAATAACGAATTTTCATGTATTTTTTCATACATATTGACTAGGGCAGCTGACTACCTTTGCTCCCTACCCTATGCAGCTGATACATTTTTTTAAATTTACATTACATAAATAAAGTATTTATAGTTTTGTAGCTTTGTTTTATTAACGGAAAAAACAAAATTATTTTACCAATTGCGCAGCCTCCCACGCTCTTAATCTCCACGGTCGCGTCAGCGAACGGAAACTAAAATTAAAAAAACAAAGAAGTTGTGTTGAAATGACCCATAAAAATATTGACGCTACCTCCCAGACTATTAGGAGCGATCCTTATTGCAGAGACAACAAAAGCAAGGACAAAAAACGAGATCGTAAGATCGCAATCGAACCGACTTGAATATCGATAGTCATTAGAGAGAAGGTGGCTAATAACAATTTTATAAAATATTAAGAAAAATACCCGTGTGTATGTATCAACTTAAAAATATAAAGCACGTCATGTTGCTAGGTGTGTCGTACAGCAAAGGGAAACCGGCGAAACCGGCGATGAGCTTGGTATATTTTATACCAAGCTCATCGTCACCATAGGCAATGGTATCTGCGATGAGATGTAAAACAACGCTCTGGATAATTTAATTATCGGATATATTTTTAGAAATATGTCCGCCATATTTTACATAAAAATATTTTAAAATTAAGTCCCTAAAAACATATCAAAATACACTAGGCTCATAGCCGCCGTGCGCAATGGTATCTGCCCAGCAAGTGAAATGTGGGAATATGGTCAATAAACGATCCGTATCTCACTACTATACAGGGTGCCTCGCGAAGTGGGTATAAAGCAACTACGTGTAGGTCAAGTCAAAATATGGTGATTTAACCTAACTAACGTCTACATTGCATTCTTGATGACATACAGCCCTCCAGCCTCTCCTAGAACTTCAAAAGAAAATAATATTTTGAAAACTGTTTCACAAGATTTCAGTTTGGTACTCAATCTAGACACATTACAAACCTTAATTGGTACAAAGTTGAAGTTAATTGAAGTACAAAAAAGTTAAAATTTCATTACATTTTTTCGTCCATCTTATTAATCTAGTAATTTGCAGAAGCCTGTTCAACAAAATTTTCAATTTTTTTTTAATTCTTAGTAATATTTATAAAAATTGATAGTTTTTGAGAAAAAAATTATGTAACTTTAATATAGAGGTAGCTGAAGTTAAATCGTCATATTTGACAGCATTTACACGCAGTAGATGTCCACTTGAATAGGAAACACCCTGTATAATAAGGTAGGTATTGACGGTATCTTAAAAACCTTCCAGAAGTGGTACCGGTAAAGTGTGGTCTTGCTTTCTAAAAGATATTTTTATATTGATCGTTAATTATTATTATTATTAAAATAGAAATGTGCTTAGTTTGTTGCTTAATCAGCCACATTTAATTTAATATAAATTAACCTTTTCAGATAATCCTAATCTAATACCTTATATTTGGCACCTATTTTTAACTATCGTCAACTTTTATTTGTAAACTGATTTCCGGGATTTCATCCCGAAACCAGTTTACGTATTCTCATCAGTGCCGCGAAAGCTAAGGACCAAATCTGCAAAGTATTTTATGGTGTTCACTTAAAGACTAAATATGGATTATTGAAATACTAATGCATTTACAAACACGGCAGAATGGCGTTAGCTTCGCGCAATTGTTAATTAGGTAATCGCCGTCTCCAGTTTTCTAGGAAAAATCTACGTAATATAGTAGAGTACTGAGCAAGCATTGTGCCACTTTCTTGCGATTGTCTAAATGTTAGTTGTGGCATTCTCTTATTTTCTTCGTTTTTTTCTTTCTGAGATTTTCAACCACTTATGTATTATCTTCTAAATATAATATCTGTGAAATCTACAAAATAATAATAATAGAGGGAGTTTTTGAAAAATGATATGTATAAAAAAACACCTTAGTTCCTTTGACGTAATCTAATATATTGGATAATGGGGTATTTTTCTTTTTTTTTTTTTTATTGAATAATATCATAGAATATGTACAAACAAGCCTTCCAATACAGATTTCCGCGAAAATAATTATCAATTTTTTGAGAAAACAGAAGTTAAAATAAGTGGAGCAACAGGTGTTTTCAATTGGTGACGTAGGTAATTTGCCGATGACGCAGGTAGTTTGTATGTATTTGTTGATAGAATGGTTTTATACAAAACAGTGTGGTGTTGCCAAGTTGAAATTTCTTCTCTAGTTATATATAGTAATGATAATTGAAGAAAACAGGAGTATAATAGTTATTAATTATATAAGGGGATTAACAAGCCTTTAATTTATGAGGCGCAGCCGTGAGTCACATTTTTTCGAGTAGATTGAAAGGCTGTTAATTCCCGAATGTAATTCAACGTTTTATCCACGACCACAGCCAAATTAGGAGCATGAAAGCCGTATGGTAGCAGGTGAAAAAAATCTGATTTTGAAAAACGTCAGATTTCACAAGTTTACTTTGACTAAAAATCTTTTGATTTTGAGCAAAAAATACTTCTTATTCGGAAAAACCCTATCGAGTTAATTTTATTAATACCGGTCAAAATGACAAGAAGATCGTTCTTGATATAAATGTTAATGTTAATATTAATAATAATTCTAAATAAAATTCTATCCAATCGAAGCGTGGTATTATGAATTCTAATCCACTAGTGTATTATTCCTAATATAGTGGTCGTGGATAAAGCTTATTTATTAAATCAATTTTAATATATTATCCACGAAATTAAATTTTCTCATGTAAAAAATAATAATAGGCGTGAATTATTAAATATTTTAAATAATTCTTAATGCCGATTTGATTTTTAAAAACATATTTAGCAAAACATGACAACAATGTCAGCGGCTAGTCAAATGACAGATGCGTTCTAACGTCGCCGTCGTGTTGATTTGAAGCATTTCAGTTTCTTTCATCGAGGTATTTGCTGTAATTTACAAATAGTAGATAATGTCATTTAAAAGGTATTTCATAAGAAGTTATGGAAACACAAATATAAGTGCTTCGGAAAAAAAATTTGTACTGTTCCGAAAAAATTGGTATTCGAACTTGGTGGCAAGCTTCTAATATTTTTGATCCTATCCCTTCAAAAATACAAATTTTGTTATAGAAAGAATCTATCAAGTCATAATCAACTTTGGGCAAATTAGACGAATCTCCTTTCACAAAATTCAACTCCATCTTAATAGTTTATTGAAAAAGTAAAAATCAAACGCCACATAAACAAACAACAAATGAATCTAACCAATATATCTCTTTCACTTGTATTGTGACAAGAAGTGACAGCTGGCGGCACGCAAGAAATGTTGCAACAGTCGCCGTGAGTTTTGTTTACATTTTTTAGATAACTTCTACATACTAACAAATATAAATACCTTTTAATTCCTTCTAAATACATGTATATAATATTTATTGATATTCAAGATATTGAGAAAAATAAAAGTGTTATAGGTAAAATAATGTAAAGTAAATACACAATTTGGCATTCATATGAGATAGTTACAGTCTAAGAGAAAGTTGTCTATGATTGGTTAAATTATTTCCCGCCAAATAACATCATTTGAAATCTGTGTCTAGAAGGGCGTATTCTTATTTCTTATTTTTATTTAAGAAATTATTGTTTTGGTTTAAATTGATTATGCAGTAATTGTTCAAATAATAACATTACTTGATATATATCACCAAAACTAAATTTAAAAAAAATGGAAAATACCCCATTGTATTATTTTGTAGGTTCCACGGACATTAGTTTTAGAAAAGAATACATATGTGGTTAAAAATCCCAGAAAGAAAAAACAAAAGCTGCCTAGCTATCTTAACCAAAACCAAAAGAAGATCTACGTTGGGAAACTTCTTGCCCAGTATACATAGTGTTATGCCGAGTTCCCTCATCATATGAATTAGTTGATTTAAGGAATGAGAGATTCGGTGATAATGGGGTTACGGAGTGCGCCACCTAACAATCCATCATGATCCAGAATACGATGCACTTTACTTTGAAGTGTTAATACTTAGAGCACACTTTCACCGTTTTTTAAATCAAATGCTAAGTCACTCACCTGTAGACATTGCCATCCGATCCGCATACTGGTTCTTCGTCGGTTTCATTTTCACAGTTTGAAGGGCAGGGTTCCTGTTCCTTCAGCTTCGTGCAATTTCCCACATGAGCGAACTGCACTCCCTTAAGGCAAGTCGCTAAATTTAATTGACACTGATTGGTGTAAGTCCTAGCATCCGTTCCACACACAGGATCGAAGTCAGTGGAGCATTTAATTTTTAAACATTTGGTCAGTTTGCTTCGGCATTTTTCGAAGTCCACCTTGGTGATACGTCTGCTGGATCTGCGAAAACAATTATTGTGAGTAATAATGCCTAATTCGCTAAATTTGAATTTATCACCGCACCGCACCACTATAGAATTTATAGTATTAATCTTAGAATTGGAATAATACAATCGAAAATACGTATAACTGAAGAAATTAATGTTCTTCAGTGATCAGAACTTAATATACATATTGATATTAGGGTGGTCCTTAGCTATACTTGATGATATTTTTTTTTACAATTTTTTCGACCTAAAGTGGTTCCAATTATTTAAAAAATGAAGTGTACAAATTTTTAACTCGATCGGATAACACTAACCCGTGCCCCAGAGGCAATTAAAATTCACATCAGACGCAATTTTCATCTATTTTCAATAGTTTCTCGTGAACTGTTGATTACATCGAAATGTTATACATACATAATTGGAAGAAAATTTATTTTTATAAAACGTCATTTTTTTGCATTTTTCTCATACATTTAATAATTGAATAGGCATAATGAAGCTTTGGATGGCATAAACAGGCACCAGAACATTCATGTTCTCGTTGAAATGCCAGGATACACGTTTTGTGTCCCACGAATTAATCGAATTAGCTTCTCTTTATTGTAAGGGATGTATTATAGCAACACGGTATCTGTCGCGGTTGTCTGCTAGGCATACGACCTACTACCTCAACAAACGCTTTTTCATTGGTCGTGTTTTAACAACAACGATTCCCTGCGATATTACCATCTGCTGCAGCTGAGGCTCTAACTCAGTAGAGATAACAGCGACTAATCAAGTTGTCTCACTCAATCGCGGTCTAGGCCATTGCTACAGTTTCCTTAACTCGCTAAAAACTTCACTAAACATCCATACTCTAGCCAGGAACTCTCGAACTAGGAAACCCGTGGTCTCAATGCTAACACGTAAGTACTGAACCACTGATGGTGAGTCGGTTAAGTTTCTTTCACCATTTGCCACCTGATTTTTCATGAACCATTAACCGCTTCATGTTTTCCCTTTCGATTGATGTGGTCAAAAACATCATAGGATGGAAAGATCTCGACAGTAGGGAGATATAGCGGACCTCCGATCGGCTTCAATTGTTTGCAATTATGGTCACATATTACTGAATTCACCGGTCACGAGTCTTTACGACGCTGCTAAAATCTTTCTATTAGAGATTTTACTAATCAAATTATCGGCAGTAAATTGTCATTTGGCAGACAAGTTTTAAGTGAGTTTATTTCAATTTCAGAGAAGATAAAATTACAATTTGTAAAAGCGTTTTGCATATTATTTGCGAAATTTTAATATTTTGGCAAAAAGTGTGGATATTAACGTGTAATAAACAACATTGTCCAGAGGTAGAACCTCATATTCGAGAAAGAGATGTATATAAAAAACATTTGAAAGTATAGCTAAAAAAGAAGAGAACTTTTGACGAAAATTATGGTCATTTTTTGGTCATATCAACCGAAGAATGGACAATATAAAACAGTTGATATTTCAGAAAAACTAGATAGCAAGAAGCGAAGAGGCCGATCTGCTGAACGTTGTGCTGATATCAGCAAGGAGCTGATGGGAAAAGCTTTGGAAAGGTTGTGCGGCACTGACAATGCGAGTGGGTTTGGATGTATGTCTGCGGACAGCCTTGGTTTTGGATTTGTCTAGTTATATGTGGTGTGCATTTATGGTGTGCGTGTTTGTGCGTGTTACTTCAGAGTTAAATTTGATATAGATAACTGAAAACAGATTTTCTTTACTTCAAGCAATACAAATTTGAGAAGATCAGTTTGAGGTCGTTTGGAAACGAGGTAGAAAATGAGCAAATAATGTTTAAAGCCAAAATTACACTATGAGAATTTGAGAGGCCCATTTTATATGGCCAGTAGTGTACAAAATTTCGATTGTAAGGTATTATTGAGAAGCCAGTTCAAATAATTCATGGGATATAAAACATCTATAAAAATATAAACAAAATATAGAGTCGTCATCCCAAAAAAAATCATGAAAAAATGTCTCGGATGGTAATAACACACATAAAAATAAATCTGAACTGATCACCAGACATATTGTTTTATATATTTTTTGGTGCTCTAAATTTAAATCTGATGATAAAAAGCTATAATTCATCAAGATTTTTTCCTACTGTCCATTTATTCATTAAATAATGGGATATTTGGAATAAATCATTTCAGATTTTTGTGTGTGTGTGTGTATGCCGGTGTAATAGTTCGCATATAGCTAACACAACTGTCAGAGAAAAAAATATGAAAAATATACAGAATGGGCACTATAAAAAATAATGATGGTGGAAATAATATATGGATTGCAGTTGACACAATTACCAAGGATGAAATCTGACATACTTTTACTGAAAAGTATACAGAGTGGTCACTCTAAAAAATAATTAATTGATTCAACAGAGGAAAATAATAGTTGGAATGTAGTTGTCACTATTGCTAAGAAGATAACTTGATTTACTATTAGTTAAAAAAATATATAGGGTAGTCATACTACAGAAAAAATAATGAATAAATGAAATGAAAGGTGCTAAATGCTTGCATAATTGCATAAATACTTTTACAGATTTTTCTAAAACATTTTGTTCTATTTTTATTAAAGATGAATGTCTCGTTTCAATAAAATTTCAATTCAGATAAAGCTGTGCAAGAAAAATAACCTAATATGATGCAGATTAATGGAAATTAATTTAAGTCTGGCACTTTCATTTGCATAGGCAAACTTGCCGTCATTTTTTCTTGAATGTTCCTTATATACGTAATTTTTAAATTGTTTTCCTTGGCAACACTAATAATATATTAACACAATTTCATGGAGACCATCTTTTACTCAGTTTCTTGTTCTAGAGCTATGAATTTTTCTTGGATGTGTTGATTTTTTTGGGGACCTCACTAAAAGTATTTCTCTAGTTTACTACCATATCTTACCCACAGTTCAGTAGTTTCATTTCACATTCGCTTCTGTATATAAAACCATCTGAACCACACGTTGGTTTTTCAACTTCATTTAAACATCCAGCCGGACATCCGATACTATGCGAGGTTCTTTCCTGACTCACGCAGTATGCCATTGGCACTTCAAATACGTGTTTTCTGAAAAAAAAAAAAAATGTGTGTAGAACATGAGAACAAACACACTTAATTGATATCTTAAAATTCCATTCCACATATATTTCTACCGATAAGAGAATTTGAAAAGTATGAAAGGTATTTATAATTAATCTATTGGGATATAAATGTATGGCAGTAAATCCATAATTTAAAAAAATCAATTTAAATTTTAAATATATATTTCAAAATCAAAGATAACATTTTGATAGAATTTTTTTAAAATAATTATTTTTTATATATCTGTTGTTATTCTTATATCTAAGCAACGATATCAAATAATATGTAAGTGAATACGATATACGTTGTGAATAATAAGTTGTGAACTTTGCGTACGCCACTGTTGACTTAGTGACTTTTGCTCGTCCGTCCGTCAAGTTACCAAAATGACAGTTAATGTAGTAATGTCAGTTGACCCTGTTGTTTATAAAGTTCAGATCGAGAATTGTATTATTTTGTCTTTAACGTTTTTCAACTAAAGTATTTTTAATCTGTTAAATCGTTGAGTGAAGAGTCCTTATAGAGATGCAGCCGTGTACTTAATATCATAGCGCGGGCAGGGTCTGTGGTATAGTTAGGCGCCACCGACTAAGGGTCTAGCAATCTCGTCAATCTCAGTCCCTCAGTCGGCTGATAGCACTCGCATGGTTCGTGTCATTTGTTGTATTAGTGCACCGTAAAACGAGGAAAAAGTAGCTCCCTTCTTGAAAAAAAATTTTTGAAGGTACAACCACATGGGACCTTCACAGCATGATAGATTAGGTCCTTGGCCATCTGTAATGTCCAATTACAATATTTTTTGGGAGGTCAAACTATTTTTATGACGAAAAATGTTATAAATCTGTCAAAATTAATTTTTCTTACATTTTCACACATCCCTCGTGATATCTCCGGAACCAATTGAGATAATTATACGTATTTTTTTTTAATTGATGGAGGAAATGTGGGCGAAGGTCACTGCTTAAATTTTGTTTTTATGGAAAATCTAATTTTTTTGTAAAACGAGGTAAAACTTGAACATTTACTTCCCTTGCAGCGCTTTTTTCAGTAAGCGAAAAACTTTTTTATTTTAAGGAATTTTGACATACCATCTGCGTATGAAATAAAGTCTACACCTCAAGGAAGTTTTTAAAACAAAAATCAGGTCTCTACGACTTATAGTTTTCGAAATTTTGTTATTTAAAGCTGAGTTTTTCGATCCTAGAGGCCTAGATGTCCGGCAAGTGTGGACTATTTAATACAAGTAATCTTATATTATATTATGCCAGTTAGAAACAAACTTTTCTTTATATAATGTGAATGCAAATGAGTATTAGTTATTTTTATTGAATTATTACATATTATTTAGTGCTTAACAATGGAATGTTTATTCTGTGGACAAACTTTGAAAGATAATGACAAATTAGTGAGACAAAATCCTAGATTGCAAGGAGTAAAAACAATTATATATGCCACGGTAACAAAGGCGAGACATTTGTGTCGAAAAGATTTTGCAACAAGTGGAAAATATTTTAAGTGGAAAAGTCAAAGTGAAATTTCATATAGCCTGCAAACAAACCTATATTAGTTTGTAAAATCTTAAAAATCTTTCCCAATTCAGTGAAATTGAAAATGTATCTTCGTCTTCGGTAAGATGCAATAAATTTAATATGTTTAATATGTAATACATCGAGAAAGAAAGGCGTAATATGGTATACGATAATTCTCTGTAGACGTGATTTATCTTTATATTTCTTTGCCACCTTATTATCAGTCTAGTCGATACATTGTTGACAAGGGGCCGACGCGACATTTTTATTGTTAATGATGGGATTTTGGAGAATGAGAGGGGAGTATGCGTTTATTTTCGATTTATCGCAAATATTTGAGAAACCAAACATAGTATAATTTTTCACATCCAGTGGAAGTATAGTAACAAAAAATTTTTTTAAAATTTTTATTGTTCAAATAGGCTTAGAATATCACGAAACATCGAGATTTTAAGTTTGAGCGAAAAAAAAAATTCTGCCTGCCTGCCTGTCTGTTTATTTTCATAACAATTAAATATAAAAACCCAATGAGCTGCTGGCAACATAAAACATTTTTTTTCCCAGTAAAATAAACCATTTTGATATAATATTAAATAATACATAACAAAGAAAAAACCGCTGCCCAAGGAATCACTACTTCCACATCCAGATTCTCTATCCAAGTCACTCACAACGAAAAAACTTTATATGTGAAAATAATTGTTTATGGAACTTTAATAATATAATATTTGAAATTCTCTACCCCAAAAACCCATAAAACGATACCCCACATCGGTAGTGGGGTGGGGGGTGGTGATAGGGGGGTGATAGTGGGGGGTGGATGAAGTAAAAAAATATTTTGAGGTTTCTGGTTCCTGTACAAACACTAAATCACAATTTTTTTTTCATCCCCTTTAATAAGGGGGTTAGGGTGGTAATGGGGGGTGGCTAATGCCAAACATTTTTTTGAGACCTTAGCTTCTCTTGTATATACTAAATACCAATTTTATGGACTCTTACCTGCTTGATTGACCCCTTTACCCCAAATTTACCCCAATTTACCCCCAACCCTTCGACAGAACTAGATCAAAATATAATCTAGTTCCAGATCTCGTTAAAGTACATACGTGTACCAAATTTCAAGTCAATATCTCAAACGGTTCCAGAGTAAACGTGCGCACAAAAAAAAGTTACAGACCGACAGACAGAATTTTTTTTCGCTCAAACTTAAAATCTCGACGTTTCACGACATTCTAAGCCTATTTGAACAATAAAATTTTTTTTTAATTTTTTTGTCGTTACTATACTTCCACTGGATGTGGAAGTAATTAACTTAATTTGAATATCTGCGGAAAGACTGGTTAATTTTTTTTTTTATTACAAGTAGGTATTACTTTTTCGAGAGCATAGTTTTCGAGGCGATAAAGTATCGCACAAATGGTACACAATGCACTTTTTATAAAGCATCGAATTTTGTACAAAAAAGTCCCTGAGAGCATATTTTTATCTATTATGGCTCACATGTCAAAGGCGCCCGCGCGCAAACCTCAAAGTAACTGTTTTTCGCGCTGTTCTCCAAGCAGCCCGTTAAAGTAGTTAAATATTATTTGTCCAATGAGAATTTGTGGTCGATTTTTTTATTTATGAATTTCTGATCGCTCTGCACGATGGCGTCCTTCATTTTTCTTAAATATGCGTTTTTTAATGCAAAAAACATTAAAAAAATCGTACATTTGAACTTTTCCACCTTGTAGGAAGTAATTTTCTTTATTAAAAAAATGTATCTATTATTGACATATCATTTTGTTTTTATTTATCACATATAAACAATTCATATTACGGCCGAAAAGTGTAATTTTTCATTTTCATCGATTTCTATATAACTGGAACTTGCCGCATATTTTTATTAATTAGTGTTTTTTTCTGTACAATTGTACATACATTTCAATAACACAAAGAATATTTAACTATTTTTTTATTTTATTTCAACATTTTTTTAATACTTGTAACTCCATTATTAATATTATGCATCGAATAAAAAACAGTTTTAAACAGAAGTTACTCATTATGTTTTGTGTAATTTAAATTTGACTATTAACATCGCCGTTTTCTTAATTTTTTTGTTTGTTAATTAAGTCGCCAGTGCCACTTGCAGAGTAGCGTAAAAAACAGTCATTTTTATGCTTACACGTGAGCATAGTGATGGGCGATATCGTGATTTTCCAATCACAACGTAAATCGTTACTGTGATTTTCTTATATCAGTGAATTTAAAACGTGATGTGATCACGACTTTCATAATACGACGTACGGGAGAAATTGTTAATCGTTCCCTAAGCGCCGATAGACGTGAATGGTGAATTAGCTACTTTGGTAATCCCGTGCTGCCACAGATATGCATAATATGTATAATATATATATTATGATTTGTTTATCCAAATAACCTGATGTATGGATTAGTAATAAAGCAAAAGCACTAAGTTTTGAATGGAACTTGATAATAGGATATTTTTGTAAAGTTGTACAACCATTAACATTTCGGAAAAGCATCAATAAATTTCCTGTTTATATTTATGTTTATTTTACACGAATTTTTATTAATTTAAAACGGTAAATTTATTTTTTAATGTTATTTTTTTTGTTGTTTTATAATATATATATATGTTTTTTAAAAATGTTTTCATTTGTTTATTGTCGAATTCCATATTTTTATTCATATTTCATGCCGAAACGTAAAAGCTCAATATATGCAATAAAATTGCTAGTATATTTAATCATATAAAATATTTTTACGTGTATAGTTAGTTACTTCTGGTATTATAAAACAAAAATGTTCCGTCATGATCCTGCCCCCAATCGCCACATCGCATCGCCAGTCAATAAAAGACACGCATACAGATCTTTATATAAATATCTAAATACTGTGAAATGCGTATCTAACGACGCTAAGGCACGGGATCGCTTGCTTTACGTGGTAATACATACGGCCGCAGACGATAATCGACTCAAAGTAAATATCGTGAAAGATATATTGGCGAGAGCACGACAAGGGGACGAAATCGGAAAGTCGTGATCACGTCACGCTTTTCTGCCAACTTTACTAACAGTCGTTACCTGTGATTTCTTAATATCAGTGATTAAATCACAGTTCGTGATATATCGCCCATCACTACGTGAGCACCTGTAGCTCGAAAACTATAGTAGATAAGAATATGCCCTCGCGGACTTGTTTGTAGAAAATTCCATGTTGTACAAAAAAAAGTGCGGTGCATTTTCGTATTTATTACCGTTCTCGCTACGCAAGCGCTGAAAGATCAAAAACACCATCCTCGACATTTGCATACTCTTTTTTCTAATTATTTTAAAAAATTGGGAGGTCTTAAACGTACTCATAAATACTATTCCATGAAGCTGAACCGAATAGCAAAATAAAATATTTTTAATTTATCACATTTTTATAAATTTCAGAAATTCAAAATTGAACAAAAATCTCAAAAAAACATTTTTTGAACCCCAAATGGGTCTCGAGGACAAGGAACAATTGCAATTTCGAACAAAACACGATTGTTACAGCGCACAACGTGGCGACTTAAAAGATGAAATGCGACAATAATTGATAGTTAAAGGTTTCTCTTGTTTTTGAATTTTAAGTGAAACTAGTGAAAGAATTATTTATCTGAGATTTTTGTTTGTAAGTTTTTATTAATAAATTTGTCCTAACAGTAGTAACTTGTAAATGTTTTTTATCAGGGCGGCAAGCAACTGTTTGCTACAGGTGCCAAATGCCCTGACGCCGGCACTGATTGCGCCGGTCTACAACCTGCCTGGAGAATTATAACTTAATTAATATATATGTACCCTCGTTCGCTGGATATCAACGTCCAGTATTTCTATTCGCGGTTCGCGCAAAATAACACCGCGCGGTGGCACCACAAGTCAACGAACAATATGTGGATAGGGACGTGTGGGGGAAGCGTGATGAGCGAGGAACGGTTTTGGCCGTATAGTTGCGTATCTTATAGACTCTTCAATCAACGGTTAAATCCTACTGTGTGTGTGTAGTATCCTGAATAAAGTTCTTTTTGTCAAACTGCTGTATAACTTAGTGAGAGAATTTCTCATAGGTTATGGGCCTGGCACGCTTCCACTGCGCGGGAAAAATTGGCAGTACGTGAGTGTTTTTTCCGTTGGAAAAAAGTTAATCGGTTAGAACATTAAGTTTAGTTCAACCATTTTAGAAAACACTTACTAAGTTTTTTTTTGTGTGATAAAAAGAACAATGACGACGACAGCATTTAAATTCGAGCTACCAAGCATTGAAAAGTTAAACGGCACAAATTACGTTGTTTGGAAAAAGAAGACTAAATTGTTACTTAAGGTACAGGGTTTTATGCAAACAGTTAGTGGCGAATCAAAGAGGCCTGACGATACGAAGTCGACTGAACAAAGTGCATGGGATATGCAAGACATGGAAGCACAATTGTTGTTGCTAGGCGTGATTGACGAAAGTCAAATGATGTTTGTCGATTCCTGCGTAAAGTCTGCAGAAATTTGGTTAAAACTGAAGTCACTTTATGAAAAATTCGATCCATCCAGTAAAGTTGCCGCGCAAACTGCATTTTTTGGTTATATGTATGATGGTACAAAAACGATGGCAGAACACATTGCTCATGTTGAAAACTTGGCCAAGAAATTAAAAGATCTTGGCGAGTTAGTGTCTGACGAGGCTGTTATGGCGAGACTGTTGTATAATTTACCGGAGACCTACAGCGGTTTACTAAATGCTTGGAATTTCTCTGCCAAGGAGCAACAGACACTTATAAAACTTACAAAGGAACTTATTCGTGAAGAAAAAAGGCAAACAGGTGTGTACGAGGCGTCGACAAGTGCGATGGTTGTTCAGAAAAAGGACGAAACAAAGTCAAGTGAAAATGGGCCAGAATCAAAACGAACACAAGCAAATAAATCCAAGAAAAATGCCATATGTTTCTATTGTCAAAAGAAGGGGCATTACGCTCGCGACTGTCGCTTGAAAAAGAAAGAGAAACAAAATAGAAATGAAGAAGCTATGATAGTTCAGTCGGAGTACTTTGAAGTAAATTTAACGAATGACGCTGCAGGAGGCAGAGACTCGTGGCTAGCGGACACTGGTGCGACAAATCATATGGTAAATGATCGTTTTTGGTTCGTGGAATTTGAACAGTGCGAGTCAGTCATATCTCTAGCTGATAAATCGACAATTAAAGTTCTGGGTCGTGGGACAGTTGAAATTCAACGGTTTGTAAACGGTAAATGGCTACATGGAACTATATTAAATGTACTTTACGTTCCGGGTTTGAGCAAAAATTTGTTGAGTGTCGGTTCAACAGTGAAAAGGGGATTTAAACAGAAGTGCGACATTAATGAAATGCGCTTTATGAAAAACAATGAACTGTTTGCTGTTGGAAAAATGGTAGACAACAACACTTATAAAATGCTTTTTCGACACATGCCACGGGCCGAGGCTAATACAGTTAAAAGTGATTTGTTGCAGTGGCATGAGCGCTTAGGACATCTCAATTTACAAGCAATGAAGTTGCTAGTCAAGGACGATTTAGCAAATGTTAAAGGGTCTAGCCGTACTTTCATGGCGAAACTGCCCCGATAGGAACCTATATCGTAACCTATGTTATATTGTAGAGGGCGCTAATAATAGTTGATCGAGTAGATATTAGCTCTATATCTTAGTTAATTGAGGAGCTATTTGAAAAAAAGTGGCCGGAGGCGACTTTTTTTCAAAGCGATATATCTTAGTTAATTTTAAAGCTAGGAAAATAAAACTAAATGGCAGTGCTATGGTACACTTTACAGTTTATTTTATAGCATTTCCTATGGGCCAAGCCTAAATAAAAGTATTTAAAAAATGCAAAGAAAAATTTTGTCAATCGATTTCTATCAGATCTAATTGAATTACCACTTTGAAAAAAATATACAATAATAGTCTATGTCTTGCCTAACTGCATGCCAAGTTTCATTAAAATCCAAGAGGTGCAACATGCCGAAAAAAAAATTTAAAGTAAGTGGACTGACTACCTTACGACCACTATGTTGACGCTTTTAATTTGCATTACATTCCAATAGTTGCGTTTTGACAGCTCATAAAAAGTGTATCAACGGTTGGTGGTGTCAACTAGCCTATTACAATGGTTGTGTGATCTACTTTTATAGTGACTGTAGTCGGTCTCAGTTAAGAATGCAGTTGTTTTCGTTATGAGCGGAGCACAGTTTACACAGGATATGGGAATTCCCAAGTAAGTAGAATCCCCCCATGGCCGACTCAAGCCAGTTGGTTCATAAAATAAAAATGAACGGTTTAAATATAGGGTGACCATACGTCCGGAATTTCGCTGGAAAGTCCAGCATTTTGGAGTACTGTCCAGCGAAAGTCCAGCATTCTGACCATATGTCCGGAATTTCGCTGGAAAGTCTTACAAGTGTCCAGCATAAGTTCAGCATTCAGGTTATAGTGAAGTTACAGCATTAGATTTTGTTTGGAAAAAATTTTTTTTCGGATACTTGCTTCCCGCTCATCAAAAAATTTTGGGATGAAAAAAATTTTTTTGATTTCTCCCCCCGCTCATCAAAAAAATTTTGGGACAAAAAAAATTTTTTTCGGATTTCTCCCCCCGCTCATCAAAAAATTTTGGGACGAAAAAAAATTTTTTCCGGATTTCTCCTTCCCGCTCATCAATTTCAATTTTTGAGGAAAAATATTTTTGTTATTTTCAGCCCAAGCTCAAGGCCCAGATCCGCCCTTGGCAGAAGTGTCCAGCATTCACTTAACAAAAATCTGGTCACCCTAGTTTAAATTGGCTTTTATTTGGCATTTGGCTCTTTTATAAATACATTGAAATTATTTAATTCATATTTCAGCATATTTTATTTAGATTAATGAAAGCTCATTATAGACGTAAATCTTCCAAAAATGTCAAGTGTTATAGGAAACTGACTACTTGCTTGTGCAAGTAGTCAGTGACTACTGTGCTGTGAGGGGATTCCACTTACTTGGGAATTCCCATATCCTGTGTAAACTATTCGTGTTCCGCTCATAACGTAAACAACTGCATTCTTAACTGAGACCGACTATAGGCACTATTATTTTAGTTGACACCACCAACCATTGATATACTTTTTATGAGTTGTCAAAATGCAACTTTTCCAAAGATTAATGAAATGCAATGCAAATTAGAAGCGACAACATAGTGGTCGTGTAAGGTGGTCCACTTACTTAAAAATTTTTTTCGACATGTTGCACCTCTTGGATTTTAATGAAACTTGGACTGCTGTTAGGCAAGATATAGACAATTATTATATATTTTTTTCAAAGTGGTAATTCAATTATATCTGATAGAAATCGATTGACAAAATTTTTCTTTGCATTTTTTAAATACTTTTATTTAGGCTTGGCCCATAGGAAATGCTATAAAATAAACTGTAAAGTTTACCATAACACTGCCATTTAGTTTTATTTTTCTAGCTTTAAAATTAACTAAGATATATCGCTTCGAAAAAAAGTCGCCTCCGGCCACTTTTTTTCAAATAGCTCCTCAATTAACTAAGATATAGAGCTAATATCTGCTCTATCAACTACTATTAGCGCCCTCTACAATATAACATAGGTTACGATATAGGTTCCTATCGGGGGCAGTTTCGCCATGGAGGTACGGCTAGACCCTTTACAATTCCACCCAAAGCTGAGTTATTCTGCGAGGCTTGTCAACTTGGTAAGGCACATCGTCAGATGTTCCACTCTTCAAGTGATAAACAGAAGTACGGTCCTGGAGAATTAATACACATGGATGTGAATGGGCCAATGCCTAAACCTTCGGTAGATGGCGCCAGATACTTTGTTTTATTCAAGGACGATTATTCGGGTTTTCGGTTCGTGTTTGCAATTCAGCAAAAATCAGAAGTATTTAGTAAATTTGTAGAGCTGGGAAATTTAATTAAAAACAAGTTTGGTTATTCTATTAAGAAAGTTCGCAGCGACAATGGTACAGAATACATAAATAAAAACTTCAGTTATTACTTTGCAAAACGCGGAATTGAACATGAGACAACTGCGCCTTACACTCCGCAGCAAAATGGCCGTAGTGAACGTGACAACCGCACAATTGCTGAGGCTGCGAGATCGATGATGGCTGCGAGAGCTGTACCAGAGGAACTATGGGCCGAAGCAGTTAAAACTGCAGTGTACACTTTAAACAGAACGCCAACAAAGCAGGCACCTAACTCCACCCCA
The DNA here is from genome assembly GCA_936432065.2 of Rutpela maculata. Classification (NCBI taxonomy): domain Eukaryota; kingdom Metazoa; phylum Arthropoda; class Insecta; order Coleoptera; family Cerambycidae; genus Rutpela; species Rutpela maculata. The sequence continues at coordinate 269,392,027 of OW386285.2, forward strand.
TACGAATTATGGACGGGTAGTAAAGCAAAACTTAGTCACGTGAAAACATTTGGTTGCGTGGCGTATGAATTCATACCTAAACAGCACCGTACAAAATGGAATGACAAGTCAAAGAAAAAGATGTTTATTGGATATGACAAAAATGGGCCAAATTATAAATTGTATGATCCACAAACGAGAAAGTTTTCTGTTTCAAGAGATGTTACATTCAATGAACAAGAGTGCTGGAAAAGAGATGAGGGTATGAAACCGCTCAAATTGCACCTTAATAATGAACCTGACGCACTGACAAGTCAAGAACCGGTGGGAGTCGAAGAAGTCAATGCACCTGTGGCAAGTGATAACGATGGAGAACATCGACAATTAAGAGACAGAACACTCTTACCCCCGATTGACCGTTATCAGGCAAATATGGTTGAGTTTGAAGTAAATGGCTGGAAGCCATACATGAGGAGCTATGAGCTCTTGCCAAGAACGATACTTGGACACTTACAACGCTACCTGACCACAAAAGAACCATTTCTGCTAAATGGGTGTTTAAAATAAAACGCGACACTAAAGGTGAAATAGATAGGTGCAAAGCTAGACTGGTGGCTAAGGGTTATTTACAGCGTCCTGGTGTAGACTTTAATGAGACTTTTGCGCCGGTCGTGAGATATGAATCCGTGCGTATATTGTTGTCAGTGGCGTCGTATCGGGACTATGAACTTGGTCAGTTTGACATTAAAACGGCATTTTTAAATGGTGAGTTAGAGGAGGACATTTTTATGGAAGTACCAGAGGGGGTAAATGTGAGTAATAAAAACCTTGTGTGCAAATTAAACAAGTCTTTGTATGGACTCAAGCAGTCTCCGCGTCAGTGGAATAAAAGATTTAACGAGTTTCTTCAATTGTATGATTTCAAGCCTAATGAGGCAGACCACTGTGTATATCATGGTTATTACGGGACAGATGAATTAATATTAGCATTGTATGTGGACGATGGCTTATTAATGTCCAGTTCTAAAGAGGCCATACAACAAGTGTTAAATGAATTTAATAAACAATTTGAAATAACAGTTAGTGATGGGACTTATTTCGTTGGACTGGAAATAATGCGAGATAGAGATAAACGGGAATTATTTATCTCTCAATAAAGCTATATAAATCGTGTATTAGATAAATTTAATATGACTAATGCAAACCCCGTCGCGATACCATTTGAAGTAGGTGAACCCCCAAGAAGAATCTAAAATGGATAGTGTTCCATATCGACAGGCAGTAGGATCCCTCATGTTTGCAGCTACTGTTAGTCGCCCTGACATCATGTATGCAGTAAGTGTGGTGAGTCGCTATTTGTCAAATCCGAAGCCTGTGCATTGGACAGCTGGCAAAAGAATATTTCGCTATTTGACTTCACTTGGTATTAAATATGGCCGAACTAGCGATGGACTTGTTGGATATTCAGATTCTGACTATGCTGGGGATTCTGACACACGTCGATCAACTAGTAGCTATATTTTTAAAATTGCAGGCGGTGCTATGACTTGGATGAGTCAGCGTCAGAAAGTAGTTGCTCTATCAACTACAGATGCCGAGTACATTGCAGCGAGCGATGCAACAAAAGAAGCGATTTGGCTCAAGCTGTTATTGTCTGGAATCGGTGTACATATGGACAATCCCATTGAAATGCGACTGGATAATCAAGGCTCCATCAAGCTGATTAGTAATCCACAGTTCCATAAACGTACAAAGCATATCGATGTACGCTACCATTTTATTCGAGAAAAATTTGAAAATGGCGACATCGACGTTTCGTATGTAGCTTCTGAGGATCAACTGGCGGACATATTTACTAAGGGTTTGGCGAAGAACGTGTTCCAGAGAATTCGTGGAGAAATAGGAGTAGACGTCTTCAACTTTAAATTAGCTGCAAAGTGCACAACTGGTGGGAGTGTTGTGAATAATAAGTTGTGAACTCTGCGTACGCCACTGTTTAATTAGTGACTTTTGCTCGTCCGTCCGTCAAGTTACCAAAATGACAGTTAATGTAGTAATGTCAGTTGACCCTGTTGTTTATAAAGTTCAGATCGAGAATTGTATTATTTTGTCTTTAACGTTTTTCAACTAAAGTATTTTTTATCTGTTAAGTCAGATTGGACGGGTAGATCAATAACATTATTTAACAAATATGCAAGTTCATCTCTGTCAATAGTGACGTCGTGGTCACCAATTTATGGCAATAAATCCATAATTAAAAAAAAAAAAAATTAAATTTTAAAGATCTATTTAAATAAAAAATAACACTATGATATACTCATACTCATTTTTTTTATATATATATTGCTATTCTTATATCTAAGCAACGATATTAAATAATATGTAAGTGAATACGCAGCAAACTGCTTCTATGTGATTCGGAGGAGAAATCGTAATCAGATATTGGATATTAGGCTAACTACTAGAGTAATTAATATGAGCCGTGTGCATCTGGCCTACCAACCATTTGAGAGTTGACAGACTAATTGACAAGTTAATAGAGTCCTCATTCAGAGGCCAGCGTAGATTTGATAACCTACGAATATATCTATTATCAACATGAATAAATATCTTTAATGTCTATACCTACGCAGAACTTAGTTTTTTTTTAAGTTTTTAATTTTATTTTGATTTATGATTGACATATCTTGAGCGTGGCTCAATATCCTTCTGAAGAACTCATAATAAGGGCGAAAAATGCCTTAAGGGCTAAGCGATTGGAAGATTAATTTCTAGGTGTTTAAAAGTTTGAGATAGGTTTTTGTAAATAAATTAATTATAGAACTCATTGTCTCTAGCACAAGCAGATGTGAGTGTTGGAAAACCACAAAGATTAAAGAGTGATATTTTAGTTAGATTTTCATTTTTGATTAAATACATAGTTACCTTGTAGATAAATTCATTTTAAAATTTCTTAATTTCTAGCACAACCAGAAGTAGATTATCAAAAGAATGCAAAGATATAAAATTAGTATTTTCATGGATAGATTTTCTTGATTTTTCATAGATTACGTTTTTTCTTTTTGCGACATCCTATATTCTATACTATAATTATATGCAAAAAAAATTACTTTAAAACATTTGTCCTGTTATACTATACATATTTGATTTAACCAAATAGGTATAAATAAAGGTCTAAATAAACCATTTTATCTTTAATTGATACGAATATATATTTTAATAAACTGCATTGATTTTACGGATATTTCTTCGAGGCGCCAGTAACATTAACAGAAAACTTTTTTAAATATTTCAAAAATATTTATTTTTACTCTCTTCTTGAATGAGTTTTTGTTAATGCCACAAAATAATTTGTTGTTTCTGATAGATATTATAAAATACTAAATCTTTATAATATACCTACCAAGGTTCTAAATGTATCAACTAAAATTTACTTTTACTTTTTTTTACTTCCATATCCAGCGGAAGTATAGTAACGCTAAAAAAATTTTGAAAATGTTTATTGTTCAGATGGGCTTAGAATATCATGAAACGTCGGGACTTTAAGTTTGAGAAAAAAAGATCTGTCTGTCGGTCTGTCGTTCTGTAACTTTTTGTGCGCACGATTGCTCTGGAATCGTTTAAGATATTGACTTGAAACTTGGTACACGTATATATGTTAACGAACCTTGAACTAGATTATATTTTGATCTTATTCTGTTGAAAGATTGGGGGTAAATAAGTAAATCAACCAAGTAAGAATCCATAAAATTGGCATTTAGTATATATATGAGAAACTAAGGTCTCAAAAAAAAATTCGGCATTGGCCACCCCCCATTACAACCCCCACCCCATCATTAAAAGAGGTGCAAAAAATAGAATTGTGATTTAGTGTCTATACACGAACCAAAGGCCCCTACCACCAACCCACTACCACTACAATGTGGCACATTGTTTTATGGGTTTATGAGTTAAACGATTTCAAATAGTATATTATTAAAGTTCCATAAATAATTATTTCCACATAGTGGAGTGCAAATATAGTCAAATTTTTTTTCGCTGTGGGAGACTTGCTGGGTGCATAACTATTTCTTATGTTTCTGGCATCGCATCTTTACATACCGAAAAATTTGACCAGTGTATATAATATTACAATCGCCATATTTCAATTTGTATATTTTTGTATATGATTTATTAACATAATTTATACTTTACTTTTTAGCTTAGGTCTATAATTAACCCTTTACGGACTAGTGGCTATCCTGTGGAACTACCTTATGTACGCAAAAATGAACGTAAAACAAATAAATAATTAATAAAATAATGAAATTATGGGAATTTTGTGACAAAAAAAAATGTACCTATCAAAAGTTGTTTGATCTTATGTATTCGATAGAACAATGATGTCTGAGGGTTTCACGTGTCCACGTGTAGAAGCACGCAGCACTTAAAGATCCACTAGTAAAACATATTAAATCCCGAACTGTCCATTGGAAAAAAAAATTGGATAATGATAGTAGTACTAGTAGACAATACCTTTACCATGATTTTTTTTTCCAATTCAAATAATATTAATGTTAATTATAAGGTTCATAAGGGCTATTATCGTATCCCTTGTCGCCTTTTATCAGCCCTGAAAGGGTTTTAATAAACATAAATAGATTCTAAATCTCTATTGACTTTCTGCGTCAGGGTAAAACTTATATAAAATTTTCCTTTCAAAATCAAGATAATCTTGACTTGGTGGAAATATTACAATTTATGTGTAACTATAGAATGATCACTGTTTAAAATTGTTGTGAAGTAACTTATTTTGTAATTTTGCACAAATAAGGGTTGAAGAAATCTCATTTTTCACATAAAGAATTATTAGTGAAATATCTCTAATTTATTAATTATTCTCAAGTACAAAAGTTTTAATAAGATATTCTTTTAACTTACCCACAATTTTTAGATTTCATTCTGCAAACATTGGCATATATTTTTCCATCAGATCCACATGCAGGTTTCGCATTTCTCCAGCAGGATTCTCTACAATGGCGAGTAGTTTGACAATATTTTTTATTTGTTCTTACAACTCCTTGCCTGTAAATAAACATTTACTGTTAAAGAAGACGCCAGAAGTAACATTCTTAATAAAATTACATCAGTCTGATCAAGCGGATAATGTAATTAAAAATATTAGTGGGTAAAAATCAATTTGGGTTCAAGTCTGTCTACTTTTGGAATAATTATATTAAACGAAAAAACTACAAAATACAAAATAAAGTTTACGAAGCGATAAATAAGTACTTTCTCGTCATACCTCCTTCGTAAGTATACTCTAATTCCATTGTTTTGTCCATCGTAAGTGACGCGTTATATACCAAATACTTGTTGCCATTGGCAACGGTTCGTTATTTTTCATAACGTCCCTAGGTAAATAAAGTAAAGGACAATGTTAAAAATAGGCGATTTTTGACCCTTCCCTAATTTTCCGGGGGAAATTAGTATACTACCCTCAAAGTATAAAATCCACCCTCAGACAAGCAGTGGTAATGTAATACAAAAATTTACCGTGATGCTACGTAATGCTAGTTTTGTGGTATTTTGAATTTGCATAATTAGATCAGCTACCTAAGTGACAATGAAAATGTGATGAGTGATGAACAACCAATTTGTAATATCATATACCTACATGTTCATTTTCAAAAAAGATTTAATAGTCTAATAAATTAATTTAAAAGCAATGCTAAAGAATAAAGGACCCCGGAACAAAACCCATGAAAATGTTGATTCGGTGGAATCGGCTGAAATTTTGGTATTTTGTAGTTCAAGTTATGCTGATCAAAAGTTCTTATCACATCGAGCCAATTCTATGGACAGTTTTTGAGATACAGCTTGTCAAAGTTAGGTAATTTGCGTCATTTTAGACATTCAAGAACTTTTTACTCCTAAACAATTAACTTTAGCAAAAAATTGCAAGGGTCGAAATATTTTTGTTCTAGTCCAATAAAGCTCAAGAATTTTTTTATCAATTTTTAGGTTAAATAAAATATATATATATATATGTCATATTTCGGCATGCTTCGGTGGGATTGGCTGAAACTTTGCTATTTTGTAATTAAAGTCAGGCCAATAAAAAATTCCTATTGCACTGAGTCTATCCTATGAGTGGTTTTCGCTTCAGGAGTGTCCGAAAGTCTTAACAACGAGATAACGGGTAATCTATATGTACGTGTTTATGAATGGCTTCCAGCGTGTTTGTGTATGTTATTATTTTTATCAAAGAACCTACTCTTACCGGCACTATGTTGTTTCTTATGAGAGCGTTCTCTTTGCCAACCAGGGTGATCCCATTTTTTGGGTTTCACTTTCTATTTGTTTGTTTTTACTGTTGTTTTTTAATATTTTTTTTAGTTTTTAAATATTGAGAACATCCATAGGATTTTCAGGAACAAGTGCTCCATTTCCAGCATCATGTATCATTCGAAGAAGAATCATTGATGGATATTTTATGTAAATTGCAGGCCGTGCGTGCCCCAAAAATCATAATACGCTTGTGTTTTCAGCGGTTCTCTATCAAACTCATAAGAACTATTTTTCTCACAAACGGTCCTACGACTAAAATGAAAGAGGACATTTTTTGTGTATTTTTAAATAGTGAATGACATTCTTGAAAAAAAAATAAAAGACATAAGAAATTAATGCAAAATATCGACAGCCCCCCCCCCCCCCCCCCTCAGTACCACTCACTTACTGTAAAAAATATTTTTAAAGAATAATGTAAAAATAAGCTTGTATTATTGTTCAATATGCGTATAAAGTCGCGTTCCTGTAAATCAAAAGGTTTCTGAAATATAAAATAATAATCAATTTTTCGGTACCATTTTCAAAAGGCCGTGGCTCAAGGTATTTGCGAACATATTTTTGCACGTAGAATCTGCACCAGAAGTTTGTTATCGACATTTCTGGAGATCCCTGTATACACTGGCACATACATAGACACAAATGCATTCACAAAGTACACAAACACGCTGGAAGCCATTCATAAACACGTACATATACAGGGTGATTCTTTTAAGCCATTAGAATATTTCCCACTTGCAGATGAGATAGAGATTTGAGATTTGGTATCCTACCATAGTCGATCATTGGGGGTCCGAAAATAATAATTTCAAGATGGCGGCACTTCCGGAAATACCGGAAGTCGATACCAACTTGCTTATTTTAAATGGAACTCCCTATATATTTTCGACTTTTCGAAATGATCATAAAATTCTGAGTCAAAGCATGTAGCACACCCTATTCCTAAACCGAGCAGTTTCGGAGATATTTGACATTTTATAAAAAATTTGACAGGTGCAACGGTTTGCAAGAACCGTTATAACTTTCTTCGTGTAGGAGATCCTTATTTGCTCTTTGGTACGTAGAAAGAACACAAGATGAGCTACTCTTTACAGAAAAAATAGATTCTAAAATAGTATACCAAGTGTTTTATTTTTCACGTTACATTTTGTCAAATTCAAACCTCAAAAACTTTTTTATTTCAAATGGAACACCCTGTATTTTTTTACATCATATTATGTTAAATTAAATTCCCTTTTTTCTAGTATAAGCATTGTAGAGGTTAAAGTTACAACTTTTCGAAATATTGGCGATTTTCTTAAATGTCCAAAAATTTTTAATAAAAATTGCCATCAACTTGCCCATGATTAGAAACAATCATTAATGCCAGTGATTATTTTATGTTAAACAACACCAACACGTTTAAATTACATCCACGAAGACTTTTATGTTTGTCTATTATTTATGGAGAATGTGATAAAGTAATACCAAGAACATGTAACACATTTGCTACTCGATACCCACAAGAACAGAAACCGTCCACATCCACTGTAAACCGCATATTGGATAATTCTAGAATATTTGGCTATGTCAAATGGCACGTGCTAAATTTTTTTATGGCAATCGATGTAGAATTAAATTTGAGGTGGACTTATATCAGCCTGTCCTATATCTAACACATGTACTTTGAATTTTCCGCAAGTTTTTGTTGAAAATTATAATTCATCCAAAAAAACGTAGAAGCCTATGAAACAATTGAAGCAATAAAGTGGGTATCGATTAGGAAATGTGTTACATGTTCTTGGTATTATTACTTTATCACATTCTCCACAAATAATAAACAAATCTAAAAGTCTTCGTGGGTGTAATTTAAACGTGCTGGCATTTTTTAACAAAAGAGAATGACTGACATTATTGATTGTTTCTAATCATGGGTAAGTTGACGTCAATTATTACTAAAAAATCTAGGACATTTAAGAAAATCGCCAATATTTCGAAAAGTTGTAACTTTAACCCCTACAATGCTTATACTAGAAGAAAGGGAATTTAGTTCAACATAATTTGATGTAAAAAAATACAGGGTGTTCCATTTGAAATAAAAAAGTTTTTGAGGTTTGAATTTGACAAAATGTAACGAGAAAAATAAAACACTTGGTCTACTATTTTGGAATCTATTTTTTTTGCAAAAAGTAGCTCATCTTGTGTTCTTTCTACGTACCAAAGGGTAAATAAGGATCTCCTACACGAAGAAAGTTAAAATGGTTCTTGCAAACCGTTGCACCTGTCAAATTTTTTTATAAAATGTCATATATCTCCAAAACTGCTCGGTTTAGGTATAGGGTGTGCAACATGTTTTGACTCAGAATTTTATGATCATTTCGAAAAGTCGAAAATATATAGGGTATTCCATTTAAAATAAGCAAGTTGGTATCGACTTCCAGTATTTCCGGAAGTGCCGCCATCTTGAAATTATTATTTTCGGACCCGCAATGGTCGACTATGGTAGGGTACCAAATCTCAAATCTCTATCTCATCTGCAAGTGGGAAATATTCTAATGGCCGCCTTAAAAGAGACACCCTGTAGATTACCCGTTACCTCGTTGTTAAGATCTTCAGGCACTCCTGGAGCGAAAACCACTCATAGGATAGACTCAGTGCAATGGGAATATTTGATAAGCATGACTTTAGCTACAAAATAGCAAAGTTTCAGCCAATCCCACCAAAGCATGCAGGGATATGACATATATATTTTACCTAACTTAAAAGTTGAAAAAAAAATTTTGAAAAAAATTCTTGAGCTTTATTATACTTGAACAAAAATATTTCGACCCTTACACTTTTTGCTAAAGTTAATAGTTTAAGAGTAAAAAGTTCTTGAATGTCTAAAATGACGCAAATTACCTAACTTTGACAAGCTATATCTCAAAAACTATCCATAGAATTGGCTCAATGATATAAGAACTTTTAATCAGCATGATTTGAACTACAAAATACCAACATTTCAGCCGATTCCACCGAATCAACATTTTCATGGGTTTTGTTCCGGGGTCCTTTAAAAAATTTAAAAAAAGTAAAAAACTGAAAAAAAAGATAAAAAATAAAAAACAAAAACGAACAAAAAAAAATAAAAAATAAAAATAAAAAAGTTTATATAGTTTATAGTATTCGTACAAATTCTTTCCGATCTAAATCAAAACGAATATTCTATATGAGAAATAATAAACTAACGTTTCATCTTTCTTAGAATCAGTTTTTGTCTTCTCATACCCAGCATTTTCAATTTTTTTTTTTTTAGAAACAAGATTTTGATAACAATTTACGCTATTTCGCTCACAAATATTTGCAACATTCCATTGGATTTTTGATTCACGTTTCTATTGCTGGTTTGCGGTTGGTTTTTGTACTTTCAGGGTAGTTTATCAATTCTTCCTGCAGTTTGCAATCGCAGTTTTGGAGGTGCATTCATACCTCAACTTTACCAAAAATCGCCTTACTCATCTCTCTTGCTTACCACCCTCTAGATGGGGTAGTTTGGGATGAAACATTATGCACAAATAATTTTGAATCTTTGTAGTCACCTATTGTTGCTATTTTACACACAAACATAATGAAGTCGTCGTACACGTACTACTTTTCCTGGATATTTATAATTCTTATGTTTCCGTTGCAAGTTTTGGGGTAGTTTTTGTACTTTCGGGTAGTTTAACAATCTTCTCGCTTATTGGGAGTTTCTGGTGTGCACTACTTATATGTATAAACAATATACAATCGCTATTATGGGTCTAAAGTCGTTTCCCATCAGTGCCGAAAAATCGCCAATCTTTTCTACACGTCTCTTTTGCTTGACACCCTCTAGTTGGGATAGTTGGGGGCAGTACATGGTCTACAAGTAATTTCAAGTACTTGTAGATGTCTATTGTTGCAATTTTACACATAAATATATATAAGTCGTCACTACAATGGCACCTTTGTTGGATTTTTGTATTACATTACCACTGCTGAGGGTGGATTTTATATTTTAAAGGTAGTAACTAATTTTCCCCGGAAAATTAGGGTGTCTAATAAGCATTTTCTGTTTCTATGATCCATATAGAATCGAATTTTGATGTCGACATTCGTTGCCCGGAGGGAAAAAATAGCCTATTTTTAACATTGTCCTTTGTGAAAATTTTCTCTTTTATATAACAAGTATTAAATGTTTTAATTTTTTTGGAAGTACATTCAGACAAGCCTTACTGGCTATATCTTCTAAATGTTCAAAGTTATTATTATTATTATTTTATCTATTTATTTAACGTCGGCCTATTTCCGCTACCAGGGCCTATCACCGATGCCAGGAGACGAGCTACCCCCAACCTGGAAATTTTGCCGAACCTCTTCTCGTAAGAAGAGTAGAGATCTTTTACTTGCCTAACATTTAATAGACAAGGGACCACCTGCTTTACATCCCTCCGAAGGATGGTATATCGACTACGTCTTGAAATTACATAGCTTCCGCGTGTACACTGATATACAAGCCGCTAGAAGGTGGGACGAGATCGCTGTGTTTGGGGGGTCAAGGGGTCAAGATGGGTCACCCATCCAAGTACTAACCGCGCTGCACGTTGCTTCACTTGGAGTATCGGGGATACATAAACAGTGATGACGCATCTACGCTCGGGCCTCAAAGTTATTATAATAATATAATTTAATTTATCTTGACAGTAGTTGTCATTTGAATAGAAGCCGCATCCTAAATTTATTTTGCTTAGCAAATATGAAACCTGACTCAAATAATTATAGTTTTCCACTAATTTTCTCAAGTTATTTTCTAGTTTAATGATTTATGGGTGCGACGAAAAATATAACATGCACCGCGGGTCGTACAGTGCGATTTTTTGATCTCGAGTACTTGCAAACCTCGGCCCTACAGGCCATGGCTTGCAAACTGTATTCTCGACCAAAAAAAGTGCACTTACGAACTTTGGTACATAAATAATTATTGTTTAAATCTCAGATATATCGAAAACTTCTGACACTTGCATAAAAAGTGCTCATAACAAATTAAAGTTTAAAATTCCCCTTAAGATGGCTTTTAGAAATAACCGAGTTATGACCGAAATAAGAAGAGGTGGTTTCAGCAACTAATTTTCTCTTTCTACCTATTATTAATTTTTCCGTATTCAGAGGTCATTTCAACCCTTTGGGGTGCAATAGCTGACATTATTTCATCTATAATCTGATCTACCCTATAAAATAAATATATTTGCGTTTTATTTCTTTGCTAGAAGATTATGTAGTATATCCTTTAATGCGGCAATTGTAAATGCGCCATTTTTTACATAAAGTACCCCGCACAAATTTTATGGAAATTGCCCCCCGGTTAACTTGGCTGATTTTTTAGTAAGTTGTAGATACCGACCAGCTATGAATTCTTGTAAAATTCTGTATCTTCTCGATCTTTGAATATATTGATGAGGTATTAGAGATCAAAGGAGCCATTTCCAAAAGTTTTTCGATTAAAGTTTTTTGATCAGTAAGAGACATACTTTATATAAAAAAAGTTTTAGCCAATTTGACGGAATATTTTTTCACTCGTTATTTTACGTAGAATTCCCGGCGCCTTCGCCAACATTTTTCAAACTATTTTTTTTCGACACACTATTTTTATGACAAGAACTATTATAACGTATCACACTATAAAATATATGAAAAAGATCTTGAATTCGGAATTGTTTTAAATGTTCAAGGTGTCATTCTCGTACATTTCTTGAGCTGCACCTCGGAAACTAGATGTAGGAATGAGTTGGGCCCATGAGAGCTTTGGATCAGAAAGTCGAAATCTATGATGTATTAAAAATTCACCGAATTTAACTGGTGGTCAGTTTCCATAAGATCTGTGCTCTGGACCTCGTATTCGTAATCAACGACCTCAAAAACATAAATAGCAACTAATTCTCAATATTTTCCCTATTATTAATTTTCCTGGTTTCAACCACTCTTAGACATTATTTTACGTAGTCTTAAAATTACAGACGGCTTCGGGTCAATTCATTGATTGGACAAGAATTCCTAGGTTTTGCCATTTTTACCCACTTATGGACTATACTAATGCCCATGTCAGGAATTCTCAATATTCTAACATTAGAAAGGTTGAAAACGTTTTTTGCTACATTAATTAACCAGCTTAAAAAAATTTGTTTTAAGTCAGTTTAGATAAAAAAAAATATGTTGCTTCTTTCTACTTATAAATTTCTATATACCTATATCTACCAGAGTATGAGGGAGCAATAGATGACTAACGGTATCGAAGTTTGCTTTCCTTCAAAGCTTCGTTAGATATTTGTTTGTAAATACCTAACATATTGCAAATATTTTCCACTTCTTTATATAATCCCTTAATAAACTTATGAGTCATGATTTTAGAATGTTCTTGATTTTACATACTTAAACAATTTAAACGTTGAGGAACAGTATAAAGTCTGTTCGCTGATAGAATCCCGGTCGTATAGTGTAAGGAATATCGTCCGGAGCTCTATCCTTTGTCTTTATTGAAAGACTGTTTATAACCTAATCTGTAACGTAAGTTTTAGTCTTTGTGGTCAAGTTATGACCGACGTGCGGCATTTCTATTGTTCGACAGCAAACCAATTTGCGAATACAACTGACGATGTCAGAGGATCGATTTTCTCGGAAGTCAGGTGTAGCAGGTTAGTGCACTTATTTCAATTAGAGGGCAATTTTAGTCTTGATTTATTGTTAAAATAATAAACATACATCCTGGTGAATTTTTAAATCCGCAATCACAGCAGTTAGTTTTGAATTTTTTGGAATGTTTTCAAAAGGAAAATGAAAATGGTGGACCTTTATTGTCAATAAAAGCTTTAAAAATCAACGAAAAGACTGTAAGAAAAATAGCTAAAAACGACAAAGGAAAGGAAATGTGGAACCTCAAGCTTCGGTTAAAAGGAATCGTAAAAACTCCAAAACAGAGTTACAAGATGCTGTAAAATATGAAATAAAAAATGTTAGTTACGATATGGTGTCTGATTATAAATATATTTCCTTGGGTATCCTTTTAGAAGAGCTGAAATCTAGAGCCAGTTGACATTGGCCGTACCAGTTTATATCGAGTTATTAAAAAATTAGACTTTTCCTTAAAAAAAAAGATGAAAATAGAAAAATACTGTGTGAAAGACCACAAATGTATCTAAAACGGCTAGAGTTTTTATGCAAATACGTAAAAAATTTGAAAAAATATAGTGTTCTTAGACGAAACTTGGACCTTTAGCAGAGGATAATTAAAATGTTCTTGGCAAGATGATTCCAGTAAATCGAAAACGCATCGTACAGCTACAACAGGTGTAAGATTTATAATTGTACATGCAGGATCTATTTATGCTGAAGATGCGAGTTTAGTTTTCTCCACCAAGTATAAGTCAGCAGATTACCATGGCAACATGAACTCGGAAAATTTTGAAAAGTGGCTGACAGAGAGACTTTTGCCGGGGTTACAACATCCAAGCATTATTGTTTTAGATAATGCTAAGTACCACTCTCGGGTTGAGGAAAAACAACCAACCCGATCTTGGACGAAATCTGCTTAAAAACCTAAAACATAGATTTCAGTGATACCGCATTTAAAGATGAATTGCCTCAAATAGCTGGAGCTAACAGAACAGAGCAACACTATGTTGTCGACAATTTAATTAGAGAGCATGGACGTGGAGTACTGCGGCTTCCATCATATTATTGTCAGTTCAACCCAATAGAACTTGTCTGGGGAATTTGTAAGTAGTATTACGACAAACACATCGGAAAAGACGGTTTTAGTGACGAAGCCGCTCTTGCTATGTGGAATGAGGATTTGCCTCAAGTGTCGAGCACAATGTGGTCCAAGTGTGTTAAATCACACAAATAAATTGATTTTAGAGACATATGATCGAGAGGTTCATACTAAAGCAGTTATGCCACTTTATAAGTGTTAATAATGAAAGCGACTATGAGGACTCGGAAAAATTAGACATTGACGAAGAAAACTAAATTTATTTATTTATCTTATACTAGGTATTTGTATTTTACTGCCATATTTGTTTTATATAGGGTTCGGTAAGTTAGTATTAAGTATATATTTTTATTTTAAGAATACATATATTTATTTGACAAAATTCTATTAATGAATAAAAAATATTTAGCTGCAACTATTTAAGTGCATTTATTTTGTATATTTGCTGTATCATATTTTTTACTTGAAACCAAAACAATTCAATATTATAATTTATTTATTTATCGTAAATTACTATAAATTTGCAATAGATATGTTATAACATGCTTATAATTCAATTTCCTTTAAATAAATCTAATTAAATACATCAAGTAAAATATAAAACAAAGCGACGCCACTGTGCATTCGAAAACACCAACGAGCCTACGCCATCTTAGTTCAGACGTTCGTGACATCACACCGGGATTCTATGAGAGAACAGACTTTATATACTTATACAACGACTTTGGTTGTACCCAGCCGCAGTATCCAGATACATTACCTTGTTGATACATTTAAATGGAAGTGACATCTATACGCAGCGTCTCCAGTACGCATCAATGCAACACTAGTTGAATAAAAGTGTTGTCGCACGCGTTTTGGAGGTATTCTTGCAAATGTTTTTGTTTATAATGAGCAAGCTTACTACTAATGAGGACGAGTGGGTGGCACAATGTTCAGAAATTGGTAATGCATAACATACAAATTATAAGGCCAAAGCAAGAAAAAAATATTGCAAAGTAATAACAGCTTCAAAATTCCTTTTTCTTCCATCTGGAACAGGAGAAGTAACTTTTGCTTTTGATGTTTACGAATAGCCATTTTTTGTGTTCATTTGAGCCAAGATTTGTAGACTAAGAGATTGCCTAAACAACACATTTTCCCCACCAAATATACTATTAGCCAATGAGCAGCTGGTGTGTAACACACCAGTAAGTAGAGTCAGATCTAAGATATTAATGAGAATTTATGTAATGTTAATAAACTCGTAACTAGAATAACGGGCTCCCAATGACCCACTTAAAGTTGGGGGTAATTATCCTCGAATTTTGAGTCATTTTACATCATAGGAATCAGGATAAGTTGTAGAGTGTAACATCAGAGACCATAGTATACTTCAGACATTATTTCGAGCCAGTACAGACTATTCTTAGAGAGTAAGATGTCTATATCGCAACTACGCGTTTGAAGAACAGGATAGCCAAACTTTTCATCGTCGCTCTCACGTCTTGCCAAAAACCACAATATGAGGGAACCTCTTAGTCTACAAGCCGTCCATTTAAACGGCGCGTCATTCAGTTGCAACTGATTTGTCGCTGCATAGATGCGGCCGGGTATACTCAAACGACATGATATTACCGTTCTTTTAAAAAAAATGTTGTAGGTACAATTAATGAAAGAAATGCTATTAACAGCGTAACGCTTAATAATTTAAAATAAGCTGTTAATTTATACATACCCACAAGTTAATAATTTCATTTGGCAGGTGTTCTTATACACGTTTCCATCACTTCCACAAATTGGGCCGTCTTGTGGAGCTTGCTTACAATCTACTGGACAATTTTCTCTGTGGGCACTATTATTGTTACATGGACCTAGATGTGAAAGTCCAATTTCCAATCTGTCAATGGTAAAAGTTACAATATTACTGATTTCTTTCGGATAATGCTAGTATTACCTGCATATTTCCACCTGAAGCATACATCTGTTCTGGTAAGTTCTTCCATCTGTGCCACAGACTGGATCCTGTTCTCCGCCACACTTGTGTTCACATTTCGATCCTCTCGATCGCAGACATAAATTGGGGTCTGATGATAGTGTTATTCCTAAAAAAATAAAGTTTTCTTTGTAGATATTTTAAATATTACAATCCAACAATTGCACAGAAACACAAAAAATAATATATGTTTCCTAATGTTTTTTGAGCCGATTCCAAATATCATGTCAAAAATGTATGTTTCAAGGCTCAATTTTTCGCAAATTGACATCTTATTCCTAAATTCGGGGTTAAATGGTTATTTAGGGTGGCCCATCTTTTTCGAAATCGAAATTTTTTATTTCTCACCCCTGCAAATGGTTCCATTTGAAGAAAAAACAGTCCCCTCAAAATATTATTGAGGCAAATTGAAGGCAAGGGGTGCCGCAGAATGCATTATTATGCAATAATAAAAGTAAATGGAATTATTTACATTCTTTGGTTGATGCATTGTTTTTTTTTTAATCAGCAACATTTATCTTTAGAATGACTAATCAAGTCATACAAATATCAAAGACATTATCTGTTGTGACTATGACATGTGTCATACTACTGTAAATTCGTAGTCTAAGAAAACTAGACTAGAAGTTTTTGAAATAAAACTCTCGTTTTATCTTTGTGTATTTTATTATGAAACGTTTTTTTCATACATAGTACCAAATATTATCCTAAATCTACAAGACATATAGTAATAAAAACAATATTTTTTGCACTAGGCCAAAGCATGCGACAGGGTTTCTTTTTTTACATTTGGAAACTGTGATTTATAATCATTTACAACTTGGAGTAAAAACTGTTTTTGGTCTTAATTTTTTGTTAAAATGTCATTATAGTCAGTAATAAGTTTGATTCCTCTCTCAGCGGCATCATTTACAACTTTAATTTTGTTTACAATATTGAAACATCGGGTATAACTTTCATTTTCCCTCCATGTTGTTGGATCATTTTCCAAAAATTCCATAGACAAACCTAATTTTTGAAAAAACTGTTTAGTGTTCTCGCATATGAAGTCCTGAATTTCCTTGTTTTCAACGTCAGTAATGTTACTAATCATAAGTCGTTTAATACCCTCTTGATTTGGTGCTTTCCTATTCAAAGCTTTAACCATTTCTCTTTTAGTGGTAACTGAAATATCGTCATCAAAGAAAGATAAGCCAACATTTACTGAATTAAGGTACCACAAATGGTTCACTATTTTCCTACTTGCGGCTTGAGATATTTCTTTGTCAATATTTTGATAATTAATGAGTTCTTTACAAAAGTCTAAGTCATGAAGCGGTGCTTTACTAGCAAATGACGCTGTAAACCAGACCTTTACATAAACCTTTACAATAAAGAGACATATATCCTCAATACCTATCTTGGAAAAAAAATATTTTTAGACAATAAATGGCTTTGGCCATCCAACGTGCATGATGAAATGCCCCTGGTTGATAGAATGTCGTGTGAGTGGGCTCTTCTTCAACAAAAAGTTTAGAAAGCATTAAAAATTCTTTATAATCATCACGAGGCTGTTGCAAAGTTAAAGCTGCATTTAGAAACTTTACAATTTCGGCTTTAACTGGTTGTAAAATGTATTTAATTTTTGATACCTGAAATCCAGTTTTTAGTTTATTTTGATCTATTTTATTCCAAAATTCCCTAAAACGTTTAAATAGTGGCACATTTGGACCAGATGAGGAAGGCATTTTTGTGTCAAACACACTTCTCAAAACCACTTCAAAAATATGATATCTACAAGGAAAATATAGAATATCTCTTTCTAATTTTTGTTGCAATAGTGTGGCTGCCCCATTTATATAACCCATATTTGATGCTGTTGTATCACAACACAAAGCTATTACCTTTTCGTCCAAATTCCATTCACAAAGCACATCATAAACTGCTTCAGTCTGTTCTCTTCCAGTTGAATTGGGCAAAGCTGGTACTCCAAGTAGTTGTTCAATATCTCCACTAGTAACTAAGATAGCAAGTCTATCGAAATTTCCCATTCCAGTGAGAGAAGGTAAAAGTTTTCCATCCCAATGGATGACTGAGTCCGGCAATTCAGAATTACCGAAGGCAGTTTTTAATATTTCAGCTCTTTCTTCGCGGATGCGTTGTCTAGAGCGCTGAAGTGTGGTTCTGCTGATGGACAAAGATGTGGTGTCATGTCCTAGTGCTTCTGCTACTGTCGTCAAAATATGGACTCCATACCTGTCGCTTATTTTGCAAGCATCAAATGCAGCGGCTATTTTTGGTGTGATGATGTTACATGTTCCATACAATCTCCTCTTTTTTGGCTGTGTCGGGCCAGGCTGGTCTTGTAACAACTCTTCTTGGGCTTCGATTATTTCATCTTCATTTTCGTTGGAGTCGGCTGAATTACTACTTGATGATGGACAGGTGACTGTTTCCTCTAATCTAGCTTTTTCTTGTTGACTTCGTTGCATTCGTTCGGATAATTTCTGTAATTTCTCCTCAGCTGATATTTCTTGAGAAGCAAGTTGGTAATCAATACCATGCATAAATCCAGGACGTCCCTTTTTTCTTTGGTTAATTAAAAACTGCTTATCTTCATCTATTTTCATCAACTCCAATGCATTTGCATGAGAAATGTCAAAGAGATCGTCCAATTTTTCAACGAAATTTTTTTCTTTACTCCCGCACTGGCCCTTTTAGCCGATTTTTGTAAGTTCCTCCACACTGCATAAAGTTTATCTAGTTGTTTAACACAATGAAAATCCTGACGTGTCGGAATGCGAGCTTTATCCCTTGTCTATTAGACGGCAATTTATTGCCAATGATTTGTGACGAATAGTGTCCAACTAAGTAAATGAAAGTATCCTTTCGTAAGGATCTAACATCAGCCATCGTTAAATGTTTTTTCAAAAAGGAACGTATGCTAGAACTTATAATGTCACCACTGTAAAACACAATTGCAAACTGACATAAAAACCTACCGTAGGTGCATTATATTTCCAAACTTCCAAAACAAATAATTTCTAGGAAATAATTACACCAATAAAACATTATGAGAAAAGAGGTAGATATTTGTATTTTAAGTAAAATTTAAGTGTATTACCGTAATAAAATCTTATCTACAAATTTCTACCTGAATGTGGCACGGGTTACCGTAATAAAATCTTATCTACAAAATTCTACCTGAATGCGGCACGGGTTACCGTTCACTGAATTATCTGAAACTTTGATATAAATTATTCCTAGTATAATAGTATATTTTCGTGGGGTGAGACTTAAAAAATACGCAAAAAAAATTCACCCCCTATAGAGATGGGCCACCCTAATGGTTATTAAATCTAATAGAACGACACGCGTTGAAATTAAACTTCTGAATCATTTAAAATGGCTCTAGTCACATACTTCAAACATTCTCTCGTACCATGGATATGATGGTGGTGTATTTTTCCCCCCAAAAAATTACTGCTACTCCTTGTTCTGATTTTTTCATACTACGCTTATGAGAGAGAGCTTGACAGATCGAGATTATTACAGGGAGTATTGATAAACCGAGTACTTTTGACCAGAAGACGCCAAAAAAACTCCCGGGGATTGAATACAAATATCTCCTGCCTTCTGTGGATTAATGGACTTATAGTTGTGCATGCAAGTTTACACTTTCCTAACTGGCACAAAATTTAGTTAAAACGTGTTGGTCAAAGTGTCGTGTTTCTTGCACTAGGATAAAACAATTAGTACGGCCGGAATAATGTGGCACGGCGCGGCGGCAGGAACAGAAGCCGGTGATTTTTCAGTTCATTTTTTCTGATTTTACAGGAACATTGAATTTCAACTTCATTGATTGTAATAGAGTGTAGGACCCAACACAGGCCTAGAGCTAAGTATCCTTTTCATATGTAAGTACCTATTCATTTCAACATTACCAGTCAAGTTTATTTACGTCTTAATGACTTACAAGTGTCTGCCGCATAAAACCATTGAAGTGCTTAGGTTCATCAAACCCTTGAAAAGTCGACTTCTGGAACAATTTATGGCGGGGTAATAAATTATTGAAGTATGGCCATAATATCCCTGTGTAAATCTTCTAGTAAATTATTTTTTAATCGTTATGAAAATATCCAAATGACTTTAACTTAGATTTTACCCGAAATAAACAATAACGTTTTATTCGCAAAGTATGGTCAAATTTTCTTATGTTAACCTTCAAATAATTATTTTTTCATAATGATTAAAAGTGCTCAAGCGAATTTAATATAATTAAACCCGTAATAATCAAATGCATTACTTTTAAAGTATGGCCATGATATTTTCTTGGGTAAATTGCCAAGTGAAGTTTTTCAAGTCAACATTATGCTTGTTTTTAAGTGAAAAATTATACATAGAGTGATACATATTAGCATAACAACAATTAAGTGATCTAGCAAGTATTTAGATAATATGGGATTAAATCTCTCAGTGCAAAGAAGTGAAAAACAGGGTGACAAAGACCGTCATTTTGTGAGAAATTCTACATAGAGTGGTACATATCAGCATAACAATAATTAAGTGATATAGCTAATATTTAATTAATACGGGTGATTAAATCTCACAAAGATCGAGTACTCGATCAAAAACCACCCAGGAGGTAATAAATCATAGTGAAGTGGAGTGTATACAAAGACAACAACAAAGTCCTCAATTTTTACCACTTAAATTATTTACACCATGTACTTGGTAAGGCTAAGGAATTTATTAAAAAGTTTTAGAATAACAAGCAAAAAATAATCAAGAAATAATAACTCTCCAGAAAACGCAAAAAGAATGTACCCACTGCAGAACGTAGGAATAAAGACACATCAGTTACTAAAAATTGACGGCGGCAGGAACTATCTACATGGAGCATTAAGCCATCAGTTAGAAGGAGAAAACATAACAACTCAGGCACACACCAACCCTAAGAAAAATCTACGGAAACAAGTAGCGAACTATATACAAAACAACATAGATTATTTCACCCCGCCCATCAACGAACTGGAACATCGTTACAGTCAACACAGCGCACCCAACACATCTATGCTAACACTGAATAGCAGCAAACAAAAAAAACCGCTGCCCAAGGAATCACTACTTCCACATCCAGATTCTCTATTCATCGAAAAAGCTTTGTATGTGGAAATAATTGTCTATGGAACTTTAATAATATAATATTTGAAATCCTCTACCCCAAGAACCCATAAAACGATACCACACATCCGTAGTGGGGTGGGGGTGGTAATAGGGGGGTGGATGATGAAGAAAAAAAATATTTTGAGGCTTCTGGTTCTTGTACATACACTAAATCACATTTATTTTTCATCCCCTTTAATAATGGGGTGGGGGTGGTAATGGGGGTGGCTAATGCCAAAAATTTTTTTGAGGTCTTAGCTTCTCTTGTATATACTAAATACCAATTTTATGGACTCTTACCTGCTTGATTTACCCATTTACACCAAATTTACCCCAATTTACCCCCAACTCTTCGACGGAACAAGATAAAAATATAATCTAGTTCCAGATCTCGTTAAAGTACATATGTGTACCAAATTTCAAGTCAATATCTTGAACAGTTCCAGAGTAAACGTGCGCACAAAAAAAATTACAGACAGACCGACAGACCGACCGACAAACAACAGACAGACAGAAATATTTTCTCTCTCAAATTTAAAATCTCGACGTTTCATGAAATTTTAAGCCTATCTGAACAATAAAAATTAAAAAAAAAATTTTGTCGTTACTATACTTCTACTGGATGTGGAAGTAATAGGGAGACTAATAGACCATGTGCCAGACCTCCTAATGTCATTATAATTTGGGGGGACTGAATGAAACTTTTACCACCTGTCTCTGGGCTCATGTGGAGCAAAAAAGTCGTGGAGGTCCATCATGGGGAGGTAGCTTTCAAATATGGCGGCCATTCAAAATGGCGGGCCGACTGCGAATCTTTAAAGTCAATTATCTCGAGATCAGGTGGAGCAATCTTGAATTTCTTTTTTTCTAAATATAGATTAATGAATTGACTACATTTTTGTTCGTAATGTTTATTGCCAAAAAATAGTATTTATCGGTCAAAATTCGAAAAATAAAAAATTTAGTTTTTGAAATTTACGGTTTGCTGCTTATTGGACTAACGGTTGGGTATATCGAGAACGTGTTCTGAATAAGAATTTTAGAGCAACATCTCACCTTTAAAACGCAAAAAAGAAATTGAAGATCGGATCAACAGAACCCGACATTTCGAGATTCAAAGTGACTTGAGCATTAATACTGTATTTTAAAATAATGGGGTTTATCTATCTGTCCGTATAATTTTGTAATGGAGCAATGTCGTTCTTTTGGATAAAATATATAGACCTAGTGAAGCTACTTCTCGCTTTTCTTTGGGCTAATCGGGAAGGAAATTGGTTTCTATTCTTAGCTGCCGTTGAAAAGATGGTGCCTTGGTGTTTTGCATTGGATAGGGTGAGCTACTCACACTATCTATCATACCACTTCATTGAGTTAACGAAACTGGAAAAGGATACCCCTTTTGTTTACCAATACTTTGTAGATGGAGGTTTTTCAGTACAACTAAGAAGCAAAACCCGAGACTGTGAACAAAGACACCTAAACTGCTGCAGGTACTAAGGGTTTCAGTCTAAAAAAGCAGGCTGTAGCACGGTACTCTGTTAATGCTGAGCACAGAGCTTCTGCAGTAGGAAACCTCTGCAGCGTTCGATCATCCAGCGAGACAAATCACTGCCACCCTGACCTTCGAAGCCCACGGATAATTAGAGATAAGAAAGATGTGACAGGTCTCACAGAACTTCTTGCTCACGAGTGGACGAACCCCTTTGATCCTAATCCTTCATATATTGTACATTTATCTACTGGAATATGTGTTGATGAATCAACAGCTTCTGATCTCATTAATTCGGAAAACAAGGGGAAAATAGCGTATCAAGAGTTCACGGTTCGCCTAGCCAAAGGAGAAGGGTTTCATAATCCTATTAAGAAAGTGGGTCTCAAGATAGATAGACCAAAGACGAGCAAAACGACCAAGGTTGGAAACAAAGAAGTAATCCTCCGATGCGACCGAAATCTATTCAGCAAAATGATTTATATCGCAGAAAATAAAAAACTTGACATGAAGGAAGTGTTCAAATATCTTCTGGCGCCATTTCCATGAACTTTGGCAAATGCTGATGGGTCTTTGAAGAAAACCTGCAAATCAGTGCTTGCCCATCACTTAGAAAAATACATCACCCCTGCCAGTCTGCCGGAAAAAGATTCGGCCTGCATAATTGATGTACTTCAGTCCGTCAAAGGAGAACAAAAAACGTTTGACGAATTGACAGCAAGCAGATTTTGAATATAGGTAGGAGTTGGTGTAGAATTGACATAGTATTTGATGATTACCGAGAGATTTCGGTCAAATCGTTGGAACGGGAAAAAAGAGGAACCACCGCTGAAGGTATGAAATTCAGTAAAATCAAGGGTGGCCACAAAGTGGTTTGTTGGAGGAAACTGTTAAGGAGCAGTGAAAGCAAAAATAAAATTTAAGAACATGATTGGAAACCAAGAAATTTTCGTAACAGTTGGTGAAATCTGCTTCAGGATCACGTCCACTGGAATCGAAACTGTTCCTGAGCTGTTCTGCACTCAAGAAGAAGCTGATTCCAGAACGATGCTGCATGCAAGGAACGCGGCTACATCATATGAATTAGTTCTTTGCTTTTCAAACGATACGGATGTATTAGTTTTGGCCATAGGTTTATGCAAAACCATAAAAAGCAAAAACTTATGTATTGTGAAGAGAAACAAAAGTGTTTTAACTGTTATTCAAGTTTCCCAGATAGTATCAGGTAGTACCAGGCCAGAATTTGGCTCATAAGCCCGGAAACCAGACCAATAATTCCAGACCCCTTTGCTCATGGGTAGGAAAAGGACATTTCTGGTAACTTATGCGTCAAGTGGATGGAAGGCTTGCCAGCACCGGAGTGCGTACTTTCCTTTTTGCGGTGCTACTGCAAGAGGAACTGTGTACCAGAAACTTGCTCGTGCTTAGCAATTCAAGTCCAATGCACCGAGAGCTGTGGGTGCAAGGGACGTACCAAACCAACAATAGATGAGGAAGAGTACAATTACAATAGCTGCAATAGTGGCTCTAGTGAAGAAAAATAAATTCAAATTTATTAATAATATTAATAAGGCATTTTAATTTCTCTTAGTTGTTCACATATCCCTCTGCTGCTTTCAAATATGGCTCGCCGTCTCGTTTCGCCTCATGGTGCTCAAAGCACCGAGGGCTTTGTCAATGCGCTCAACCCCGCCTCGATATCTCGGGTTGTGTTCATCCGATCTTCAATTTCTTTTTTGCATTTTGAAGGTGAGATGTTTCTCTAAAAGTCTTATTCAGAACATGTTCTCAATATACCCAACCGTTAGTCCAAAAAACAGTAAAACGCAAATTTAAAAAACCTTATTTTTCGTTTTTTCGAGTTTTGACCGATAAATATTGTTTTTTCGGCAATAAACATTAAGAACAAAACTGTAGTCCATTCATTCACCTACATTTAGGAAAAAAGAAATTTAAGATTGCTCCATCCGATCTCGAGATAATTGAATTTAAAAATTCATAGTCGTGCCGCCATTTTGAACGGCCGCCATATTTGAAAGCTACCTTCCCACGATGGACCCCCCCGAATTTTTTGCTTCACATGAACCCAGAAACCCGTGGTAAAGGTTTCATTCAGTCCCCCCAAATTATAATGACTGATAGGTCTGGCACATGGTCTATAAGTGGAAAACAACAATCGAGAGGATCATCAACAAACTGGGAAAGGACCAAACATACTGGAAAAGAAAAGCGAGGGGAAAAATTAATTCCACAAAGAAATCTCAGCGATATATACTCTACCAGAACCAGAAATGGAGGAATCAGAAGGAGAAAATGTGTGAAAGCAGAAATACAAAAAGAGGAGCACAAACACTCCATATCATGACACAATGCGGTCACGCATTTTATAAATACCTACAGTTATATAACGTGATCTATCATGACATTCGGAAAATAAAATGGTGTACTAGACTTTAAAGTGGGAGAGCCCCAGTAAAATGTTAGAGTGATCCGAGGTAATTTAGTAATTATAATTGCATTAAAATTTGCAAAGATACGCTACTGAACGATGGAGTTTGGCTACATTTAATGCTTTCAATTGTTTATATGCTATTTTTAGTTGTCTGAGGTCAGTATATAGGGTAGTAACCTTACATAAGAAAGACCATATCGAAGATGTTTACATTTCCTTAGTTTGCAGCTGGCGCGTATGATCAAAGTACCGCGTTTCTTGCTTACGGTTGAACTCCGCGGCAGGTATAAAGTACGGTCCAGTTTGGTGTTTTTTATTGACGGGTTTAAGTAAATATCTTATGTTATTGTAGAGGTCAATGTGTCGAAAGACATTGACCTTATTAAAATTAAATTGTATTCGTAGATCGATGTTCATTCAATGCGCCATTCGTCGCTCAGAACAGTGCATTTAATGTAACATTTTCTTTGGCTTTCCATTACTTTTACGTTTTGTGCTGTACTGTATTCTATAAAAATTATTACGCGTTACGTCAGATTAAAGATTAAAGTCATAGGCGGCGCATTCCTACAAAAAAATAAGATAATTTTTTTCGTCATATTTTTTTTATTTTTCATTTTTCTAACTCCTTTCGGTGGGGACAACCTACTATTAAATTTTCCGCATGTCATGGTAGATCACGTTGTATACTCCACCAGAACCAGAAATGGAGGAATCAGAAGACTCAGAAGGAGAAGAAAATTTGTAGAAGCAGAAACACAAAAAAGAGGAGCACAAACATTAAATAACACGATAAGGTTAAAATTCATTATTGAGAATTAACTTCCAATCAAATAAACATTTATTAAAAAAATATATTTAAACTACGTATATCAATGGTTAATTAATTATATCGTTTGAAACAAGTAATTAAAGAAAGAAATAATGTGTTATCGCCAATATGATCTATTGGGCCTGTTGTGAAAATTTTTACATTTCATTAATAAATAATTTTATTGATTATTATTATTATTAACAATTAATATAAAGTAATATAGTATAACCGAATAAGAATGAAGTCACGTTTTTTACAATAACTTCAAAATTTTGAAATAAAAAACCGTGAAATAGTTCCATTGCACGAAAGAAGCTGCAATTGGGTGCCTAAAATATTATTTACATAAATAAGATGCACATTTTCCAAGATAAAACGGATTAAAAACTGGTAGGGTCAAAATTTCCTTAAAAAGTGGGACATTTTTCAATACAACTTAGCATATCTTCAAAAAACTTTTTAATATAAGTTATTTTATTTAATGTATTTTATTATAAATGTCAGTTAGTTGTTTAGAAGAGGCACATAATCAACACGTAATTTTTTGATTCGCGATTAAAGTGAACGATCCATATATAGTGCAGGCAAATCCAGTTTTGAGTATGAACTATCTGGAGACAGCTATTTCTTTATCGAAATGGATAGCTTTATTCATGTAGAATGAGGATATAAAAGTCCCGAAAAATCCCAATGTGAGCTAAAGCCACCATTTAGAAAAGATGGCCGCGGGAACAGTTTCTTTTAGGACATATCTCAGCAACCATTACTCCGATTTTAGATTTCTTTTTTTTGTTCTCTTTCCCTTTTTATGTACAATCGAAAGTGTTATTACATCTTTGGGCATAAAATAGAAGATAACTGAAGAAAATAAGACTTGAGTTCTTGGAAATATACAAGGTGTCCAGTTGGTGCTTCCTCGGAAGATTGTGCAAAAACGGGTAACTTTATAAAAAAACTTTTTTAACAAAACTTTCAATGTTTCATCTCTACTATGACGTGAAATTATTTTCAATTATACAAGGTATCACAAAAAGGAGTTACACAAGAATGTATAATTTTTTTAATGGAATACCATCTAATTTTCTAGCGCCAGTTAAGCTTCTAAGGGCCCTAAATTACACCCTAAAATTTTTTGTCAATCGGATGCAGCGTTGCCAAGTTATAATTTTTTTCCTGTTTTTTTTTTGGCAAATTACAAACATTTTTTCCGCGATTTATTAATTGTTTTTTCTAAAAATGTAGGGTGTTATTCGATAATGAATGCCTATATTTTTTTACATGGATGAATACAGCATAAAATTCCCCACATTCTAATATTATACATTTAATTTTTATTTCAAACCGTTTTTGAGATATGATTATTTCAAATAAGTTTTGCGTAAACTGAGGTGCTTTTTATTTTAGCATTAAAATCTAGTATGGCTTTGGTCTTTTATTTTGCGTTTGTTTTTCACTCTATGAAATTTCTCTAATGTGTTTAAGATTATCGTGATTAAGTTGAATTAATATTGTTAATATTTAAAAATACGAATTATAATTATTGTCAATAAGATTTAATATCTATGGTAAATGTTATGTTATTGGTGAATGTGATGGAAATTTTTTATTGGCATCAAGAATGTATGGTCAAAAATATCACTATAGAAGATGTCCTGATGTGAGGTATCTAGAAAATTTGAAAGAATATTTTGAACGTACTGGAAATTTTGTATATGAAAAGAAGGCGAGACAACGAAATGTATTGTAATGAAGAAAATGAGCTGACTATAACTTTAGCGGTAATCGAAAATCCTACGGCGAGTGTTCGGGAGTTATGTAGGGATTTAGGTGAATCTGGTGTTTCCCTATGTCTTCGTAAAAATAAGTTTCACCTCTATCGAGTTCAGCTGCATCAAGAGCTTTCTGATGTGTATTTAAATCGTAGATTAAATTTTTGCCAGTGGGCTCAAAACCAAATTGGAGAAAATGAAGAATTTTTCAAATTTATATTGTTCACGGATGAATCAACGTTTCATCGCAACGGATTTGCGAATAGGCACAATTTCCATTATTATGCCAGAGAAAACCCTCATGTTGCACAAAAAAATAAGAACCAGAGTTTAAATGTAAGGGGAGGAATTGTACATGATTATGTTATTGATCCTCGCTTTTTTGAGGGAAATGTGAATGGAGCAGTCTTCTTAGATTTTACGCAAAATACGTTTCCACAAATAATCGAGCATATTCCTGATTACATTACAAATAATATGTGATTACAACATGAAGGTGTACCACCACACTTTAATAGAAATGTTCGTCAGGCCATTGGTAATCAGTTTCCTGAAAGGTGGATATTAAAAGGAGGTATTTTAATAAACTGTTAAATAATATATAATTTATTATTTTATTAAATTATGTTAGGTCTCATTACATGGCCGCCTAAGTCACCCGACCTGACTTCAGTGGGTTTATTTCTTTGGGGATTTGTGAAGTCAGACGTTTATAAAGTAGAACCGACGACTCGAGAAGATATGATGGAAAGGATTCGTCGGTGTTTCAATCATATAAATGTTGATATGTTGCACTGTGTAAGGCGCTCATTTATCAAAGAAAGTGTACGATTAAAATGTGAGAAATTGTAAGCGTTCCCAAGCAGCATTCAAAGTGATGGGAACTGGCATCTGAGGCATCGGAACTTTAATATAGTAGGAATAACATAACTGTTACTAATTTTGCGACTTCAGGGTAATATTCACTTTGTGGTATGCGTTTGTAGTGACAATTAAGTAGATTCTACTGAATTTAGGCACTGTATAGTTATAACACTTTCAAGTAACTGCTGGAGAATCTGCAACGTCGCGGATACTACTCGCATTACTTTGAAGCATCCTCAACTGCAAAGTGAAAATTGGTAGTAATGCCGACTGCACAGCTTTACCAAAGGACCACTTGAAAGTAGTCTAACTTATTAGCGAGTAAAAATGAGGTTATTTCTACGAACATAGGGGCTTTGAAGTTATCTTTACTACTCCCCACTAATTGAAAATGACTTAAAAGTTACATATACTTTGAAAATCTACTATATAGTAATATTAACTTTTAAGACAATTTATATTTGAATAAAATGGCGGCATCTGAAATGCTCAGTGAAAGCGAAATAAAGTTTATCAGGACTCATCCACGTTTTATAGAAAACTGAAGAAACAGTTAAACAGTAGTAGAGAAATAGTGATTCTTCAGAATATGATGCAAACATAGATTATTTCGCCACAGCAAAACCATCATCTTTGGCAACAAGTGCAAAAGTGCTCCCATCAACACAAGAAGAGTAATCGAAAACTATAACAGTTGTAGTGATTAATGATACTGTGTACTGCTCGAAAATTACAACTTGTCTTTAACACACAGATTGACCCATAGTTCAGTTAGTGATCCACTGAGCATATTAAATGAATTTGCCGATTAAAAACTCCAAATTTAATAAATATTGTGTCGATGGGGAACGGACAATGTCGGCATAACGGCATAAGACATTATTTATGTACAATAAATTGAATTGAATGAAATTAAATGTAAACTAATCACTAAATAAATATGAAAACTGTTATGTATTTTTCCATTATTACACACCTTACGTTAATAAATATATTTATCCAACACTTTCATATAAAGTGATCTTTATTGATAAGACTTTGAAGGTATAAAGTGACCCATAAGTCACTAGTGAGATAAAGTAGTAAGCTAAAGTGAGGTAAAGTGATTTAGTCACTAAAGAGTAATTTTAATATAAAATAAAGTCCAAGGAATTTATTTATTGTCTCCATTATATGGAAAATTAACAAAACAAAGAATCCATGCACTAACACTTATTTATATTTATGTTAACATTTATTGTCATCATATTCGATTTTTCACAAAGAAAACTGCTCTTCTGTACACAATTTTTCTCTATACTAGTAACGACGTCTGTATTGCCTGACTCGTTGTGCTGCTCTCCCTGAATTTTTTTAGCAATAACAATCTTGTTGAGACTGAATCTTCCAAATAACCCTCCGCCACGGTGGATGATTTCCACACACCGTGACGTTTAAGGGTGGTAATGTCACCCCCAGCATTGGCCAAGAGTTGATGAGGAACGGCGCATGCTATGGCCAGTATACAAATCTGCATCAGGCAATTGCAAATAATCAGCTACAATTCTTGGAATTTTTGAGAGCTTATTTAATCCAACGCTTTGGACAGTGCACTTTCCCTTTTGAAAATTTACGAAAAATCTTTTGTGAGACACATTTTGCGGTCTTAAAGACATATTTCCTAATCGAATCCAGTGGGTTCACCGAAAATCCTTCACTTAAAACTGTGAAACTTCTTGATTTATTCGTCTTGGTATCTGGTATGGATATATATAGATATTATTCTTTATCTCATATCTTCGACGCTTAAGAAGGTCAGTTTACCGCAACGGCAGGCACCGCAAACTCCCAATATCAATGCAACCTAAAAAACCCAAACGTTTAAATAGGTATATAAAAGCAAGATCATAAAAAACACCTACCTCTGACATAAGATGGTCACCGTCAGGGGCATCTATCAAATCTTGTTCGATATGTGCTCTTTCCAAATAATATCAGATAATAAAAAGTACTTAAAAAGTATAATAATTGTTATTTTTAATAATCCACATATTCCCATCGCACAGTGACAGTGACACTTTAACAGTTATTACCGCGTTGCCAATTAAAAAAAAAAATTACCTATATCGATTCTGCCAATTCTACCAACATGAAAATAAGTTGGAAGCTACAGTTACTAAGATCTTATAAGCGTCATTGGTCCCATTTGCTACATCTAGGTAAATATAACTACACAGTGAAATTGTTGCAGTTGCCGTCACCACTTTTAGAGTAACAACAACTATAACGTTGGTGGCATCTGCTACTTTATAGTAAATGTAACTTGTAGGGAAATAATTTTGGTTTTTTCAACCTCTAAGTTACTGCAATTAAAATCGTCATTTTTCTGTTGTTGAATGAAGACGCCATATTGACACGGATAAAAATATAATTCAATAAAAAATTTCTTTTTATTATAGTCATTTACAAATATGTTTTCTAAATAGATTATTACTTTATAATATATAAAATTAAAAAAAAAACGTTTTCCATAAAAAATTTTGCAGTTTTGCTTGTACACATAATTTTTGCAAAAAATTTTTTTTCCGAAAAAACCATTTTCTCGAGGGGGCGTCTTTTTTATCGAAGCATCATGATAACATTTTACAGAAAACAAGTGGTGGTTTTAATATCCACACCCAGGGTAAATGCAAAACATCATGATTTATAATATATGCTTATGCATGTTGTATATAATCACCTTAACTTGGACCTTGGACATATCATGTGCTTAAACTCAGTAAGTCATTAATTTGCTATTCGAATAACAGAGAGCCAAATATATAGTTTGCGCTCTCATTTCGGTCAGCTGAGCTGTTCCAAAAGTTAGTCATTTCTACTACTTGGTTACGTCCCGTTTACGTAATAACCTAGTCTTCAACACGGTAATGGTAGAAGTACCGGAATAGTAATTTGCTACGTAATTATTATTCCCCACTTTGGTGAATACTTGGTAGAAGGATGGTTCCCATTACGTAACAGTCCTTAGTTGCGGAAACCTTTAAAGTTCCCCTAATGGCAACTATTACGTAGAAACTACTAAAATTGCTGCTTGGGTTACTCATCCATTTAAAAAAATTATAGGCATTCCATTTAAAAAAAATTGAAGAAAATGTAAAACAAAATATAGATTTTAATTCTAAAATATAGAGCACCTTAATTTACGCAAAAATTATTTGATATAATCATATCTCATAAAACGTTTGAAATAGAAATAAAGAGATATTAAAATGTGAGGAATTGTATGTAAAAAACGTATACCTAGGCATTCCATTTTAAAAAAATGAGAAAAATAATAATTAAATATCAAGAAATGTACACAAATATTTTGGACACCCGATATACTAAAGATTTATTTCAAAAATGTTTTTCGGTAAATACATCATTATCAAACAACATCCACATTTTTAGAAATAACGATTAATAAATCGCGGAGATATGCCACTCAAAAATGTTTGTAAACTGTCCAAAAAAAACAGAAAAAAATAACTTGGCCAAATATTTTAGGGTGTAATAGGGCCCTTGGAGGCTTAACTCGCGTTAAGAAAATACAGATTGTTCTATTTCAAAAAATTATACTTTCTTGTGTTACTCGTTTTTGTAACACCTTGTATAATTGAAAATAATTTTAAGTTGTAGTAGAGTCGAAACATTGAAAGTTTTGTTAAGAAAGTTTTTTTATAAAGTTAGCCGTTTTGCACAATCTTCCGAGAGAACACTGACTGGACACCCTTTATACCTTAATGTACATTATTAAAAATGATTACAATTTTATATATAAATATTACTCCGTTAATATTTGAGTTAGTAACATCGGCCAAAAAGCAAATGAAAGCTAATTGTGTGCTCTAGAACTTTTATTAAAATTATTTTTTCAAAAATTGACTAGAAATTTCAGTACAAACGTCTCGAGTTTACAAATGTTTAAATTTCGGTAATATATAAATTATTTTTTAATTTCCTAAGTTTATCGTTTAATTTATCGTAAAATATACTTTCTGTAAAATGTGAAGTGAGGAATGGAATAAAAAAAAGAAATCTAAAATCGAAGCAACGGTTACTAAGATATATGATTTTAAACAAAATGTCTCTGGCGGTCATTTTTTCTAAATGGCGGCTTTAGCTAACGTCGGGATTTTTTGCGACTTTATGTACTTATCCTACATTAATAGAGCTATACATTGCGATAAACAAATAACTGTCCCCAAATAGTTCACGCCAAACCCATTTTACACTGAGATTTGCCTGGTCTAATATTTGACTCGTATTTTAGTTGACGTTGTAACACCGGATCCTTCGCCATTTTATACGTTTCTCGTTTAATGTAACTACATGTTTTTACCTTTTCCACAAGTTTTCTTCTTTAGTTCGCATATGTTCGGATATATAATACCATCACTCCCACACACGGGATCTCCATATGCCTTTTGAGTACATATCCTAGGGCACGAAGCATCCCTTAGAGCTGCAACATCTGAAACAATAACGTTTATTTTAAAATACTCAATAATCACAGAGATTTTTGAAAACAGTTTTCTATGATAGAAAGTCAATATAAATACAGGGTGCACAGGGGCGTGGAGAAATACTTCAGAAGCGTATAAAATTAGTCTAAGAAA
Source organism: Rutpela maculata (assembly GCA_936432065.2). Taxonomy (NCBI): domain Eukaryota; kingdom Metazoa; phylum Arthropoda; class Insecta; order Coleoptera; family Cerambycidae; genus Rutpela; species Rutpela maculata. Next base: position 269,425,222 of record OW386285.2, read on the forward strand.
GCGGTGCCCTTGTTTGATGTCGTCAAAACGAGGTAACTTAAAAAAAAATTTTACTCTTAATAGATTAATGACTCTTTATACACAAATACTAATATTAATTTAAGCGTTTCAAATTATTGTACAATATCTAAAGGTAAAAAATATGTAAAATTTAGGAATAACCTCATACATAATGATAATGTTTTTTATGGGTGATTATTGTAGTGGGCTACTTTTAGACTAACATGGACGAAGATAAAACTTCCGGTTCAAGAAATAAACACTTGTTTCTTCCAATTGCATATTGTATTGCTTTCTTCTGTTAACTCATCTTTAGTCTTGACATGGGATAACAATGACTTCATAGATATGTTCCCAATGTACGTTTTATCACTGATCTTGTAGTGGACTGGTTGTGTGTTGCCAGTTCTTTTCTTACGCATAAAAGATTTTAGTGAGTTTTCTCTATGTGTCGAAGACTAAGTGGGTTTCATGATAACGTGATAGTGTATGTCTCTTGCATGGCATCTCCAGGATCTGTGCAGTCACTCAAGCGCACTTTCAATATTTCACTATTAGAGCGTTGGACAGCTAACTTAAGACGCTCGCCACTTTGGTCTGTTGCTATGCAATACAGCCTCTCTTTGCTTTTCTCTCCTTCATCGCACAAAAAAAGTTTTTTTTGTTATATGCGGGTGTTTTAGATCTTAATGTGTATGTTGCCTTGTCACTGCTGGTACTTGCTTCTAAATCATCCGTAGGCTCATAACGCTTTCCTTTCGAAAAGTTTTTTGCTTCTATCCATGTTTGTCATATGAGTCAGTTTTTTGTAACTTTCTTTATGCCATTTTGCATTGGAGTCTTGTAGCTGTTGTACGCTTAAATTCCCGATTCGACTACTAGTATGCATATACTCTGGATCCAACCATTCTTCTCTTTGTTTCAAATTCTGTAAAAGTTTTTCAACCTTCAATGGATTAACAAGAGGTAATTTACTTTTACCTTGACACAATATACACAGTTTATATTCTGTTGAAAGTCGGATAGGCTAGGCAATAAATGTATACTAAAAAATTTGTGTTATGTGGTAAAACTGGCGTGTAACTCTTAAATGGTAACAGATACGAAAAAATTGATAAGAACTAAATTTGTTCTTTCTTTGGCACATGTAGAACAGAAAATGTTACATGCAGATTTTGCGTATGAGCACTCTGGAAGGAGTTATTCTTGTTGTAAAGAATAAATGTCTCGCATGGCGGCCATCTTGGATGTATAACGCCATAAAAATCAAACAGCGCAATTCTAAGGTAAACACCCAGTACTACACCATTATCTAGCATATAATAAAGAGATTCCACATAGTCGCACCTTCCCTTCACAAAAAATCCCACGGAATACATTATGCCCCAAGTCTATTACCAATATTAACGAGGCTTACTTTTGACAAGACAGGGCTGGACCACACAATACTATTATAATTAAGAATTACCTAAATGAATTGTTCTCAGATCGTTGGATTGGGTCCCATGGTCTAGCCAGATGGCCTGCAACGTCTCTCCTGATTTAACCCTAGTAAATTTTTTTATTTATAATAATAATAATAATAATAACGTTTATTGTGAACATTGAGACGTACACAAATGGGAGATAGTTCGGCATAGCCGCTCTTCCACTTTCCCATAGCCGCTCTTCCACTTTCCCATCCCATCCCATCCTATTTGAGCGCATTTGAAAAATAGAATCTGCTTCAACCACAAAGCAAGACCTGGAAGAGAGAGCTATACACGAAATTGTACAAATAACACCTCAACAACTACAGAATGTTAGACATGCAACAATAAGTAGTACTACTCTTTGTATTAGTCAACATAGTGAACAGTTTGAACAACTTTTATGATGGTTTATTATAATTTAGGCTTTAAATAATTTTGTTATCATTTCATGGTTGTTACGTTGTATTAGTGGTATATTGTGTATTTAGGTGTGAAAGCAATACATTTCCGGACGACGATGCAAATTGTTGGACGAGGCGCTAGCCGAGGCCAACAAGCATCGAAGTCCGGGAATATGCTTTCACACCAAAGTACACATACTATTTTTTCTGAAATCCCAATCAAGATTATTATAAATTAAGGAATTTGTATTAATGCATATCATTTCTTCATTACAATCTTATTGCTTACTAATAAATGCAATTTTAATACGAATTGATTTATCTGCGTGTATTTATTTACTGTCTTTTATATTCATAAAAAACAGTACGGGAATGTTACTTTCCTGGCCCATGCCGGGAAAGTATATTGTGTATTTAGGTGTGAAAGCAATACATTCCCGGACGACGATGCAAATTGTTGGCCGAGGCGTTAGCCGAGGCCAACAAGCATCGAAGTTCGGGAATGTGCTTTCACGCCGAAGTACACATACTATTTTTTCTGAAATCACAATGTATATTATTATAACTTAAGGAATTTGTATTAATGCATAACATTTCTTCATTACAATCTAACTGTTTACTAATAAATGCAATTTTAATGTGAGTTGGTTTGTCTACGTGTATTTATTTACTGTCTAAAATATACATAAAGAACCGTACGGGAATATTACTTTCCCGGCCTAGGCCGGGAATAGTATATTATGTATTTAGGTGTGAAAGCAATACATTCCCGGACGACGATGCAAATTGTTGGCCGAGGCGCTAGCCGAGGCCAACAAGCATCGAAGTCCGAGAATGTGCTTTCACACCGAAATACACATACTATTTTTTCTGAAATCACAATCAATAGTATTATAAATTAAGGAATTTGTATTAATACATAACATTTCTTCATTACAATCTAACTGCTTACTAATAAATGCAATTTTAATGTGAGTTGGTTTGTCTGCGTGTATTTATTTATTGTCTAAAATATACATAAAAAACCGTACGGGAATGTTACTTTCCCGGCCTAGGCCGGGAAAGTAACATTCCCGTACGGTTTTGTTGATCGTTGCTTGGCAACGGATCTTTTCCGGTCTGTTTTCTGATAGTTTCTTAGCAACGGACTAAAACTCTGGAATTGTGCATTTTTCGATCTGAAATCGCGCCGAAAATGTAGACATTGCCGATCGATTTCAGAAAAAGTAACATTCCCGTAGAGTTTTGTTGATCGTTGCTTGGCAACGGATTTTTCAGGTCTGTTTTCTGATAGTTTCTTAGCAACGGACTAAAATACTGGAATTGTGCATTTTTCGATCTGAAATCGCGCCGAAAATGTAGACATTGTCGATTGATTTCAGAAAAAGTAACATTCCCGTACGGTTTTGTTGATCGTTGCTTGGCAATAGATCTTTTCCGGTCTGTTTTCTGGTAGTTTCTTAGCAACGGACTAAAATACTGGAATGAGCAAAATGCATAAATTTTTTTGACATCACCGAATAATAGATCATTAAAAAGCGTTATTTTCTATGTATTTTTTATTTTTTTTTATCGGAATTAAAGGATAAAAAAAATAATTTAGTTTCGCTGAGAATTTAGACACGTTCAAACGAAGCAAGTTTCCCGCCATTTGCGTGTGACGTCATCCGGAATTTAGCATTGGCATGTTTATTAGTATTATTTTCAACAGATATTTAATCTATGTACTTAGTGGTGGCAAACTATTTAATATAAAAAAGTTATATAATCTGAGACGAAAAACAATAGTTAATGTTGATAAAAATATTAAAATAATGCATTATGTTTACATATTCTGAGGTTAGGTATCTAAATCTAACTGCAGTAAAAGGATAAAAGTGAGCGTAAACAAATTTATTGTTACGAACAATGAATGATGCATCCTTGTCGCTTTTCCACCTCCAATTTCTGCACTGATATAATCGGTATTATTACCAAAAAATTGCTCATCATAAACACGTCGATTTTCGGCAAATTGTCACTTTGAGCTTGCACAAAGTCGCTGTTCGTCATTTTTACCACTTAGATAAATTAATACACTAATAATTTTTACAAAAATAAACAAATCAATATTTAAAGGTCAGCAGACTAAAATTTAACATTTAATTAACACACAATTTAATATTTCAGCACTAGCAGATGTAAACTGTCAAAGCTATCAAACTTGTCACTTGTCTCCGTACTTTTCTAAATTTACCGATGGGTGGATAAAATACGAAGCTGATTGGCTGTGTTTTTCAAATTAGCCAATCATATAATGTTATTTCTTACTGATGCGATCCACCGGTGAATTTAGAAATCTGCGGTCTATGGATGAAACTAAAATGTTATGCCAGATGACATCAGTACCGTTTATAGTCACGTGGTTTTGTTCCGATAAAATTTGAATTTTAAAATGATTTTTTTTTACAAAATTACTTTTTTTATAGTTTCCTTTTATTATATACTCGGCTTATATAATATGTATAATGAAAAAATAATAAATTAATGCATTTTTAAAATTCATGCATCTTGCCATTGTGCATTTTTCGATCTGAAATCGCGCCGATCTATTTCAGAAAAAATTATTTCTTGTTTAATTTATGTTCATCTTTTAAAAATACTTTTATTATTACGAAGGATACCGTTAAGAAATGATTAATGCCCAAAAAATTAAAGTTTATGAATCATTATTTCTGACTAATAAAAGAAAATAGCACGGCTCCATAAAAAAATTTTCCTATGACCCTTACGGAAATGAAAATTAAATTCCGTCTCTTGAGAAAAATCTAAAAATAGTCGTATCTATCAGTAATTCAAATAACTGTTTTATTCTTTACAGACAAATCTACAACCTTACTAATACTTTCCTTAGCCTACTTAGTAATTTTCGTTCATCTGACGCGGCCATTGTGAAGAAAAATTAAAAATTTATCGTATTTCACTTATTTTTTGTAATTTTTTAAATCGGAAAAAACTGTACTATACTTAGAATTTGCTTAATAAGAAACCGTTAAAAAATATATTCATTTTATTTAAGAAAAAAAGTTGATGTCACTTCCGGTTCAACCGGAAGTGATATTTTCGTTCCTCTTAGTCTAAAAGTAGCTCTCTTTTATCTAATTTATGTGTACTGAAAACGAAATTTTTAAATTTAAAAACAATAAATAAATTGGGTATGTACAGGGTTATTCATTATATTTAGGCTACCCTTTAATATCATTATTATTGGAGATAGAAAAAAAAAGTTTCAGACGAAAGTTGTAACTGAACCCCTTTAAAGTTAATGGAAGCACAGTGGCGTGCAGAAATTGAGGTGTACAAGAAGCAATAATAATAATAATAATAATAATAACTTTATTGTCGTATCATCTTATAAAGATATTGACAACGTCATATATTAGGTATGAAAGATGGAATATCAATAATTAATCGACAAGCATAACAATAATAAACACTAAATGTAAAATCTTATGAATTAAATGATTAAAATAAATAAATAAAAATCTTTAAACATTTTCGAGTTATTGAACATTGAAAATCGCATTTAAGCTATTTATTATACGACCGGAAATTACAATTATTAAAATAGTCTATGAGAATGACAAGTATTCTGTTATTATATGAAACGCTGACAGATTTAAAAAAATATTATTGCTTCTCAATTTCTGCACGCCACTGTGCTTCCATTAACTTATTAAAGGGGTTCAGTTACAGTCCTACAACTTTCGTTCGAAACTTTTTTTTCTATCTCCAATAATAACGATAATAAAGGGTGGCCTAAATATAATGAATCACCCTGTACATTGATCCGCGGCCACCCGGCATAATTCCAATCTTGGTTTGCCTTCCAACGTACCTATATGACCATTGTATTCGCGTTAATGTACATGTTCAATTTATATACAATTTTACGGTTAAATAAAAGAAAAACAATAATTTATTTGAAAAAACGGTAAAATGAACAAATAAATAATTGACTACAGTTACACTAAGCACATAGTTAATGATGAAAGCAAATATTTCGGCATGTTTAACACGTGAAAGTTTATTAATTACATATAAGGAATGTAATAGTTATTATTTCAGCATCATCGTCAGTAGCTTGTAGTAATTAACAATTTTACTCGTATAATAAATCTGCACAATATTTTAACGGCCGTAAATCTAGGTAAATATCGAGTTTAACAAAACAGGAAGTGACCAACTGAAAGATTCGCATGTTGCCATTATCATTATAGTTATTATGAGTGAACATCGCGGGCTTTGCTATTAAGTTTTGTCGTGTTATCTGGTTGCGTTACCGCTTTTTACTTGATGTAGATGGATAAGTAGAACGATCATATTTAATACGATGCCACACACAGAGGCTCGGTAACAGTATCATAATGTTTGATCATATCATTACACATGTCTAAGTCGAATAATAAATAATATTATACTCCTCCTCGAGATCACACTGTAGTATATGTTTCTCTGCTCTTTTCGGCGTATTGTTTGTATGAAAAATCAAAAAGCTATAGATACAAATTAAATAAAATAAAAACTGAGTCAAAAAATTTGTAGCTTTTCCCAATAGTACAGTAAGTGAAGCTTTTAAATCCCAGCCCGAACACGATGTAATGAATTTCCAAATTTTCTTCTTCAACATGCTTCATAAAGTATGTACATAAGAATCTATATTGTTATTTTTCCTGCTTTTTGGTTATTCCCCACCCCTTTTTCTTAGGGGTTGTCAAAAAAAATACACATAATCTGATAGAGAATGCAATTATAAGAAAGAAAGGTCTTATACACTTTTTTGCTAAAATGCATATTTTTAATAGATATTGCGAACTGAAAATTGCAATTTTCACCCCCTAAAATCAGTATTCCTAGACGTTTTTCTTTAAATTACTCGAAAAATGTGGACTTTAAAAAAATGCAAGGGTACAAAATTAAAGCTTTTACGAGAACAAATCGAGTGGTTTTTTTTTTTGATGTTTAATTTTGGTAATATGGCATTTTTAAAATGGTTTCGCCATTCAGAAAAAATATACGACGTTAAAATCTAAAATTACTAAAAATCTACAACTATGAGAAAACTTCTTATTTTTGTAAAAATTAAAAGAATTCAAATTTTCTTTCTATTGAGATGTGGTATGACCTATTATAATGAAAACTAAAAAAGTTACAAAGGAAAAATAGCGCATTTAAATATTTAGGTGCCATTTCTTTTAGTCTTATTGCTCTAATTTCTTATTAATTCAAATTTTTTTAAAATCCTTCTAGATATTGTTAATTAATATTATTACTAACATGCTCAAATTTTTAGAATTTTTAAAATAATTATTTTTTATTCTGTATCCATTTTCAATAATATAAATTTTCATAATTTTTTGAAAAAAAAATCGAATTTTTGGAAATTGCTCAGAAAATATTTTTTTTATAAAAAATGGTAAGAGCACAAAGATGAAGCTTGTAAAAAAACGAATAGTTTGTTTTTTTAATTGTTCTACGACAAACTGTTCCAGAGATATAAAGGTTGGATCCGCAAGAAAATCAAGTATTTAAAATTGAAATATCTCAAAAACTATAAGATTGATAAAAACATGATATAATAATGAAATGAGGCTTATAAAAAAAACGAAGAGTTTGAGTTTTTATTTTTTCCTACGATAAACTGTTCCAGAGATATGACAGTTTGAAATAATGTTGAAACTTTTCAGTTTGTTCGCGCATTTTAAATGTCTATAGTAAGTAGAGAAACGAGCACTAGCCCGTCTATTTTTCGAAGAATATGCAGAAAAAGCGGGTTGCATTGCACTTTGGCATGTTTAAAGTGCAGATTAAAAATGTTATTTAATTAGTTTACCTAATTGTATTAATTTGATATATTTATAACAATCTGTATTTTTAATAAAATTAGACATATTACTATACTCTTTTGTGACCATTTTCAATCCAACATTTTTTTTATAAATTTAGACCTCATAATCATATTCAGCAACCTAAAAATCATAGGTGTATGGATTTTCGTAAATTCATTTGTAACATTAGAAGAATTATTAATTTTTCAGTATTTAAGGGTGGTTTCAACCGTTAATATTTTCGTCTCTCCTATGTTTTGACCTCATAATCATATCAGCGATCTCAGAAACATAAGTATATGGATTTTCGTGATTTTATTCGCAAAATTAGAAGATATTAATTTTTCAGTATTTAAGGGAGATTTCAACACTTAATATTTTCGTCTCAAGTTTTGGTATCACAGTCATATTCAGCGACCGCAAAAACATAAGTATATGAATTTTCGTTAATTTATTCGTAAAATTATTAGATTATTAATTTTTCAGTTTTTACGGTTGGTTTCCATCCTTAAAAATAAAAAGCAGGTAAAGCGACAATATAGATTTTGATGTACGTATTTTATAAATTTTAAGGAATTGCAAAAAAAAATTAAGGAAATTCCTTTCATCCTTTTCGGGCCGGGAATTTTACCATTTTTACTTCTTCGCTTACCGTACTACGCAATCGCAACTTTGGTAGCCGATAGAAAACCAACTCATAATCTACGAACCAATCATATTTTCTGGACAAGAATTATTACTATTATCTCCGTTAAGAAAACGGCATTTTATCCTTACCCTATGGATCACAGAATTATCCACCAACCACACCTACAAATGGGAATTTTTCTCCAACCAACAGCACTAAAAACAATACAATATAGGAGATATAAATGATGAATGCACTGTGAAGGTGCATTTGTACAAAAGGTATTTGTAATGAGGGCCATCTTCGAAAGTACAATGAGATACAGAATCCGATCTAGACAGAAGCTCATCTAAATACGCCAATATTACAAGACATACTAAAGTTACAAAAATTGATCTAAAAACTGTCGTTTTATTAGCGATTAACTTCAAGTCAGAGAGTTCAAACTCTGGCAGGAACCAAATTAGTCAACACTATTCATTTCAAAAATCGTATTTTAAGATTACACATATACAAACCATCGAAAAATGTCAACCCAAAATAAGTTGTACAAATTTTCACGATAAACCGAACCTATCCATAGCATCGATGTAAATACATTATAAAAATATAAAATTACACTAGCATGGTATGATCAGTTACTATCCGTATCAAAAAGGAAATAAATTAATAGTTTAAAAAGCTAAAAAGCACGCTTTTATAAATACTGCACTAAAAAGCAAAAAATAATCATCGAACTTGTTCTATCTGTCTACCTCGGAAGGGCCTTAGTGTAAGACGAGTTTATAATTAAGTATAATATTTGAGTATAAAAGCATGGGGCGTTTTTCGAACACTATTTAGAACAGGTTAGATAATTAAAACGCTGAAGACATCATTAGACCAAATGAAAAGCGCCCACGCATTTATACTCAAATATTATACTTACTTAATTACAAATACGGCTCACACTAAGGCCCTTACGGGGTAGACAGAGAGAACAGGTTCGATGATTATTTTTTGCTTTTTAGTACAGTACACAGCCCCACAAAAAAAAAAAAAAGTTCAAAGCAGCGAACCAGACCCATGTATCCCTATGTATTTTCGGTCGCTGAATCCGAATCCGGGGTCAAAAAAATCGTACACCCCCAAAATCACTAGCTAGAGCCAAAAAAACACCCCTGAAATGGGATAAAAAGAAGATTAAGCTACCAAAATAGTTGTTACTTCTTAATCAACCGAATTATACAAATTAAGGTTAAACAGTAGCGTACATACAATAGATATGAAACACACCCCCCAGGGAGGAGCGAAAACTACCCCCATATATAAAGAAATCGATCCAAAACAGCAGTGACTGCTGAAAAAGCTCGAAATGTCTAAGTTTTGTTAAAGTGTTAAGAAATTACATCAGGTACGACGTAATCTTCATAAACTACCCTATAGGGTTAAGAAGAACCACCTTTAAGTTTAAGTTCAGAGGAAACGAGAAAAACAAGAAAAAACGTAAAATCCAACAGGATTTCTATTTTCATGGATGCTATGATTGGCTGAAATTGCGTAGTACTCTAAAATAGAACCAGAAACTTATATACCATCAACATCCTACACTGTCAACCCTCAGAGGGTGTGAAAACTACCCCCTATGTAAAATTTAACCATAAAAAGTTACAGTGACTTCTATAAAAATTCGAAACACCTGCATTGTGTGGAAGAGAGAAGAAACTAGACTATGTTCGACGATATGCTTGAAAACTACTCCTATATCTGTAGGATGCTGGAAAAACAGAGAGAAACTAACCGGATTTACATTTTTATGGATGCTATGATTGGCAAAAATCGTGTTGCACACCTAGAGTTTGAAACTCATGTCCTATAAATGTTATTAAGGATGTAAACTACCTTAATTTAAGATGTAACGAAAAAGCTATACTGTTGCTTATTCGTTTCATTTCCATAGTTTTTTTTTATAGTCTCTCTACCCCGTGCGGGTGGTTTTCAAACACAGCGTCGAACATAGTCTAGTTTCTTCTCTCTTCCACACAACGCAGATGTTTCGAATTTTCAAACCTTACATAGGGGGTTTACACTGTAGAATGTTGATGGTACGTAAGTTTCTAATTCTATTTTAGAGTACTAGGCAATTTCAGTCAATCATAGCATCCATGAAAATAGAAATCCTGTTGCATTATACGTTTTTTCTTGTTTTTCTCGTGTCCTTTAAACTTGGGGGTGGTTATTCTCAACTCTATAGGGGCAGTTTATAAAGATTACGTCGGACCTGATGCAGTTTCTTATCACTTTAGCAAAACTTAGACATTTTGAGCTTTTTCAGCAGTCATTGCTGTTTTCGATCGATTTTTTTATATACGGGGGCTAGTTTTCGCCCCTCTCTGGAGGTGTGTTTCATATCTATTGTATGTACGCTGCTGTTTAACCTTGATTTGTATAATTCGATTGATTAAGGTGTAACAACTATTCTCGTAGCTTAATATTCTTTTTACCCAATTTCAGGGCTCTAGCTAATGATTTTGGGGGTGTACGATTTTTTTGACCCCGGATTCGGATTCAGCGATCGAAAATACATGGGAATACATGGGTCTGGTTTGCTGCTTTGAACTTTTTTTTTGTGGGGCCGCAGTATTTATAAAAGCGTGTTTTTTTAGTTTTTTAAACTAATAATTTATTTTTTTACTTTTTAGTCTCATATTTAAGGAGAGAATTTTGGTACATTCGACATTTATGTAAAGAGTTCGACTAAATATTATAAATATTTTTCAACGACCTCGAAAATTTCCAGATATCGATTTTCATACAAATCAGACCATAAATTACAAAACTTATCCGCCATTTTGAATTGTTAAATTTGGACCGGATACCGATATTCAGCCGCATACGACAGGTATTGATAAAATCTATCCGCCATGTTGACGTCGCCATTTTGAATTTTTAAGTTTTGATCACATATTTGTTTCCTATTATCACCTTTATTTTAATACCTATATCAAGGAGGTTGTAAAGAAAATGATTATCCGCTACCTTGGGGCGGCGGCCATTTTGAACATATTATAATATTGAGTATGCCATATTGTATTGTCATCAGAGCTACACACAATTACCAAGTTTCATGATCATACAACAATTAGAAGTGGGTGAAATTCAGTTCCTTAAACTTTTTTACTTACATACATACATAGATAGTTGGATAGTTAGTTACAGGTCGACCTAATAAAAGGCTGCTAAAAAAGGGGATTCATCTTGAGAAGACATTTTCTACGTCACGTAGCACCCGCCATAATACCACCTCTCCAGTTTTCAAAAGAGATCTAAATATTTAAAATATCAGAAGGCGGGATAAAGTGAAAAATCTAACAATTGCAAAATATATATTATTTAAAGAAAACGTTTTGCGTCTCAAAACAACTCAGATCGCATCACAAGTCTTTAAAGGTCTACAGTGTGATCTCGAGGATGGGGCTCATCTAAGTATAATTAGAGGTTAAACGACTTACTCTAAGGAAGTTCAGTCCATAATTATACGAGATGGTCGTCCGAAGAGATCACACCCATTCACCGCTAAAACAAAAAAAAATAACTCCGCGATCTGAGAGAGAAACATGTGAAGTGACCGTGTAGTGCTGCGTGACAAAATGGGATGCAGTTATAATCAGTTTATTTATTTTTCATATAAACAATACGCCGAAAAGAGCAGTGTGATCTCTTCGGATGGGGCCATCTCGTCTAATCGAGGATTGAACTTCCTTAAGGTAAGTCGTTTAACCTCTGATTATAAGGAATTTTAGTATTTTGAAAATGAGGGGCTGATGTTTTATTTAAATGGCCAGTGTCAGTTATTGCTGTATGTGTAAGTTTCAGTGGCACTGGTATCATACCAACTAGCTAGTAATTAGTAATTGCCGTATGTCGTGTTTAGAATTCTGTAATGGTATTTCCTCAATGCTTCAAAATATTTTCATAAAAGGCGAAACGTTAATGGACAATGGCAATATTTGATAGAACACTCTTTAGAAAACTTGAGGAACGAATTCGGCATCGAAAGTTATTATTCTTCCTAATATACCAAGAGCTGGTGCTGTTTACAACAGTGAGAGGGTATAATTCAAAATAATGTTTACAAGGACTTATCAAACCAACGTCGCTCAATGACATATGCTTGATACTATTGACAGTTCAATTCATTACTGTCCTCCTTTCCCGGCTAAGGATTAACAAATTTTTTCTCTAAAATGAATCTAATCATGTTCAAAACCACCTGCTTCTGCTCAGTGACTGCTCAGGACCTCTGTCTAGGGTATTCTTTTGTTTCTTTATAATATAATTAACCGCATTTAATCAAAAGGCAGAGGCGCAGTATAGATTTAGGGTAACTGGCAATTGTAAAAGATATGGAGTGGAGTGGGTAGAGACATGATCCAAACCATGCATGGTCTTCTCTTACGTCACACCATTGCACATGTTTGTAAATACTGAGGGGCAAGGGTGCATCAACCGTTGACGCTATCTGACGCTGTTTGAGGACTTTCAGTGGAATGAACAGAGATTTTATGTTCAGATTATAGATAGTGGTTGATTTTCCTATTTGTTATCCCAAAAATGATCAGCTATTAACAAATTGGCACCCGCTAAAATTATATATTAATAAATTTAATTACCTATAAGGCAAAAGCGCAAAAAAGTCTTAAATGCATTTGGGGCTTTTTAGCCATATCTTGGGGTTATAGCGACTCTAATCAGTCTAATCTCACATTCATCGAGAGTACGAGGCATTTCAACAGTAAAAATGCGATCTGTTTTTGGTTTAAAATACTAACCTTAAAATATTCCTCTGTCGACATAAATGTAACAGTATCGGCCAAATTTGTATTGTTCTTACACGACCATCTTAGCCGGGAAAGGAGGACAGTGACGAATTGATGAATTAAACTGTCAATAGTGTCAAATGGCACATGTCATTGAGCGACGTCGATTTGATAAGCTTTTGTAAATAATATTTTGAATTTAAACATCAGTAGGATCTGTTGCACGCACTGATCACGTGTATTTATAACTATCCTCCAGCCCCTGCTAAGGTATATTTCCTTTCTCCATATGGTTTAGAGTAACCCTAATCGAATCGCCTGTTCTGTTATCATCCACTACGACGTGTGCGTGGGGATGGGTCCACTGAACACCCTTCTCTTTTTTTACATACAAACAGTTAAATACATTCAAGACATCGGTCACAATGGCTTTATTCTACACTTTCGAACTATACACCACGGTAACCAAGGAGCGAAAACACAACACAAATCATGACTTATTTCATTCTTATTCTCCTTATTCCTGAAATATTAAATAAAAACTTACTCTAGGTCTCCACTTTAGAAGAGCCGTAGTTCCTTTTTATAGCTTCTGCAACAGAAGTTTGTCACCGATATTTTCAGACACCCTGTATAGGTGTATCATTAAAGTAAAGAATTTCATATTTCGATAAAATGATAATATTGTTGACAGCAAAGAACTGTATTTGATAACACTGCTAATAATAAAGAATGATAAAAGACAAAAGCCTCGAAACTCAAGATGCTTCAATTTTGAAAAAATATCCAGAATGTTATAATTAATTATCAAATCAAATCAATCATCAATCAATTATTTACAACATCCCATGAATTTTCTTCAAATACAATAGCAGTGTCATCAGCATAAGATATTAAGTGATTTTGAAATTGTTTTGGTTTAGTGATGCTGTTAGTATATACAAGGAATATAATTGGACCCAATACAGTCCCTTGTGGTCTTATAATAGTGAGAAAATCACTGTATACATCATCAATTTTTAGGTATTGCTTTCTACTTGTAAGGTAATATTCTATTAAACGTAATGCTGGTCCCCGTATACCATTGTACGCTCAGTGGCGGTTTTCCCACTGGGCACACTGGGCGGGTGCCCAGGGCGGTAAAATTTCAAGGGCGGCAAAAATTTTTTTTCTTTCGAATATTCCTTTAGTCGTTTTTATGAATTCGTTAATACGACAGTACCATTGAAGCCAAACCAACTCATCGAGCGATATGGATGGCAGCCAAAAGTGGCTTTCTTTCATACCTACCTAATTTATGGTGATGGTCCTTAGAAGACTAATACTTTTTTATTCATTGTTTCATTTAAGCAAGTAAACCGTAAACCGTTAACGAAATGGTAGACATATTTTGGGTAGTATATAAAATATGTTATATTTTTTAAAAGTAGGGGCGGCATCTTAAAATAGTGCCGGGGGCGGCAAGCATGTTAAAACCGCTCCTATGTAGTCTATATAGTAAAATTTGATGTGAAATTGTATCGAAAGCTTTCGCTAAATCGAGATATACAGCCATGCTTTTTTAAAATTTATTTAGGTTTGTCATAATTTCTTGTATTAAATATTTATATTTTTGTAATAATTTAGTACGCGATTTTTCTCAATTAAGGCATGAATTTATCTCAGTGTTAACCGGTGCATACATCCTATGCACATTTGTCTAAGTAATAAGATGTTTACAACTTGATATTTATATATAAATTCTCTTTATAACTCAATTAAGCCTTAAAAAGGGAAACTTAATCGAACTATTAGTGCATCATTCTCTACTTTAATTGAATTAAGCAGACTTAAATTACCGTCCCGTCCAGTTTCCGTCCTTAAATATTGCTGCCGCATCACTTTAAAATATGGCAGACTTGCACACATATTTACATAATAATTACCACGGCAATATCAATTTATAATTGGCTCTATACAGTGTATAGATTTGAAAATTATGCGCTATTATGTAAATTTAATAGATATGTTACAAATATATTTAAAAATATCAAATATCTTGTTTATACGCATGTATTAAATATCATTTACATGATTCAAATATTAAAATAACGCGATTTATAAAGATGCATATTAAGAGGCTAGAGTAATAACAATAATACAAATTGATTGCTGTTTTTAGTTGACATTATTAACGTCAGCTTTTGTTGCAATTACTAACTTAACATGTTGATAATAATGTACGATACAATTTTTTTTGGGATGTGGCGGAAATGTAAAGTTATGTTTAATACTTAACACAATCTAAACCTTCCTTCCAGGAAGTATGAAAGCCTTATAGTCATCAAGGTTCGATGTCCACATTATGTAATAATAACGATAACGATAACGACAACGATAATGATAAAGAAAATATGAAGAGGTAGTACCTTTTTTTATGGCATTGTATATGCAATACAGTCAATCTATCATTTGACCGTGAATAATTCCTTTAAAAGATTTTCTTTTTTAATAACAAAGGAGCCATCATCATCAATTTAAGTTTTCCACAAAAATTTCGTTGCCGCTACGGCCATCATGTTAGAAAAAAATGACGGACAAAATAGGTCTTTCTCAATTATCTCCTTTCCTGTTAGTTCTTTCCAAAAATTAGGTATTACCAATACTGTAGAGAAGTAAAAAAACTACAATTTTTTAGGTAAAGAAATATTCTTTACTCTTAATATTTTATGATTTATAGCCGCCAGAAAGGTGAAAATTTGTGCTTCACTGCATACTTTTGCAATTATCTCTGTCGCCGTTATTCCTACGTAGTAATTAGTTATTACTAATCTTGAAGATTATAATATTCCCTAAAACTTTTATTTAAGCAATTTTCTTCTGAAAGTATAGATAAATATTGGGGGTCTTGTTAATGACAATGTTGTAGTGTAGTGTACTATACCAGAAAGTTAATCTATTGTCTATTTACAAAATATTATAAAACAAAACATAGTATGGTGCAATGTGATCCCCTTTATTTAAATTGTATGAGAATACCAAGCAGTTTTGCATAACTTGAATTTTGTTCTGAAAACTGTTATTGAGAAAATTAAAATATACAGTATTGACGTAGTGACTTAAAATCAAGGTGATTATACTAACCTCCATTATATATCAAATTTCGCTAATATTTATAAATATATTTAGTTTAGAATTATATGCTATTTTTATTTATCACGTGGTTTTCGAATTTCAAGTTCTCACCAATAATCGGTTCCAAATTTTTGCCACTGTCACATAAATTAACGTGGTTATTATCGAAAAAATTTTTATAAGATAAATGTACATCACTTAATTTTCAATACACATGGCTACTGTTTCAGTTGGGTTAATCACCATTACCATTCATGCAATATCCTGATACCTGCCTTAAGTCTTCATTTATTTCTGTAATTGATCGATCCGGATGTTGTGGATCACTTGCTATTTAAAGTTGCACAATGCACAGGGAAGTTAGTACCTTTGGCAGATCACTGGAGTATATAATAAATGGAAGAGGCCAGATAATATGTCCTTGAGGTACGTCTTTACTAATAATCAAGTCTGTGGAAAGCATTATCATTAGTTTTCACCATTTGATTGCGTATTTGATCAGTATATGTTTTGTAAATCCATATTCCATGACACGAAGTACGTCGTTACTACTGATATGATCAATGAGCCTTCTACTAAATATTTTTTCAAGAATTTTTTATAGAGAGCGCAACCATTGAGGTCTTTAAGTTCAGTAGCTATAGGAACTTCCGGAAGAGGAGTATCTACTATAGATTTTTTCAGATGGAAAGAACGGTGGGATGTTCAAGATAAGTATTTATAATGTATGTTACGGCATTCTTACACTATGGAAAAACAGTGCAGTATTTTCAAATTAATATTATCAGAGCCAAACGAAAGGGATTTAATTTCTTTGAGGGTCTCACTTCCTAACTTCCTCCATATGTGGTGAGGAGCCTCTTCCTTATAACCACGCACCTTGCATTCTGGATTATTTCTCACCTTTATGTTGGTTAGGTGTTTATTTATTGTTCTTGGTTAAAATGTGCACTGGATGTCCCAACAGTTTTCTGCTCAGCATTAGCAGTTCGTTGGTATTTGATCTGGATGGACCACCAACAATAAATGTATGCGACTGCTTCTTTCCCTTTGCGATACTATATAATTATACCCAGTCAGTTTCGCTAGAGATTCAAGGTATTCTTTTAACGTTTTAGAATGATCCTCATACTGTTTCCTAAATTTTAAGAGTTGTGTCTTTGTTTCTCTCATGTACCGATTTTTGTAGCTGTGATTTTCTCGACAGTGTTCTGTTGCGTGTCCAGGTTCAAGCTAATGTTTCTCCTTCATTGATTCTCCGAAATTCCTGTTCCGGCGCTATTTGGATTTTTGATCCATCCGTATACCACATGGTTACATTTATTCATGACTTCGCACTTACTCACTTATCTGTCCTATCAGGTGTGTATATCCTGAGGTTTTTGTGAAGTTGTGGGTTGTACTGATTCTATCTGACTGCATATTTCGGTATGATATCCTTACCTTAGACTAGTTCCGTACCACTTATTTAAAGCCTGTATGTCGCTATCAATGCCTCACTTTCCACTGCTAAATATAACAGAGGTAGGCGGAGTAATGCTTCCATGGCCACGATGTTGTTGACATTGAAAGTGGAAACAATTTCTATAAAGTTCTGAAAAGTTTTGCTGTTGAAAAATAAACAAAACATTTCGGGGTCCTTGACAATTTTTTATCAAGAATAATTACCTAAGAAAAATGTCATCAAATGAATGAGGATTAAGGAGTAGTAGTATTTTTTCTAGTTTCTTGTTTTAATCAAATTAAGACAATAATTACGAATAAACTCGTTTTAGCCACTTTTTTTTAGACATTTTGTAAAAGTGGGGTTAATATCTATTTGTAATCGGAACGTTTAAAAATATTCATCTTTATCCGACGTCTTATAAAAGTTAAAATTTTCTCACATTGACAGTCCGCCATATTAACTTCAAATAATTTCACCAATAGGAAAACTTTCTAATCATCGTATTATGGGATATCTGATGCATGAACATGATCAGCTTTCGTCATAATCTGTAAAATGCATCATTTTCGAGAAAACTGGATTACTTTTTATTAGCGTATTATAACTGGCCTACTTTTGCTGTATGGCATGTTTAGCAGCACCACGTCATCTATCGCGGTTGCCTATGTGCGTACGCCTCAACAGAGCTCAATTCCTTGGTAACATCAGTTTTGGAGAGCGTCCTCTTCGCTTTTTACAAGCTCTTATTTAACTTGCTTTGTACGTTAGTTAGTATATTTAGACAGGTTCTTGCAACTCAATTTTGAACTACTCAACGACATTAAATTGAGCTGAAGTTTTGCATACATGTGTAGTTCTGGTGACAATACAATAATATGATACCAAAAAGTGTGCTTTTCAGTTTTAACACTATAATTTCATCGAATAGTGTACTCACTCAGAAGTTGTATTCTAATAAATGGCGAAGGATCCGGTATTATTTTAAGTAAAGATGCAACGAATATATAAAACTAATTAGGACGTAATTAAACATTTAAAAGAACCGCTGCCCAAGGAATTACTACTTTCACATCCAGATTTTCTATCAAAGTCTTTCACGACGAAAAAATTTTGTATGTGGAAATAACTCTTTATGGAACTTTAATAGCATAATATTTGAAATCGTATACCTCAAAAACCCATAAAACGATATCCCACATCGGTAGTGGGTTGGGGGTGGATGAAGTAAAAACATATTTTGAGGTTCTTGGTTCTTGTACACACACTAAATCACAATTTTTTTCATCCCCTTTAATAACGGCGTGGGGGGTGGTAATGGGGGTGGCTAATGCAAAAAATTTTTTTGAGACCTTAGCTTCTCTTGTATATACTAAATACCAATTTTATGGACTCTTACCTGCTTGATTCACCTATTTACCCCCCATTTGCCCCAATTTACTCCCCAACCCTTTGGCGGAATAAGATGAAAATATATTTTAGTTCCAGATCCCGTTAAAATACAAACGTATACCAAATTTCAAGTAAATATCTTAAACGATTCCAGAGTAATCGTACGCACAAAAAAGGTAACAGACCGGCAGATAGACAGACAGAATTTTTTTTGCTCAAACTTAAAATCTCGACGTTTCATGATATTCTAAGCCTATTTGAACAACAAAAATTTTCAAAAATGTTTTGTCGTTACTATACTTCTACTGGATGTGGAATAGCCCCGTCGACGAAAGTATTTACCCACAAAAAGTTGCAAACTGTAAACTTTGTTTTAATGAGTTCGTGAAAGTGTGTAGAATAATATCCTGAAAAGTTTACGTTTCGCTCTGGTGCAGAACATAAAAAAAAGTGTAAAAAAATGTTTTTCATCCATTTTTTCAAAATTTTTAAATTAAATCAAGCTAGAAAAAAATAAAAAATACAAGTGGATAGATCACGTATTTATGAACAAAAAATGTCCTAACAAAATTTATCATTAGAGCCACGGTTTTCCCGAAAAAAAAAAAAAGTCAAGTGTAACGTCGGAGCGAGATCCATGCGTGCACACGCTTGAATATGCATGACTGTGACACCGACGCACTGAATTACATGTTACTAAATCAGAATTTGTTCAATCCATATGAGTGTTGGTTCATTTAAAAGATAGAAATTGTAGCTTTCTGATGCTTTATTGTTTCAAACAATACAAGCAAAGAATGGATGGAAAAAATATGTTTATATAATATATATTATTACGCCCGCACTCAATCGTCGCAATAAAAAATATAGAAAAAAATAAAAGCTCTTCAAAAAAATTCTTTCTTCATTGAGAACTGTTAAAAAGTATGTACACTTCATGATTATTATGGTTTATTAATTTGTAGTAACATGGATTCAAAAAAAGTACATCTCAAATCATTTTAATTTAATTGCTTGATGATTTTCTTGATAAATATACTTATATATTAGAGGTTCAGACACACACAATTCGTTTTATGCATTTTTTCGAAAATATGATTAATCATATCATGATAAGAAATTGCGATTGTCATGATCTTATCCTTATAACTATGAAAATATCTTTGATTGTTTTGAATATAAATTCTGGAACCTTTCCAATACATTAACAAATGTAGAAGGAATTCAATGGATATAGCTGAAATGTGGATAGGTGTATCTGTAATAAATACAATACAGTAAAGGCACGTAAAAATTCATGCGAGTGATTCAGCGGCTATGCGTGGTGTCTGTGTATGCGTTCATAATTATATATTTTCCCTCCAGACTCACTATTTATCCTCTTAGTCACTAAGAAAAATGTTAAAAATGTGTAATCAGAAAGAGAAAAAAGCTTTATTTTACTTGTTAGAACTGCTAAGAATTTTTAGAGTTTCCGTAGTATGCATTTAACCGTGCGCTTAGCCGAGCAGAGTGACAAAGTTACTTCACTATTTTTTTCCGGGAAAACCGTGGCTTTAGCGATACATTTTATTAGGACATTTTTTTTTCAGAAACACTTGGTCTACCAACCTGTATTTTTGTTTTTTTCTAGACTGACTTAATTTAAAAATTTTGAAAAAATTGATAAAAAAAATTTTGTTTTCACTTTTTTTATGTTCTTCACCCGAGCGGAATGTAAACTTTTCAGAATATTATTCTATACACTTTCTCGAACTCATTAAAAAAAAAAATTATTCAGTTTGCAACTTTTTGTGGGTTTCACTATAAAATGATCTCTGTCGTCTGGGCTAGAAGTAATAAAATTAAATTTAAAAAAGTTTTTTAAAAATAAGCCTTTATTATTATTTAAGTGTACTAAAACGAAAAAAATAAAAATAACAGAATTTATTATCTTAAAAGCTTGTCGCGTGAATATAAATTTAAAAAAAACTTACAATCTCTGTCAAACAAAATTAATGCCTGTATGAACTTCTCGCGCGCGACAAACTTTTAAGACAATTATTTTGTTTTTATTTTAATTTTTTATTTTTATTTTTTATTTTTTTTTCGTTTTAGTACACCTAAATAATAATAAAAGCTTGTTTTTGAAAAGTTTTCTTCACATTTAATTTTTAACATCTGATTTTCATTCTATATTGTTCTCTCTCTGGTTAATGTGATCAAGAAGTAACAAGATGCGAGAGATTATGTTGCTAGAGGGTCGTTTTGGACGGTCTTCGGTATTTCCGTTATTATTATTTTATATTTTTATTATATCTACCATTAGTTTATAATAACATACAGTGTGTCCCGCTTTTCATAAATCCACCCTAATATCTCAGTTATTAATAATGCGATTTTCTTCAAATTTTGGTGATAATTATATGTTGGAAAAATGAATTATTTGACATAGTAAACATTTTCATTTTTCATTGGCGTGCGGTTTTAGGGGGTAAAAAAGGGTCGAATTTTCGGCAAAAGGATATTAGGGCTTATTTTAGACAAATTTTTCTATCACATTTGGATTTAGCATATCCAAAAACCCCTTAATCCATATTCTCCATGATCTCAAAAACGGATTATGGCAGAAACGGAAAATTAATTAATTTCTTAATATATCAGTTAATAATGCGATTTTCTTCAAATTTGGATGGTAATTATTGTTAGAAAAATGAATTATCTGACATAGTAAAAATGTTCATTCTTCATTGGCGTGCGGTTTTAGGGGGTAAAATAGGATAGGTTTTTTGGCAAAAGGCTTATTTTAGACAAATTTTTCTATCATATTTGGATCCAGCATGTCCAAAAACCCCTTAATCCATATTCTTCATGATCTCAAAAACGGATTATGGCAGAAACGAAATATTAATTAATTTCTTAAAAAACACTTTTTTGCTGTAACAAACCTAAAAACAATTCTTTTTTATAAATTCTGGTCTCTTCAACATAACCACCTTCCAATGATACCACACCGTTTGTCGTAAATGTTGCCTCGTCATTAAACATTATGTTCTTTAAAAGAATCTGTCGTTAAGACAAGTTACCTTGCAACCATAGGCAAAATTCAAACCGCCGTTCAAAATCACCTTCTAAGAGAGTATACAAAAATTTTGGTTTAAATGCCCTAATCCTACTGCGTTTCAAACACCTCCATATTTTATTTTTGGTTAAATTTAGTGTTCTCGCAACTGCCCTTATACTAGCACTTGGATTGTTCTGAAATTCTGTTAAAATGCGTTCGTCGTCTGGATATTGTCGTAAATTTAAATTGTACCTTCTTCGTCCCTATGAAGTGTATAGGTAGAAATAGCCCTTTAGAACTGTGGCCCTCTAGATTGCCTGATATTACCCCTCGTGACTTTTTTCTTCTTACTTGAAAAATAAAGCGTATGCTACTCGGCCGCGTAACAGACAAGAGCTTTGCCGTAGGATTAGGCAAGCGTGTCAAGAAATTACTCCCCAAACTTTAAGAAAAGTGATTGAACGGTTAAGAATGGTTGTTCAAAAGTGTATTTTATTGGAAGGTGGTTATGTTGAAGAGACCAGAATTTAAAAAAAGTCGTTTTTAAGTTTGTTATAGCAATTAAATAAAGTCATAAAAAATTAAAAAAGTGTTTTTTAAGAAATTAATTAATATTTCGTTTCTGCCATAATCCGTTTTTGAGATCATGAAGAATATGGATTAAGGAGTTTTTGGACATGCTGAATCCAAATATGATAGAAAAATTTGTCTAAAATAAGCCCTAATATACTTTTGCCAAAAAACCTACCCTATTTTACTCCTTAAGACCGCACGCCAATGAAGAATGAAAATGTTTATTATGCCAAATAATTCATTTTTCCTACATATAATTATCACCCAAATTTCAAGAAAATCGCATTATTAATAACTGAGATATTAAGGTGGATTTATGAAAAGCGGGACACACTGTATATAAATTATTACGAATATAAAAAATATGCCAATAAGTAATCCAAGATATGCCATCTTGTTTATAACTAGTACCAATTCTAAATGTCTCTCGTTGGTTTTTATTTGCTAATTTATATTTTAATGTAATTTACATTTAAACCATACTCAGAACTTATTATTTGAAGACTGTCGATGCCATTCTTGACACACAACAAGTAATTAGCAAGCTAAAAACGTACTCTCCGTCTGTTCACTAAACTTTATATATAATTGTTACACATTCTATAGGATACTCTTCGCAGTTTTTTGTAAATAGTGTTGGTTTTAGACATTTTTAATTTTATAACACGAACTTAGTTGGTAAAAGACTCAGTGTAAAATAAAGTAAAAATAAAAAAAAACATACCAAACCCCATTTGGTTTTCGAACCCAGGACCCTTGGATTCCGAGACAAAAACGTAAGAACTACACCACCACCATACACGTAAAAAAACGTAAATTTTTACATTATAAGACACGAGCTAAAATCATATTTTCACTATTGTATATTAATTACATTATGAAATGTATATTTGTAAATTATAAATATTTAGATATTAAAGTGAAATATCATTCCACCAGATTTCTATTCAACTAAAAAAGCATAAAAATCAAAAAAAAAAATTCAAATTTAAATCATTAATAACATTTTTATTTACCGACCGATTTTGTTAAAAAACAATAGGGTTCTTCCTATAGTTAACACTAACTTACTATGCAAATTTCAATACAATCGGATTTTTTTTTCTTGAGTTATCGTGCTTACAAGAAACGTGACGGACGGACGGACGGACATTTTGAAAATCGTTCAGAATTCATTTACTAACACAATGATATGAACATTTTTTTGTCTGCGACATTTACGGTTTTAGAAATATGCCGATCAAATGCAATATACTCTTCGTTTTCGTATTTGCGAAGAGTATAATAATAGGGCTAAGGTAAATAAACTTAGTATCATTGATACACCATACCATAATATTAACAAAGACACTCTATCACTTTATTAAAGCCTATTTAGAAAACCAGGCACAAGTATATCTAATTTGTTGATAGTATTTAAATGAAACAATATTTGATGAATATTTATTTAATAATGACATACAGGGCTGGTTTTGTGACTAGGCCTCATAGGCCCGGGCCTAGGGGCGCCATTGTCTTAGGTCTTAGTGATTAGTGCCTAAACATGAAAACATTTTTCGGACTAGAAAAGTTTTTCTTATATTTCGTCCCCCCCCGCTCTTCAAAAATTTTTTCGGACAAAAAAGTTTTTCTTGGATTTCTCTTAATAGCAAGCGGGAGGGGGTGCAAATTGACCCGGGCCTAGGGGCAATTATATCTAAAACCGGCACTGATGACAGATTACCAAAAAGGGAAAGAACCAGATTGTAAATAGATCAGATTTAAATAATGAACTATCGAGAAAACAATGTCAGTGTTGTTTTATTCATTCGCTATTGTTGGTTGAATAATAAATCAAACTAATCAAAGTTAATGTAAATATGCTTATCATATTTAATCTAATATTTATTTAAATCTGAAAAAAATCATTTAATACCAAGTCATCTTACAATAAATAATCATGACAGATGCTAAATTTATATTTAAGGTTATAGCTTTTCATTCCAGATACTTCTACAAATAATAATAACAATGGAACTCGTATATGCGAAACTTTCTTTTTATTGTATCATACTGTACTTAAAATAAAACAAAAATTAAATATGCCAAATAAATATTTCATTTTTAATTATTTCACAAAAAGATGTTCAAAACAGTTGAAGGCAGATGTTACTAATTTTAGTAAACAATTTATATTTAAATAACAACCCATGATATTCCTGGTCCAGTTTTCCACAATTCTCTTTTGCCGGTTAATATTTTTTTTGAATTCCAAAAAGCCGATTTGCTATTCGAAATTATTTTGAAAAATTTTAGTTATTTTGTCCTAAAAATATTACTCATTACTCATAAGGATCATGTGAAATAGTAGATTGTAATACAAGTGTGGCAAGGGCTTCATTGCAAAACGATGTATGAAAGTAGGAACACGAGCGCAGCGAGTGTTCCTATCATACGAGTTTTGCAATGAAGCTTGCCACACGTGTGTTACATACTATTTTTTCTACGGTTGTGAAGTTATTTCCCTTTTCAAAATCTTTCCAAAATTTTAAATTTGCTGCTTGTCAGATTTTATTTAAAGTGACATTTTCCGCTGTCATTCTGAAGTAAGAAAATTTGACTTTGTAATTGCAATTCATGTGTAATTAATGTATATTTATAGAATTTAATTGTTATTACCAGTAAGTAATATAAAATTCTTTAAGGTAAACACACTATTTTATTCCGGTGCGTGAAGATGTAATCAAGGCGTGTGGCAAATTCTTTGCCGCACGGCGTGCGGCAAAGTGATATTTTCTGCACTCATTTTGAAGTTAGAAAATTTGACTTTCAGCACAATCGTAGAAAAAGTTACTTTTCACACGCTGTTAGCGTGCCTTAAGGATTTACCATACGCTGTTTATTTATTTAAGTTTTATTAATTATCATAAAGTTCGCATTAATCAAATAAATTAGATAATTAATTGTTACTCTTACATCAACTCTTATTATATTAAAAAACAGTTTTGGGGCATTAATATTTCATAAAAATACATTATCAATATTCCAACCAAGTTGTTTAAGTACAGATGCACTGAAGCGTGCGTCAAAGTACTTTGCCGCATGTGCGGCAAAGTGTCATTATTCACAGCTCCTCGGCAAATGTTAACTTTGCGCTTTCAAAATGTGAGTAAAAAAGCCTACTTTTTATATGTCGATCGTAGAAAAAATATTTTTTCTATATGTGGAATTGTTGAGTTACGAAGAGATGGCGAAGCTGTTGGTCCACCTAATCAGTGGCGGGTGAAAAAAACCACTGCATAGGGAATTACAACTTTCACATAAATATTTCCGCTGGGGGTGGCAGATGCCAAAAAAAATATGTCAGGCCTTTAGTTTTTGTACACACACTAGATCACAATATTATTTCGTTACCCCCTTCGATAAAGGGGGGGGGGGGGCGGTAGTGGGTGCGACTGATGTCAAAGCAAATTCTTAAGCCTTTGGTTCATGTACACTCATTAAATCACAATTTTATTTTTTTCACCAGCTTTAACAATAGGATGGGCGTGGTAATTGAGTGATAATGGGGTAGTTGATGCCAAAAGAATTTTGACATCTTAGCTTCTCGTACATAGACTAAATCCCAATTTTATGAACACTTTCTTGCTTTACTTATTCACCTTCTTTTATCCCTCAACCCTGCAGCGGATTGGAAAAAATAGAGATAATAGGGAAGTAGACGAACGGTGTAATTCCTGCGTTGAAGTTGAAGGGTGTCATTTTGAGCTACTTTAATACTACTTGGCCACTGTCTATTTACTTTTTATAGGCTGAACGGTAGATAAAACTTGTATTTGATTTAATTTTCCTTAGCAATAATTTCAGTGTTTATATTACATTTTATAAAAAGACACGGCTGTATTTTATAAATTTTGTGTACACATACACTGATACTCTACAACAATCAAAGGATAACTTTTATTTAAAAAATGGCTGGTCCCACAAAAAATCTGAATAATACCATTTCTACGTATTTTTTATTAATATAATCATAGTACATCATCAGAATGGCCGAAAACTAAAATAAAAAAAGAGTTACATTCAAATTTACCCTCTTGCCCCTCCTTAGCATGCCCATGATGATGATGATTACAATACGACTACATCGTATGACTTTCATTTACATACATTCAATTGCCACATTTTATTCTATTATGATAGAGCATTCTGGAGATAATGAGAAAGTTAATTTTAGTTACCCCATTTGGGGAGTCGTAACACATCACTGGGTGATTTTGGGATACGTGTTCATATAGACATTTTACTTAAAAATATCACCAGGAATCTGCACCCGAAGTTTGTAACATCGATTCATTGACACCCTGTATTTATAACATATTAGAAGGTCATACTATGTATCATATTATTATTTTCGTTATTTTTTCTGTCGTCTATTTTCCCATATTCCTAATTTTCATCCGCTACCGATTAGGTGGGCCAATAGTTTCGCCGTTTCTCCGTAGCTCCACAATTTCACAAAGTTTCCACAAGTAAATACTCTGATAACATTTTACACAAAAATAGAATCATTCCAAAAACTTTCTAAAATATCATAAACCAAAATAGGCATCAAAATAAAATTAAAAAAAATTAAATGCCGAGCTCAATGTAGAAGACATGCATAATTATTTTATAAAAGTAGCTGAAAACATTACACAAAATTTACTTATAGTAAATAATGTTTATACAGATTATCTTTCGCAATGAAATTTCTAAAGCAAATGTACCAAATTTTAAATTGCATACTTTAAGTATACATACGGTACGTGATGTAATTAAGAAAATAAAATGGAAAATAAAAGTAGTAAAGATCATTACAACATGTAAGTAAATATAATAAAAAAACAAAAAAAAAATATCAATAATATGTTCTTGACAAAAATCCCTATATTATATTGTAACTTTTGAAATTTTATTAACGGCCTATTACTCGCCAATATTGTCCCATCTATATGACTTATGGTCACTGGGCCCATGCCCCGCAAGCTAACAGAAGTTTCGAATGACAGAGAAAACAATCAGAATAATTACAAATCATGGATATAGAGAGGATGTAAGAGATAAATCTATTGGAAATTTTAATATTTCCGTCAATATGTATTTTTCATTGCCTGATATATATTTATAAAAGTATATATATCAATATAAAAAATATGAAGATATGAGGACATAAATACAAGTCTCAACAAAATCTAGTGATAGATTTTAAGGGACCTAAGACAAGTGATTCTGGCTTTAATTGTTTTGAATTTTTTTAAATAAAATCCCAAATTTGGGCAAAGCCTTCCCAGAGGTGAAATATAAACAGAAATATTTAAGTATTCACTTACGGAGTAAAAAGCATGATTCACTAGAAAAGACGTAGCGGATATGAATTTCTTTATATTATTAATGGTTTTCAAATTTACAATTAACTTGTTAATGTAATACCACTTCATAAGAAAGGGGATCTGGGTCTGATGATCAATTACAGAGGTATAAGCCTATCACCAAGCGTATCCAAAGTTTTTGAACATTGTATTAATCTGCAAATTACAAATTTCTTTACCATCAACAGAATGGTTTCAAAAAATCAACATGGATTTACTAAAGATAAAAGCGTTGACACTGCACTCAGCGAATTTGTAAATGGTATAGTATCTGCTCTAGATAAATCTCAAATTGCCTTAGGACTTTTTATAGACTTTTCCAAGGCATTTGATTGCGTTGATCATGCAATATTACTTACAAAGTTAGAAAGATATGGTACAAGCGGTGTCCCACACAAATGGTTTTCGTCATATTTGTCAGAACGCTACCAGAGAGTTATTGTTAATGATGCAATGTCTGATTTAAAAGCGATAAATACAGGAGTACCACAAGGATCTGTCTTGGGTCCAACTCTTTTTCTGTTATATATTAACGATATGCTAACCTACATAGAAAATCCATCAAGTATCATAACATCTTACGCAGACGACACTAATATATTAATAACAAGTAACAGTCTCAGCGACGCTGAAACCCGTGCCGTAGACATTTTTACAAAAGTAACTATTTGGGTCCAAAAAAATAAGTTATCTGTTAATACTGACAAAACAACTTGTGTAGTATTTAAGACCCTTCAATCAAACATTGTCTCTGATAGCAGCATAACACTCGACACCGCAAATATTGTTAATTATTCATTTGAATCTAAAATGCTGGGCTTAACTATCGACTGTCACCTGAAATGGTCTAGTCACATTCAGAATGTATGCTCAAAGTTGGCCAAGAATTATTTTGCACTCACTGTAACAGCTAAACAATGTAGTCAGGCGATTGTCAGGCAATTGTATTTTGGATGTTTCCATAATACCATTAAATATGGTATTGTACACTGGGGCCTTTCATATGAAGCACAAAAAGTGTTTGTACTGCAAAAACGAGCTGTACGTATTATTGCTAATATAAAATATGATGAATCATGTAGAGGGGCATTTAAATCTCAAAACATTCTTACTTTAGCTTCTTTGTATATTTATCAAGTAGTTTGTTTTGTGTATAAGAATAAATGTAAATTTGGGGATAAAAAAATTAACCATTATAATACAAGAAAAAAAGATTATATGCTACCTCCTAAACATGACACTGCTTTATTTCAAAAGAGCCTTCTTTTCAATGGTTGTAAGTTATTTAATATATTGCCAGAACATATTAAAAATATGCCAAACATTTTTAAGTTTAAACGTGCTGTAAAGGCGTTACTTGTTGATAAAACTTATTATACAGTGAAGGAATTTATGTCAGTCTTTTAAAGTATGTGTATATAGGACGTTATGTTATATGTATGTTAATAGTATATAGTTTGTGAGTTGACTGTTCTTTTACATTTAGTATTTTTTTATTTGTACCTAATTTTTTGACGTAATTTTTTTAAACAAATGTACTTTGTGCTTTGTTTTCTAAAAATTAATAAAGATTATTATTATTATTATTATTATTATTATTATATAAAGTTGATCCCATATAGTAAGTATTTAATATAGTTAATATAGTTCTAACCATATTCAGTCTTATGTAGTATACAAAACAAATCAATAGCAGCTTATATGCGTCACACCTCTTTGCTATTCCACCTCTGTGGGACGTATGAATTATTACTCGGAAGTATCGTGCCTCAAATTTGCAACTAGGTACGCCTCTGCTTGTGCAGTTTACTTTACGCTCGAATTGGTTCATCGATTACATGTAATTTACTTAAAGAATTCTGTTAAAGATTATTGTCATCATCATGAATGCTCGCCTGCCGGCAGAAGACAGCCTTAGGTGATTATTCAAGGCAGTACCGCAATCTTTCAATAAAAACAATAAAATGACAGTTTTCCATCTCGTTGGCGTTTTTATAAATAAGTACCGTTTGGAATGTTCATGAATGCATTATGTCATTTAATTTTGAAATGAACACTTAAGTAGGATTCTCGATCACGATTCAAAGAAATCAAATTGCCTTGAACACGAAAGCCATAGAATTTGAACTATATTTTTTATGTATATTTTTTGGAGCATGATATTTAGACAGTCCAAGAAATGTACATGAATATTTGGCGAATATCTAGTAATGACGTTGGGATAAGATGTGTCTGGTGTCGTGAGCTCTCTTTTTATAGGGATCTAATTATCAATATGACTGTATCATCCATGCAAAATTATGTTGTGATGAAAAATAATTTGCTTGGCGTAAAAACCATATAAAAACATATAGAAAAATTATTAGTTTCAAATTTGCTATAAAATTAATTGCAAATAATGTTCCTCACGACGCGACGCCTTGGCAGATGTATTGTGACCCATACATTATTTCGGTTGGTTTATTAGATGTACGGTCCTTGGTGATATCAGCCGAATGTTTTAGTGGGTGCAATCTTTGTCGTTTACCATCTGTTTTTTACCGAGTCATTAGCAGTTCTTCCTTCGTATCTTGATGTGGTCAAGAAAGTACAGGATGCAGAAAATACGATCATGGAGTCGTTTTGTGGTCGTATTTTCTGAAGAATCGTATGATGGACTGTCCAAAAAATTCATGGAAAACGCCCCGAATGACATTTTGAAGGTATCAATGCGTCGTGTGACTGCCTAAGTTTTACTTCCACATCCAGTGGAAGTATAGTAACGACAAAAAAATTTTAAAAAATTTTTATTGTTCAAATAGGCTTAGAATGTCACGAAACGTCGAGATTTTAAGTTTGAACGAAAAAAAATTTCTGTCTGTCGGTCTGTCTGTCGGTCTGTCTGTCTGTAACTTTTTTTGTGCGCACGTTTACTCTGGAACCGTTTGAGATATTATATTTATAGATATTATATATTATACTTGAAATTTGGTACACACATGTATTTTAACGAGATCTAGAACTAGATTATATTTTCATCTTGTTCCGTCGAAGGGTTGGGGGGTAAATTGTGGTAAATTTGGGGAAAATAGGTAAATCAAGCAGGTAAGAGTCCATAAAATTGGTATTTAGTATATACAAGAGAAGCTAAGGTCCCAAAAAAAGTTTTGGCATTAGCCACCCCCATTACCACCCCCACCCTTATTAAAGGGGATGAAAAAAAATGTGATTTAGTGTGTGTACAAGAACCAGAAACCTCAAAATATTTTTTTACTTCATCCACCCCCATTACCCCCCCATCACCACCCCCACCCCGCTACCGATGTGGGGTATCGTTTTATGGGTTTTTGGGGTAGAGGATTTCAAATATAATATTATTAAAGTTCCATAAACAATTATTTCCACATACAAATTTTTTTCGTTGTGAGTGACTTGGATATAAAATTTGGATGTGGAAGTAGTGATTCCTTGGGCAGCGGTTTTTAATGTGTAGAGCTCAAGAGTATTATAGTCTGGGATAAAAACCCGAAACTTTGTATTATAACGATGTAAAGACCATTTCAGATATCACTTCGACAACAAGGCTTTTTGGGGTGATTAAGGCCTGCTGAATATGAAAATCGCTGTTGACACTTCTATATCTTGACTGGAAGTGAAATATCCAAGATGCTCGTCAAGATGACGATGTTGAAATAGAAACGTGTATGTATTCCAAACCCATTGAAAAGTTTTGTACGTAAAATTGTTAATTTTTTACTTACTTTAATACTGCACTTATCACTTCAAAAGCGTACTATGTACTGAAATATTTTGGTGAGATAAAGTTTTATTTCTTACCTTCGACATTGATTTATATCAATCAAGAATGTTTCCAAATTTAGACCGTCATAGAGAAAAAACGACATATTATTTGAACGATATGAGGCATTGTCTGGTATGCGCAAGAAACGAGCCAAGTCAACAGCTTCAGTAAGAAGAGTCATAACGGACTGTTCGGTTCGGCTTCCTAAAGACTGAAAGAGCTTTATCGCTCTCGGAGAAAACAATTCTGATCTTACATGATTTCTTTCTGAGAAAATTCTACATCACAATTTCATAGACACTGAAATTGTCGTAGCAGAGGGAATTGCAGATAAAACATTTGTAAAATCCACTAGTTCAATATTACGTAGTCAGTCAGTTATCGGCAGATCATGAATAGGCTGAAACCCGTGTTGTGCTGCATGCAGTTCACAGCAACTATTTCAACGTTACGGTATTTGCAAGGGACACTGATATTTGCTTGCTACTACTTCACCACTTCGACAAAATGGCCTGCGATTGTGCGTGGTT
The DNA here is from genome assembly GCA_936432065.2 of Rutpela maculata. Lineage (NCBI taxonomy): Eukaryota > Metazoa > Arthropoda > Insecta > Coleoptera > Cerambycidae > Rutpela > Rutpela maculata. The sequence continues at coordinate 269,457,656 of OW386285.2, forward strand.
GATGAGTGGGACTGCAAAGGAACGGAAATATATACCGATTCAGTATTTAAGTTCAAAGCTACAGTATCGAAAAATACAACATGGACATTATTTAAAACTGAGGAATGCGCATTACTCAATAACTTTGGTAGGGTTCCTCTCGTTCAGTCTGCAATTCAAAATGTGGAGAAATTCCTGATAAAACTTTACAAGGTCTGTATTAAATAAATTATGAATACATTTATAAGTACTTAACATTTTTGCCGGCATATAAAAATTTCCATATGTATTTCATGTTGATGCCGCTAGGAGAAGATGCGGCCAGACATTATTTATTTGGAGAAGTAAAAAAGGGTGAAGCCACGCTCTACTGCATCATAATAAAAGATGCCACTTTCATGTAAGTGAGAAATTTTGAATCGGAATTTTACCTTATTGAAACATAATAGTAGAGTGATATATTCGTATATATGTGTATATATATTCTGTAGATCTCTAACGCACACTGTCCACAGCCAGATCTACGGGATCCAAAAGAAAGCGGATAGATCGAGCAGGATGGTGCTTTATTACGAGTGCTGATGACTCTAGAGTCCGTGCCCAAAGCATGTTTGGATATTCTATCATTTGGCTGCAATAGAAAATGCGCAAAGAGGATGTGCAAGTGTAGGAAGAACAATCTTCAGTGCACAAAGTTGTGCTACTGTAAGCGATATTGCTTAAATGTCTCATTTTCTTACATTGAGTACAATAGAATAATAATTTTACTACATGTTTTAATTGCACTGCTTATTTTTCAGAATTCTTCAGTCTCTTAACATTTATCCCAACAAATTCAAATTTTCCAATTAATGAAAAATTTCAATTATTATTATTATTATTATTCAGTATTTATAATATTATTTTCGTTACTCTTTAGTAAATTATGTCCAACCCCCTAGAAATCTTCTCAGACTGAAGTTGAGCAGTTTGGCACTATTTGGACTATACACGGTATTATGAACGTCAGTACACACCTCTTAGTAGCTAATAGATTGCGTAATTTAAAATTATTTAGCCACACTTACCTCCGTACAAAGTTCTATGGTTTTCGAGCTATTCGTCACATTGTTTTTTTTTTGGAAAAATTTCCGTATGTCCATAAATAGTTATACGGTAATTACGCAATAATTAGAGGTGTTATCTTTATTATTTCAGTTTGTTCTCTTGCTCTCATGTGTGTTTTTTCTGTTCAATACTTTAAATATTATCTAAACATGAAGTAAAAATTACCAATGGCATTTTAATTTTCCAGATTGTGTTAATGCCATGGCAAGTTATAGTTTTTCAGACAAGTTGATGCAAAAATACAGCCACCTACGATGTTCAGATACTTTAAAAAACTTCTGTAACTTATGCTTTTTCGAACGATACGTGCCACGCGAAGGTACCGCAAAAATTTTTCGAATTGCAATATAAAGATGATTTACATAAACAAATTTGCACAACTAGTCCATTAGCAAAACACTCTGCTAGTGCATCTCTGGCTCGCTCCCAAGCAAATTGCCATTTACTCGAGCATTTCGGGCTCAGGAAACCTGGAGTTAATAGTAGACATCATTCAGAAGTCAACGAACAAGTTTTGCAAGCATTTGAAGATAATCCTGCAACCAGCATCGGAAAAGTAGCTAAAGACCTGAATTTGTTGACATTGAAAGTTTGGCCTGTCATGCACAACGAAAAGAAATATTCATTCCACTATACTTAAGTGCAAGGTCTTGAAGAAGGATAATGCCATTTTTTGTTTGTTTTTTTATTAAATTCCGATATTGAGAAAGCAAGCTTCCTTATAGAAGTATTTTATGGACTGTCGAATCAAAATTCACGAGAGGAGGTATTACCAACCAGGGCCGCGTCGTCCATAAGGGTAAGTCGTGTGGCCCACGACAGTGTCACGTATCTAAAGGCGCCGTAAGGCGCCGCGAGTTTTGAAATTTAAAATTTTAAAAAATATATAAACGTTTAGTTTCAATATAGCATGAACCAGGGCCGAATTATCCAATAGACAATGTAAGTAATTGCCTAGGGGCCCCAACGCGTGAGGGGCACTCCAGCAGTTCAAAACTAACTAAAGTTTACTTCTCTACTGCTGACGGGCGACGTTTATCGTTTACCATTGATCTGTGGGAAAATACAATGTCTAAGGAAATTATTTATTCATTATTTGATTATTCTATTTTGATAGAATTATCGCATTGATTAACTCTGGTCTGCAGCAACATTTTACAGAATTATTTATAGGATTATATTAAGAGTTCGGAAGCAAGAATTCACGAAGATGAATATAAGTTTTTCAATATATTATTTTTATATTTAATTTTAGTTCAGGGGAAAATATAAATACTGAAATTTTTTTATAATAAAACATTTTTTATTGATATTTTGCATTTCTATGTCTTGCGTCCATTAAACCTACTTTTCGAAGACAATATAAGTTTAAGTCAAATTTCTAACTTTTAATTTGAGAGAGAATTTCCTCTGTGGCGCATTTTGCAATCCCGTAACCCCGCCTGTAAATAAGAGGACGGAAATACTTTATTTGCCTTTAGGCACGCCTTAATCCTGCCTTGGCATGCACTGGAAAATTTTGAATTTTTATATTCAATCGTTTAGCGTGATTTATTTAAGATTTTTTTTTCTCAGCCTCTCTTTCAGCTGAGTTCTAGATATGCTACTAAAGGTTCGTACGACCGCGCTCAAAAAGCTTGACGCGCCCCTGTTACCAATGTTCATAATATCCATCACTGAACAGATAAAGAAAGAAATCCGCATATAAAAAAATAAATCATGTTCCATAGAAAGTTTTCAGCGAATATGTGAGCGGATGTCACTGGCAAGCTGATCAGAAAAGTCAATGAAGCCTTCGACCAAATGAAAAAAGAAATGTTGAAAGTGACTACAACAGAAATAAGATGTAGGGCCCATGCAAGTATCAAAAATCAGGGCTCTCATTTCTGACATAAATTATCATAAAATTATTATTATCGCAAACCTTCTGGCTGCTGGTTCCCGGGTTTCCTTCCGTGTGGACTTTGTTGAATGCTTGACGTTTCGATCATCTTATCGTGGTCTTCTTCTGAAGCGACGTGAGCTGACTTCGCTTCAGAAGAAGACCGCAACAAGATGGTCGAAACATTAAACACCCAACAAAGTCAACACGGACGAAAACCAGGAAACCAGCAGCTAGATCACCAGTTCCGCGAAAGCCTTAGCACCAAGATTCCAAGATAATTTAAATCTTGTTTTCATTTTTGATTCAGAATCATGAATTAGGTGAGTTAACAATGATTTTTTAAATTAGTTACTATGTTTTTTGTCTCACACACCGCTTATTGTTGAGATAATTTTTACCGTTCGAGAGAGCACAAATTACAGAAGTAGGTATTTTAAAGTATTTAAACACCTTAGGTGGCTAAATGTTTTTCTTAAACTTCTCTAAAAACTATAACTTGCCATACTGAAAAAAATAGTATGGGTTAATTCAACAAAAAAAAAAGATGTTTCAATAACAATATCCTTAATTTTGTCAAATTCAATTGTATTAATGGTATTTTTAAACAAAAGGTTATTGTTATTATAACTAATAAAACGTCGTACAACAAAACAAATATTAACTTAAAAACAGGTGCATAAAACTATTATTTTTGCAACTAACTATTATTTTGTTGAATTCTGTCAGATCAAACTAAGTAATGGTACATTTAATGTTTAACTATTGCTGAATTGTAATTGTAAACCCAGTAGGAGTTAGCTCTACTATTTTAGTTGGTAGATAAACCAATATTATTGTGGAATTAACCCGCAGTTCTGTTTACATAAACATAATATTGTTCTGCAGTCCACTTTGCCGCACAACAAAAGAAACATTAACTTAAAAAATAGGTGCGTAGAACTATTATTTTTTCATCTAATTAATATGATTTGTTGAATTTTGTTACATCAAACTAGAAAATAATATGTCTTATTTTTAAGTATCATCGTATTGCAATTCTAACATTGCAATTCTTAATTCTATTGCAATTCTAAATTCAGTATTAGTTAGCTGTACTATTATACTTGGTAAACAAATCAATATTATTGTGCAATTATTCCTCACTTTTGTTTACATAAACAAAACATAGTTCTTGTAATCAACTTTTAAGAATTGATAATAACTGTCGGTACTTGCATTTGCTCTGCACTGCGCATGTCACTTTTATACGTTTCAGTTTTCGCCGTAAAACGAACCGTTTATTTAGTTTGTTTAACAGTACGTAGACAACGGAATGTTAAAGTTTGTAGTAAGCCCAACCAAAATCAATCACTGTAGGGAACAATATTATAAAATAAAAATCTATTTTATACAGGGTGTAATCATTTTCATGTCATTAAAAAAACTGGTGGTGGGGAACGACTAAACGAACAAAAAAACCTTATATAACATGGTCTAAAACCCATAGTTTTAGAAAAAAAGAAATAAACAATAATTTCGTAAATTTTCAGTAAAAATGTTTGAGAACTGCTGGAATGTTGGGATAGGCTTTTATTTTCGCGTATGTCGGCGCTTCTAACCATCAGATACGCTAATACGGTTTTTCAAAGTATCGCGCTCCTTTGTACTTTTTAAAAGTAGGTAAGGTAAAGGGATCTACACAAGACCCAGCGGCAGAGAGCAGACCAATCGATCTTCTCGGTATACTTTGAAGATTGCCATGCGAACTCCTAAAATTGAGCTGGTCTACTGGATTGACCTGGTCTGCTCGATTGTCGGTACGCTTTGAGGACCTGGAATTCCAGCAGACCAGTTCACTTTTATGAGAGTTGTTATGGCAATTTTCAAAGTGTACCGAGAAGGACGATTGGCTGGTTCGCTGGATCCTCTGTAGACTCCCTAAGGTCTTTAGCGTTGAGGTAAAAGTGAAAGACGTCGGCGTTTTCTGAGTGCTTAGTAGATCTGAAGAAAACTATACTGCCTCTTGTGCAATATTTTAGTTTCTGTGGACATTTTGTTAAGTACCCGTTCGTTGTTTTCGTTCTTTTTGAATTTTAGTCCACGTATTTACAGTTAAGATTTATTTTATTGACTTACCGTTCAAGTCGTTAAGTTCTTGATTACGCACAGACACTACTTGTTCGTTCTTTTTGTGTTACTTTTTGGATTTTGGACCAAGTTCTTATTTTTACACTTTTTAGATTACACTTACCCAGAGCTCGCGGATATGCACTTGATGTATGGAGAATGTCGTGGAAATGCAGCAGCTGCGGAACAGCCTTATCGTTCAAGATTCCCTAATCGACGTCACGACGTTATCCTTGTGCACGTACATTTGTAAGGACTGCTCAGCGTCTTCGGGAAACAGGTCGTCTCGATGGACATGGAGGAGACAGAGGTCCACAACGCGAAGACAGGGTAATTGAAGCGGAGGTTCAAGTTTTGGAACTCGTAGAACTTTAAGCACCCGTGATATCGCGAACCGTGTGGGAGTATCCCATTTTGTGGTGTGGAGGACATTAAGAGATATGAACTTACACCCCCATCACTATCAACGAGTGCAAGCTCTAGAACCTCTAGATTATGCAGGGCGAATGGAATTTTGTAGGTGGATGTTGAGAAAACACGCGGCAAATGAGGATTCTTTAAAGTTTCTCTGTTTCTCCGATGAGTCGTATTTTACCAGGAGTGGAGTGTTTAATTTACAAAATATGCACTATTGGGCAGAAGAAAACCCACATGTAATAAGAAGGGCGCATTTTCATCGACGCACAGTGGAAAAAAAGACCCATTTTTGGACAAAAATCTGCCTACAAGTCAAATCTTAATCAATTTCGATCTACCTTGGCTTAAAATGTAGGTTATTGGCTACACTTTCAGAGTATACTGCCTAAATTCCAAACCCCGATTTCCTAACCTCAAAAAACGTATCAAATATGAGAGCAATCACTTTTTTCTATTTCTACAAGTCAAATCTTGATCAATTTTGACAATCCTGGGGTTCATAATTTAGGCAGTATACGCTGAAAGGGTAGCTATAACCTGCATTTTAAGCCCAAGATTGTCAAAATTGATCAAGATTTGACTTGTAGAAATAGAAAAAAGTGATTACTCTCATATTTGATACATTTTTTGAGGTTAGGAAATCGGGGTTCATAATTTAGGCAGTATACTCTGAAAGGGTAGCTAAAAATCTGCATTTTAAGCCCAGGATTGTCAAAATCGATAAAGATTTGACTTGTAGAAATAGAAAAAAGTGAGTCATATTTGATACATTTTTTGAGGTTAGAAAATCGGGGTTTGAAATTTAGGCAGTATACTCTATAAGTGTAGTCAATAACCTACATTTTAAGCCAAGGTAGATCAAAATTGATTAAGATTCGACTTGTAGGCAGACTTTTGTACAAAAAAGGCTTTTTTTTTCCACTGTGCGACGGTTCAGCGTTAATTTGTGGGCAGGAATTTGCGGTAATGAAATAATTGGACCTATAGAATTACCTGCTAGAGTAAATGGTGATGTATACTTAAACTTTTTACAACAAACATTGCCAAATTTGTTGGAAGCTGTACCTTTGGCAAGGCGTAGAAGAATGTGGTATATGCATGATGGCGCGCCAGTTCATTTTAGTCTGGCTGTTCGAAATTTTTTAAACACGGAGTTTCCTCAACGATAGATTGGGCGTGGCGGACCAGTACCATGGCCTGCTAGGTCACCCGACTTAAATCCGATGGATTTTTATTTTTCGGGGCTATCTTAAATCTCTGGTTTACCGTGATCCAATTGACACTTTGTAACAATTGCAGCAATGTATTTTAATGTGCATAGAAACCATAAAAAATGATCCTAATTTACCAAATGTGTTGAACGGAGTGCGTATGTCCTTAGTTCGACGTGCCAAAAAATGTATTGATGCAGACGGAGGCCATTTCGAACAATTTATGTAAATCAAAAGTAATTATTTTATTGTTCTAGGTTTATTGAATATTTTAGTTTGAACTTAAAATACACATAATTATTTTCTGTTATCGTATCTCAGACGTCTAAAACTCTTTATTTCCCAATGTCATGAAATAATTACTTGTTTTTTAAGCTTAACCCAGAACACTCATTTAAGTTACAAATGTTAACAAATCACATTTAAATCTGATAAATTATAAACAACAATAAAAGCTCCAATATTTTGTTCTAAATTAAAAAAACACACATGTAAAGAAATGTTGTGTTTAAACCCTGTCTACGCCTATAAATTGCTTGCAGTTCTGCAAAAAGAGGTAACGAATTATTTACATTTGTATAATTGGTTCGGTTGAGGCGCTCATCAAAGGTACCGCCGTTCTTTGCTTTGAACCGCCGGCCGGCGACCAGTCGGTCGGTAATCTTTGCACTTTTTTATGACAATTTAAAAATTGTAGAATTATACCTAGTACACGTCCATTGACCCACAAAGGCAGTGGTTCTCAAATATTTCCTACCTCTAATATTTAAATTGTTGACCTAGGTCAGTTTTTTTCAAAGTGCCCCTAGGGGAAAAAGTCATAAAGGTTTTTTGTTTGTCTAGTCGGTCACCATTACCAGTTTTTTTTTTAATGACATGAAACTGATTACACCCTGTATATACCAAGCAACAAGATATAAAGTATATCCAGGATCATCTCATACGATCCCTGAGCATATGACATAACAAATAGTGTTAATTAATTAAATGTGTATTTTATTTTAAATATAGCCGATACCTTTTCTTATTTAGTTTTCAGTAGTCCACTGCTGGACATAGACCTTCGATATTTCCAAGCTGATTTGTGGTCTTCACACCAAGTGACCTTTTACTATGTGCAAAATGTATCAATCGCTGGATAGCTCTGACAAGTTTTTTGTTATGAACATGATTGTCCGAAGAATTGCTTCCATATCAATAAACTTTACGTTGGAGTTATTTCAGCAATTGATAAATTACATCTTAAAGAGATAATAACTAAAGTAGTAGATATGCCACCAAAATGTGGTTAGGAAACAAAAAAAATGTTATTGCACTATTTATTTGCAGACCAGACCAAAAAATGGTTAGTGAACAAAAATAAAAGGCATTGTACTATTTAAGTGCAGACCAAACTGAAAATGGGTGGCGGACAGAAAAAAACGAGTTTAATTGTATACCAAACAGAAACTGATTAGTGAACAAAAAATGGCCAAAATACTATTTAATTTGTTGTTCTACAAGAAGATATGATTACTAAACTACTGTTTGTTTATGAGAACAAATACAGTTGTTGTAGGACTAAAAAAATGATTACTTACATAACCAACTAAATTTCATGTTTAAAGTGACAACAAAAATTGTATGGTGACAAAATTTGTTCCACCATTATTTTCTAGTTGACTTAAGTATGAAACTAAATAGGCGCGATTTCATATGCTCTTTTTGGTTGAATTGACCTATCATTTTCTTTGAGTGCATGACATTTAACACTATTTGCGGAATTAAAATGGCATTATTAATCTTTACTTCATCTTTAGATAATCGTTAACGTATTGAATAGAAAATACACACTAGAGCAAGATAACAAACTGAAGGAACAAAGATACGTCTCATTATTGCGTAATTAGCGTATAACTATGGATCTACGGAATTTTTGCAAAAACATTCAAATTGGCGAATAGCTCGAAAACCGTAAGTCTTTGCACCGAGGTGTCTAAATGAGTTGTAAATGACGTATTCTATTAGATACTAAATGGTTTGTATCGTCTTGTATAACACTCTGTATACATTTAAATACATAATGGATGTGGTTTAGATATGAAGCAAACAATGTATTCTCATGGTATGTATACAAAGGAGATGTTTGATACTTAAAATACCTAATTATTTTAAATATGTATAAACAGGCAATAAAAGTATTTCATTGGAATTGGAATCTATACACACTCGTATGAGTGTCTGGTTTCTAATGCGGTTCAACAGCGTTGTAATATAACTACTACTATTTAGAGGAATAATACGGTTCTGGAATAAACCACTATTTTGTCCCCAATTATCTTTATTTACTTTCATATTTGTATTAGTCTGCATGTATGTTCTTAATATGTCTGTAGTGCTAAAGTCAATAAAATAGTGTTTACTTATTGAAATAATAGCTTTATATTAATAAAGAATGGCTTTCTAACGCATTCAAGACATCTGCTATTCTGTTTAATTTCTTAAACTAAAAACGTCTAATTTGTTTTCAATTTTGTATGTACATTATAATAAATTTAGGTGTTAAGTGTAAGGTAAATCTACGGTAAACTTCGGTTTATTGCAAGTATTTCATGCGATAACAATGTTTATTATTAAGTCTAGACGAAACTGATTTGCTTTAGCAACTAATGATGTATCCAGTTTAAATATTATACAACAGAATATGCTAATCCAAATATAATTCTCAAAATTTTTGAAAAAAAAATTGAAACACTTTTAAAAAAGGTAGCTAAAAATTGTGAAATAAAAATTCACTGCCGCCCAGTTAATTGAACCTTGTTGTTTAATCCTAATCTTAACCTCCTCTATCTTTAAATTTTATGAAATCCGTTGAAATCCGTTAAAAAGTAATATTTAGAGGAATAATACAATATTTGAAATCGCCTACATCAGAAACCTATGAAACGATATGCCACAGCGGTAGGAGGTGGAAGTGGTGGTAGGGGGAGGTAGTGGGGGTGGATGAAGTAAAAAAAATGTGAAGCCTTTGGTTCTTATTCACAGACTAAATCACAATTTTATGTTTTTTACCCCCTCAATAATGCGGCAGGGGTGGTAATGGGGGTGGCCAATGCCAAAAATGTTTTGCTATAAATACCAATTTTATAGACTCTTACTTGCTTGATTTACCTATTTACACCAATTTAACGTCAACCCTTCAACGGAATAGTATCAAAATATGATCTAGTTCCAGATCTTTTTAAAATGCATACGTGTACCAAAATTCAAGTAAATATCTTAAACAGTTTCAGAGTAATCGTGTGCACAATAAAAAGTTACAGACAGAAAGAAATTTTTTTTGCTCACACTTGAAATCTCGACATTTAATGACATTCTAAGCCTATTTGAACAATAAAAATTTTCAAAATTTTTTTTGCGTTACTAAACTTCCAAAGGTGTGGAAGTAAAAGAGACTAATGAAAAATAATAATTTTAAAATTCAAAAATATTGACACACAATTTTGATAAAAATAAATAAAATACACAAATTGTTGTGTTTTGCGGCGCCAAATATACATTAGGAATAAATAGTATTTTGCTTGAAAATTATAATGAAGTTAACTTTTAACTATAATAATATAGTAATTAAATATTTAAAATAAATTTCAATATCTTTGCAGGGAGTTTAATTTCTATGAGTTTCTTATCATTCTTTACCGAGAAAATAATGTTGCTCATATTTTTAGGCCATACACTTTACTTATCCACACATGAAAACATATTATTGGTCTCTTAAAGTATCTTGTATTATATGATGAAATCGTACCATTAACTGTGCCTATTATGTATCCAATATATTTGACAAGATGCATACTGTGTCGGCTTTTAGTTTGTTTCTACCTACTTCGGGCTCCAAAAAGTGTTTCTTGGTAACATTTCGGTCTGTTTGTGTCTATTATGTGACTGCACATAGGTCGCATTACAGTAATATACTGGAAACAATTAGAAACATTTTAGACAAATATTGGCTCTGACAGGGTACATTCTGGAAACGGTTTTGGGGGCATATTGAAATCAGGTTAGAACACATTTTCACCACAACTCTAGGCACATGTCCTATATAGTGTGGACTCTATCAAAACTGTCTTTAAAATGTGGCGTGTTCAAATATACGTTTCCATGCATTGTCGACAGATAACACAGAATGTGCCTTTGAATGCTCCTTGGGTGGAGTATGGTAAAATTTTTATAAGCGCTTCACAGAGATATCGACATAATTCATGCATAATATATAAATCAATTATTACAATCTGACCGCTCTATGAAGCGCATCGCGTCCCGATGTGATGAAGTATTTTAAGATTTTGGACGTGTTCCGCAAGTGCAAAGAAAGTACGGATGGACAAACTAGACATACAGGGTGTAATTAGTTTCATGTCATTAAAAAAACTGGTAATGGGGACCGCTTAGACAAACAAAAAACCTATATGACTTTTTCTTCCAGGGGCACTTTGAAAAAACTGACGTAAGTCAATAATATGAATGTTAAGATAGGAGACATTCGAAAAACCACTGCTTTTCTGGGTCAATGGAGGTATAGTTCCGAATCATGGAAGTGTCTTATTACTTTTAAAAAGTCATAAAAAAGTATAAAGATTACCGACTTTGTCTCGCCGCCGCACAGTGGTACGAATCGTGATTTTTTCGTTCAAAATTATCTAGAGCACTTATTTCGCAACCGATTGGGATAATTTTTTTTAAGATACTTACTATTTAATTCTCAAAAAATGTAAGAGAGTCGATTTTTAAATTATGCTAATCAAAATTATTGAGCTTAGCCAAAATGGCCATTTTTTATTAAAATCTTAATAAAACTTACAAATAAAAACTTTTTTAATCCAATTTACATAAATCTTGTTATTCGGGGATTTTTGAGGTCGCTGATTACGCAGCTGATATTCAAATTGTCATAAAACAACCCGCAAGATGGCGGAATCAATGGCGGCCATAAAATACTAAAAAATGATGAAAAACTAAATATTTTTGTTAAAGTTTATGGCGAGAAATTTTGAATATTTCTGATTACTTTTAAGTTAAAATAGACTAAATTTTAAGTTCCAGGAAGAAATTGAAGATGACGGATCCAATATGGCGGATCGTAATTTCTTACCCAATTTACATAAATCTTGTTTTTGAGGTCGCTGATTACGAATCTAATATCCAAATTATCAATAATCAACCTTCAAGATGACGGAATCAAAAAAATGATAAAAAATGAAATCTTTTTGTAAAAGTTTATGCCAAGAAGTTTTGAATATTTCTGATAGTTAAATTAGACTAAATCTTAAGTTTCAGGAAGAAATTAAGATAGCAGATCCAATATGGTGGCAATAATTATTAACTATTATGATCTACTTAAGGTTATGTTCAAAATTAATGGAGGATTGAATCGCATATTTATGATTGACAATTAATATAGCCGCCATTGATTCCGCCCTATTGCAGGCTGGTTTATGATAATTTGAATATCAGATCCGTAATCAGCGACCTCAAAAACCCGCCAAGTAACAAGATTTATGTAAATTGGATAAGAAAAAAGTTTTTATTTGTAAGATTTTAATAAAAAATGGCCATTTGGGCTAAGCTCAGTAATTTTGGTTAGCATAATTAAAAAATCGGCTCTCTTACGTTTTTTGGAAATTAAATAACGAGTATTAAAAAAAATATATTCCAATCGGTTGCGAAACAAGTGCTCTAGATAATTTTGAACGAAGAAATCACGATTCGTGCCAATGTACGCCGGGCAGTCTCATTGGGTAAAAACACACTAGACGTTTTTCGCCGAGTCGGCAGCCGACTCGGTACATGGTTCTATACTAAATCATAGAAACGCACACACGTGATTTTGATCTTAGGCGACACGCCTCGGCACATCGTCTGGACCATGGGCCGCTCGTTCAGTGGCGTTGACGCTCGTCCTCTCGTATATGGGTATTACAAGTAATCGCACACACGAGGCTGCGTGTTTCAGTTGTAAATTTGATGCGTGCTTGCCAAATCAAATCTGTTTACAAATACTTTGCGTGAAATAACAGACAAGAATGGATGACAGGTATTATATAAACTTTTTGTCTGGCGTTCCTTAACAATTGGATATTCCCACATACGCCTATTTTTTCTTTTTTTTGATTGACAATATAATAAGCCCAACGGAATTAATTCTTCCTCCGAGTCAGACGAATCCATTTTACTAGCTGTACTACTGAACTGACAACGTTGTATTTTGATGCTTTCTGCGACAGTGGCGCCTAGTCTCAGAGACCCTGATCAGATACATATGCGCACCATTTTTTAGTAGTGAAGAGTAGAAGTATTTGTGTCTATGTAGCTTCCTCATTTAGCCGCTAGTTTATGGACAGCAAATAACGTAAGTGTAGGTGTTGCTGTTTTAAAAATATGGCGAAAAAAGTCTGTAGGACCCAGCGCCATCAAAAAGGCGACAATTTAAGTGTTATGTTTATTTAATCCGGTAAGTACATTTTTAAAATTATTTTTTTATAATTTGTGGTTTACGGACAATTTTGGTAGGTACGAGTTACGAAGAAGAACAAGCACGATTAGGTCGGCTTTGGGAGGAAATCGAAAATGCGCAGGAACCCGATGACGAAGAAGACGAATTAATTTCGAAAGACGATTTTATTGAAAACCGCGATCCTGATGATAGTGAAACGGAACAAAAAGGAGATGAGGAAGATGACATTGAAGAATTGAGAATTGTCCCCCGTCAAAAATTACACGGGTTCCATCCTTCATTGCGAAAAATGGAACAACCATATGGAAAAAACAATGTCAAAAATGTAAAAAATTTATAAGTTTATCCCATTCACAATTTTCGTGCTCCTTGTGTCTGGAAACTGACGAAAATCATTGAGACTGATTATGTGATAGTTTTTCCACATATTTATATTCATAGTTATTTTCATTTTGATAATTTGTTTTTATTAACGTGATAAATTGAGGAAAGCTCTTATTTGAATAAATAAATTTGTTTTTTTATTTACAGGCGTTAAATTTTATCAACATTACTCCTAATACAATTTCCCAATTTAGATTGATATATTACACATTTTTTCTACTATATGGATTAAAAGTCCATTTATTAATCAAAAAAAAGGCCCTGGTCTGACAGACCCACCGCCACACGTGATGTCCTTGGAAAAGGCGCCACCAGTGGAAGGTTAAACCGCTTCGTGTGTGTTGTAACAGGCGGCTGCCGAGTCGGCTGCCGACTCGGCGAAAACCGCCTAGTGTGTTTTTACCCAAAGCAAGAAACGCGGCTATTTGAAAGGACCGCTTCAACCGAACTTTTTAAACCGATTATAAAAATATAAATAATTCGTTATCTCTTTCTACACAATCACAAGCAGGGGTTTAAACAGAGGATTTGTTTACCATGTGTGTTTTTTAATTTAGAACAAAATTATTGGAGCTTCTATTGTTGTTTACAATTAATAAAATTTAAATGTGATTTATTAACATTTATAACAAATAATTGTTCTGTGTTAAAAGCTTAAAAAACGAGTAATTATTTCATGAAATTGGAAAGCGAATAGTTAGACGTCCGAGATACGATAAGAGAAAATAGTTATGTGTATTTTAAGTTAGGAAAAAATCGAGTCTTTAGTCAGTATGAGAATCAATGTAAACAATAATAAACAGATCAGAACAAAACAGCGAATAATAATAATAATAATGCCTTTATTGCCCAACAGGTAACACCCAATAACAGAACAATTCTTTTGAATTTGTCACAAAACCACAAAAGTTGCTCATAATAATAAAGTTTAGATACCTAACCCAGCAGCTACTTTGATTTGAAAGTGACTGCAATGTGAGAGCGCGGTGGACAGGCCTATTCGAGAAATCTAATACTTAGCAACAAATTATTGTTGATTTACACAAATTGTTCGAGATGACCTCCATTAGTATCAATACACATTTCGGCACATCGAATTAAGGACATACAGCAGTTCTCAAACAATATTTTTTTAAATTTTCGAATTTTTTTTTTCTCCAAAACTATGGGCTTTAGACCCCATGTTATATAAAGTTTTTTGTTTGTCTAATCGTACACCACCACCAGTTTTTTTTAATGATATGAAACTAATTGCACCCTGTATAGCTAATACATAAGATGCTTCTCGCGTATGAGCAGAATTTAGAACTGATCTAGCCGCATTGCATATGCACACTGTTTATGAAAACAATGTTAATTGTTAAGTCATATCAGAGAAAGATCAAATGAGAACTCGAACTTGGTTACGCTCGAATGCAGTTTTTACAACTAGTTTAAACTTGGTTTCGGTTCAATAATACGATTATTCAAACTGTCTCGCTTAATTGAATTACAAATGCGCTTAACTCCACCTACATACAATTAGGTTCTTTGTAACTTCTGAGTAAGTTTGTTTGCAACCGATTATGATTAACTTGTTTACTTAGTAGACTATCCATCTGTGTTTATTTGTGTTTCTCATTTGAGTTTGTATAATGATTAATACGTTATCTCCACACATTTTGATTTTGATAAATAAACGAGTTTAAAACCATATTTGTTCTTTTACTGGATTTCATCCCACCTGATAAGATTCAACAGTATAGTTTATTATTGTTTTTATATATTTATACATAATACTCCAATATGTACGGTAGCTATGTTCGTCATTATTGATGTACAAAGTATTTACTAATTTTACTTATATCTTTGGGCCCCATATTTCTTTAAAAAACGGCGTCAATATAATAAATCTTAAAAAAGATCATGGATGCGAACACTCCATTGATAGGAAGACATAAATATCAATCTCTTAGATGAAAGAAGTAATTAAAAAATATATTTTTAAAATATTCTGGTAAATTTTGTGTAGTGTAGCACATCCCAAGCAGTTTTAAAAGTTGTGAGCGACATAGTCAATGGTCTTGTGAGTGGAAAATTTGTTTCAATCACACTATGTGATCTCTCAAGGGCGTTTGACTGTGTTTCTCACGATATCTTGTTAAGGAAGCTGCACTGTTATGGAATTAAAGGTTCATCCCAAACATTTTTTAGGTCATATTTAGCAAACAGGAAACAAACTGTATGTATAAAAAATAATGTTTCTGTTTTTAATCCAGTTATACATGGTTCAAGGTTCAGTTTTGGGGCCTCTGCTATTTATTATATATATCAACGACCTATTCCATAACATGTTTCCCAACGCCTGTGTTGCGTTTGGAGAGGACACAACGATAAAACGATAATAAATTCATGTTCAGACATGTATGACCTCATGTTGAAAAGTGCAG
The DNA here is from genome assembly GCA_936432065.2 of Rutpela maculata. NCBI lineage: Eukaryota > Metazoa > Arthropoda > Insecta > Coleoptera > Cerambycidae > Rutpela > Rutpela maculata. The sequence continues at coordinate 269,473,667 of OW386285.2, forward strand.
ACACTGTTTCTAAAGCCAAACAATGGTTCACATCTAGTAAGTTAAAACTTAAATAGGAAAAAACGCAAAACCTAGTATTTTCTACAAGTCGAACAATCACTAAAGGTAATAGTGCAAAACTGCTCGGCATCACCATTGACGACAGATTAAATTGGTCTTCACACATTGCACAACTAAGTCGCAAACTATCGAGCGCTGTATTTGTATTACGGAATCTAACGAGATCGTTATCAATGGAAACTCTGAGAATGAGCTATTTTGCGCTATTCCATTCTCATACCGTGCGTGTAATTTCCCATTAGGCATGTACATTCACGTAGCGCGAGAAATATGACAACACCGGCATCCGTAAATTCGTCCATCGGTGGAGCATTCCAGCTCTGTTATTTCATTTCAGCCAGCTGGCACACGCGATGTTGCAATTCTACTCCCCATGCCTAGCCCGCGACTACACACACGGTATAAGTTATAGTTGCTGTAGGGCAATTCTTGTTACGCGGACCAAATTTTCCGGCTTCCAAAACAAGCTGTTAGAATAGTTGCTGGTGCAGGTTTCAGAGACCACTGTAAGCCAATTTTTAAAATCATGAATATAATGCCTTTGCCGAGTTTATATATTTATGTCTCGTTATTAGAAATTTATAAAAATAAAAATCAGTTTGCAACAAATTCTGAAGTTCACAATTATCACATTAGATCTGGAGGTGATCTTCGAACACCAAGCTATCGACTTTAGAATTACCTCATAACTTAAAAAAAATGAATAATCCTAATAAATTTAAAGTGATAATGAAAAAGCATTTCCTTACTCACTGTTTTTATTTAGTTAAGGAATACATGAAAACCCCCTTTGACATGTAATTTACCGTAATATATAATGTATTACCTAATGAAAACGCATACCTTCATCACCATTCCTTTATTTTTTTATTTTTAATGTGTATGTGACTGCATGCATCTCTAAAAAATGCACTCAAGGACTCTAAGTAATATTTTTTTCCCTTTTGTAGTAAGTATTGTAATATATAACTCGGTCAAATAAATTTCTACCTATCAAGGCTTTGTGTGAGACTTTCAGAATTTCTTGAAAATTTTTTGATTAAAATATCATAAATTATTAAACTGCATCTATTGAAAGGAAGAAAATAAAATCATACAAAAATTATAATAAAATCATATAAGATTCAAAAATTCAAAAACTGTCTTAAAAACATCATGGTTTATCCCAAGGTTTATAGACGAGACATGAGTGCGGCGATGAAAATTCAGGCTATCCTTGTTCTTCTAATGCGCAGTTGCGATGCAGTATCTCACTCTAGAAGGACGGGTCCGACATATGGTCTGAAGTGTACTATGATCTGTGGAATTTACATTTAGTCGGGGAGCCCTCCCTAGCTGTACATGCACCCCCCGCCCGATCCTTGGGGACAATGTTTTTCATAAAGATTGAAGCCTAAGGAACAATTTAAGACATATTCTAAAAAAAACTGGCTGTACGTTCAAAATGGCGGCCATATGTTAAAAAAAAACTGTTGCCAATGTGGTTTTTGACATTTAACACAAAAACTAAACAAGATGGACAAAAACTTTCTTCACTAAAAACAACGTGCATAAAATTTTCAACAATTTTATATCTATACAATATTTTGATAGGAGTTACCATTTTCCAGATAAGTGAGTCCAAAATTAAGAAAACATGGAAATTCATATATCGGTAAATCATTTAAAAGAAATAACTGTGACAATTATTGTAAGGCGTATAGTATAACTTTATATTATTAACATAAAAATAAAATAAAATAAACTGAAAAAAATTAATAATAATAATAATATCATAATTTGCAGACATTTATCTCGAAAACGGTAACAATGATATCTGGAAAACGGTAACTCCTATCCAAATATTGTATAGGAACAAAATTGTAGAAAATTTCATGCACTTTGTTTTTTGTGCAGAAAGTTTTTCTCCACCTTTTTTAGTTTTTGTGTTAAATGACAAAAACAATATTTGCATTTTTTTTAAACGGACGCCACTTTGAAAGTACAGCCAGCTGATTTTTTTTTTAGGACATGTCTTAAATTGTTCCTTAGGCTTTAATCTTTATGAAAAACATTGTCCCCAAGGATCGGGAGGGTGCACGGACAGTTAAGGCTTCCGTAGTGTTACGTTTTATACTGAATCTTATATTTTATCTTAAGAGCTGAATCATTTATCTGGGAAATGGTAACTCCAATGCAAATATTGTATAGGAACAAAATTGTAGAAAATTTTATGCACTTTATTTTTTGTACAGAAAGTTTTTCTCCATCTTTTTTAGTTTTTGTGTTAAATGACAAAAACGACATTTGCAAATTTTTTTTTTAACGGACGCCATTTTGAAAGTGCAGCCAATTTTTTTTTAGGACATGTCTTAAATTGTTCCTTAGGCTTTAATATTTTTGAAAAACATTGTCCTAAAGGATCGGGGGGGGGGGGGGGGGTGTACGGGCACTTAGGGTGGGCCCCCGTAGTAATTCTACAAGTTATCCTGATTACTATCACGCAAGAAGATTACTCGAAATGTGAGGATAATTACTCCCGACCTCAAGCGGGTTATTGCGAGCCCGGTCCAGTTGCGAGTTTTTTGCTTAATTAACATTTTTACTAATATTTTAGATCCGACGCTGCTTCCTGTTGTGATACACACCAGCTGCTCATTGTTTAATAATATTTTTGGTGGGGAAAATATGTTGTCTAGGCAACCTCTTAGCCTACAACCATGAATTCAGGCAGAGCAGTCTTCTGAAAGATCATCGATCAATGCATTCATTTATGAGAGGCTTTTGAAAACAGCCTTTCAGAAAAAGCTGATGACGCCATAACAGAGAGGAAATCTCTGGACATTTTTTAAAGGCATCGGCAACTTTTCTTGTTTCACCACCACTATTTTAAAATATCCTCATCCTCTTCAACATGGGGGCCAAGGACAAGGAAATAGCTAGCAAGAAGTGAAGAGGACGTTCTCCAAAACGTTAGGCTGATGGGATAGAGGGCTCTTATCTACAACCTCACATTCAGTCCTTAATGGATAATTTTCATTTTCTAGGTCTATAATCATAATTTTCTATTTGTCGTAATTCGATTTTATACCGTACTTATTGTTTGAGGACATGAAAACTGTCGAGAAGTTATATGAGTTTTCACAAGCCGCAGCTAAGGTGATATCATCTGCAAATTACAAGATAGAAACTTTGTTTTTGCGTATCAGTCTTCCAGCACATATTTATTTCATGTGCTTACTCATGTTAAAAAGTATTGGTGACAGAACTCAGTCCCGACTGACCCCCTTGGCCATCTTTACATGTCTCTTAACGTCGCCATTTCATCAACTTAGGAATTAGAAAAATTTCAAACAAAATTATACTGGAAAAGAGACTATAATTAATTCTTTAATTAACATGCTGAAGGGGCTCAAAAATATGCTTTAACAAAATAGCACGTGATGAACAAACAAATTGCAATATCTATCCAGTGAAACTCTACAAGAAGCTTGCTGAAATGAAAAGCAGTATAGAGATTGTTTCAAAGATAGAGAGGAAGTAAATTTCAAATAAATTTATTACTGGACAGCTTTTACACCCACTAAGAGCGGTGTAGAGTAAAAGCGGATGATAAAAATAAGAAAGAATTCGTCTACAGAGGTTATTTTCTACAGATGGATGAATAACGTCATAATTAGAATGAAGAATATAAGGGATGATACGTCAGAAAATATTAAATATACTTCTAATCTTAGTCATGTCGTCAATAATATGAGTATAGTTGTACATTTAATAATAAAAATTTTGAGCTCTACTTCTAATTAAATAAAATAAACAACATCTGTACCTAAAAAATTACAATTCAAATATTGTGATGACAATTTGGAAAAACAGCTTCTCCATCTAAGGCGTCGGAATGTTTTTGTTTCCACATATCAAAATTTACTCAGAAAATTTCACATCAATAAGCTTTCGGGCAGAATGATCTGTTTTGATGTACTTATATATAACTATGTTAGATTCGTATTTAGTAAACGTGTGACTGACTATAATAGCTCAAGTTTGTTTATTTGGGAGTTTTTGCGGAGATTCCTCGGTAGAACTTCATGGCGCATATCACGATTCGCATCGATCCCAAGATAATTAGAGTAGCTGTCTATCTTTTTGCAGTAGGCACTGTAACTGCCGAAGGTCACGTTTTCAAGGATCTTTTGAATTATGAAATTTATATACAATCGTATACTTCTTTGAGTCATAATCAATGTTATCTCTTCGACTGAACTAAAATATAAAATTATTGACCATATTGTTGTTTTTTTAAACATGAATTACAGATTAAATCTTATTAATTCATATCTATATCGAGCACATTAAAGATTACACCGGCACACAAAAAACAAACATTTTCAGTCCCAAGCATACGAATACTTGTTTCTATGTATTTTTGGTCGCTGAAACCGAATTTAATGTCAGCATCGACTGATTAACTCTTTCTTTCTTCAAATTTTTTGTGTGTGCCGGCGTAATATTAATACCAAAACTCTTATTTCTCGTGTATTATAATCATGGATTATAATCATGGATTATAATCATTTTGTAATATAATATCACTATGCTGTTTTTAAAGAAAAAAAGAGCCAATCAGCCGATTCTGACATTAAACTCGACCCAAATACATCATGGGAAACAAGTGTTCGCATATCTGGGATGGAAAATTTTTATTTTTTGTGTACCGGTGTTATTGACGTTATTATTTCAGTCCACTGAACTGCAGTTACAGCGATAACCCCCTTCAGGGCAGCGTTGGTTTAGGATTTGGTTTTGTTATTCTCATGTTATTAAAGTTCAACTTTATTTTCACTGTATTTTATTTTACTTTAAATTATTTTTGCTATAGTTATTACGACGTGAGTATGTGTAAACCTGTCTTGACAACAAATAAATTTACAAAAAAAAACATGATAACGTGATACTGTCAGACGTAGTATACAGTAGAGAGAGGACAATTAGAAGGTACACAAAAGTCTGCCAAGACGTTGTAAATAATAAGAAGATTCCGAAATAACTATACTAATTGCCCTAAAACGAGGGTGGGGGTTGAGCACCTGCCAGGCGCGTCTCCAGGTGGCGGATAGGAGAACGGCCAGACTCCGCGAGGAGTAGGGTTAACGTGGTCATACTGCTGGGGTGTAGTGCTAATAACCCAGTCCACCCCGGCTAAAACCACGTCGCGGACCAGCTCACATACCGTAAACCGCTTGGAGTGGCAACGACCCCCTGACCCAGGTCAGGGGTACGCTTCTCCGGGGGGCACGGGGGTCTTGGCTTCACCGCCTTGACCACATGGATGAAGTACCACCATAAAAACTTCCCCAATCCCAAGGTATTGTGCGCGTCGATGTGATGCATGGTCAGGGGGAGCCCGACCACTAGCGACAAACCTCGGGGCACAGGCGTTGTATAAATGCCTTCCACGTATGTAAGGGGCTCCGTGCATGGCGACCATCCTTTCCCCTTTACTCGTGGCGAGGGAGGGGGTTTCTCAGCATGTTCTGTACAGACCCCCCATTACAAAGCCCACGAGCGCAGTGCGGGAGGTGAAGGAGCCGGGAGAGCGGTGTCCCGTGACTTCGGTCAACACTAAGGACCTTCCAAAGCACCCGAGCCTCTCGTCTGGGTTCCCAAGCTAGGGGAGTGTAACCCTTAGGAAGGATAGGAAAAAAAAGGCCCATTCCTGCTAAAGGTGCAGATAAACCTGCATCATAGTAAGGAGGCCACAGCGGTCCTTACTAAAGTGACGCAAGGGTGCGAAGTGAAGCAACGTAGCAAGCGGCAAGGACTTGACTGGGGCGACGGATCATTCAAGAAATACCCCGTAGCGAGGCCGTTGCTGACAAGGAGGGCAACCTTCAAAAGGTTGAAGGAATGGGAAAATAGGTTCATTCCATATAAAACTGCATCACAATGAGGAGGCTACACCTGTCCTCACTAAACTGATGCAGGGGTCCGAAGTGAAGCAACGTCGCTAACGGTGTGGACTTGATGGGGTTATGGACTATCAAGGGACACCGCGTGGCGAGGCTGTTGCCGAACAGAGCACCGAAGTAGAGCGACGTCGCGCGAGATGAGGACTTGACTGGGGTGGTGTCCAGCGAGGAACGCCGCGTAGCGAAGCCGTTGCTGACAAAGCATATTATACGACTGCAGGGTAGAGATGTGTCATTCGTTCATTTTGAGACGATTCGATCCATTCGTGAATGACTACCAAAAAGATCGAATCTTTTGTATCAATAATTCGTTCATTCCATTCCAGTATGCGCCCGATTACATTCAGTCATTCAAATGATAGATCGTTTTGAAGTCAAACAGTAGAAGTTGTAGTCGGGCGTGATCGAAGATCGAATGCGAATACCTCTTTAAGTAATTTATTTAATTAATATTCCGAATTCACCACTGCCACTAAGATTAAATACACAGCTAATCTTTTTTATTTTTATTGCAAAATGTGAAACTGGCGTATAAATTATATTTTAAATAAAAATTTTTAATCATAATCTTTCAAATCTTTTTGATTTTCGCCTATGTTCATAAATTTTTAAATATCTGCATTCCGACTTTAAAAATCAAGGGCCGCCGAGGGCTCAAGTTGAATATTTTTGTGGAAATCTTGAATTAACAGCTTTATGTACACACTTTTTACATGTTTTTTAATTATCATCTATTCAGAGCCCTTTGATTCTCTTCTCCATTTATATATTTTTAACCCCGTGTATTATTCATTATTTATATGTTTAGAAAATCAAATACATTTTGTTTCTATTTTCCCTGTATACGTGTTTGCATTACAAGCCTTTCTTATTAATTTAAACACCCATTTTATAAACATTACGAAATGAATGGAAAAAATAAAATAATTAATATGAAACTAAATGAATGAATTGAATAAAACCAAATATCAATTGACCGATACTACAACTACTGACAATACTGACAGAAATGTTATGAATGATGCGATCTAAGCAGGTCATTGATGATTGATCTATCTCGTCATTCGAAGTGAATGGTTTAAGCTGATGACCGAAATTCGTGAATGATTGATCCGTACAAGCAAGATTGTATCATTCAATACTTTCAAAGTGATCGAATCCCAACGATCCAATCATTCACGAATAACACATCTCTACTGCAGGGTCTGGACTGCAGGATATAATATCAACGGGGAAAGACAATGGATCTGGCAACTACCACTCTGCCCATTTTCTAAGACCTGCTGCCAACGGCCCAGGAAAAATAGGTAGAGTGAGTTATAATATCTATCGGCAAATACAACCAGACAAGGAGACAATCATAACTCGCCCATTTTTAGACCTGTATCACCTTGTCAGTGATACAGGAGTATTAAAATGGACAGTGCAAACTAAGTCAGGCAAAAATAGGGAGAGCACAATAAGCCCAGGAGGCTGCAGTGCCCTCGGAGTAATCTTTACAGATGAGCCCTAGGAGGAGGGGTTTTAGTCAGTTGGAGGCTGACATTCAGTAGTAGGGATGGGCAGCCCGTGTGGGTTTCCCCTCCTCGCCAAAAAAAAAAAAAAACTTGCTCTAAATGAGAAAAGAATATATACTCTAGTCATTCATGTCTGTCGTTTTCAGAAATATATTCCTTAAGAAACAAATATACCGACACGAATTTAGAATCTCTAGAAACTGATTGCCAATGACAACACCAGTGGCGTGCGTCATCTGAAGGACGGAGGAAGCAACATTTTTTGGGAACGCTGATTTTAAAAGAAAGACCGTTGTGAATACAAAAATAATAGAAAAAACTGCAAATTAAAACACAATGATACATTATTTATCAAAAACAGCAATAATTTATTATCATTATGATTATAACATCTACAGCGCTAATTTTTTGTTGTTGTTGTTTAAGGGTTTTATAGGTAAATTGGTGGCCTGTCAAATTTGATGAATTTTTGATATGTCATAGTTCAACTGATTCTGAACAATAAGTTCCTCTAGCAAAACTTCAAATTATGGACAGTTTATTACAAAAAAAGTTTATTTTATTTTTCAAGATATAAAATTGCAGTTGTTTCTAGTCAACGAAAATTAATTATTTGTGAGACCTTTAAGTAGAATAGGCAGTTTTTGTTTATTTATATACATTAAACTTTTAAAACTTATTCATGCAGAAAATGAATCTTACGTGCGGCGTGTTAGCAGAGTGCTTGGTGGCCAGATATACGCATAAAAATAAGTTATGTGGGGGTTTCGTTGTTACAAGCTGAATTTGATATAAAATTAATGATGATATACTGATGTTTCAAAATCTCAAAGCCGTCAAAAAATGTCCTACTCAAAAGGTCATTATAATCAAAAAACGAATTATTTCTTAGTGAATTAAGTGTTTTGATATTTCTACTTTTGAGTAATAGCAAATCCTTTTAATCATGAATAGAACTAGTCAGAATAAGTAGATTTTCGAACAGACCCACCACGAGAAATCATGCCTGCTCCCCTCCGATTTTATCCGCAGCCCGTTTTGCTACCCAAGCATCCTGCGCCAATTCGTTCGGTTTCACGATGTTTCCCCAGTTTCAGAAGTGAGTTCGAATTCCTGAAAATATTCCGTGACATACTACCCTGTGGTTCATGGAATCCATTTGCAAGTGTCCTGATCTTCCCCGTTAATGTGAAGGTATACGGAAGAAAAAAGAATGCCAGGATATCTGTGTATGTATCACCTTCTAACTATCTCTAACCGAACAAACCAAAATTGTAATATGACCAAATGTATAATTTCAGAGATACTCAAAAAATAATATAGTCAAGCTTATTTTCCTTCAATTGTATATTTCAACTGGGGTTGTAAAGTTTAGCTCTTAACCTTTAGAAGCCCTGTAGGTACAGAGGCTAATCAGAATTTTCAAATAGTATTAAAAGCGAGCAAGGCGACTAGGTCAGCCCTGAATTCTAGCGACTAGCGTTAGCGACTATTGTCTAGATTGTCGTCTATAGTTTGTCAACTGTACTTTCGTTGTACTGCCGTACACGTATGAAAGGCCAAATAATTTACCACATTTGGACGCGACGCGCCTCATGCCTCAATAGGGGTTATCACGCTAGGCGCACTCCTATTGTTTTACAAAATCTTATTTTTAGTTCGTACTTACCTCACTCGTGTCGCCACTTTCACCTTTCAATCATACGACGGCTGTGCAAACCTGCATCAAAAAACGGACTTGCCCACCTTGGTGTCAGTTGTCTGTTGTCACGCGATTATTGTTTACATCTCTGTGCTCTGCGTGCTAGACATTAAATATTAAGCTAAAAATTATTATTAAATTGATAGTGCTGGAGCCCTTTTGTTTTTTTTGTAAATAACGTGTCTTTACAAAAAAAATTGACTAGAAATGACTTTGTTCGGTTCTGTTGAATTTTAAAGACTGTAATGGGTTTTAAGTGTTCTGTTGCTACTTCTAAAAATTCTAACAAGGATGTGAAAATTCATATTATTGACAGGGCCGCGCCGTCCATAAGGGCAACTTGTGCCATAATATTTTTTTAATTGACATGTAAATGCGCAAATTGTTAAAAATTGTTACTTAGGGGCTTTAGAGATTGCTGATCATGAATCTGAAGTCCAAATTACGTAATATCGAAATCTAAGATGGCGGATCCAATATGGTGTCCGTAAGTTAAAAAAGAATGACAAATCAAGAAGGAAACTGCTAAAATTTGTTTTTCGGGGGTTTCGCAGTTTGCTAATCTCGTTTCGGATATTAAAATTTCGATATTTTGCAAACCAGAAAATTAAATTCAATATGGCTGCCATAAATTTTTTAAAAATTATGATGTACATGCGAAAATAGTTAAAAATTGTTACTTGCAGGTTTTTGCGATTGCTGACTACGCATTCGCAATTTCGAATTCTAAGATGGCAGATTCGAATATGCCATCTTATAAAAAAATGAGATAACCAATTAAAAATGTTGACATCTTTAAACCTAATTTTTAATAATTTGCGTTGTACATTTCATTTAAAAATATATTATGGCCGCCATATTGGATCCGCCATCTTGGATTACGATATTACATAATTTAGACTTCATATTCATGGTCAGAAACCCTTAAAAGCCCTGAGTAACAATTTTTACCAATTTTCGCATGTACATCTCATTTAAAAAAATATTATGGCCGCCATATTGGATCCGACATCTTGGATTTCAATATTACGTAATTTGGACTTTAGATTCATGATCAGCAATCTCTAAAACCCTTAAGTAACAATTTTTAACAATTTGCGCATTTACATGTCAATTAAAAAAAATATTATGGCCGCCATATTGGATTCGCCATTTTGGATTACGATATTACGTAATTTAGATTTAATATTCTCGATCAGAAACCCTTAAAAGTCCTAAGTAACAATTTTTAACACTTTGTGCAGGTACATTTCATTTAAAAAAATATTATGGCCGCCATATTGGATCCGCTATCTTGGTTTTTGAATCGCAAAATTCGGGGATCAGAAATGAGATTAGAAACCAAAAAAACCTCCCAAGTAACTATTTTTTATAATTTTAAACAATTTTTTGATACAATTTTAATTTACTTTCAAAATTTATGTCCGCGATATTGGATTAGCCATCTATAATTTTACAATTTCAAAATTCGGGCTCGATAGAATTAAAGGCAATTTTATAACGAATGGTTTAAAAAAAAAAATTAAGTTTCATTAATTCCAGGCTTGGGAATTATCGTTTGTCCAAAAAATGAGCTATTTGCCCCACTGTGTGGCGCCACGTAACTAAAGGCGCCGTAAGGCACCGCGAGTTTTGAAATCTAAAATTTAAAAAATATATAAAGTTACAATATAGCATGAACCAGGGCCGGATTATCCAATAGACAAACTAGGCAATTGCCTAGGTGCGAGAGGGCACTCCAGCAGTTCAAAACTAACTAAGTAATTTTATGTCCCAACGGTTGACGGGCGACGTTTACCGTTTACCGTCTGTTGGAAAATAAAAGATACAAGGGAATTGTTTATTCGTTATTTGATTATTTTATTTTGATAGAATTATCGTATTTATTACCTCTGTTCTGTAGCACCATTTTACATAATTGTTTATAGGATTAGCGGAGTTCGCAAGCAAGAAGACACGAAAAAGGATAAATGTTTCAATATATTTGTTAATGTTTATATTTTAGTTCAGGGAAAAATATAAATACTGCAATTTTTTTACAATAAAACATTTTTTAATGATGTTTTATATTTTTATGTCTTGCGAAACCTACTTTTTGAAGACAATATAATTTTAAGTCAAATTTCTAACTCGTAATTTGAGACTGTTTGACCTTGAAAAATTCGACAATTTCGCCTGCCTATTCAATCAGGTCGCGCATTTTGCAATCCCCTAACCCCGCCTGTAAATAAGAGGACGCAAATATTTCATTTGCCTAAAGGCGTGCCAACCCTTAATCCGGCCCTGGCATGAACTAGAAAATTTTGAATGTTTATATTCAATTGTTTAGCGTAATTTATTTGAGATACCTTTTTTCACATCTTCCCTTTTCAGCTGAAATTGGCTCTGCCCTGATTATTGATTTGTAAACAACGTGACTTCCCGAAGAAATTGCCTAAAAACGAGTCTGTTCGGTTTTGTTGAATTTTAAATACTGAGTTTTTAAGTGTCGTGTTGCTACTTTTAAAAATTCAAACAAGGACGTGGAAATGCATCTTATTTAATTGTTTTGTAGTTATTTTAATACATTAGTTATTTTAACACATATTATTTATTTCAACACAGTTTCGATATCTTGATACATTTGTAATAATTTTACTTAAGTTAGTTACTTTGGAAACTTATGTTTTTTTTTGTAAATGTTTAATACTGTATATCTTGTAACGATGATTTTCCTTAAATTAATAAATGATCAATTTCTAGTTTCGAAATGACTTATTGAAACCACTGCGCTCATACCAAACCGGTGGAAACTTTAAGCAAAATGTTTAAAAATCATTTAAAATTCCTGCCCGTTTGGTTGTATATAGCGCTAAGTGCGACGTGAGTTAAGAAACATTAATAAGATTCTTTAATCCATGGGCGATATGAAAGCAGTCCAATTATAATAATGAGCACATACACATTTCTAAAGATTTTACCATGTTTTTTGTTTACGGATAAAGCTAGTACGATTGAGGTCTATAGAAACGGTGGCTCCACTACTAAAAGAGCATCATACTAAAATGGTGATTCTGGCAAATTAGCTGATCTTAAAAACGAAAAAAAATATTTTCTTTTAAATAAATGAAAATATAGTATTTCTTTTTTAGCTTATTGGGAATATCTCTTATCATTTAGCGCCTTGATCCATGTTCCCTATTAATCCTATCCTCTTGCTTACTCGTATCCTATCATTGATTTTTCACTTTTACTGAATTCGTTGCAAATTCAGTTGGCTGTGTCTTTAAGTTAAATATTTCTCTAAGAACCAGAAATACTTAATATTCATGCTCTCAGTCAGGTCGCATGTGATAGTTATATTCGCGGTATAATTTACGCTCATTATTGACTCTATCTTCACCAAATCCGGTTTATTTAACCAAAACATACCAGTTTGTCTGAGAAATTTTGTAATTAAGATTAAATATTATTCGTTTTGCGTATCAAACTTTCTCACACTTATTATAACATTCAAACATATGAGAGCAGTACTATGACCTAGCCAATCTATCCTTGACAAAAATATGATTTACTAATTTTACATTTTTATTGAAATATGTATTAATTTTTGTAGGGTTTAGTTCAGTGGCGTAGCGCCCCTTCCTGTTCAATTGTAACGAGATATTGTTGATATATTTTCTTTTTAAATTTTAAGAGTTCTTAAAACAAAAGAAAGGCAAAAAACTCTTATGTTTATTATGTTTTAAATTATGTAATAAAACAGTAAGGATTATCTCTCGGTAGGTGCACATGGAGTCTGTATGAGGTGTTGCCATTATAATAAATAATGATTATAATATCGATTTTTCCAAATCCATATAAGGTATATAGAATTTTTTTTTGACAATTTCTATTTCTAGTGTGCTAGGTGAACATAGTTTTAGCCGCCTAAAGACAATAACACTATATACTAGATATACGATGTCAGAAGATAGGTTGTATAATTTAGCAATTCTAACTGCATAATCGATATTTTCAAAAAATATTAATTTTGAAAGAATGTTTGATAAAGGACACCGCACGTATTATAGGTAAATTGGTGGCCTGTCAAATTTGATGATTTTTTCATATGTTATAGATCAACTGTTTCTGAATAATAAGTTCCTCTGGCAAAACTTCAAATTATGGACAGTTTCTCCGATAGAGATATCCAAAAACTCGACCTACCCCTCGATACTGTATCAACGATAAGACTATTTACCATTATTTGATCTTAGATTGATGTGCTTGAAGTTCCGGTTTTGCCGGAAGTGACGTCAAATCACGTTTTTCGAATGCACAAAACCCGTTTACTTCAATTTACTGCATCATTATATAAGTAGCTTTATTAAAATTCACTATTTTAGTAAATAAGTAAGTACGTGAATTGATTGATAAAACACTGATGCTAGCTTGATACCGGGTACATCATAATCTTGGTACAACAAAGTTGATTATATTTTTCAAGATATAAAATTGCAGTTGTGTCTAGTCAATGAAAAGTAATTATTTGTGAGACCTTTAAGTGGGCAGTTTTTGTTTATTTATAATACACTAAACTTTATTATTTTTAACAAAAATTTCATAGCAAAAGGACAAAAACATCAACATATAATTATAAGTAACTAATTTAAATCTAGTCTAGTCACTAAACTTCGACAACGTCCATTGCGTCACGGTCTCCAGCATCTTCATTCTTCAATTACCCCCCAAGATATTCGCGGGTGGATATTTTACGTGAGCTTTGTGTCGTGCATATCCTAAACACCAAATTATACTTGCTACGTGGCGACAAGTTCCTATTGTTCGACTTCTAGTCTTGCAGGTACAATAATAGGATACAATTGGTTGTTGACGTACAACAACTTCTCCTACTTGTCCCATTTGTTGGTCGTAATTATAATGCACCCACAATTGATACTTAATCGCATTGCGATGCCTAGACCTAACACGAATTCTCAACAATCCCGGCTCACTGACACTTGCATAATATTCGAAAGTATTATCGCCTTCTTCTTCTAGGTTGCCTTGAACGTATGATGGAGCCATTTTAATTTGGAATGTGCCAAATGTCAAATCTCTGGTACGTGAAAATCAGGCAAATTATTCTCCTGCAATAATATCCATCTCACAGTCTAAATCGCAGCATTTTCGCTTCTACTCTAGCTTGATGAAGGCATTGCATATACAGATAACGTCAGCCAAGTACGTACAAGTAGCATATTGAATGCGCAATCATATAAATACTTGCCTGCTTATGCGTTCCGATTGCTTTTCTAAGTTTCAAAGCAAGTCATTCTTATTATAAAACCTAACATGGCAGAGTGCATTAATACGCTTATTGTGACTTCCGTGGGAGTTTCGTTGTTACAAGCTGGCCACCCCCTGGGAGGGGGTGGCATCCACCCCCTATAAATTAGCGAGCCTCCGCATAATATAGAAAGTTTTCTGCTAAGTATTTACTATTATACTGCCAAAAATGAACGAAATTCGTTCAATATGACATTATTCCGAAGTTAAACTAGTTACTGTAGTAACGTATTGATATAATTTAAACAAATCAAAAAGTCTATCTATAAATATAATTACAAATTAGATAGAAACAGATAGAAGATAGATAGAATACAGTCGAAGAAAAAGAGGTGACGCACTTCACGATAATTAGAGGATGACTGAAAATTAAAAAAAGGTTTTTACTAGATATCAGAAAAATATGAGAAATTTTCAACAAATATTAGGATGCCTTAAAAACTTTCAAAGTACGTGAAACACTTTACATTCTAAAAAATAATGTTGTTCTACGACTTTACAACCAACGATTTAATTATCGGCTTTGTTATTGTTTTTAGGCGTTGTTATAAATCTTTTAGATAATTTATCATATTGATATAACTCTACCAGAGGCATATTTTCTTAAAGTTGCATTAAAATATATGCATTATTATTTAAAATATCATTAATTGTTTAAAAACGGCCAATCAGAATTGTAATTACTTTTTGCAACTTAACAAATCGACCAAAAAGGTTCGGATAGGTCTAGATCTTCACAATTTCATAACGAACAATTTGTTTTCTTTATAGCGCATAGCGATAGGAAGCATACTATTAGATTCAGCATTATTTAAATTCATTCATTTTTGTTTTATTAGGGAATAATAAACTAGAGAGGTCATAAACTACAAAGTTGTATAGATAAAAATAAATCCAATATTTACATTAATTAAATTTATATATATTCAAGCATGTGTATAATATACATATATTATATATGCAAATATGCGTGTATATTGTACGTTCTACTTTTATTTACAATATTTCTACTTCTGACAAAGAAAAACCAAAATTTCACTTAATTTCTAGATTCAGTTTGTGTGTGAGAATTTCCCTTTTAGGCAAAAAAAAAATAACATACTATAATGTTATAGCTGTAGTGGTAGATATATATGAGGAACATGGTAAGATCACGAATTCATTTGTTATTTAATATTTTATGCAACAACTAACTGAAGGAGTTAAGAAAAAAAAAGAAACCTCGAAAGAAACAATGCATATTTTCAATACATTTTTAAATTGTTCGGTACTTGTATATAAAGAGAATATTTGAAAATATATGCTAGTTTCAATTTTAAAATGCTTGTACATAAATATCTTATGGAATCAGGTAATTTGTATAGTTGAAAGGTGTGGAATTTAAATAAGACCTTTGCTGAAAATTATTCTTAAATCAGTATTTTAACAGACAGAATGATTTCTTATAGTCCAGTCAGTGAGGACTGAGGGCATTAAAAGTCTAAAACCTATTAACAATTACAAAAGTTTATAAACATTGAGAAATGATTGTGTAAGATATAACAGCAATAAAACTAATTTTTGCTGCCGTTTGCAAAGTCCGGAACGTTGTTAAAATTGTAAAGAACGTAATTTTACAATAATTTACAGAAAAAATTCCAAAAGAGCAGCAAAGCTGGAAAACTGTCTTTTGTGATATATTACACAAACATTGAGGTTTGCTGACAATTTGGGAATACGCAACATATACATTTTTCAAAAATTAATGTTTTTGTTAATAACTCGAAAACAAAAATCTCAAAAGTGCAGAAAACTTCTAAGAAAGTTTTAATTATTGCCTCTAACACCTTTAACACTTCTACCACCTAAATTTGCTAAATTTTCTGTTGCATGGATCATAATTTTACATATTTCTACAATGCAAGCGTTGCAATGTTCACTTTGGGTTCGTCCCAAAAAATATAACAGTTTAAAATTTTGTTAGCAAATGTTAGATACAAACTACTACATCTTATATTAGGTTTGCTAACACTTATATGAAACGGAACCATGCAAAATTAATAATAATAGTGATTTTGCACTTTTTGTTTCCCAGAAAAATTGTAAAAGTTTAGCAAATAGATTGCATCGTTTGAAACAATATCCCTTACGTAAATAGGAATTTGCTACTCTATAGAAAGTACACAAGCCATTTTCCGTAAATATACGTGAAATATTAGGTTGTCAGCATTTTTTTCATTCCAGAAAATTAAGCAAACTTTTGAAAATCTGAGGTGGAGATTTAAACACTGACTCATATTTAAATCCAAGTTTGCTGCTCTTTATAACCTGCGCGACATATAGTACACGGAAATTAGGCAAATTTATGTGGAATAGAAGAAAAAAATTATAATAAGCTGAAATGTCTATAATAGTTAGCTTATGTGTGTAAGAATACATATCAAAAAAGTTCCCACCACTGAGGGAAGTTAACAAAAATAGACGCAATATTAGACAATTTAATGGTGAGCGATACAGCATTTGGAAATTCCGTTTAAGAGCCTTACTGGCAGAAGAAGATGCATTGAAAGTGCTTGACGAAGATCCTCCAGCAGATCTCAATGACCACTGGAACAAACTGGAGCGGTTAGCTAAAAGTACTATTATACAATACCTTAGTGACAGTATGATAGGTATTGTCACAGAAGAAGCAACTGCTCGCAATATTATTAACAAGCTGGATTCAATCTATGACAGGAAAAGTCTAGCAACTCAGTTATCAGTTCAAAAGACTTTATTGAGCTTGAAGTTTAAGGGTGATAAATCGTTAGTAAACCATTTCCTCATATTTGACGAATTGATGATCGAACTTTTAGCAGCTGGAGGAAATCTAACTGAAATGTCAAAGATAGCCCATCTACTTCTCACCCTACCAGTATCCTATGATGGCATTGTAACCGCTATCCATACATTGATAGACGAAAATTTAAGTCTAGCATTTGTTAAAACTAAATTACTAGACTATGAAACAAAATTAAAGAATGAGAGCGGTGACACAAGTAGTAAAGTGTTACATGCTGAAACCAATCAATTGAAAAATTTCTCATCTTACAAGAAAAACAGATATCAAAACCAAAAGGGTGCTAATCAAACAAACAGGAGATATTATTCGAATCAAGGTCATCGAAAAACAATTGACAATTTTCATTCCACCATAAAATGCAAACATTGTGGTAGAAGAAATCACAAAACCAAAGACTGCTATTATTTTAAGAAGTCTTTTCAAAGGACTGAAGAACCAAGTCGTCAACGGACCCTGCAAACAGTTCAGCTAGAATCAAATAGTGAAAAGGTAGGAAATAAAGCTCTGCAAACACGTGATTCAGTGAATGAAATAACATTTATACTAGACTCTGGTGCTACAGATCATATGGTGAATCAAGAAAATGTTTTTACAGAATACAGACAGTTGGACAGTCCATTGGCAATCTCTGTTGCAAAAATTGGTGTCTCAATCATGGCAACTCTGATAGGAAGCATCAATGTTATTACTGATCAAGGGGTGACTGGAATTATAGAAAGTGTTCTATATGCTGCAGACATACCATACAACCTACTGTCAGTACGTCGCATCCAGAAAGCTGATATGACTGTTATCTTTGAAGAAAATGGTGGCGTGAGTATAAGAAAGGGTAACAAAACAATTATACGAGGTAAGCCCTAAAATAATTTAATTACAATTAACCTAAAAATTTTTAAACCCTTAAAAAGTGTGGCGAATATACTTTCTAAAGCACCATTAAACAAGTATAAACTTTGGCATGATCGGTTAGGTTACATAAGTAAACAGAAATTTTTACAGTTAAAAAACATTAAATTTTTGGACGACAAAAACTGTCTAAATAATATTCATCCTGCTCAAGATATTTGTGAAACTTGTATTTACGGAAAACAAGCGCGTTTGCCGTTTTCCAAAGCCAAAGATAAATCATATATTAAAAGACCGTTATTTATTATCCATTCAGATGTGTGTGGTCCAATAAATCCACCCACTATTGACAATAAAAGTTATTTTATAACATTTATCGACGAATATACTCATTATACAGTTACTTATTTATTATCATATAGATCTGAAGCTTTTAAAGTTTTTCAAGATTTTGTAGTGAAAGGTGAAGCAGACTTTAATTCAAAAATTGTAAACTTATATTGCGATAATGGAAGAGAATATCTTTCTAATGAGTTTAAAAATTTCTGTGCTGAAAGAGGCATCACTTATCACTTAACCGTACCATATACACCGCAACAAAATTCAGTAGCGGAACGTATGAATCGGTCAATTACAGAAAAGGCCAGAGCAATGGTACATGGAGCTGAATTAGATAAAAGTTTATGGGGTGAGGCAGTACTTACAGCCACATATTTAATAAATCTAACACCTACTAAAGCACTTAAACAAAATAAAACTCCGTTTGAACTGTGGCATAATAAAAAGCCCAGAATAACTCATTTGAGAATTTTCGGTTCTACTGCATATATTCATAATAAAGTCAGAAAAGACAAATTTGATAAAAAATCAAATAAAGGCATATTTGTTGGGTATCACCCAAATGGTTACAAAATATTAGATATTGAAACTAATAAATTTATTACAGCACGTGATGTAATTTTTGACGAAATTAATTTTAAAACATCAAGACCTGTACTTGATGAAGGAGTTACAACATCAAGATTGAAACTTGATGAAGGCGTTCCGCCTGAAAACTCCATTGCAAATAAAATGCCTAAAACTACTTCAGAAGTAGTTAATATCCCAATAGAGCCTATAGAAAATGAAATAGGTAAGCCTATAGAAAATGAAATAGGTAAATCTGTTATTAAAACAGATAAATCTGTTACCAAAACAGATAACGAACACTGTAAACCTTCGACAACCGAAAATAAATTACAAAAAGTAGAACAAAGACGGAGTGAACGGATTAAAAATCTTCCTACCGTTTCATATAACGAAGAAGGAGATATAAATAATTACATTTTGTGTGCACAATCACTTATTTGTACAATTCCTCAAACTTATAACGAAATAAAAAATGGGGATGATAAAATTCAGTGGGAGCAAGCAATAAATGAAGAAATAAATTCTCTAATAATAAACAATACATGGACTTTAGTTGATCGACCTTTTAATAAAAACATAGTAGACTGTAAATGGGTATTTGCTATTAAAAATGATGCTTATGGAAACATAAATAAATATAAAGCACGATTAGTAGCGCGGGGATTTAGTCAACAGTATTTATTAGACTACAATCAAACGTTTGCACCGGTAGCTCGTATTTCTACATTTAGATTTCTTATAATATTTGCCAATCAATATAAATTAGTATTACATCACATGGATGTTAAAACTGCTTTCCTTAATGGTATTTTAAAAGAGGAAATTTATATGCGAGTACCGGATGGAATTGAAAATAAACAAAATCAAGTCTGTAAGTTAAATAGATCCTTGTATGGCTTAAAACAGAGTGCGAGATGTTGGTTCGAACATTTTGACAAAGTGTTAAAACAGCATAATTTTAAAAACTCTTTAGTGGATCGTTGTTTATATATCTTAGACCGAGGCCACTTGAATAAAAATATTTATGTTATATTATATGTAGACGATCTCTTAATCGTTACAGCTGATAAAAATACAATGACAAGTTTTAAAGAATATTTAAAGAATGAATTTAAAATGGAAGATATGCATGAAATAAAACTATTTCTAGGTATTAGAATAAACAGAAATAAAGATGAAATTACATTAGATCAAAATTTATATTTGAAAACAGTATTGAATATGTTTAATATGAATAACTGTAAAGCTGTTAATACACCGTTGCCTAGTAAATTAAATTATACCGATTTAAATTCGGACGAAAACATTAATGCACCATGTCGAAATTTAATCGGCAGCCTAATGTATGTTATGTTATGTACACGGCCAGATTTATGTGCATCAGTTAATTTTCTAAGTAGATATCAAAATAAAAATAACAAAGAGTTATGGCAATGCCTCAAACGCATTTTGAGATATATAAAAGGGTCGATTGAACTTAAATTGGTATATAAACAAAGTAACTTCAATCATATCTTGGTGGGTTACGTAGACTCTGATTGGGGCAATAATGAAACAGACCGTAGAAGTACAGCGGGATATATTTTCAAACTGTTCGAAAATTCCACAGTATGTTGGAATACAAAAAGGCAAAATTCTGTTGCAGCTTCATCAACTGGGCACTGTTTGAAGGTGTACGTGAAGCTTTATGGCTTAAATCTCTTTTAAGAGATATCAATATTATCATCAATGAGCCTATTATTATATATGAAGATAACAATGGTTGTATTGCAATAGCTAACAACCCAGTATTTCACAAGCGCTCAAAACATATTGATATCAAATATCACTTCACAAGAGAGCAGATTGAACAAAAGAAAGTAATTTTACAATATATTTCCACAGGTAACCAATTGGCAGATGCATTTACCAAGCCATTACCATTCCCAAGATTCAGCGATCTTCGTTTGAAAATGAGCTTGGAGGAAGCTAATAATAGGAACATAAATAATAGTGAATGATTTCTTTGGCCTGATTGGGTTTTTGGGGGTTTTCCCAGTCCAAGCAACAAATGTTGGGCCAATTTTTTTTTTTTTTTTGTTTGATTACTCCCCCATACTTATAAGTCAAATTATATTTTATTTATATTTTATAATACAAGCTATTTTTTTTTCTTTTTGAGTGGGAGTATTAGATATGCTCACTCAGTACATGTTACAAAAAGAAGAAAAAAAACTATTAATATATATGGCTTACTCGGAACACGTGCGTAAGCACACATAACTGCTGAATAGATATTAGTAAAATCTTAAGCTGAAATATTAAAAAGTTATTTAGTCATAAGAATAAACTGTACCCGAACAGAACTAAATAAAACATCTTCTGGCTTCTATTTAAATATTTCTATTATTTCGTTTAGCCCTATTTCCTATATATATCCAATAGATATTTCTATTACTTTTACTTCCACATCCAATGGAAGTATAGTAACAACAAAAAAATTTCTAAAATTTTTCATTGTTCAAACAGGCTTAAAATGTCATGAAACGTCGAGATTTTAAGTTTGAGGGAAAATAAAATTTCTGCCTCTGTCGGTCTGTCTGTAACTTTTTTGTGCGCACGTTTACTCTGGAACCGTTTAAGATATTGACTTGAAATTTGGTACATATATGTATTTTAACGAAATCTGAAACTGGATTATATTTTCATCTTGTTCCGTCGAAGGGTTGGGGGTAAATTGGGGTAAACTTGGTGTAAATGGGTAAATCAAGCAGGTAAGAGTCCATAAAATTGGTATTTAGTATATACAAGAGAAGCTAAGGTTTCAAAAAAATTTTTGGCATTAGCCACCCCCATTACCACCCGCATCCCATTATTAAAGGGGATGAAAAAAATGTGATTTAGTGTATGTACAAGAACCAGAAACCTCAAAATATTTTTTTAATTAATCCACCCCCACTACCACCCCCTATCACCACCCTCACCCCGATGTCGGGTATCGTTTTATGAATTTTTGGGGTAGAAGATTTCAAATATTATATTATTAAAGTTTCATAAACAATTATTTCCACACACAAAGTTTTTTCGATGTAGTGACTTGGATAGAGAATCTGGATGTGGAAGTAGTGATTCCTTGGGCAACGGTTTTTATGTTATTAAATCGTAAACTGTAGGGTTAATATGAGTTAGTTTAATTCAATTCTATATAATTTATAAAAAGTTGTTGAAACCGAATGCTACAAAACAGAATATTAAAAGGCTGGATAAATATTGTGTTTCCATCCAAAAGCGTTTTTGTTACCTACCCCCAAGTTTGCCGTCGATTAACCTAAACACCCTTAAAAATCTGCAAACGACCTATCAGACAAGTTTTATAGAAAATTTAATTCTCAATATTTTTCAATACCTCTAGTTTTGTCGTAGAATATCACATTTCCAAAATATTATTGAGAAACCAGCACGGTGTCATTATAAGGGTGAAACAGGGATGAAGCTCACCAGTTAGGGATGGGAACTTTTTGATCCCGTATTCCTACACCTATCAACTGTCGATTCAGAAAATATCAGCTTATTATAATTTTTTTCTTCTATTTTTGCTAATTTCCGTGTACTAATAGGGATTTCCCCGTTTCCTCACGAACGTTAATGGCATCTACCGTAAGTTTTGCAAATGTAGATGTAGTCTCTTCGATGAGGAATTATGGTTAAATATTTTTTAATTTACTTGACAATCGAATATTTCACGTATATTTACGAAAAATGATTTGCGCACTTCCTATAGAGTAGCAAATTTCTATTTACGTAAGGGACATTGTTTCAAAAAAAGTAGTCTGGAAGTTATGACCAAAAAACTTTCTTCAATATTTAACCATAAGGGCGAATAAGTCTCAACGGACACGTTTTAAAAAATATATATTGCAGATACTACAGTTTTTTCACCCAAAATATATGCTTCCGAAGTATTCCACGCTCAATGCTCTACGCAAAATTATTACTTTTGTGTGTACCCTGCGCACCTTCTGAGAACTCCTGTATATTTGCTTAGAAATTCAGCAAAACCAGCCACAACTGTGATTTGATATGCTTGTCATGCAAAAACGTGTTTCTACAAAACAATAAATCGAGCATAATGGAATATCTGTGTATACAATCGATTAGAAAGAAAAGGTATTTGTATTCAAATCCTATAAAATGCTACTTTGTAACTGTCTAGCTGCAAAAGTACTGCTAACTATTGCTTGAAAAAGTGACCTAAATAGATTTAAAAGAAACGTCCTACTAAGAATAATTCAATTTCTATAAAATTGTATCTAGGTGACGTCTGACATAGAGATCTGTGGCAGACATTTCACTGAATCACCATTTCATGAATTAATAATATGTTATTCCCTCCAGTCCATTCCAAGACAAGTCAAAGGTGAATTACTTAGTTAATAAGATTGTTGTTGAATATAAAATTCCTAATTTATCTCGCACACGACTTATTGGAAAGTGCTGTACAACCTCGTGCGGATATAAATAAGCCGGCTAGCTGCCGCAATCTGTTACATATCAGCCATATGCATTGCACTGTGAATGCAGCGTTCGATGGGCAGTAAACGACCTCACGACCTCGAGTCTAAACTGAAATTACACCAAAAAAATAGTAAATAACCATACCAGATTGTGTACCGTACGAGAAACTATGGGTGAGGCATTTCCTTGTATACAGTGGAAATCATATAATCGTCTGAGCTATTATTATTTTCAGAATATCGTCACTAATAACCATGGTTAATAATTTTACGCATCGCTGAGTAAACAGCATAAATATTAATAAAAACGAAAACGAAAGTTTTATTTCTGCTGGTTTAGAACATCAGTTTTAAATTCTTCACAGAATGTTAAGAGGTTTCTTTTTAAGGAGGCTGTGTTTAATGGAGCAAAAACTGAAATAAAGAAATACATTTTAGAAGTCCCTAGGGAAGAAATTCATTACGTCGTAAATCCCAAACCGTACATTATTTTAAATTAATAATAGTATTATAATCCCCCAATGTTTATTCTGTATATTCATTACTATGAAAGTCTCAGCACTGTATATTTTTATTTATATGGTGGGGCATATTATCTGAGTAGATGTGTTATATTTTTATTTTTATATATAGGCATTTATATTTTTCACATCATAATTATTAAGTTAATATGTCTATACTTGTTTGTATTCTCCATGGACAGTGCCTGCATGGCACTTCTTTGAAGTATTAAGTTTATTTACACCATTTTATATTTATTCGTATCTGTAATTATTATTATCTGTTCATAAATAAACTTTATTCTATTCTATTCTACTTTATTCTATTCTCGAAATTTCTGTCTAATACAATTAATTACTAAACATACGTTGTCTTGTAGTTACATCAAAACACAAGTTTTTTTTTAATTAAAAACAAAGTTGGACGTTTTTTTGTGTTACCTACATCCTTCACCAGTTTTCCGAAATATTGTGTGTGCAATTTTTAATCTATTTAAAAACGAGGTTCTATGCTCGGTTATGTAATTATCCGTACATCTCTGTGTCCGATTTGAATGTATTTTCACTAATGTGTCAAGTATAATTTATTTTTTCTGAAAAAATCCCAGTGCTGCGACCGGGAATCGTACCCTAAAATCAAGGGACAATAGGCTATATCATCACGACCACAAAGCAGAGAGGTAGGCAGGAAAGGGGAGTACAAATTTTAAAAGGGTTTTGAAAATTAGTCACAGCTCCACCATTTTGTAGAAAACAACTTATGTTTAAATAAATACAGTAGTCGATTTATTGCCTAAAATTGATGTTAAAGTCGATAATACCGACTCAGTGGCGCATTGCTTAAGATGTTAGGCTTGCGACCACGGACTCCCGGGTTCGAATCCTTGCTAGGGTATGGATGTGTAGTGACGTGTTGCCGAGACGGTAGCAGTAGGCTAGACCGCGATTGTGTGAGAGTCAACACTAGTCGCTAGTCGCTCTTCTCTCCTGAGTTCGAGTCTCAGCCGCAGCAATCTCACAGGGAATAGTTGTTGTGTTATTGTCTATGTGTACGTGTCCTGGTTGAGTGGTGAAATAGCCAGGACGTGAATATAAATAAGGTGTTAAAAAAATATGTCTTAACCAAATGTGAAAAGTCATCAAGACGGGCCCCTTGATGTGAAAAGAGTGTCCCCTGTCTCAATCCTCGTTTCGTTTATTAGGTGAAAATTAATGGGAAAGAATATTTTTTGGGATTGAATTCACATTTTTACACATAATATGTTAGTTTATTAGAGCCTCTTGGCTAAAGAAGTATATCCAAGGCCAAAATCGAAAAAAAAAACTAAAAGTGACTTTTCAAATTAAAAAATAGAACCAATTTAGGGTCTAAATTTTTATTGTTAATCAGTGCTTCATAAGTAGAATACAGAGGTGTTACAAAGAAAAACGGGAAGTTTTTTTGAGCTTCGAGAATCAACTCGTTTCTAGAACTACTACCAAACACATTGGATATATATATATTTTTTTGTTTGTAAGCCCCAAGCTATCGTAAAAGCATCACCTGGACCTTACAAAATGACTTTAGAAGTTTCCATAATATAAAAATTCCGAATAGGAATCACAAATAGACAAACAGCATTGGTTGTAACCAAGTCCTGCACCTGGACCAAAACTAGCAGGGCAATAAGAACTGTACTAATTGCAGATTGAGTTCTACAGCCCCAGTCTTGCCGACGCGACTCTAGCTCCACTCTATCAAATAATTAAGGACATGAGAGAGCCTACAGAATCCCTGGCTCAATATTTTACAAATGTTATGCCACATTCATCAAGTGAATAGTAGTGATAAAGGCCGGTTTGCAAAGGAATATATTTCCAAGTATACGCACAAAGTTATACTTAGTTACTAACCATGGACATAGCAATATATAAATCGATACTTGGCCAGCACTGAGGTTTGATACACAGAGAGAAAGAAAATAAAATCAAATGTTGTAATGTTTTCCCCGTCTTTGCTTGTTAAGTGATTGGTTGAAACGTGTACATGAATCTCAAAGCACGGTATACTAGAGCAAACGATGATCAAATTTCTCTGAACTAGACGAAGAAAGAGCTACAACAT
Source organism: Rutpela maculata (assembly GCA_936432065.2). Taxonomy (NCBI): domain Eukaryota; kingdom Metazoa; phylum Arthropoda; class Insecta; order Coleoptera; family Cerambycidae; genus Rutpela; species Rutpela maculata. The sequence continues at coordinate 269,499,877 of OW386285.2, forward strand.
TTGACACCTTTATCTCTCATTGCGGTCGTCGCTTTTCAGTACTAATGGGATGGTCTATATATTACAATATCTATGCTGATAACAGGACTGTAAATGTATAACTGCTAAGAAGTACATATCGAACATCCTATAAATATCTAATCTCTTTTGTTCCATTTGTTAGAGAATAGTTAGTTAGACAAGAGTTAAAAGTGACCGATATTAACATAATGGATTAGCCAGCCAGATTCTCTGATCTCAATGTCATTGGACATAAATGGTGTGAACTTGGGTGTAGTTACAGCAAAGGTAGAAGCGGGACGAGATCTACAGTAAATGGGGGGAGGGCGCTCGACTGCGACATTATACATTGTAACTAATCACAGTTTTCACATCTATAGCTAACAAGTATTGTCATACTTGTAATTTAAAGGAGAAGACATCATTATTAAATATATTAATATTTCATTTTATCTTCAGTTTATGTTTATTACCTCTTTTCTGTTGTTGTTTTTTAATAAATTAATCATCATGGGAGCAAACATTTTAAATACTTTATGTTCATCATCCACACCGTGGACCCACATAGTGTTAATGGCATTTCAATACTGTATATTGTAAGTGTGATCAATAGCTAAGGGTAAGCGTAAAGGTGAACCAAAAAGTCCAAGAAAGTTTTAGAATCTTATTCAGTTTTAAATCGTTTTTATTGAAATTCTATATTTCAGATATTCTAATCAACGATTTATAATGATATAAAAAACATTCTATGATAACCAATACTTTGTGGTGATAAACCTGATAATTTGTGACTTTTCTAAAACATTGATGCTGCCCTTTGTATTTTTGTCGACTATCTACACCAACTTCTCAAAACTCGAGAGACACTAAACATTACAAATCAAGTCACTTGTTGGTCTTAGTGTTCAGTCTTGTAAAAACAGAAATGAAGGAAATTATTTCAATGAATAAATTACTTTAAAATAATAAAAAAAGAAAGTGGATATGCCTTGCACTTTTAAGCCAAGTTTCAATTAAAAATTTAAAAAAATTCTATTTGGATAAAATATTTGGCATTGAAAGTTAGAGCCATATGCCAACTTTCATTGCATTTGAATAAAAAAAAAATACTACTTAAAGTAAATAGCTTTTTATTTTTTAACACGATTAACACCCCACCTAAATTACTACATAATTCCACCCTTCTTCTAATTCTTTGTAACATCTTCTAACGTATTTTTATTATTATTATTAATATTAATTTTTGTTCAAATGAAATGAAAGTTGACATATAGCTCTAAATTTCAATGCAAAATATTTTATCCAAATAGAATTTTTCGGTAAAATTAACAGAAAGACCAGTTTACCTACAATGATTTATTGTCTATTATTTTCTTCTTAGATTAACTCCGCGAGTTAGGTCTCAAGCGAACCGAGACTGCAGAAAATGAAAGCCGTACAAATTTCTTTTTGGTATATTACACCTATAGCAAACACAATCCGGGGACACACTGTATGTGAACTTTGACCAGATCAAGACCTATATTTATTTATTCGTTTCTTTATTTATCTATTAATATTATTAATATTTGCTCTAGTTGCCTTTCACATAAATAACTGAATTCATTATTTTTACGTGGCATTTTAGAGTTTTAATAATTTGGAAAATTGAATTCTCAGCTGTTTGGTTCATTAATATTTTTTGAAACTTCAAGTATCTATTAAGAAAATGACATCTTAATGTCTAAATGGAAGAAGTAGTTTCAAGTATATCAGTAGTGACTTGCTGCTCGAAAATGCCTCGATACTTCCACTTTTGTATAGAAGAAAATCCTTTTAACCCTGAATAAAACAAGTTAAAATAAGTAGGTTTTCGAACAGACCCACCTCGAGAACTCATGCCTGTTTAGAACACATTTTTATTAATAATAGCACATTGAAAACCCAATATATTCAATATTTCTTATTCTATAACGGATTAACAAAAAAATATGTAAATAATGGTAAAATAACTAAAAACACCAAATAGAAAATAAAATAACCGTAAGCTAAAAACCCTCCTAAACTAGGCTTAGAACTATTTTCAAAATGTTTTCAGATTAAAATGAATGATATTTGTTATTTATGCAAAATAAAAACTGCTGAAATATTAATTTATCCAGAAAAATCTAGAGTTCCTTCGAATTGACTTGGCTCAATTATTGCGCAAAATATTTTAAAATTTCATGAAATACATCAACTACCATTAAGAATAAATACTACAGAAATCGATGATGTAGTCAGTATTGAGAACTATTTTAAACTCCATAGTGACACCTGGCATAAGATCTGTGCAAATTTATTTGGCAACTTGGAGTTAACAAGGAAAGTAAACCAAAATGAGAATCAAGACGTGGACAGATTTTAGCACTGGAAAGAACTTGAAACATATATCTTGTAAGAATATCGTTAATCAACTTTAAGAGAAATATCTTGCACTTCTCTTTTTCCATTCACTTGCAGGCTGTGATATCACGTTTTCCTTTTTTGAGAAAGGAAAAGAGAAGTGCTGGTACGCTTGGAATTCCTTTCCGAAGGTCACTGCCACTTTCATAGATTTGGTTAAAGACCCAAAGCAGCCAAATAGTGAGCAATTAATAATGTTCTCAAAGTTTGTCATAACAATTTACATTAAGTATTCCGATATAGATAATATCGACCTCTGCCGAATGTAGTCATTTGCACAAAAGTACCGGTCGGTTGAGTTCCTACCCCCAACAACGAATGCTCTGCCAATTCACATCAATAGATGTATTATTTATCAAGTAGGATTTGTTTGGGGCATGCTCTGTCAATCATACCATCATAACCATTAATATAGTTATGAATTATAGATAACGATAAATGGGTGCCGATGTGGACCAATTAAAAAAAATAAGAAGTTCAAAATTTGTGAGCAAAACTGCAAATGTTTTTGGAAGAAGATAAATTGTTGTAATCTAAGTTTATTAAAGTTTATTTCAGAGATGTAGCTATGCACGGGCAATTCGAACAGTTGCCCGGGGCCTCAGGCTTTTGGAGGCCTCTCAGGGTCCCACGAAATAGTAATATCGCATTGTGTTCACATTCGCAGCGGTGTGGTTTCCCCGAAATATGGGACACCCGATGCGAATCAATCAAAAACAATTTTGCTTCCTGCCGTGTCATACAGTGTCTCTATATACGAATATTTTTCGAGTTATTTTCCATATTCGAGGATTTGGCGGATTCGCCGGTAATTTCAATTAATTCATAAACAGCAGGGTATTTATTATTTCCTGGTAACATTCACATGGTGCGCATAAAGAGATTTTCACAATAGTTTCCTTCAGTATGTAGAAGTTAAATAAATAATAGAGGCTACTGAAAATATTGAAATTTAAAAAATCATCAAAAAATATCTCTAAAAGTAAGAAATAAAAAATCACTCAGTTTTACTATTATCTGTCTACTTATTAGTGGAAAGTAGCAAGGAACTGTATTTTATTACCTAATATCAATTTGAAATCAGTGGAAACCGTATTTTTGAACTTAGATATTTTTGCACCGATTTCAAAATGATATTAGGGAATAAGATACAGTTCCTTGCTACTATCCAGTAATAAGAAGTCAGATATTAGTAAAACTGAGTAAAACTTTAGAGATATTTTTGAAGGCGGTTCGATTTTATTTTTAAATTTTTTTATATCTTGTTTTTTTTTGCGTATCACTATTGTCTATAGGGGGCCCAAAATGTATGTCGTCCCAGGGCCCCATGTAGCCTAGCTACGCCTCTGGTTTATTTTCATTATTTAGGTACAACAATTTATTTATTTTAATTTCTATTAAATGGTTTTTATTGTTAATTTTACCATTATTTATATATTTTTTTGTTAATGCGCTATGCTCTGTCGAATGGCGTCAAGATCATTTCTCTATTTCTTACCGTTTTAGAGAAAAAAGTATGTATATATGCAGATGCAACTAGCCCCTTTGAGTGCGGTAGGGAAAGCAGTCATAGGATTCTTGAAGGTGTGTCTGTAAGAAAATCTACTTGCTTTTCCATGGTTAAAAGGATTTGCCTTTACTCAAAAGTGGAAGTATCAAATACCTAAGTCACTAAGCTATATGTTGAAATGTTAATAATACTACATTAGGGAATTAGGAGCAATTCTTTGTTACCTTCCACTAAACGGCATTTGTAAGATGCTTATTTCTTAATTTTTAGTAGCATTTTCTATTTCGGGGGAGGGTGGTTCAAAGTTTTCTTGAGGTTTTTGTTTTTAATAAATATGATTCAATGCACTGAAAGTTCAATTTTTTATTGAAAGTTCATTCTGGACTTCAAGATTATTCTTTCAACTACTGCTAATTGGTTTGATAGGTCACCACTTAGAGGTACAGATTTACTACGGGTTCGCAATTCTACGGGTACAACTTTTTGAAAATCTGTATTAAGCCCATGATGGTGCATGAAAGGACAAACAAATACACGGAAACCTATGACAGCCTCATCAAACCAGATAGCCGTGGCCGCAGAAGAGTAATCTTGAAAATTAGAATGAAATTATACAATGAGCTTGGTATCGAACTTATTATATATTATTCCGTTTTTTGTTTGGTCAAAGCGTAATTTTTGCTTCATAGTTTTCTGTATGTTGCATCTGGATCTGGATTATTTAGAAGGGTTTGAGCTGGTGCTCACGTGCACTTAGGCCTCATGTGTGGGTCATGGTCACCTAGTCTAGTCATACTAGGCCAGAAGTCCCCCAGTATGGATTCTCTTTTCATTAAAAGAGCAGGGCAGTGATGCAGCACATCCTCGGCAGTCTCGTCCTCTAAATTACTAACTCACCACCTACACAGCCTCGGAACAGAGGACAACGCTGAATGCCGACTGAGTTTGGAGGAGGATGAAACGACAACGCACGTTCAATGTACCTGTCCTACTACAAAAAGAACCAGGTTCTCACTTTTTGACAAAGGGAAACTGCTGCCAGAGGACTTGGGCAACCTCTCACCCAATAAGGCAGTCGGCTTTATTAAAAAGCTGAACCTATTGGGTGAAATATAATTAGGCGTGAGCCACAATAGACTAGATGGTCGCAGTGGAGGGCCTGTTACTAGCCCACTCACATATAAACCTAACCTTACCTAACCTAACCTCCAGATTACATCCTCTAAACTTGGGTCATCAATAGCTCCCGCAGTATATGAAGGGGTTTGCTTAGTCTGCAGTGTCCTGTTAGCAATCCCACACAGACACACAGATTACTCCTGAACAACTGAAGATAGCATTTGTCTAGCTTTCGACTGGGTGTGGCCACAGCCATTCCGTTGTATCTGCAGCAACTTATATCACCCGAACAGTCCTCGTGGTGTTTCAGTGTATATATAGTTCTTTAGCAGGGAACTGTAGACTGAATTCGAGAGCGTCTTTGAAGGTTCCGGACTATGCAGAGCGCTTTCAGATACCTTGCGAGCTAAAGCATCCGCTTCCCCGTTACCCTAATGTTCCATCGTGTCCTTTCAACCAGCTGGACACTGTTATTTTGTGCGAGCATATCTACAGCCTTTCTAATATGGAGAACCAGCCCAGAGTCTGTCCTACAATTGTTTAGGGCAAGCAGGGACGCTCTGCTGTCCGTTGATATGGGCACTGTTTTGCCACTGACGTTTGCATTCGTGGTTTCTATTACCTACTGAAGATTTTCTACTAGTCCCGCTTGGTATATAGAGTATATATATGGAGTATAATAGATCTAGTTGTTTTGAGTAGATCCCAGTCTCTGATCCACAGTCCATTTTTGAACCATGGGTGTAGATTGACACGTCCAGCTCATCACTTCCAAGTTCTTATTAAAAATATATTTAAGAGAGATACGGCCGGTCATCATTCTCAGAAGAGGAATTTGCATTGTAGCCTCTTGAAGAATGCGGGCATGTCTCGTAGCCGTGTCCTTTATGTACCATTGATCTAAAGATTGCAATCAGAGCAGTTCTTAACGCCACCTCCTCAAGGAGGCACGCAGAGAATTAGGGTGATTTTTCTGATTTCCTTTTGGGTGCTAACGTAAGATATGAAATTTGAAGTCTGTAGATTTAGAAGAAAGTTTGCCGCTAGGGGCCTAAAGTTTTAAATTTTTATAAGAATAGGCAGAAATTAAGTCTTTTTGAAAGTATATTTCCTCTAATTAAATGAATGTAGTTAGAGTTCTGCAGGCTTTCAAAAATAGCAATACATATGCTACTTACATCAATATTAATTGGAAGTGTATTGAAAATTATTTAATAAATAGCGAGAATACAAGAATATTAACAAAATTAGTGTTTTTAATTAAGAAAAATTCCTGCATTTGTAGTTCTATATGAGACTAAAAATTAACAACAAATTCTTTATTAAAAGTTTGTTGAGAAATAAGAAACTTTCTAGGTAGAATTTCATGTTCATGCTTGTCCCCTCATTGAGGCAGACAAGTGTAGACAAAGTTGCGTGTGCGCGATGCGCGTCGCGCGTGTCTGCTCACGCTCGGGCTGCATAACTGGTAGCTAAATCACTAAGTTCTGTTCAGTCTATGGTATGATTATGATGTACTTCTGTGTGTTCCTATTGTGTCAAATATTTTTTTGTTGTATGTTGTAAATTACTAATTAGTTTTGCTATTTCTTGCATCATGAATTCCAGTGATAAACCTAAACTGCGATCTGAATCAAGTGTGTGGCTTCTTGGAAATTTAGTGGACAAGCTACTTTGGCTCGAATTGTGTTATGAGCCAGAAAAAATTGATAAACTGTGGCAAATCTGTGTTTTCAATGCTCTGGTTTACATTAAATGCTAGTTGAACGCTCCTAAAGCAGCAGATGCCCCAGTGAATGATATACAACTATGGAACTCAACACTTCAATCGACACTTATGGTATTTGGCAAATAAGACAGTACCATTGTCACTCTTTTCAAAAAAGATATCCGACAATGAAAAGAAAAAAATCGCTTCCTCATTGTTAAAAATCAAAAGTGAAACACCAGTGATGTCCCACGGTGTTCCTGTATTCCCAAATTTAAATACAGGAAAAAAACTCTTCCAGTTGGTAGGGTCCAGCTCATGGCTACTTTTCGAAAGATTTCAACAGGATTCGTTGAGGAAGTGTCCATTTACGTGGAAAAAGGACATTGATTACAAGGAGATGAGAGTATTTGTAAAGAATTTGAAAGTCGTAAATGATGTGGCGAACGGAGACTCAAGCTGATGCATGGTTTTTCGCTGATTATTTCACTCATTAACGCTGTAGCCAATGAGAGCCCGCTTTTTCACAACATTGCACCAATCAAACGTCATTATTAGTGGTAATTCAAGATAAATCTGCTTTTGACAGGACCAACATGCAAAATCTATCGCTCTAATTTTTTAGGTCGCTGCAGCGGCAAATATTGCGAAAATTTTTTGACGTTTTGTGTCTTGACATGTTTTCGGCAAATAGGACAAATCGTGCTTTTAAATGTTATCTATAAATATCTTCTCTAGCTTATTACTTATTGTTAACGTAAATTGTAAATTGTAGTACTGTATTAATAACCTAAAAAGCCAATGCTGTGTGGAACTTATATAGGTTCGGGACAAGTTATAGATACACAGCTTTCAATGGCTTAATACCTAACGTAATTACAAAATAATTTTCCCAACTAAAATTAAATATGAATATCTACGAAGCAGACAAATCAGTTATTTCATGATAAATACACAAATGTAGGTACTTACTTATGGTAATTCATCAATCATTACAAAGCACCTAACACTTATTTGGAAAATCAAAACTCTGCAGTATCACTATATACATTATAATTCGTTGTACTTAAAGTCTCTCTACTTAAACAAGTAAACCTTAACTTAACTATCAAACTTCTCAAATTAGAAACAAGGATTAAATACATAAATATATATTAATAAACACTTTAATATAATAATTCAATTCACTGTTTAGGCTAGTAACTACGTTAAGCTAGCGTTACTAGATGACGGTACCATACCATCTGAGCCGGCCTTAGAACGTAAATGATAGATTGGTAATATGCAATTTGTGTGATTTCACCCGTAATGTGATTGGTCGAAGCGTGCTTTGTTGTGATGACTAGTCTTATAAGTTACAGTACCTATGGTTTAACGTATATTGTTTTTCTTGATTGTCATAATTTAAACCTACTTTGTTTTTTATTAGATGAGTCGCTTTGGAAATGCATTTTTATGTGACGTAAATGATGAAATTGAAGATAAAGGTGAGTAATCTCTAAAAAGCAACAAGGAAACGTCTAAAGGCAATTAATTACTGAACATAATATTGATGATATACTTAATGAATTATTTATTCGTGAAATATTCTCCACAAATACCACTCGTGCTTTAAATTTTATCTAAAAATTTTTTCTCAAGCTAAGTTGCCCCTAGTTAATATAACTCGTGCAAATTGGCAGTTTATTATCAAAGATTAAATCCCTCCCGCTAAAGCGGTCGGGATTTAATCAGATAATAAACTGTCAATTTGCACTCTTTATATTACCAGGCAACACGCTTTCGAAAAAATTTTCGATAAAATTTTAAGCACTAGTGATATTACATACGAAAATTACAAAGAATGAAGATCAAATGCAAAGTTTGTTGCAGTTTGTTGAACAATCTAGAAAATTAACTCCAATTTTCACCAAATCCCATTTCAAACATTTGTAAAATTTTAAACTGTTCAAGAATGTATTTGCTTTAAAATCATTTCAATTATTAAAAGTTATGTATTACCTCTATCATCTGTAGAAGCAATTGTTAAATGTAGTAATTATAATTTAATAATCTAAATACAAATAGTTTTATTTTTCCTCCAGAAATTATACAGATACTATTCAAATAAAAAAAAACCTCTGCTGATGAAACAGAACAATAGATAAAACATTCAATAAATATGAATATCTGCGTTTTCTTGATGACAGAACACTAATTTTGTTTATTTTCTTATTTTCGCTATTCATTAAATAATTTTAAATACACTTTCAATTAATAATGATGTAAGTAGTATATATATTGCTATTTTTGGAAGCCTGAAGAACCTCAACTACATTTATGTAATTAGAGAAAATATATTTTTCGGCGTATTACTTCCACATCCAGTGGAAGTATAGTAACGACAAAAAAATTTTTAAAAATTTTTATTGTTCAAATAGGCTTAGAATGTCATGCGCACGTTTACTCTGGAACCGTTTGAGATATTGACTTGAAATTTGGTACACATATGTACTTTAACGAGATCTAGAACTAGATTATATTTTCATCTTGTTCCGTCGAAGAGTTGAGGGGTAAATTGGGGTAAATTTGGAGTAAATAGGTAAATCAAGCAAGTAAGAGTTCATAAAATTGATATTTAGTATAGACAAGAGAAACTATGGTCTCAAAAAAAAAATTCGCATTAGCCACCCCCATTACCACCCCCAACCCATTATTAAAGGGGATGGAAAAAAAAATGATTTAGTGTGTGTACAAGAACCAGAAACCTCAAAATATTTTTTTACTTTATCCACCCCTCCACTCCCACCCCTTGTCACCACCCCCACCCCACTACCGATGTGGGGTATCGTTTTATGGGTTTTTGGGGTAGAGGATTTCAAATATGATATTATTAAAGTTGCATAAACAATTATTTCCAGATACAAAATTTTTTCGTTGTATGGCTTGGATAGAAAATCCGGATGTGGAAGTAGTGATTCCTTGGGCAGCGGTTTTTTTATAAAATTTCAAATTTTAGACCCGTGAGGGCAAACTTTCCCCTAAATCTACGGACTTCAAACTTCATACCTTTTCATTAGGAACCAAAAGGAATCAGAAAAATCCTGGGAGCAACAGTTTTCAAAAAAAAAATTTTTGAGACACCCTACACAGATAGTCTCCATTGCAACTGTAGGCGTCGATTTCATCGCGCCAGTAACGCAGTGGCATGCCAATCTTGTTTCTGTATGTTTTTGCTTAAAAATGTTGAATAGTCTGACCAATGTACATTGTCACAGTTGTCACATGATATTCTTTTAACAACATCCAAAAGTCCTTTTGGTGTTTTACCGTATGGTTTGATGCAATTTGATTTCAATAATTGGTTGCAGATGGAAACATCATGTTTATTTTTTTTCCCTATTTGTTCTGATAGACTTTTCGTATAGGGAATGGAGAGAAAATCAACATAAATTTAACTCAGATAAGTATGTATAAGAAGCCAATATTATTTGCACCATTCATTCGTTTATATCTAAAAATAGATGTAGAAAGATGTATATGTCATTTATATTTACAAACAGTACTCCTATAGGCAGTCTAAAGTACATCCTATAAAGTGATAGCATCAACCGATACAATTTAATATTTAATACCCGAGACGGCATTTCTAGATCATTGAGAAAGAAGACAAGCTAAATAAATCTAACGACAAGCAATTTAAATAGATCGTGATACATCTTCCACTGTAAACAGACTTAGACAGATTTAATTTCCATAGATTGAGCTATCAGTTTATGTATTTCCTTACATGGTTGTAAGTGCGAAGTATTCAATTAAGCTATGTATATATAAATAAAACTTCTACATTCGCTTGTAAATATACATTTTAAACCTATAATAATAGTAGAATAGTGACCCATTCACCTACTTTGAACACTTGTTTTATTTCGTACCATTGGTAAAGCCTACCTACATTGTTAATTTTGTTTTCTCTTAATGACTGTAAATTGTTATTCATTATTTGTATGCCCTAAGCACATTATTCTGTGCCAAAGTCGATTGCACTCGTAATTGTTAGATGTATGATCAGATACTCATCGCCGCTAAGTTGGAGGTGAAAACCATGGTAAGTTATATGCAGATTACTCTGCGTTGACCTCGAATGGCACGTGTACAAAATAAATCTTGTATATTACTAGCAAACTAGAAATATGTGATGGCTTTAGTAAATTAATTACTAATTGGGGACCGTTATCCCAGAGTATTGGGTGTATTTTACTAAAGTTAATAATTATGCATACGAAAATTATTATTCTAATAAATTGTAATGCTGTCCTAGTTTCATCGAATAGATTATTGAGATTTTCCCAAGCAATTATATACTTAACGCTTTGACATCTAACGGGGAATAGTTTATGTCTATTCAGAGAAGTTTCGAGGGATAGCAAATTAAACAATAGTTAACCTACAAATTGCGTGAAATTAAAATTTCATGGTATTTGTACAGTGAAATGACGCGACGATTCATTCTGGATGTATTATTTCAATCCTGAATCTTAGTAAAAATCTGTATTAAATTCTTTTTCAAATATAAAAAATTTATGAATCTGCAACGTAAATTACTATCGACATATTAGCACAGTAACTAGAGGTTTTAATTTTGAAATATTGTCATATGAATTAACTTTATTTACTTTTTTTATTTACAATTTACTAGTAAATGTATCAAACGAACGCTTCTATATTATGCGGAGAGCGGAGGCTTGCTAATTTGTAGGAATATTTTGAGAAAAAAATTTTCAATGTAATTTTTCATATAAATTGATATTCCTTAAGTTATGACGACTTGAAAATAGCAATTTTGTCTTGATGAAAGGAATATCTCAAAATACAAAAGTGTAAATATGCCGTCCTATCGTTTATAAGAAAAAGTATTTGGTATAGTGGAGTCAAATTAGGATTTTAATGCGAATTATCTGATCAGAGCAGTTTTTCTGTTTTAACATGTTCACGGCTCAGTTTTGCAGTTTCTGCGAAGCCCGCGTATTGTTTATTTAAACAATGTAATTGTTTAGACCGTGTTTTCCATCTCGAAATCTATAAGTCCTATGTAAAACAACAAAAGGAAAGAAAACGATCGTTTTGAGTTGTACAATAAAAGTACATAAACTATAATCCATTCCAATTGGTATTACTATTTAAAAAAAATTGAATATTGCAAAATTATGCGTTTTTAAACAAATCACCGCTCTTTCAAAAATAATAGATAATATTCAATGAAATTTTGGAATAATATAGCTCTTATAAAGTACACTCAGCACTTAAAATTTCAAATCGAAATGATTACTAAAACGGCTACAATTTGAGCCATCGTACACATTTCTTGGTTTTGATGGCAGGATTTCATAAGGGTGCAAAGTTTTAGCAACAGTTGTATATGTGTTGTTAAAACGAGACGTCCTCATCCTGAATAGAAAGTTCTAGTAGTAGTAGTAGTAGTAAGCAAATTTATTAAGCATTTTAATATACGGAATTGAGATATTCAAAGAAAACCGATTGGAAATACGGTCTAAAAAATTAAATTGTTTAAATAAACAATAGGCCGACCTCGCTGAAACTGCAAAACTGAACTGTGAACTTAAGTTGATCGCCTGAACACGTTAAAACAAAAAAAAACTGTCATGACCAGACAATTAACATTGCGAATTTTTTAGTCCTAATTTAACTCCACTAATATGAATATTGAATATCTCATAAACTGTGACACTTGAGTTAAAAATGCTGAAGGCCAAAATTAAAAGTAATTAACTATTCTCTAAAATGACTTTTCTTACTTTAGCATAAAAAAATAAAATTGTTATGATCCAAACCATATGCGTTTTCACATTTTTGAATACAAATGTTGACTTTTTGCTCTAATTATCCAGTAATTAAAGAAAATCTCAAATACTGTACTGGTACCAACTTTTGATTTTCAAATAGAACACTCTGTATATTATTATTTTTTTGGATTCTATAGGAATTTCTGAATACAATAATACCACATAAGTGGCACATCAAATGTCACACTTATTTAATTCCAGTTTTATTTTTTAGTTTAAAGGTGCCATGACTGTTCCGACACCCTAAAGCGGTCCACTCATTTACGAATATCGAAGAGGCAACAGTCTGCAGCTATGACCTGACGACTGTGATCGACGTCTACCACATATTGAATGGACTGTTTCCTTACGAATATCGGGAAGGTAACAATCTGCAGTTACAGATTGAATATTAAGCGGCCCATTCATTTACGGATATCGAAGAGCCAACAATCAGCAATTATGGCCTGACGACTGTGATCTTCGTCTACCACATATTGAATGGACTGTTCCCTTACGGATGTCGGGAAGGTAATAATCTGCAGTTAACGAAGAAAAATCTAAATCCACAGTACAGCTCTAACTTCTCTTTGGCTCTTACAATATGAATCGACATAGTAAGCTACTGCTTGTAGCTGGTACTGCTGCTAGAATTGCTAATCTAGAGAGGCTCAAAACGATGATGGTTTTTAGTAATTGCTTAGGTGTAGAGATTTTAAACAAACTAATAGATTTGTAAGTTTATTATATATACAGTATGTACAATATAATACATTATTCTGAAAAGTATATCAACTTCATTGTTTATTGCAAGATGAGTAATGAAGAAATAGCAAAATGCCAAATGTATTATGAAGAAATGACCTGTCCCACATTTAGAAGTCATTTTAGAATGACGCCTATGACTTTTGAAGCCATTCTTGTTGAGATTGGTGAAAAACCTGAGTTTGCTAAAATGATCATCTATTTATTTTTAGAATCTTTACTGCATTCATTTTGTATATATCTTCATAACCTCAATAAGTAGTTTCAGTTTTTTATTATTTTGTATTTTAGTTACTTTTGATTTTGTGACCAGTGATTCTATTCTTTCTACGATCAAATTCGGTCGTAAGAAAAGTAGCAAACATGGAAAACATAGTAGTCAATAAAACGGCAGGATGCGTTCTTACTTCTACGAGTAGGAGATTTCTGGGCACAATAAAACTCGCCTCGAATATGGCGTCCTGGAAACAGTTATGTTAGTTGATAATGCTACCTTTAAAAACAAAAAATAGAAAAAAAAATTTGAATGAAAAAATGATTATCGCACATGACGCTAATAGCGCAGCTTAGATTGTCAGGGACAGGAGATTTTAAAAATTATTTACGGATGAGCGAAGAGTCTTTTTAACTTTTGTTAAACTAAGCCCCAGTCCCGGTCTTTTTGGAACTTTTTACTTTTTTGAATTCTTTTCTGAATACACTGCGTAAGTTATTTATTTTATTCCTCATAGTTTCTTGTATCGCAGTAGAATCACCTGCCTTAAAAAGTTTTAATAATTCGTCATATCCCTTTTTCGATTTTCTATTGCCATAACATTTTGCTTTCACTTTCCATAACGCTGGATAAAAAATATCATTTACTTTTTTTATGAACTCCGGATTATTGCAATTTTTCCCTGACATTGCTCGAAAAAAAATCTAACTCGTTAAAAGTTCTCAATTTCGATCATTAACTGAACAAATTTGCAAATTTTCCCTACCTGCAGATCAACACTTGTCTTGAAACTGCAAGTGTATGGCAAACGTAGACTTCAGAAGGAAGATTAGTCAGTCGATGAATACCTCCGATTAAAGAACTTATATCTAGATACATAATGGCACTGATTTATTTGTCGCTGACAGACTCACAATCTAAGGCACTTCTTCCCATAAGTTGCTGATTGGCCCATCGGCGTATTCGCGGCCGCTCGTGCACGATCGGCTTCAGTTCGATTATCATAATCTCAATTGACAGTTCGGCCATTAATGTCAATAAATGTTTTTCGTGTTCTCCGACCAAAAACTGGTGAAAAAGTAATTTTATTTTAAGTCGTGATTTGCTTAATACCTAAATAATATTCTCTATTCATATTTACACAGTTTAGTGACAATATATTTGGGCAAATAAATAGTGTAGTGCTGTGCCGTTTGCAGAAAGCAGTTTAGAAAAGAAGAAAATCGATCGTTCCATAGTCGTAACATGATGAAGTTCAGTTTACAGTTATAAAGTAAATAGCAATTAAATTTTAATATCCTTTCAATACATATTTATCTTACTGTTTTATCTTACTGTAATATCATATGCCTATATCACGTTATATAAAGAGCCGGCAATGCAGGAATTGCAATAATTCATTTTAATGAAAATATTTACCATTCTACACATTTTCTACACACACAACTCCACTGTTGCCTATGGGATGTGATGTTCATCTATCCATTTTAATGGACATATAATGTGACTATGTTAGGAGCAAACAAGGTATATAGTGAAAAGATAGCCTGTTATGTATCTAGATATAAGTTCTTTAATCGGAGATGAATACCGACGGGTTTCTTTCCCCAACAACCATACAAATTCAGTTTTTAATTTCGTTAGCGGTCTGTCGAGTCGTGGCCTCTTTTAATATTTTGTGTGAGTGGTGATTTTTTGAACAGACCACGACGTATCAGACAACTGCCTCTTCGACATCCGTAAATGAATGGAAAACTTAAGAGACCTAAGCAACACACGAAAAAAAAAAGTGGTCTGTCCGGCGGGCCAGACTAGTATATCCTTATGTATTTGGACTTGCAGAAACCAAATCCGAAGTCAGAATTGTCAAATTGGCTTGTTTTTTACCAAAAAACACCCCCAAAACAAAAAGAAAAAAAAAGAAAGTGGTCTGTCCGGCATACTATACCAGTGTATCCTTATGTATTTTGATCTGCTGAATCCAGATTCGAAATTAGAATTTGGCTCTTTCTCCCTAATCCCCAATGGTCCGCCCGGTGGATCATATCATTATATCCTTATGTATTTAGTAGGGATACACTGGTATGGTCCGCCGGACAGTTCACTTTTCTCTTTTGGGGGTGTTTTTTGGGGTTGAGGTGAAGAACGAGCCAATCTTACAATTCTGACTTCGGATTCGATTTTAGTGGGTCCAAATACATAAGGATATACTGGTATGGTCCGCCGGACAGACCATTTCTTGGGAGAGGGAGTGTTTTTCTGGGGTTTGGGGTGAAAAACGAAGCAATCTGGCAATCCAAATACATAAGGATACCCTGGTCTGGTCCGCCGGATAGACCACTGTTTTTTTGTAGGGCTAATCGATGTTTATATCCAGTTACAATTTCTTGGTCCGATAAAAAATTCATATATAATTTGATTTCGAATTTTATTAAATATAAAAGAGGCTTTAATATTTACTTATATTTTTTCTTATGTCAAAAGTTGAATATTAACCAGGTTACGCCACTTATAAGACGAATTTTTTTTCAACAATAAATCGTCACGGCGAAGAGCTTGATGATATTTTAAAATAATGTGTGCTGTGTCCATATTTATCTCTATTATATAATATTTACGGAACAGTCCACCGATAGCAATTCTTGAAACAAAGATGACATAATTCGTTCAGTACACGCATTCCCACCATTAATGTACTAATTTAATTGCAGTTACCAACAAGAATCATAAAGATAATAAAAGAGCAAATAATCCTTTGGAAATGCTGTAAAATAAGAATAATAAAATTCCGTATGAAATAAAGAGTAGAAATGAAATACAAACTAGTTTGTATAGAAATGTGTTTGTTGCAACGGAATGGTAGGAATTCCTGTTTTCTGCGTATATTCAGCTCATTCCTTTCTATATACTTACATATTGCTCTCTGTATATTATATTAAGTGGTAGGTATTACTAAAATGTTTATTTCATAATTTTACAAGAGCAGGAAGCAAATGAAGCAAGATTTCAAACATATCCGTTTAGTAAATAATATAGATAAATTGCTGTATTTAGGAATGTGAAAGTAAATAAGTGTATACTTATATGCTTTATTTTTCAGAAAGACGGCAGCTGCTTCACTTTATCTTAATATCAGCACAGCTTTAGATATATCTCGGGCGTTGTTCGTTTGAAAGAGGCATCAAGTACCTTTCTTTAAGAATTATTTTATAATCTCTAACACTACATTTATTTATTTATTTCAGAATATCTACGGGATATAATCCCAAATGATATTAGTTTACAACATATACATTACCTTACATATAGGATTAGACAGTGTGAATAATAAAAAATATAGAAATAAATTAAAGACAAAAAGCTTAAACAAAAAAAGGTACAAACACATCAAACTAGATTATAACTAACAGAAATACAATTTAAGAATTTCGCACCTATATGAACAAAGGTTGACATCTAATTTGAAGGTAAATTGTTAATAGCTGAGGTGACTTTTGTAAGAGGACAGTGAATATTGTAATTTGAATGGAAATTATCAGCATAGACAAATAATTATTTCTTGTATTAAATCTAGCGACTCTAAAATTAATAATTGCAGAATTTCTGTAGAATCTATTGTATTATTGATTATAAAGCCATATTTTTGTATAACTTTAAGACGTCTTTCCTTAAGAGACACAATATCTAACAATTGAAGTCTTTATTCCTATGAATAGTTGGTTTTATCAATATGCAACTTAAATAAAATGAAATTTATTATTTTCTTTTGTACTCCTTTGAGTCTGTCAATGTCAAATTGATAATAAAGGTCCCAGATAACACAACAATGCTCTAATATTGATCTAACCAGTGAATTAATAGCTATTTATGTAACCAGTTACGAAAGAAAGACTTTATTTTGTGTAACGAGTGGATGTTTGCGGGACGAGCGAAGCGAGATCCCGCAAAATAACACGAGTTGCACAAAATTGTCTTTCGGAACGTGTTACATACAAGATTTTTTCTAATTTAAAAAGTCTAAAAACTCTAAACATGAATGAAATAGGTGCATTTACAGATCTTTTTATAGTTACTATTAGTCGGGGAGCCCTCCCTAGCTGTCCGTGCACCCCCCGCCCGATCCTTGGGGACCATGTTTTTATTAAAGCCTAAGGTACAATTTAAGACATGTCCTAAACAAAAAACTGGCTGTACTTTCAAAATGGCGGTCATATGTTAAAAAAAACTGTTGTCAATGTTGTTTTTGTCATTTAACACAAAAACTAAAAAAGATGGAGAAACACTTTTTTCACAAAAAACAACTTGCATAAAATTATCTACAATTTTGTTCCTATACAATATTTTGATAGGAGTTACCATTTTCCAGATAAATGGGCCCAAAATTAAGAAAACATGGAAATTCATATATCGGTAAATCACTTAGGGGAAATAACTGTGACAATTATTGTAAGGCGTATAATATAACTTTATATTATTAACGTAAAAATAAAATAAACTGAAAATAATTAATAATAATAATAATAATATTATAATTTGCAGACATTTATATCGAAAACGGTAACAGTGGTATCTGGAAAACGGTAACTCCTATCCAAATATTGTATAGGAACAAAATTGTAGAAAATTTTATGCACTTTGTTTTTGTGTAGAAAGTTTTTCTCAATCTTTTTTAGTTTTTGTGTTAAAAGACAAACACAATATTCACATTTTTTTTAAATGGACGCCATTTTGAAAGAACAGCCAGTAAGACATGTCTTAAATTGTTCCCTAGGCTTTAATCTTTATGAAAAGCATTGTTCCCAATGATCGAGGGGATGCATGGACAGTTAGGGTGGGCTTCCGTAGTGCTACGTTTTATAATGAATTTTATATTTTATTTTAAGAGATGAGTCATTTATCTGGAAAATGGTAACTCCTATGCAAATATTGTATAAGAACAAAATTGTAGAAAATTTTATACACTTTACTTTTTGTGCAGAAAGTTTTTCTCCATCTTTTTAGTTTTTTTGTTAAATGACAAAAACCATATTTGCAAATTTTTTTTTTTCAAACGGACGCCATTTTGAAAGTGCAGCCAATTCTTTTTAGGACATATCTTAAATTGTTCCTTAGGCTTTAATCTTTATGAGAAACATTGTCCTAAAGGATCGAGGGGGGGTGCAAAGACACTTAGGGTTGGCTCCCGTAGTATATAGTTTATAGTATGCTGTTATTATTACACATTATAATTTTAATTCAAAATTGACAAACGTTATTCAGCCAAGTTATAATATTATTTGAAATCCTAATTTGATAGCATAAGGTAAATCGTGTTAATAAAAGAGTTTTGTTAGCACATTTTGAAGGAAAGAAGAATTTAACCACTTCCACTTTATGGACTCAGTATTCAATTTTGTGTTGAATAAATATTGTTTCTCTTTCTTTTTGAGAGTTATTTATTTTTCTTGACTGATGATATGACGAACTTTTCCTCACCAGTTAGGTAAAATTTAACTTTTCATAACTGGTTATGAAAAGTTGGACGTTTTGACACTTACGTCAGTTTTGAAAAGTGTCATTTTATGTGACAAAATTTGAAAAATATATTTTTCTACGACTGTCTTCGAAAACGACAAATAACGCACAGTAACCATGACTCGAAACAGTTTTTTTTCACACGATGTGTGCCAAAATTCAGAAAAAACAGTACTGTCATGTTTTTCACACAGTTCTGTCGAACACAGAACTGACACCTATTCGTATTTCTTTGAAGTAGGCTAGCCTATTCAAATTCATAGCAACTAACTTATTTAACAACTAAACATCAGTTTTGAAGTCTTCAAACCACATAACTTTTAAAGAAGTTTATTGAAAACGATTGATATGTTTACTTATGAAATTGTTTGTTTTCCTTGCAGTCGTAGAAAAAATATTATAAACAACACGTTTGAAAACATCTTTTCGCACTCATTTGACTTGTGGAACTCGCCTTCGGCTCGTTCCACCAAACTATCTCACTCGTGTGAACAGATTTGTTTTCGAAACTTGTTTAAAATACTATTGTAATACATGTAATATCGAAGAAATCCCCAAATTGCTTTTTAATAAAACCACATAGACGGTTTATTCCTTTTAAAACATTCTCGATGATGTGAGTGATATCTTAATTCGCAGTGCAAAGTAACACACAGATTACAAGTAGATTCTACTCTCAAAAGTTTCTTTCTGTTCACAAAATATTCAAATAAAATATTACTTTTCTTAGAAAATGTTATTACCTTGCATTTATTTATATTGAGTTCTAGACAATTTTTTAGGTTCCATCTTCTGCAAAAAGTAGTATTTTTGCACACATGAAAATTTATTTAACGTCACTGATAAACAGTGAAAATAAAACGGGAGAAAAATGACCACTTTGAGGAACTCCAGAAGTTACTTGATATTTTTTTATTTATTTTGTCTTAGTTTCACAATGTAAATTCTATTCGATATGACTAAGGGCCCCGTTTATCAATGTAGTGTTAAATTTGCGTGTTAGTTAGCCCTAGGCTAACTTTAACTTCGGGGTAAAGACAGTGTTAAACTGGCATCCGTTTATCCACCACATTTTATGTGAGTTAGGGAATCCTTGAATAACCTGAGGTTGGCAACGTTGTCAGTTGCCAGCTCTAGATTGATTGTGATTGGCCGAAAAATTAGTAATTCTTTGTTTGTTACCTTTTAAGTTTTTGTTACTAAGTTAAAAACATTTGTGTTTTTCGCGAAAAGTCACCTGACAGTGACAACAACGGGCAACAACAATAATTATAATATAAACTTGAATATTTTCCGGTCGACAGTTACATTCTGATTTTGAAAACAGGGTAGGTAAAGGCCCCAATTATACTTCATCGGAGCAGTTGCCATTAATTAAAATAGCAGATAATTATATATACGTTGTAGAATAAAAAAAATGATTCAATATCTTGCAGGGACAAAGAAGCTGAAAGATTTCTTCAATACAATAGTCTATTTATGGTTGCACTTGTTCTCTTGCTGATAGCTGAGCGTTGCTAGAAAATAAAAAAACTAATATTTAATATAAATGTCTAAAATACGCAGTGATCGTGCACTGTAGAATCTTATAGAGCGATTCCCAAAAATTGCATTTTTTTCATATATTTTATCAACATATGAGACTACTTTTGCAATAAGACCAATAATTACGCGGCGGTTCACTATTGCAGCATCCATTGGAACCAAAATGTAAAAAAAAACAACATTATAATTAATTATTTGGGAACGCGAAATATCATGTGCCTAATGTATCTTTATTTATTGTCACTACCATAAGGTCATTGACAATGTGTAATAAGAGAATTTGTGGACCGTATTATTGAAAATGGAAACACCTGGACATCTAGTCTTCATTATTCTCAGACCATATGAAGAAAATTTTACTTTGTTAAAAGTCGACAGTACCAATTTCCACGAATGTAAGTAAACAATTAGCTCTGAGTACGGTTTAAGTGTAAACGAAAATTATGATGGTAGATTGAGAAAATGAAAACTATTCGAACACGTCACTCAGAGCAGGGCAGAAGTGGCCAAAAAACATGTTTTAAATTTGGTTTAAAGGATTTCATTATCGTTTTGAAGATTAATGAAAACAGTTAAAACATAATTTTATAAATACAGGGTCCGGTATTTTAATTTGAGTTGTTTTTATTAATGGCTAAATTTTTATTCAAAAATTAAACACGGGGTTCTTGAGGAAACACGTAAATTTTATTTTACTTCCACATCCAGTGGAAGCATAGTAACGACAAAATTTTTTTAAAAATTTTTATTGTTCAAATAAGCTTAGAATGTCATAAAACGTCGAGATTTTCAATTTGAGAAAAAAATCTGTCTGTCGGTCTATCTGTAACTTTTTTTTGTGAGCACGATTACTCTCGAATCGTTTAAGATATTGACTTCAAATTTGGTACACGTATGTGTTTTAACGAGATCTGTGATTAGATTATATTTGATCTTATTCCGTTGAAGGATTGGGGGGTTAATTGGGATGAATGGGGGTAAATAGATAAATCAAGCTGGTGAAAGTCCATAAAATTGGTATGTAGTACATACAAGAGAAGCTAATGTCTCAAAAAATTTTGGGGATTAGCCACCCCCATTACTACTCCCACCCCATTATAAAAGGTGGTAAAAAAAACTGTGATTTAGTATGTGTACAAGAACCAAAGACCTCAAAATATTTTTTTTACTTCATTCATCCCCACTATCACCCCCCCCCCCACCCCACTTCCGATGTGAGATATAGTTTTATGGGTTTTTAGGGTAGACGATTTCAAATATGATATTACTAAAGTTCCATGAACAATTATTTCCACATACAAAATTTTTTCGTTGTGAGAGACTTAGTGGCAAATCTGGATGTGGAAGTAGTGATTCCTTGGGCAGCGGTTTTTTAAATATTACATCAGTCAAATGACCTCTCCTCTAGAAGCCTAGCACGAATGTTATTCATCACCCGCTCGAACATTTCAATTGGGATTGCGTTAATCTCTGTCCGAATATTATATTTTAGTTGTTCCAACGTTTGCGGTCGATTAGAAAAAACTTTTGACTTTAAGTAGCCCCATAAAAATAAATCACAAGCTGAGATATTCAGTGACCTTGCCTGCCGGCTAGTTGATGTCCCCACATTTAGAAATTACATGACCAGGAAACATTCTTCGCAAAATTATCATAGAATTCCTAGCAGTGTGGGAAGTGGCTCCGTCCTGCTGAAACCATAATCTTCGAATATCCACACCAACATTACGAAGTTGTCGTTCAAAGTTAAGCAATACATGTTGATAATGTTGTGATGTAATAGTAATCGTCAAGTCATTCTCCTCAAAGAAGAACGGCCCAAAAATTCAAAAGGCGGATACTGCACACCACATAGTAACCTTTTTGCTATGAAGCGGTACTTCGTGCAATTGCAGAGGATTTTTCGTCGCTCAGTAGCGAAAGTTCAGTTTGTGAACAAATCCGGAAAAATGAGCTTCATCTCGCATTAGCAAGCAATCAATGATATTCGGGTTTTCAGCAAATAGCCCTTCGAAACGTTCCCAAAAGTCAACGAGTGTTCCAAAATCTCGAGGTAGAAGTGGGGATGTAAGTGTAAGTCTTTCAGAATGCGGCGATAACTGCGGTTCGAAATATTGAACGATAATGCTTGTCGTGTTGCTTACACGTGTTTTTTACTAAATGAAGTGTGGATTTCAAGTCGTGTAAATTAGAGCTGCTTGCGACTACTATTTTTTTGAACAGTCATAATCCAATAAAGATATCATTTTTCAAAAAAATTTCTCCCAGCAAGCTGATTTTTTCAGGGTCGATGGAGGGATGTCTCCCGAGTATCCGACCAAAAAGTCACAGTCCACACCCTTTGTAAGGGCCATTTTTTTTTGTTTTTTTTGTTGGAGACTCAGGAGACAGTTCTCAATCAACCCTGCAAGAACCAGCTATTCAGCCTTTTGTTTGTATGTTTCCTGAACCATAGTAAATAAATATGGTGAATGTTTTCCCATATAATGGGCGCTGGAGCGTCAAAAATCAAAGTTACAAAAAAATTTTATTAGGCAAAGTTGTAGAGAATATTACTATCTACAAGCTGGAAAAAGAAAATTTCAAAAAAAAAACAAAAAATATGAAACCACATCCCTGTTGCAACACCTTATCAGGGGTGTGGACTGTGACTTTTTGGTCGGATACTCGGGATACTCCATCGACTCTGAAAAAATCAGCTTGCCGGGAATTATTTGTGAGCACCCCCTGTAGAGAAGGTCGACTTTTACTGTACTATCACGTATTAAACATATTGATGCAGATGAAAAACCCCTATAGGAGTAATTACTATTGGGAGGATTCTTGAAATCATTTATTGCTACCGATTGCAAAGTGTAACTTCATGAACGTTCATAACAAATCATCTTTAAGGAAGAAATACGTTTGCGAGAGGGTGTATTTTTATTTCCATACCCTAAAAGTCTCCTAAGTTCATCAAATGACCGCTTTTCAGTTGATTTGGAGGTCGAATTCTATATGAATTCGAAAGTTCAAAATTTTGTTCTTCTCGTTTTTCGATATCTATCCACTGAAGCTACCCTATTTCATCAAAGAGATTTTAATTCACTAAATTTTTCTTGACTCGAAGATTCTATTCAATAAGAATATTTTGAGTTCTACACAAACTCTAATTTATTAATGGAATTTTCTTAAAAACATTTCTACAAAGGCGAGTTTATTTTGGATCAACTTCATCAGTCTCAGAATTTTTGCCAAAAATTCTTAATTTAGACCCACTGTGCATGTTAAGGATTGGCGAGTGGGAGGTTGTAGACAAGATGATATACCTTGGAGTCTTTGTTGATAATGATAATAATAATAATGATAATACTTACGAATATATTATTCGGAGATCGGCAAGATAGACAACTTACCAGGTGTACAAAACTTGGCTCGATAGAAATATCATGAAACGTACAAAAATCAGTTTTGCTAACTGAGACACAGGCAATTAGAGGCACAATAGAGCGTGGGCCGGACTATGTTCTAGTGTATCTTACAATTTCTTAGGCACGTCAATCGAAGAGAAGACAATAAAGAACGATTAATGTTCAGAGAAAACCAGATGACAAGCAGCGAAAAGGACGCCATTAAAAACGTTGGATTATCGTCACCAAGCAATGGTGAGGATGACAGCAACTGCGACTAACGGCGTGCCATGCAGCAAAGGAGGCTAACTAGATAATGTACGAGTCACAAAACGTTTGTCAAAACGTTGTAAATAAGAAGAAGTACCTTGTCTTATATTAAATTGAAGACCACAACAATATAAGACTGCTAAGGAAGGAATAGTTCAACGAGAGTCAAATTGCAGCCTGAAGAGTATTTCAAGAGATGTCGGTGTTTCGAATCGAACGGTTCATATAATATTATAACATGAATTCACATTAATAATGTGATTTATATAGAAAATATTGCTATCTCAATGAGTTAGCATCAAATTGTTTCATTTAAACTAACCTTCCGCAACCTAAACTAATCTAACACATTATGAGTTCGAGTTCAAGGCTACATTGGCATAGGTTATTCTATAGCTGATGTAGTTAGTACAATGCTGACAGACGTTCTAGGTATTTCGTTGACCAGTAACGGTAAAAGATTGCATAAATAAGATTTTTGTTCTCTTTGGACCAACACATTGCCTGTTAAAATTACCATCGTCCTTACTCATAATACCCTGTATGTTGCAGTGTATCTCCATTTAGACCATATGAAGCTAGAAAAATTTAATTATAAACTATGCTTTTCCTTGTTTAACATTTTTCGATTTTTAACAAAACCGTCGGTCCTTATTTAACACATATTAAGAACACACTTGATGGTATTCGGTTCAGTTATAATATAATATCTCTTTATAAGAAACTTGACTTTGTTAAAGTTGAAATAAAATAAAAAACACAAAGATTGAATAGTTCTTATGTCTCTCAAGATCCTTTATTGTTCTTTGGAATTATTTAAATCATTTTTTAAGTAATGGTTGGTAGTAGTGTATACGAGGCTGACGAACCCAAGTTCTATGGACTGTGACCAACTAACTATATTCAATATGAGATATATACCCACTTCTCGATATAAATAGTACGTATTTATACGAAAATTGATAGGTTTTGTTTTAAATCAGCTCTCTAAATGCTCGTTATTAAACACATTTCAACCGTATTAGACACAGAAATGCTAAATTCTATAAGAAGGCATAACGGATTTAAAAAATAAATAAATAATTGAGCATCAATCGGAAATACGCTAAGTGGTTGTTGGGTATTTCTTCAATCTCAACACTCCTTGTTCTAAGTGTTTCGACAAAAAATATATTGAATTCGTTCACTTCATTGTGGATGGCAAGGCGAAAAAAATATCATTTAGAAAATTAATTTCACGGATACGGTGCCGAATGGGATAAGTTTATATATATTTTATATTTCGAAATCGAGTTAAATATAAATGCAGGGTAATACATGGTTTCATAGATAAAGGTACTTTTCGGTCCTCATTTATTTTAGTATAGTGTCATTTAGAGGACGGGAAAGGCCCGGTGGGACCTCAGCCTGTTGATAATATTTTAAGTATTGAGTATCGAGAAATACGTTACAAATGAACCCAATCAGCTATTCTTAAAATTATAATTCATTACCGTCCGTTTTTTTGGTCTCACATTTTATTTTGTGAGACATGTTATCAAAATGTGGTAAAATGAACACTTATTTGTTTATTTTACTTACAGAAACTAGTCATCATGCCACGTGTTCATGTCTGGACGTAGTAACTTACCTGAAAAGAAACAAACATTATTAGATATAAATTAAGCAACAATTACCTAATTGTTTGCATACCGACAAAAAAAATGCAAAATTTTAGAAAATGCATAGCCTGAATAACTCCCTCTAATGCCCAGAAAATAAATATATTTCATCAAAAAAAATGCAAAATTTTAGAAAATGCATAGCCTGAATAACTCCCTCTAATGCCCAGAAAATAAATATATTTCATCACTTATATCTCACCCTTTGGTGAGCATTTTTAGTGTTTCGATTTTTCTTTTATTTTGAAAGCATTTTCAACATGACTCTACGCCATTTTAAATTTTTTGCAGCCAATTTTAATTTTCAAGTGTTCTGGTGTACCTTGACCCACCAGAAATTGTTCTAATATTCATAATTGAAGAAAAATACGTATTGAATTTTTTATAGTTAATGTGTCAAAGGTCAAAAGTTGATAAAATCACTTTTTCGAAATTACTCAAAATTTTCAGTTGAAAGTATCATATCACTTTCATACTACAGCTAAATGTAATTTTTCAATGATAATCTAACGATGTATCACAACACATTCTGGCGAGCGTGACACACTAGAATCAGAAACAATCATGACAATCATGAAATTAGCATAGTCATATGCAGAATGACCTCTAGGTTCCAAAAATGCAGAAATATATAGGGTATATCTCGTTTAAAAATAAAAAGTAAGGGTCACTTCTGGTGAAACCGGAAGTCGTAAAAACTTGATGTTTTTAAAATGTTTTGTTTTCTTAACCGCTTCTCAAGCCACCGAAGTAACTCCTTGAAAATCTAGAATGAATTTGTGTTAGGTAAAGAGAAACGGGGCCCTACAGCTTATAGTGGAGTCCGAACCACTTCTTGGGGATAATTTTATAATTAAAATTATTTCGCGATGAGCAGGGATTGAACCTGCTTCGCTAGGTACGCCAGTATGCAAGCTAGACGCGCTAAACCACTGAGCTACCGTCCCCGATGATGGATATTGTTTTGGTAACATGTGACATACGCCTAGTTTTATCTCTATCTCTTAAAAAATAGAACAATGGAAGAGGAAAAGTAATCTCGTTGACGGCCGGTATACCTTATTAACGTATACCACATTACGCCTGCATTCCTTTTACAGCGTATACAAATTTTTGGAATAATTTTGTATTGTTTCACTGTAATATATCGAAAATTCACTTAAACTTAAGTAAAAATAAAAGAGTTGTTAGTAACGTTGCGAAGAAAATGTTAGTTAAATATTTACTAACTTTTTAGAAACCAATAATTTCTTTTCTGATTTTAGTCGATATTAGTCTTAAGTTTCTTCGATGTAATCTATAGGCAACTAGACAGAAATACCAAACTGGGGCTCCCTTCATAGATTTATCAAAAGCTTTTGGCTTTATGTAGACCTTGAAAAAATGGAACTATAAGGTCTAAGTGGCAAATGTAACGATTTATAAAGACCATATCTTACCAATAGAAATCAGTTTTTCAACTATTTTGACTCAAATTCTGATGAACTTACAATAGAAGAAAGAAATCAAGACGATATAAACCAACAGCTAAACAACAACCCACTAGCACTAGCATAGTAGTAGTCTTCACTTAAAAATTAACTAAGGAAATGTCTTACACTTTCACACTCCTGTTTATACAAGTAGCTCTTTAATTAGGTTAGAGAGTCTACTGAGCAAAAAACATGTCAAACTATTTGGAATATACATAAAAGTAAGTAATGCATTTAAAAAAATTGCAAGCACCTTTACAAGGTTTTCCACCCTCGTTTAATCAATGTGAATGAATTCTTTTGCAACGTGATCCAAAAATAATCAAATAAAAAGTTTATCCATTAAAAAAGTGATCTTCAACATTTGTTGGAAAAACTCAAAAATATTGATTTTTGTCTCGTTTTTATACAAGATTGGTTGTAAAATGACATAATTCAAAGGATATAAGTAATTTAGCGAAGAAAACGTACATCTAAGAAAAACTCAAAAATATTGATTTTGTCTCGTTTTTATACAAAATTGGTTGTAAAATGACATACCTCAAAGGATATAAGTAATTTAGCGATGAAAACGTACATCTAAGGGTTTCTGAGGTCACTAATTAGGAACCTCGTGTCGTCGAACCTAAATTCACAATGCCGGATTCAATATGGCCGACTTAAATATTATAATCATGCATAATTGGTAAAAAAATTATAAAAACAAAGTATCCTGTAGTTGTTCTCTTTAATGACTGAACAACTTGGTTAATAAACCGGCACGGTAGCTCAATCGGTTAAGGCGTATTGAGTGGCGAATACGCTGATCGACTCGCTACCGCGCTCTGGTTCGACCTCCAGCCCCGGTATTGACAACACCGGTGGGTGTGGATGTATGTCTGCGTTTTTCCGAATGTGTAACCCCCTTCCGGACAGCCTTGGCTTTGGATTTGGGGGTTGTCTACTATCTGTGGTGTGTTTATGTTTATGTTTGTTTAACTAAAAATATCAAAACGTAGGAATTTAGAAACCTTTTATTTTAATTTTTAATGAAGTGATTTCTTCCGGGTGTTGCCGTGGTTGTCGAATTTGACTGTCAGCTTCTTCAGAAGAATTTTAAAGATTGGTTTTAGAACCTTGAGGAAGCTAACAGCATGAAACCACTTCATTGGACAATGGTCGTGGAAGCTTTCATTCTACTATTTTAATTTTTGCAATAAAAGTCATTGCTAATTTCAGTATTTTTTTATCGAAATTGTTATCACCTTCTTCCGCGGTGACGTCTTGAGGACAATTTCTACAGCTGCCTCAGTCATAATAAGTAAGTAAACTAATTTCTGATAAGCTAACAAGCCAGTGCTATAGAGTTATAAACGGTATATTTTCGTATCTTCGACATGTAATTGGCTTATATTTCACTTGAAAATAATAATAATAATAATAATAATAAAACAGTAGTTTATGTATTGAAACACGAGGCCTTTAGATATAAGACCCGTGTACTAAAAAAAATAAAAATATAATTTTACTTACGGATGTATGAAAATTTTAGGAACACGATGCGCGACCCCGACTTCTATTTTTTCCTAAAAATAATGTAATTCAGCCACCGACCTGAAAAGTCAGGGGAAGTCAAGGAAGACTTGAGATTTAGGCCGAAAGTCAGGGAAAACAGCAAAAAATCTAAGAAAGTCAGGGAAACATTATTTTATAAACATCCGCGCGCAATGAAACGTGCAACTGTGATGAATTTTTTTAGTTTAAGAAAAGTTTGGTATTTTCTTCCTTTATTAGAAGTTAAATTAATAAAATGTATTTTTTAGTTCTGGCATTTAGTTCTATACAGGAAAATAAAATGGTGTACTAGTCTTCAATGTGGGAAAGCCCCTGCAAAATGTTAGAGGATTCTGAGGTAATTTAGTATATTAAATTATTAGTAAATTTGCGAAGATACACTACTGACGTTGAGTAAGTCCTGACCTACTCCTGAATAAGTCGACGAACTTACTTGTGAAAGAACGTATTCGAGTTGTTTTACATTTCCTTAATTGGCATAAAAAGTGAAGCCGGCCGGCGAGATCAAAAAAATAGGCTACACGCGAACCAGCGGCAGGGAGCCAACATTGTCGGTACGCTTTGAAGATAATTGGAATTCCAGCGGATCAGTTCACTTTTACGAATGAGTTCAAAGCATGCCGATAAGGCTGGCTCCCTGCCGCTGGATCGTGTGTAGACCCCTACAGAGAGCCGCGTTTTTTGTTTTCGGTCGAACAATAGGGACACCGCCGTGTCATTGGCCAGTTTAACCGAATATCTCGTATATCTGCTTGTCGTTTCAGCATGGGGTCAATGTCTTCGATTTCTGTCGCTATTTTTGTAGTATGATTTGATTAAAACCAAAAAGTCACTTCTATCTTATCCAGCTTTGTTGTCAGTAGTGTCAATCCCAAGTCTGATAAAGTGTTATGGTTGTACCGCGTTACGATAGATTAGTTAGTCATTGGCGGCGCATTTCTACAAAAAAATAAGGTAATTTTTTTAGTCATTTTTTTTTGTTTTTCATTTTTTTAACTCCTTTCGGTGGGGACAACCTACTGTTAAATTTTCAGCATGTCATGGTAGATCTCATTGTATAGTACTATATATAGGATTTTGTTCTTTAGGTTAATAGTTTTGATTTGTATGGGCTTCTAATTTTGAAATAAAAAAATAAAAAGAAGACCTAAGGACGGCTATGGAGATGGTGGAGACCGTATTAAAAAAAAAAACAAAAATTTTTTTTCTGGTAGCTTTTTAAGTCGAGTCAGGAAATTTTTCGAAAATTTTTGAAAATTGGTCAGAGAAAGTCATGGAAATTGAAACTGAAATTTTAATTTAACAAAAAATCTATCACACCATCTGAAAGTACATATTCTAATCTTCAAAAATCACCATTGGAAAATGGCAATATGCCATTTATTAACAAAGTTATTGTTACTTAAATTTTCCAGAAAAATGGTGATATTGGAAGCTTGTATTTTGATAAAAAAAAGTTTTCTAATCTATATATCTTGCAACTTAGGGTATAAGGAGGTCTATCCTAAAATAAAGGTTAGATATGAAAAAAATATTCGAATAATGGCTGTTTAAACAAAATAATCCAAAAATATTTTATTAATTATTACAAACAAATTTAAAAAAAACTAACACATGTAATGGATAGTCAACGATGTCTACTTTAACAGATATTTTATATTTTTTAATTTCACCGGGCTTGTCAAAAGTTATAACACTTTCTGTGTAGCGCCCTTATGTCGGCGGCAGCGGATGCTCGACCGCCTTGTCACTGCACCCCAAATTGAAGTATTCATTAAGGAATTAAACTAGGAGAAGTTGCAGTCAGGCGTGGCCGACTCCAAATACCTCTTTAGTTCATATTTTGCACGAACATGGCGCAATTCATTTTAAAGAGTACCACTGAGATTAATTATGCAGTAAATCTATTTTCTGTTTTTATTAATGAAATAGGTATTCGCAGTCGGCAACGACTAACTGCAACTTTCATTCGCTTCTTAATAGTCTCATTAAATACAAACAATTTACACCGTTTAAAGTGAAATTCGAGGTAAATTGATATTATCACCTTATCTACTTAAAGTGTATTCAAACCTGAGAGACACACCGTATGTTAGACTTTCGATATTTTACACATTTTAGCATTTTTGTGTTTAATTAAACACTTTAGTAACATATTGACCTAAAATTCTAATAATTCATTTTAGATATAACAAGACCATTTACACACCTCTGGCGATCACTCTGTATTACAGATATGGCTCGCTTTCCATAAAGGTATTCTACAATGTTGTTTTACATATAAAGTGTCTATGTCATAAATAATTGTGTTTATTAGGTGCTCGGCAACGCTCGTCTGCAAATTCCATTCGTATTGTAATAGTCTTATCAAAAAATACCTTACTAGCATTTTAAGGTAAAATTGGTATACCATAATCCTGCTAAAAGAACATATTCCAGTTTAAATATCTTGTATACCTTTGTATTTTTATGTTCTTAATCAGAAACCTCTGGAACCTTTTTTCTAAAATTATAATAGCACCGTTTATATAAAATATGATAATTTCCACGATCACCTTGTATGACGGATATGACCGAATTACACTACGAAGTATTCCCAAATTTGTAATAAAAATTTTTAGTTGAACAGAACATGTTTAATAGATATTCGTAGTCGACATCGTTCGACTTTTATTCGTTTCATAATATTCTTATTAAAAATACCTTTTTACATACTTGAAAAGTATTTATTAGGCATTTGGCAACGCCTGACTGCAAATTTTCTTCGTTTCGTAATAGTTTAATTAAAAATACTTCAATAACATTTTAGGGTAAAGTTCGCTCGAACCTGAAAGATATCTAAACTGCATATTGCATATCTTTCATATTTTTTACGTTCTTAATCAAAATCCTTTGGAACATATTGCTCTAAAATCATAATAAAACGGTTTTTACAAAACACGATATACACGATATGATTTCACACACCTCTGAGACGTTCACCCAGTGCGACGAATATGATCCAATTTCAATGGGAAATATTCTGCCATGCTATTTTATATATGTTCCAAATTCGAAAAAAAAAAATAGGTCCAACAAAATTATTGTACTTAATAGTTATTCAAAATCAGCAGCGTCGAACTGAATCTTTCATTCGTTTCACAACAGCCTTATTAAATATATTTATTAAAATATCATTAATGCAAAATTGATGTATCATCTAATATACATGAGGTTGGTTGTCTGAAAGACACCCTCTTTGTTGAGGTTTATATAGATATTTCATACACCTTCATAGTTTTGTGTCCTTAATCAAAAACCTGAGTAACATTTTCCTCTAAAAT
Source organism: Rutpela maculata (assembly GCA_936432065.2). Taxonomy (NCBI): domain Eukaryota; kingdom Metazoa; phylum Arthropoda; class Insecta; order Coleoptera; family Cerambycidae; genus Rutpela; species Rutpela maculata. The sequence continues at coordinate 269,532,167 of OW386285.2, forward strand.
TATAATAAAATATGGTTCATATGAAAGATGAGAGTTTACACGCCTTTAACGATTACCCTGTACGACGGATATGGTCCAATTTTAATAGGGAGTATTGTCTAGGAGTATACCGAGCGGAATTTATCTTGTTTACAAGAAACGGTTTACACACACACAGAGACTTTTTACTTGATATTTGAGTTCAGTATGTTACGAAAAGGATTTCTGTACATTTTTTTTTCTAAGATGATTATTAAATTTTCTTGTCCTGTTACAATGTTTTTTTTTCATTAAATTAAATAGGTATAAAAGTGACTTGGTATATATATTATTCCTGTACAAAATCGCATCAATTTTTTTAAAATAAAAGTAACAGGATTAATCGCGGTAAATATTTTAGATTCTCGTTTCTGCCACATGCAATACGTTATCAAATTTTCAGCCAACGGGAAATTTTCTAGGAAATTAAAATCTGATTGTAGTGTTAAATAATATGGAAAAAAGTTTTAGGAATAATCAGAATGCATCTACATTTTCTAAAATGATTGAAACCAATTTGATTCCTCAGATTGCGTTGAAAATAAAACAAAATATTGCTTAAGATCGATAAACCTCTGTTGCACTGGAAGTTATAATGACATAGTCAGTGTAATGTGGACTCTGGACGTCCTTGTCAATGAAGAACTTCTGTACGTTATAGCAACTTTTTTATGAACATGTATCTCGGAGATCATTACCCAATGATGCTTGGAGTCTCTTTTGTGTATGCTGTAACAACAGATTACTTACCTTCATTCACTATATTCAATAAAAAAAAATCTGGTAACGGATGAAATTTGTTCCACTCAATTATGTTCTTAATTAACATAATGCTAGTATGTTTTGACGTACCGAATAAGGTATGAGATACCTGTAGATTTTATGTGTTAATGACACCAATAATAACTTTTGTATTACGATGTTATTTTACTATGTTGCAGTTTCATGTATTTAGCTACTTTTTACAATTAAATTTATGTATGTATCATCTCTACTCTGCACTTGCAGTAAAACTAATGTTTGAAAATGTCATTTTGATTTTAATTGGCCTTGGAATATGCGTACTTTTTATTTAATACTGTTATCCCAGTCATCTCCCATTAAATCTATATATCTTCTTATATCGTTTTCATGCGTGTCTGGATTAAATGATGTATTATATTATATGGGTTGTATGCACCGACCTATGACTATAATTTTGCTGTTAAGTCATATATTCTATTTTATAAAATATTTCACTCTTAATATTGAAATTGTGGTTCACGTTCACATACTTTGTTTTTTTACATTGTCACGTTCCTTAGTTACTTTTATCGAATCGGCTGAAAATTTTACTTAAAAATAAACAAATATCTTTAAAACTAGAAAAGTTGACAGGCGCTTAGTTAGTTGGTGAAGACGGAGTGGGAATCCTTCACAGAATAAGCCAAAACATGTGGGCGACAAGAATCTGGCTTGATGATTGGAGAACCTCAATTTTTCTGAGACTCCATAACAAGGGAGCGACAGATGTCTGTGATAACTACAGACTGCTGGCAGTAATATCACACGACAGCATAATAATGTTGTATATTCTTTCATCCATATTTCACCGTCATATATCTTGGCAAATACCTACTCAGAGAGGAGGCTACATACTATTATGTTCCCATTACCTTAGACTGGCAATATAAAATGAGAAAAACTATGCATTATTGGAGATAGGGACACCTAGACATCTGGTCTTCATTATTTGTCGACTGTATGAAGAAACTCTGTTTTACCAATTTCGACAAATTTAAAGTAGGCAAAAGCGTGTTTTGCCAGTAATTCACTTATACATCCATAGTGAACACGCAATGCAATGTAAGGTATGCTGGATGGCTGGTAGGGCAGAATAGCTGTGGATGGAACGATTGATTTAGATGACTCCATCGTAGTTTCCTTAGTGAGGATAAGCCCATTAATATGGACAAATCACACATTCAAGAAGCTTTTGCCTTACAAAAGGGAGCCCTACTATGGCAGATTTGAAATTAGCTGAATTATGCAGAGGTCACTTCAGAAAAATTATTGTTAAAAGCGGGCTAAATAATACTGTGCTGCAAGAGCATTTGGAAATACTGTCTACCAAGTACTGAGTTCGATCTCCACTTTTGATACTGGCAATATCAGCGGATAATACGGGTTGCCAGCTACAATGCCCCTAAGAAACACATTGGCTTTGGATTTGGGAATTGTCTAATATGTGTAGCGTCATACGTGGTGAGAAAGAACTCGTCACAATTTGGCATTTTGGCCTTCGGTGGCGTAGAGATATTTTTACAGATATAAATGGTGTTGAGTTTCTTAATAAAAATACGGCCTTATATCTCCAAAACTGACCACCAATTTAATTAAAAAACCTAGGTACATTTCTCTCAGCTGGAAGAGGACTCAATATCATATATCGTTTTCTCAATTAAATCCAGAAGCTCGATGTCTGGCTTGGGGCCATCCAGCTTTCAGGCTGTTGAGAAGGATTAATCCCAATATACCCTGCACTTGCTGTTCTTTACGACTGCCTCGATATCTTGCTTGGTATACGTTCGATATGATGGGATCTTGGTCAAATCCACAAGTGTGCCTAATATGGTAGCAGAATACCTTAGAGATGTATTGTGCCTGATGATATAGGATGACACTGCAGGAACAGAACACGCCGAGAGTATATGTGTTAGGGTCTCAGTTCTTTAGTTCGAACATTTTTGCTTTAGAATAATATTCAGTATACCTGGGTATTTATTACTCCATCTTGACGCCAATATAAAACTCTCCGTCTCCAGCATTAAACCTGCTGCTGCTTAAAGTTGAAGACAGGGAGTTTTATATTGGCGACTTGAGGAAAGCAATCGTCAAGTCATTGGACATTCCCTGACCCCGTAGATGTATGCTCTGCTCTTACAACTTTATCTCAAGTCTTCTATCTCTCTCAGGACTTTTTTTTATCGAGGAGGGGAAACCCTCATGGGCTCTCCTGGATTATGGGTCAAAGTGTGAATAAAACCACTCCTCGCAGGGGTATCTGCAAAGGCACTCCGAAGGCACTGCAGCCTCTTGGGCTTATTGTGCTCTCCCTGTCCTAATTTACTCTACCTATTTTAGTACTCCTGTGCCATTTACAAGGTGATACAGGTCTGATAATGAGCGAATATTGATAGTTTCCGGGTCAGTTTGTGTTTGCCCGTAGATATTATATCTTCTGCGGTCCAGCGCCTAGCAGTCGTATATAATATGCTTCACAGTTTCTGGTGTCTTGCCATACAGTCTGCGGTTAAGGTCGCCAGTAGACTTTCCAATTGTGTACAAGTGCTTCTTAAGAGGAAAGTGTTCTGTCAGAAAACTTATTATAATTCTCAACTGCATCCTATTATTTGTGAGCAGTTCTTCAGTTTGTTTTGGGTATGGTTTATTAATAACTGTTTTTCCATGTAGATTTCTTCTAATATCTCTCCAGTGACGGTTATGTTTATTCTTGACCCAGTCCTTGATCACCCTTCTGGCTGAACCTTCAGTGATGCCCAGCGCGGGTTCTGGGTCATAAAATATGTTAGCCCTTGTCCAGCAACTTCATCAACTTTTTCATCGCTGTCTATACTAGTATGTACCAGAACGCAAAGTTTTGTTCCGCTCACCCAGAATTTTGAGCTTTTGTGACAGCCCCATACCAGCTTGGAAGACATCTTCCTCAGATCTTAGAGGAATACCTGTTTTCATAGGATCATGCTCTGATAGTGCTAGTTTATAAATGGCTTTTATAGCGGCTCTAAATAAGAATGTATTATTATTTTCATGAGACTTTGTAATTTGTGCTAGTTTTCTGTACTCGAATAGTTGTATTATGTTTACTAACATAATATTTTGTCGAACTCCTCTATACATTTCCTTAAATATATTAAGGAATAAAAAACCACACTGCAACCAACAGCTATTCTCCGTATTACTGCCCCACCGAGCGCTGGATTAAAAATTACAAGCCTGGCCGCGTTAAGTGCAATAAGTATGTATTGCCACAATACACTAAAAGCTTCGATTGCAAAAAACACTAGCCGAAAGACTTATTCCTACTCAAAGGATCTTCCGAGCCAGCCACTTCACACCACTTGCAGACTACAATTTCGAGTTGTCTTTCTCTTGTCAGTGCAAGATGGGTCTAGAATGGCTGTAACGAGACCCATGACGAGATTTATAAAACGAAAACTTGCAACAAAAATGGTGGGCTCCATCTAGTGGCCGATGTCCATTGCAATCGAAGTAGAAGTAGCCCTGACATGGGCATAGTTAGTAGGTATGCTTTTAGAGGGCAGAATATTTACTAATATTTTGTCGAACTCCTCTATACATTTTCTTAAATATATAAGGAATAGAGAACCAGACTGCAACCAACAGCTATTTCCCGGATTAATGCCCCGTCAAGCGCTGAATTACAAATTACAAGCCTCGCCGCGTTAAGTGCAATAACTTTGTATTGCGACAAAATGCTAAAATCTTCGAGTGCAACAAACAGCAGCCGAAAGACTCATTAATACTCAAAGGAGCTCTCGTGCCTTTGAGTAGGAATAAGTCTTTCGGCTGGTGTTTGTTGTCATCGAAGATTTTAGCGTTTTGTGGTAATACACATTTATTGCACTTAAGGCTTGTAATTTGTAATCCAGCGCTCGGCGAGGCATTAGTCTAGAGAATAGCTGTTGGTTGGATTCTGGTTTTTTATTCCTTATATATTTAAGGAAATATATAGAGGAGTTCGACAAAATATTACGTTAGTAAATATTCTGCCCTCTAAAAGCATATCTACTAGTTGCATTACGTGTTATTCTGTCATACAGGAGTTCCAAACTAAGGAGACTTCTCCCTCCCAGAACGCGTGAGAAGTAAATACGTCCTATGGAAAAATTTGGGTGCAGACTTCGACACACATTCATAATTTTACAGATTTCTCTATCTAGAGCCTGTATCTCATTTACCGTCCGTCGAAGGATAGCAAATGACTACGAGAGAATAGGGACGGCCAGCATATTTGTAGCGGAAATTTTGTTCTTGCCGAAGAGTTACTACTTCCATATGCGCTTAACTAGCGTTTTGTATCTATTACAGAGAGTTTCCTTTACTAGAATTGTGGAATGCCTTATGGTATTACTAGTATTATTATTATTACTATTATTAATAATAGTATCAGGTAATATTTATACATGTTAATAGTCAGTAACGGAATTCTGTTTTTCAAACAAGTATTATAAATACTGCGAGAACAATAGATAATTTAAATAGTTCTTCGGAATAGCAAATTGCCACCCAGTATAATTGCATTCTACACTATATGTATCACGATGATGTTTGAAATAAAAGTGACTTCGATTTCCTGTATTTATATATTATAGAGTCTAGAAAGTTTATTCTAGTGTAGTGCTATGTACTAGTGGGTTTAATGAGATATAATGATGTCATGTATATTACCACATAGAATGATATATTGCAGTTGAGGATAACACTAAATGAGACATGAGTATTTTCATTAACAATACTTACAATAATGTTAATGATGAATGTCCACGAGGAAATGGTATCAGCAACGATTGTTAATTATCTCCGTTTCATCCTCACCCAGCAGTGCAACTCTGATATCTTAAAAATGACAAACGTATTGCTGGCTTTAAAGAAGGAAGTAATAGTTGTATATTAATTATAGTTAATAGACGATTGGCAGGTGTTCGAAACATTAATAACGTTGAATTATTTAACAAATACATTGTTCCATTTGTTTTTATCGCAGTAAATCTATTTCAAGAAAATTATTTCATTTCTAATGGGTTCGATGTTGAAGAAACTGTCTAGATAAGGTTTACTGCTATATACAGGGCATCTCAGGAGCAATACTTCGGAGGAATAAGGAGCAATACTTCGGGAGGGCATAGTTTGGGTCAGAATAACATTCGAAATACCAGGCAATTTTTTTTACAAAAGTGTCCCTTGGAACTGTTAAATATGGCAATTTGACATTAACCCCTTCGGTTCTTTCAATATCAGTGCCAGGGCCGATCCTACCGGGTGTTCAACACGTATAGGCGCCAAATTTAGGGGGGCGCCAAATAAAAAAGAGAATTTTAATTTATTAATTAGAAATATAAATAAATGTAAACGCATCTTAAGCCAAAAGTGTAAGCGAGGCTTAAGCAAGATGTCGTCATTGTCATCCTATACGAAGACACAGAACATTGTTTAGTATTCTATGACTAAGTTTTGTAAATACATAAATACCCTATATGCATCTGAATTTAAGATGTCAGCGCCAAAATGGAGAACCCGTGAACTGATTAATGGGCCATTCTTTGTTTATATGTTAAATTGCGGACCTTGCTTCATTTTGTTTATGGTTATTTTTGGTATTAAAAATAACAATATTAATAATGCATGACCTAAGGGTTTTCAATATTTTGTTGTAAGTGTTGTAAATCATCCCCAAATGTGGCAACTACTTTAAGAATTTTATTGATGTTACCAGTAAGTTTTGTCTCGGGTGATCGGTATTTTTCTAGATTAAAAATAATTCAAAATTATTTAAGAAGCACATGGGATAAGTCCGATTTTCAGATTTGGCGATAATATCAATTGAAAAAGAAGTAAGTGAACATATTGACTATACCGATGTGCAGTCCTGGCGAGAGGGGGGAGGTGATTCCCCCTGGGCCCGGGCTTGTTTCGGCGGCCCGGTTTTGTATTATAATTAAAAAAAATCGGATTTCCCACCCCCCGCTTATCAATTTTTTAAAAAAAATGTCCCCCCCGAGCCCGCATTTTCTCTCCACAGCCCTGTCGATGTGATAGCTACATTGGCTAGGAATAAGGCTCGTGCACACTTTTCATTTTTTTAAGTAACATGTAACAACATATGTATATAATAAATAATTTTTTGAACACTTGGCTAATTTTGGTCTCACACGCAGACCACCAAGCATCTAGGAACGGCCCTGAGCAGTGCAAGTAAAATAATTGAAAACCCACCTAAACAAAGAAGAACAGGTGTAGTCCAATTTTCTTTGAAAACGGAAACAAAAAATTTTGAATGTGCCACATTTTCTTCCTCCACTTTCGTAACGCTAATTCTTAGCAGAAATTAATTTTTATTTTCAGAGTAGGTTCGTTTTGAGTTACCATCTAGCGTTGTTTATAAACAAACAATTGACACTCCCCCAATTGCAAATGGTAACTAGGCAACTTAAACGATAAAAATAAATTTTATTAATCGAGTTTTTTTAACTTTATTTTGGAAAAAAATAATATAAAACTCGAAAGGTTACTATGTTTGGCCAGACTTGAACCCCATTTGGCAACCTTCGACTGCGCCTCAATCAATCAATCAATCAATCAATCAACAATCATTTATTTAAATTAAACATTACAGAGTATGTACCTCTCCGGAACCTGGCCAGAGCTAGCCACACAACCACGGCACGCGGCGCCGCGGTGATTGTAAGACTGGGCGGGGCAGGTCCGGCTTGGTTTAACGTTAAATAACTTATAAATTAGTACTCCTGTACCCGCAGGCAGACGTGAAAACTAAATTGAAATTAAAAATGTATCCACACGGACCTAAAGCTAATTAAAAGAAAACACTAAAAAATTATCACTCACTAGGTAAGGCACTTATTTAATTTTGGTTGCTGGCACGGGAAAACAAAACTCGCGAAAAAACCCGTTCGAAGCAACTCCACCCTGGTGGTCTTTCTGCCGACAGGAAAATGAAGAGGAAATTAAAAGAAGGTATAGTTCGAAATATTTTGGTTTTTGAGAATTTATTGGTCGAGATGGAATTTAGAAACAAAAAAGAATAAAATCACAAAACGGATTAAACAAATAGAACGTATAAAAGGGAATAGGGAAGGTTGGTTATAAGTTTTAGTAAAGATTAAATGGGGGGAAATAAGAAGTTGTCGTATAGGATAGTACGAAAAATAAGCAACGTCTGGTATGGTAGGGGGTGTTAAATATCGAAAAGGATTGCATTATAATGTCTCATTCGGGTTATGTTGCGGGTTAGCGGACTATCGCTCAGTTTGAATTGATATAATTTTTGAGATTTTGAATGTGCCATATTTTCTGCTTCCACTTTCGTAACGCCAATTCTTAGCTGAAATTAGTCATTATTTTCAGAGTAGGTACGGTACGTCTTGAGTTACCATCTAGAGTTGTTTATAAACAAACAATTGATGCGCTCCCAATTGCGAATGGTAACTAGAAGATAAAAATAAAGAGTTTTTTTTTACTTTATTTTGGAAGAAAATAATATAAAACACGAAAGTTTAGTATGCTTGGCCAGATTTGAACCTTATTTTGGCAACCTTCGACTGCGCCTAAGGCTACAAACTGGTCCTCCACTGGTAAATGTTACTTACCTTCCTTGTAGCATAAATAATTAATCTAATTTGGAATAATTTATTGCAATTTAGTAACATATTTCATCAGGTTATAATGTCAAGTGTATAACTTCTCTAAAATATGCTAATAAAGAACGTTTGCATTTACAATATAACTAACATTTATTATATGTATAGCAAAGAAATTATCTAAGAATAAAATCAGCATAACGGTGAAAACATTATTGAACATCAAGATCACTAAGACTAACCATCGGCTCTTTTATTAACCCTAATGCAGCTATCTCCATGAACGTCTATTAACTTAACATGAATACACAATCAAGAACCATAATCTGTTCTTATCATTATCTGCATTATGGATTAAATTTGTTCAGCTTAGCCAATACCGTGAAATGTGCTATTACTTGATATTAGTCCATGAGCCGGATGAAACTTACAATATAATAATATTCGGATAACAAATTGAAGTACCTAGTAGGGTGGTGCGTGGTGGTGGTGGTGAGGAATTTTTTTTTTCAAAAATTAAAACTCCTCTATGCATAAAAGTTATGTCTTGGTAAAGGAAGATAGCTGTATTTTTCAAAAATTTTTCTTTAACCCCTTCCACCCTCCCAAATCGCTATTTGGATAATTTTAAAAATAATAAATTTTGTAAACATCACATTTTCGTTGAGGATTTTTCACTTGGATTTTTCATCCCACATATTATAATTACTTTCATATCCAGTGGAAGTATAGTAAAGACAAAAAATTTTTTGAAAATTTTTATTGTTCAGATAGGCTTAGAATGTCATGAAACGTCGAGATTTTAAGTTTGAGCGAAAAAAATTTCTGTCTGTAACTTTTTTTTTGTGCGCACGATTACTCTGGAACCGTATGTACTTTAACGGGATCTGGAACTAGATTATATTTTCATCTTACTCCGACGAAAGGTTGGGGGATAAATGGAGGTAAATAGGTAAATCAAGCAGGTAAGAGTCCATAAAATTGGTATTAAATATATACAAGAGAAGCTAAGGTCTCAAAAAAATTTTTAGCATTAGCCCCATTACCACCTCACCCCATTATTGAAGGGGATGAAAAAAAATTATGATTTAGTGTGTGTACAAGAACCAAAAACCGCTACCACCCCCACCCCATCACAACCCCCACCCCAATACCGATGCGGGATATCGTTTTATGGGGTAGACGATTTCAAATATTATATTAGTAAAGTTCCATAAACAAAATTTTTTCGTTGTGAGAGACTTGGATAGAAAATCTGGATGTGGAAGTAGTGATTCCTTGGACAGCGGTTTTTTGATATTTGACGTTTTTTTCTAATAGGTTCAACAATTCTTTGGTGACTTACTATAGAAATATGAGCCATTCGCCATACCTTCAACTTACCTAACAACTGATACTACAGTCACAAGAAGATTTCTATTCAAAGATTTTGTCTCCAAAGCAAGTTATACGTTATCACTTGTTTACTCGTTATTTTTATTATTTTGATAACGATACTAGTAAATGTCATAATAAATATAGTTATAAATAATATTGATAGTTTTACGCTATCACTTGTTTACCCATTATTTTATTTTGATTATTAAACGTCTAATAAATATAGTTATAAATATTATCAAATGGCCACAAGTTTGATAAACCGGACATATAAATATCCGTACCAAACTCGCAGCCATCAGAAAGTGTTGTAAGCTGTTCTAATAAAGAAGTTAGTCCAATATTGCAGTTTTCTTCTACCGAGAAATCCTCGTAAACTTATTTGGCGCAGTCGGTAGGATAGTGCCCTTTTGGCAAGTTGTTCAGTGCATCGAGTCACCCCCTGAGAAAAATCCTGCATCGAGCAAGAAGTCCCAGAGGTACGACGCCAGAAGTCAATCTTTATTGTTGAGGCCTATCCAAACAACCTACGTGGAGGAGAAGAAAAACGTAAGTCAATACTCAGCTCCTTAGAACGCTTCCCTTTCTCAAATTCAAATTGAAAGTCACTTAATTGTTTAATTTTCAAACTCTTGTGATCCTTTCGGTCTTGAAATTAAATTTTTTCTAAATTCACTTACTATCTCTTAATAGAATTTGTGTGATATTTGAAAAAAAAAAAACTATTAGTTGCTAAGTCAGTCTATCGTAGACAACTAAAGAATTAAGTTGCTGTTTATTACATTCTGTAATTTACAGACAGGGAAGAGTCAGATCCTCGACCCTATAATTAAGTAGACCACTCATATGTCATTCACTGATTTACTCGAAAGCCTAGAGGAAGCTATTGCATCTCCTGGCACAAGTAACGAACCAGAAAATAATACTTATACACCTATCCAAGCAAAATTAAGACCCAGTAAATTAAATCCTATTCTTTCTGTTAGTACTCAAAATACAGACATGGCTCAAGTTAATTATCAATTATTAAAAATGTATGTTGATGCCATAAGACCATTTGACGGCAATGTTTTCGCCCTCAATGACTTTGTCACAGCCTGTAACGCACTCGAAGTTAACTACGCGAAACCAAACGATACTCCTGATAACATCAATTTAAACAACTTTTTACTTCAATCAATTAAATCAAAATTACACGGGCAAGCTCTCACCATAGTCGGTTGCCGCTTTGACCTAAATTCTTGGGCGGACATCCGCAAAACGTTAATAGACCATTTCTCAGACCCAAGATCAATTGCAAATCTTGAACACGACCTAAGACAAACGACCCGACACAATAATGAATCACTACATGACTTTGGGTTAAGATTGCAAAATTTACAAAGCTTACTATTAGCAAAACTTTCCCAATCAAACGACGGAGCTGCAGAAAAAACAGCTTATACCAAAATATACGAAAAACTAACGCTTGATACATACACCCATTCCTTACCACAAAACTACCAGGTTATGATACGTTTAAGCCCCTTCACAAAACTAGAGGAAGCTATAAATTTGATAGCCCGAGAAGAACAATTCAACAAAACATCAAGACAGACATCGTCGCAAAATTTCATAAAAAATAACTTCCATATGAACCAAAATCATAGCTTTAAACCTCAATTTCCATCTCAACCAATGAATTTACCCCCACGTCAAACTATTCAAACACATTTCCCTACTAACCAACAAGTATTCGGAAGACAGAATACAAATCAAAATCAAAACGTCTTTAAACCAAGACCACAAAACACTCAGTCATATAAGCCCACTCCAATGTCTGGTGTTTCTGTCCAACCTAGACAAAATTTTGCCAACCCATCAACAAGCAAACAGCATTTTTCGCCCCAATTTCGACCACACACGAACTCCCAAATTAAACGACAATTCCCATGGTTCAAACAGTCGAGTCCCCAAAACTTCATAGCCCAAGAATTACACACAGCTGAACTTGATCCAACAGTAGGCTACTACTATTATCCAGAAGAATATCCTGATATTCCTAACCCTCGATTTGCAGACTTAAATATTTCCGAAAACATCGATCTCACTCCAGAAGAACCAGACGAGTTCCAAAATCAAAATGAAGAAAACAATGAGGACGTAAATTTTCTCAAAGAGCCTCGGAACGATCAATCGTCGAATTGAATTCAGTAACCGCCCCTTGTAGTTTACCATATATACAAATCCAAAACCCCCCAATGAAACTTCTCATAGATACAGGTTGCTCCAAAACTATCATTAGACCCCACATAATTGAAAACTTCTATTCTGATTGTATGTACACTAACTCTACAAAAATTAAAACATGTCACGGAGAGACAGACATACAATTTCATGCTGAAATCCCTGCCTTCGACGAATTTAATTCAGACGACACTCTCGACGTATTAGTATACAACTTTCACGAATTTTACGACGGTCTAATAGGATTTGAAGACTTATCAAAATTTAAATTTCTATTAGATTTAAAAAATAACGCCCTCTTTAACCATGATGTTTGCATACCCCTATTATTGAGAACTCCTAACGACACATCACGCACCTATAATTTAAATTCACATGACGTGCTTGTAAAACAGATACCTGTAGATATTTACAGTGGAGAAATTCTAGTTCCATCATTCTCAAACGGCACAGTTACTATCCCTGAAACCCTAACCACTGCAAAAAATGGGTTAGCGACAGTAGAACTTCATAACATGAAGGAATTCTCTACACAAGCTACCTTCGACCAGCCTTTCGATGTTCCATCATATCCAGATCTCGAAACTTTCATACGTCCCCTAGAAAACTCTAAACAAAAAATCGATCTAAATAAAAACTATCCACACAGATCATTTAAATTTCGAAGAAAAATGCACTCGTTTCAGAAAAATCCCAACATACTTTACTTTCCTGACGACAAACCTTCTTTCGCTAACCAGGCAAAACTCAACGTAAACGCAGATTGTCTCTCACGACCCCCTACACAAGAACTTAATGCCATCAACAATGATGACACTAATTCGATGATTGTAAATTCTCCAGATCTACAATCAATTCTAGATGAACTACCCGAAGTAGACCCAGAAATCGCAGACAATTTAATAAAAGACATTGACGAACATACTTTCGACAACAACACTGTACATACAGCTCTTTCAAGTTCCACATTCACAATGCCTTACTCAAAATCAGCCATTAACATTTATAAAAACCAGATTTTTATAAAAGAAAGCGACAACGCAGTCACTAACACCCATATCTTAGAAACACCTTTCCCCGGATACAAGAGACACAGAATTGTACTAAAATCACGGACATCCGATGAGGAGGTATTTAAATTTGTAAAACAGTTCTTACGTTCCACTCAAAATACTCAAAATTGTTTTAATTTCAACGACGAATCTATCAAACACAAAATAATTAGAATATTTCAAAGGTTCTTAAACTCCAACGACTCAATGAGTTGTATAATTTCAAATAAAGTTCTTGAAGATATCTCTCAAGAAGATAAACAGAATCAAATAATAAAATATATGCACGAAGGAAAAACTGTACACCGCGGAACCAAAGTCACAACTAGTTTAATAATGAGAAAATACTATTGGCCTAATATCAACTATCAAGTTGCCCAATATATAAAAAATTGTCACACGTGTAACACTTGTAAATACGACAGGCACCCACAGAAAATTAAATTCCAAAATACACCAATACCCAAGAAACCTCTAGATGTTATTCACATAGACCTTTTTCACTTTTCAAATGAATGTTACCTTACTATCTTCGACCCTTTCTCGAAAATCGGACAAAGCTATCCCTTAAAGTCTAAAACAGGAATGGAAGTACAACAAAACCTCTTAACCTTTATCCAACACTACGGAAAACCTTACAAAATAATTTGTGACAAAGGAAAAGAATTCAATAACACCATGATCATCGACTACTGTGACCTGCATAAAATATCTTTACATTTTACCAGTACCGATAGTCATACATCCAACAGTCCTGTTGAACGCTTCCATAGTTCATTAATAGATAGCATGCGATGCCTAACCTCAGAAAATCCTAATTTCCCCAACTACTACCTAATGAAATTGGCTACTATCGGATACAACGAGTCGATACACTCCCTTACTTTCGAAGTTCTTTTTGGACATTTAGACAAACCCTCTCCGTTTGAAATCTCAGACGAAATTATCACCTCAGACTATATACAGGAACACAAAAACCTTACTCAAGAGCTATACGAACAGCTCAGAATAAACCAAGTTCTAGACAAAGAAAACATAATAGCAAAAATCAATAAAAATCGCAAAGAACCAAAAATTTATAATCCGAACGATATAGTTTATATTAGAAATTCCCAAGCTACACGCGCAAAGAATCTCCCTAAATTTATATCAGCAACAGTAATAAAAGACGAAGGACCCGTTATCATTACTAATAGAGGACGATTTACAAAAAATCAAGTACGCAACAAGCCACTCGAACAAACCCCAGACAATGATTCTGACGATGAACCCTTGTTTCAGGTGAAACAGAGACTAATCCAGGACAAGATCAACAAACATGTCACCACTCCTATTAGTACTACTGTTGATTTTGAGGACATATTGCCTAAAAATCAAGTCCATTCATAACCCCATCTACCTAATGACTTACCAACCAACCCGACTTATTAATAACTATCACTCATTCTCTTACATCATCGACTTAAACATAGTCGAAAATCAAATCCAACAGACTACCGAAAATATGTTAGATTTCCCGAATATATGTACTAATTATTCAAACACGCGTTTAACCCAACTCTCGAAACTAATATATTCAAAATTCCTAAACTTTCAACCCATGAATCGAAAAAAACGAGGACTAGTTAATGCTATTGGAAAAATTAACAAATTCTTATACGGTACTCCTGACGCAGATGACTTAGAAGACATAAATTCAAAGTTAAATACTCTTATGAGGAATCAACATTCTTTAACGGCTCAACTAAACCTAAGAACCTCTCTGTATACGCAACTAATGGATAGAATAAACAAAACTTTAGGGGTCATTGAAACAAATGAAAAATCAATCATGTTTCACTTGAACACGACAATAAACCAACTTAATAATTTAGGAAAAAACGTATATTGCCAAAGCTTAGCAAACCAAATATCACAGAACTTCCTACTCATTTTAAATCACTTAGAAACTTTAGAAAATGCACTAGTAAACTCCTATTCAGGAATTATACATCATTTCTTCATGTCTCACTCAGACTTAATACATATTTTGAAGACTTTAGTAACTCTTTATAACTCTAGAAACCTCTTAAAAATAGACACTGATGAATATTACAGATTATTTCACATTCAGACTAAAGTTAACAAGAATTTGATTTATGTTCAATTAACTATCCCACTCTTTGACATTAGAGACTTTCAATTAGTCCAGTTAATTCCCATTCCCTTAAATAACACTATCCTCATACCACCAAAACCCTACCTAGTACTGAGTATTGATCATTCTGCCCATTTATGGAAAGACACTGCCTGCCAAACGATCAACAAATACCATATTTGTGATGGAGAACCTCTACCTTGGACTTCCAATTGCTTCCTTAACTTGTTAGAAGGAAAGCAACCTAACGACTGTGTCCTACAAAAGATCAAAGTAAATACCGATCTTCTATTAAGGATTTCCAAAGATAAAATTATTTGCTTCCCTCGAGAAGAAGTTGTTATTAAAAGCTCATGCCCAGAACAAGAAATAATCCAACTAAATACTCTCAGCGAAATTACACTCGAACACAACTGTAGCATTATTATTAAAAACACTACCTACTCGATAGATAGTACTAGACTTGAAGGACGTCCATTCTATCTACCGAAAATCGAAAGATATACTATGTCCCAACTACCAGACCTTCACTTAGAAGAATTTCCCGCAGACTTAAGCAAAATGTCTGAATCATTGAAGCAACTCCAACCACTAGAAATTGAAGACTTCAAGACTCCTACTCATCACACTTGGATTCTCTACTTTCTTATCTTTTTGATTATCTTTGTAATTTTAATTTACGTTTTCTTTAAATATTTCAAGACAAAGCCATTTAACATAAAAATTATAAATAAAGGCAAACCGCCCAATGAACCTATTGAACTCCAAGATTCAAACCTTCATGTAAAGGATATGAATCCATTTTAAGAAGGGAGGAGTTATACGTTATCACTTGTTTACTCGTTATTTTTATTATTTTGATAACGATACTAGTAAATGTCATAATAAATATAGTTATAAATAATATTGATAGTTTTACGCTATCACTTGTTTACCCATTATTTTATTTTGATTATTAAACGTCTAATAAATATAGTTATAAATATTATCAAATGGCCACAAGTTTGATAAACCGGACATATAAATATCCGTACCAAACTCGCAGCCATCAGAAAGTGTTGTAAGCTGTTCTAATAAAGAAGTTAGTCCAATATTGCAGTTTTCTTCTACCGAGAAATCCTCGTAAACTTATTTAGCATGTCGCGTAATAAAGACGAAACGTCGACTTTCAAAAAATAGTTTTCTCTTAACATTTTATCCATGAAATATAATAATTCCAAGAATTCCAAGAATATATTTATTTGATCAAATCAAATAGATATAATAAGAGTTCCATAAGAGTTATATGTGTTAATTTGAGGTGAAAATATAATCCTTTATTTCTAACTTCTTACTTGATAGTTAAATAAAATTATCTCTTTTTATAGGGTTATTAGGCCATGATTACTCATACCTATGCCAGAAACAAGCCACGATACTATTATTATTTGAAGAGGTTTCAAACACTTTACTACACTATTACACATTCTACATATAAAACGCAGGTTTACCAATTTATAGCCAATAATTATATTTTTAAAAATACTAATTATATAGCGTAGGTACGTTAGTTAAACATATTTAATGGTTTTGGTTTAGTTATATCTAGGTAATAATAATATTTATGACTGTTATTATTTTCACTTTCAGATTATTGTAGCGAGTTAGTCATTAAAGGTTTAATGAAGAAATCTGTAATAGTCGGGTATCCAATTTTGATTATAGTTATTACACTAATTATTGCTGCTGCCCAGACAACTAAATTCCAGTTCGAAATATTTTATGGACTATATAGCAATCGTTTTTGGTAAAATCAAGCAACTATTATTATTTTCAGTTAAGATCAAAATTATTGAAACATACTGTTTCACCTCATTAGGTCCTTCAAGCTGAAAGTGTAACACTGAGCTGCACTGGTGTAAGATTGTCTCTCTTTAACTTATGATATCCGCATTGATGCCACATTTGTCACTCAAAATTAGTGTCACACTTCTTCTGCAAAGGAAAGGACCTATTTTATGTAAAATATTTCTCATAATATAATCAAGTAGCTAAATCTTACGGTGGAAGAGGAAAAACCGCTGCCCAAGGAATCACTACTTCCACATCCAAGTCTCTTACAACAAAAATACTATATTTGCATTCCACTATATGAAAATAATTGTTTATGGAACTTTAATATTATAATATTTGAAATCATGCATCCAAAAAACCCATAAAATTATATGCCATGTCGGTGGTGGGGATGAATGAAGTGAAAAAAATTCTTAATGACTTTGGCTCTTGTACACACACTAAATATTCACCACCTTTAATAATGGGGTGGGGGTGGTAATAGGTGTGGCTAATGCCAAATTTTTTTCAGACCTTAGCTCCTCTTATATTTACTAAATACCAATTTCATGGACTATTACTTGCTTCATTTGCCCCAATTTACCGTTTAACTCTGCAACAGAATAAGATCAAAATACAATTTAGTTCCAGATCTCGTTAAAATACTTGTATGCCATATTTTAAGTCAATATGTTAAAAGTTCCAGAGTAATAGTGAGCAACAAAAAGATACAAGACTGACAGACAGACCGACGCGACAGACAAATTTATTTTGTTCAAACTTAAAATATTGACGTTTCATGACATTCTGAGCCTATTTAAACAATGAAAATTTCCAATTTTTTTTGCGTTAATATACTTCAACTGGATGTGGAAGTAATACGCAGAAAATGGCATGACAAAGATATAAAAAATCGTTGTGTGCCGTAAACTACACGATAGGAGTAAAGCCTCTACTTTAAGTATTTTCTTCTACGCGTCCATACTACCCAAGGTAACCCACTGTGCATCCAATTTACTCGACGAAAGCCACTGCGCATTCATACTTCTTAGAGTAACCCACTGCGCATCCATTTTACTCGAGGAAACCCACTGCGCATCCATACCACTTGAGGTAACCCACTGCGCATCTATAGTACTGGAGAAAAGCCACTGCGCATCCGTACTACTCGTGGTAACCTACTGCGCATCCATTGTACTCGAGGAAAGCCATTGCGCATCCATATTACTTAAAGTAACCCACTGCGCATCCATACCACTTTAGGTAACCTACTGCGATCTGTAATACTCGAGAAAAGTCACTGCGCATCCAAAATACTCAAGGAAAGCCACTGCGCATCCGTAATACTCGGGGAAACCTACTGCGCATCCATAGTAGTCGAGCAAAGCCATTGCGCATCCATACAATTCGAAGTAACTTTAACAACATAATATTTGAAATCGTCTACCCCAAAAACCTATAAAACGTGCCACATCGGTAGTGGGGGTGGGGGTTGGTAGTTGAGGTGAATGAAGTAAAAAAAAATTGAGGCCTTAGTTTCTTGTAGACACTAATATTACTAAATTACAATTTTATTTTTTTCACCCCCTTTAATAATGGGGTGGGGGTAGTAATGGGGGTGGCTAATGCCAAAAAAATTTTGAGACCTTAACTTTTTTTTATATATACTAAATATCAATTTTATGGACTCTTACCTACTTTATTTACCTATTTACCCCCATTTACCCCAATTTACCCCCCAACCCTTCAACGGAATAAGATGAAAATATAATCAAGTTCCAGATCTCATTAAAATACATACGTGTACCAAATTTCAAGTCAATATCTTAAACGGTTCCAGAGTAATCGTGCGCACAAAAAAAGTTACAGACAGACCGACAGACAGAAATTTTTTTCTCTCTCAAACTTAAAATCTCGACGTTTCATGACATTCTAAGCCCATCTGAGCAATAAAAATTTTTAAAAATTTTTTTGTCGTTACTATACTTCCACTGGATGTGGAAGTAAAATAAGTAGCCACCACGATGATAAAAAAATATCTGTATCTAACAATGTATTTGTATGCAGTTAGTGACCTAGCATGAAATTGTTTTACTAGATGTGTATTAGAATGTGTAAATAGATTAATGTTTTATATGTATGTTTTATTTTGTTAATTGTTTTAGGTGCGACAAGTGTACTGAGAAATTTTGTATTAAATTTGCCAATTTTTATAAAGAATAGCTTTTTCTTTTTCTATTTGATAATACAATTGAACCAACTTATTTATCGTCCCTGAGAATGTGAAAGAGAGAAAGTGAAAATTAAGTACATTTTGGGGTAGAAATGCAATGTGTTAAAAAAAGAAATAAATAATGCTGACAGGCATATTATAAGAAAAGACTATTTTGGCGCCCAACGTGGGGCAGGTGATTAACATTTTCTTGTATCTGTTTACAATTTTCGAAATTGTAGTTGTAAACAAATTCAAGTAATACTGAAGGGAGACGAAAAAACCCACTTAAAAAAAAAACAATAATGCCCGAGACGTTAGTTTCTGCATTCTGGTAGCTTATAAAAAAACATATTGATATTTCTTTTTAATATTTGGACTGGTTGTTCTTCAATGTGTGTCAGTTAGTAGAAAATAACCCAAGACCATGGTTCTTAAAAGGTGGTGTATAGAAGTTAGAGAAGTCGGATGTTTAGCGATTACGTTAAACTTAGGAAAGTCTTCAAATAGATTTATACGTTATATCATGGTTTTACAAATTAGTCTTTAGTCGGCAGATAGCTCAATATGATGGCATTCTTTGTTCCAGGATGCGGACGTCTCTCGTTCAAATCCTGATCACGGCATGTTTTTTATTGTATCAGTATTATTAAAAGTTGTATAAATCTGTGTACATAGAGTTAAGATTAGTTGTTCAGATTACGTTGGCTTTCCTTTTTTGCGACAAAAATAAAAAAAAATAAAATAAAATAAAAAAATTGTGCATTATGTTCTCAAAGCCGCTTTATTCGTTGTAATTTTAAAAATTGCAATTTTGGATTGTCTTTAAACAGCAGAAATAAAAATATAATCATCGTTCAAATTTCAAAAGGAAATATCAATTTGTTTATTTGTAAACGATCGAAACGCAAGAATTCATAATTCGTTTACCGTTCTTGGTTTGATAAAAAATCCATAGTTTATCTGCTTTTCTAATTTTATTCGAAATTTGATTACAAACATTTTGCAGAAAATTCTAGTTTTATAACAATAATTGTTTAAATTGTATAAGAAGAAATGGACAGATCTAATACAAAACTTTTTATTGCAATTGTCTCACCTATAACAAATTAAAGCTATAAAATCGCTGCAGCTAAACAATTCCATTTGAAAGACATTAGTGAGATACTTTTATATAGCTTTTTTAAATAAATATTTTGAGACTTGTTTATGTTATAAAGAACTATCCATTTAATTTATTTAGTTGTAAGTGGCATTATACTGCATTTGCATGTACAACTTATTCTAAGTTTTGTTATTAATTCAGAATTTTAATTTAGCCAATGGATAGATAGTTAGGGATACAGAGATAATGTTTTCAAAATGACATGCCCATTTCTGTATTTCACGTGCATTCAATTTAATAAAACCTATTTTTATAAAGAGTAGCTTTTTGTTTTCTATTTGATAATACAATTGATCCAACTTATTTATTATCCGTTACAAAGTAAACGAGTAATAGGCAAATTATAACAAAAGACTACTTTGGCGCCAACGTGGGGCAGATTTTTAAAGCTTACTGTGTAGCGGAGCTATGCCACAAATTCTTTTCTCGTTATAATACAATCGTCCTTTCTTGCTTTACGATGATAACTACTCGACCGTGATAAATAGAACCCTTCTAGGACGACTCGCTTGTTCGCCTGTCATAGTGGAGTTTGGAGTTCCATAATCAATAAAAACAAATTTATCCAGAATTAATGTTACAAGGGAATGCGCCTAATCGGATCCCGGTTCGGAGCCAGCCACGCAGCCACGGCGCGTAGCGTCGTGATGGGCGCGTGGGTGGTCCAGTTTGGCTTGAACGGTGTTCAATGGTGGAGTGGATAGCGCTCCTGTCTTAACTAATAAAAACTTAAAGCTAACAATTTGTTTGTGTTATCGAAAAAACGATTTAAAAAACTTAAGGTTGATTTTAAAAAATAATGAAATACTTAAAATTAGACACTTGACGCTCGGGTTTGCGGCACTCGCGCACTACGCACTTTTCAGTTTGGAAAACTCAACGAAAAAACCCGTTCGAACTAATGACAACCTTCGTCCGATAGTCAGCCTGCCTGCGAGTTCCATAGGAACACAGGAGTTGGGTTCAAATGCTTTTAGAGGAATATTTTTATTCATGTGGGTAAAGTTTGAAATGTCTAAATGTAGGAGTTTTAGATATTTATTTATTAAAAGTGCTCATTTATACTATGTTCCTTTTATTTCAAAAAATTCTGAAAAAAAATCTAAAATTCCAGTGACAATAAGGAAATTTAAGGAAAACTATAGCGAATTTTATATTGTTTTGGATAAAAGTTCGAATATTCCATATAAACGTTCTGAAAAGCTTTTAAAAAGTTCCTACGAAAGAAAGTTGTTTATTTTTTACAATGAAAAATAGATATTTCCATTTAAAAAAACGATTTTTCACGAAAATGCATAGAAAATGAATAATTAATAAATTCCAGGCAATATATACACCCACACTCACAATATGGTGTGCACCATTCAATGAGAGACCGGTTTGTTGTATTATGTCTAATGGTGGTAATTTCCAACAACTGTTGTAAATTCATAATTATTTGCACCTTTAAGATTACTCTACTTTTCTCCATCTCTCTTTACGCCTCTTAGACATGAACTGTTGAGGGAAGTAGACCGATGATGTATTGATTCCAAATAGGTCTGGTGGTGTTTGTTGCAAATTTCTTCAGTCCATCGTACCAGTACCTCGTATTTCGAAGAAATAAGCAACAATTTTTATACTCGTATTCTACTACATCTAATCATTTTTTAGCACATACATTCGAGAAAAACAATACAAAACGAGTTCAATTATGAAACAATACTAATGAAGGATTCTGAAAATTTTCACAGGCAATCACACAAAACTTGAATATTTTGAATATTATGCTGAAGAACTTCATATAAGTTTTATAGATTTTTCTATCTATCCGCTGTATTCCTTTTAGTTCGTTAATGAGGTCTAATAACCACATAGTTAAGCGGCAAACGTGGTCGCTGCTGCTTGCCTATCTATAATATAAAATGAGAGAAGCCACTATTCATGGCATTTTCTAGATCGATTCGACAATTTTACGGCGTACAAAACTAAGAGCTTAAATACCAGTAAAAATTCAATCGATCAAGCTTAATGGCATCATGGATGAGAAAGCAAAAATGTAATAATTTCCATCCAAGCGTTTTTCCCATATAGCGGAGCGGATCTGGTTTTGAAATGAAACCAACTTTTCTTTAAATTTTTTTTTTGACAATTCCGTTCTCTTTTATCGTGTTATAAAGTTAGTTCAGCTTAATCATCGGGGTGGGGGAGGAATTCACAATTAAAATTCGCAAAAACATGTGTTTCCACGATAACTTTGTGATTATTGACTTGACGAAAAAAAAGTAAAATTAAAAATCGAAGATCTCGCTTAAGCCCATAATCTGATGGGAAAAAGATTTATATTGCCGATTATCAAGAACCGAAGTCCCTATCTCTTTTCCTTAAGCCTTTATTCCCGCAAACATACTATGCCCACTCCCTCCCTTCCTATTCCTTGGATTGCGATAATTTTCATTTTATTAAAGGTAAGAAATCCTCACTTACCCGTAAATAAATTAACCTCTGAACCCTTTCCTTCGTACTCAAAAACTCGTTTTAAAAAAATAAAAAAGGTTTTTTCCCTCCCACAAGTTTGTTCATTCGAAAAAAATCAAAAAATCTAATCAGTCAAATAATAGAAGTAATAGCGAACAAATTCCATTTTGGATTTTCAAAACCGCAAGACAGTGAAAAACTTATTGGGGGCTGAATAATTTTCCTTTCCCTACCCCCCCCTAACCCTAATCGACCCATCATCCTCATCCTCCGGCTCCATCAATTCTTGTCTATGTCACCTAACTCAAAAAAATCTCATCCCCTAACTTCTTTTTGTCGTGAAAAAATTAAGAATTACTTCTCTGTGTTACGGCGAAGAAACACGTATTAAAAAAAAAAAAATTCACGAAAATTATAATCCGATTTTAAAAAAATTTAATGGTCAAAATTTTGTGTGCTTCCGCGAGATCTTCAATTTTTGATTTAACTTTTTTTTCGTCAAGTCAATAATAAAAAAGTTATCGTGGAAACGTATTTTTGCAAATTTTAAATGCGAACTCCTCCCCCATCCGTGCGATTAAGTTGAACTAACTTTATAACATGATAAAAGGGAACGCATGTAACCGAATTGTCAAAAAAAAAAAATAATAAAAAAAATTGGTTTCAAAACTTCTCTATTTCTCATCAGATGCGCTACAGTAATACTGGTTCAGCCGTGACAGGTTATTTTTAAGCCTTTTAAAATGTTTCTAGGTATTTAGTTTTTTTTTGTTGTTGTGTGATGTGTTTTGGTGTTTCTAGGTTTACTCTCGAGGAAATCATTTTCCACCTGCAACCAGCAACTACAAAAATTTTCTAAAAATCATAGTCTTTTTGTCTTTTTTGATCATAACTTCTTGTTTTAATGCCAGCAATAGTGGCGAAACAGACACCCCCGCAGACCACGCACCGCGGGGGGGGGGGGGGGGGCAGCTGGGGGGGGGGTACATTGACTAATGGGCGACCTCCATTCATTCAAAACTCTGCGGCCAGCTTTGCTTTTCACAGATACGTATTACATTTCATAATTCAGTGAATTAAATTCATAAATAATGTTATTTTTATAATTATTGAACCCTAATTAAATTATCACACGAATAACTAATTCAAAAATTCATAAACCTGAACCTAACAGTAATGAAGATAAGAATTATCATTTTCCACTCGTTTTACAGCGAGGGCCCCTGAAAATGTTTGCTGGAGGGGGCCACTCAGTTTCTGTTACGCCATTGGCCAGCAATTCACTCCCAAAGTTTCAGCCACTTATGCATACATAAAAAAGTTTACAGCTACAACCCTCAAACTCAAAAATTTTTCCAAAATCCGAAGTTTTCTTCCCACCTTTATGACAATTACTTATTTTAATGTCAGCAATACACCCCTGAAGTTTCACTTATCCCCAAGATTCGGAAACCATTTTATACCTGCTACCCTTAAACTCAAAAATTTACTGAAAATCCATACCTCGTGGGTAAATGGGTGTGCGTTTTTGCCATTAAAACCAGATATTGTAGCCAGAAAGCAAGGTGAGAAAAAGATTATATGAATTTTAGCGAATTTTTGTATTTCAGCGTTGCAGATGGATAATGGTTACCGCACCTCGGTTTTTTATTAGTTCATTGTCCAGTGACAGCAAACTAAATTAATATAGCATATATGGTTTACTATTTCTTTTAAACATTACGTTATTATTTTTTAATTCGTCCTCCGACGGATTCGTTAAACATTAATAAACCTCTGTTGAATTGAAAAAAATTAATAGAGGTGAACCATTCCTAGGGACTTTTTAAAACAGTTGGAAATAAGTGATTGTGGCTAAAATCAGTTCGAGAAAAAGGCATGGATGGAAATTATTATATTTTTTTCTATTTCGTCTATGTGATCAAGTTTGATCGACCAAAACTTTATGATTAGTATTATGGATATTTGTTGAAATAATCAATGTTTTATATAATTTATTAAGTTAACCATTGCGCATAAAGAAGAAAGAGAATATTATTTCAATAAAACAAAATAATTAGTTACAAAAAACAGTTCATACAGATTTAGACGATTTGCCTGTTGATTTTAAATAGTGTATTGTCATTTATTTTCTGCCGATTCTTAATAGCATTATTTGCACAGAACTTCTATGTTAATCTTTTATGTGTGGAAAATATTGGTTGGGTTGATTTATACGTCTTGACGGTAAAGATGATTTAATATAAAGTGTAAGAATGCATCAAACTTGGAGAACTGTTAAAAATGTATTGTAAAATCTATAAATATCCTGCTTCACTATTAAAAATGTTGCTTTAAGGGTCCTACTAGATAACATTGAAAATTTCCAATTTATAATTTATTTATAAAATAGTTGCTAAATTCAAAGATGAAAGAAGATAAAATGGATTCGCCATGATCTCCATCCACATAATTAACTAACATAATGTTTTATCCTATTTACTGATAAAATACTAATTGTATAGAGTTAACAGGCTTGGTAGGTGACGCTCCTAAATTATTGTTTTTTAATATACGTCGGTAAATGTAGCGGACCATTATGTCACGATATTAAATGAACTACAATGCATCAATCAAAAAAGGCATACCAGTCATACATTATGTAGATTATGACGTGGATGTCGACTGATGTCCTATGTAGAAGAACAGTGTAGGACTAGGTTACCAACCTTATTCATTTGGTTATAAGAGAAGAATATTTAATTTCATTTTCCGTAAATATCGCATTGACATTTTAGTTTAAACGTTTATATTAAAAAATAAGGTTTTTTAAGAAAAATCATAATTCCGTCTTTGGTAATTTTTTGGAAAATTGTTTATTATATAAAGAAGAAATTAGTTTCTCTTAGGAATTGTGAAGCAAACAATTAGTATAGTACGTAGAGGTGAATGTCATATCTAACGATAGTCTTCTATGGGCAATTCTTGTATTAAAAGGTATCTTATTCAGTTTCTATTTGATTGCAACACTTGCACTTACCTCCAAGGGGTAGATGCCACTCCTAAATCAAAGAATTCAAAAATGTAAAAAGTATTACTGATTAATTTTTAAAATGTAGTATATTTAGGTTTTTGTGATCGTTGATTACGAATCTGAAATCAAAATTAAAAATTTCAAAATGCAGCTCCAATATGGAGGATGGAATTTCTTTATAAAACGAGTGATTTCAACGGTAAAAAAAATCAGCATTTAAGTAATGATAAAATAAAATATACATACTTACAGGAAATAAAAATATATCATTAACCAAATAATTAAAAAAAAGGCATTAAAAAAATTATATAGATATAAAAATTATAGAGAAAGAAGAATATGCACTTAATATTTGGAATATTGATGTTGAGTGAATATATCAAGCTGATCCTTAATAAAGACATGTAAGTGTTACACATAAATACTAGGGTGAAAACTTCAGAGCTTTGGTTCGTGTGGTGGGAAGGTAAAAGGCTTTATTGCTACGCGTTTTAAATGAAGGAGCATGAAAATTTAATATAATTAAGATAGCTGGGCTACAAACAAAATTATGAATTAACTTGTGCAAAAATAAAAGAGAACAGGGTTTCCTACGGTCATGTAAGCTAAGAAATCTGAATTAATTTAGCAACTGTCCATATTCAAAACCAATTACAGAATACACATTATCAATCTTATACAAAGCCAATTTTAGATATTGAATATTCTCCATGAAATTAAAATATTCAAAACTGGATTTAAGAAGTGCAGTATAAAGCAGATTCAATAATTCAAAACCACTTGAATTTCCAATCACAAAAGTCAAACTTTTACAAGCAGATATAACGATATTTTGCATATATTTGTTAAAGTTTAGTTTTGAATTAAAGACAACACCCAAATATAAAACTCATCTGACCTATCCAAGATAGTACCATTCAACTGAATTAAATAACAATGGATGGTTTTTCCTACTGAAAGCTGCCTACTGCTGCTCCTCGTTGCTCGAACTGGACTCGAGGAGCAGCAGTAGGCAGTTTTCAGCGAGAACCTGAAGACGGCAGATGGGATTCTGCCGAAACGTCGTTTAGACAACAATGACTCCAGCAGGAGCCTATCAACTACGTGGGAAAACACCCGGAAGTACACCAACACTTCATTTAACACCCACGAAAACCTAAGAAACAACAATATTATTATAATATCGACTTTAAAATGTATTTTTTATTTTTGTCACTTGCTCGTGTCAGTCAAAAGTTAAACCACCTTTAATGCAGCGCGCGCGCGCTCGCATTGTGGAAGTGTGGTCGAGTATTGTGCTGCTGACTTCCGTTCCGAGGTTGTAAAATTTGTAGCTCCGATAGTTTTACTCAAATGAAAAGAATGTTTTTTTGCTTAAAGTTTTCTCCTCTTTCTTTTTATCGTCTTATCATTTTCCGAATAAAATTAAATTAACAAAATTATTTACAAAAATCCATATTTGTGCACCTAATCTGTTAAATAAAAAAAAAAATGCACAAAAGTTAACTCGTAAACTTTTCGGATTATCATTTCTGCCATTTTTGAGAATATCCTCTCAAATATTCAGATAATTTACAAAAAAAAAAAAATTAAGTGCATTAGATTAAGAGGGCTAAGGAGGTTCACCATATTGCCGAAATACTGGGTATAGAATTACGCTCCTTAGAAGGCATTAATTAAAAAATTATGAATGGAGATCTGTCTATAATAATATTTTGTATTTCGCAAACTCTGTGAAATTGTTATAAAACTTTTAATAAAGAAAACAAAATCATAATTTGATTTACCGAGAAAAATACGGAGTTAGCGAAATTTTTTGGTCGAATACCAAAACTTTTTCTAAATACAGCATTTAAAAATAATCAATATTAAAAGCCCCCGATATTTTGGAATTTCTACTCTGGTATGTAGCGGCATCTGCGGCCTGATTTCTTAACTAAAACAGTTTGACAACATTGTTGATGACCTAATAAAAAAAATGTAAATTGTTAAAATCTCGGAAGCAAGCGCTCGAAACACAAAGACAACAGCTGAGAAAGATGGAGTGAAATAATCGTTAAAACAGAATAGACGGTTAAAATTTTAAATTATTTTATAGTTTTGACTTTTTGAGTGCCCGTTGTGTTCCAGTTTATTCAAGAGGTTGTTTAGTTTAAACTCAGGTTTCTAGCAAGTAAATTGTAACTTGGTGTAACGTGAAAAAACATTTTTAATTTATATTTATTGTGTGCTTTTTATAAATTTTTGTGATAGGACACTCGACTTTGCGTTTGTTAAACTTCAAAGGAAGAAAGGCTGGTTTAATGCCTTTAGACAATACTTTTTAGCTATAATCCAGCAGGATATTTAATATTACTTTTAAGAAAAAATTGCAAATTCAATTTTTATTTTTAGTTATATCTGTAGATTTTGAACAAAATTTTGTACAATATGGGTTATAGAAGAAAGCAACCAAATTCAAAATTTTGAACAAAAACGTTATGCGCAATCAGAAAAAATAGAAGGCTTTCCATTTTGAGGTAAATTACTAACAGTTTGGCATACTTATTGCATCGCATGTATAGTTAAGAAATTAAGAAAAAAGAAATGAAGAGAAGTTTGGAGTGAGCGCGAATTTTAGTATTGCCGCACCTACTTTTTATTATTTTTTTTCCATTGCATGGGTGCAGGTGCAATTAAGGGGATGAGGGATTTATATGAAAACATTTAACAAAATAGTCGTCAATGTAAAACATATATATATTACTTTAGTTTAATAAGTCTTTGAAAAAGAAGCGAAATGAAAACATCCCTCCTTTGTTGGAGTTAAATGATCAGCCTTGCCGCAATATCAGTTTTCCTCAACAAAAACAGTCATTTTGGTACGTGTACCTATTTTACTCATATTGAATATGCTTATAGGCTACTCGATTAGAAACCCCGATAGAAGGCATGAGAATCTAAACTTCCTTATTACCACAATAAGGTACCTAATTAAGTAAATAGTTAATAATTATTATTATCTTAGAGTTATTTATTTATTTTGGAAATGTCTTCATTTAAAATAATATTTATTTTATTTACTTATGGACGTGTAGAAATATTTTCATTTTATTTATTTTAATTTAGGAAAATCATATTTATTTTTCTTCTATTATTTAAAGTTATTTTTTTTAAGTTTATGTATTTGTTTATTTTTCACTTACATTATAAGGTTTTTGCTTTGAAACTTTGTTTTCTTCAAAAATATCGAATGGCTCAGTTCACGACTGGCAACCCCGTTTCTACAGGAAGCCCTTACTAAAATATGCTATAAGTTTCAAGTCAACAAATCATTATTTTTCTATATTCTGTTTGCTTAAAAACCCCTCTTTAGTGAGTTTAATTCCCAAACTTATGTTTTTATAATGTTCTTTAAATCGATGAATAATTGAATAAATTATGTAAATTTTGTACATAGAAAATAAAGAAAATATCATTTTGTTGGTGGGTACTTATTTTATTTCAGAAAAAAAAATCATTATGAAACAAAACTAAAAGACTTTATTCACAAAAAATTCTTTACTTTGCTACTGGTTTCGTGAACAAAATTTTGCTTCACATCCTCGGGCAACAAGAATTTTTCAATAAAATTGACAAGGTTTGTCAAGAAAAACATTGTACAACAACATAGTATAATTGGAAATTTGTAGTCTACTTATGTAAAATATACTTAATAAAGTACTATAATAGTATTCGAAAACCAATATTTTCACACAAGTGAGACATTTTGGTGGAAAGAGCCGAAGGCGAGTTCCACAAGTCCAATGAGTGTGAAAAGATGTTTTCAAATGTGTTCACAATATTTTTTCTACGACTGCAAGAAAAACAAACAATTCCATAAGTAAACAGGTATTATTTATTTAACAAAACACTAAAAATTTAAATTTAATGTAAAACTGGAGTAGTTAAACAAAGTTGCTATGAATCTAAATAGGCTAGCCTACTTCAAAAAATACAAATAAAAGAACGGTGTGAAAAACGTGTCTTGTTTTTTTTTTGATTATTGCACACATCGTGTGAAAAGAAGCAGTTTCGAAGTTTCGAGTCATTTCGGTTACTGTGCGTTATTTGTCATTTTCAAAAACAGTTGTAGAAAAGCTACTTTAAAATGTTTTTGAGACGAGGACAAATGGCAAACGCAACACATTGTCAACGGATCTCTTGTAGTGTTCGTCGTTTGTCCTCGACTAAAAAACATGTTAAATTAGTTTAACTATATCTTAAATAATAGCCAATTTGATACACGTAAAGAATCATTAGACAAACAAAATATTCGACGATTAAAGTAATCTACCTCTTCTGGGTACATTACTTTTGCGAAATTGTTTAATTTAGTGCTACATTGGTAATACTTTACTAAATGAATCATACTTTTCCTTAATTATAAAAAATATTTTTCATGTACTATTTTAAAAATGATCCGAATAACAAATGAGAGTCGCAAACACTAAACACAGCATTAGGTCTTTAACAACACTTATAAATTTAAAAAAATGTAGGTAGGAAAATACTGCAAATATGACTCAAAACAAAATTCTTGCCACCTTATAAGTTATGTTTTGATTATCCTCGAAGCTGAAAAATAACGTAATATCATTCATTTCATTTGACCTGAAAAATATGAGACGATAAAAACTTTAACATAAAATTTTTCATTAAATAATCAGTTTATTTATAGTCCAAAAATCATTGTAAACTAAAACAATTCAAAATATTCACATTTGACGATAATAAAATAATCACAGATTCATTGCAGAAGGCAATGTTGCCAGCTATATTTTGACGGATTAAAGGTACGATTAATACACAACATTCCATGTTAGTTGCATCACATTCTCTGGCTGAACTCTGAGATCAACGGACTCTAATCACGTATTTCTGTGATAACGTAAATGTAACTATGAGATATCTCCGACGCGCGGAGAGTATTGGTGGCTTCGATCAACATCAGTTGATTCTTATCCCTCTTAATAAATAAATAAAATTATTTGTCCGGTTATAATATAGTTATTTAATTTTCAATAAATACGCTAAACCGCATAATTTATATGTTTCATCATAAATTATTCGAAACCCACATTGGTATAAATATGTTCATACTTATTGAAGAAATGGTTCTGATATTACTTTGGTGGGCATGTGATACTTTTAAGGAAATAAATAAGTATGCTAATAAGAGTATTATTACAATTGCGGTGAATATAATCTACAGCTTCTTAATAAAATTACATTCTTCGCATAAAACGGCGTTCTGATTTTACAATACTTTTAATGAAATAGACATAAAGTTGTTATAACTAAGAGAGCAAGGTATAATGCGGAAATATTTAAAATTTTGGGAAATAACTTGATGTTGTGCTCTCTAAAATATTATGCAGAATAGTTTGGTAGAAGTCCAAAATACGATAATTTTAGGACGGTAATTCATTCATTTAGCATCAAATCGATTGCAAAGTGAATGCTTGAGGAGATTTTTCTACAAAATGTGTTCAACAGATGTCAACGAATCTAATATCTCCTTGGATTTTCTTTGCTGGTTTTAGAAAACCGACAGTGCTAGGTTACTAGTTTTGTAGTTATAAATTTTAATTAAAATGTTAGTTCTTATAAACTTGTTCTTCTTATTCAAAAAGTTTTGATAGACGTCTCGTGATCGCTTAGATAGTTAGCAAGTCTGATATTTGTGAGTTTTATAACATTTCTGTGACACCAAATTTTGCTCAACTAACAAGTTGCCGATCTTGCTTTTGTATTCTTCGTCAAGTCTCATATTCTCAGGTGCCAGTATTGTTCGCTAGGACTTCGAGTTATACCATTTTGTTTATTACCGCTTACTCACCGATCTTTAATGTGTCTCGATGATTTTCGTTTGCTCAATATTTAGTCATCCTCGATGACAGGATATAGCGATAACGCTATAAATAAAATTAGTTTGATGTAAATATACGTATATTTAAATTGTTTAATACATCTTTTTATATATTTGATTTTTGTGTATCTAAAAAGTACATTATTATTTTTGTTATCGATTGTTTCTGTTTTTTGTTTTTTCTCGACTCCATAGGAACTTCTCGTTTGCGATTTGATTCCTTTCTTAAAGGTAAATAACTTATCTGAACGAGATAAAACTTAAAAGGGTCCTTCATATAAAGGAGTAAACGAACGTTTAAACCGTTCATTGCGAACAAAAATAAAATCGCAAGAGGAAAGATCTGAACTAACAAAAGTTTTGTAATTGCCATGCGAACTTGGAGGAACAAATTTTAAATTATTAAAATAAATGCGTAATTTGTCAATGAAATAAGGGATATCTGGGGAATTATACGATTCAACGAAAAATTCGCCAGGTAAACGAAGGGTTTGACCATATATAAGTTCAGCAGGTGAACATTGCAGATCTTCCTTGGGAGTTGTCCTAAATGCTAATAAAATGATGGGTAATTAATCTGTCCAATGTGATGTATTGGCTCTAGTTAACAAGGAAGTTTTAAGTAAGCGATGAAATCTTTCAATTAGAGAGTTCCCCTGTGGATGATATGCAGTTGTACGTATCCTATGAAAACCTAAGAACTTTGTAAATTCATTAAATAATCTTGACTCGAGTTGTACCCCCTGATCAGTCGTCACCGTCAAGGGAACACCGAATCGACAAACAACATTTTGAAATAAAGTACGCGCAACTGTTTCTGCTGTGATATCGCGAAGGGGGTACGCTTCCGGCCACCTAGTGAATCGTTCAATCACCGTAAGAATGTAAGTGTTACCTTTGGATGGAGGTAATGGTCCTACCAAATCTATATGGATGTGGTCGAATCTGCTTTTCGGCATGGTGAAGTTTCCAAGAGGACTTCTCGTATGTCGGCTGTCTTTGACATCTTGACAGTCAATGCACGATTTTGACCATAAATTGCAATCTGTGTTCATTTTCGGCCAAAAATAGTTATTTGAAATCAACAGTCTAGTGGCTTTAATATCAGGATGAGATACGTTGTGAAAAATATCGAATATCGTTCGTCTGTAATCAAGTGGAACAAAAGGTCTAACTTTTGTACGAGAAACATCACACCAAATAAAATCAGTTGAATCTGGAATTTGTATCTTTTTTAAAATGAAATTGGTTTTAGCTAGTGATGATTTATCTGACAATAAATAGTTGAGATTTGAATCTTTCTCTTGAGTTTCACTAAGCAACTTTAAGTCAAAGTTAACATTAAGGAAGGGAGAATGTTTAAGTTGAAGTGGTAATATATCTTGTTTTAAAGAAGAAGTGTCGTAAATACGTGACAAGCTGTCAGCTATTACGTTATGTTTTCCTTTAACATGTTGAATTTTACAAGAAAATTGAGCTATGTATTCTAAATGACGTATTTGACGAGGAGATCTTTCTGCTTTTGTGAATAAAGCGTTGATTAAAGGTTTGTGATCTGTAAAACAATTAAACTTTCGACCTTCAAGTATAAATTTAAAATGTTTAATTGCAGTATATAATGCTAAAAGTTCTTTGTCGAAAACCGAATAATTGGGTTGTGATATGGTTAATTTACGGGAAAAGAATGCTAACGGAGCAAGAAATCCCTTATTATTTTTTTGCTCTAAAACTGCACTCATGGCAAGGTTAGAACAATCGACTGAGAGAGATGAGATAGTATCGTCATTATTGCAAGGATGAGCTAAAACTACTGCATTTTTTTTTTTTTTTAACTATTTAACGTCGGCCTATTTCCGCTACCAGGGCCTATCACCGACGCCAGGAGACGAGCTACCCCCAACCTGGAAATTTTGCCGAACCTCTTCCCTTAAGAAAAGTAGGGATCTTTTACTTGCCTAACATTTAATAGACAAGGGACCGCCTGCTTTACATCCCCTCCGAAGGATGGTATATCCACTACGTAATCCTCATCTGAAATTACGTAACTTCCGAGTATACACTGATATACAAGCCTCTAGAAGGTGGGACGAGAACGCTGTATTTCCCATCCAAGTACTAACCGCGCTCGACGTTGCTTCAACGGAATATCGACTGATATTCACATTGAAGTCGCCTCTACGCTCGCCCCCTACTACTGCATTACTTATAGCGTTTTTGGCTTTCGAAAATCCATCTAAACATTCTAAACAGGCCAACTATTTATCTTTGTAATTTTATCATAAGATAAACTGTTACAAAGAGAATATAGGGGAAGTAAAATTTCATCAAAATGAGGTATGAAACGATGATAAAAATTTACCATACTTATGAAACGTTGTAGTTGTTTGAGAGTTATCGGTAAAGGGAAGTTATACAGGGCACAGCCCTGACTGACGCTTTTGCAAACTTTACATTTATCGGAGTTAGTGTTGTCCGCTTTTATAAAAGTTGTCATGAGTTTTCTTCAAATTGCCCGCTAATAATAAAGCCTAGATGGATGGCTGTTTCCTTATCTCCAATAATACTACCCTTTGACTCATTACACATTGTTAAAAGTGGTAGTCTACAAAACAAAAGTACATAGGCACGTAAAATTCTCTTCTTTGTTCTTCTCAATAACTTGTCATATTTGTTCTCTGGTACCGTGCTATCTAACAAAGCTTGCTTGCTCACTGAAGTCTGGAAGAACATACGGCACTATTTTACTGACGTGTGATATTAATGCCAATAAACTGTAGTTACCACAAATTTCTGTCATTCTCTTTTTATATCGTTAATAAATAATATATACAATAGAGTCTCAGTATGAAGCCGCGGAGCACTCCAAATGTAACTAGAAATTGATAAAACTTTAAGATAGAGCAAACGTTATGGATTGGTGAGTGTAGAGTTGATGACATATCATGAAGGCCTTGTTGATGATACTTGCAACTGCGAGGATCGATAACTTACAAGCTGAGCAAAATTTGGCGTGATAGAAATACTAAGAACTGCACAAAGATTATGTTTGATAATGCTTTAAGTTTATCCTTCTTTCTTTATGCGTCTGGGCTGTTAGGAGGGAAACAAATGTCGTATTGATACTTTGGATATCTGGATCTACAGACGTTTGTTATGAATTCTTTGAACAGCTCATTGCAGCAACGACTCGATTCTACAAGAAATACACTCCCTTTTTTGGTTTCAATAATAGAAGAGAGATAATATATTATAGTTAATGGTTTTTAATAATAATAATAATAAATTTATTCATTCCTTTGGCCAATAATACATTGGATAGAATACGTCAAAAAATACAAATTAAAAGGTACATAATAAATATAGAAAACTAAATAATAGTATACATATATCATACATATACTAGTACAAACAACACAAAAACATAAATGTAAATATACATATATATTCACGCATATATAGACACACATACACTTACAATATCATATATACACAAATACATACGGATAGTATAATGTGCGGAAGTAAACAAAGTGCGAGTTGAGGATGAAGTCAAAAAGAATTGTATTCCTGCAAAGTATAGAAGCAGTTTGAAATCAGAAATCGTTTTAGCTCTGCTTTAAATTTATTGATGTTATTTATATTTTTAATATTCGGTGGTAGTTTATTGTAACAATAGCTGCCTGCACAAATAGGTGATTTTCTGTAAGTTGTTAGATTATATTTATTTATATAGATATCATCATTATTTCGTGTGGCGTATTGATGTTTAGATATTGGTAATTTGTGTTTGTTTATGTGAATGTAAGTTAATAGTTTGTAAAGATAAATAGACACTAAAGTAAGAATGTTCTCATTTTTAAATGTTGTTCTACAAGATTCTCGGAAGTCGATGTTAAATATAATTCTTAATATTCTCTTTTGTAGTATGAATATTCTCTGAATATCCACACTCTGACCCCACACTATTATGTTATATGATAATTTTGAGTAAATTAGTGCATAGTATACCGAAAGTAGAGATTTTTGGTCTAAATTATTTTTTAAATTAGAAATAGCAAAACAGGATTGTACCAACTTAGAGGATAAGTGGTCGATATGTCTGGACCAACTAATGTTCTCGTCAAGTAGTATTCCGAGGAATTTTGTTTCTGTCTGTAAAATTACTGGATGATTATTAAAACTTAAATTAAAATTAAAATTTACATTTCTTTGCTTTGTTTTAAAGTTAATACAAACTGTTTTGTCATAGTTTATAATCAGGCGATTTTTAAAACACCAATTGTCAAACATTAGTAAGATATCATTGACTTTATCTCTCAATTCTGTTAAGCCAAAATGCTGTGGTAGGTCATTGACAAATAACAGGAATAACAGAGGGCCCAGTATACTGCCTTGTGGAGTTCCAATATTCACATTATGTTTTTCTGATGATTCCTTTTCGATTTTCACAAGAAGTTTTCTATTTGTTAAATAAGAAACTATCCAGTCATTTAGGACGCCACGTATGCCTAGATTAAAGAGTTTCTTACTAATGAAGGGTATATCCAGGGTATCAAAAGCATTAGAGAGATCAAAAAACACCCCCATTACATAGTTTTTTGCGTCAATCTCGTTGCAAATATTTTGTACTAATTCAGTTGCAGCTGTTTCGGTAGAGAATTTATTTCTGAAACCATGTTGTGATGAAGTTAATAGATTTTTATTATTAAGAAATTGTGTGAGTCTAACTGCCACAATTTTTTCTATGATTTTGGCAAATACACTGAGTAGGGAAATAGGCCTATAATTTTTTACATCACTTTTATCTCCTTTCTTGAATACCGGAATTATGAGGGCTGTTTTTAGCTTTTCTGGAAATTTACTTAATATAATTGATTTGTTTATTATATTAGCAAAGCAATTTGAAAATTCAAGCCTACACTCCTTTATTAACTTTATAGGTGCCTCATCCTCCCCAGTGGATTTTTTGTTAGGAAGCCCTATGATTATGTCACTTATTTCCTCTGGTGTGACCGGATGAAAAAACATGGTATCATTATTTATATTTGAGTGCGTACATTCGTCAGACCTTACATTAAAATGTTCAGACAGTTTTTTTTCTATTGAAGAAGCATAATGATCTGCAAAAATATTGGACAATTTACGAGGATCTGTTATGATAACATTTTCATAATTTAGAGAGATTTTTTCGTGCATTTTAGGGCTGTTTAAATTTGACTTTACTATTTCCCACAAGGTTTTAGTTTTGTTATGGGAATTTTCTATGATTTTTTTATTGTGCAGTTGTCTTTCTTTTATGATGTTCTTGTTGTATTGGCTTTTCTTAAGTTTATATTGTTTGTTTAGGTTTTCATCATGCATGATTTTTTTTAATCTGTTTAATTCTTTTATATTTTGTGACTCAGCTTGAAGTTCAGGGGAGAATGTAAATTTATGTTGCTTTTTATTAGGTTTTAGGGCGGTCCTGATACATTTTTTGGGAAATGAGAGTTCAAAGCAGTGATTAAATTCAGTCCAGAACAATTCAAAATATTCGTCAATATCATATATACTATCTGCGCGAGTTAAAATTTCCGGTACATTCTTAAAATAAAATTGAAAATTTTTTATTGAGTTATCGTTGAACGTTCTGCGAGTGTTTATTGATCTCTCTCTTTGGATATTATTTTCACTATTTGTTTTTGTAGAGCAATGTAAAATTTGTGCTGAGTGATCTGATATTCCTGGATCTAGTAGTGAATATCTAGAATTATTTTTATTGGTTATAACATAGTCAATTGCTGTCCGAGAAATACCTGTTTCACCACAATAAACTCTTGTTGGTTCATTAATTAATGATTTCAAACCATAACTTTGTAACAGATCGTGCAGAATATGATTTTCTCTGCTATTTTTTAACTTATCCACATTAAAGTCACCGCATATATAAATATCCCTGTAGTTTTTTGAAACAAGATGTAATAGTTTGGCAAACTGTTTAATAAAAATATCGAAGACACCTAGGGATGGAGATTTATATATGACAATTATACAGCTATTTTTATTGAAACAAACCGCCGAACATTCGAAAGACAATTCTATTGACAAATTGTTTAGATACTTAATGGGTTTACAGTCTTGCGATATTGTTTTATTAGCAAATATTGCAGTACCCCCATGTACATGAGTTTCCCTATTTTAAACTAATCAAAAAATAAAAGAAACTAAAAGAAAGGCTCATTTTACGCTATTACTTTAAAAAACTAAATAAATGAAAATCATATAAAAATTAGTTTGATGGGATTGCTTTCCCTATATTCATACCTATTAATTCATAGCTTACAAGAAACTGTTATTGTCTATTTTATCATATTCTATATTAGATAAATTATAACATGCAAAAGTAGTGACTGGAGGTTGCCAGAAGTCCTGTAGCTATAATGAACCATGGGATTAAAGAAAATTTTGATTATCTCATTGTGCTCCAGTATGATTCAGTCAAGATGAAAGTTCCATTTTTTGAGCAAGAAAGGGATTTACAATCACACAAAATATATTATGCACCTTCTCCCTTACAGCAATGTCTGCACATCAAATCTTATTAGATTTACTTCAGTTGAGATGGCATGGCAGTGTAGCGAGAGGAAGACTCCCAAAGTATTTTGTGAATTGTAAGTATTCCGGTGTCTTCTTTTGCGAAGTTCACAGTTAGACTTTTCGTTTCTTTTTTTGTCCTTAATTGCTCTACCAGTATTGTAGATGTTTTTGGCCTACTCATTGTTTTAGCTGAAGCTTCTTGTTGCTCTCGGGTTATTCACTGAAGGGTTCTGGTTCCTTCAGCAGAATATCAACTACATTTTTTACCAACATATCAGCCTTGTCTTTCCTTCAATCAGAGACGAACCCAGCTATTTTTTTTTTGGGGGGGGGGGGGGGGAAGTTACAACTAATTTGCCAACTGCCCATTTTTTTTTACAACTTATATTTCCTTATGTTTTTTTTTTATTTCAGACTTAATCTATAAGTAGCCTAGCGATACAAATATTATGCAAAAGAAGTTTAACTAAACTACATGATGTAGGCGCTTGACCTAAGTTGACCCCGCGCTCTCCTTCGTCTAAAAGCTACTGGATGAGGTAACCGTTATAGTTTAATGACCGTGGAGAAAAACAAGATATAGTTTGTACCAACGATGATAGGGTCTACACACGATCCAGCGGCAGGGACCCGACATTGTCGGTACGCTTTGAAGTTAATTGGAATTCTAGCGGACCAGTTCACTTTTACGAATGAGTTCAAAGCATGCCGACATGGCTGAGTCCCTGCCGCTTGATCGTGTGTAGACCCCTTATCCAGCGATATAAAAAAGTTCGCAAAAAAACGTAAAGGGTACCGACCTGTATCAATTTCAGTCTATTTACATAAAAGGCCAAAAAATGTTCGGCTTCTTTATTATCATCACAAAAAAAATGGTCACATATTTCCGAACAAAAATGTAGGCCACTCCCACTG
This sequence comes from Rutpela maculata, assembly GCA_936432065.2. Classification (NCBI taxonomy): domain Eukaryota; kingdom Metazoa; phylum Arthropoda; class Insecta; order Coleoptera; family Cerambycidae; genus Rutpela; species Rutpela maculata. The sequence goes on from OW386285.2 coordinate 269,571,416, forward strand.
AATATAATTTGTTTAAATTTTCTCTACCGGAATTATGATAGGTTGGTGGTCAACGTGGGCTAGCGTTGTCAAATTGGACCGGCGGGCGGTACACTAACTAGAAGCGGTCGGCATCCTTTATGCTTTTTTTCGAGCTTTTTTGTATCGATGAAATATTTGTGGAATACACTATACAATACGATTACGCGCAAGTCGAGGCGCAAGCTCGTGAACGTCCGCGCTAGTACGGCTACCGGCCACTTCCCACTTCACATTGTGATAAGCAATAGGTAGCATTAAGGGGTCTACACACGATCCAGCGGCAGGGAGCCAGCCTTGTCGGCATGCTTTGAACTCATTCGTAAAAGTTAACTGGTCCGCTGGTATTCCAATTATCTTCAAAGCGTACCAACAATGTCGGGTCCCAGCAGCTGGATCGTCTGTAGACGTAATAGTCCCAGATTCTGATTCAGTGTCCTCTAAGAATTAAATATTTTAACAATTTCTGACCGACAACAATTTGTTATTATTATTATCTCTCGTTGAGAGGTTGGTAACTGATATTAGTGATACTCAGTATAAACCAACAACAAACGACTTTATAGCCAGGACAAAGCATTGTATTGATAAAGGCAAAAAGGAGTAATATTCTAATATTTCTAATGTAAGACAGTTTTTGAGAATTGTATGCTCTGGCCGTGCCGTCTACTGGGTCGAACGTCGAATTTCCGCGAGTTGACGAGTTTATTTTGTTGGCCCGTCGCGTAGGCCCGCGGCGTTGTGCGTTGTCTGTCGACTATTCTGTGGCTCTCACATCAGTCACATCTAGTCATAAATAATATCAATTAAAATTATTTATAAAAAAAATGATCATAGTGACAGTGTCATTTAATTTTTATCAACTCATTATTCGTTTTTTTGCAATTATACCCAATAAAGATTTTTTTACATTTTTGGTGATTTTCCCAACTCAATCAACATTGGGGGGGGAGCGTACCCCCCCATAACCCCCGTGGGTTCGTCTCTGCCTTCAATATATGTGTGCTCTGTTACCCATCTAAAAGTAACCCGTTAGTCACAGAAAGTGCTCTAAAGTACTGAATATATTAGTTAAGTTTATCTTAGATTTTCGCATCTTATGATATCTCAAACTTCGGTATGGAGGAATAGTTCCATGATATAACCTATATGATTTTTACACCCGGAGAATAATGTGGGTATTTTGAAGATATTTGAAGAAAAGCAAAACCGACACTTTAACAATAGTTTAGTCACGTCTAAATGAGCTTAGTTAGATACTTGTTTTGACATACGTCTTGCCTTAGGTTTTCGCTGGCGCAACTTATGACGGCAAACCCCTCGGGGAATAGTTCTATAAAGTTTTCTGTGCTGGGAAAGTAATTTATTATTAAATGATTTTAAGGTATTTGCCTAAACTAGCATTATAACAAAAGAATTCGTTACGCTTAAACGAATTAGGTGCAAGTTTTAGCAAATGGTTTCTATGCATAAACAATATTAAGTTTCATTTCCATATTTTTGAACGCCTAGTAAATCTGAACATTTACATTATAATCGGTTTTACAATACACCATACCAATTGCTTTTTGTTTCTTTTTCGTTCTTGTGTCATAGAAGAAGGTCCATACAAAGAGGATGAGTTATGTTGAAGTGTTGGATTTATTAAAGTACAGTTGTTGGTGTTTTTTCTCTATTAAATCAAATTAATTGAGTCCATCCCTGTGGCAGTACATGAGCAGACAACATAAATAGAGGTTAACATATTCTTGGCGGTACTTCGCGAGATATGAGGACACATACGTATGGCTCTATTTCTTTAGTCCACATTGTGACTCGATTGTTATCTGGGTAATCCGAATAAAGTCATGGAATTAATTTATTCTTTGTAAAGTATTTGCTTTAATATTCAGGGTGGGTCATATATATGGTTAAAAAATATACGTTCTTAAAAAATGTCGCAAATTTTATTGATTAATTATTTCCTTTTTAAGCATTGAGCTATGATTTATACTTCTTTCACTTAGTTTTAAACAAAAATTATTATACTTGAATGGCGCAGTTAACCCGATAATTACATAATTTTAAATTTTCGTGTACACCAGCGCATTCGCCAAATTTTCGAGATGGGCGGTATGCTAATATCACTATGTGGAAATTAAATAAGAAGAAACTAAAATGGTGAAACAACTCTTTAGTGAAAAAATTGCATTGCTGCCAAAAAAAAGGTTTTTATCAAAAATTATGAAATAAAATTTCACCTTGTCACTCAGATAATTGGATCTTATTACCTAATATCTATATTGAGGGCGATGTAAAAATGAGCGAATAACGGACTTCAATGTCAGACATTATTTCATTAAGTATTTTTGAATAGGGTCCATTTACTAATATTAATATTAAATAGTAATAAATACTATAAAGAATAAAATTTCAGAGTAGGAGGGAAATATGCGTTTATTTTCGGTTTATTATAAATATTTGCAAAACCAAACAGTATAATCTTTATGTTTAGGTACATGCTATTTAGTACAGTCGAATTGTTTTAATTCAATTTTTTTCAGTGACAATATTCCACTAGAAATTTTATTGTTGATTCTTATGTATTATGACCTCTTGATTACGACCTCCGATTAAAGAACTTATATCTAGATACATAATGGCTACCTTTTCTTCATATACCTTATCTGCTCCTAACATAGTCACATTATATGTCCATTAAAATGGGTAGATGAACATCACATCCCATAGGCAACAGAGGCGGGTATGTGTAGAATGGAAAATGTAAAATATTGTACCTCTTTTATGTGATAATTATTGGTTAACTTCTAGGAATATTAACGCAGATTGAAAAAATACAATAGGTAAAGATGTTTTATTCAAGGGAAATATGCATTGGTAGGATATTATTTATAATATTATTATTAAAACTATAAACTGAATCTCATCATGTTACGACTATGACCTACTTACTTATGAAACGATCGATTTCTGCAAATGGCACAGCACTGTTGCATGTTGCACTAAATTGTCACTAAACTGTCTAAATATGAACAGAGAGTATTATTTAGGTATTAGGCAAATCACAACTTAAAATAAAAAGACTTCTTCACCACATTTTGATCGAAAAACACGAAAAACACTTATTAACATTAATTACGGATACTGTCAAAACTGTCAAACTGAAATTATGATAATCGAACTGAAGCCGACCGTGTACGAGCGGCCGCGAATACGCCGATGGGCCAATCAGCAACTTATGGGAAGAAGTGCCTTAGATTGGGAGTCTTTCGGGATCATAAAATTCATGCCATTATGTATCTAGATATAAGTTCTTTAATCGGAGATTACGACAAAAATATTTTAGCCCAAAAATTCCTGGTGATTCAAAAATTATATGCACTTTTTGACACGCTTTCACGGATTTTCTGCTGAATATAACTTGTACTAGTAATCGAATGGGAATTTTAAAAATACTGGCTTATTTAAAATAAAATTCTTAAAAAATATGGACCTGTCCTACGTGTATATTTTCCGCCATCTTGGAAAAAAATAGAAGACACCAAAAATGGCCGAAAAAATCAAAATTGAATGTCTTCTCAATAATAAGGAATAATTTCACCAAAGTATAATTAAACAAACCCGGACGCTTTGAGTCAAATAGAACGGCCAAAGATGACAGACGAAATAAATATTTTTAATTCTTTATCAAATAACAAAGAGACTTTGTGCGTCACTTTCCTTTTTTCTTTTTGCGATTGTAGGCTCTTTTAGATCCTTTAAGGGGACAAAGTTAATTTTTTTTTAAAGTGCATTATTTAGAATTTTCAGAAATATATTTTCTTTGCCTCTCCTTTTTTTCATATTATTATTCTTATTATTGCGCATGCTTAATAAATTTCCTTTTCAAATGAATGAAGTTTCATGTTGTATTAAATTTTTTACGAGACTTTATAGTATATTTCATATTGTTTCGATGAAAATTTGGCGAGAAAAAGAAGGGTTAAAAAGAATGTATTTTTCGAGAATTGTAAAAAATACACTTTTTAGAAAATAAAAAAAAATTAACTTTATCCCCTAAAGTACCTAAAAGAACCTACAATATAAAAAAAGAAAAGTGACGCACATTGCCTCCTTGATATTTGACGAAGAATTAAAAAATTTTATTTCGTCCGCCAACTTTGACCGTCCTATTTGATTTCCAGCGTCCGGGTTTGGTGCATTATATTTGACCATAGATGAGGTAATTTTTGCCAACTTTGGTGAAATTACTCCTTCTTATCGAGAAGATATTCAATTTTGATTTTTTCGGCCATTTTTGGTGTTTTATATTTTTTTTATTACTAGGAAATATAGTTAAACAATAAAGAGATTATCTGAGAAAAGTACAGTAATAAGATTTTTGTTATTAAAACTATGATTGCAATGCATCAAAAATGGGGCTATAGTTATTAAGTTCTACCTGATTATTAAGTAAGTCGTTATTCTGAACTAATTTAGATTTGTATATTTCAATAGACTCCAATAGATTTGATTTAATACTCTTTTCCTGCCTGTGTAATATATTGACATGTTCTAGTTGTGTGGTTTGAAAAAGTTAAATCATTATTAAGCCTAAAGAAGCATTCGTGTTCATTGTACCTAACTTTAAATGGACCAACCGCTTGTCCTATATAGAAGGCATCACAGTCTGGGCACTTATATAGGACAAATGGAACGTTCGTTTAAAGTTAGATACAACGAACACGAACGCTCCTTTAGGCTTAATAACGATTAAACTTTTAATTATAAAATTATAAATTATTTGATATTTAATATTTTTGGTAATTTTTCAATGAAAATTCTTGGCCTATGAAATTTGAAAGTATAAATGACGCTGGGTTGTAGAAAAAGTGAATTTAAATGGAAAATGAAGAATGACTTTTTTTCGAAATACAATTCGTTTAAAAGTTATTAATTATTTAATATTTGAAAAATATAATTTTAGGGAGCAGTAATTCGAAAATCATAAATCAAAAGTCTTTAAATTTTGGATATAGCATGCTGATCAATAATATTACTTTAGTCTTTCAATAAAAAACAACGAGCCTGCATTACACATACAGGCCCGCGTGCCTGCAAGGAAGTGATATCATATTACTAGCCTCTGCCTGGGAACGTTTCTTAACCTCGCTGCATTGCACAGTGGGGCTTTTCGTAGTTAGTAGTCCACAAAGTTGACCAATACAAATAATTTTTTTTCAAATGTTCCTTAGAAAATTTCTAAACGATCCCTCACGAACTTTTTTGAAAATTTTGATTATTATTGATGTAAGAAATTGCTTTTTTTCTTAAACCTCAGTGAAATTAATATTATAAGTAATAAAAAATTAAAATAAAGCTATAAAAATTTTTAAAAAAATTGTAAATTCTACATGTCAATGAATTTTTTATAACTTTATTTTGATTTCTTATTGCTTATAATATTGATTTCACTGAGGTTTAAGAAAAACAGCAATTTCTATTACGAGTAACTCTCAAAATAAAAATATATATATCTTTTATTGTAACATTAGTTTATAATACTGATAAATCTATCATTTTCAATAGAAATTAAAATTTTGTAGGCATGCCTATTGTACAGAAATAACGATACGAAAAACGAAGGTGTACCACCAATAACCAACATTTCGTTGATGAAATAAAGGTGATGCACTAATAAAACAAGCTAAAAACGTAGGTGCTCTTTGCCAATTTACTGAGCTTTTAATATAATTGTTACACATTCTATAGGATACTCTTCGCATTTTTTTTGTAAATAGTGTTAGTTTTTGGACATCCTAAATTTTGTGATAGCAACTTTGTTGTGAAAAAAATATATGAAAAAAAATGGGAAAAAATACATCCAACCTGACTAGGATTCGAACACGGGATCTTTGGATTAAGCAAAATTGTAGCCACTGAACCATCAGAGATCACTTCAAAAATTGAATGTCTGTAATATATATCTTTCGAGAATCATATTTCAACGCATTAGACATATTATTATAAAATATATATTAGTAAAATGCATAAACAAAAAAATATATATTATATAGAAAATCTTTTGACAGTTCTAACAACCAATTAAATTTCGTTATTTCTTGTCATGTGACACTAATCACCCAATCATTTTAACATTACACTGATAATGCAGAAGAACGCACTACCGGGCGTCAAAATGACGCGACACCAATTTATTTCTCAGGGGGCGCCAGTCGCGTATTAGCCCGTTCTTCTACCTCCCAGGCGGGTTCGAGATAAGATGCACTTCGATAGCCGAGTAATGGACCAAGGCTGCACTACCACAGATCGGAAATGACGCTCTCTCTGGACCTGAATTCCCTCGTTAGGGGTTTAGGCACCTCTTAATTTCCTGAAATTTTGCATGAAAAAATCCCAACCGAAGAATTTCTCTGCGGAGGGATTAATTTTTGTACGTGGAAACCACGTTTTGGTCCGTTAATGACGGAATCTATTTCTCAAAAAAACGCATAAAAAAATCCCTCTTAAACCTCCGTAAAGCAACCAGAAGGTCGAACGTTAATGTGAATTAACTCGACACATCCGGCTTTCTATACGAAAGTTTAGGATTATAGACCGTCAACAGGCCTCAAGATCAATTAAGAAACATTAGTTCAAAGAATCCGTTTATTTAACAAAATTGGTTTTACAAAATTCTCAAGATAAGAATCGTGCCTTCCCCAATCAAGGTAATGACTTTCAGACCATACAAGCGAGAGCGCTCACGCTAACGATCGATTAGGTAGAAAAGAGTCATACATACCTTCTCAGAATCAAAATGCGAGCATTTTTAGAGTTGTCTCAGACTCTGGGTAAATAAATAATTATGACTGACTGAAATAACTTTAAAAAGTTTTGCTCATTGAATTTAGGTTCGCTAGAGACTACTTAGCTTTAAAGTTCTTGTATCGTGAAGAACGTACTCGAACACATTCAGAGGACTTATTACTGCATAAGTTGAGTGGCGTTCGATCAGTCCACGACTTACTAGCCCTTATCACAGTCGTTCAATGTTATCGATATGGCAGCTACTCACCTTCGAGCGACTTTTAGGCAAAATTGAATTTTTGGATTTTTATGCACAAGGCGTTTTCCTCTATAACTTTGTCATTTGAAAAGCCCTGTTATTGGTTTTTCTACCATTGCTTTGTCTGGACCACTCAACGCGCTCGACCAAATTGCGAGCCGCTGAGTCAATCAAAACTTTTTCTATGCGAGAAACCGGCCTTGTACATGTGCATTGATTTTTATCAATTTTTGCTTATCGGCACTACGCCGGCTTTGTCAAAATCTTCTATTTTGCCTTTTGGATGCAGTGCATCGTTAAAATTTTATGCTCATACTTTAGAATTGGGCTTTCAATGACCGTACCTCAAAGGTCAATGTCTTTGGTTGAGGATTAAAAAATAAAAAATAATTTAAAGTATATTTTCGTGGTACTTTTTAAACTGACTTTGTGGTACTTTTGAAAAATCTATTTTAAGACCAATTTCGGCGTACTTTTGAAAAATCAACTCTCAAGCCAAATTTCAAGGTACTTTTGAAAAACTAATCTGCGGGTGAAATTTTGGGGTACTTTTGAAAAATCGATTTTCAAGCCAAATTTCAAGGTACTTTTGAAAAACTAATCTGCGGGTGAAATTTTGGCGTACTTTTGAAAAATCGATTTTCAAGCCAAATTTCAAGGTACTTTTGAAAAGCTAATCCGCGGGTGAAATTTTGGCGTACTTTTGAAAAATCGATCTTCAAGCCAAATTTCAACGCAGTTTTGAAAAATTAGTCTGCAAGTGAAATTTTGGCGTACTTTCGATAAATCGATTACTGAGCCAAATTTTGACGCTCTTCCAAAAATATTATTTTTCAAAGTCCAATATACTTTGAAAAAGTATATTATTCATAAATCTTTGTCATTATATACTTCTGCTCTCATATTCTGAACCAAAAACATTTTTCCTAAGTGAAAATTCGGTGTTTCTTCGAATTTTCACCTGGTCATTTCCAACGCCTTGTAGAACCCAAAACGGTCCTTATGGACTGATCTGCGCCTCTGCAGACTCCCAAAAATGTCTTCAAATGAAATTTTTGCCTAAGTCGAATTTTGATTCTTTCTTCAACTTAGGACGATTTTGGAGAGTTCTACAACAATAACACCATCCATGGAAATTTTCAATCACTATGACAATAAAATTATTTCAAAAAATTTTCTGACCGAATATCCCTCTGACATTGACAAATGCCTCATAATTTTATGACAGTCTCAAGCACGTTGCTTGGTCATATAATAATATTACCAAGCAACGTGCTTTCGATTGTCAGAAAATTATCTCGTACATTATCAATGTCCTAGGGATATTATAGCTGATAATATTTCGCAAGATTTCTATTTAAGTGCAAGCGATAAAGATTAAGAAAATATATATATTTTTTAAATTAAATGATTAATAACTTTCTTATTCACTAATTGATTTTCTTCAAAAACAATAGGGTTCTTCCTCTAGCTAACACTAACTTACTTTCCAAATTTCAATACAATTGGACTTTTCTTTCTTAAGTTATCTTGCTTACAAGAAACGTGACGGACGGACAGACAGACGGACGGACAGACAGACGGACAATCGGACATTTTGAAAGTTGTTCAGAATTCGTTCACTAACACAATGATATGAAATTTCTTTCTCTTTAGAAATGTGCCGATCAAATGCAATATACTCTTCGTTTTTGTGAAGAGTATAATAAGGCAGCCCCTTAATACTGCGTGGCAGTATTTAAAATTTCCAATAACTCCCTAATTTCTTCATTGTATAATAACTACATTTCCTAGTATGAATAAATTATTAAATTAAATTATTAGGTATAAATAATTGTAAAACCCTTACTCTTATCAACCAGTATTTGTGAATCAACCGTTTGAAAATGACACGCTAGGTAACATTTAGTTAAAATAAATTAGTGATAGAAACCAAAAAAGATGTTTTCATCTGCTTCATTATGATTAATTACCGCAAAGTAACGGATTCTACCATAAAATTTTTCAATATAGAACAGTTGACAGTTTAGGGAAAAGCAGACGGTAAGAGCGATGAGGACACCCTATAAAACTTTATCACTTAGGGTCTGATGGGAAAGAGCTCTATTGAGGCAAAGCGCCTAACAGCTAACCGCGACAAATGGCGTGATACCGTCAGACGTGGTGCACAGCAAGCGACAGTCAACTAGAGTAATACATGGATCGTAAAACATTTGGGAAGACCTTATAAATGAGGAGAAAACTTAAATTGATTTAATATAAAAGTACACAAAATAGGTATATTAAATTTATAGACGTAAATCTAATAAAAATTACGCTATTTCGTGCTCAGGTTAGACCGGTGTCATTGAAACATGCATTATACATACACACACAGCAAGAATATATTATGCATTTGTGTTTAATTAATGATACGAACTGCGATTATAATACATTTTTAATTGCGCCGCATAATGCAGCTGTCATTTTTCATGTTTTATGTTTTAAGAATTATAATAAATATGTGCACCGAGGCCTCAACAACGGTAAACCATTTTAATGTCGTCATGATGTAAAATTGGATCAGGTTTCCTATGTTCCACGTACAACCGTTTTGTTTTATTCATTGCTTAACAATGCTTGCACATAAATGAACTAATAAATTTGCTTTAGAAATATAACGGGCATTTCTCTTTTTACAACCTTTCATTGTGCATAACGGCTAAGGCTAATTAGTAACTGATTTCTTTTTCTGCAAAAATGTAATCCATCAGTTTTTTTGGTTGTTAATGTAGGGAACAAAGTGTGAGAGTGGCTTTTAAATTTTTTATCGCCATTAACATACCACCTAATTTGTTGAGTCATTACGGCAGTAATACGAATAGATCTATTATTTATACCCAAAATAAAACAAAACAAGCCGCTGATGCTTTTGTATCTTTGTAGTAGAGATGAAATTTTACCGCCCTATAATAAAATGATATTTAGCAATTTATAATTTGCTGTGTTATGTTTGAGATGGAATATTATTTTTAAATTTGCCGGCGAAAATATTCGGTGGAATAGATGACTACATCCAAAAAGCTGTACTTAATTCTGACACATGAGTTGTTGATTAATGTAAATCATTATGTGGCTCTTTATGCAGTGGGAATTGAGTCCTGTAGAAAAAATAAACATAATCAAATTGTGAAGAAGTTTTAGAATACATTTTCAACGCATAATGGCACAAAATTTTGTTAACGTCAGCATCAATACTTAAGAGTATACCTACAGTATGCTGTTAAGTATGGAATACTTTCCGTTATTTCGTAAACAGATCCTAAGTAACATTCGACTGTTGTTCCAATAATTGGAATGTAAGCTTTGGCGCAAAATACGTTGCTAATGACTTAAACACATAAGTAGCACTGAATCGACCGGATGACGTTGTTGCAACTTCTCAAAACAGTTAGACTAATTTTAGTCATCGATTAACGTTTTCTAGACGTTTATTGATTACTAGTCTTATTTGGTATAGTTAGAAAACGTTGGCCCAGCCTTGGTAATTAACCAAATATTATTTCTCAATTGGTCGACGTTGAGCTCACGTCAGCAGCCAATTTAATAAGGCTGGCTGTTTTAGTTTTGATTTTTGGGCCAAAAACTGTCTATGGGCCCAGTTAAGGGCCTTCCGTAACCACACGGGCTCTTTATGAATTGTGTAGGCATTACACAGCTATCACTAACTTTGACTGCAATTTTTTTCGCGAAATATCACAACTAGTATGATGTCTTCACAGGAAACGGGTGTATAGTCCGCACGCTTTAACACACTGGTCTACCTAACGTTAGGTTAGACTATAAAATATATCTTACTCAAGAAGCGTGGCTCTATAGATTGTTATTTTGTTTTCTAAATTTTTCACCGAAACCAAATCGAAAGGGTGCAAGTGTGATATATCGTTGAAATCGGAATTTGTACTGCTTTTCAGTGCTTCGATTACAAATTGTAAACAATCATAAAATAAACAACTTGTCCTGCCAAAACGGCACTAAACGTAATGCGATCTCAACCAAAACCTTTTCAGATCTTCTGGAGCACTAAAGAAACCCCCATGCAAAGTTTCCTCCAAATCCGTTTAGTAGTTTCGTCGCTATCGTGGGACCTCAAAACGTAAAGATTTGATGTTATCTCAATTTTTAATTTTTGACCAATGTCAGTAACCCCCACAATTTTATTGTGGGGAGGTTAAAGAAAATACTGGTACATACAAGTATATTGTAGCCATATCCGGGTACACTGCAAACGTTCGACTGATTACATTGATCTTCTCTCTTAGATAGAGACCACAATAAAACTCTATCTTGCACCCTGCTTGTAATTCACTAGCGATGTGAATTGTAAATTCTATTATATGCGATCTATGATGTCTAAAAAACTTATCAGATTTGTATTCCCAGTTAGTTTCCAAATTGGAGTGTTTGTGAGTGTGGTGACGTATGAGAAAATCTGGTAATTTCTATAGATGTTTCAAACACAAATCACAGTGTTTTTGCACAATTGAAATTCGATAAACTTATCATATATATTACAATAAAATATAGTAACTATTGATAAGGAAAAGAATCACTCCTAGGCTGCCATTAGACCATAAAAGTTCTTTGACAAAGATCATTTATAAAAGGTATTTTAATTAATAGTGGTATCGATAAAATTTCATAGAATATTACACACTTCTCAAAACAGATCTTGATCAAAGAACTTTTATACTGGCGGCCTCACAAAAACGCCTTAGATTTTTTCGTAATATATTCTACGGTAATGTAAAAAGCGGCTCAAATACACCCACGAATGGGAAATAGGTTATGTTTAGTCTCGTTCTTTTATACGAATAACTTTAATTTTGTGAATCATTATTTGAAAGCCAATAAGACAGGTCTACAAAAAAGGTCTTGTTCTAAAGTTCTCATCTAACTTTTCTGAAGTATTTTGACGCCCTGAAGCCAATTTTGGACAAACAAAATTTTCTATCGTGTCAGTTTTCATCTACCATTCACTAAAATGGCAAAAAAGTCTTGCTTATTTGTGCTAAGGTTCTGATTTAACTTTTCTGAAGTATATTTTCAAGTATATTAACGGGTTGAAGCCAAATTTGGGCAACAAATATTTTCGATCGTGTCAGTTCTCTATCACTCCTTTTATCTCCTAAAAAGGGCAAAAAAAAGGTCTTGTCTTAACGTTCTGATCTAACTTTTTAATATATAGAGGGTGCAGAGCTTGGCCGACCAACGACTATTCTATACTGATCTGAAGTTGAGGAAATGGAAATGGATAGGACATATCTTGCAACAAAAACGCGAAAATACCGCAAGACAGTCTTTAGATTGGAATCCTCAAAGATCCCGCAGATCTGGCCGACCAACTAACACATGGCGCGGGACCATAGACAACAAAGCCAATTTAATGGAGAAAACATGGACACAAGCAAAAGATATGGGTGAAAACAGGACACGATGGAGAGTCTTTACGGAGGCCCTCTGCTCCAACTAGGAGTTCAGGATATATGAATTAGTGATCAAAAGGTAAGCTGTCATGTTACAGAACCAGCAAAACCCGCGAAATCTGCAGAATGAAGCCAGCAGAATTAACTTACTATAAATATATGAGTAAGAGAATGAGTTCCACTGGGACCTAATTTCGAAAGTGCGACGAAATTGGTGAAGAAATATATTTTCCATAAAACACGAAAGAAAACGGCTTTGAGAAAAATTTAGAAGATGCAATGAACGTGATTCAAGGTCACCCAGTCCTTATCAGGCTATGTATCGTGCATATGTTTTCACAAGTAGAACATCCCATATAACTCATAAATTGCCGAAAAAGCATTTTCAACTTGTGCCTGATTGTAGAATTGTCCATAGGTATTTATGAAGCCAATTACAAGTTAACCAAAATTTCATTAATTATTACCGGTAATCCTAATTCTATCAACTACAAGTATATCCTTCAAGGAATTTGAACCTTTTTATGCCTGTCGATTGTTACCGTCACTCCAACCTTTGTAATATGTAGTTGAGATCAGGGGCGGCTGGTGAAATTTCAACAATTTTTTTCTCGTGTGTGGCGCATGGGACCCATACGAAATATGGGAAATAACATCTAGAGAAGCACCCCTCTAACGACCCCTAAAAATTTTGAAAAAACAGTTTGCGAAAAATTTTTTCAAAATTCGATTGACCCCCCTAGGTCTAGGGACTCCTGTTTAAAATTAATTTTTTTTGTCATATACATTTTACTTTTCATAAAAATACAACCGCCGAGGTCGTGAACTTGGATGTGACATTAGTTTTTAATCATATATAACATTTAAAAAACGTAGATACCCGATTTAACGCCAGGTAACCCCTTTTTTGATGACAAGATTACTGGATTGTTTGCCTTGTATATAAAAAGTTTGTCATAAAAATTTTTTGAGTATTAAGCCAAAATGATAAGCTTTCATCCATATTAGTTAAACAAATTATTAATACTTTTATTCACAACTGTAACATTGCTGCCTTATCTTCTTCTTCTTATTCGCTATGTCCTGGCAGATGTTTTGTGATGCTAGTCGACCGGTTAACTTCTTAGAGGAATATATTTATGACATGCACTTATACTTATTACAAACTTATTCAAATATTCAATCATTGACGCATTAATAATAATAATGAGATACATATTTTAAAATTATGTAGAGTGTACACTGTACAAAGTTTGATTAATTACTGAAGCGGTTAAGATAAGAAACACATTCATTCATTATAATTTGTTACATCAACAATATCATTATTAGGTGTATTAAATACTTGAACATAATAATTTATATACTGTTGCAGACTGGTCGACATGTATTCAGGTTTTGAATACTAGTTGGTAAGTATTATTAGAACTGGTAGAAGTTGAAGTCGACAGCCTACTGCGAAGATCTCTTTGACTAATATTCAGCAATTATAGGTCAAAAAATGCACGCGATTTTTTAACCAATAGGTAAGCAAGACATTGGAACCATGTTTAAATAAATTCACATTTTATCAGTTTTGTATGTGGCCGTGAACGCTGACACAACCACATGCAGCCTCAGCGCTCAGGTACTGAACGTGCTGTTAACAGGGCATACATTGTTAAAGGATAATATCACGACGTACTTACGACCTGTGGAAGATAATGGTACGAACATGCCGAAGATGCTTAACAGTTCAGTGTGTAGTTCACCACCGCAGCCGTTAACTCGATGCCATCAATTTGCAAAACAAACCTGTACAGTGTACATTTAAATGGGTCCGCATATGCCAAGGGCACTAGGAGGCAGCTAGCAGGCTGCTCGGTATGTGCGGTCCCATTTAAATGTACAGGTTTGTTTTACAAATTGATGGCATGGAGTGAGTGGCTGCAGTGGTGAAATACACACTGAACTTCTAGGCATCTCCTGCATGTTCGTATCCTAAGGATCTACGAGAAGTTGAAGATCATCGTGTTCTCCCAGAACTTCATGAGAAACAAAATTATTACTTCAATCTCTGTCTTGTTTTGTCATTTGTTGTTTATCACCTTGTTACTAAATTATTATTTCAAAATCAAAACATTCATTAAAACAATTTAGAATTATCAAGACATTTAGAAATAAAACTAGACATTTTATAACAAATTTTGCGGCTCGGCATAGCTTCTCCTTTTTGATATTCCATCCAGCTTTTCCAGTAGTCTTTCAACTATTGAGCCGGTGGTTGCTATTAATTGATTTTTGGCGTTTTTAATTTTAAGTATGTTCCTGGACATACTACACACCAAGTCTTAATAAAAATTCTTTATTGGCACGACCCGATTTACCCGTTTTGCCCTACTTCACAAAATGACATCATTCTGTTCAATCTTCCGTCCTTCGTCTCCAGTTTTTGAATATCATCCCTTCAAAGTCCTCCCTCACATCGTATATCCATCTCTCTCTACGTCTTCCTGTTACTCTTCTGCCCTGGAGCTTTCACTGCAGTACTCTTTCATCGAAGCTCTTTCTGTTCTTATGACATGTTCTAACCAGCTTAGTCGTTGCAACTTTATACGTGTTCAAATATCTGTATTTCCTATTCGTCAAAATTCATCTTTCTTCGTCATCTTCGTTCTGTACTGGGCCAAATATTTTGCGAAGTATCCTTCTTTCAAAGATCCTTAGTTGATCATCATCATTCTTTGTTAATGTCCACGCTTGTTAATGTCCACGCCTCTCGCCCATATCTCGATCTTATTATGGTTTTATAAGTCCTAAGTTTATTAAGCATGATGCCGGATATCAGTCTCTTACACGTATTACTGCTTATTATTCTGGATCTCACGTATTCTATAACGGCTGTTATTTTTTGCAATAAGCGACCTTAGACCCTAGATAAGAAAAAGTTTAATTATTTTTAAACTCGGCCTCGGCCATCTTCAGTTAGTCAAGCGTCCTGGCACCGTAGATGTTCGCCCGGATCAGAGTGTGAGTGTCTGCATAGAATCCTGACTTACATAAATGACTAAAAAATTTGATTTGATCTGATCAGTTTTCTTCTTAGGCATGTACATTTTTAGGAAATTTCCCTAAGTTTTTTATGAGAATGGGTCTTTAATTTAAGTCAAATTGGCAATATTTCTTAGGAATATTGTGCTAACGTATTTTGCTCTTTGTAAAGAAGATATATTGAAAGCTAGCTACGAGCCTTAAAAAGCAGAGAAAAAATTTAATACAGACCAGGGCAATACTAGCACTACCAATGCACTGCAAAATCTGAACAGTAGTGAATATATAACTGTCATCATTTGTATGCAGTTATATTTTCATTATATTTTTCTAAATATAAAAATACCAAAGTAAAATTTGTCATATTTATCTCAATATCTCAAAGTATAACAAGGGAATACCTATAAAAAACTGATCAACGAGATGGGATTGAATGAGAAGATGAAATCAAGCTTTTTCAATAGCCACCTTTAAATTTTAATGATTTTGCTGAGAGGCATAGAGATTGTGGAAGAGATTGTGCACAAAGAGGTCAGAAGTCTTATTTGAATATGACGTTTGTTTTAAATTAACGAGATCTGGAACTAGATTATATTTCGATTTAATTTCGTTGAGGATAAATAGGTAAAGCAAGCAAAATTGGGATTTAGGGGGCATGTACGAGAAGCTAAGGTCTATAATTTTTTTTTGAAGTCAGCCACTCCCACTATCACCCCCCCCCCCCCCATGTGGACATGGGGACACTATTATTAAAAGGGGCAAAATAGAAAAAAGTTTGTCAAAGCGGAAGTGACTGACTTATTCTCAATTCCTTTGCAAGTATGTAAAAAAATATCTAAATGTTGATAGCTTAAAAGTTGACTCTCAGAGCGACTTTTGACCGTTTCGCCACACTGTTTTAATTAAGATTAGATAGATTGTACTATTCAGTATATTGATTGTATTATGAAATAGGAATACGAGTTAAGTACACAATGTTTTCATAAAGTTAAGAATTTCGGAGATTAATTGACCAAGTTTTTATAACTTGGTATATGAAAATATATCAACTTTAAGGTCGTTAAAATCCCATTAGTTGTTCCAAGATTCCTTAATTTAATCGAAATATGAAAATGCATAATAATAAAAACCTTGTATTACAGTAAATTGCAATATAGAGGTTAGATATACCGATCTACCTTTATGAAATTATTTAAAATTTGTTTACAAAGTCTCATTTTATTTTGTCTACTCATTTTGAAACATTTGTAAATATACATATGTAATGGTGTACATTTACTATTTATATTTTACTAGAGTTATTTTTCTTCTGTTATACAGTTGATCTAATCTCAATAAGAATTCTATGACGAATATTTAGAATTACTTTTCAAATATCTGCACAAATAATATTTAGAACTTTTTTCACGGATAATATGTGTTTATTGCACAAAAACAATACCTTACATAAAATAATATAAAGGAAAAAACGTCAACATGTTTGAATCAGTCGCTTGCTATTATTTGTTCAGTCCTAGTGTTAATAGAGTGTACAATATTTTCATTCAACTCAATTTACAATACATTTGCTCGATGGAACAATTGTTTTTGTGTTCTTTAGTGTGCTTTGAAACTAGTTTAATGAAGTGTGATTTAAATAACCAGTGATTGTGATCAAATGGTGACGAAGTGCTTCAGGGAAAGGGCACTAAAGGTAACTTTGATTACAATAAAGTAAAATTAATTCGAACTAATTTTTATTTGTTTAATAATAGGTAGGCCCCGAACGAGTTGAAGTAGTTGGATACTAGTGAATACATTAATGAAGGTAAGAATTTTTATTTCATGTTATAAATTATCATGTTTAACCAACAAAAATAACACAGCTACACAAAAACAAGTTCTGTGCAGCGGACCAAATTATATGGATAAGGTGTATTTTTCGACACTGAATCCGAGTCCGTAGTCCAAAAAAGGATCTATCATTTCAGTTTTGTTTTTTAGTCAAACACATCCTTTAAAATGGTGTAAAATCATAAAAATAATGTAATAACCCGTAATGAAGTGTGAAAAATGGTTGATGTTTTGTAATCGAGAGTAGAGAATATAAATTCGACCCACAGTAAGCTATTTCTATAAATTAAATCGAAATCCGCCCTTATGAGGGTGAAAACTACCGCTGAAACTCAAAAGACGCAGGTGAGTGTGAATGACATGTACAAAGGCCGAATTTTTGTGTCTCTTAGTGCAAAATATTTGATACTGGTGCGACAACCAGCCACTACTGTCAAAGGGTAGAGACTCAACCCTATGGAGGGTTAAAATACCCCCCCCCTCTCATAGGTTTCAAAACGGGAAAAAAAAATTGAGGCTTTTGTAGTCTTAGGCAGGGTGAACAAATATGGAGTGAATTCCTTCCAACCACCGACACATGACTAGAGTCTACCCTTGGTAAAGCTTAAATGATGCATATAGGTTAGGGTGTCCCTTATAACACTGAATTTTCAAATTTTTAAGACGTCCCTCCCGAAGCCTTTTTATTTGTTTCCTTTTAGAAAAAGAAATTTTTGTGCATAAATTTAGCTCGATCAAATGATTTTTCACTCTGCCACAAGCCATTCGAAATTTTTAAATAAAATGCAAATTTTGTGTTTTCTATTCATGTTTTATTTATATGAAAAATGTTCATTGGTATACAATGTTTGTTTGGACGAGTTATTTTATAAAACTACAGACTTAAAAATGATCTTTTGGATATAATTTCTTTGGTACATGTAGAACATTCGCGACGTGATGCATGGACTATAATCAGCAGATTCTGTAAATTTGTTTTGGACTCGTTCCAAATACTCTAGCGTCAACGTCACGTCTCTCTCTGCCACATCCTTTGTACGCTTAAATCTGAAAAAAACTTGTGAGTAATTATGAAATCTTTCCGAGAATGCCGGGTTTCCAGATCGTAACGTAGAAAATCGTACTCCAGCCCAAATCTTAGATTTTGACAGTATTCGGGGTTACGAAATCACTCATATCTTTTCTAAACCAACTAATCATTTAGTTTTACTATCAGGCATTGTAAGCCAGAACTGTTCACAGCAGATGATAAGGCTGTGCTGCTATTAGTATCGTTTGTCAAATTATTTTTTACCATGTTCCTTTTTACCGAAAGTAGCACACCTGTATTTAAGAGTGCCAATCCATCCAGCTCTTCTGTCAGGTACCATAGGTGTCCAGTGAATTTCTTTAAGCCCACTTCGGATACAGACTTGGTAGTTTTCTCATAGAGTTTTAGTTGTGTCAAAAACTAGAAGTTGCTTCGGGGAGCGAGTAAATTGCTCTTGATATGAAACGTGCGTTGTGGATCGCACCCGATTTGTAAAATTTAACAAAATGTGGGAGAGTCCCTCACAAGAAAATGTACGCGAGCTGCAAAAACTCCTTGTAGTCGTCACAGCATAATGGTCTTCCTGAAACATAAGTCGTGTGAATAAATATGTATAAATAAACTTCATTTTATTCCTTATTACTATGAGTATGAGATTGTAATTATAATTTATTAAACTTACAGTTATCTTTTGCTGAATAAACCGAAGTAACTCGACTGACTTTTCTTTTATAATCGGGGGGTAATCTCTTTATATAAAAGGAATAATATAAAAGAAATAATTTTACTAACTCGTCGTATTCATTTCCTCTTGACAGCGTTCCTTCCTTTTCAGTAGCTTTTTATCTTTTTCTAATGCTCTCTTTTCTTTCTAATAAAGCTTAAGGTCTACAGGAACCATGTAACCTTCTCTCGTTGTAATGCTAAAAATGTTCTATCTTCATTTTTGATTTTATTTGTTGCGTCTGCAGGAGCAATATCAAAACTTGCAAATTTGAAGGCAATCTTGCTCCACTTCTCAGTATATCTTCTGTGTGAGATCAATTTAGGTAAATACTTTTTCTCAATGCTTTTTTCGTCGCTCTCTAGTTTCGCATAGGCAGTTCCATGTTCACTGTTACACCGATCAGTTGTGCTCTACTATATGAACTTAAGTGTTTAAACTTACAGATATTCGAACAAACATGGATGTAGCACCTACGTTTTTGCGCCTCTACTGAACTAATTCGACTGTCACAGGCGCAAGACGCTGCATCTGTGTGTTCGAAGCTTTGCATGTTTTTTCACGTTCAGAGGTTGCCGTGGGCTTACTCGAGAAGCTCAATATTGACAAGTATCCTAATTTGCCCTTAGGAGGGAAAAAGACTTGCCAATAATGTGCTATGCGGGGGTTCCACTTCCGTCTCAACCTCTCAATAAAGTTTAGGTTTTGCGCTCGGGTTTGAGGGCCTTGTGGTAGGGTCAAACCTTTACATATCGAGCTCGAATTTTGTATATATTCTTTTTAAGTGAAAAGGAACAAAATAAAAGAACTTCCCGTGGTCAGTTAAAAAGTCGATTTTTAAGGGATATCCTAATACAGGTGATATTGAAATTCGGAAAGGGTCCAATACTTGTAGCTCATCGTGCCAAATACACAAATCTGGTACAACAACCACCCAATCTTAATAAGGATGAAAATTACCCCTATTGGGGGGTAAAACTACCCCCACAGACGGACGGATTTCATTACTTCTAATATCCTGGAACAAAATTTCAGGCATTTGTAGTTTTAGGCAGGGTAGACTAATATGGAGTAAATTCATACATTAAGCATTAACCAGTTGTATTTTATTACTTCCACATCCAGTGGAAGTATACAGGGTGATTCTTTTAAGGCGGCCATTAGAATATTTCCCACTTGTAGATGATATAGAGATTTGAGATTTGGTACCCTACCATAGTCGACCATTGCGGGTCCGAAAATAATAATTTCAAGGTGGCGACACTTCCGGAAATACCGGAAGTCGATACCAACTTGCTTATTTTAAATGGAACACCTATATATTTTTGACTTTTCGAAATGATCATAAAATTCTGAGTCAAAACATGTAGACACCCTATACCTAAACCGAGCAGTTTCGGAGATATTTGACATTTCATAAAAAATTTGAAAGGTGCAACGGTTTGCAAGAACTGTTATAACTTTCTTCGTGTAGGAGATCCTTATTTGCTCTTTGCTCTTTGGTACGTAGAAAGAACTACAAAAAAAAATAGATTCCAAAATAATATACCAAGTGTTTTATTTTTCACGTTACATTTTGTCAAATTCAAACCTCAAAAACTTTTTTATTTCAAATGGAGCACCCTGTATTTTTTTACATCAAATCATGTTAAATTAAATTCCCTTTTTTCTAGTATAAGCATTATAGGGGTTAAAGTTACAACTTTTCGAAATATTGGCGATTTTCTTAAATGTCCAAAAGTTTTTAATAAAAGTTGCCATGAACTTACCCATGATTAGAAACAATCATTAATGTCAGTCATTATTTTATGTTAAAAAACACCAGCACGTTTAAATTACACCCATGAAGACTTTTATTATTTACGGAGAATGTGATAAAGTAATACCAAGAACATGTAACACATTTGCTACTCGATACCCACAAGAACAGAAACCATCCACCATCCACTGTAAATCGCATATTGGGTAATTTTAGAATATTTGGCTCTGTCAAATGGCACGTGCTAAATTTTTTTATGGCACTCGATGTAGAATTAAATTTGAGGTGAACTTATATCAGCATGTCCTATATCTAACACATGTACTTTGAATTTTTCGCAAGGTTTTGTTGAAAATTATAATTTATCCAAAAAAACGTAGAAGCCTATGAAACAATTGAAACAATAAAGTGGGTATCGATTAGCAAATGTGTTACATGTTCTTGGTATTATTTCTTTATCACATTCTCCATAAATAATAAACAAATCTTAAAGTCTTCGTGGGTGTAATTTAAACATGCTGGCATTTTTTATCAAAAGAGAATGACTGACATTAATAATTGTTTCTAATCATGGGTAAGTTGATGGCAATTTTTACTAAAAATTCTTGGACATTTAAGAAAATCGCCAATATTTCGAAAAGTTGTAACTTTAACCCCTACAATGCTTATACTAGAAATAACGGAATTTAACATAATTTGATGTAAAAAAATACAGGGTGTTCCATTTGAAATAAAAAAGTTTTTAAGTTTAAGGTTTGAATTTGACAAAATGTAACGAGAAAAATAAAACACTTGGTATACTATTTTGGAATCTATTTGTAGCTCATCTTGTGTTCTTTCTACGTACCAAAGAGCAAATGAGTATCTCCTACACGAAGAAAGTTATAACGGTTCTTGCAAACCGTTGCACCTGTCAAATTTTGTATAAAATGTCACATATCTCCGAAACTGCTCCGTTTAGGAATAGGGTGTGCGACATGTTTTGACTTAGAATTTTATGATCATTTCGAAAAGTCGAAAATATATAGGGTGTTCCATTTAAAATAAGCAAGTTGGTATCGACTTCCGGTATTTCCGGAAGTTCCGCCATCTTGAAATTATTATTTTCGGATCCGCAATGGTCGACTATGGTAGGGAACCAAATCTCAAATCTCTATCTTATCCGCAAGTGGGAAATATTCTAATGGCCGCCTTAAAAGAATCACCCTGTAGTATCGACAAAAAAATTTTAAAAAATTTTTATTGTTCAAATAGGCTTAGAATGTCATGAAACGTCGAGATTTTAAGTTTGAGCGAAAAAAACATTTTCTGTCTGTCGGTCTGTCTGTCTGTCGGTCTGTCTGTCTGTCGGTCTGTCTGTCTGTCTGTCTGTCTGTCTGTCTGTCTGTCGGTCTGTCTGTCGGTCTGTCTGTGTCGGTCTGTCTGTAACTTTTCTTGTGCGCACATTTACCCTGGAACCGTTTGAGATATTGACTTGAAATTTGGTACACATTAAAATACATATACTTTAACGGGATCTAGAACATTTTCATCTTGTTCTGACGAAGGGTTGGGGGGTAAATTGAGGTAAATTTGGGGTAAATAGGTAAATCAAGCAGGTAAGAGTTCATACAATTGGTATTTAGTGTATACAAGAGAAGCCAAGGTCTCAAAAAAAATGTTGGCAAAGATCCATCATCACCCCCACCCCATTATTAAAGGGGATGAAAAAAAAAAATGTGATTTAGTGTGTGTATAAGAACCAGAAATCTCAAAATATTTTTTTACTTCATCCACCCCCACTACCACCCCCACCCCGATGTGGGGTATCGTTTTATGGGTTTTTGGGGTAGAGGATTTCAAATATTATATTATTAAAGCTCCTTAAACAATTATTTCCACATACAAAATTTTTTCATTGTGAGTGACTTGGGTAGAAAATCTGGATGTGGAAGTAGTGATTCCTTGGGCAGCGGTTTTTATTATACCTTTATTATACCTGCTTATTCAACTGTTTATCTTAACATTTATCAATTTATCTATCTTTTAGTCTGTGTAAAGCTATTCTTTTTCCTATTTATATCATACTTTCGACCATCAATCCAAATACTTTCTTTTCTTATGATTTTTCTCTTTTCTCTTCAAAATATCTTTTCCGTGTTCTTTCCTTTTATTAGATAGATATCTCTCTTCAGTGACCGGTTTTTTCTATCTATGTAAGCTATACATCTAAATTAACTAAATTTCCGTCTATCTATTTCCGTTCGTATGTGGGGTGATTTTTAACTTTATTAAAAAGATTGGGTGGTTGTCGTACCAGATTTATATATTTGGCAAATTTAATAACACCCATTTGTAACATTTGGGCATAGGCTTACCACCCTTTAGGGGTAGTCTCTAGTCATATATTGAGGGCTGGAATGAATTTACTCCATTTTTGTTCACCCTGCCTAAAACTACAAAAGCCTGATTTTTTCCCGTTTTGAAACCTATTAAGGGTGGGGGTAGTTTTAATTCTCCTTTGGGTTGAGTCTCTACCCTTTGACAGTAATGGCTGGTTGTCTCATCAGAGTCAAATATTTTGCACTAAAAGATACAAATATTTGGCCTTTGTACATGTTATTTACACTCACCTGCGTCGTTTGAGTTTTAGGGGTAGTTTTCACTCCCCATAAGATCGCATTTCGGTTTAATTGATAGAAATAGCTTACTGTGGTTGGAATTTATATTCTCTCCTCTCAACTACAGAACATCTCTCACATTATTTATATGATTTTACACCATTTCAAGGGATGTTATTGACTAAAAAACAAAACTGACAAGATAGATCCTTTCTTGAACTATGGATTCGGATTCAGCGTCGAAAAATCCATACAATTTGGTCCACTGCACAGAACTTTTTTTGTGTGGCTGTGTAATGTATATAAAGATCTATCACCTTTATTATAATTAATACTTTTAGTTCAACCGAAACAAATAAGAAAATATATATTACAATTTCTGGTGGAAGAGTTCATTAATATTTTACGATGTATGAACATTCTGCTAAAATAACTTAAGTTGTGCAAACTTAGGTCACTCATTTTGCGGAAAACAGAGCATTTTGATATCTTGTCGCGTTTTTAATTTTTTTCGATTAATAGTGGCGTCAAATTAAATATTAAATTAGGCGAATAAGGAATTCTCCGGGTGCAACTTGTTTTAAGTATAATACAAGTGCTCTGAGAAATTTTGGATTAAATCAGTCTATTGCATCTTGTACAATTGAAACAATTTATGTTTCAACATTGAAATTTTCTGCTACTTTCCTTTTATCCCCTATTTTGGTAATCGGATCGCAGAAATAAAAATACTAAATTATTCGAAGTAGAATTTGGAATAAAACTAGACCTATGAAAAAACTTTTTGATGAATTGTTAATTTGTAATATAAAATAAAAACCACAAAAAATGTCTTTTTTGGATAATTTAAGAAATATAATGTAATAATCCATCAGTTTTAACGAAAGTTGGTGAAACTATCCCTTTATTTAACTAAACCTTTGTGCCAAATTTTAGAGCAAAATATGTGAAATTAAAAAAAAAAATAGATTGATTAATGTCGATTTCATATTTTCTAATTTTTAGAATACCCTGTAAAATTTATCTTCAGTTTGACAACTGTTTATGCCTTCTTAAGACAAGCAAAATATTGTATAAATAATGACTTTTTCTCAGCAAATAAAAAATAAGAACGTTTACAAGAGTGCGGTGCCCCATCCGGGGACACACTGTACATATAATGACAATATGACTGACTATTCGGTTATTCGGCCGAATAGTGGTCAGCTATTCGGTATTTGATCAAATAGTGGAAAGCGTGCCAAATATGTCGTATACCGAATAGTTGCCGAATATTAGCTGTATCTCTAGTTTTTACATATATTTTACGATGGTATTAAGAAAAAAAATATCTTCATTTAAACCCTTTTTTTAACATCGAAACAGTAAACAATTTAAGGCCCTAACTTTGAACGTCCATAAGTCCTTATGTCAAATGTAGCTTATTATTATCAGCGCCACAGCATATCTAAATCAGATTAACTTTATAATAATTAACATATTATTTGTGGAAAAATTCCTCAAAAAAAGAAAAATAGATTTTCTAGGCCATTTTCCACACAGAATTGTTGCAATAAAAAGCATCATATTCCTGGTAAAAAAAACACGTAATTTAAAAGAATATATATTTCATTTGTTTGAAAAATGACGGGGCTACAGTATTTTGTCATTTTTCGCTGTCAAATAGAGAGTTGTCAATATTTTTTTCAGAACTTTATTCAGAATTCAGATCAAATGCTATCACATGACCAACTCGTTTACAGCTCAAAAAAGTTGCAAGTGGTTGATTTGAAAGATTTCCGACTTTATGAATGTTTTACATTGTGATACTTTCTAATAGTGTTTTAGGATTATAAATAAAAATAGTGTGGTACAAAAGTATATTTGAAACATTTTGTCTAAGGCGGCAGAAAATTCAACCTAAAAATAACAAATTGAAAGAAATTCGGTCAAATTAATTAACGCTTTTTTTACATAAACTTTAAACTTTATTTTTAAAAAAATATTAAATGACGTTCGGAAATTACTCATTTGTCCTCTAATGCTATATACAGTACAATAATCAATATATTGAATTTTTAATACTTTGATGGGTTGAGACGTCAAACGAGTGGTTTCTAAAATTGGTTTTATTAGAAAGACACAAAGTTCATTTCAAAAGGTTTTAGCTAATTTCACTTATCGAATTGTTTGTCGTCTTCGTCAAAATGTTTCAATTTTCCACTGTATTTTTATTAAAAGAAATAATCGTACTAGTTCAAAAATATTTTAATACACTGTTACCACAATATAAAATATATTAGAAATATTCATAAGTACGGAATTTTTTAAATTGACTGCTTGTAATTTCTTGGAAAACTAGACGTAGGGATCGAGTTAGACATATTAAAAATTAAATGTTAAAAAAAACTTTCTAAAAACAAGCTTTTATTATTATTTAGGTGTATTAAAACGGAAAAAAAAATAAAAATTAAAAAAAAAAATATTTTCTTAAAAGCTTGTCGCGAGCGAGAAGTTTATACAGGCATTTATTTAACAGATATTGTAAGTACCTAAGTAAGTGTTTTTCTTAATTGTTTCTATTCACGCAATAAGCTTTTATTACAATTATTTTTTTACTTTTTATTTTTTTCGTTTTAGTACATCTAAATAATAATAAAAGGTTGTTTTTAAAAAGTTTTTTTACATTTAATTTAATTTTTAAATTTTTAGTTACGTTTTAACTATTATTTTATATTCATTGCGTCATCCTTACTTAAAACCGGATCCTTCGCCATTTCTTAGAATACAATTTTTTTTTACAAATTTTAAAATTGACTTTTTAAAAGTTTTCACATGCAATTTTTCCTTTTGTTTGACTGATAATTTTGTAAAAGCAGTAAACAATATTCGATATTTATTATAAAACAAAGATTCAGTGTTTTATTTACTTTTAAATTAAAAGTTAAATACCCATTCAATGTAGTAAAGTCAATTACCTTTATTATTCTAGAAATATGCATGTATACATGATTCGATCTGAAATGATGGAATTGTTACAGAAATTATGCGGTTAATTTTAATTTCAGTTAAGTGATTCGGGAAAAACCAACATTTCTTGTATTTAATTCTTTAGGCGTGAAAGCATTATATAATTATTTTCTGCTAAACGCTTTTACACACGATATCTCGTAAATAAGTGAATATAGAGCAATATATGTATTAGATTAGAAGAAAATTTGACGATTTAACATGACTTACCTCTATACCAAGTTGCAGCTCTGAGCAGATAACCCTGAAATAAATTTATCGACAAGGATCAGCTTTAAAGCTTTATAGAACTTTTTTATCTACCTATTGATTTGGAAGAAGTTATTTCAATTTTCGCAATATAATAAAAACTATTGTTACGAAATTTTATGAAAATTGATAGTTTTAAGAAGAACGCAAATAACTTAAGAAAGGTATTATGTTATTTTATATAGTTCCCTTGAAAGATGCTACTGAAGTCAATATCATGGATTTAGAGAAATTAAATGACGTCAATTTTCATAGTTTTGACAATGTGAGGTTTTCATGTTTAATGTGTGGACTTAGTCGAGTCAATGAAGGTTTTCACTTCTTAATTCTCAGCAATAGCTCCGATTTTGATCATTCTTTTTTTAAATGTGTCTTTTCTAATATCATTCAAAATCAGAAACATCCCAAGTGGCGCAAATAATTATTTATATTGTTTAAATGGTAATGACAATATTTACAAAAAAATATATTTTAAAATTTTTTCTTCGCGATATTTATAAAACATTGAGTTGTTTTTATTGAAAATTTAAGTTAAAAAGTGTTTCTCACAGTCGGGGTTGATAATTGTTTATATTGTTTAAACAATAATAACAACTTTTACAGAAAAATCTATTTATTTATGTTTTTTTCCCGATATTCATGAAAAAGTTAATTTAGTCCAGTGTTTGAAGGTTTTTCGCCTAAAATTCTTTCGGATAAAACCGATTGATGTGAAATCTAGACAGTAATTAGAAAATGGCTCAAGGAATAAAATTTATATAGTGCCGATATGTGCTTTTATCCTGGGGGTGGATGCCACCCCTTCTCAGGTGTGGAAATTATTATGTTCAAAATAACTGGAGAAATCGATAGAAGAATGAATTCTAAGCAATAAATGTTCTATGAAATTTTTTTGATGAGTCAATACTTTTTGAGTTATTCTTGATTAAAAATGTTGATTTTTTATCTAAAAAATGCAAGTTTTACAACGATTTTTCACTAATGACTCGAAAACTTTACGTTTTATCAAAAAAATTATTATAAGCAAAAATGAAACCTATAAAATAATAAATCGATTGATTTTTTTCTATTTCTGTAGATGCAATACGAACCGAGTTATGGCTCGTTGAAAACTGAATCCGATCCTTTCAACGTTAAATAATGCAAAAATGAAAAATTTTGGAGGAAAGCATATAAGAAGTTTTTAAAAGTACTTGAAAAGACCTTTAAAATGAACTTAAGTAAAAGTCGTTAGTATGAAAACTAACGGAGTTATGATGAAAATAAAATGGTTATCTTTTTTCTTTCGGAGAAAAAATAAGCAATGAAACCAGTGGCTTCACCGCAAGAATTGAAATTGAACCTAATCCATTTACAGTTTGCTTTATTTAAGTACTAATAATATGTTATAGAAATTTGACCAGTTTAAGATGCCTATATTTGAAAAAAAGTTTGATTCAAATTTGAAATAATTTTTGATACTCTAGCATTTTTTACGTATCTTCTTTAGTCTTTGAATTATTGTGAAAAAATGAAAATTTTTTAAGAAACTTCTAGAACATATTGTTAGTACATAAATAAAGTAAATTGTAAATGGATAACGTTAAATTTCAATTCTTGCGGTGAAGCCACTGGTTTCATTGCTGATTTTTTCTCCGAGAAAAAGAGAAAACCATTTATTTTATTTTCATCATAACTTCGTTAGTTTTTATGCTAGCGACTTTTACCGCTGTTCATTTTAAATGTCTTTTCAAGTGCTTTTAAGAATGTCTTATATATTTTTCTCCAAAAATGTTCCGTTTTTCCGTTATTTAACGTTTAAAGGATAGAATTCTGTTCTCGGCGAACAGAAAGTCACCTTCAACGAGCATAACTCGCTTCGTATTGCATCTACGGAAATAGAAAAAAATCTATCGATTTGTTATTATATAGGCTTCATTTTTGCTTATAATATTTTTTTTTGGTAAAACGTAAAGTTTTCGAGTTATTAAATGGATGCAAGGGAAATGCGACTGTCCAAAATTTTTCAATAATAAAATAAGTAAACACATTTGTATGCACAAATAATGCGGCCTGCCACTCCTAAACAGAAAGCGATAGCACTTAAGACCAAGACACTTCGTAGCCGATCCTCTAAATCGAAGCGAGTGGTTTTAATTCCATAGGTAAATTATATTATTTCATATTTCTCGATCAGTTACATAAAATGACACCTTTTTAATAAACAAAATTTTGCATATTTTTATATAAGTCGAAATAAAGACGTATACTGAAAAATTCCTTCGTCCCATCTTTAACAGTCTAAACAGTTCAATTCTATGAGAGAAATGATCTTATAGGATCTACTTGAATAAAAGTAAGTTAAAGTATTTGATACAGTTTTTTTAACGATAGTTTGATTATAAAAGTGGAACAGAAGTGTGAACAGAAGAGAGACGTAATATAAGTTTTTCTTTTCTTTCTTTTCATTTTCAGGCAGGTAGACTGGACACGGAGGATTGATCACCTGGCCTCCAAGGTCCCCGGACTTAAATCCGGTTGACTTCTTAATTAAAATTTGATTAATTTTATTCAAATTGTTCTCTTTCATTTAATGTCCAAGGAAATAAAAAAGTTGTCTTTTAATAAAACTAAAGCAAATTGGTAAAGTGAATATTGTCTCTATTTAACGCTAATAGATCTGCACTGCGAGTGCAAATAATATCCACAACAATGTTTGAATAATGTTTTAGTTTTAAATTAAATAGTGTGATTCTCGCATTTTACACTTTGCGCAAAATATTCGATGCGAAGTTATGAATGAAATTTGTCAAGTTGATTGCTGATAAAGAAGAGGAGTTTTTAAGACGAGCACTAACATTTTTTCTAACTTTGTGTTGTCTTGTAAAGTTAAGAAATACTTTTCGTGTTAGTACGATTTTAAGAATATTATCTTTTTTGCCATATAGTTTCCAACAAAAAAAATATTTTTCAGGTTCATAAAAAAATCATGACGTTAGTACTAGTACTTAAGCCAAAATGACGAACTTGTGTGCAAAACAGGAGTTTAGCTACAAATACACGAAAACTTAAATAAATCCTAACTAACTTTCGCAGGAAATACATACGCCGGTTGCTTCGCTCTCAATGAAATACCCTGTATAACTTCTGTGTGTGATTTATTTGTAAAGTTAGTTAATTTTCTTTACCCATACTCAAGGATTCTCGTGCTGAAGCGTTCAGATTCTTATTTGTATTCTCGTACTTTTACTAGACAACAATGCTTTAGTAGGTACAAACGGAATTAATGTATATAAACGTCTTTTTTGTTATTCTCACTTTATTTAAGCTTTAATAACAACTTAAATCGACACAGTCGAGAATGCGAGTGTTCATATAACAAATATATTTTAAATTTATAAGATTATATTTAGTTTTAATATGAACCAGTTTAGAGATATAAATCAACAGAGTAAGTTAGAAATGAGTTGACTTGTGTACGAACTCATAAAAATTCCATTTTGATAGAATCTCTGTCGGAATTCTTAATGATATAATCATATATAATAATTTTTATATAATCTGAAATATGTAAATTAAGAAGAAACAATAATTATATATATTCCTCGGTATGCCTGTGGTGTGATTAACAACAAACAGGTGATGAATTCGGCAATAACCTGCTTAAAATTCCAGCTGAAAGTATTTTCCTTATCATTTTACAAACATTTGTTAATTAATGGGTATATTACGCAGATACTAAAATATTTATGATAATTGCAAAGTGATGTTTGCTAAAGCTCTAATATTTAAGGATAGGATTTTACAGAGTGAGAGGGAAATATGCGTTTATTTTAGGTTCATTATAAAAACCGCTGCCCAAGGAATCACTACTTCCACATCCAGATTTTCTACCCAATTCACTAACAACCTCCGATTAAAGAACTTATAATCTAGATACATAATGGCATTGATTTATTTGTCGCTGAAAGACTCACAATCTAAGGCACTTCTTCCTATAAGTTGCTGATTGGCCCATAGGCGTATTCGCGACCGCTCGTGCACAATCGGCTTCAGTTCGATTATCATAATCTCAGTTGACAGTTCGGCCATTAATGTCAATAAATGTTTTTCGTGTTCTCCGACCAAAAATTGGTGAAAAAGTAATTTTATTTTAAGTTGTGATTTGCTTAATACCTAAATAATATTCTCTATTCATATTTACATAGTTTAGTGACAATATATTTTGTGCAAATAAATAGTGAAGTGCTATGCCGTTTGCAGAAAGCAGTTTAGAAAAGAAGAAAATCGATCGTTCCATAGTCGTAACATGATGAAGTTCAGTTTACAGTTATAAAGTAAATAGCAATTAAATTTTAATATCCTTTCAATACATATTTATCTTACTGTTTTATCTTACTGTAATATCGTATGCCTACATCACGTTATATGAAGAGCCGGTAATGCAGGAATTGCAATAATTCATTTTAATGAAAATATTTACCATTCTACACATTTTCTACACACACAACGCCACTGTTGCCTATGGGATGTGATGTTCATCTATCCATTTTAATGGACATATAATGTGACTATGTTAGGAGCAAACAAGGTATATAGTGAAAAGATAGCCTGTTATGTATCTAGATATAAGTTCTTTAATCGGAGCTCACAACGAAAAAAAAATTGTATGTGGAAATAATTGTTTATGGAACTTTAATAATATAATATTTGAAATCCTCTACCACAAAAACCCATAAAACGATACTCCACATCTGTAGTGGGGTGGGGGTGGTGATAGGGGATGGTTGGTAGTGGGGGTGGATGAAGTAAAAAAATATTTTGAGGTTTCTGGTTCTTATATACACACTAAATCACATTTTTTTTTCATCCCCTTTAATAATGGGGTGGGGGTGGTAATGGGGGAGGCTAATACCAATTTTTTTTTTGAGACCTTAGCTTCTCTTGTATATACTAAATACCAATTTTATGGACTATTACCTGCTTGATTTACCTATTTACCCCAAATTTACCCCAATTTACCCCCCAACTCTTCGACGGAACAAGACGAAATAATCTAGTTCTAGATCTCGTTAAAGTACATATGTGTACCAAATTTCAAGTCAATATCTCAAACGGTTCCAGAGTAAACGTGCGCACAAAAAAAAGTTACAGACCGACAGACAGACAGAAATTTTTGTTTCACTCAAACATAAAATCTCGACGTTTCATGACATTCTAAGCCTATTTGAACAATAAAAATTTTTAAATTTTTTTTTGTCATTACTATACTTCCACTGGATGTGGAAGTAATATTTAAAAAATCGTAAATGGTATAATCTTTAAAATAGTTTCAGATACTTCCCATTGCTCTGAAGAATATAACCATATCTACAGTTTTTACCGTAAATTTTGTATATAGTTAAATGACATGCTCTAATAATGAAACTAGGAACTATTTTCATTGACAAACTCCAATATTTAAGCACAAAAAAATTTGCAACAAAAAATATATTCGTTAGAACAATGTCAAGAATTTAAAATAGTTTTAAAGATCATACTATTGGTTTTTTAAATATTGATAATACTTCGAAAATAAAGGCATATTTTCCTCTCACTCTGCAAAATCACATAATAAGAGTGTCTAGCACTTTGCGACGTATAACTCAATATCTATATGGAAGTGGTGTAGCCAGAATTTTGGTTTGGCAGGAACCCAAAAGGGACAATTATTAAAATAGAAAAGAAACTTTTCAAAAATTATTTATTATATTTAATATTTTTAAATTATCCAAATTCTGACGGTTGATAAAAAATAGTTAATATAATTATTCACTGTTATTTAATAAAAATATAATCTTCTAAAAATAATCTATAATTATTTTTAGAAGATCACTGTGAATTTCATTCGCTTCTTACTTCTTGTAACAAACATGTTCAGAACAATATCATAATCAATTTTTAAATTAGAATTAGTTCCTATACCAAGGCGAGTCCATTTAAATATAAAATTTTGATAGGTTTTGCAAAGAATTTGGAGCTCTTTGCTTTCTAGCACAATCACATGTGGGCTGTCAGAAGTTGATATTTTAATTGGATTTTCATTATTGATTGAATATATTGTTGTTTTGTAAATAAATTTATTTCATAGTTTTTTAATTTATAGTATTCCCAAAATGTAGGGGGAACCGTAAAAGTCGGAAAATAACAGTTTATAGAGTTTTTTATATTGTTCATAAATTATTGTTCTGTCTGTTTACGAAATCCCATAGAAAATATTTTTTACTGTAAAAATTCTGTCTTGAAATATTTCCCTATGCCCCCCATGTTGATGACGTGATGACTGGTATATTATAACAAATGATAAACTAACAATAATGATTTGCAAATAGTCTAAGATTTAAACGTGCGGAAATTTTCAAAATTTATCTAGTCATTGAACGTTTTGTTTATTCGATGGGAACGGTTTTACAATAATTATCTACATGCTACACAACTGATTGCATTGTACTTATTTTTTCGTACAGAACTGAAACATTAGAATGTAATGTCTGTTTCGTTTAGTTGTTTTCTATTTCTGGACAATTGTTAAACTACCACCAGTAATCTTATAAAACAAAGTATTTTATAGCGAAATAATGGGCGACTTTCTTTATCATGAGTAGAGTTTTCAGATAATCAATTTACTTGTTTCATTTGTTGTTACATTTTAAGGAGTCGTAGTTTTAATCACCTCGAAATTAGACCCGTTTGGTTGGTAAAATGCTCGTTGAATAAATTGTTATTTCTTATAGTGTCTTATTCCTTGATATTCATTTTAATGTACCATCAGTGTATTCCAAGAATACACGATATCAGATCAGGAGCATAGTTCTTATCATGATTTTCTATGAAAATGAATTCGATAACACTTCGTTTCTGAGATGAAGGGTTGTCAAAAAATTTGAAGTTTTCCATTTTTCTATTTCGACAATAAATAATGACATTTCTGCAGATTTCTGATTTTATAAAATATAGTATTTTGATTTGCACCGTATTCTTTTATACTTGTTTTATTCGAGATTGACGATTTCCCTATTTTATGAAATGTTTTCTAAAAAATTCATATTGACAAATTAGATAAAAAAAATTCAGATTTTTCTAGTTTTGACGTTATTTTATTAAGGAGAATGCACTTAAAAATATGCTCCTAACTTTGAACTAACAAACTATAAACTTGCAGATTCGCACTTAGATTGAGGTACATTTAAACTTTGATTTTACCCATTGTAAAGGCCATGGCAGGTTAAGATAAGTGTCCGTGCCATTGCAACCTTTTTGCGCGTGGTTCCTTCCAGGGATGTATCTTTGCGAAAGATACTACCACAAAAAGTTTTCACTTCAAAAACTTAATAATATCTAGGAAATTTTTTTTTCGAAAATCCGAAAAAAAATTTTTTTTCTTAATCAAGCGAACCAATTTGTTTGTATTTTACATATATTGTAAATATACTCAAGACAATTTATTATTGATATTTTCATGAAATCTTTTCATGAAGAAAACAAAAATTGATGCTTTTGAATTTTTTGAAAAATGTATATACGTACTTACACGTTAGCGACCACCTCTATTTTTTTACTAATTATACACCATACAATAAGCTATAACACATATTTTTTACAAAACTCTATCGAAGGGGTAACGTAGTCAAATTGACAAAGATAATGTTACGTGCTTACACCCTCCTGAGTAAACACCCTGTTCGTGGGTTCGGAAATTATAACACCAGGGTAATACTAAACAATAATGTATTTACTTACGTACTAATTACAACAAATAAAGGAAAAGAGTATAAATTGGTTAGAAACTCGTTATATTAATAAATATATAAACAAACAACAACTGCTTGGATTATACGTATTGAAATTTTTTTGGAGCAGCCTACGTATTTTTTTGAAATAACCAAATGTTATTTTTCACAATACATACATTTTCTACAAAGCTCCTTCGAAATGGTAATACATAAAAAAATTGTGTTTAATAATAAGAATACATAATAAAAAAACATGTTATGCTAATGATATATGATAATATTAGTCGTCTTCATCACTGTCCTCATTTATTGTAACACTGATATCTTCTGCGAATAATTCCGACAGTTTTATTGATGATTGCGGAATATCGTCGACCTTGCATATGATAAATCCGTCATCCATCTCTAAGTAACAGAAAACTAATTTATTTTTTTTAACTTAAATATGAATTTATCATATGCAAGGTATCTCGACGATATTCCGAAACCATCAGTAAAACTGTTCGCAGAAGATATCAGTGATACAATAAATGAGGACAGTGATGAAGACAACTAATATTATCATATATCATTAGCATACCATGTTTTTTTATTATGTATCCTTATTATTAAACACATAATTTTTTTATGTATTACCGCTTCGATGGAGCTTTGTAGAAAATATATGTATTGTGAAAAATACATCTCGTTATTTCAAAAAAATACGTAGGCTGCTCCAAAAAATTTGTAATCCAATCCGTGTAATCCAAGCAGTTGTTCATTTATATATTTATTAATATATCGAATTTCTAACCAATTTATACTCTTTTTCTTTATTTGTTGAATTAGTGCGTACGTAAATACATTATTGTTTAGGGTTACCCTGGTGTTATAATTTCCGAACCCACGATACAGGGTGTTTACTAAGGGGGTGACAGCACGTAACATTATCTTTGCCAATTTGACCTTCGATAGAATTTTGTAAAAAATATATGTTATAGCTTATTGTATGGTGTATAATTAGTAAAAAAATAGAGGTGGTCGATAACGGGTAAGTACGTATATAAATTTTTCGAAAAATTCAAAAGCATCAATTTTTGTTTTCTTCATGAAAATATTTCATGAAAATATCAATAATAAATTGTCTTGAGTATATTTACAATATATGTGAAATACAAACAAATTGGTTTACTTGATTAAGAAAAAAAAATTTTTGGATTTTCAAAACAAAAATTTTCACCAGATATTATGAAGTTTTTGAGGTCAAAACTTTTTGTGGTAGTATCTTACGCAAAGATACATCACTGGAAGGAACCACACGCAAAAAGGTTACAAAGGCATGGACACTTATCTTAACCTGCCATGGCCTTTGCAGAGTCGATTAAGTACATTTAAAATTTAAGATAAGGCATTCATATATTTATATGCTTCTATTTAATTGTCTTGTATTGAGTTACGTAGGTACTATTATTATATGCGTAATTTAAAATATACTAAATTAACTTTAAAAAGAATTTTTTCTGACCTTCTTTCTAACCAAAAAAATGCATGAAAAATTATTATTGAATTATTAGAGCCTTTGTGAAATCCTGAAACATTTTATCTTGCTACCCCCCGAACCAATTTACTAAAACTTTTACATATATATTTTATGTGTAAAAATTATAATTCGCTGCAAAATGAGCTTGATATATTTAATTGTAGTCCTGCCTCAATTAAAAGATTACTATCCATATAAAACGAATATGCGTATAACCCCATTTCTCTTATTACCGTTTACACGTTTTTAGCATAATGTGATAAGTCTATGTGTGTATGTATATTTTAAGTCAGCTTCTCTTAGTATAATATTTGTATTTTGTTTCTTCTGTGACGTACTGTGCATTTAGTATATATAATATTTATACTGTTAGTGCCTACTAGTGTAACATTCCCACCATTTAATTGGATATCTGTTGGGTAGCTGTATCTAGATAAATAAATAAATAAACATATATATAAATAAATAAATAAATAAATAAATAAATAAATAAATAAATAAATAAATAAATAAATAAATAAATAAATAAATAAATAAATAAATAAAAGTGCAACGTATTCGTTTTTAGGAGCGTGTTAAAGTCACTTAAAAATGGGATCATCACTATTTTTTCATGTTATGATAAAGTCAGTAGGAGTAAATGTTGTTTTTTCACATTACAATTACTCTTTTTTAAAACATTTAATAATTTCTTTTCAAAGCCATTTTGGTTTATTTTAAGGTAATTTTTATTGATAAAAAAAATTCAATATACTTGTGCCCCAAAAGTAATAGAGTAAAATGTATGTTTCTTCTCTTATTTGGTTTTCAAAAAAACACGAAAACAGGCCAATAGAAGGAAAAAAAGAATTTCATTCCTTACTTTTAGGACAACGTAGTGTACACGCTTTGAAAAACGCAATCCTTGGCCATTTTATCGAAAACTAGTTATAGGTGCGATTAAGAAACGATTGAATACGAATATTTGGAACATGTTTGCCAATATTTCAAGGAAAAAATCATCTTACAGAAAAAATAGTTAATAAACAAAAGGTGCCAAATACAGAAATTTTGTGCGAATATTTTTACAAATTATTTGTTCCCAGAAATATTACAACGGAGAAAAAATTCTATGTATTTTCAAAACAAATATCTTAATTCTAAATTAATCGTATTTATTTTAAACAGTATTGGTAGGCATTGCATTGTAATCATTAATTTCAATTAACACATTACTTTTTATTTTTTGGTTTTTGCATAGGGACACAACTTACTGTCTTATTTTCATTCAAATTTTTATAAACGGTGCGTTTTAAAATTATATTGCTTAATCTGTTTGAAAACTGCATTCTTTAATTTAATGCCCTCACAGGAGCGTTAAATACCTCAGATCTTCTTAGTGTTAGTTCATTTAATTTGATTTTATAACGTATTTCAAATAGGTAGTACTCTGTCTCTCTGTAGTTCTGTAAACAGACATGCAAATTTTGTAATTGTCCTTAAAATGTAAAATTATGGGTCATAAAATCTACCAGTTAAGTGTGTAGTTAAAAAATAGAAGTTCTTGTAAATAATAACTGAAAACTAATAGTAGTAAGTAGTAGTAAGTACGACCACAGTAATAGATGAAGAGCTAGCAGTCAATATGGTGAACAATAATGATCAAGATTTTCACTGATGAGAGTCCATTCATTGCTCTTTAGGTATGCGAAAACTGATCACCTGCTGTTTCAAATTGGTAGTATTAACTTGGGGGCGTAGATAAATGGGGTGATTCAACGATTTGGTGAACACCCTGATCAAGAAAATTTTTTGCATCTGTGACTAATATAGCTGGTTTAGATGGCATTTCTCCCTAGGTAGACGATTTTTCTGGTAGCTTTGTCTAAGCATACGCCTATCAAAATAAGCTCTTTCGTAAAGTAGTGAATATTTCGAAGTTAATAATGTTTTTTTCGAAAATCGCCCGGATATGACAAAAGGTTCATATTGAATTCCATCTTCCTATTTATTTTTCATTTTTTTGGACTACTTTTCACAAAACTATGACGTCATCAATACATTTTTTAAAGGCAAATGAAGAAATTTCAGAAACAACTAAATTAAATGTCCGAGTAGCCAAGACAACTGAGGTTTTTTCTAGTGCTTTCGGTGATGAAGAGATGAAGTCGCCTCGTTAGAATGTTTTTTCTTTTTATAAACTGCGTTATTTTTCACAAATTTATTCAATTGACGAAGTAGAGAATTCCTTAACAAACCTTATGTCACGAGCCGCCATTGGTGTTTGGATTTTCGTGTTATGCAGCAAGGATCCAACCTTCATAAACTAGAGATTCCGCAAGATCGAGACTAGTCTCGGTCTTGTCTTGGTCTTGTCTTGAATTTCAAGACAAGACAAGACCAAGACAAGACCTGACCTTTCAAGACCAAGACTCTTGTCGAGAGTCTTGTCAAGAGCCTCAGTTTTGTCTTCCTATAATAATTTTTAAAATTTTTATTTTTAGACAATGACCTTGTCTCTGAATTAAGATAATGTCAAGACTCAAGACAAGACCAAGACAAGACGAGACTCACTAGTTCAAGACCAAGACAAGACTAGTTAAGCCAAGACTATCTCGAGACCAAGACAAGACTTGCTTAGTCTTGTCTTGTCTTGGTCTTGCGGCATCTCTAACATAAACATAAATCTAAGAAGATGCCGTATACAAGTTTGTGTGGTTCGTTCTTTGCCACGTGCACATTGTCGATTTTCAGCTGCAGTTTTCTACTCCGCGTCAATTACTGTTTGTTAATATATTGAATGGCTTAAATACTTATTATGTGTGTTAAAAATATCATAAAATGTGGGTCTGATCTTTATTGCAAAATGAGAAACTCCTTAATCAGTGTACAGTAAAACACTCTAATGCATTTTTATTTAATCTAATATTAGGAAAATGAAAACAAATATGAATTTCAAAATCATTGGCTATTTCTAAATACACCTTCATAAAATGGATATGACAAACTTCTGGTAGACGCAAATATTAATAAAAAAAGTAAAATGTTGATACACTTAAATAAGTGTTTAATATCTCTTGCCGAACTTATTTGAAAACAATAGCCATTTTTTTTTTATGCACTGCTTAGAATATTGTGAGCAAAAATTTTTCGTCTTCAATTTAAAAGGAACCACTGAAACTCTCCAAGTCACTGCAAGTTCCTTATCACATATCAGCGATTATACATTTCTGTAACAAAGAACCAACACACATAGTTATGTGTATTGGTTCTTTGTGGCAATTCATAGAATGAATCCAAGCAACTCGGTTCTTTATTGTTATTTTCTAATGTAGGTATTGTATAATATGGACTGTGAGGCAACCCAAATAGCCTGGATTGATATTGCAATTAGAATTCTTATGTTACAGTTTTGTTTGCCTATAAGCTTGGGAGTTTATTGCGTAATAGCAAACTAATGTTTACGATATCGGCATAGTCTTCCACGCAAGAGCAGTGAAAATAAGTTATAGTATATTACAACAGATGGGCGCACGTCGTACGTGTATATTAGAGTAAAATATGGGTAGCCCAAAATATTTCATTTTGTGGATTGGATTGCCCAACACGATTCAATTATTTTTCTAAAAATCATGAAATTAGCAGAACTTGAATTAATTTAAATTAGTTCCACGATTGGCGGAGAAGTAGTAGTAATAGTTGAATTGTTCAATGCCACTCATCCTAACCGACAACTTATTGGCCGAAGCGTGCTAAGGAAAAAAAATCAGGAAAATCGGGCATGTTCGCGGTCTTCTTAAACTTCGGCTATCAGCCCAAGAAGAATGCTAACTCAGTGTTTTGCTGACGATATAAGACAGTCACCATTTCACACTTACGAACTAATTCTAATATCTAATTCTAATTCTAATATCGCAGTGTCCACTGTCCACAAAATACTCAAGAAAGCAAAACATCTTCCTAATAAGGTATGCCTCGTTCACAAACTGTCTGAAGACGATTTTGATAGGTAGAAATCGATTCTGCAAGCAACTGTATACCCCAACTGGTGCCAGGTATTTGCATTTCCTTCTTCATCCCCGCACTGGTAACTTTGTATCCAGATCCAGAAGAACCTTTCCCGGAAACGGCTTCTTTCATCAAGATGAAGTACCTCCCCATTACCAAGCCAGTTTAAATATACCCTTAAACAGGTTTGGAAAATCATTGGATGGGAAGAAGGAGGGCAATTGAGTAGTCAGCCAGTTCACCAGATCCGACGCCCCTCGATTACTTTAAAAACAAAGTGAATCGCTCAGAGAATGTGGAAGATTTAAATGGAATTCGTCAAATAATACGGCGCATGTCACCGGAAATTATCGACAACGATGAGAAATAGTTTATTAACCGTCTTGGTTACAGTCGAGGGTGCGAATGGAGCACAATTTGAACATTTAATGTACTAGTCAACCATCCTAAGTTGGCAAGTAATCGCACAGAGAGAGAAATATCGTCACTGTTGGACAGAAACAAATAAGCTTATTAAGCTAGCTAGCTAGCTTAAGAAACTTAAGAAGCTTAAAAATCTTGTTTGTCTCTGTCTAACAGTGACGATATTTCTTCTCTCTCTACGCGACTACTTGCCAACTTAGGATGGTTGACTAGTAGTCGTATTATTTAGTATTGTATGTAAAAATTGCGCTCTTTCAAATTCTGTGACAAAAATGTGGGCTGCCATTAAAAAAAATATTGAAGAAGTCACAACTTTGTGAAACTTGCCAAAAATACTTTAAAAATATATCAAAAGATAGCATTCAATTTGAAATTTTTCACATGTTCGAGCTACTTTTCCAAAAAAAAAAAAATGTACACTTTTTATCGAGTTTATCCACTACTTTATGAAAGCACTGTATACTATGCCATTAGACCGTTACAGAGAGAAAGGAAAGAAAAGTAAGTAATTTGAAATATAAAATTATGGGTCATAAAATCTACCAGTTAAATGTGTAGTTAAACAATAGAAGTTCGTGTAAACAATAACTGAAAACTAATAAGTAGTAAATATCGCCACAAAGAATCAAGTAGAAGATTGTCAATTTTAGGAAGATAAATATCAAAAGCAATTAAACGAGTTTTATGTAACTACGTTAATGCACAGACCGTTATGCCATAACGTTATGACGGATTTAGTGGTTCGATGAATAAAAATAGCAAAATGAAGGTAAGCAAGATACAATCGAGATCATTGATATAAAAATTAAAATTCACAACAGGAAACGTATCTTTAGTTTACAGTTGCTAAAAGATTTATGATATCGTTATGGTTTATGCTCTATCTAATTTAAACATTCCTCAGCTTTTTGCAAAATTATAACACTTGGATAAGTTCTCAGGCTAATGCAATAAAATGAATCGAATCATTAAATCACTAATTTTTATTATAAACTTTTACTGTATCTTCTATATTTTAATAAATTAGGTATGGTCGATAGCATTTTAATATAGGCAAATGTTTCACTTATTTATTTCCTGATGTCTACACAGAATAAGAAAGTGTCTAAGGTAATCATGGTTTTTTCTATTAGCAGCCATTAAAAAATACGTTCGCTTTTAGGCGGGAAGGGGATGCGACAAAATTAACGATTCTCATCAAAAAAAATTTCATTAAAAAATGGTTATACTGAATATTTTTTCATTCTCTTGTAGCAAACTAATCAACAGAATGTATTTTTTAAAAGTGTTATGGGGAAACGGGGGGGGGGGGGGGGGGGGGGCGGCAAACGAACGTTCGTTTAATGGGAATGTCACAAATGTTACAAGGTGTTACAAGGGAGAAGGACGAGGTTAAACATGGACAATTTTTGTAAACGTAATTTTTAATTGGCCCCTTATTAGATATTATTGATCAGCATATATATATTATAAATAAGAGGACATCGACCTATTATATCGGGTGTCAACGAGATCACTTTCCGGCCGCCATTTCTTTATTTTTTAACGGATCGAGACTAAATTAGCCACACGTTACCAAAACGACATTTTCTGACCCAATCGTCAAGTTTCTACGACTTCCGGTTTCATCGAAAGTGACCTCTACTTTTGATACTATATTTTTGCATTTTTGGAATCTAGAGATCATTCTATATATTCGAGTTATGTAATGCATCAGATACGTGAGATTCAGATCTCTCTTTGGTTAAAATTCTATAATATTCTCTGTAGCCGTTTGGCTGTAAAAGAATAAACTGTCTGCTATTTTACTACCCTTTCCGCCATTTTGATTTTTTTGCAGCCATTTTTAATTTTCAATCTATGTGCTGTGACCCATCAGAAATTGACCATCCAGAAAATGTTGTGATATTTTGTTAGATTGATATTGAAAAATTACACTTAGCTGTAGTATGAAATTGACACACTTTCATTTGAAAATTTTGAGAAATCTCGAAAAAGTGGTTTTATCAACTTTCGACTTCTCTGTGACACAAATTAACAACAAAAAATTCAATATTTATTTTCCTTCAATTAAGTATCTATGAATATTACAATTTCTGGTGGGTCACGGTACACTAGATTAAAATTGACTGCAAAATATTCAAAATGGCGAAGGAGTCATAAAATTAGCACAGTAATATGCAGAATGACCTTTAGATTCCAAAAATTCAGAAATATACATTGTGTCCCATTTAAAAATCAAAGCTAAAGGGCACTTTCGGTGAAACTTGACAGATGAATGAAAAGACGTCATTTTGGTCACATGTGACACATGCCTAGTTTCATTTCGATGCGTTAAAAAAACAAAGAAATGTCGACCGGAAAGTGATCTTGACTTGTATGTCAAAATCTATGACATTTTATCCTAACTTACCACTATACTAAGTTACACCCTCAAGGAGACATAGTCCTTCAAATTTTCGTGGTGGATTACCCCGAATATTTCACATAACTTTTCATCTGTCTATTGATAAGGAAAAGATTAATTTCAGATTCTTCTTCTTCCAAAAGTTTAAGATTTTATCTAGTACAATTTAAAAGCACACATTTATTCTAAAATTTAATTATGTACAAAAATATATATATACAATATATAAAGCGACAACGACACTCCAGATTATAAAATTCTTGCAAAATGTAGATGCATTTTTCAGTGAGAAATTCTTTTAATGTTCTTTTGAATATATTTAAGGTGTTGTTTTTAATATTTTGAGGCAATTTATTGTAAATACTTGCAGAACAGTAATAAAGACTTTTTTGAAAGTTTGTAGTTATTTATTAAAATATCATTTGCACCTCGTGTGTTATGATCATGTAAATTATTGTTACGGGTGAATTTATTGAAATGCTGGTGAGCAAATAGGGATGGAGGCTTCGTATATAAAAATTGAAGTTAAGGTTAAAATTTTTTGGAAGTTTTAAAAGTCTCTCTAATATAAATAGATAAACAAGTTCTTTGGAGTTTAATCACCCTAATGGACTCCTTAGTGTTAATTTGTTAACTTATAATATTTAATTCAATTAATATTTTTAATTTTTAATTTGCCTTGTAACAAATTGGTACCTTTAAGTCAAACAGTTTAAAGTTCTTCAAACATTTTGAAGAAGGCTTTGTAGAGCTATATTATCAAAGGTGTAACTTGGAATAGAAGTGAAATTGGTTATGAAATTATATTTTGACCTCATATCACCCCCATTTTCGCTTACTTACATCCTGTATATTGTAAAATCTTGAAATGTGTTTTCAAAATATTTTTCTTAATACCGTATAAATTGTACAGGAAATTTTATAAGTACAAGTTTAATATTTAAAATTGTTAATATCTGTGAAAACAAATAATCTACTGTGCCGAAGCTTATGCAGAAATCACTGTCATTGTATACACGAAATAAATTTCACAGCATTACAGTAAATCAGGAATATCAATTATATTATTGTAAACTAAGAAAGAAATCATTAAGTGTGAAAAATAAATTGCTAATTAATCAATTGTAGTTCGTTCTCGGTATGATTGGATAAAAAAGGAGACGGCAATTTTCAATTGTTGGTGTTTCAATTTCTTTATCTTTCTCAGGGCTTTACTCAACAAAATCTCAAATAATTACATTTTATTAAACTTCTGAAGGGGATTTAAAAGTTAATTGAAACTTCTACAAGTGAAAATTCCTGCCTTCAACGTCATTCGATCATACCGACAATTGATCGACTAATATTTGCGTAAGAAAACTTTATTCAAACTGGAAAAATATTATTACAGCTCCATCGTGTGGATCTTTACCTCTAACGAAAATAATCAAGCAGGTGAAATTCGTCGCAAAATTAATGAATAATCTGTATCTGATAATGACAATTTTCTTGTGGATATTGGGCAAGTACAGATTCGGCAATTGTAGTTTTATATATGGGCACTGAGATAAACGAGCACAAAAAAAACAGATAAATTAGGAAAAGAAAGACTTATCAATTCCCACTGTAATGCATTACGTTTAAAGTAATATAAGGAGGCAAATCTATTCTTCAAATAAAATTAATATAAAATCTTTCAATTCTCAGTTAATAATATATATTTTGGGATGAATTTTATTTGACACAAAGTACATCTACCTACAGGGGTAAAATAGCGTAGTATGTCACTTTCAATAGAAAAATCTTAATCTTTTCCTTATTCCTTTATCCATCATATAATTCTTTGTCAGTTGTTTAACCTCCTAAACTTTATATTTTCATATAAATGAAATTATTTTGAAGAAAAACAGCCGCCTAGGGTGATTTTTGGAAATGCATTTTAGCGTTAAGATAGAAAATATTGTATTAATCTTTGAGTCGTTTGTGCAAAATCGAAATTTAACTTGCAATAGTACATACACAATTTGAAAGTGGTTGAGTCATGGTTTTACTTCAAAATAATTTTAATAAAATCACGTTTATAGTTCTATTCCTGTTTGGAATAATTAATAATGTGCAATTAAAAC
Source organism: Rutpela maculata (assembly GCA_936432065.2). Lineage (NCBI taxonomy): Eukaryota > Metazoa > Arthropoda > Insecta > Coleoptera > Cerambycidae > Rutpela > Rutpela maculata. Next base: position 269,616,373 of record OW386285.2, read on the forward strand.
AAAGGATTGTATTCGAATGTAATGTTTCGTTTAGTAATTTTTCGAGTACTTGGGTTAATGATCCTGTGTCTATCTACGTGTTTGTTTCGTCTGTCCATCTAACTACCATCAGGGGTGCAACAGGGTTTTAATCCTAATTAAAGAAATTCAACGAATCAAAATCACTTATTATGGAATATAGTGCTCGAGCCTATTTGTCTATATTTTCTAGAAAATTTCTCAGTCTTATTTGCTTTACCATAATGTCCCTCTTTTCTGAATTATGACAAGAAAGAATAATTTAAAAAGAAAATCGGCATGTGGAACCATACATGTATTCTGTTGTCTACAATATTATCTAAGTTTCCAAAACTGATAATCAGATTACCACCGAAATCTAATTGAAATGAAAATTTAAAAAATCGAAACCGAAAAATTTTTGTTTTGAGAGTAGGTAGTACAAATAGGATCTGATTTTATGTATGAAACGATTTCCCTATTCTATGACCATATAGTTGGTAAAGTAAAGAACAAAAAGAATATTATAAGAGAAGGCACATGATTTATTTTGTTTCCATTGTCAAATAGTTGCAGACGAATGGGTAAATTTACAAAGTCGCAGCTAATGTATATTACTCGAAAAGTAATATTATCTTAATCAAAACGTACGAGCAATGAGGATATAGATAATTACAAAAATCTGCAGAGAGGCGTACATTTTCACGTTTTTGGGGAAGTGTAAATCGTAAAGTATTAGCAATAAGAAAAAACTGTTATATCTACAGATCAGTCGGATAAAATTCATTCTTTTAAAAAATTAACACTACTATAAATCAGTTTTATTGATTATTCAAAATTAATGATGACTATTAATAAGCAACGAGCCAACATTTTTCAGAAATTAAAGAAACTTTTTAAAACTTCAAGCTGCTATAATTTATAAACAATTGACGAGGAGAAAAATTGTTTAAACAAAAGTTTTGGGAAATTTTATACTTAATCTGGAATATTGATTAACTAATTACTATGTAGAAGCAACGGAGGCAGAGATAATTGCAAAAATCTACAGCGAAGCACAAATTCTCACCAATTGCAAATTGGCGTCCGTAAAAATTTAAGTACAACAAACATTTTGCGAAAAACTTCTTATTAGGCATTATTTTGGTACTTGAAGCAACTTTTTTCTGTATTTAAGGCTAAGTAATATATTTTAAAGAAAATTTCACTTTTTTATGGTGATAGCAAATGGGTGTTTGGCATCAAAATAATTTTGACGAGCTGAAAATATATATGCTTAAGTGATTTTGATGTATTCACGTAGAATGAGACACAATTGGCATTTCGGCATAGTTTTTTCTAAAGTTTTCCTTTTTTTATGATAGCTAGCGAGTATTTTACTTCAAAATAATTTTGACAACTTGAAAATATGTATGTTTATACAACTGATGCAAAATTGATATTGATCCGGAAAGAAATAAGGAAGATATTCCGGTATAAATACGTAAAATGGGACACAATGGAATTAAAACAAAATAAATATCTTTTTTGTCATTTCGTATAATTTTTCTTCCCCCGTATTTCAGAAAAGGGAAAACATATTTGTATTGTTGATTTATTTACAACATAATCCTCATTAAGGTGTTTTACTAATTTTAAGTAGATATATATGGTTATTTAGATGTGATTTTTGTATTGTTAAATTATTTTACAGTATACCCATGACCACAGGTACAATTATTTACCACTTAAGTTAAATTTTGACGTAGGCAAAAATTAGAGAAAAATAAAATTTTTCCGAAAAACTTGCAATTTAAAGCTTAATATCTGTTAAAGAAAATTTCAATTTTTCTCTGATTTGTAAAAGTAAGCGAGTGCTTTCTACAGAATAATTTTAACAATATGGAAATATGTATACTTATACAACTGATAGGAAATTAATCGGAAAAAAATACACCTAAGTGTATTCACATAAAATGAAACACAGTGCAATTAAAAAAAAGAAATGTTTTTTCTGAATGGACATTTCTGCATAATTTTCTCTAAAATTTCAATTGCTTTTTAAAAGGTAAAATAGTAAGCGGATAATTTGAAAAATAAATATAATACAACTGATACAAAATTGATATTAATCAAGAAAAAGGTACGGAAAATATCAAGGTGTAAACCAAATTATTTTCATCCTTGTGAAATAAGGGAGCGAAATTGAATGATAAAGAAAAATTATTCACGTAAAATGCACAATGCAGTTGAAGCAAAATAAATATATTTTTTTGACACTTTCGCATATTTTTTTCTTTCTCCGTTTTTGATACAAAAGAAAAATTTATTTGGACGGAATAAACGATTTATTCACGCCATAATTCTAATTTTAAGCGTTTATACGATCGTGACTATCTAGCCAACAGAAAAATAAAAAAAGGAAGTGGTGCATTGTCCATAAAATACCATAAAATCGTGTCCCTCGTACATACCTGGTACGATAGCTGGAAAAAGGGCCAAGAGTGGTAACACAGTGGTGCACAGGAGTCCTCCTCTTTCCATCATCACTGTCAAGTTCAAGAGCGCGGCCACGAACACTGTCTTCGGTTTGATATTATGTGTCTACCGCAGCAGTCCGCTGACTCTGTATTTGGTATGATCTGCACGACTGTGCCACGGCGAAGAACACTGGCGCGCTGCACCACAAAACTGGCCTATATCCAACCACCTCTTCTGCAGCCTACTGACGAAGATGCTCTATCAGTGTATGTAGTTTCCACGAGTGCTAATTAACACCATTAAACGGATAGAGATACCTTCCTCCTATTTCGTATTTTTTTCCTGCTGCACTACTAATTACATACTATCGAAACTACAATTTCTTTGTAATAAAACAGATTGAAGAAAAATCATATAAATTATCATTGTTCCTACTCGAGAGGAATGCAGTTATTGAAGAGAAATTATTATCACTTGTGGAGTAACAAGGTGATTGGTTTAATGTTTTCAGTATATTATCATGGTTAGAATCCGTTGATAGAATCCGTCGAATATAAAATATACATAACTAATTATTTGAAATCCAATTAAATATACCGGTAGAGTATATGAAAAGAAACTAGGGTGTTTTCATCAGAAAAATCTAAATAAATTATTACTGAAAACTAATAAACAAAAATTAAAACTGAAAGGAACCGCCTCGATAGTAAACAATTATTTGTGTAATGGAAGTTATTCAAAAATTTGTATAACAGTTCGATAGAGAATGAAAAAAAAATCGAGCCGCCGCCTTCAAAAAATATTCCTTAGAAATAAAATTTCACTTAGTTTTACGAATACCTGTCTACCTATTAGTGAAAAGTAGCAAGGAGTTGTACCTTATTAATAAATATCAATTTGAAGTTGGTGCAAGAAAATTACTAATTTCAAAAATACGTTTTGCACCGACTTCAAATTGATATTTGGTAATAAGGTACAGTTTCTTTCCACTAATAGGTAAAAATGGGTATTTGTAAAACTGAGTGAAATTTTATTTCATACTTTTAAGAGATATTTTTTGAAAGCGGTTCGATTTAAAAAAATATATTTTTTTCAACCTTCTTAGTAGCTTCACATATTTCAAGGTCCCTGTCTGGAGAATAAACAAATAATCTCGCAAATAATTCATCATAACCTTACTAGAGTTCCTTAAATTAATATACTTTTAGTCCACAGTACATTATATCAAATAGTCGTTTAGTTTTTGATTTCCATCATTGTACCAGGTTTCATGTAAATATACAAAAAATTTGCCGGCATTATCGCATCTCAAATAAAAACTATCATACAATGAAATCGTCATCATTAACAGCATTGAAAACAACGACATGAGCGAGAGCATGCCGTATAATTTGTTTGTAAAATCAAATTTTTCATCGGACGCGTTTCTCAATAAAAGTCTCAGTTCATACTGTTGTAGATAATATTCTTCTGCGCCTTCATGCGAAATGGTATATGACACGATAGGAAGTTGTAACAGTGCCCTGTTGTTTGTGAAAAATTATCATTATTACTTCCACATCCAATGGAAGTATAGTAACGACAAAAAAATTTTAAAAGTTTTGTTCAAATAGGCTCAGAATGTCATGAAACGTCGAGATTTTAAGTTTGAGCAAAAAAAAAATTTCTGTCTGTCGGTCTGTTGGTCTGTAACTTTTTTTGTGCGCACGTTTACTCTGGAACCGTTTAAGATATTGACTTGAAATTTGGTACACATATGTACTTTAGCGAGATCTGGAACTAGATTATATTTTCATCTTGTTCCGTCGAAGGGTTGGGGGGTAAATTGGGGTAAATTTGGGGTAAATAGGTAAATCAAGCAGGTAAGAGTCCATAACATTGGTATTTAGTATATACAAGAGAAGCTAAGATCTCAAAAAAATTTTTGGTATTAGCCAGCCCCATTACCACCCCCACCCCATTATTAAAGGGGATGAAAAAAAAATTGTGATTTAGTGTGTGTTCAGAAAACTCAAAATATTTTTTTACTTCATCCACCCCCCCTATCACCACCTCCACCCCACTACCGATGTGGGGTATCGTTTTATAGGTTTTTGGGGTAGAGGATTTCAAATATTATATTATTAAAGTTAAATAAGCAATTATTTCCACATACAAAATTTTTTCGTTGTGAGTTGGATCGAAAATCTGAATGTGGAAGTAGTGATTCCTTGGGCAGCGGTTTTATAAATTGTGAACTAAGTTTTTAATTGATATCACCGCCAAATCTTCGAATATCCTCGTAACACAGAAAATTGTTTCTAATTTTTGTTCACCTTGCACTAGATGTAGCTTGATAAATTCAGTATGGGACCACAGCCGGACCATCGCCTACAGTTTGCAGCGGGTTTGACAGAAACCGCCTTAAGCTACACCGGGGTAATCATTGAACAAATATATGAAAGACATACATATAGGTCGAACTGAGAACCTCCTCCTTTTTGAAATTTTATGAAGTCGGTTAATAATAGAAAATTATAGGTAAAATCAAAAGTAAATACCCTGTAACTTGTTTCAGTAAGTGCTATGCAATGCATATATCATTAGTTTATTGGGCAAATTATTATTATTTTTACTTTTAGGAAGTATAGTGGCACTACTGGAGACTTAAGTTATTAAAAAATTACATAATAATAGAAAAACTTGATGACGTTCATTCAACAAAGTAATATTAATATATGATACAGAAAATAAATTATTACGTACAAATTTGAACATCTGTTGTTACATTAATAAGTAAAACAAATTTAAGCATATTCATATTTAATGGTAATTGAATCATTATATGACTACAGTGCTACTACCAATAAGTTGCCATCAACGTCACGTTTCGATGCTAAAGTGAATACAAGCTTGCGTTCAATATTTACTAACTTTACATCATTCTCTGTGTCTTTTATTCTCGAGGGCGTTCCGTATGTTTACCTGCAACTTTCTAGAAAACTGCTGGTGCTAGAAAAAAAGTTTCAAATAAAAAAGTTTTGTCCACCTTTTTTTGTCTTTATTTTTTCTCCATGTACTTGATATTTATTTCGAAAGATAAAAGAAGTTTCCCGCTTGCTATACTTTCTCCTATAAATTTTTACATTTTATCGACATTGTCTTAGAAAAAAATTATTATGTGCTACAGTTAATAAAATTTAACTTTCATATTTAACACATATTATTAACATACCGGGTGCCACAGGTAAGTGGCTCGCCCTTATATTTCCTTTATTTTTTACCTTACTCATTTGAAATTTGGAGTGCATAAACTACCTGTAAAAATGGATTTTTGGACATAAAAAATGGTATGAGACCATTTCTGGTTTACCCGGAAATGACCGCAACTTTCGATTTTTAAACGGAACACCCTGTATATTTTTACATATTTGGATTCAAGACAACATTCTGAGTATACCATGAGAATTTTGAGAATTTTTGAGTCGATGTTCAGTTTTTTAAAGCATTTTAGGATATTCGTTTAGAGTGCTTTGGAATACCAAAATTTGTTCTACGACATGTAAAGTCCAAGGGAAAAATATAATTTTTCATTTAATTTCCTTAATAACCATTTATGAAGCCTCCAAATTTGAACATATCACTTTTTTATCGAAAACTTCTTTTTTTCAAATGGGAAGGTAGCAACTCATGGTCCCGTACGGTGACCTGCCAGGTCCCCGGACTTAACCTGTTTGGAGTTTTATTTATGGGGATATCTTAAGGATAAAGTGTACAGGATACCAGTTTTGACATTAGAAAAATCTAGAAAATAGAATAAGAGCTGCATTCAATACTACCTGAAATATTGGAAAACGTCATTCGAGAGACAGAACATCGAGCAAGAGAGTGTATAGCTCGTGGGGGAGGCCACTTTGAACAATACTTGTAATCTTTGTTAATTTTAATTTTGATTCAGTTTTCTTACAATGTGTTGTTATTTAAAAAATTTGATTTAGAATTTTAAATAATAATAAACATACATATTTTTTTTCTTTAAAATGCTAACTTGATGCGAAATTTTTTGATAGCCGTATAATAACTGTAGATTTAAAATGCCACAAGTACAATCTGTTTTTACAGTTTTTTAAATAAATGTTAATAAAAACCCAAGCATAGTGATATCAATGGATTCGTAAAAAAAGGGCAATTTAATGGATACAAGGAGCCACCACCGTCCCATTTGAAAAAAAGAGTTATTTCGAAAAAACTAAATTACTTGCATTAAAATGCCTACAAAATGGTTAATAATAGTAACTATGTGTAACTATTTTTTTTCTGTACAAACTAAAATGACAAAGTACGTATTTTTTTATTTCGTAGCAGTCTAGATTAAAATTATAATTACTATAAAAAAAATAACAACTTGTCATAAATTTATAAAAATCACCACACATATTCAAAAATTCATTCTGAATCCAAAAATGTAATAATATACAGGGTATTCCATTTGAAAATCAAAAGTCAGAGTTATTTCCGGCGAAACCGGAAATGGTATTAAATTACTTCATAGGTCAAGAAATGCAGTTTTCTGTATGACCCTAGACACCTAGTTTCATTTTGATATGTTCCAAAATAAGAAAGTTATTGGGGTGAACCACTACTTTGTGTAGATTTTTTATTTTTTAAATTTTCATGACATACTCAGAATGTTGTCTTGAATCCAAATATGTAAAAATATACAGGATGTTCCATTTAATAATCGAAAGTTGCGGTCATTTCCGGGTAAACCGGAAATGGTCTTATACCAATTTCCATGTCCAAAAATCCATTTTTACAGGTAGTTTATGCACCCCAGATTTCAAATGAATACGTTAAAAAATAAAGGAAATATAAGGGTCCATTTTTCCGTTTTTTAATTAGAACGAGTTAGATGAAGAAATGAGGTGGCTTGTATCCAACCACCTCTTCTGCGGCATACTGACGAAGACACTCTATCAATGTATGTAGTTTCCATTAGTGCTAATTAACACCATTAAGAAGGTAAAGATACCTTCCTCCTATTTCGTATTTTTTTTCCACCACAACTAATTGCATACCATCAAAACTACAATTTCTTTATCATGAAACAAATTTAAGAAAAATCATATAAATTATTATTATTCCTACTAGTTAAAAATGTAGGAATTGAAGAAAAATTATTATAATAACTAGCTGAGCCCGTCGAATTTCGATGGAATGGGAATGTTTAAAAATGTTTCCTTGTAATTATTCTTTGGAAGCACACCTTCGAACTTACTACTACCAGCACTCATATTTTCGAAAAATTCGCGGCCCTGTTTCAACGTAATGATATCACTTTTTTCTATAGTAGTTCATAAAAACAAAAGAATCTACTCTATAGTATGTTTAGTCCAGTTAATTATTTCATTCTTATAGTGACCACCCCGTACATATTTTTCACTAAAACTAAAATGGGTTTCTTCCTTAGCAAATGTTATTGTTTTCCGTAATATTTCTTCCTTCATTATTTTTTTTTGGGGTGCTCAGCCTTTAAATTTCTCGATATCAAAATATACCAGATTTCTTCCATGACAATAAGCCTTATTTACCTGCAGAATGTTATTTTTCCCAGTCGAATATATTTTTAGATATAGGGCCAAGAGACCGATCGACAGACGTAGAGATACAGAGACTGAATTGAAAAATACCCAAATCTTCGTAATCTAAATCTGAAATGCGAAAATCCTAAGTAATCTGGAATAGTGATTTTTCTCACGATTACAATACTTCTCTTCAGTAAGCCAGAAATATAAAGAATTTGTAAAATTATTTGCAAAAATCTCCCCTCTCTATTCGACACTTTCTATTCATGAATTATCTCATTCCTTTCAGTGATCAATTTGTATATTTTTTTTACCAAAATCGTATCAGATTTTCATCCCTGCCAGCCACACTCCAGATATTATTTTCCTGTCTTTTATTAAAAGGTACAGGTCTCTTTCTTGGCAATAGCGTGAATTGCCTGACAAATATTATTTTACATTTCACTATTATAATTAGCTACAAATAATATTTTTCGAACCCTAGTCAAAACTGTCTTCGTTATTACCTTGTCCATATACTTTAAATAAATAATTAGAAAGTAATAGACTAATGCAATGCAATGCAAATCAGGATTAACGTATGCACCATTTAACAATAACAATTTTTCATATTAAGTTAAATTACACAGGTCAACATTTGATCTAAAAACAATCACCAGACGTTACCAGAGTATACGTAGGTTTTTTGGGTCGCTGATTCCGAATTCGAGGTTGGTTAAGCTTCATCACGTCAGGTTCTTGGTCATTTGAAGGTCAAGCTGAGAAAGTGTTGTAAAAAATTTGAAAAAAATTATATTTATGTTTCTGAGGTCGCTGAATTCAAATCCGCTGTTATTATTACCCTTCAAGAACATCAGAACATCTAGAGGTCATTTCAAGGCATTTTCAGATCATTTTGAGGTCAAATTGAGAAAAAGCGACTAAAAAATCTGGAAAAATGCTTACATGGTTTTTCTGGGTCGCTGACCTCGAATCCGTGATTGGCTGGACTATATCAGATCAGATTCAAGGTCATTTGAAGGTCAAACTGAGAAAAAGTGGTGTAACAAAATTGAAAAAAATTACGCTTATGTTTCTGAGGTCGCTGAATTCAAATCCGCTGTTATTTTTACCCTTCAAGAACATCAGAACATCTAGAGGTCATTTCAAGGCATTTTGAGATCATTTTCAGGTCAAATTGAGAAAAAGCGACTAAAAAATCTGGAAAAATGCTTGCATGGGTTTTTTGGGTCGCTGACCTCGAATACGTGTTTGGCTGGACTCTATCAGATCGGGTTCAAGGTCATTTGAAGGTTAAACTGAGAAAAAGTGGTGTAAAAAAATTGGAAAAATTACGTTTATGTTTCTGAGGTCGCTGAATACAAATCCGCTGTTATTTTTACCCTTCAAGAACATCAGAACATCTAGAGGTCATTTCAAGGCATTTTGAGATCATTTTGAGGTCAAATTGAGAAAAAGCGACTAAAAAACTTACATGGGTTTTTTGGGTCGCTGACCACGAATCCGTGGTTGGCTGAACTCTATTATCAGATCGGATGCAAGGTCCTTTGAAGGTCAAAGTGAGAAACAGTGGTGTAAAAAATTTGAAAACATTTATGTCTATGTTTCTGAGGTCGCTGAATTCAAATCCGCTGTTAATTTTACTCTTAAAGAACAACTAGAGGCCATTTCAAGGCATTTTAAGATCATTTTGAGGTCAAGTTGAGAAAAAACGGCTAAAAAGTCTGGAAAATGCTTACATGGGTTTTCTGACCTCGAATTTGTGGTTGGCTGGACTCTCACATCGGATTCAAGGTCATTTGGAGGTTAAACTGAGAAAAAGTTTTTGTATGTTTTTGGGGTCACTCAGTTCGAATCAGTTGTCATTTCGACATTGAAGGATACCCTAGAGGTTATTTCAAACTCATTTCGCGGTCATATGTCAAATTAAAAAATGATGATTAAAAAGGACCCCGCACCTTATGGAAATTGGGTCCTGGCCAGGAGGCAAAACTTGTCATTGCTTCTATTGCTTGGAGTTCAATCTGTTTTGTTTCAAGGTCGTATAATGTAGGCTTTTACAGGCAAGAATTTATAAATGTTGCACCTGCACTCTAAATTTTGTAATCTGTAACACAGTTCAATAGCAAATAATATGTGTGGTTGCACCCAGGGCACCTCCACGTGGTGACGATGAGCAACGGAGTTGTCTCACGACAATCATGCCGTCATGGCAACCACACGTAATAGTGTTACGAGACAGAGGTTCGGATCGTCAGAATCGGCGGCTGGTTAGGGTGGGAAAGCGGGCCCGCAGGCGTCGTCACAAGCGACCGTAGCTCTACATCGGTGGGGCCAAGTTCCCCTTTGTAGAGTCAAATGTTACAAGCCAATCTTCATCCTGTATGAACAACGTGAACAGGCAAGACACCCGGATGAACAGTCAGATAGCAGATGACGGAAAAACTAGAGGTAAAAGAGCAGAATAGCAGTTAGACCATTAGTTAGACCACTAGATAACTAGACATGCAAATAGACGAATGGTTGGATAGACAGTTAGGAAAATCATACGAAACACAGATGGGTTTGCCAGCGGCTAGGAATATAGAGACAGACAAGAAGCTAGATAGATTGAAAAGCTTACGTAAGCGAGTAGACAACATGTTGATGACAGATGGCTTAATACAGATTTATACTCAGTGATAAAATAAACCTATACTGTCCCTTGGAAATAATGGACTTGCCCGTGGGTTATGAAAATTGCTGATTCCTGATTAACCAAAGGTGCGTTATAATGAGATTATATCATTATACGCTAGGTTGGAATTATGACTAACTTTATTCGAACCCGGGATCCCGCGGTCGCAAACCTAACAGCTTAAGCACTGCGTCACCGAGCCGGTATATCCAGTATAAAAATGTTATGAATATCGTTTTGAAATTCCGACCCTTCCCCACCACTTGAACAAATGGACTTTTTTAACTACTTGAGGAATTAAAATATTTTTGCTGTATTTTGATAAGTTACTAAAAAGACATTCAACGTTAAAAATGCTCCATATAATGTTGAAATTTTATTCAATTATTAACTTTAAATTAGGACTTCCGTTTATAATAAAAATTGCTCATTAAATAATTCGCTTATAATGTATCGAATTAAAAAATGGATAAGATCTTTTGATTGCTTCTTCGATGAGGAAATTAGTGATATAAGCAATTTTTTAAAGTAATAATAAAAACTTTTTGTAATTAGTCGTCAAACGTTTGACGGACGAAATATGCACAGATAAAAATAAATCGAATTCACATACTAGTAATGGGGCCTTATATATTCTAATAATATTTTAAAGTGAAACATTTTTCTTGATTCATGACTGGAATGTCCTAAGAGTAATTTTATGTCATCTGAGAAGGGCATAACAAGAACGAAAAATGTTTTAGGGGTTACAACATTTTTGTTGGTTTCTCTTTATGTTTAAATGGAAAATTAAAATGATTGTTATATATTTTTGGTCTACCGTGACTTAATGTTACCAAAATATAAAATTTAATATTTAGTATGGTTTTTAAGATAAACACTATGTTTTATGTATCATTAAAAAGCTTTTCTTTCATTACTTTTACTTCCACGTCCAGTGGAAGTATAGTAACGACAAAAAAATTTTAAAAAATTTTTATTGTCCAAATAGGCTTAAAATGTCATGAAACGTCGAGATTTTAAGTTTGAGCGAAAAAAAAATTTCTGTCTGTCTGTCGGTCTGTCTGTCTGTCTGTCGGTCTGTCGGTCTGTCTGTAACTTTTTTTTGTGCGCACGTTTACTCTGAAACCGTTTAAGATATTGACTTGAAATTTGGTACACATATGTACTTTAACGAGATCTAGAACTAGATTATATTTTCATCTTGTTCCGTCGAAGGGTTGGGGGGTAAATTGGGGTAAATTTGGGGTAAATGGGTAAATCAAGCAGGTAAGAGTCCGTGAAATTGGTATTTAGTATATACAAGAGAAGTTGAGGTCTGAAAAAAATTTTGGCATTAGCCACCCCCATTACCACCCCCACCTCCTTATTAAAGGAAATGAAAAAAAAATGTGATTTAGTGCATGTACAGGGACCAGAAACCTCAAAATATTTTTTTACTTCATCCACCCCCCACTACCACCCCCCTATCACCACCCCCACCCCACTACCGATGTGGGGTATCGTTATATGGGTTTTTGGGGTAGAGGATTTCAAATATTATATTATTAAAGTTCCATAAACAAATATTTTCACATACAAAGTTTTTTCGTTGTGAGTGACTTGGATAGAGAATCTGGATGTGGAAGTAGTGATTCCTTGGGCAGCGGTTTTCAGATAGTGTAAAAATATACTAAACCAGTCCATTGGTTAAAATATGCTAGTAAACGCTATTTAAAAGTATTATTTATCATGCGAATAGGCTATCTATACAAAACAACTAATAAAACATAAATGCCTTAGTTTATTGTGCGTGTGTGTGTTTGGAATCGTTTAAGTAGCAAAAAAACAAAAATTTTGATTTTTGTTTCACTCGGAATATCTCCCTTTTTTTTTTCTCTCCAATTTTTGGCCTTGGATGGGTTCCATCAGCCAGCAAATATCTCCCTTAATATCAAACATAAAGTTGTGTGACAAAAACAAAAATGATAAAGAAATGAGCGTACAATTGAGTTTAAACTGGCCTTTAATTTTGCTGCTGGTGATTCCCACAAGACGTTTTGAGTTTTTGAGAAAAACATAGCTTTACTCCAACGCACTGAATTTAAAGAAAAATATATTTTTCTTAAAGTTAATATGACTTTCCATTCCAGGAGAGTTTTTGTATTGCTACCTCCATTCTGATTTAAATATACAAGGTTTATGCGTTATTCCGTAGTCCTGTTATCAGTTATCCCGCATTTTCTATCTCATTCGCCACTATTGCAAAGTCTTCCTCAGTACTGGCGTCAAACCTCAACAATATGTTCCTTTATAAAAAGCCGGGATGCGGCTTTCAATTGTTTTTCCCATTTTTGGAAAATATATGTAATTGTTTATAATTAGTTTTGAACTTTTTGACGTAACTCCAAAAATAATAAAGTTAAATGTTCTAATGTTTGCGCAACCACCTTGTACTTTGAAATATCAGGGACAATGTGTCATGAATTGGAAGGAAAAACTATGTGAAGGTGGAAAAAAATTACTTGTCCAATCTCGGTGTCGAATTCAAGACTCTACTTTTGAGTTTTATTTTAAACGTCGAGGAATATTTATCTTGATTTTCTCCGGATTTGATTTTAAATATTAGTTTAGTTCAGGGAAATCATCGAACTAATAAAAACTATAGGTTATGCCGAGAAAAAATGCTTGCATAACGACCCTTTTTCCAATTCAACTCCTATGGATTAGCCCCCATGTCTTATTTTAATGATTTTCGAATTTTGGTGGCTGCTGCTGTTAGGGATTCGTTTTCGAAAAAAGATCAAATCTATACTTTTTTGTAAAAAACTAAACTCTCTAAACATGACAAGCTGCTTTCCCCTTAAGGCCGCCATATTGGATCTGCCATATTAAATTTTCTAGATTTAGGATTCTTGCCATCAACCTTAGGTGTCAAAGAATGTCGGTTTCATAAATAAAAGTGCCATAATTATCTTTTATTTATATATTTAGAAAAATCTTGAAATAATAGTTTGGCTTAGTTTGGGTTAGCAAGGATTAGCTTCGTGTTCAGCGTCTTTGCTTTAAGCCCTGCAAATAATATCAAATTAATTTTTCGTCCTTATTTTTTAAAAGAATATTTAAAGTTTTGTAATTTTTGTAGTAATTTAGCTTCTTACTGCTACCGTTTCTTCTTATTTGAAAAAATATTCTGGCGGCGAAATGTCTCAACTCATAACTGTGCCATTGCCTTCACAGAAAGAAGAAATTGTTTAAATGAAATAAAATGTATTTAATCCAAATAAATCATTGTTTCATATTTACGCAAATAAATATATTCCCTAAACAAGAAAAATATTTGTTTACAAATCAAATTTACCTTTTCTTTAATATAAACGATTTGCAACTTGTTTTGAGATATAAATAATGTTTGATTTAAGAAAATAATTTGTTTTAAATTAAATATATCTGATGCCTTCTTCTGATTGTATTCTTTAATTGAATCAAATACATTTAATTTTTAAAACAGCAGTATTATTATTTTACTTTTAAACTTTCTTTATTCAAACTAAACAAATATTTTCATTAGTTTGAAATGAACGTTGTTTTAATCCAAATAAATATATGCTTGCAGGAAATATTGTTTCTATTTTTTGAATAAGTAAATTATTGAAGTGTAATTAATTCAGTCAAATTTAATTTTTTTTTCTTTTTTTTTAATTGAAACGAGTAATTATTTCATTTACGGTGAGAATACTACCATATTATTACTTAAAGTGAATTTACGCTTGCATTAGAATGCGGTTTCCTATACATGAAGATGGTTTGACAGTGTAGGACAAAGTAAAAATTTTCAAAAAGCACTATATAGCCAATATTTTAATTTATTGTCTGTATCAACATTTATGTCATTTAAGACCATACATCAAAACAATGGTTATTATAGCATTATTATTTTGATAGCGCTAAATATTCGAAATCATCTTTCATATATGAATGATTTTGAATATTTATCTTATAAATCAACACTCATATTATATAAATGATGATATCGAATATTCAGCGCTGTCAAAATAAAAAACCTCAAATAGTGCTTTAACAGCCAATGTTTTGATTTATTGTCTTAAATGATATAAATCCTGACAAAGACGATAAATTAAAATATTTGGCTATTTAAAGCCATTTGAATATTTTTATTTTATCCTACACCGTCAAACTATACCTACCTGTATAGAAGGAAACCGCATTCTAATGCAAGGATATCGTTATTTTCAGTAATACGATGGTACTCTCACAGTAAATGAAATAATTACTTGTTTCAAATAAAAAAGTTTAAAAAAAATATATCTCTATTTGCTTTAAAAATTAATTTTGTTTGATGTTATGTATTGTTACGTAGTTATTTAATTTGCCTAATATTGTGAAGCAAATATGAAATAAAAAATTATGGGCTTCTATAAAACTCATGAGAATTCAATAATGTGGTTTGTCCCTATATAAATATGTCGCTTCCTTCCGCACACGATCTATTTAGGAATACTGAAGCATAGATTTATTTATGATTTACTTATAAATTATTTTAAAATATTGTTCTAACTTCCACTATAAACTATTTCCAAATATTCAAATAACTGAGGTTCATTTTAGCAAATACAAAATGAATATTGAGAATGTCAGAACATTTCATAATGGCTTAAAAATAAATCACATCAGGTAAACCTATGATCAGTATTCCTATATATAAAACAGATCAATTTTCATGGGTTCGATAATAGCCCATATTTATTTATTTATTTATTTCATTTCAATTTAAAGGAATAAAGTAAATGGATAACGATACATAATTTGTTTAGGCATTTCAAATTTGTGTTTTCTTACCACTTTTTTCGGTATTGATGCTTAATTAAATAAACTCTGCATTCAAAATAAATATGAACCTTGGATAACACACTATCATCAGGACATTTAATTCACTATCAATTGAGAAAAAACTTAAATTAAACAGTACATTAAAATGGTAACATAGTTTGTTTATATTATTTCTAATAATTGGTAATATTTTTATGGAAAAAATTTTGTTACTAAAACTGAAACATTTTTCTATTATAGGTTATTGCATTTTAGATATATTTGGAATACCAAATGCGTAGTAAAACCTAGAAAGATGTAAAGACAGTATTTGCACACGCGCTGTGACAATTCTAAACGTCAAGCAATTGAGTTTCTTGAACCAAGAACATTACTCTTAAATTAAATATACAATAAAATGTTGATTCAAAATTGACTATTAAATTATTTTTAATTTGAACATATAATGTATTCGATAAAAATTTTTTAGTATATAAATGTTTTATTTGAAACGATGTTAATTTAAAAATGTGTTTAAATTCATTTCAATTATATAAATATATTTAGACCAATAATTTATTCTTAAATTAAGAAATAATTTCAAGAAAAATATTTGTTACTTTCAAGAATATTGATATGTTTTACATAAATAAAATAATATAATGTTTTAACACAAATCATAAATTTCAAACATATTTTTTTATTGATTTGAGAATAGTTTTTTATCTGTGTTTAAACAAATTACCTATTAACTCAATTTCCTGTTAAATAAACTTTCTATATGTTGGATTTATATTGTGATCTATCTACACGCATTATTATGGTAGTTATATGGTTTGTTTATTTATCGTCGAATATAATGTTTCCAAATAAATATTAAATATTTGCCTCTGATTTGGCTTTATTTATAATGTAGTCCATTTACAGAGACAACATTTGAACAGCATAGTTTTAAATATGTTAATATTTTAAACAACATTGGAATATATGAAAAATGCTAATATTAAAAACGAGGAATGTTTACTATCTATATATTATCAATGAAATATCAGAATTAATAATGATAGGTATAAATCTTAATAAAATAGTTATTAAAACTGGTTTGTGTTTTTGTGCAGAAGAAAAAAAATATGAATCGGTAAGCGTGTGTAGACGAGGTTAAAGACATTGTCTAATTTGTTTTTGATATATTTTATCTCTTAATTCAACCAAGATGTTAATACGCAAAGTGTTTGCAATTAATTGCCGTAAGTTCAATACGTGGTAATGCAGAGTATTGTAAACAAACATTTACCTTAAAGATATTGAAATCCTTAGTACAATCAACTGTCCATACCCTGAAAGTTGTATCCACTAAGACGTATAACTTTAGTGATTATTATTTTCCTTTAATTCGCATTAACTCAAGAAGAGAGAAATAAATTGGTCTCAACTTTTTATTTTATAATCACTTCACATTTTTTAACACTTCAAATTTTAATTAGTAAAAACAAAATGATTTTTTTCTAAGGTTATGTCGATGAAACGTAAAAATTTGCAGGGGTAAATACAACAAGAAGGAAATTTTTTATCTTCTGAAAGTGATACTAAATATATTAAGAGGAAATAGAAACAAAGGATGGCTGCAAATTTTAAATTGAAACTTTTTCTAGGATCAGTAATTTTCGTCAAAAACATATTTGAAGATACAGACCGCCCTCGCGGATTGGAATCAGTCAGTTTGTCCATTATTTGAATAGAATCCTATTGAAATTTATTATTATCAGCCTGTCGTAAGCAAGTATTTAACAAAACTCACAATAAACGCACTAGTTTTCCTGCCAATGCGAATATACTACAAGCAATGAATTTATTATGATAACAAAATTAACATAAATCATAAATAAAGGCCACTGTTGTTGCATATTTTTATCAATTATTATTAATTGCTATAAATACTTTCTTAACATTTGTTTTCTTCATAATTATCAAATAGAAAACAAAAAGAATACCTTACTACCAATTTTAATGCAAATGCAATTCGAACAAAATTTGAATTTTCTCTAATTTTTGAGAGTCCCGTCTACTGTGTGCTGGTAGTAGCTTGATGGAAAAGTTACAATGAGATCACGATCAAGCAATAATACCCTATAGTTTGCAAAATATATTATTATAAATCGTTTCTATTATTACCGACGCATTCGCTAAAGTGGCCTCTTTTTGGGTAGTATATTGCGAGAGAAGGAATGGGAGAGGAAAGCTGACCTAAAATTAATCTTTGGGAAATTCTAAGGTGAGAATATCTTTCCCTTTTGCGAAAAAACGCGATTTAAGGGTTGAAAACATTTTAACAATGCAAATATTAAAAAAAAAATAAGACAGTTATTATGACTCTGATTTTAACAATAAATGCAACAAAATAGTGCTTGAATAATGAACATGAACCCTACTGCACCATGCGCAACAGAAAACCACTCATAACGAATGGGTTGAAAATCTATAATTACGAAAAACAGTGAAAGATAAGCATTTAGACTATAAAGGGACCTTTATAGTCCTAATTCTTATTTTTCACAACCCCTACGAGGGGGTTGAAAATCAATCATTGCGAAAAACAGTGAAAAATATGCATTTGGGCCATAACGGGTACTTTATAGTCCAAATGCTTATTTTTCACTGTGCGCAATAGAAAACCACCCCTAACGAGAGGGTTGAAAATAAAAAAAATACGAAAAACAGTAAAAAGTAAACATTTGGAATATAAATATAATGCATAATATAATATAATAATGTATATATTAATATAATATATTAATAAATAAATAACCAAAACAAATTATTGAAAACAAATATTTTGTATTTCTGCTTACATCAGTGTTATAAAATATTATCTTGGGTATTCAGCAGATAACTTTCAAAGAAACCATTCGCTCCTTTCATATACCTTTGATCTGACCAAGCTAGAATATCAACAAGAAGATCCCTTCTTCTTCTTATTCTTCTTTTAGCAGGGCGACAAAGGGTCGCCGCACTCAAGCCTAGTGGTCCATTGTGCTACCTCTACGAATTTATTGAATTCCCCCATTCAGACCGAATTCTAACCCAAAGGCCGGTATTCCTTATTTCCTCCAGCACCGGAAAACCAATGCCGAAGTGTTTGTGCCTCAGGTTCATAAGACTAGGAAGTAAGGACGTGGATGGAAGTCTCCTCCTCGTCCCTGCAGAACCTGCAGTTGGTGTTGTCATATATAGTATGCAGGTGTTTTTTGAAAGAGCCGTGTCCAGTCAAAAGACTGACCTGTTTCCTGCTTAGTAGCAGGATTTGTTCTGCTCGCTTCGGCAAGGGTTAAAAGATCAGGAGCTTCGCTTGCCGGAGTCCTGTGTAGGAGGCCCAGAAGTCAATGAACTGGGATCGTGTTCAGTTCTCTACTGACTTTTTGGCACTTAATCTAGAGTAGCCGAGAGCAGGTTCCGGAGCCAGTAGAGGACTCCAGGAACCCAGAGAAGCTTGACCCAGTTGGATGAGCCAAGTTCACAAAGTGCCTGTTTACAGTTTTGAACCAGTATTGACTTGGTCCGGACCGATGCAAGGGCCTCGAGGGCCGCCTGACTATCGCTACATATATATACATGTGCTTGTTGGAATATTTCCTTCGGATATTCTCCTGTGCGCAGACCAAAATAGCAGAGATCTCGGTCTGGAATACCGTGGCGAATTTTCCCAGGGCATAAGAAAGTTCAGCTCTGGGCCTTTCACCGTATATACCCGCTCCAGCACTTTCCTCAAACCTCGATCCCTCTGTAAACCAGACGATATCGGCAGGCCTGAGTATGTCCTCGAGTTGGTTCCAGTCTTCCCTTTTGGGGATGACAACCTCAAAGGGTTCTGAAAAGGAGATGGAAGGCACCATATCATCACTCCTGGCCTCCAGAAGTGAGTGAGTCCCTATCACGTCGGAAAGGACCCTTATGTGCCCTAATTGTTCTCCTCCGATTTTCCACTGACCACCACCGCACCTCAGCCTGTAGGCCACTTTCCGAGCCTTGGCCTCAATCACCAAGTGAAAGGGCACGAGATCCAGAAGGACCTCCAGAGCTGCTGTGGGGGTCATGCGTATTGCTCCTGTGACTCCCAAACAGGCGTGTCTTTGAAGTTGTGTTAGTTTCTGTTGAATGTATAGCCTGGATACTGCAGGCCACCACACAACAGAAGCATACGTGATCATTGGTCTAATTATCACAGTATAGTACCACATTGTTACCCTGGGGTTTAACCCCCATGTTTTACCAAAGGTCCTTCTACATACCCAGAGGGTTGTAGTAGCCCTTTGTATCTGTCTCTCTATGTGATCTTTCCAGGTCAGCTTAGAGTCCAGGATGACACCCAGATACTTCACTGTTCTGGAGACCGTTAGAGTCGTGTCATAGAGTATAGGTTCGACGAAACTGTCTAGCCTGCAACTCCTAGTGAAAATTACCAGCTCTGCCTCAGAAGGGTTGACTCTAAGGCCCTGGTCGTTACACCATCTCTGTACGATCTTCAAGGCCCGTTGCAGGAACCCGCTTACCGTATTTGGGAAATTTCCCGAGATGATAATTGCCAGGTCATCTGCGTAACCTTGAGCAAAAAGATTCTCGTTCTAGAGTTCCTGGAGTAGACCATCGAGAACGAGGTTCCATAGCCGAAGGGAGAGGACGCCTCCTTGTGGGCATCCTCTCCTTACTGAGACTTTTACTGCCGTTTCCTCATTGGCAGCTACAATTTGCCTTCTCGCCAACATGGCCCTCAACCATCTAATGATGGTGTCATCGATGCCATGATAGGCAGCCGCGGCGCAGATTGAGTCGAAGGAGGTATTATCAAATGCTCCTTCGATGTCAAGAAAGTTCTTTGTGGTGCAGCGCCTTCTAGATCCTGAAAACGATCGGGTGAAGGGCCGTTTCCACTGACTTCCCGGTCTGGTAAGCGTGTTGTGACGGATGCAGATACGCTAGGGTCAGTGCCCCGTCTTTAACAAACCTTTTAATCAACCTCTCTAATGTTTTGAGCAGGAAGGATGTGAGACTGATTGCTCTGTAGGGATTGACAGTATCGTACGATGTGCGTCCTACTTTTGGTATGAAAATCACTTTGACGGCTCTCCAGGGTATGGGAATATACCCCATGGCCAGACAGGTTCTCAACAAGTGATTGACCGGACGTGTGAGTGTCTCAGACCCTTCCTAAAGAAGTGCCGGGAACACTCCATCCGGCCCTGGACTTTTGAATGAGGGGAAGGGATATGTTGGCATGATCAGACTTAGACCATCAGTATATAGAAAGAATGGTTATTTTCTTGTTTCTCATATTGAATATTAGATACACTTACTAAAGTGTATGAAAGAAGTTGATAAGTCGGTTTGTAAGGGAACTTGATATTCTAGCTTGATCAGATTTAGATCAATGGTATACGAAAGGAACGAATGGTTTCTTTGAAAGTTATCTGCTGAATGTCCAGGATAATATTTTATAAAAATCAAAATCAAGCTTCGTAAGCTTGTAAATAAGCACCGCAATGGATCTACTTCAAAACTTTATAATTCTAGTATAGTTTGATGAAACTATAATGGAACCACCGCCGAGTTATAATCTACCATTTGCAATCCAAAGTAATAATTGAACATACATAAAAGAATCGTATATCGGGTCGATTTGAAACCTGCTTCTTTATAAAAAATTTTAAAGTCGGTTGGTTATATTTTCTGAAACCGTTAATTATAACAAAAGTTTCAAAGATTGGAGAAATATTATAAAGTTTCACTTACAATTAGTAAATATCAATAGAAAGCATTATTTTCGAGTTATTCCTAGATATTCTAATGCGCGCAGAAATGAACACGTTGCGAACAATCATTATTAATAATTTATTAGTCGAGATATTCAATGCTCTTAATTGCCTTGATTAATGATGTTGAAACGCAACTGAGATGTAAATTTGTAAACATTTTTAATTACTAGTAATTTAACCGAATAGAGGAATTCCAACGCTTTATGAATGAAGTAATTTATTTCATTAAATACTTAACAAAATTATTATTTGCAATAACAAATATATTGATGTGATATTCCGCACTTAAATCTATCATGATATCTCGGAATATCAAAGACTGGAAAATTTTAATTACTTGTAACTTTTCCATGTTTTGATCAATTTTAATCAATAATAATTATAATAGCCCTGTCAATGAACGTTCAATAAGGGAGTCTAGAGGGAAATGCCGAGATCACAATTTTTGACTTGAGGGCTGTGTTTGGACTATTTAGGAGGTAAGCATACCAAAAGTCCCCGAACGTAGAAGGTGGGGGGGATGCAGGGGGGCACGAGAAAGGTCCCGGTTTTTGGTTTTTCGATCATATCTCGAAAACGGTTAGCCCTAATCAATAAGTGGCTATATGCAATATTAAAGCTGACTAAATTTTCTACAATAATGTTTCTATTAATTTTTTTCGTATCTGTTATGGTTCAGTAATGAATTGTAAATCTTTTGACTGTATTCTAATTTTATTATAAATTTATTATAAATTGAAAATAAATTTGAATAATCATCGTAGAAAAAAATTTCTTGTACAGATATCCACTTCATAGCAGACTGAACTCAAATATCGAATAAAAAATGTCTTTGCATCTGTAAGTGTGTGTGTGCGTGCATATGTATGTATGCGTGTATACTGCTTCTTGTAAATACGATAACTTCTGTTAAACTTAAAATATTTAAATACAATTTGGAGCATATATAGAACAGCATATTACAATAATCCCTATTGAAATTGAGCCATATCTGTAATACATGGAGATAACCAGAGACCTACAAACTCTCATACGTAAAATAGGTTTTATTTTAATTTGAGAGCAAAATATTACCAAATTACCAAGCATACAAAAATAAGAAGATGTATAAGATTTATAAACCGCAATATACCGGGTGTATGTTTAACTTTATTTAAATTAGATGATATATCAATGTTATCCTAAAATATGGAACATGGTATTTTTAATAAGATTATTATGATGTGAGAGTTTGTAGGCCTTGGGTTATCACCATGTATTACAGATATGGCCCAATTTCAATATGTAATATGCCGTTTTACATATGCTCCAAATTTTAATTAAATATTTTAAGTTTAACAGAAGTTATCGTATTTACAAGAAACGGTATACACGCACACATACATATACACGCACACATACATATACACGCACACACACTTACAGACGCAAAGACATTTTTTATTCGATATTTGAGTTCAGTCTGCTGTGAAGCGGATATCTGTACAAGAAATTTTTTTCTACGATGATTATTAAAATTTATATTCAATTTATAATAAAGTTAGAATACAGTCAAAAGATTTACAATTCATTATTAAACCATAAGAGATACGAAAAAAATTAATAGAAATATTATTTTAGAAAATTTAATCAGCTTTAATTTTGCATAAGCCACTTTTTGATTAGGGCTAACCGTTTTCGAGATATGACCGAGAAACCAAAAACTGGGACCTTATTCGTGCCCCCTGCAGCCCCCACCTCCTACGTTCGGGGACTTTTGGTATGTTTACCTCCTAAATAGTCCAAACACAGAGCTCAAGTCAAAAATTGTGATTTCGGCATTTCCCTCTAGAAACCATTCATTGACTGGACTATAAGGTGACCTCTTTCTTAAATAAATTAATAAATAAATAAATAAATAAATAAACAGTAAGAGGGTTTTATTATCACAAATCATAAAAGTTATAATTTTGTTCACCATTTAAGTTAAGATAATAATTAAATAATAATTAATTATCGAAATAAAATAAATAACTAAACAGTAGCGAGGTATCATCAGAAATCATCATGATGATTATGATGATTTGTCATGCCCTGTTACTGTTTATTAATTTATTTAAAAAAGGGGCCACAGTCGAGCTGCGCAATAACAGGGTGACACAAAACATAAAAAAAGAAAACATTATAAATTGCAGAATGCATGTTCCATTAAGTCTAAACTACAAACCTTATTTAGATAAACTGGTGACAATAAGTGCCACCAGAAAATTTGAAATCTAAACCTATATATAACATAGGTACTAATCTAAAACTAAAAAACTAAAAAAGGGAATCATTAAGAAATATTACATTTGAAAGAAAAGAAAATTTGATAAATTAATGCACATTTGAATTTAAACTACGACATTACTTACTTAAGCACTTTTCAAGATGTGATTTTAGGGACCTAAAACTTAGATGGTATATATATAATTCGTAATTGTTTTAAGAAGATACATTTTGTACGCACAGGAATTTGATAGGAAATTTGTATTGTAACATTTAGTTATTATCGTTTTCCTAGTATTACATAAATACCAATTGCAATTTAAGTTCGTTAGTTCGCACAAAATGGAAAATCAATTGCTGAAAATTTTATAAACAAAACAAATAGTACAGTATCTACAGAGGTAAGAAATATGTAAAATTTAGAAATAATTTCATAGGACTAATTATTTTTTATTTATTTGCTTTTATCATGATTAGAGAATATTATTTAGGTATTAAGCAAATTACAACTTACACACTTTTTTATTTATTACGAAATTACCTACTCTCTGTATATTGTTGCCCTAATTTGGGCACGCAAATATACTAGTTAGGTAAATACTTTGAGGCTTATTGGAGAACCAGTTAAAACAACTATTCTTCTAGCTAATACTGACGAAGTATTGAATTACATGATATGATTCCTAGCATTTTAAAGAAAAAAATATATGTTGAAAATATTTAAATTATTTATTTAAATTCAGCCCATTCACACTTTTTATTTAATATGAAACTATCTACTTTCTGTATATTGGTACCTTAATCTGGTCACGCTAATATACTACAATCAAAACAACTACTCTTCTAGCTAATACTGATAAAATATTGAATTACACGATAGGATTCCTAGCATTTTAAGGCAAAAAAATATTGAAAATACTTAAATTATTTATTGAAATTTTGTCAAGAATTATTGAATCTTACAATCTATTTCAATCTAGAAAAGTTGTACAAGTTTTTTCTAACTCGTTAGTTCTCATCAGTATAGTATAGAATCATTCATTCATTATTTACAAGCCCATTCTTGATTTATTTTTAGAACTAATTATTTGTTATTTATTTGCTATTATCATGATTAGAGAATATTATTTAGGTATTAAGCAAATCACAACTTACACATTTTTTTATTTATTACGAAATTACCTACTTTCTGTATATTGTTGCCCTAATCTGGGCACGCAAATATACTAGTTAGGTAATAGTATATTACGTAATAAGTGTTGTAAGAAGCATATTACGCACGAATGGAAAAGTTACGCACGATGTCGCGTAGCGGCGAGTGTGTATTTCTATGAGTGCGTAATTGCTTTACAACTTGAATTATGTACTATACTTTACCTACGATCATATTTATTTATTTATTTAGTAAAATCTGGATTTAGTTTATAGTCCTTTATCAAATGTACATCCGTGGGATATTTGATGATGCAAGTGTGGTAGTGGTCCCAATCTCTTTGTTTGAATTTGAAGAAACATACTTTCGATGTTGGCACTCTAAAAAATGGTGCGTTTGAGTGCTGCGCGCGAAAATCAAAATGGGCGCCGTAGCAAACACTTTTTCCCATTTATCTAAGTAACCATTGGGATTACGAAAAAAAGTTTTATATAAAAAATATTGCTAAATCAATTACACAGAGAAAAGGTTATTACAATTTTTTATGTAGAACTAATCGTTCTCTCAAAAAGTTTCATTTCATAGTTTCCAATAATAAAAATTAATATGTCTAATGATGAGAGATTTGCCAGTGCATATTAACATATTTGACACTATTTCTCGGACCACTGGAAAGAATAGTTATAACTAAAACATTACAAACATAAATAAATTAACAAATAGCCCATCTCCCCTATGTTTTACAGTATAGGTAGACATAGAAAATTGAAAGAAAAAGTACCTATATAATTTTAACGTTTTCCTTTTTACTTCCTTCTCTTTCCCCTATCTGTGTAGCTGGCTGATGGAACCCATCCAAGGCCAGAAAAGGGAAAAAAATTAACGTTTAATGAAGGAACTTATAGAAATACAGTAGTTACAGATTTATATGGACAAAGTACAGACAAGCTATACTTTTCACTTCTACAATGACATTTTTAATTAAAATCAACGTCACTTTCAATTCAAATCTCACTTAGCCCCAAATTTTCATCACCTTGCTCGCACTCTCCCATATTATCACATCGGTCGAGATTACCTTCGCACTTACACATTTCGGTACACCGGAGTCCATTCGACTGACACGTACATGGAGGAGAGCAATGCCTTTGGGAGCATGAGCAGCGACAAAGTTCCAAGATAAGCTTTGGAGCACAAGGTTTGGTACAAGCAACTGGCTCGTATGTGCTCCCTACTCCCTTCCATCCAAAATCTGGGGGTGGTGGGTTATTGGGATGCTGAATGAGGTCCTGATTCCACTCAAAACACTGAAGGTGGGCCCTTAGCAAAGCCGGATCCAGTGCAGATCTTGTTGGAGGAAGGTTCTCATCTTGACATTGTTTCTGGGTGAACAATAACCATCTCACAGCTCCTATGTCGGTCAGTGTTGTTTTTGGGATATAAAGCTGACAAATTAACGCTTCCAAGTTAGCCCTGACATCTTCCCCAATGTAGTCAAAGCTTCTAGCAGCTTATCGCTTGCAGAATTAAAAATTTTCCACCACTTTATTTTACCTTTGCTAGCAAATGATCCTGTTACATCTTCTCCTGAAAGTGCGTGTAATCCAGGAAGTGCAGAGGCTTTCAGAGGTCCAAGTGCTCTGTAAATTCAATCTAGCTGAACAAACCTTTTCATGCCATGGCCAAGGAAAAATGCAAACTCTTTCGAAAGTTGGGGATATCGTCTTAGTGCCAAAATTAGGACATCAGTATCGGGGGAGAATACATGAGTAGTTTTAATTCCTTTCTGTGCTAAATATACTGCATGTAATATGATCTTTGTGTCCGCCTCCTCCTGCGTACTTGAAAGACTGGATACATCATCGCCATGTGATGAAGCCGCTTTGTCCCTCCAACCTTTTGTTATTGTTCTCGCCAAATTGAAGAATCTGACCGGAAAGGAACTCTGTCAGTTTATCCTTCGTCTTATCGTGGGACAAGAATTTATTCATTGCTATACATCCAATTATCGTTTCTGGTCCGCTTTTGTAATGGATTGGATCTGAGCCTTTTTGCCGAATCACTCTCAACGAGTTTTCTTTGTAAGAGTAGAAAACAACTATAATTGCTGAATTTTTGCCATATCTATTTGCTGAAGCTTAAACCGAGGTCACAGAATGTCTTCACTGTGCTAGGTTTGTGGTAGGTGTGCAGAAGCGCCATGCCATCTATTATCGCAGCTTTTTCCTGTAACTCCTCATTTTCTTCTAAAACTGCAGGTGTGGTGGAAGCATGATCATCATCGTTTTCTTCGACAGGTATACCTTGCATTGTTTCAAGAGCCATTCATAAGTTTGTACTTAGCTAGGCAATGGTGCATACTCCCGTCAACTGCAAATAATGACTTCGGTAGTGCTGAGAACTCGTAGTTGCTCAAATAGTATCTCAAATCTACGTCTGCTTCTGGATGCTATCAATAATCTTTAAATAAGAGATAAATCTGTCTTTATGGCTACAGATTTGTCTTTGAGGGTAATTACTTCCACATCCAGTGGAAGTATAGTAACGACAAAAAAATTTTAAAAATTTTTTATTGTTCAAATAGGCTTAGAATGTCACGAAACGTCGAGATTTTAAGTTTGACCGAAAAAAAAATTTCTGTCTGTCGGTCTGTCTGTCGGTCTGTCTGTAACTTTTTTTGTGCGCACGTTTACTCTGGAACCGTTTGAGATATTGACTTGAAATTTGGTACACATATGTACTTTAACGAGATCTAGAACTAGATTATATTTTCATCTCGTTCCGTAGAAGGGTTGGAGGGTAAATTGGTGTAAATTTGGGGAAAATAGGTAAATCAAGCAGGTAAAAGAGTCCATAAAATTGGTATTTAGTATATACAAGAGAAGCTAAGGTCTCAAAAAAAATTTGGCATTAGCCACCCCCCGTTACCACCTCAACCCCATTATTAAAGGGGATGAAAAAAAATGTGATTTAGTGTGTGTACAAGAACCTCAAAACGTTTTTTTGCTTCATCCACCCCCACTATCACCCTCTATCACCACCCCCACCCCGCTACCGATGTGGGGTATCGTTTTATGTGTTTTTGAGGTAGAGGATTTCAAATATTATATTATTAAAGTTCCATAAACAATTATTTCCACATACAAAATTTTTTCGTTTTGAGTGACAAAAAATGTGGATGTGGAAGTAGTGATTCCTTGGGCAGCGATTTTTTAACTATTTTCGCTGCCGTTTTACATGTTTTAAAAAAATAAAGATAATTTGAAGCAAATTAATATTAATAAATATAAAGCCATGAAATAATTTTAAAAGTTAAGTTTCTGGGAAAATGGTTAATCTTGCATAAAAACTTATAATAACCTTTTCTGTGTAAAATTGATTTAGCAATATTTTCTGTATACAACTTTTTTTCGTAATCCTAATGGTTACTTAGATAAATTGGAAAAAGTGTTTGCGATAGCGGCCATTTTGTTTTTCGCGCGCAGTAATGCATTTTTGAGAGTGCCAACATCGAAATTATGTTTCTTCAATGCCTAACAAAGAGATTCAGACTACTACCACACTTGCATCATTAAGGAGCCAACGGCAGCCTATTTTTGTACACTTGGCATGGGACTATTACTTGTCTACAATAATATTATTCAACAAATATTATGTCAGTTTTGACAGCGTTTGAAAATTACGTAGGCGCATTTGTTTTTTTAAATCTCGCGTCAGCGATATAAATCACCTATAATTGCGTGTCCCGTGCATTTTGTTTACCGTGCGATTTGTTTACAATATGTAAAGTTCATCTTACATAGATGGCAGGTAGTGTGTTTTTTACTATTTACAATAGTGATCGAAGGTAAATACTTTAAAACACTCATTATTGGAGAACCAGTCAAAACAACTACTCTTCTAGCTAATACTGACGAAGTATTGAATTACATGATATGATTCCTAGCATTTTAATGAAAAAAAATACATGTTGAAAATATTTAAAAATTTTATTTGAATTCAATTTGGTCACGCTAATATGCTACTTAGGAAAACACTTTAAAACACTCAGTATTGGAGAACCACTCAAAACAACTACTCTTCTAGCAATCATATCATGCAATTCAATACTTCGTCAATATTAGGTAGAAAAGTAGTTGTTTTGACTGGTTCTCCAATAATGAGTGTTTTAAAGTATTTACCTACGATCACTACTGTAAATAGTAAAAAACACACTACCTGCCATCTATGTAAGTTGAATTTTACATATTGTAAACAAAACGCACTGTAAACAAATCGCACGGTAAACAAAACGTACGGGACACGCAATTATAGGTGGCTTATATCGCTAACGCGGGGTTTAAAAAAACAAATGCGCCTAGGTAATTTTCAAACGCTGTCAATATTGACATAATGTTTGTTGAATAATATTGTCGACTAGTGAACTAAATCCAGATTTTACTAAATAAATAAATAAATATGATCGTAGGTAAAGTATAGTACATAATTCGAGTTATAAGGCAATTACGCACTCATGGAAATACGCACTCGCCGCTACGCGGCATCGTGCGTAACTTTTCCATTCGTGCGTAATATGTTTCTTACAACACTCATTACGTAATATACTATTACTGTCTTTTCAATTTTCTTTAAGTAACTGTCAACAATGTCTCTACTTCATATAAAAGCATTTGCCATTAGTACACACATTCGAAATTTCCACCCTAAAGTGATCAACTCGGTGTCGAATTCAATTCTTTAAAGTAGTAAAGTAACCTAACTTATCTACAAGGAAGATTTATTTGCATATGTAATCTTACCTAGTTTTAGTATATATAACTATGCCAATTCTATATTGCCTCAACGTAAATATTATAATAGGGCTAATTACAATTTGTTGTCTAAATTTGACGAAATTTATGACGTAGTGGAGTGGTAACGGTAATATAAAAATTGAAATGTTCTTTGTTCAGTTGGGCTTAGAATGTCACGAATCGTGGAGATTTTAAGTTTGAACAAAAAATCTGACTGTCTGTTTGGTTTGTCTGTATCTTTTTTTGTACGCACAATTGTTCTGGCACTGTATACGAGATTGACTTGAAATTTGGTAGACCTATGTATTATAATGAAATCTGGAAATAGATTATCTTTTGATCTTATTCGGATGAATAGTTGGGGGGTAAATGGGGGTAAATAAATAAAGCAAGGAAGGAAAAGTCCATAAAATTGGGATTAGTGTATGTACGAGGAACTAAGGCCTCAAAATTTCTTTGGCATTAGCCACCCCCACTACTGTTCTTATTACCGCCCCCACCACATTATTAAAGGGCAAAAACATAAAATTGAGATGTCGTGTTTGTCATCTGCTACCTCCATTACCGATGTTGCATATCGCTTTATAGGTTTTTGGGGCAGATGATTTCAAATATCATATTATTAAAATTCTATGATCAATTATTTGCATAGTATCCAAAATTTTTTCATTATAAGAGACTTGGATAGGAAATCTGGGTGTAGTGATCTTTAAGCAGCGGTTTTATATACAATTTAGTTGGTCCCGATGTCAAATTAAACCAAAATGTAGGAAACTGTTGATCCCCATTAAATGCCAGCATTCCTTTTGAAGAATTGTTGTATTATTAGTATTTCCTTTGACAGTTATTTCCAGTTCATCATCTTTAACTGTTCCTGATTCATCGAAGCATTATAGAATTTGCCGCCTTGATATTTATAAAGGCGGTAAATTTTATCCTTTGACAAATCCAATGTTGAGAACTATACACCAATTGTCATTTTATACTATTTCAACAAATTGCTTGAGAGTCTCCTTCATGATATTATTGTTTCATGTTAAACACCAAAGCTTTAACCAGCATGGATTTCTTCTGGTAGGTAACCGGTTATGAATTTGGTTTGTATGACTCAATTTATAACTGTAACGTTGGGTGGGTGAATCAAATTATGTCAATTATAATACCGATTCTTAAATTTTTCTGAGGTTTCGAACAATCTCTATCATAGCTTTCTTGTTACAAAAATTGCCCAGTTTCGGCCTTACCGATACGTGTATTAACTTTTTGATATCTATCTGAACGACTATTCTGTAATTTCAGTGAAAGTGAGCATTTGTCGTGAGAGAAGAGAGGTCACATCACGTTCCCTTCCCTTCCTTCCCTAAACACAGTGATCATACGCTGATGTGACAGTTCACCAAAAAGTGCGGTTATACTTTCATTCTCGGGCGGGAATAGCTCAGTTCCCTTATACTTTAACAAGAAAAGAAACTTCTCCAATTTTTGTAGTGATGTTAGCGCTATTACAGCTAGAGAATACGCTATTTTGGTTTTCAAGAGAATTCCGTCCACTTTCTCATGACAACGATCGTTCAGTGAATACAGAATAACCACCCTGACATGAAACTTAGGCATAATAGCAGAGAACTTACACCAGAGAGAAGCGACAGCGCGTTAACCGTTTTCGTATGCGCATGTGCGAGATAGGTTGTGTAGTTGTCATTATATTATTGTTATTATTATTATTAACTGTATTTAATATGTGGTATAATAACATATTATACTGAATTGCTTTCAGTGTACATCAAACTTTAAAGTTCTCTCAGTATAAGAGGTTGTATTTCACTCATGTTCAACGCCATTAGAACCGGGCCACACAATATCCGGTGTTCCTCAGAGTTGGTCCGGCCGGCCTGCCGGCCAGCCCACCAGCCAACCAGCCAGAAATTTTTTTCTCTCAAACTTAAAATCTCGACGTTTCATGACATTCTAAGCCTATTTGAACAATAAAAATTTTCAAAAATTTTTTTGTCGTTACTATACTTCCACTGGATGTGGAAGTAATAGGTTGAATCTGAACATTAATGAATGCGTATTTTACAATAAAATTTAATTAGAATGAATTTATGTGTAACCTAAATGATATTCACTTACCTAGATGCAGAAAATTTGACAATAAGTTAACTTCTTGTCTTCATATAAATGATATATTGACTATTTTTTGCAGAAATTTAGGTTTTATAAATTGAAACACCAAAGAATTTATTGATAATAATTAATAACACATTGATATTACTGTTCAACCCATTTATCAGGTCAAAGAATATGCTTCCGTAATCTAGTATCCTAAATCTACCATACATAAACTTAGCGTTGAAAAAACTCGAAGAATTTCACTAAAAATCTTTGGTATAAGACTGGCGGCATTTATCCAGTAAGAGATTCGCCTCAACGTAATTTATTAAGCGATTATCAAATAAATGACCCGCCGAAATTTCGCCGTAGGTATTTTTCGGCCGTGTGTTTAAATGCAATTTTAAACAATCAGATATGCCCTGATTTAAGTAGTTAAGTTAAATTATATGTTCCAGCCGTCCACACAAATTATTTTTTTTTTTATTTAAATATGCTTTATATATTATTTACTTCAATCCTCTCTTCTATGCATTTATACTGGATGGCAGTGACATATTTTATGTTTATCGGTATCAATAAAAATATGAAACTCTTGGATAAGCAATTTTACTTCCACTTTCAGTAACGACAAAAAAATTTAAAAAAATGTTTATTGTTCAAATAGGCTTAGAATGTCATGAAACGTCGAGATTTTAAGTTTAAGCGAAAAAAATTTTCTGTCTGTCTGTCAGTCTGTCCGTCTGTAACTTTTTTGTGCGCATGTTTACTCTGGAACCGTTTGAGATATTGACTTGAAAATTGGTACGCATATGTACTTTAACGAGATCTGGAAGTAGATTATATTTTAATCTTGTTCCGTCGAAGGGTTGGGGGTAAATTAGGGTAAATTTGGGGTAAATAGGTAAATCAAGCAGGTAAGACTCCATAAAATTGGTATTTAGTATATACAAGAGAAGCTTAGGTATCAAAAATATTTTTGGCATTAGCCACCCTCATTACCACCCCCACCCCATTATTAAAGGGGATGAAAAAAATTTGTAATTTAGTGTGTGTACAAGAACCAGAAACCTCAAAATATTTTTTTACTTCATCCACCCCTACTACCACCCCCTATCACCACCCCCACCCCACTACCGATGTGGGGTGTCGTTTTAGAGATTTTTGGGGTAGAGGATTTCAAATATTATATTATTAAAGTTCCATAAACAATTATTTCCACATACAAAATTTTTTCGTTGTGAGTGACTTGGATAGAAAATCTGGATGAGGAAGTAGTGATTCCTTGGGCAGCGGTTTTTATAAGGGTGACTTATCGCTGTAGTTTTACATATATTCTACTTTTAGACTGGCACATTTTCTGTCTCTCAGCAATAGTTGTAATTATTAGAACAAATTGATACTGGAAGACCGTTCGTAGGTACTAATTTTAGGCCAACCTCCATGAATTTCTGTCCAGAAAAGCTTATGCAAGATTAATCGGAAGGAATATCAATAATTTTCTGCATCTTTAACCTCAACATAATTGAGGTACCTCAGTTTTATCATATTATAGTAAAGGTCAAAGAATGTTTTTGTGTGTCTGTGGATCGGAAAGGTTAAAGGAGCAAACTCTAGAAATTATCAGAATGGATCGAAATCGCACCTGTACCTATGGAATGGAACATGATCATGCAAATACCCCTTTCCAAAATCAACCCACTAGAAAGCATAGAAGAATAACATTCTGCGGTGCAGGATAAAAATAGTACGCACAATTTCTCCTCGAACAAATAAAGTAATACTTCTCACTACCAGATAACAGATATCATTCACATTACGCTGGCATTCGTCAAAATCAGACCAGTGAAAATCATATAAAGACACCAAAAGGACCCTGGATAAAAAAAAATGGAGAGAAAGGACAAAACTAAATATAGCCGTGATAGATCTCTAAAAGAAATTTGATTTCATCAGTTACGAGGCCATAGCCAACACTATATGTAGCAAAGGAGTACTTACCGCACTATAAAATATTCTGGATACTAAAAGTCTACTCTCACGAAAGCATTGCAATTCAAGCAGATGATGGAAATTAAACAGAAGAATAAGAATACCGGATTCAAGCAATCCCCCGCCTATTCACCATGATCCTAGAATAGAAGAAATAGTACAAATTTTAACTTAAACATCTCGGAAGTAGCAGCAATGCCTACCATCACACGATCACACGCCCAACGACAGCCTCTGTATTATGGCAAGATGTACTAATTATATTTCAAATAGAATTGTTGAGGCTTGGCATACCTCAAAGGATACCTCCATAAACTTTTCTTATGTGCTAAATGTGCCGATACGAGACGCCTTATTGCAAATGGGCTTCACCGGAGTATTGACTATCAGATATGAAACTTCCAGCAATACCTCTGTTGTCTCGCGGATGTTTTAGACCGCCTCCTAGATTATACCTCTACTTTCTTCTATGAGAGCAGAGTAACTCTATATAAACATATGTTTTCAGTAACCATTTTTTTTTTCCATTTTCATGGATCATTACATCTTCTGAGATTGAATTTTTTTTATGCTGAACTCAAGTTTCTAATTCATATATTTAACTGATAAGCCTAAAGTATTAAACCTGTGACGCTTTTATTCCTGTACGAATTTTATCCTAAGATATATGTTATTAGATATGTAATATTGTTGTTAAATATGATGATTTCTACATTTTGTGTATTTACATTTAATTGTTGTACATTGAAATAGAGAAATAAAGGTTAAAAATTATATCTTAGGAGAGTTTAACCAAAACGCCGCGCCGGTGTTCTTTTCGGTAAATTCGTCGAGTTGCCAACTTTAACAACCACACATTCTGGTCAGTGGCGCAGCCAGAAAATTCATCTGGGGGGGGGGGGGGGGGGGGGGGGGGGGCAATAGAACCCCAGAGGTTGAGGAAAACTTTTCGGAAAACGGATGTGTGTAGATTCCTCTACTAGATAATATTGGCATTAATTATAAAATATTAATTTCAAATTAGTCAAAAAATTCCCACAGTTATGAGACCTGTAAGAAGTGAAGTATTTGGGTTGTCTAATCATGATTTTCACCTCACCCGCAGTTCTAAAAAAGGGTGGTTTTTGAGAAATATATACATATGTATGAATTTTAGCGTTTTTTCGTCTTTTTCTCTATTTTGAGGAAAAACTATGCATTTTGGTGAAAAATATCAAGAGAGCAAAGTTGTAGAGCATAAAATTTCCTATAAGTTGTGCCTCTACCATTTTTTTTTCGAATCCCGCTTAGTTTTGCCGCTAGAGGACACGAAAGAAATAAATATACATATGGACTTGCGCCTTTTTTTAGATTTTGAGCCAAAATTATGCATTTTTATGAAAACTTGCTTGAGATCAAAGTTGTAGAACATATATATTTCTATGAAAAAAAAAACTAGAACCAAAGATAGTGAATTTTATGTTCGACAACTTTGATCTCATGTAATTTTTCATAAAAATGCATAATTTTGGCTCAAAATCTAAAAAAAGGCGCAAAAGTCTATATGTATATTTATTTCTTTCGCGTCCTCTAGCGGCGAAACTAAGCGGAATTCGAAAAAAAAAAAAAGTTAGAGACAACACTTGTAGGAAATTTTATGCTCTACTACTTTGCTCTCTTGATATTTTTCACCAAAATGCGTAGTTTTTCCTCAATATAGAGAAAAAGACGAAGAAACGCTAAAATTCATATGTATATATTTCTCAAAAACCTTTTTTAGAACTGCGGTTGAGGTGAAAATCATGATTAGATTCACTTCTTACAGGTCTCATAACTGTGGGAAGATTTTCTTAAATATTTCCTAATTTGAAGGAACTATTTGTACTAATAGTGATTATGCTTCGTTATTTTTTGGTTCATGGCTGCGCGCCTGATTCTGGTTGCTTCTTTATTAAGTTATTCAGTACTATAGCTTACACATTGCTTTCTAACATTATATGTTCAACGAGGTCTCATGTTGGAGATGCAATAGGGGCGGTGGCAGGTTTCCTTAAAAAAAAAAAACCTAACGCATGTTGGTATACCAAATCAAATTAAAATGTAAAAAGCTCATTTTACATGTCTTTACTGTTTTAGGTTTTCAACAGATAACTTTCAAAGAAACCATTCGTTCCTTTCAAATACCATTGATCTAAATCGGACCATGCTACCATATCACAACTTATACACTTTTTTATTACTGGAGTAATTTTATATTTTCCTTTGGACCCTATTAGAATATTTTCATACCATTTTTTTTACTTTTCAAAGTTGGGCAAGTTCCAATCGATTATATAGGTTTTACAGCTTTTACACACAAAGAAAAGTATATTTGATTTGAATAAATATGCTTCAATCCAAATAAACGATAAGTTTGTATATAATGAATAAGATCAATATTTCAAATGAAGAGTACAATTTATTTAAGATTATCCTTAATTAGATAACTGCGTAGTATTAAATTGAACATTTAATTTATTTAAAATGAAAAATCCTAGTTTCCTTGTTTCAACACTATTCCTCATTTTAAAATAATATATTTCCTTTAAAATTGAGTTTATGTCGTTGTAAATAAATTGTATGTTACATTTAAAATTACCTCTTATTTAAAACAATAATATGGAAACTAAAAATCAAATTAAACTAAGAATACACATAATTTTAAATTAAATATAATATATTTAATCCAAAAAATAGCTGGTCTCAATTTAAGATTATTTTTATATCATATCATAATTTTTTTGTGCATAATCTCTTGTAGGTCAAATAAAAATTAATATCTATTTGAATTCAAAATCAGGATTGTTTCCTTGAAATGAATTTTTCAAGTCAAATTCTTGTCGACGGCAAGAATTGACTTATTTATAATTATTCGTCC
This sequence comes from Rutpela maculata, assembly GCA_936432065.2. NCBI lineage: Eukaryota > Metazoa > Arthropoda > Insecta > Coleoptera > Cerambycidae > Rutpela > Rutpela maculata. The sequence continues at coordinate 269,652,880 of OW386285.2, forward strand.
ATCATTTGACCTCCTGATGTTTTAAGAAAGTCTGATGATATTGCGATGGGGCATTTAGATTTTGATTGCCCATACGAATTTCCGAGCGAATACTCTCATAGACCTGTAGTAAAACTAAGTCAGCGAATTGTAAGTAGATCCATCTACCAACATCTACCGTGAACTTGGAAAGGGCTTGACTATTCTCTATTTAAATTAAATATATGATAATCTCAAATATCTATAATACACTTGTTTTATGAATAAAGCATTTTTTATTTGAAATTATACATAACTCTATATTTAGAGTATGAATCTCTCGACTTGAATAGACTTATCCCAAGTATAATGGTAGTTGCCAATATATTTAATGAAGCAAAGAATTCTAGTATTTATTTAAAACTTATGTAATGTTTATTCTAAACCTAACATATTTTAAACTTGAAAATATATATAGTTCTGAATGTAGAATATGAATGTCTCTACTTGACAAGACTTTATTTAAGTCAAATATATGATGTTCTCAAATTTCTAAACATATATGCATATATTCAAAAGAAGAATTTTTTAGCCTTGTTTCAAGTTTATATTTGTTGCAATAGTCAAGTATTTTTTAGTTGAAATTATGCATATTTTATGTTTAGAATATAAATGTCTCGATTTGAATATACTCAAAGTTAATCAGGTACTTTCTTAAAGAACAAAGAATTCAGCTATTTATTTCAAATACATGTAATGTTTACTCTAAGTCTAATATATTTTTATCTAAAAATTTCTACAGTTTTCAATGAAGAATAAGAACATATCTACTTAATTATACTCTATTTAAGTTAAATATATAATATTCTCAATTTTTTAATCATATGCATATACTCAAAAGAAGAATTATATTCTTGTTTGAAATATATATAATATTTGTTCCAAGCTCCGATTAAAGAAATTATATCTAGATACATAATGCCTATCTTTTCTTCATATACCTTATTTGCTCCTAACATAGTCACATTATGTGTCCATTTAAATGGATAGATGAACATCACATCCCATAAGCAACAGAGGCGGGTATGTGTAGAAGGGAAAATGTAAAATATTGTACCTATTTTATGTAACAATTGTTGGTTAACATCTAGGAACACTACCGCAGGTATAAAAAATATAATAGGTAAAGATGTTTTATTCAAAGGAAATATGTATTGAAAGGATATTATTTATAATATTATTATCAAAACTGTAAACTGAACCTCATCATGTTACGACTATGACCTACTTACTTATGAAACGATCGATTTCTGCAAACGGTACAGCACTGTTGCATGTTGCACTAAATTGTCACTAAACTGTGTAAATATGAATAGAGAATATTATTTAGGTATTAGCAAATCGCAACTTTAAATAAAATATGACTTCTTCACCACTTTTTCATCGGAGAACACGAAAAACATTCATTGACATTAATGGCGAAATGTTAAACTAAGACGATGATAATCGAACTTAACCGATCGTGAAAAGAAACAGCCGGGGGTAGGCCAATGGGCCAATCAGCAACTTATGGGAAGAAGTGCCTTAGATTGGGAGTCTTTCAGCAACACACAAACTAATGCCATTATGTATCTAGATATAAATTCTTTAATCGGAGGTTCCAAGAGTAATGCATAATAAGTTAAAATTATACATATTTATATTTAGAATGCGAATGTTTTGATTTGATTATCCTCATCTCAAATTAAAGAGATTTATCAAGATTTTGCTTCAGTTTTAAAAAAAATAAATATATGGTTTCAAACCAAGAAGAATCTCTTCTTTTGAGTAAATAATACATTCAAATTCCTGAAAAAATAGGTACATTTAAAACAAGCATACTTTTTTGTGTGTATTAGCAAAGTGTATAAGGTATACCGTTGTCCGACTGCTATGACGATAGCCTAGGTTAAGCTAGCGTACGTTCTTAATGCAACTCGCATTCAAGATGCGACATAGGATAGTAGGAAGGTCGATTAAGCGTTAAATCAAAATGCAGCGAAAGTGGCACAAGTTATGAAAAAAAACTATAAGGGACAAGTTGTAAAAGGAAGCATGCACAATGTGGCATTGTTTAGATTTATTGCATTGAAACGCATATATTGCCATATACAATACATGTAATGCTTGCTTTTATGAGTGAAATTTAATTCTCTGCAACTTGGTTATTGTAGATTTTCTCATAACTCTTACCATTTTGGCAGTTTCGGATTTTGCATTTTATGTTATGATCAGCTTAATTCAGCTCACCATGTCGAGATTGTCGCCAATAACATTAGATTTCTCTTTAAATTTCACATTTAATAATAACATGGACATTATAGAGATCTCGTAGATTCCTCTTTATAAATGTCCATATTAGTCGCCACTTAAAAACAATCTAATGTTAATGGTGACCAGGGACCGAAACCAAAATTTATTTCGGTTCGGGTTCGGTTACGGATAACTGGTTTCCGGTTTATGGTTTCGGTTTTCAGAGGAGCGTTAATTTGGTTTCCGGCGAGGGGGCAACCGCTGAGGGGAAATAGTGTACAAATCGGAGGAATTAGGAAGGAATTGAAGGTATTTCGGAAGGAATTATTAGGTATTAAGGGAATTACAGGGGAATTTGGAGGAAATAAATATTATTACGAGGTATTAGAAGGGAATTAAGAGGAAATAAAAGGTATTAGGGGGGAATTAGAGCGTAAAAATATTGAAATAGAATGTTTATCTTGAAGAATTATATACCAATTCTTATATAAAGGACGTCAGAGTTGTAAAAACATTAGCACCGAGATTAGCGCTAAAAATATCTAGTAAAGAAAAAATATTTAATTTAATTAAACTACCGATGATACTATGGACTTCTAGTTCAGTAATATAACGATTTATATCGGACAAAATTCATAAAGTTTTGAAAATTGGTAGAAATGTTAAGGATAGCATAAGAATTACTAAACCGAAAAGTTCCCACCCCCAATTAGTGTGCTTCATCCCCTAGGACGCCGTTTCCACCCCCCATTTTGAGATTATCTCGGGAACGGATCACTTTTTGATCAATTATTCCTTGTAAAATTCTGTATAAAAAACGTCTCTACACTTTTTTTCCTAAAATTAATAGTACCCTGGGAAATAAGGCGCACACATAAGGGTTGGTTCCGGTCAACACAATAAATTGTAATCTTTACTATGAACTACTTTAAAGTTCAATGCTTAACGCTAAAGCAGTAGCTACTAAACTCCACCTAAAATTATAATAAATGTACCACTTTCATCCTCTCACCTCTATAAAATAACGCGATTTTTAAAGAAGCGAGAATATTGTATAGTGTACTTGTTTCCACGCCACCTTAGAGGTAAAGTACTTGGCGTGTGGTGTCCCCTGTAGGCCGAATCCACTAATTATCAAAAGGTTACCTACGTTAATTAATCTTCATCGTCTTCCATAGACTCGACATTCATGCATGCTTGTCCGTGGTAATGGCAACGTAAGCCTGCTCTTCTGCAACTGCACCTATTTTCGCACCTTAATTTGCATGACCAAGAAATTAGTGTTATAACAGATTCGGGAGCCGGTTCTTTTGTTGTCATAGTTCGGGTTAATATACCGCCAACTTTTTTCCATCCCCAATCAGTAGCTTCTAGCGCAACGTTTTTCCATGTTTGAATTTGGTAAAAAACGTGATATAAGTGTTGCCGAGCAGCAGCAGAAGTTGTTGGTAGTTTTGATAATATTACAGTATTGTTCGCTTTACCAAGAAGTTTGTTAAAAGTCATGAATCTGTACACATCTAGACTTTTTTCTGCGGAGGTAGAGTTGTATAAAGCTAGAACAAATCGCTGTCCTACATCTACAATTTCGCCATGACTAGCTTTTTCATTATTAAAACTTTGCACGATGTCTTGTAATCCTTCAGTAATATAACAGTTAAAATTGTAATATATTGGACAAAATTCATAAAGTTTCAAAAATTGTGTGCTTCATCCCCTAGAGGACGTCGTTTCCACCCCCATGTTGAGGTTTTCTAGATTATTTCTGGAACGGTGCATTTTTTGCATAAGAAAACCTTTATACAGAATTATTCCTTATAAAATTCTCTATAAAAAACTTCTCTAAACTTTTTTCCTAAAATTAATAGTACTATGGTAATGAGGCAAATGTAATCAGCGCAGGTCGTATAATTCGCTGAATATCCGTATGGCTATTTCCAAAGCTGTCTTTACGCGAAAAAAGTATAAATATCTATACACCACCACAATGTAAAAAATTTCAATTTCTCCCATTACAGACGACCCAAGGTAACTGCATTATTTTAGAGCTTGCTGTAAACGCTGTTACTGTTCAGGGCTGCCAATGTGCGGGATTTTACGCAAAAACCGGGTATTTTAAACCCACTTTCGGGTAAAATCGAAACCGGAAGTCGGCCATTTTGGTTCTCTACATTATATAATTGGAAATTATATCCCATATCACTACACCAAATTTGAAAAAAAATCCATTCTCCCATTCAAAAGTTACAACAGTGTCCCTATCGGCTGAGCGACCCGGTATACAATATTCTCACTTCAAAAATCGCGTTATTTTATAGGGGTGAGAGAAATTTATTATAATTTTAGGCGGACTTTAGTAGCTACTGCTTTAGCGTTAAGTATTGAACTTTAAAGTAGATTATAGTAAAGATTACAATTTATTGTGTTGACCGAAACCAACCCTTATGTGTGCGCCTTATTTCCCACGGTACTATTAATTTTAGGGAAAAAGTGTAGAGACATTTTTGTTAGAGAATTTTATAAGGAACAATTTTGTATATAGGTATTTTTATCAAAAAGTGCACCGTTCCCGAGATAATCTAGAAAATATTAAGGTATTAGGAGGAAATAAAGGTATTTGAGGAATTAGGGGAATTACAAGGAATTAAAGGGGAAATAAAGGATATTTTTCTAGAATAGGTATTAGGTGTACAAAATTTCGCCAGCGGTTGCCCCCTCGGTTTCCGGTTACAGTTAGGAAAAATTCGTAATTCCGGTACGGTTTTCGGTTAAGGTTTCGCTTAAAATTAAATTAATGCTTGCAGGGACCGAAAACGAAATTTATTTCGGCTCGGTTTCGGTTGCGGTTACCTAACGTACACGTTTTTTGATTTTCGGTTTTCGGTTTTCGGTTTCGGTTACGGTTAGAAAAGATTCGTAATTACGGTGCGGTTTTCGGTTACGGTTTCGGTTCGGTTACGGTCCCTAGTGGTGACAATTTTAATGTATACATTAGCCGAGAAAGTAGGATTGTTGAAAGTTGAATTAAACTGTCAATAGTGTCAAGCGGCACATGTCAATGAGCGACGTTGATTTGATAAGCATTTGTAAAACTTATTTTGAATTACACCCCCTCCAAATTGAAACACCAGAAGGATTCTGTTGTAGTGTCGCGCACATTGAGCTTATACTACTATCCTCCTTTCCCGGTTAAGGTATAGTTCTATTTTGATTTACTAATGAGCATAAGCAATCTTGCATCGAAACTTCCCCAATAAATATCTGGAAAAAAGGTCAATTTCCTTAATTATCTTACTTTCCTGGATTCACTCCTATCTTAAATGATAAAATATTTAGGGAAATACTCTAAATAAGGCTAAGTCGAGGAATTCCATAAAGGTCTGTTCTTGGCTCCCGTACATAAATACAAATACAAATACAAATAATACAAATAATTTATTGATGTCAATACCCAGTGGGTTTACACAAGTCAATACAGATATTGTAAATTACATCACATGATATGCATTATATACAAACAATAGTAAAAACACTGAAAAGTAATTTAATATAAAACATCAGACAAAAACTCGTCAAATGAGTAGTATGCTCCATTCAGCAGAATCTCTTTTATTCTAAAATTAAATTTTTTTTCCGGTAACTGCTTGATGTCTGGCGGTAACTTATTAAAAAATTTCGGACCATAATAATTTATTGCATTCTGGCTTTTAACCAATCTGGTGTAGTTTAAACAAACTTGATCTCTGTGTCTGGTACCATGTTCGTGTATATCACTGTGCGAAACATATTTGTCTAGATTTTGTTTAACATACATAAGCGCGGTAAGAATATAATAACTAGGAACTGTTAGAATATTCATCCCTATAAATTTCTGCTTTACATCTTGCCTAAATGTCAATCGTGTTATTATCCTCATAACACGTCTTTGCAGTGAAAATATTCTGTATAAATGAGAGGAGTGTCCCCAGGTAAGAATAGCATAAGAGAATACACTTTGAAATAAAGAGAAATAAACTGTTTTTACAACATTTTCAGGCAATTCTGTCATTAAATTTCTTATAAGGTATACAACTTTAGAAAGTTTAACACATAGGTAATCAACGTGTTGATCCCAACGTAGATGGGGATCCATGATTACTCCTAAAGATTTTACATTTTCGGGATTGTCGAAATGATCTAAGCACCGGGTTGAAAAAAACATAGTTTGTGTCTTTGAATTATTAAGATATAATTTATTTGATCTGAACCAGTCAGAAGCTTTCAACTGTGAGAGCTGCATATCCTGCAATAAATTGTTTGGATTGCTATTTATATTAATCATGGTGGTGTCATCAGCGAACAATACGAGTGAAGTGTCATTTATATGATTAGGTAGATCGTTGACATATATTATAAATAATAGGGGCCCAAGTACGGAACCTTGAGGAATAAATGACGTACCAATAGACTGGCGGTACATGACCAGTCAGGTGCAACGTATTTTATGCCAATCATATATATGAAAGAAATTACCATGAATATGCCAGAAACGCAAATTTTAGGCAGTCGTCGCGTGCAGAAGGCTGTGCAAATAGATTTTTTTGTTTTTTTTTTTTTTTGGTGTTTTTTTAATTTTAAAATGGATGCCAATAGTGCCAAACGAAAAGCCTTGAAAAAAAATCCAAAATCAAAATCATCCAAAATCAAGAACATCAAAAAATTTTACGATTTAATGTGCGCATCAACAGTTGTTTTGCGCGCGTAAACTGCATGCCAATGAATTTCCGCTGGATTCTTTTTCACGGCTTATCGTTCGGCACTATTGGCATCCATTTTAAAATAATAAAAAAAAAACACAAAAAAATGAAACAAAAAAAATCGATTTGCAGAGACTTCTGCACGCGACGACTGCCTAAAATTTGCGTTTTTGGCATATTCATGATAATTTCTTTCATATATATGATTGACATGCATTTTAAAAACGTTGCACCTGACTGGTCATGTACCGCCAGTCTACAACTATCAATATATAGGGAAATCCTACAGTATTTGCCGATGACACCAACATTTTGTGGTATAATGAAAATTTGAAGATGTTACATGAGGAAATTATCTTTTGTAGAAAAAACCGCTGCCCAAGGAATCACTACTTCCACATCCGGATTTTCTATCCAAGTCACACAACGAAAAAATTTTGTATCTGGAAATAATTGTTTATGGAACTTTAATAATATAATATTACCCATAAAACGATACCCCACATCGGTAGTGGTGTGGGGGTGGGGACAGGGAGTGGGAGTGGATGGTGGATAAAGTAAACAAATATTTTGAGGTTTCTGGTTCTTGTACACACACTAAATCACTTTTTTTTTTCATCCCCTTTAATAATGGGGTGGGGGTGGTAATGGGGGTGGCTAATGCCAAAATTTTTTTTGAGACCTTAGCTTCTCTTGTCTATACTAATTATCAATTTTATGAACTCTTACCTGCTTGATTTACCTATTTACTCCAAATTTACCCCAATTTACCCCCCAACCCTTCGACGGAACAAGATGAAAATATTATCTAGTTCTAGATCTCGTTAAAGTACATATGTGTACCAAATTTCAAGTCAATATCTCAAACGGTTCCAGAGTAAACGTGCGCACAAAAAAAGTTACAGACCGACAGACAGAAATTTTTTTTTTGCTCAGACTTGAAATCTCGACGTTTCATGACATTCTAAGCCTATTTGAACAATAAAAAAACCGCTGCCCAAGGAATCACTACTTCCACATCCGGATTTTCTATCCAAGTCACACAACGAAAAAATTTTGTATCTGGAAATAATTGTTTATGGAACTTTAATAATATAATATTACCCATAAAACGATACCCCACATCGGTAGTGGTGTGGGGGTGGGGACAGGGAGTGGGAGTGGATGGTGGATAAAGTAAACAAATATTTTGAGGTTTCTGGTTCTTGTACACACACTAAATCACTTTTTTTTTTCATCCCCTTTAATAATGGGGTGGGGGTGGTAATGGGGGTGGCTAATGCCAAAATTTTTTTTGAGACCTTAGCTTCTCTTGTCTATACTAATTATCAATTTTATGAACTCTTACCTGCTTGATTTACCTATTTACTCCAAATTTACCCCAATTTACCCCCCAACCCTTCGACGGAACAAGATGAAAATATTATCTAGTTCTAGATCTCGTTAAAGTACATATGTGTACCAAATTTCAAGTCAATATCTCAAACGGTTCCAGAGTAAACGTGCGCACAAAAAAAGTTACAGACCGACAGACAGAAATTTTTTTTTTGCTCAGACTTGAAATCTCGACGTTTCATGACATTCTAAGCCTATCTGAACAATAAAAAAACCGCTGCCCAAGGAATCACTACTTCCACATCCGGATTTTCTATCCAAGTCACACAACGAAAAAATTTTGTATCTGGAAATAATTGTTTATGGAACTTTAATAATATAATATTTGAAATCCTTTACCCCAAAAACCCATAAAACGATACCCCACATCGGTAGTGGGGTAGGGGTGGTGACAGGGGGTGGGAGTGGGGGGTGGATGAAGTAAAAAAATATTTTGAGGTTTCTGGTTCTTGTACACACACTAAATACATTTTTTTTTCATCCCCTTTAATAATGGGGTGGGGGTGGCTAATGCCAAAATTTTTTTTGAGACCTTAGCTTCTCTTGTCTATACTAAATATCAGTTTTATGAACTCTTACCTGCTTGATTTACCTATTTACTCCAAATTTACCCCAATTTACCCCCCAACCCTTCGACGGAACAAGATGAAAATATAATCTAGTTCTAGATCTCATTAAGGTACATATGTGTACCAAATTTCAAGTCAATATCTCAAACGGTTCCAGAGTAAACGTGCGCACAAAAAAAGTTACAGACCGACAGACAAATTTTTTTTTCGCTCAAACTTGAAATCTCGACATTTCATGACATTCTGAGCCTATTTGAACAATAAAAATTTTTAAAAATTTTTTTGTCGTTACTATACATCCACTGGATGTGGAAGTAATTTAAAAAAAAATTTTTGTCGTTACTATACTTCCACTGGATGTGGAAGTAAAATGGTATTCAAATCTAACCTAATAACCTTTGCGTTGTAACTTGGAAGAACTTTACCTTGGAAATCACATTCTGTAAAACAAAACTCATACAAGGTTTTTTTAATGGTATATTGACAACAAATTAAATTTTCACCAACATATAAGAATAAATTATCCTCGGAATTTTATACTATTCTCATAAATTCTATCGAATTGGGGTATTCTGCGGCAAAGACAGCTTTCTTTTCTCTAACAGAGACATTTAGGATATGGTATTTCATTTTTTTGGTTTATGCAGTCAAAGTCAACAATTTATTTAACGGCGTACTCATTTTGCAAATGCGAGTAAGATATGTACAGAATGGCCAGTTAGTGCTCCCTAGGAAGATTATGCAAAAACGGCTAACTTTATAAAAAAACTTTCTTAACAGATCATTCAATGTTCCATCTCTGTTACAACGTAAAGTTATTTTAAATTATACAAGGTATCATCACAAAAACGACACATACAAGAACGTATAATTTTTTTAAACAGAACATCCTATATTTTGGTGCCAGTTAAGCCTCCAAGTATTCTGTATTACACCCTAAAATATTTTGCCAATGGGATGCAGCGTTGCCAAGTTATGATTTTTTTCCTGTTCTTTTTGGCAATTTACAATCATTTTTAACTGCTACATCTCCGCGATTTATTAATTGGTTTTTCTAAATATGTAGGATGTTATTTGATAATGATGTATTTACTGAAAAATGTTTCTGAAATAAATTATTATTATAACGGGTGTCCAAAATATTTGTTTACATTTATTGACATTTAACTATTTTTTTTCTCAATTTTTTTAAATGGAATACCTATAATATTTTTGACATGGATGAATAAAGCATACAATCAAGGGCGGATTTAGTTTTCTGTCATGGAGGGGGTAAACTCCCGGATGAGTATGATTTTTGAATAAATGCAGTATTAAAATTAAGCAATAAATAAAATTTAAAACATTTTCTTTTTATCAAGCGTTTATTTTATTATTTTTTAAAGTAGTAGGAGTAGACGAGTAGATATATTTTTACCAGTTTGTTTTCCATAAATGTAAGTTTTCAGGCATATCTAAGTTGCGGTATTTTGGGAAAATAGTTTTCAATACATTACTTAAACACAGATAAACTACAAATTTATTATGAAAAGTAAATGCAGTTTATCAAATACGTAACATATATAAAATATAGAAACAAAATCATATTTGGAAAACAACTAATTAAAAACAGTAAAAATTTTAATTTATACTTAGTAAAATACAATAATTAAATAACAAAATCCGTTACTTGTCTTTTGCTATTAGCAAAACAACCTACACCTTTATTGTTATATAAATGCTATTAGATAAAAGATAAAATGTCTAAATTTTCGTTTCAAATTATTTATTTCTCCAATATTCTTCGTAATTCTTTGTAATTCATGGGGGGGATATTTACCCCCATTACCCCCCTCCCGTAAATCCGCCCTTCCATACAATTCCCCACATTTAAATATCAAACACTTTATTTTTATTCCAAACGATTTTTGAGATATGATTATTTCAAATAATTTTTGTGTAAATTGAGGTGCTCTTTATTTTAACATTAAAATCTAGTATGGCTTTGGTCTTTTGTTTTGCGTTTGTTTTTTACTTTATGACATTTCTGTAAGGTGTTTAAGATTATGCGATTAAGTTGAATTAATATTAAGTAATATTTAAAAATCTGCATTATAATTATTGTCAATAAGATTTGATATCTATGGTGTATGTTACTGGTGAATGTGATGGAAAGTGTTTATTGGCATCAAGAGTGTATCGTCAAAAATATCCCGATAGAAGGTGTCCGATGTGAGGTCTCTAGAAAATTTGAAAGAACGTTTTGAACGTACTGGAAGTGTTGAATATGAAAAGAAGGCGAGATGACGAAATGTATTAAGTGAAGAGAATGAGCTGGTTATAACTTTAGCGGTAATCGAAAATGCTACGGCAAGTGTTCGGGAGTTAACTAGGGATTTAGAAGCCAGTAAATCTAGTGTTTCATTATGTCTTTGTAAAAATAAGTTTCACCCCTATCAAGTACAGCTGCATCAAGGAGCTTTTGGATATGGATTTAAATCGTAGATTAAATTTTTGCCACTGGGATCAAAACCATATTGGACAAAATGAAGAATTTTTCAAATTTGCGTTGTTCTCGGATGAATCAATGTTTCATCGCAATGGATTTGTGCATAGGCACAATTTCCATTATTATGACAGAGAAATCTCATGTTGTACAAAAAAATCATTACCAGCACAACTTGAGTTTAAATGACTCTGGAGGAATTATACATGATTATGTTATTGGTCTTCACTTTTTTGAGGGAAATGTGAATGGAGAAGTCTTCTTGGATTTTATGCAAAATACGTGTTAGCGTACTGAGATCAATCCGCTAACTTGGGCAGTGATAAAAAAGTTTCTGTTTATTAAAAAAATTATAATAATAATGAGAGCGGGAGAGATAGTGGACTGTCGCGGTATAGAAAATAGAGATTTGTATGGATCCTACCTTGAATCCTCTCCGAATCCAGTCACCAGCTTCCGGAGGCCTCCAGATAGGGAATGCAGTAATCAATGTAGTATTCTAGGATGAAATGTTCACTTCCAAGAAAATGGAACACAAAGCGGGTAGTTAATAATTATTATTTTTGCGATACAAGACACTTGTCTGCGGTGACACGATGTTGAACAGCGAATGACTGTTAAGGTATCACAAAAAATCTCTTTTTGTTAGCGCGGAAAGCACAGGGTGAGCCAAAATGAACGACAGCGGAGTGTATTTTATTTTTACTTAAAGTTAGCGGTACATAGTTAGAGTTATAGTTATAGAAAAATAATTAACAGTTAAAAATTAAATAATAAAAAAGGCTAAATAGTGACTGAGGACGGAACAATACGTTTCCACAAATGATCGAGTATATTTCTGATATATTACAAATAACATGTGGTTACAACTTGATGGTGCACTACCACATTTTAGTAGAAATGTTCGTCAGGCCATTAATAACCAGTTTCCTGAAAGGCGGATAGGAAGAGGAGGTCTGATATTTTAATAAACTGTTAAATTATAATTAATTCATTATTTTATTAAATTATGTTAGGTCCAAAGACCACTAGGGTCAGTTGTACGAACTAAGTTGAGCCAAGTTCAACTTGATCTAAGATCAAAATCCAAGGTTACGATTATTGTAACAATCGTAACCTTGGCTTTTGATCTTGGTTCAAGCTGAACTTGGCTCAACTTAGTTCGTACAACTGGCCCTTATAGGCATACCATTTAAAAAAATTGAGAAAAATGTAAAACAAAAGATCAAAGCCATACTAGATTTTAGTGCTAAAATAAATAGCACTTTGATTTACGCAAAACTTATTTGAAATAGTCACATCGCAAAAGCCGTTTGAAATAAAAATAATATTAAAATGTGGGCATTGTATGCTTTATTCATCCATGCATAAAAATATTTGTAAATTGACAAAGAAAAACTGGGAAAAAAACATAACTTAGCAACACTGAAAACATTGAAAGTTTTGTTCAGAAAGTTTCTTTTTATAAAGTTAGCTGTTCTTGCACAATATTCCCAGGGAACACTAACTGTTGTTCACCAGATACTAACAGTAATATCCATTTTGTTCCATGAAACTGGTGCTTATTTCATTAAAACTAAATAAGTACACAAATATGGAGACAATCGCCGCAACACTCGACAAACAAATAATGTTAACTGATCGATACCATCTTTCAGTTTTACAAGAACGTGGTTATCTAGTTACTTACAAAGATTTTGAATTAAATTAGCTAATTTAGTTATTTGGTCGATTTTAAAGTGACTTTTAAAAATTTCAATTTAATTTCTGTCAAGCCAGTATACAAAAGAAATTGTCGTCCACGTAGAAAACTATATACTTAAAATTAACTTACTACGAAAAAAAGCTCTAAATACTAACTAAATTCCACAACGGAGGGATTATTGGACTGTGACTCACATTTCATGTCAAGATGTCTTTCACGATGGCTTAATTCTCAACACCCAACAATGGTTAAAGCGGATAAGTCAACAGAGGGTATAAGAATACAGAAACTTACCGCTGTCTGAATTGTAATTCGACTGAGCTTAATAAATCCTAGAAGGTATTATGTTTTCTGTACTTATAAATGTATAGGTATGCCAGTCTTGCTTTTTATTTTATCGGTAATACATGTTCAAATGACAAAAATAAATCAATTAAAGTACAGCGACGGATGCAACTAGTGAATGTGCTATTTAACTTCCGCCTTACTGAAGTGCATTGCATTTGAAACAAAGACAACATGCAATGTGTGTTTCAACTTCGTGTCTATTGCAGACATTAAAGATTACCAACATAACTGATTAATATTGGTTTAAAATTTCGATTATAATTGGTAGCTATAGTCAAATTGAGGTGAAAAATATTAGATACAAGAGTTTCACACCGGTAATATAAAGGGAAGCAGATCCTAAGGAAGATACTAAAGGTTCCATGAAATTTCATAGTAGTAAACTGAAAAAAATGGTCATTTAGTTTCTTTCGGGTTTTGCAAAATATCTTGAAAACCAGAAATTTTTGGGGAAAATGTCAATAGCTTTCTTAAAGAGCTTAAAAGATACACACGAAAAATTGTCTATCTAACGACCTCAAATATTAGTTTAGTTATCGAAGTTTCATTGACGATGAACATATTAAAATGTGCTTGAAATGTGGATGTAATTTAATATATTATAAAAAATAACATTTATTGTTATAAATTACACAGGCCTACAAAAAGAAAAAGGTTCTGATCTAATTTTTCTGAAGTATTTTGACGTGCTGAAGCCAATTTTGGACAAAAAAAATTCTACCGTGTGAGTTTCCCTTTACCATCCCCTTTTGTCCCCTAAAAAGGCAAAAATAAGGTCTAAAATTCTGATATAACTTCTCTGAGGTATTTTAACGCGCTGAAGCAAATTTTGGACAAAAAAATCTTTTTTAGCGTGTCAGTTTTCCTTTACCACCCACCCCCTTGAGCACTTAAAAAAGGCAAGAAAGGTTTTGACCTAAGGTTCTGACCCAACTTTTCTGAAATATATTGACGCGCTGAAGCCAATTTTGGACAAAAAAATTTCTATCGGATCAGTTTCTACCTATCACCCATACATTTTTTTGTCGAAAACTGCTTCAGTGCTTCAAAATATTTCAGAAAAGTTAGATAGAACCTTAGGACAAGGCCTTTTTTTGTAGACCTGTGTTATTTTAAAAAAATGAATTGCTAATAAAAAAGTAAAAGCTGAAACCTACAATAAATTAATTTAGTTAAATATGAAATGAAAAGTACTTGTATGACATATTTTGAAATAAATGATATTTTTCTTGAACGCTAACATGGTTTTCGAAAGAATCGCAGCACTAATGATGCCCTATTGGCCTGTGTCAGTATAATGTCCTCGGTGCATATACGAGAATCTTGAATTCAATTATACAATATTCCTTGACCTTAGTAAGACTTGACTGTGTTCACATGAAATTTCAATCAATAAGTTACTAAAATATAAAATTAGTGCAAATAGTAAAAAAATATTGAAATCTTATTTATATAATAGCAGTCAAATTGTTAAATTTAATAGCATAATGTCAAGTAAAGAAATTTCAAGGACAGGTGTGCCTCAGGGTTCCGTAACAGAACCCTTACTCTTTAAGATTTACATTAATAATATGCTCCTGTCAAAAAAATTTCTCACATATATTTTGTATGCAGACGATACCACAATTTCCATTAGATCTGACAATTTATATGATGTTGAAGTGAAGAAAAAAATAAATGAACAATGGTTTAGTTCTAATAATTTGATTTGTAGTAAAACTAAATCATAATGTCTACATTGCGTAATTCGAAATTTCTACTGATGTAATACTTATCTCCTGTAAAATTTTTAAGTGTTTATTTGGATCTCAATTAAGATGCAATATACACATAACATCTGTTGAAAGCTGAGTAGTAGAACTTTTGTTATTCGTAACTTATCGGGCCCTATGTCTACAGATATATTGATGTCAGCTTACTTTGCATTATGTCATTCAATCATGAGTCATGCTACGAATTTTGATAAGGGCATGCTTAGAATATACTGAGAATTGCAAATATGCTTTAATTAAATTTGGTATATCAATATTACCTTCGCTATAAGTGGCACAGCCAGAAAATTCATCTGGGGGGGGGGGGGGGGGGCAATAGAACCGGCCTCGCCAAAGGATGAGGAAAACTTTTCAGAAAATTGTTGTAAACGGATGTGTATAGATTCCTCTACTAGATAATATTGGCATTAATTACAAAATATTTATTTCAAGGGATAGTTTAAATACTGCTTTGTACTGATAGAGATTACGCGTCTTTATTTTGGAGGGGGCCCGGACCCCATGGCTCCCCCCTGGCTGCGCCCCTGTCGCTATATATCTTGGAAAGTTTAACATATATTAAAACAAAGGAGAGGTATCGGTAAGGCCTTTTTTTTAATACGAACTAAGATAAAAAAACACTACTTTTTCAAAGTTCAACATTTGAAGATACGACGTACAATATACGTTTTACGTAGTTCGAATTTTTACCATCGATAAAGATCCAAAATACGTGAAACCATTTTTTTTTGTGCATTTAGTTAGTTGTTTTACACCGAGCACAAGAGAGTACTGTAAAGATTTTCAAATATGTAGTGTGATAAAGTAAAACCTTTGACATACACTGAAAAAAGTACTTATGTAATTTTACGTGCTTCTTTATGCAGATCTGTGACCAGTGATAATGGCTAGAATTTCACAGAGTGGATGTAAAATTACTCCACTGTTGTCTATAAATTTACACGAGGGCTAGTAAATTTGCACTCAGTGTGGATAATTACATTGTAATTGTACAAGACAGTTAACATAAAATCACATTAAGACAGAAATAACTTGCGAATCAAAGTGCTTCTCGATTGTGACATAACCATAATACTAAAACTAAAGATAATATTATTACCTCATATTATAGATTAAGTCACAAAACCGACAAATTGTCCAGAAATTCAAATGTTTAATAAAAAACCGTTAAACATCAAAAACTTCGATAATATAAAAAAAATTTAAACACAATAAAAAGTTTTCTCATAAAAAAGGCATTCCACGAATACAAGAAATTATTGGAATTATATACTTTGACACTGAATGTATCTAGTGCTGGTGTTTGCTTCTAAAATTTTGTTATATACATACTGTCTCTACATAAATATTATATATGTGTATTGTGTTATGTAATTTATGAAATCTAACTGAATTGACTTGTGTAAGTACTTCGGTACATTGTCACAATCAATTATTATTATTATACACTTAACAACAGCACTCTTTCTCAGCCGTAGTTGAAACTATTCATCGATTCTTCGCGCGCTGTTGAGATTCTGCTCCGTTGGAGCCCATTCCAGCTTACTGGGCCCCTTTGGCGATGTTGATGATGCTTGTTCCAACAGCTTAAAGTCCAGACCCCAAGAAGGGATCATAGAGACTTCTAGTCCAGGACTTTTTTAAAATATGCGCTGTTCCCAATAGTGCAATCGTCTGCAATTCTTGTGCGCTCGGTTGACCAGACAGTTGCTGTAGACTCCGGTATTACTATTATATTTTCTCCTTCGTCACCTTCAGTTACAATGCATGGATTGCCGCATGTTGTAACAAAATATTGTTCACATTTAGAAGAATATCTTATATTCAAGTTTTTGCAGGAACAAGTTTTCCGCAGAAGCATTCCTTGCAGTTACAAAAAACCATTTTTAAAATATCAGCGGGAACCATTCAATTTGGAGATGTTTTTTAAATAAGCTTTCCATACTTTTTCTTTTCCTACTCGTACTCTAGCGGATCTTCCTTTTGTCCAGTCCATTCCTGTACCTAAAAGGCACAAATTCTGTAGATTTGTAGGTAATTATGTAACTGGCTCAACTGAATATGTCGCTGGAAATAATTTATAAAATTGAAATATGGTAAGTTGCACACTTCGAATTAGAGATAAAAAATCAATAAAACCTTCGATATAGGATAAAATACGTACATGTAATTAGTGAATAACGGGTAAACTGCTATCCGGAACCGACGGGTTACATGAAAACTGTTAGGAAATTATGAATTTGAACGTATTCCAGGCGGTCAAATTTTGCTTTTTTTAGTATTAGTTGGGTAGAGCCCACCATAGCTGTCCTAGGGGACAATATTTTTTATAAAGATTAAAGCCTAAGGAACAATTTTAGATAAGTCCCCAAAAAAACTGGCTGTACTTTCAAAATGGCGGCCATATGTTAAAAAACCACTGCTGCCAATGTAGTTTCTGTCATTTAACACAAAAACTAAAAAAATGGACAAAAAATTTTTTCACAAAAAACAACGTGCATAAAATATTCTACAATTTTGTTTCTATACCATATTTGGATAGGAGTTGGCGTTTTCCAGATAAATGTCTGCAAATTATGCGCTATCCAATCTGGGATTAAATTTTCAGTATGATTGTTGATAGTGACATCTTTTGGATTCTACTGGCTGATTCCAATATAATTAAATGTAAATTATTCTTTGATACTGGATTTGGCAATAAAAGAAGGCTTATTAACATATCCGCATTAGTAGAAGAGTACGGACCTCAAAAATGTTCGGCGTTACTGGGCCTTCATTCATTTACTGGATGCAACTCAGTCAGTGTCTTTAAGGGAAAGGAAAGATAAAACCCCTGAAAATGTTGCTTTCTCCCAAATACACCAAATATATCCGAACATTTCAAGATTTGGGGAGCAGCTGGAATATTGATGATAAATTAGTCGCATCATTAGATCAAAGAAATGTGCTGGCGTGGACGAGCTTCGCCTAATTTATTAGACAGAAATATGGTGACAAAAATTTGTCTTTATCAATTGACACTAAAGTTGATTTTTCTTCGATTCCACTATCAAGAACTTGTCTTATCGAGCATATTAAAAGGAGTGTTTACTAAACGCGTATTTAGCGATTAGCCGATGAAACCATTCACAATATTCCAAAGCCTTGGACTGATTATGGATGGCAAGAAAATGAAGAATCTCTTTGATGTTCAACATATTCTTAACAGATGTTAAAACTCATTAAAGTAATTAGATTTTAATTTTAATTATTCTAAGGCCAGCGTTTTAAATTTAGACGACATGGGGCATATGAAGTGATCCTGAACCACTTTCATTAACAAAATTTTTGTCTATCTCTAAGCCTACTATGATTTCTCGAAAATTGACATTTTCCTTTTATCGCAGTAGTCCGGCGTTTTAGATTTAGACGGCATTTATGTGTTGAATAAAATCACCTTATGGAGTTGTATGGCTGATAAAAATTTGAAATTAATTCGGCCACAAATAAAAAAGATACAGGGGTGTCTTCATGAGAAGTGAAACAAAAAATTATTTTTTGAAAATATTCCGATTTTCACAAAATTTTACACAGGGGCATATGAAGTGATCCTGAACAACTTTCATTAACAAAATTTTTGTCTATCTCTAAGCCTACTATGATTTCTCGAAAACTGACATTTTCTTTTTATAGCAGTAGGCCGGCGTTTTAGATTTAGACGGTATTTATGTGTTGAATAAAGTCATCATATGGACTTGTATGGCTGATAAAAATTTGAAATTAATTCGGCCACAAATAAAAAAGATACAAGAAGAGAAATGAAACACACTGTACAATGTATCGGGAGAGAGAGATAGTGAATCTGAAAGCCAATGAGATATTACTTAGGTTTTATATTTTATTTTAAGAGCTGAATCATTTATCTGCAAAATGGTAACTCCTATCCAAATATTGTATAGGAACAAAATTGTAGAAAATGTTATGCACTTTGGTTTTTTGTGCAGAAAGTTTTTTCCATCTTTTTTAGTTTTTTTGTTAAATGACAAAAATAATATTTGCATTTTTTTTTAAATATGGACGCCATTTGGAAAGTACAGCCAGTTTTTTTTGGGGGGGGGGGGGCATGTCTAAAATTGTTCCTTAGGCTTTAATCTTTATGAAAAACATATTTTCTCTCCTAATTATTTGCTAAATTTTTCAAGTGTATAAAAAGTTCTGCCTCTTTCCTTTACTTCCCTCCAATTTTTTCTTTTCCTCAACTGCTAAGAAATTTGCTCGTTCCTGAAGGAAGCTAATTTCGTTTAATACTTCCTACTCATGTTCCTAGTTTATTTTACAATACATTAGCAATACCTGGTTAATATTAAATTAAAAAGTATAGAATATTTGGTAAAGGAAAAAAAAACAGTGGAAAAAAACCGAGGAAGAAATTCCCTGAAAAATTGAGCCGCGGAAAATAAAGCTACTTTACAGAAAACGGGGTTTGTATCCCTTGGACGAATCTGTTTAGATATTTGATAGTTTATTGTGCTCATGTGTTTTGTGGCATCTTTTTCCAGCATTTTTTTTTCCGCAGATTCTTCTTCCACGGCTCATTTTTCCTAGATTTAGAAAATTTACTGACATACTTTTTCTATAGTTGTTACCAGATTACTTACTGCTTCAGAAGTCATATTTAAAATCTACTATGAAAAAAATATAAATGTAAATATTTTAATAAATATACTAACGACGCACGATTCTTGTGCTCCACTGTTGTTTCCTGAATCGAAGAGTATAAAAAAATATTTACAAACTGAACAATCTGGATGTCAAACCTGTTTCACTAATTAAAAGTCCACTTACCAGTGTACCCTAATAAAAGACTCCCACGGGGTCATTGCCGAGATGCGGACGAGAATATAAATTTAAAAATCCAATAAATTTTGCTTGGTTCAATTCAGTATGGTGAAGGATGCCATATTTATCATAATTTCATATCTACTATAAGAAATGGTGGCGTTAATTTCGAACTTTAAATAAGGATTTGGAGAAACTCGTTTTTATTTTTTATCACTTCTGTTGAAGGCAGATGGGTCCTTTAAATTTCAAATAAAGGATTTTAATAAACTATCACTTTTTACAACCTAGATAATATTGATGTGCCAAGGAAAGACGTGAAACTGTAAACTATATTCGAATGACCAAAGAAATGCTGGCGATAGACCGACAGCACTTTATCTCTTTCCATCTTTGCATCTTTTCACACCAATTTTGTAATTTTAAATCACATTGTATATGCTTTACTGTTGAGTTTACAACCTATTTGATTTTTTTTCCATAAGATCGATTTCAAGAAATGTGTAACTCAGTCCACAATTATCAGGAAAATAGAAAAAGAAAGTGTATAAAAAATTTATATTTTGGTGATATATTCTTAATAAGAGTAGGAATAAATATCTGATAAGTTCCTGACGGTCATTTTTTATCATTATTGAAGCGAAAAATCCACCCCACAACAAGGACCCGTAGCTTGTCTTTTACCTGTATTTTGCGAATGCTTTGTCCTGTGTTAAAATTGTTCGGAAATAAAAGTATTACGAACTGATTTTTCTATAAGGATTTTCCTATGAGTCACCATAGTACAGATAGTAGAATTAAAAATTCGATGTAACTTTGCAGTAATATAGTATACTTTGCAAAAAAAAATTGAACTAAATCAGCCACCTGCGGGACGAAGAGGTTGGAAAAATATGGGTGGATGTGTGCTGGTGCGTGATTTTTAGTAAATATTTATTTAAATGTTAGTTTTCCAAAAAGCTTAAGGAACACTTGTTTCTAACTAATAAAATCAACTTTAAGGTGGGCAGTTCGGTGAACGCAATTTGATAATTCCTCCTACATCCCTGAACCGATTCAAAAAAATGTTTGATGGGTTCTTAGAGACAACTCTATAGAATGGTACTAGGCTATTAAAAACTGAAGAAGGAAAAAAAAATTTTTCTCTTGCGAAAATCAAAAAATATATATTTTTTGTTGATTTCAATAGTTTGGTATCATTCTATTAAGTTTTCTATAAAAGCCTATCAAAGAATTTTTTTCAATTGATTCAGGGATATAGGAGAAATTGTCGAATCACGAAATCATTTTCTTAAGTACGCTACCTCCAAGTTTATTTTTGTTTTTCTACGATAAAAATTGACCGAGATGGATTTTTTTCGTAAATGTACATTTTTTACCGAAGATGAAATAATTATTCAACTAGTGTTTATACCAAGATTTTATTGACAGATGTCGTGTAGTTAAAGACAGAAAAGTTGTGAATTTGTCAATTTTTATTAATTGTATTGTATTATTTCAAAGGACATCTGTCAATTAATTTTAGTGCTAACATAAGTTAAATAAATTTATTGATTTATAAGCGAAGTGGCATAGAGGGTTTACATACGTCACCTTTTTCCACTGCATTTCTTCCTCTTTGTTTATTCATTTAGTTGTGACGAATACATAATTATTTAAAGAAATAAAAAAATACTGGTCGATTTATTTATCTCAATTTTCCAGCTTATACATTTAACTAAATACCATGCAAGCACCCCAATGTGTGAAATTGTAGTTGGTAAAGTCGTCATAAACATTATTCTAGATTAAACTTATATTTATATCATGGGGGGTAAATGTATGGGGTAATAAATTAATATAATGCTTGATGTTTTCTAAAAAATAATGTTGCAAAAAGTTTAAAATATATTACGGCTGGTGTAAAAAAACTAATCCACTAAACTTTCGGGAGATCTAGGTCAGTTTATTTGTCCTTGTTAGCCAATTTATATTAGGAAATATTTAATCACCGACACTTATAAACACAAACAGCATAGTGTGATGTAGTTCTATCTTGTTGATACCAGAGCTTATTAAGCGAGCTATGATAAAATTGGGCTAATCTGGGGACTAACTGTTCCTAATGAAATCACATATTGCGGTTCTGACATACTATCGTGAAGAACTTAGGAATAAATAATTTTTCATGTGTTAGTAAATACTACAAAATCGCTACCTAAGGAATAACTACTTCCACATCCAGATTTCCAGGTTTCTCACAACGAAAAAAAAATGTTTATGGATCTTTAATAATATAATATGTCAAATCACCGACCGCGACCCCACAAACCCACAAAAGGATGATATCCCACATCGGTCGTGGGAGGTGTGGGTGATGGGTGGTGGGGGTGGATGAAGTAATAAAAAATTGTTGAGGTCTTGGTTCTTGTGCATACACTAAATGACAATTTAATTTTTTTCACCCCTTTTAATACTGGGGGTGGCTAACCCCAAAAATTTTTTTGAGACCTTAGCTTCTCTTATATACAGTGTGTTTCACTTCTCTGTATCTTTTTTATTTGTGGCCGAATTCATTTCAAATTTTTATCAGCCATACAACTCCATAAGACAACTTTATTCAACATAAATGCCGCCTAGATCCAAAACGCCGGCCTACTGCAATAAAAAGAAAACAGTAATTTTCGAGAAATCATAGTAGGCTTAGAGATAGGATAAAAATTTTGTTAATAAAAGTTGTTCAGAATTACTTAATATGCCCCCCTATAAAATTTTGTGAAACTGAATATTTTCAAAAAAAAATTTTTTGTTTCACTTCTTGTGAAGACACCCCTGTATCTTTTCTATTTGTTGCCGAATTCATTTCAATTTTTTATCAACAATACAACTCCATAGGGCGACTTTATCTAACACATCAATGCTGCCTAAATCTAAAACGCCGGCCTACTGCGATAAAAATAAAACAGCAATTTTCGAGAAATCATAGTAGGCTTAGAGATAGACAAAAATTTTGTTAATAAAAGTTGTTCGGAATTACTTGGTATGTCTCCCTGTAAAATTTTGTGAAAATTGGAATATTTTCAAAAAAAAAATTTTGTTTCACTTCTCGTGAAGACACCCCTGTATCTTTTTTATTTCTGACCGAATTCATTTCAAATTTTTATTAGCAATACAATTCCATAAGACCACTTCATTCAACACATAAATGCCGCCTAGATCTAAAACTCCGGCCTACTGCGATAAAAAGAAAATAGCAATTTTCGAGAAATCATAGTAGGCTTAGAGATAGTCAAAATTGTGTCAATAAAAGTTGTTCGGAATCACTTGATATGCCCCCCTGTAAAATTTTGTAAAAATCGGAATATTTTCAAAAAAAAAATGTTGTTTCACTTCTCGTGAAGACACCCCTGTATCTTCTTTATTTGTGTCCGAATTCATTTCAAATTTTTATCAGCCATACAACTCCATAAGATCACTTTGCTCGACACACAAATGCCGCCTATATCTAAAACGCCGGCCTACTGCGATAAAAAGAAAATCGCTCTTTTAGAGAAATCATAGTAGGCTTAGAGATAGACAAAAATTTTGTTAATAAAAGTTGTTCGGAATAACTTGTTATATCCCCCCTGTAAAATTTTGTGAAAATCGGAATATTTAAAAAAAAATTGTTTCACTTCTCGTGAAGACACCTTGTATCTTTTTTATTTGTGGCCGAATTCATTTCAAATTTTCAAAATGCCTGTCTGTCTGTCCGTCCGTCACGTTTCTTGTAAGCACAATAACTCACAAAATAGATCAGTAAATAAAAAAGTTATTAATTATTTAAATGTGAAAAAAACATTTTTTTAATTTTTGTTTTTGTAATTGAATAGAAAGGAGGGTCGATTTGGGCGGTTTTTGTCCCAAATTATTTTTGGATGAAAAAAATCAGAAAACATTTTTTTCAATGTCTACTAACAATAATAAGTCGATTTTACCCTAAACGGACGACCCCCCACCCCCCTAGCCCCCCTCAATCCTGAATATGCCATCACTTGCGAACAGCGTTCTTGGGGAAATATATCGCTTTCAAACTTATATTTGCATGATAAAATACCACACTACCAGACTAATTCCCTTTTAACTGTATCCGCTCTCATTTATCATTTTTTCCTTTTTTACGGGAGGGTGGTTTTACTATTTATTCGTTTACGGGAAATATAAATGCACAATATCCAAGCTTGCTCACCAGACTTGATCAGGGTATCCTGGAGTTTTTGGGGTCGCTGATTCTGAACCTGAAGTACGTTAGCGTGTATCACATCAAGTTTAAGGTCATTTGAAGGTTAAATTAAAAGAGATGACAGAGACATCCAGAAAAATAGATAAATACATTTTTGGCGTCTCTGAATTCGATTTCAGGCTTTCTTGAATCGCCCGCTGTCAATCAGAGGTCATTTCAAGGTCAAATCAATATTATGCTGGAGTGAAAACAATCTACTACTGATGGAATGTGGAAGTAGTCATTACCTGGTCAGCAATTTTTTTAAGTGTTTTTATATATTATTACCCAACCACATTGTTAATTTTAAGTCTTTTATTCTTTAGGCAGGAGTTCTAACCATTTCTGTTTCAATTATTGTATTAGTCAAACCGGGCCTGCCACGGTCACCACGACCCGGCGCTAGGCACCGTGGTTGTCTAGTTGGCCCCCGGCCAGGTTCCGGGGAGGCGCATATTTGTACGTTTAATTCAAAATACAACTCAGTTCGTACTATAAAATTAAAAATGTTTAAAACTAACATTATTTACAAAAACTACGAAGAGTATCCTATATAAAAAGTTCATATACACCGAAGCTATGCAATCTTAAGCTAGGATTGTATAGTGACTATACCATTGTTCGGAAAGGATGTAAAGTAGTCGGCCCCTGTCTATTAGATGCCAAACAAGTACAAAATTATCCTTAGTCGCGAAAATACGATGACGTTAAATAAATTAAGTAAAAATAAAAAATTCTGTGATAAAAAAATAAGCTGGTTAATTTAAGTTTACTACGACCAGCTATCTGTGACAGGGGAACGTTTCTACAGCTTGAAATACAAGGGAGGGTAAGCTGAGAGCTCTAGTAGATTCAGGACGGTTATTGAAAAATAATTTTCTGGACCCAAGAATAACATCGTTGCCTTCTGTCCCGGATTCTGTATCTATCAAATCTGGTTTTATATGAATTCGGAGAAACATTCATTGAAAAGAAGAACGACGAAGAAGATGAGATCAGCATAGCGAAGGGCAATTCTGCCTCTCATCGAGTAAAATGAACTACCATGATCAAGAAGATATACATTACATGCGAGCATCATACTGCCAACGCTGATATATGTAGTTCAAATCGCGAAAATGATAAAAGTCGATAGAAGAAGTCTGAGAAGGGCTGAAAGGGGCATCCAACTACTTAAAAAAATAATAAGAAGATAGAGGAACGGTGGGAAACGCCAACATAAATAGGAGAAAACACTATAACAAATAGGATAAAAACGTACGCAATGTTCAAACAAGGGACCTAATACATCTACTGAAAAAAAACATTAATGCTGAAAATCAACAAACTAAAATTAAAGAGACCATGTTACATGTGGATAACAACAATTGAGAGAAACGTAAACAAATAGGAAAGAACCAAGCATGCATGGAACGAGCAGCAGGAGAAATATGAATGACATAAAAAATCAGAATTATTATGCACTACTGGACCCAGAAAGGAAAGAAATAGAAGAGTTGGAAGACGAGCAACTCTAGAAGCACAATCACAAAAAGAGACCATAAATACTCCACGTCAATCAATATTCTTAATAACAGATGCATTTTAACTTAACGCCCAGCTTGGCTAATTCGTCCACAAAGTCACAACACATTTTTTAGAAATTGCTATATAAAAATTTTGAACCATCACGCGTCACCAATTTGAATAAAGCCAATGAAGCGAAATCCGGTCTACTCTGGATCTGGATCTGGATTGTTTGGCGGGGGGTGAGCTTGCGCTCACGTGCACTCTGGCCTCAATGGGGGGCCCATTGTGCTGCCCCCTTAAATGGTGGCATGTCCACAGAGCTTCTTATTCCTCAAGCCAACCAACGTATTTAAGGAGTAGGTCAGGTGAGACGCCACCTATGCTGTCCATGCTGGGACAGAAGTCCCCCAATATGGATGCTCTTTTCGTTTAGAAAGCAAGGCGAGAGCACATACTCGGTCATCCAGGTTACACCCTCTACACTGGGGGTTGTCTATGACTCCCATTGAACGAAGGTGTTTGTTTAGTCTGCAGTGACCTGTTAGTAATCCTACATACATGCGCAGATTACTCTTGAACATCTGGAGACAGTGTTTGCCTAGCTTACGATTGGGAGTGGTCAAAGCCATTCTGCTATGTCTGCAGGTGCTCAGATCACATCAACAGTCCGCGTGGCGTTTAAGTGTATAGTTTTTTAGCAGGGAACTGTGGATTGAATCTGAGAGCGCTACTGCAGGTTCCGGATCATGCAGAGCGTTCTCAAATTCCTTGCAGGCTAGAACGTCCGCTTCTTCGTTGCCCCCCTTCCGTCATGTCCTTAGTAGAGGTAATAAAGTTTAATTAACTGAGAGGCCGTGAAATTTTTAAATTTCAATATTTTTAGCGATATTTTTGAAGGCGGTTCATTTTCTTTCCAATTTTTTTTTAAATCTTTGACTACTCCAGAGATAGCTACTCATATTGAGACTTTTGGGACACCCATGTAACTTAGGTTTTTTTTGTGTGTAAACTGTACACTATGCTTTTGTTTTCCTCTTTTGTAACCAAGTACTTTACCTATTGATAAATAGATAAATAATTTACGCAGTGAAATTAAATAGTTGATAAAATCAAAAGTACATACCCCGCAAATTGAATGGCCAATGTCCCCTAGTTCCACAATAAATTACTTAAATTTTAGCTCGTTAATCGGCTAAAGAAAAAAAATGGTATAAAGTGGATATAAGAAACACATAAATAATTTTTGTATTGTTTTCTATTTCTTCTACTTTTGTTAAGAAATTGTTTGTTACAATTAATAGTAATATGCAATAACACCATGATTTATGATAATTCAATTATCATAATAAATCAATTGTTTGAAATATAGTCTCTGAAAGATTAGTTTAACAGATTCATTTAAGTCGGCGCCAATGCGTTTATTGAGAATTTTGTTAAATAATTGCCTACAACAATTAAGCTAGGACAATAATGGATTTCAATAGAGCTTTATTCTGATACTAGATGAAAGGATTAACTTTTCGTCCTTATTTGCGTCTTTTGATCTACGAGCACGTTTCGAATATTCATATACTATATTTAGTCCTACAAATTCTCACATTTCATCGATATACCCATCTAAAAAAAACATATTTTCTACACTTATCACAATTGAACTGCCATATTAACACATTTTGTTAACAAATATCATGTTAAACAAAGAACTAATTGATTTATATTTAATGATTTTTCCAATAGACAACGAAAATGAAAGAAATGGTTCATTAAAACTCATGATGGCGTTAAATAATTAGCTAAAATAATTAAAACTTCTCGAAGGATCATTTATTCTGATAGTAGACGCGGGGATAAAAAAATCAAACGGATTCGGTAAGCGTAGTATAATTATGAATAACAATAATAATGCAAGTTTAAGCAAAACTATATTCTCTGACAACTATCCAGTCTTTTTTGACAAGTTGTCTGTCAATACCTGAAACTCATGTCCTGCTATTATATTATATTTCTCCCTTACTAAAAGTAAAATATAAATAACAAATAAAAAAGAAATAATACTGATGAAACGTAATATAGAGATAACTTCAATAGTCACTGAAAAGGAACAGGAACTCTTCTTGTTCCAAGCGGATATCTTCGAGGTGTAAATGCTGGATGTTCAGTCGTTTTAGACTCCTTTGAACTAAAGTATGTGATATTTATAGAGTCTGTGATATTTGTATTATCTTTTACCTGAGGGGTTTTCGGAGATGTTTGAATCTCAGGCAATGTAATACATGCTGTTGTTTCTGGTTCTACAGAATAATCTGCCATCAACCCGTCGCCGTCGATACTAGTACTGGGTACCGGTGAACTATAATAATTATTTTCATCAGTCATTTGTACCGTTGAGCGTGACCCCATCTGATCCGCATGTTTTCTTCGAGGGACACCTTGGACGTTGACTAAATACGAATATGGCTCTGTTTGTTGTAGGACCTTACCCGGAGTAGAGTCCTTATTTAAAGGATTATTTACGCATACTGGTTCATCTTCAGTGAAAGATACATCTCGAGCCCCTCTATCATGGTATTGTTTTTGTTTGAATTTCTCCTTTTCCATGTTCCTTTGAAGATCAGGTTTCAACTGGTCGAATAAAGATCTTAGTGGCCTGCCGAACATTAACTCGCTTGGTGCCCTACCAGTAGATCGTTGAGGTGTATTTCTGAACGAGAAGAGAAACTGTTGTAGCCGAAACTGAATATCTGTCTCATAATCACTAGCTGACATCCGGGTTTTAAACGTTTTCACCACTCTTTCCGCAATCCCGTTTGATTTAGGGTAATACGGCGTGATCTTAATATGTGTAATACCATTTTCTCCACAAAATTTTTCAAACTCATCTGCAGTTAGTTGAGGTCCATTGTCACTGACTATGAATTTTGGTAAACCGTATCGCGCAAACACTTCACGCAAGGCTATAATTGTAGATTTAGCAGTAATGTTGTTCATTGGTAGCACTTCTAACCAACTCGAGTACGCATCTGTCACAATAAGCCACATTTTGTTCTCAAACGGGCCAGCAAAATCTATGTGAACTTTCGACCACGGATACAATGGCAATTTAGTATCATTCCGTCGTGATGTCTGACATGAGGTACAACGTTTGACATAGTCGTCAATTTTGTGGTTGATATTAGGCCAATAAACATGTATTCTGGCCATGGATCGCATTGCACAGATACCAGAATGTCCGTCATGTAACATTTGTAAAATCATACTTCTCAGTTAATCTGGAATACATATTCGGCCCTTTCATAAAAGGATCCCTTCTTCTAGGGATAACTCATCTCGCTTCTCATGAAAGGTTAATAGTTTGACTGGCAAATTCTTCTTATCGGGTCAACTTGAGTTCTGAAGCCGTATAACCTCCTTCAAACTGGGATCTTCACTTATTCGTTTACGTAACGTACGTTGTGTTAAGGCATGTGGTGTATTCTTAAATGTAATAACTGTCCCCGTTTAGGTAAACCAACTTCTTCTGCTTCCGTTAATTTAGTATTCGCAAGTGGTAAGCGGGAAAGCGCATCTGCTGCTGCATTATCTCTTCCAGAGTGATACGCTATAGTAAAATTATAACTGTTCAAGAGCATTGCCCAACGTAAAAGGCGATTACTAACGATCTTTGGTGTTTCGCGATTTTCACCAAATATTCTCTCAAGCGGTTTATGGTCTGTTAACAAAGTAAATGGACGTCCATACAAGAACTGATTGAAACGGGTTACTGCAAAAATGATTCCAAGTACTTCCTTATCTAGAGTTGAATATCGGGATTCTGTATCAGAAAAAGAGCGGAAAGCGTACGCTATAGGACGGAAAATATCATTTGAATATCTATGAAATAAAACCGCACCCGCACCTTAATCTGATGCATCACTGGTAACATACAGAGGTAATGTTGGATCATAATGAGCTAGGGTGTCTTTAGACGTTAGTATATTTTTCAGTTCTTGAAAAATTTTATCATTTGCCAATTCCAAAAGCTTCCTTTTTTAAGGTGTCTATGTAAAGGAGATCATGGGATGTGTAGATTCGGAAGGAAGCGTCTATAGTACGTAGCAGATCTAAGAAATGACGTAAGTTGCATTGTGTTAGTAGGAGCCGGCATACTTTGATTTGCTTGAATATGCTCATCCGTAGGATGTAATCCGTATCGGTCAATTCGATGACCAAGGAATGTTAAACTATTCTGTAACCAAGCACATTTAGCCACTTGCGTGTGTATGCCTGCCGATTGGAGACGTTGTAGTACCTGCTTAAGGCGCTGCAGGTGTATTTCTGTGTTAGGAGCTGTGATAAGTATATCATCCAAATATATAATAACGCCATCAAGTCCAAAAAGAATTTGATCCATTATACATTGAAATAAGGAAGGTGCGAATGATATCCCAAAAGGGAGACATTTATATGAAAAATAACCCTTGTGCGTTGCGAGAATCCGGGTGAAATTGTACTTGAAGATATACATCTTTTAAATCGATGCGAGAAAAATGTGTTCCACCAGTGAGTTTAGCCATTATGTCTTCGAAACGGGGTAGAGGATATTCATCGATTTGTACATGTGGATTGATAGTCACACGAAAATCTCCGCAAATTCTCACACTTCCATTTGATTTTACAACACTTACAATAGGTGATGCCCATTCAATGGAAGTGTTCATGGTATCAACTGGTTCTAGTTCATTCTCATGTACTAGTCTATCAATTTCCGCAGCTACTTGTTCCTGTAACGTAATTGGAACGGGTCTCGGTCGAAAAGTTTTAGGTTGAACTTTGCTTGGTATGTGTATTTTTGCAGTATGACCCTGAATTGTTCCCATAGTATTGCTAAAAAGTCCCTCAAAATGTTGCAATATAGCCTTCAATTCAGGCGTGAAACCAGAATGGTGTTCTGTTGGTGAAATATGCATGTTATTCCCTATCTGACATATCTTTGAACCTGGAGGCATAGGTAGTTTAATAGCTAAACACCAGTCCAATCCAAAAAGAGGAATATCATCGGTTCCAATGACATATAAGGGCAATAGAAATTTGATCCCAAAAGCCTTTACTTTAACATCTGTCATACCAAGAGTTGGTATTTCTAAATCTGTATATTTTTTCCTACCATCGAGTGAGTCGCTCCTGGATCATATAGCATATCAATATCTTGGTTGTTAATGTAAACTGAAATCATTACTTTATTTGTAGGGTGAATGTTGTGAATGTTGGAAGTATCTGTTGAAAAAACACTTCGATTTTCATTATTAAGTGATTCATTTTCCAGTGTCTCGTATTTGGGCGTCGATCATTCACCACTTGAGCATGACCCGAAACTATACATACAGCTGCAAAATGATTTAGTTTATTGCATGCCAAATAATGTTTCCCTTTTGTTGGACAGTCATTACGGTTTTGATGTGTCCATGCACCACAAGATAAGCAATGTTTATCAGCATCGAGTATTTTTATTTGATTTTTTGGTTGGCTGTTTTTGTAGATGAATATTTAGGTTTAGATTGTGATCCATACTTTTTATTTGATTCATTTACGCGATTTACATGTTGTGACTCTATTTGCATTTGCGAGGGAGATGTTAAACGTTTTGTGTGATTGCTTGTTTGTTCAAGCTTAAGTGCAGTTGACTCAACAACTTTCAATGTAGCCGCGCTTGTGGGATGCTGCCGAATAATATCTTGTTGCCATGCTGCGTTATTTACCCTAATAACTAGCTGATCATAGAACCTTTCATTTAGTCCATTCCCAAATTCTCCAGTTAAAGCTAATCCCCGTAAGGTCGTTATGAACTTTGTTACAGTTTCATCCTCATCTCTCCATGGCAAAGCGAAAGTAACCCGCTCTGATAAAACAAAAGTTTTTTTTCCATAATAATTGTTCAAAACACCAACAATATCCGCATATGTCTGTGAGGTCACACTATCCGGTTTAAAATAATCAACCAATATTTTAAATGGAACAGGTCCTACCTTAGTCAAAAGGATATTCCGTTTATGGGCACCCATTTTAACCGCATCTAGACAATGTATTGCTATTTCTAGCTCAAAACGCTGTATATAATATTCCCAGCCTTCCTTTGTCCGGGGCATATTGATCAAACTTAAAATTTCGTGCAGAATCGTTAGCAATATTCAATATTCAATATTTCACTGATATCGTCTTCCTGACACTACCTACACTCGTCGCCAAAATCTAGTATAATTGTGAATAACAATAATAATGCAAGTTTATGCAAAACTATATTCTCTGAAAACTCTCCAGTCTTTTTTAACAAGTTGTCTGTCAATACCTGAAACTCATGTCCTGCTATTATATTACAGCAAGGATTGCGACCTCTGGAGTGTTTCCGTAAGTACGTGCATATAGACCAACTGACATACGCATAACAATATTCTATAGTAGTTTTGGAACTTGATAAAAGTTCAAAAATCGTACAATTTTTTAGAGTAGAATAAAAATTAACTAATTAAATATGATTTTTATTAGCGAGAATGAGTGCTGACGTGCTGAACGTGAATAGAGCGTACACCTAGCTGGTTGTGTAATATGCAGTAGAGATAAGGAGATGCAAATCTGTATTTTGTTCAAATAGCTTATTTTCAAATTAACTTAAGAGTATAATCTGCGGTCAGTGAAATGAAGAAACGAATTATTCGGCTTATTTTTGAACATAGAAACTTCAAATTTTGTACGTATGTATTAAAATATATATTCTAGTTCGTCACGTTTTTATTTTTTTGTTTTAGTCAAAAACACGTGATCAACGAAAAAATGGACGTCGAAAAATTGGAATTTACAAAAAACGAAATCGTGACGACCTAGATAGTCCATAATTAATTACGTGGATAAAATATAACCTCTTGTTTTTCAAACATAGATTCAATAAATAGTTTCCAATTTTGCCGTCAACAGATGGCACTCGCCTCGGCATTCGCATAGCTTTACACGCTCTCAGACTTTAGGGAGGAACTTGTTGTCATGGAGACCTGACGCGAATGAATGCTTGCCAGGGAAGCATTTAGGAGTTCTGGTAATATCTTAAATTTATTTATAAATTATTTTATCTTACAGGAATGACTTAATAGATGAAATTCTTGAAAATGTTAATACATAAATAAAAGGTGCCAAATAGAGAGGACCGTTTTGTATAAACACTCCTACAAATTTTATTATGAAAATTTGAATGCGGTTTTTAGTTAGGTCAGAAATCAATTTATTCGAAATTATTACCAAGCAAAATGTACAGGGTGTCCCAGTCAACGCGCTATGCTGGGTTTTCTCGGTAGTTTCTGAGATAAGTTTATGGTTCAAAATCCAATCTGACGTAGGTTTTCCGAGGAATCTCATACTGCTAAGATATTTAGGAATCCAAAATGACGGACGAATTTCGTCATCTACGATCCTATTCGACTGAAAATCGATATCTGGGGGTTTTCGGGGATGCGGTTTACGAATTTTTGGTCAAAATTTAGGAATCCAAGATGGCGGACGAATTTCGTCATCTATGGGCCTATTCGACTGAAAATCGATATCTGGGGGTTTTCGGGGATGCGGGTTATGAATTTTTGATCAAAATTTAGGACTCCAAGATGGCGGACGAATTTCGTCATCTATGGTCCTATTTGACTAAAAATCGATATCGGAGGGTTTTCGGGGATGCGGGTTACGAATTTTTGGTCAAAATTTAGGAATCTAAGATGGCGGACGAATTTCGCGATCTATAGTCCTATTCGACTGAAAATCGATATCTGGGGGTTTTCGGGGATGCGGGTTACGAATTTTTGATCAAAATTTAGGACTCCAAGATGGCGGATGAATTTCGTCATCTATGGTCCTATTTGGCTGAAAATCGATATCTGGGGGTTTTCGGGGATGCGGGTTACGAATTTTTGATCAAAATTTAGGACTCCAAGATGGCGGACGAATTTCGTCATCTATGGTCCTATTTGGCTGAAAATCGATATCTGGGGGTTTTCGGGGATGCGGGTTACGAATTTTTGATCAAAATTTAGGACTCCAAGATGGCGGACGAATTTCGTCATCTATGGTCCTATTTGGCTGAAAATCGATGTCTGGGGGTTTTCGGGGATGCGGGTTACGAATTTTTGGTCAAAATTTAGGAAACCAAGATGGCGGATGAATTTTGTCATCTGTGATCCTATTCGAATGAAAATCGATATCTGGGGATTTTCGGGATGCGGGTTACGAATTTTTGGTAAAAATTTAGGAATCCAAGACAGCGGACGAATTATAACTATATTTTGACCCCCCTTTATTTATGTTATTATTGGAGACAAAAAAAAGTTTCGTATAAGAGTTGTAAGGTTGTATACATATTTTTTTAAATGCAATTAAAAAACAATTGCTTGGATATGTCACGTGATATAACAATGAAGGTTGCTTTTTAAATGAAAAACCCTGTATATTTTTACATATTCTTTTAGATCCTTTATCCCCGATTTCAAACATATAAGGATCTAGCTGTAATATTTTTTGATATATCGGACATTAAATATGCTCCAAACATGCATATAGGTATTTTAGGGTTTCTGACGGAGCGCAGTCAGTGGCGGATTTAGGGGGGGGGGGGGGGGGCTATAGGGTAAAATCCAAGCGCGGCAATTTTTTTGAAAAACACCAAAGACATAAAAACAAAAAATTATTATTATTAATATGTTATATCAGAACATGTTTAATTTATTTGAGAACGTGTTTTTTATAATAACTAGACTAAAGTTCCTTATTATAGTCAACAGTACAGGGTGGGTGTGCAAACGTTAGAACCTCATTTAACTTCTTTATTTTTGGAGTTACGTAAATACGTTCAAAAATAAAAGTTATGAGATATCACATGTATTTTCCAAACATCATTTCAGCAAAACAATTCAAACAAGTCGAATTTCGGAGATATGAGCTTTACCTTGGTTTTACTTCCACATCCAGTGGAAGTATAGTAACGCCAAAAAAAAATTTTTTAAATTTTTATTGTTCAAATAGGCTCAGAATGTCATGAAACGTCGAGATTTTAAGTTTGAGCGAAAAAAAAATTTCTGTCTGTCGGTCTGTAACTTTTTTGTGCGCACGTTTACTCTGTAACCGTTTAAGATATTGACTTGAAATTTGGTACACAAATGTACTTTAACGAGATCTGGAACTAGATTATATTTTCATTTTGTTCCGTCAGAGGGTTGGGGGGTAAATTGAGGTAAATTTGAGGTAACCAGCTAAATCAAGCAGCTAAGAGTCCAGAAAATTGGTATTTAGTATATACAAGAGAAGCTAAGGTCTCAAAAAATGTTTGGCATTAGCCACCCCCACCCCATTACTAAATTTTTTCGTTGTGAATGAGTTGGATCGAAAATCTGGATGCGGAAGTAGTGATTCCTTGGGCAGCGGTTTTTTTAAATAGAACACCCCCATATATTTTTACACCATTTGAAAGGCCATAGAAAAATCTTTTCAATGATATATGACCCAGTATTTTTCTTAAAAACTATAGTAGATATTAAGTTTTATATTTTCTTACATTAAGTCATGGTAGTCCGAAAAATATATACAGTCTGTTTCACTTTTTAATTTTTTTTTCCGATTTGAATCTAATTTTACTTATGGAACAAATTAGGATCTACTTATTACCAGAAAAAAATTCACGTCCTACAAATGCAAAGCCACCTGCGGTACCAAAATATGCGGATAAAATCAAAAAATCATATTAGGCATATTTTTATTGGAAAATTTTGTTAATGAAAGAATTGTTCAGAAACCTTAAGTCCAAAATTTAATCAAAAAAAATATATAAATTTTTATTAAAATAATGTCCAAGTCCGAAAATATCATTTGAATGGGTTTTTTCGTTTAGAAAACTGTACTATGACAATTTTGTTTGAAATTAAACCCAAGCTGCCAGGTAGTTGTAAAACAGTTTTTTTTTTAAATACCTAATTATTTTTTTTCATTTTTTAATTTTGATTAAATTTTGGCCATTTTGGACAATTCTGAACAAGTTTTATTAACAAAATTTTCCGATAAAAAAATGCCTAATATGATTTTCCGATTTTCTCCACATATTTTGGTACCGCAGGTGGCTTTGGTACCGTAGGAGGCGAATGTTTTTCTGATCATAAGTAGATACTAGTTTGTTCTATACTTAAGTAAAATGCGATTCAAATCGGAAAAAAAATAAAGTTATTGGGGTGTTACCATTTCAAGTGAAACACACTGTATCAATTATTGAAATTCTCCATTTTATTTAAAATAAAGTGAAATTAGACAGAACTAACATATTGTTTATTTTAATTTACATACTTTTGTTTTCCATGGCTAATTTGATAAATTGTAAATTTATAGTAAATTAGACAAAATTTGTTTAAGATAAGTACCATGTATTATATTATAAATACAAAGCTTTTTTGATGGCGTTTCAAATGGTACATATATGGAGTGTTCCTTTAAAAAAAAGCAAAGTAAAGTTCATATCTCCGAAATGCGACTTTCAATAGGCATGTCCACAAAATTTTAATTTCAATTGGGAATGGTAGAATTATCGATATTGTACACTAATTTAACAATAAAAAAAAACCGCTGCCCAACTTCCACATCCAGATTTTCTATCCAAGTCACTCACAACGAAAAAATGTTGTATGTGGAAATAATTGTTTAATAATATAATATTTGAAATTCTCTACCTCAAAAACCCATAAAACGATACCCCACATCGGTAATAGGGTGAGGGTGGTGATAGAGGGTGGTAGTGGGGGTGGATAAGGTAAAAAAATATTTTGAGGTTTCTAGTTCTTGTACACACACTAAATTAATTTTTTTTTCATCCCCTTTAATAATGGGGTGGGGGCTAATGCCAAAATTTTTTTTGAGACCTTAGCTTCTCTTGTATATAGTAAATACCAATTTTATGAACTCTTACCTGCTTGATTTACCTATTTACACCAAATTTACCCCAATTTACCCCCAACTCTTCGACGGAACAAGATGAAAATATAATCTAGTTCTAGATCTCGTTAAAGTACATAAGTGTACTAAATTTCAAGTCAGTATCTCAAACGGTTCCAGAGTAAACGTGCGCACAAAAAAAAAGTTAGACCGACAGACAGACAGAATTTTTTTTGCTCAAACTTAAAATCTCGACGTTTCATGACATTCTAAGCCTATTTGAACAATAAAAATTTTTAAAAAATTTTTTTGTCGTTACTATACTTCCACTGGATGTTGAAGTAATATATGTATCCTTATTTTGCCAGTTATTCGTAATAGGCATCACCCCAACATAACGAGGATTTTTGGTAATTTTTCAATAAAAATTCTTGGCCTATGAAGTAAAAAAATATTTTGAGGTTTTTGGTTCTTGTACATACACTAAATCACACTTTTTTTCGTCCCCTTAAAAAGTGGGGTAGGGGTGGTAATGGGGGTAGCTAATGTCAAAAATTTTTTCGAGACCCTAGCTTCTCTTATATATACTAAATACCAATTTTACGGACTCTTACCTGCTTGATTTACCTGTTTACCTCCCCATTTACCCCAATTTACAACCCAACCCTTCGATGGAATAAGATGAAAATATAATCTAGTTCCAGATCCCGTTAAAGTACATAAGTGTACCAAATTTCAAGTCAATATCTTAAACGGTTCCAGAGTAATCGTGCGCACAAAAAAGTTAGACAGACAGGCAGAATTTTTTTTTCGCTCAAACTTAAAATGTCGACCTTTCATGACAGTCTAAGCCTATTTGAACAATAAAAATTTTCAAAAATTTTTTGTTACTATACTACCACTGGATGTGGAAGTAATCAATATTCTATTTTCAAGAAAAAGAACGCCATTGCCATGTAAACCGGAAGTGATATTTAAAATTTACATGCCTTTTTTTACTTTCCTTTAATGCTTTAATAGTCAATTAAGAACATAAATAATCCGATCAATTCTTCTTTGATGTTCAATTATATGTTTCTTAACGGCATAGATTCCCCGAAAAAAAAAAAAAAATACTTATCTCAAAAACTACCGAGAAAATCGGACATAACACGTTAACTAGGACACCCTGTACACTGTAAATATACATTATGTACCTACAGATAGTTTTTTCTTTTAATTAAAAACCACTGCCTAAGGAATCACTACAACCGCATTCAGTTTTCCTACTCAAATTACTTTAAATAAAAATTCTTGTGCACCCAACGCGAAATTCGACTCTGTACGACAGAAATATGTTTGAACTATTTCTCTTATATATTACACAATATGTTATTCTCCGCCTTTTTACTTGGTCGGCATATTTCATTGATCAAAGGTGCACGCCCACCCGTATATACCTTTTTCATATATATCAATGAAAATATGTTTTGTCTTAACGCAGATTATCCTCTTAAACTAATATTCTTTTCGAGAAATTGGTATTTGTATTACTTGGGACCCTGTGTATTGAACAACGTATTATAAATGCACTATTGGATGCGTTTTTTAAATTTCATAAGTTTGGCAAATATACGATATTCCCTTGGTCAGTTAATTGCATTTTAACAGCACGCTATACTTCCTTTAATTACTCCGTGCACTTACATATAATTAAATTAACCATAAATAACATGGGAAGTTATTACCTTTGTACAAGGTGAAACTAATATCTGTTTTCTAAGAGTAAACATCAATTTACGTGTTGTTGAAAGAGTACGAAGTATGTGAAGGTGGAGAGACAGGAGAAAGCTGAAGGAAACCTGATTATCTGAAGTGATTCGAAAACGATTTGAATTCATTAAGCAGAAGCAGAAGGAAGCGAAAAAGTAATTTAGTTAAAAGCAAAAGAGTAAATAAAGCCAGGTTATTTGCGTTTTCGGTTCCTTAGCTATAAATATGAACAGAAAGGAAGATAGTAATGAGTCAAGTATACACGTTAATCTGTAGGACTCGTAAAAATACGCCTGAAAATTGAACTTGGTACTGATTACTGCCCCAAAATCACATTAAATGAACCATGAGATACAGTATTACAAGACCAGAGAGAGCAATAATATCTATACAGGGTGTCCATAAAATCTCGATCAATTTTGGTGAAAACTTAACTAATTCTAATTTTTTTTATAGGCACCGTTATCTAGTTGAGGAATGTTAGAGGAAAGAATAGCTGTTGTCTGTGCATTTTTAAGTGCTACATAAATTTGAAGAAGATTATGCAGCACGGTAAACTATATATTAGGATCTCCTTGAGGCATTGAATCTCTATGGCCACTTAAACAAACAATAAGTGTGGGCAAGGAGCGAAATGCAACTTTTCAATGGCAACGCAACGGTATGGCACTTTGCAGGGTATAATGGCCTACCTGAATTCTGTTCATCTACTACGCTTTATATTCATTGGTATTTGTACACAAGACACCGAATATTCGCTCTTGCCGAAATACATTTCATAAAATGACCAGTAACCACGACTAATTTTCCTTCTAGTTGTGGAATGTTAGAAGAAAGAATAGCTGTTATCTGTGCATTTTTAAGAGTGCTACATAAATTTGAAGGAGATTATGCAGCACGGTAAGCTATATATTAGGATCTTCTGGAGGCTCAAACCACAAAAAGTGATGAGACTACATTTCATCTCTATGGCCACTTAAACAGACAATAAGTGTAGGCAAGGAGCGAAATGCAACTTTTCAATGGCAACGCAATGGTATGGCACTTTGCAGGGTATAATGGCCTACCTGAATGCTGTTCATCTACTACGCTTCATATTCTTTTGAATTTTTACACAAGACACCGAATATTCGCTCTTGCCGAAATACATTTCATAAAATTACCAGTAACCACGACTCTAATAACTTCTTCTTTTTTTTTTTGAGAAGGGGAAACCCACACGGGCTGCTCCAACTTGGAATGAGTCTGGGTGTCAGCCTCTAACTGACTAAAATTCCTCCTCCTAGGGCTCGTCTGTAAAGAATACTCCGAGGGCACTGCATCCTTCTGGGCTTATTGTGCTCTCCCTATCTTATTTTGCACTATCCATTTTGATACTCGTGTATCACTGACAGATGATACAGGTCTGAAAATGGGCGAGTTATGATTGTCTCCGGGTCTGTTTGTGTTTGCCCGTAGATATTATAACTCACTCTACCTATTTTTCCTGCGCCGTTGGCAGCAGGTCTGAAAAAAATTGGCAGAGTGGTAGTTGCCAGGTCCATTGCCTTTCCCCGTTGATATTATATCCTTCAGTCCAGACCCTGCAGTCGTATAATATGCTTTGTCAGCAACGACTTCGCTACGCGGCGCGGCGTTCTTCGCTGGACACCTCCCCAGTCAAGTCCTCGTCGCACGCGATGTCGCTCTACTTCGGTGCTCTGTTCGGCAATAGCCTCGCCACGCGGTGTCCATTGACGACCCATAACTCCGTGAAGTCCACACCGCTAGTAACGTTGCTTCACTTTGCACCTCTGCATCACTTTAATGAGGACCGCTGCAGCCTCCTCATTGCGATGCTGTTTTATCTGGAATGGACCTATTTTCCCTTTCCTTCATCCTTTTGAAGGTTGCTCTCCCAGGCTATGCTCCTTGTCAGCAACGGTCTCGCTACGCAGTATTCCTTGATGGTCCGTCACCCCAGTCAAGTTCTCGTCGCTTGCGACGTTGCTTCATTTACTAAGGACCGCTGTAGCCCCCTTACCATGATGTAGGTTTATCTGCACCTTTAGGTGGAATGGGCCTATTTTTTCTCTATACTTTCTGTGGTTCCCTGGCTCGGGAACCCAGACGAGAGGCTCGGGCGCTCTGAAAGGTCCCCTTCCTCTCCACAAGTAAAGGGGAAAGGATGGTCGCCACTCACGGAGCTCCTTACATACGTGGAAGGTATTTGTACACAGGGGTGTGCCTGTGCCCCGAGGTTTGTCGCTAGTGGTCGGGCTCCTCCCCGACCATAGGTCCCCTCGGCAGTATGACCACGTTAACCTTACTCCTCGCGGAGTCTGGCCGTTCTCCTATCCGCCACCAGGAGAGACGCCTGGCAGGTGCTCAACCCCCCCACTCTCGTGAAAGGATGGTACCAGCTTCATATGATAAATTTTTTAATTTTTTAAAACATGCCTCGACGATAGCTATTCCCTCTTCTAATATTAACATTCCTCAACTAGTTGATGCCTATAAAGAAAATGATCAGGACTTTGTGGACATATTGTGCAACAAAATCACGATGAAATATATAAATTCGATAAATTCTTACCTATTTTCTTTCTACAAAAATGCTGAGATCGTCGATTTCCAGTTGTAAAGTGGTATTTTTTGACCTGCACTCAATTTCACTTCCGGTTTTCGCGAAAGTGATACCAACTTTGTTATTTAAATAGACCATCCTATATATTTCTACACATTTGGATGGGAGATATAAAGCGTTTCCATTCCACATTTCTTTGTTATAGCTTCTTTATTTTTTATGCTATAGAAATAGACAAAAAATCATTTGTAAGCCTAGTTCTCGTCTTTCATTTTGATTGTTAGTATTTTTGACTAATAGTTTCTGAGATATTTAACATTTGAACTAAATACTTCGTCTTATAAATGTTCGGACGCTATCTTTATACTTCGTTAACTCCGAAACCATTAATTTTACAGAAATTAGAAAAATACGAAATTTATCTCCGATTTAGTAGCTTTCTTATTTGTCTCTAGCATGTTTTCCCTCAATGCAATACTTTTCCAGTTATTTGACAAAAATCATTCTTCTTCTTTGTCAAGGTAATGTCCCAATTTTTGAAGTTGTTATAACTTAAAGACTATCAATTCAAATGAAAAGTTGCATAAAGCCGTTTCTTCTCAAAATTGGATTCTCTTCTATAAATTAGCTCCAGCTGGAATATTTCTTGTTTTGAATAATTAGATATAACAAAACGTTTTAAAAATTCATCAAAATTGGTTCTGTTTTTGAGAGTTAAAATTAAAAACCTTCATCGACTCGGCTATATGTCAAACAATAATAAATTGCTCCATATTTGGCGGTATTTTTAGGAAAATAACAGGCTTACTACGTAAAGTAAACTAAGCAGTCAAACAATTTTAGTTAATCTAGGTTTACGAGACATCGAATTATATTTCGTCAAAAGAAGCCAAAGCCTAAAATTTTTTTATGTTGAGCTCTGATTACACACATTTCTTGCGATTTTAAATATTTTCTCGATGTTTTGTTTTAGCTGAAGACTCAGAAAAGACTCGCAAGATAGATGGCAACTTACAGGTAGCAGCACTGTAATTACATAATGATTTAATGTATGAGTAGATCATTATTTCATGTTTAAATGTGTTTAACATATTCATGCAATAGCAGATCGTTCGTGGTCAAAGTTGTTTTACGTAATAATTTATTTATATTATTAATATTAATTTGTTGAGGGCGGTTCTAGGCTGGCACACTGGTGGGGGAGGTGGAGGAGGGGGGTAGTAATTGACAGGGCTATGGTGAGAAAATACGGGCCTTTCCCGAAAATTGATGAGCGGAGGGGAGAAATCCGAAAAAAATTGTATGAGCGAGGGGAAGAAATCCGAAATTTTATGAGCGAGGAGGAGAAATCAAAAAAAATATTTGATGAACGGAAGAGAGAAAGAAGAGAAATCGAAAAAATATTGGATGGTTCCGGGTGGGGGGGGGGGGTAATTA
Source organism: Rutpela maculata (assembly GCA_936432065.2). NCBI lineage: Eukaryota > Metazoa > Arthropoda > Insecta > Coleoptera > Cerambycidae > Rutpela > Rutpela maculata. Next base: position 269,695,382 of record OW386285.2, read on the forward strand.
TCACCATTACCCCCCCATAAAACCGCCCATGAAATGAATTTCATTAAGTTTTTTAATAACTTCAATCTTCAATAATGCCACTCCCTTCACTATTGATAAATTGTTTATAAAATAAACCCACAAATAAACAACTTGATCAATGAACTTAACACACATAACACTTATTGGATTAAATAACTTGGAGGGAATGCACATTTGGTTTTACCATCGATTTTTTATCTTTTATTAACCATATTTAAACAAATTCTAATTTGAAGACATTCAATTTATGCCTGGGTGGTCCACATCAATCTTTAAGTACTCAATTAAAAAAAAAATTGCAATAACAATAACCATTTCGCATTTTAATATTTCCATTAAAGTTAATTAAGACAAACAATAAAGTACATTTGACTAGTAAGTCCGTTATTAACTTTCTATTAAATTACCGTATTAGACAAGACACTATAATTATAAATAATTTTATAGAATTATTTTTATAATGAATGAAAAACAGAATTTCTGAATGATTGACGTTACTATTGTGTGCACACATACTGTGATAAATTAGAGATTTAGTTAAGTAGGTCGTTGGTCCATCATACTGCAATGTAAATAAGTGCAAAGACACTAGTTTCTAAGTTTGTATGGAATACAAATATATAAGTATCTTTGCCTCATAAAACGTTTACTAATTCCAGATCACAGAAAACGTTAATTAGTCATTTAGTTTTATATCAGACCAGAATACAATAAAATTTTATCAATGAGCTAACGTATAAATTTCTTTTTACCTTTTACCAACACATATAATAATTTACGGTACATTGAAACAAATAATATAATTAACAAGCCAAAAACTACATTTTGAAGCTTTTTATCCTTATTGGGATGATTCAGTACCTTTTCAGCAGAGGGTCGTCGATTATTTCTTCTTCAAAAGATATTAAACAAAAAGGTTTTCAAAAGTTTATTTGTATTATTCTATGGACAATTATATATTATTTGTATTTTTATTACTTAATTTTCCAAAATTTCACTCAAGAATATATCAACAGAAAATTATAAAATGCAGAAACATCAGCGGAGTGATTTCAGACTTACGATTTTATTTTCGGGCGGACTGCCACTCTGATATATCGGACGTGGTCATGCATCGTTTATTTTTAATTTTTCGAAAAAACTCTATTTCAAATTTTTCATCCAAAAAGGTCCATGCCTTATACTGGTTATAGAGACTGATCGACAGAATACTTAATTTTCGATTTTTATTAGGAAACTGTTCGGTATTTGTAGAATTTATAAAAAAAATCAAGTTTTCCAGGATTTTTAGATTCGCTTTTGTTTTGTCAAATTTCTCACAAACGTCACCTAATGGACTTAATCGAGCCCTACAATCGCCATTTTTTAAAATCAAAATCGGACCTTCGGTTCGGGAGTTATCAATTTGGAAAATCATACTCGGCCTTGGAAAAAATACTTGCGGTCAACGGATTCAGGCCGCCAGCATTAGGCTTTATTTGTGGCCGTGTACCTTCGATCCCACCAAGTTTCATCGAAATCGATCAATATCCTGGGCAGTTATCGTGCTTCCTAGCTCGATTTCGAGAAAACCAGTTTTTTGCAAAGAAATTCAATTTCCACTTGCTTTTCGACATAGTCTCTGGTATACTTATCTGTAGATCGTTGCCAGCGGCACCATTTCGTTTTGTAATATCTAGATCCGACTGCCCGTTACTGAGTTATTCAATTTTTCCCGAAAAACTCGAAACGTCTATATCGGGTACTTCCGGTTTCCAAACGGAGCCGAGCTTCCAGCGTTAAGATTTTCTAAATGCCTCCCATTAACCACCCAAGTTTCATCGAAATCCGAAAACGGACTAGCGTGACAGACAGACCGACAGACAAACAGACCGACTGACCGACGGACGGAATTTTCTAAATTCGCTCTCGAGTCGATAGATACGACTTTCATTTCGACGGGACGCCGGAAAAATGCAAAACGTATACTACATTTTTTTCAAAATGTATTAACAAGCTAAAAACGTACTCTTCGCCAGTTTACTGATCTTTTTATATAATTGTTACACATTCTATAGGATGATACTCTTCGCAGTTTTCTTGTAAATAATGTTAGTTTTTGGACATCCTTAAATTTTGTGATACAAACTTTGTCGTGAAAAAACAATATATGTACAATATGAAAAAAAAAAAATAAAAAAAAAATCCAACCTGTCTGGGATTCGAACACGCGATTTTTGGATTGCAAGGCAAAGCAAAGCAAAAAGCAAGAGACATTTATTTAAATTTTACAAGAATGTGCCTCACTGGCCCGGAGCCAACCAGATGAACACGGTGCGGCGTGTAGCGCCGTGGAGGATATAGGCATGACGGGGATGGTCCGGTTTGGCTAAACGATAATTGATAAAACTGTTAAAACTCCTATTGTAAAATTAACAATAAAATCGCCGTCCACATGGACCTAAAACTAATTCATATAAAACTTAGAAACTAGTCACTGGTTGTAGCACTGAATAAATTTAGGCTGTTGACTCGAATTGCCGACCTGGCGGTCACCCTGATGCCAGTAATATGTGGTGGAAAAAGAATAGGGTTTAAAATGTTTGAATTTTTAAAAAGGTCATCGGCCAAAGGGAATTTTTTATAAAAAAAGAGGACAAAAAGAACAATAAGTATAAAAACGAGAACAGAAATAGAACATAAAGAAAGAGAAAAGAAATGATTGGAAAGATGAAGCTGAGGAAAAATCAAAGGAGGGGAAATGGTAGGTTGTTGTATAGGAAAGTATGACTAGGGAATAGTTTGCTAGAAGATAGATAGATAGATATCTCCGAAATTATTATTCCTACTTCAATAAACAAAAAATATAATTAATTCCCAGTTTGTACTTTCTGTAATTGGTCTGTAACATTTTTTCGATAAAGTAATACTTTTCGAGATACTTGACGAAAGCCGTTTGGAAATACGGTTTTTTAAGCTAAAATCGCAATTTTGAAGTCGTTATAACTTAAAAGCTATCAATTTATGTGAAAAATTGCATAGAACCTTTTCTTCTTAAAATTTGATTCTACTTAACCTTCAATAAATATATATATTTTTTAAGTGCCACCCCTGAGAGGGGGTGGCATCCACCCCCTATAAGTTAGCAAGCCTCCGCACAATCTAGAAACTTTTCTGTGAAGCATTTACTATTATACTGCCAAAAATGAACGAAATCCGTTCAATATGACATTATTCCGAAGTTTTGCATATTTTTTACCTCTAGGTACTGTACTATAATATTTAGCAAGATTTCTATTTAAGTACAAGCGACCAAAATAAGAAAAAAAAATTATTTAAATTAAATGATTACTAACTTTCTTATTTACTGATTGATTTTCTTAAAAAAGAATGGGGTTCTTCATCTAGCTAACACTAACTTACCTTCCAAATTTCAATACAATCTGACTTTTCTTCCTTAAGTTATCATGTTTACAAGAAACGTCACAGACGGACGGACGAACATTTTGAAAGTTGTTCAGAATTCGTTCACTAACACAATGATACGAACATTTTTTCTCTAAGAGCGATATTTCCGGTTTTAGAAATGTGCAGATCAAATGCAATATGCTCTTTGATTTTGTGAAGTATAATAATAATAGCGTTAGGTCAATACAGCATACAAAGATAATAATTATTTTCTAATTTTATAGTAGACTAGGCCACTTTTTAAATTTTGCAATTGTGAAGACCTTTCAAATAACAATGTGGCAACAAGGGTTTTTATAGTAAATAAGGCCTGCTGAATACGAAAATCGCTGTTGACACTTCGAAATTTTGAGCGGAAATGAAATATCCAAGATGGCCTCCAATATTGCTCTGCACATATAATAGTAGTTTGTGCAACAAGAGTGGATATGATATTTAATCGCACGACGCCGTAGGCGGAGTGCTCAAATCTTTTGAGTGCGATATGGATAATCCACTCGAATTGTGCATTATACTTTTCCTACGACCAGCTTAAAAATAAACTACAAAATTTATTAAACATTAATATATTACACAAATACACACCGATAGTTACTTTGACAGCTTACACACTAACGTGATTTTAAAACGAATAGTTGCCTATGTACTTTATACACGAATTGTGCTAAACGAAAAATCCCGTACGAGAATTGCCGACCTGGCGGTCTCCCTCGGTGTCATATCATATCAATCCTAGATCGGATATGAAATACAGGGTGTAATCAGTTTCATGTCATTAAAAAAAAACTGGTGGTGGGGAACGACTAAACGAACAAAAAACCTTATGTAACATGGGGTATAAACCCCATAGTTTTAGGAAAAATAAATAAATAAAAATTTCGAAAATTTTCAATAATATTGTTTGAGAACTGCTGGAATATTTAGATAGGCTTTTATCTTCACGTATGTCGACGCCTCTATCCATCAAATACGCTAATTACGGCTATTTCAAAGTGTTCGCGCTCCTTTGTTAGAGACCGCGCGTCGGCGACGACACAAGTTGATAATCACACTTTTTTTATGGTTTCTTAAAAGTAGGTAACGTAAGGTCTTTAGCGGTGCAGTAAAGGTGAAAGACGTCAGCGTTTTCTGAGTGCTCATTAGATCTGAAGAAACCTATACTCTCCCTTGTGCAATATTTTAGTTTCTGTGGGCACTTCGTTAAGTACACACGTCGAACCCGTTCGTTGTTTTTGTATGCGTTTTTGTTCTTTTTGAATTTTGGGCCACGTATTTACAGTTAAGATTTATTTTATTAACTTACAGTTCAAGTTGTTCGGTTATTGATTACGTACAGACACTACTTGTGTTGCTTTTTGGATTTTGGACCAAGTTTTTATTTTTATTTTCTTTATTGACAACGTTAGTTGATAATTTAGTGTGGTATTTTAATGTGCATAGAAACCATAAAAAATGGTCCTAATTTACCAAATTTATTGAACGGAGTGCGTATGTCCTTAGTTCGACGTGCCGAAAAGTATATTGATTCAGACGGAAGCCATTTCGAACAATTTATGTTAATTTAGTTTTCGATACCTGATTGGCAATTCGTTAAATAAATCAGATTTTTTCCTAACTTAAAATAGACATAATTGTTTTCTGTTATCGTATCTCAGACGTTTAACTCTATATTTCTCAATGTCATGGAATAATTACCCGTTTTTTAAGTTTAACCCAGAACACTCATTTAGATTACAAATGTTAATAAACCACATTTAAATGTGATAAATTATAAACAACAATAAAAGCTCCAATATTTTGTTCTAAATTAAAAAAAAACACACATGTAAAGAAATGGTGTTCAGGCGATCATCAAAGTTGCCGCCCTTCTTTGCTTTGAAACTGCGGGCCGGCGAGAACGAGTCGGTCGGTAATCTTTGCACTTTTTTATGACAATTCAAAAGTTGTATAATTGGGAAGTACACGTCCATTGACTCAGAAAGGCAGTGGTTCTCAAATGTTTCCTACCCTGATATTCAAACTGTTAACCTAGGTCAATTTTCTTCAAAGTGCCCCCAGAGGAAAAAGTCAAAAAGGTTTTTTGTTTGTCTAGTCGATCCCCATTACCAGTTTTTTTAATGACATGATAATGATTACACCCTGTATATCCGTTCAGTTAACTGGAATTGCCTACTTATCCATTCTAGAAACTGTACAGAAAACAGCAAATTTACATAAGGGAGTAGAAAAATTATTTTTCCTATATTTGCACATCCTATTTGCGCAATTTCTATTGCAGCCACATGCAAGAATATCCAAGCACGCTTTGAGCACGGGCTCTAGGGTCATCCGCACTGATAATAAAGAATCATCCCGCTCCATCGATCTGCTTTCTTTTGGGTCCAGTAAATCTGGCTGTGGACAGTATGCGTTTTCCCAAATGCATACCTACAGTATATACTTATGTATAAATTTCAATAAGGCAAAAGTCCGATTTAAAAATTTTTCACTTACTTGAAAGTGGCATCTTTTAACATGCTGAGTAGAGCGTCGCTTGTTGGCTGTAAGGCCTCTGACTTTTTTACTGCTCCAAACAGATAATGTCTGACCACATCTCCTGTTGCTATATCAGCATCAACCTGAAATACATACCGAAATCTTTATATGCCGGCAAAAATGTTAAGAACTTATAAATATATTTGTAATTTATTTAATATAGACCTTATAAAGTTTTACTAGGAATTTATCCACATTTTGAGCTCAAACTGTACGAGGGGTGGTTTTCCAATGTCATTGAGTAGTACGCATTCCTCAGTTTTAAATAATGTCCATGCCGTCTTTTTCAATATGCGTGTGAGTGCCTGGGAGGCCAATATAATGTTCTTCTAGGAAGTTGTGAGCCTTGAGCTTAAAGAATGAATCGGTACATATTTCCGTTTCGTTGCAGTCCCATTCATCAACCATGCACATTACGCACAGGCCATTTTGTCGAAGTGGTGAAGTAGCAAGAAAATATCAGTGTTCCCCTCAAGTACCACGCCGCGGCGTTGGAATAGTTGCTGTGAACCTACTGTGTACTAAACCTACTGTGTAACGTACCTCATTGAAATCCATATTCCATATTTATTTACTTGCCACAAAATTCCGGGCTTTAACATGTCAATAGAAGATATACTGTTGGTTCGTACTCACACATCCGGCTTTGAAGCCAAGAAAAAGTAAAGACTGTGAAAGGCTGCCATAAACTTATAACTACCATTTAGAGTATGTTATATTATAGCCTAGTTTAACAAATTTATTTCTTAATTACACAGGTCAACATTTGATCTAAGAACCATCACCACACTTTACCAGAGTATATATAGTTTTTTTGGGTCGCTGATTCCGAATCCGAGATTGGTTAAGCTTCATCACGTCAGGTTCTTGGTCATTTGAAGGTCAAACTAAGAAAAAGTGTTGTAAAAACTTTGAAAAAATTTGAATTCAAATCCGCTGTTATTTTTACCCTTCAAGAACATTAGAACATCTAGTGGTCATTTCAAGGCATTTTGAGATCATTTTGAGGTTAAATTGAGAAAAAGCGACTAAAAAGTCTGAAAAAATGCCTACATGGGTTTTTGGGTCACCGACCTCGAATTCGTGGTTGGCTGGACTCTATCAGATCGGATTCAAGATCATTTGAAAGTCAAACTGAAAAAAGTGGTGAAGAAAATTTGAAAAAATGTATGTTTATGTTTATGAGGTCGGTGAATTCAAATCCGCTGTTATTTTTATCCTTGAAGAGCATCTAGAGGTCATTTCAAGGCATTTTGAGATCATTTTGAGGTAAAATTGAGAAACAGAGGCTAAAAACTCTGGAAAAATTCTTACATGGGTTTTTTGGGTCGCTGATCTCGAATCCGTGATTAACTGGACTCTATCACATCGGATTCAAGGTCATTTGAAAGTCAAATTGAGAAAAGGTTTGGTATGTTTCGCTCAGTTCGAATCAGATAGATAGATACTCAGTGATAAAATAAACCTATACCTAATGTTTTTAAGTTTCTTGGTTTTCAACATTCTTGTTTTAATTTGATCATGATGGCCTTAAAGAAACTTTGAGACGAAATAACGACAAAATTGAACTCGGTGATCCCAGAAACATACATAAATTTTTTCAAATTTTTTACACCACTTTTTCTCAGTTTGACCTTCAAATGACCTTGAATCCGATGTGATAGAGTCCAGCTAACCACTGATTCGAGGTCAGCGACCTAAAAGACCTACGTAAGCATTTTTCCAGATTTTTTTAGTCGCTTTTTCTCAATTTGACCTCAAAATGATCTCAAAATGCCTTGAAATGACCTCTGGATGTTCTGATGTTCTTTAATTGGAAAAATAACAGCGGAATTGAATTCAGCGACCTCAGAAATATAAACATAAATTTTTTCAAATTTTTTACAACACTTTTTCTCAGTTTGACCTTCAAATGACCAAGAACCTGACGTGATGAAGCTTAACCAACCTCGGATTTGAAATCAGCGGCCCAAAAAAACCTATGGATACTCTGGTAAAGCCTGGTGATTGTTCTTAGATCAAATGTTGAGCTGTGTTATTATTTTAGCGTTGGAAAATGGAATTCTGTGAAAGGAGCTATTTGACATTAGGAGAAATGGATGTATACTAGGAAGTTTAACCGAATCGACACAATGACAGACTTAATACGTATGTTATCAGATTTGATTATTAGCAGTCTTCCTATTAAGCGGCAAAAAAAGTAATCGTATATTATCCGAAGTTCTCGGCCTTCTCATGTCACACCCCAAATGATGATCAAAACGAACATATAAACGATATAAGCAATAAATTTATTAACGAAATTTAATTTTCCTTTATCATTTAAAGTCATATTAGTAATGATGATTAGATCTTATTATTGTTAATTTGGTTTATAATAACTAAATTGCCTTTTTAAATTAACTATGATAAGTATTTTATTTACCTAAAACATTTTTTCCTTATAACCCAGATAGCACCAGAAAATCATAGAATATTCTGTAAATCTCTCCACTGACACGTACCCAGATAGCACAAGATATTCTTAAATTAATCTGACAATCTTCTTAAAAAATATCTATAGATTAATTACAACAATTATCTTTAAGTAATTCTTAGCATAATCAAATAATTTATGATTACTTTTAGAATATGATCTGATAAATAATTTTAGAATATTTGAAAAAATATATATAGGATATATTTGGGCATTTATTTTAAGAATAATTTCATACATTATCTTTTGATTATTGTTTTGAAAATATTTTATTAAGAATATCATAATAACATTTTTTTAAGAGAAATATAGAACTTTCAGCTGCTTCTGTCCTTTAAATGGTAAAGGACAGAAGCAGCTGAAAGTTCTATATTTCTCTTAAAAAAATGTTATGATATTCTTAATAAAATATTTTCAAAACAATAATCAAAAGATAATGTATGAAATTATTCTTAAAATAAATGCCCAAATATATCCTATGTATATATATTTTCAAATATTCTAAAATTATTTATCAGATCATATTCTAAAAGTAATCATAAATTATGCCTTTTCGTATTCTTCTGTGTTCTGTCAAAAAAGTAATCTTTGGATGTACTTCTTATATATGGTGTATGGTTATGTGTCACGCCGGTTATCTCGTGGTGACGGCGAATGTATTTAGTGATAAAAATTTGATAGTTGCTATGTCCAGATCATTATAATTATAATAAATAAGGTAAGTAAAAATATCTACTTTATTCAGGCCTTGATGTACGTTCGTTATTCATATTAACAGCCGTACTTTTTGTCAAATATAACAGGCCTATTTCTGTAGTTTTTATTAAAGTGGTATGATGTACTCGTTTTATAACATATAACGGTCTGATAACGACAGAAATGTTATTTTCCTCCTGTTACTTACACATCATTACATGTCATGCCCTTATAAAGATAACGTAGGTACACCGTTTACAACTTTGTTAGGTTAAATTTTCATCTTTTGGTCAAAAAATATTTCGAAATGGAACATCGCACTGCTGGAAGAGCTCCAAAATAAAATTCTAAAGTTTATGTACCTACTAAGTAGATATGTACCTATTAAGTAAATAGGTATGATTAAAGAACAATAAGAAATATCGTTTACTTGTCACTGTGACACCAGATATCTTGATCAATTTGCAAAAGGTTTATTGTTCCTTTTTTTTTCAGAGTCGAATATACGTATGTGTCCAAGTAAGTTGTCTAAGTATGTCGCTAATAAGAAAACTAAAACCACAACATGGTATAGACATCTAGACGCAGCTAAAATCAGATCGGTGCAAACAGTGAAGGAGATTCAAGTGCAAGTGGGCTTACTAAAGCCAATGAAAGATTTGAGGGTAAAAAGGAAAGGAATATTTAATCAGTATGTCTTAATATGGGAGATGCAATATACTGAGAAATTGTTTCTTTAATTTCATTTGAAGAATTTTTTCAATTTGTTTAAAACTTTGGATTTTTTTTTTGTAAACAAATTACAATATCTCTTTATTTTTTTGACTAAAGAGTAAAGGCCTCTGTTGTTTAAAACTGTTTTTTATTTCGTTATCTATAGGCCACATAAATGAACTTGTTAATAAATGCTGGTATTTTTAGTCTGCGTAAGCTATCGTATGGATCCTATCAAGTAAATTTAAGGTTTCCCACCTTCTCCAAAGCATATAAGTTATCGCAGCAACCAGCGTTACCACATTTGGTAGATTTTTATTTCTTTTTAGTAGAATTTTAAGGATTTTTTTAAAGTTTGGTAGGTAAAATTTGCTGGTAGATTTCTGATAATAATTATCAGAAATCTGCCAGCAAATTTTACCTACCAAACTTTACAAAAATCCTCAAAATTCTACTAAAAAGAAATAAAAATCTACCAAATGTGGTAACGCTGGCAGCAACTCTAATAAAAAAAAAACGATTTTTTGACAATTATTCTTTTTATATTCGTGATGGAGTAAAACAAAAACTTTGCTGTATGGCGAACAGAAAAGCATTAATCGTTGCACCGTTATCATTGCTTCATAAGCTCGAATTGGAGAAGACGGGAATTTTGAAATTGACTTAACTAAACCCGTATACATACATATATATATATATATATATATATATATAATAACATTTATTTTTATTTTTCCCTGACAATAAAACATTTGCAGAAAAAAATATACTTTGAATAATTTAATATTGTCTAAAAGTTATTTGTATCATTTTCTGTGTTTTTTCTATTTTATTTTTGGATTTTATTATACGCCTTTTTATCTTCAAAATAGTCCAGAGATAATTCACAAAATAGTATATTATTGGAAATAATCTGTATGCCCGTGACTACATCAAAGTATGCAGTTACAGGTTATTTTTTTGACAACTAGTATATAAAAATATCAAAAATAAATTATTCACTGACATTTCGGAAACTAAATCCGTTTCCTTTCTTAAAGTAAAAATAAAATCTTTTCTTTGGTCAAAGAGAAGATAAGTCCTTTGAGAAAGAAAGTTTCCGAAACTTCAGTGAATAATTATTTATTATTGATATTTTTATATCTATGTATTAGTTGTCAAAAAAAAAAAACAATCTCTAACTGCATTATTTGCCGTAAAGTCACAGGCGTAGAAGTTATTTCCAATAATAATTAATAATTTTGTAAATTTTATATTATTTCGACTATTTTGAAGATAAGGACGTAGGTGGTAATAAAACCAAAAAATAAAACAAAAACAAAAAAATTTAATATCATGCACATATTATTCTGCAATAATATAAAGATAACCTGAAAATATCCTGAGAATAATTTAATATTATGCACATATATTTTGGCATTAGTATAAAGATAACTTGAAAACATAATCTATGATTAACCATAAAAATATATTCTCAAAATATTCTAGATTATCCAAAGAATATTGTGCGAATTATTCTGAAATTATTCTAAAGAGACATATAGTTGTACCGTTGGTTACTTCTAGGAATATTCTTAAAAGATAATAATTATTTTCGTGTTATTCTAAGAATAATTAAATATTCTGTAGGAATATTTTAAGAATAACATAAGTTTATGTTTGTGCTATCTGGGTATATATCTGAATAATCGTATCATATTCATGGAATATATAGGATCCAGCGGAATATTCCTGGAATATGCGTATTTTAATATTATAATGTTATTCTCACGGAATATTTCAGAATTACTCTTATTGGAATATATTTGATTTCATATTACAGACATATTCTAAGAATAATCGTTATGATGAGATAAATTTTGCTTGTTTACCTAATCATTATATGTTGTTGGAAGCAACAATAAACAAATATGATCCTTATTTGGAATTTGTGATAAGGAATACACAGCACAATCGGGATAAGGAATGACAAATTGACGTAACTGGATATCCCAGTACGTAAAATAAATTTAGGATTTCCTATATTTAGGATGTCCTCAAGGCAACCCATTTTAGTACGTATAAGAATATTCTTTTATGGATGTCAATGAACTATCTTGAATAGGTTCCATTTTGGTACTAACTATATCGATTAACATTGGGATTGAAAACGGATATCCGATAAAGAAACCTAAATCTCCTTAAAATGCACCCTAATGTTATGTCTCTAATATATTTAAATAAAGCGCCATTTTGATTTCCGACCGGCCAAACTGATCAAAGCAAATACCCTAAACACAAAGCATCTAAACACACAGCATCTAGCATTGATCGCTTTTATTTCTCAAATATTTAAATAATAATTATTGTTAGTGGCCGTATGAAATATTTTAAACTTGTGTCTTTGTGTCTTATCCATTTAGTTCGGCTTTACCCACATAGCACAAGATATTCTAAGAATGATCTGTAAATGTCCTCTACGGAGTATATATATTCGAAATAATATTGTATTGTTCCAGGAATATATATAATTTAACATGTTGATACTAGAATATTTCATACGAATAATAAAATAATATTCTTTCTGAACAATAGTATAATATTCTTAGTATATATATAATTTTTGAGAAGGAAACAATAATATTCCAAGAAAATAATACAAGAATATTCTTTCTGAACAATAGTCTAATATTATTAGAAGATATATGATTTTTGAGAAGAAGACAATAATATTCCAGGAAAAATAATAGAGGAATATTCCCATTAAACACTCAAACGTCGGTTGGAACTATAGGTAAGAGATTGCGTCAAATGCCAATTATGTAATAATGTCAGCGAAGGCAATTAACTGTTATAAGTCACGTGTATTTAGAATTAATCGCGTATTTATTGGTATTTGACTCATTTCGAAGCCTTTCCAAGTTTGCGATAGATTTTTGTAGATAAATTTGGTTATAAGTCGCCGACTTAGTCCTACTACTGGTCTATGAGTGTTGAGTATTCACCTAATAATTCGTATTGGCAATCTAACATAATTCTCCGGTGTGATAACTTGAGACAGAATCTTACATGCAATATGCGCTACACTGATGATTCTGACGAGTTAAAAATCGATAATTGTAAGCAATTATCGTGTCTCTTGTTGTAGTTTCGGTCCATTCTGGTATCGTTCTCGTATAATAAACAATAAGTCAAGAAAATAATCATATATAACTGGTAAATGCCATTTCAGTTTAAAATTGGTTATAATTCGTCAATTTATTATTACATATTATGTAATGCAACATAAAAATCCAATAAAATAAGAATTAATCTGTATGTGAGAATAATATAAGCTTATACCCATAATATTCATGAAAGAGTGGAATAATAATCTAGGAATATTCTATTGAGGGGAAATATTATTATAATATTTTTAAAATATTCCTAGAGTAACTTGATTATTCCTATAATATGCGTTTTGGATAATCGTAGAATATCTATAAACTGTGCCATTTGGATAAAAAAGAATATTCCTGTAACGTCTGGAATATTTAAAATTTTTTAAGGAATAATCAAATCTTCCAAACGTATAATCAATGAATATTCTAGGAATCAAATTGTGCTATCTGGGTATTTGAGTGTATTCATTCCAGGCTATAAAAAGTAAGTACAAACATATAAAAATATAACATAACCTATTAAACTTCAAGTTATGATAAATATCTGATTGTGATTGAAGATTTAATATTAGTTGTTAATATCGTGTTCGAAACCACGAAAATTTAATACGATTTTTTATACTTTCAGAATGCCAAAGGAAGGTAAAAAAAGGAGGACTTATATACACACTCCCGTATTTTAAGTGACACAATTGCTGAGAAACCTACGAAATAAAATTGGCTCAAGAACTGAATACTGAAGTCAGCTTGGAGAGAAAATGTGAATCACTTGAAAGAATTGTAAAATCTGACAATAAACCGGACGAAATTGAATTTGAGAATGACGACAAATAATGTACTTAGTTAATAACTTCAAACTATATAGCAACTAATTGTGGATGAAAATAAGTAAATAAATATTGTAATTTAAGATGATTATTTTAAACTTTTATTACACTTTTAAATGTAAAATATGATATGATATCAGACAGAACACAGGTGGAGAGACTGTATGAAAATACAGAGACCTATTACAATCTTTTATCTTGCAATTCTATTTGTCAGAGTGTACTGTATGGATTTTAATTTACAATTCGGTAAATTATTATTATTCACTGAGTGCTATACGTTGTACCTGTATACTTCAATCATTTCTATATTTTTATATTACCCACTTTTCATATATTTTTTTTATAATAGTGGTTCAAATAATAATAACTAAGTTTATTTTAGCTGCAACCACTAGTGAGTATATTATGGAAAACGATGCAGAGAAGCCGTTAAATGGTTACCCGAGAAGTGTAAATGAGAGGAGCGAGGCTAAGAAGAGAGTAGATAAGTAGGAGTGAACTACATGCTAAAAATTTATGTTCCGCTGTTATTAGATTTACAAAAGTAATATAGGTATTTATTTTATATTTTTCTAAGAAGTTTACTTTTTAACATTACAATACAAATGTTTTTAAATAATTAATGTGTTTTAATTTACTTCCATTAATAAAATAGTATTATTATTATTTAAGTAGCACTTAATTCCATGCATATAAAATACTTTTGTTTTTTTATATAAAATTGTAGTTTCTTTGGCGATGGTTAATAAACCGGATCGTAATAAAATAATATTCTATTTTTTAACTGACCGTAAACTCAAGAAATTATTTATCAAGTTATAAGGAAAAAAATAGGCAAGTGCAAATGTTTCAAAAATATGCACATTTGACAAATATTCTAAAAATTTTACAATTCAATTTTTTTAAATTTAATTAAATTATTGCTTAAATGTTGGTTGTGGCATTTCCTTAATTTTTATGTGTTTCTTCGTGGGATCCTCTGCCACATGTTTTCTTCTAAAACAATGTCCGTAAAATCAACAAAATAATACAATTATCCAGTATTTTACTCGAAAATAACCTATATGCTCCTTTCACGTAAAAATCACAGGCGTAGAGGTTATTTTCCAGTAAAATACTGGATAATTGTATTGTTTTGTAGATTTTAAGGACGTAGTTTTCACAAATACCAAAAGACTTAATTCAATACTACAATCGAATACTATTGCTCGATGCGCAATTCGTTAACCATGTCAGCAACATTTGAAGATGATTAAAACTCGGTTTTAGTTATCTGCAGCTGATGCCAACATGATTGACAAAACGCGCGTCGAGTGTAGTGTTTCGGTGTTTGGGGAAACTACTTCAGAGGCAGATTTATTTGCCCTATAAGAAATTTATAGAGCTTAATGAGCTTATTGATATTCTTGGGCTATTGTAAGAATGACCTGGAATAATGCATAAAAGAATAATCCAAGAATAATTAAAATTTGAACCTGAGAATATCTTAGGATTAATCATGGAATAATTAAGATATTTTAGAAATCTTCCTAGGCAATAATCTAGAAATACCTCGATTTTGGACCCATGGATATTCCAGGATTACATCTGGAATAATCTGGATATTACTGCAATATTCCCTCGGAATATTCCTAGAACTGAAAAAAAAATCCCATTTCGATATTCTGAGAATATTCCTCGTAGAGAGTATATATCTAGATCATTTTCTAAGATTAATCCAATATGCCGAAAAGATTATTCTATGAATATTTTAGGAATATAATGTGCTATATGGGAATATTGGGATACTTGCCGCACCATCAAACACGGCAACATTTTTTGCTTGCAGAATAAATCCGTAGACAACTATACCTCATTTTATTTGAATCACAGATGTATCGCCTTACTGTAAAATAATAAACACGTCTTCTATTTTCGGTTTCATTCTGATGGACAGAGATATTCCTTTTATCGGCTCGGTAGCGTAGTGCTTAAGCTGTTAGGATTGCGACCACGGCTAGGGTATGGATGTGTAGTGGCGTTTTTCTCGTGTTGCCGAGACGGTAGCAGTGGGCTAGACTGTGGTTGTGTGAGAGACAACATGGTCTAGTCGCTCTTCTCTCCTGAGTTCGAGTCTCAGCTGCGGCAGATGGCAATGTCCCAGGGAATGGGTGTTGTGATGTTGTCTATGTGTGTGTGTGTCCTGGTTGAGTGGTAGAATAGCCATCGGCTAAACTCCGTCAGGACATTGAGATAAATAAGGCGATAAAAAAAATTAACTTAATTTTTCCTACGACGGTATGTTTCTGGTAACATAAAGTTTTACACCTATCAATAAATGCATAATAATTGTAACCAATAGATTTTAAAATAGTAAATAGGATACATAAATAATATGGACTCCCCTCTGTTAAAAGTATCCATACTATCTCTTGCAGATGCAAATAAATAATCAAATGTATGTGTCGATATTCTAAATTGCATTACTAAATGGGTCATTGTAGATCTTTTCGAAACAAAAAATGTTTGAAATCAATCATAGAACATACGGTAAATCATCATGTTTTAATTGAAAAATTAATCGACTTAATGAAGATTAATTTAAATTATATAAACAATCTCCTCCGAAATGATTGCAACTGATGACATCCACGTCTTGAATGAGTCAAAATGTTTAAACTGACTTCTTTCTGCTTATTTTCTCCTTCACATTTTACTGGTCAAGTACTCTGTTTATTACTTATGTTGTGTTGTGTCAAAATTGAAATCTGGCATAGAGTTTATAAGAGAGGGTGGAATATAATAATTTCAGAAGGGAAGCTTCGTGTAATTTATTCATCTTTAGGTTAAGTCGATTAATTTTTCAGAATCTCCTTCTTTATAATTACATAAACACATGTAGGTGTTTAGAACAATATGATACAATTTAATAGCAAGTGTAATAATTATTAACGATATAATTAAACTTATACTCTCCAAATGGGTGTATTTAGAACCTCCCCCGCTAAGAAAAAGATCAGTCAGCCATTCAATTCGTCAATAGCAAAACGAACTTTCTTAATCAACGGTGGAGTGACATCGCATTTGTCAGATAATAAATATGCTGGTTCAATCCTGTCAATATTTACCGTGACGGCTTTAGTTCCTTTAACAAAAGTAACCAACTTATCTGTACGGGACAACACTTTAAAAGGTCCATCATACAGTGGAGTAAAAAATTTTTTAAAACGTTCTTTCCGAACGAAAACAAAACTACAATTCGAGATGTCTGGACTGAAAAATGATTTGTAATTAACGTGGTGAACGGGTGGAATGAACGTTAAATTATTAAATGAAGTACGTAATTTAGTAATAAAATAAGGAATATCCGGACAAGTATATGATTTATATGATTTAATAAAAAATTCACCATTGACCAAAAACGAGTTCTGCGGAGGAACATTGCAAATCGTCTTTAGGGATGGTCCTGAGAGCTAATAGTATGATAGGAAGTTCATCTACCCAATGTGGTGTAGAAGTCTTAGCTCTCAGAGCAGTTTTAAGAGATTTATTAAACCTTTCAATCATCCCGTTCGAGGAAGGATGATATGGTGTCGTACGAATTCTATGAAATCCCAGAAATTTTGAAAATTCTTTGAACAGTTTTGATTCAAATTGAACGCCTTGGTCGGTTGTCACTGTGACAGGGACACCGAATCGACAAACATAATTCTGAAATAACGTACGCGCTACAGTTTCTGCAGTAATATTCTGAAGTGGATAAGCTTCGGGCCATCTAGTAAAACGCTCGATCACAGTAAGAATATAAGAGCAACCTTTAGAAGGAGGTAATGGTCCTATTAAATCTATATGTATGTGGTCGAATCGTCCTTTAGGTATATCGAAGTTAGCAATTGGGCTCCTCGCATGTCTTGTCACTTTATTAGTTTGACAGCTAATACAAGTTTTTGCCCAGAGATTACAATCTGAAGTCATTTTAGGCCAAAAATAATGTTTAGAAACTAATGTTCTAGTCGCTTTGATACCAGGGTGAGATAAACCATGAAATATATCAAAAATTGTCCGTCTATAAACGACAGGAACATAAGGACGAAGTTTAGGGCGGGAAACGTCACACCAAATAAACTTGTCAGAAAGTGGATTTCTAATTTTCTTTAAATGAAAAGTTCTCTTTGTGTTCGATGAAGTATCTGATAATAAAAATTTAAGGTCAGAATCATCTTTCTGAGCTTTGCTCAATAAATTTAAGTCAAAGTTAATATCAACTAGATTAGACTTTTGGGTTGAAACTGTGGAAATGCATTGTTGTAAAGAGGATGTATCATGCTCACGTGATAAAGTGTCTGCAACAATGGTTTTTTTTCCTTTGATATGTCTGATTTCGCATGCAAATTGAGCAATGTATTCTAGATGTCTAATTTGCCTGGGAGATCTTTCAGTTTTAGTGAATAATGCTTTGACCAAAGGTTTATGGTCAATAAAGCAAATAAATGTGCGACCTTAAGTAAAAATCTGAAATGTTTAATCGCTGTAAATAAAGAAAGAAGTTCCTTGTCAAAGGAACTGTATTTTGTCTGTGCCAAGGTAAGCTTTCGTGAGAAGAAGGCTAATGGGGCAAGTACACCTTCGTCATCGCGCTGTTCAAGAACTGAGGCCATAGAGACATTAGAACAATCAACAGTCAGCGATAAAAACGAGCTATCATCACAACGTGGATGTGCTAAAAAAGGTTGCACCAGCTATAGCAGCTTTGGCTTTGGCAAAACTGTCAAGACAGTCGGTAGGCCAATCATTTATTATTTTAACTTTATCATGCAGTAATCTAGTACAAAGTGCATGTAAAGGAATTAAGATTTCAGCGAAAGAAGGTATGAAACGATGATAAAAGTTAACCGTACCTATGAAACGCTGAAGTTGTTTGACTGTAGTAGGTAAGGGAAAATTATTTATGACATCAATACGTTCAGAAGAAGGTAAAATACCGGCTGAACAAATATTGTGTCCTAAAAATGTCAAATGACTGACACCTAATATGCATTTTGACGGTTTAATATTTATGCCGTACAATTCTAACCTCTGAAAAACAAGTTTCAAGTGCTCTAAATGTTCCGAACTAGATTTACTTGCAAACAGGATGTCATCTAAATAGACGAAAATAAAGGGTAAACCTACTAAAACTTCGTTCATGAAACGTTGGAAAGTTTGACCTGCGTTACGTAAGCCAAAAGGCATACGCCCAAATTCAAACAAACCGAAAGGAGTAGTAATCGCTGTTTTAAAAACGTCACTTTTTGCGACAGGTATTTGGTGATAAGCACGTACCAAATCTATTTTTGAAAAAATAACACAATTATACAACTGCGAGTTAAAATCATGGAGATGGGGCAACGGGTATCTGTCAGGAATAGTAATTGAATTTAGACGACGATAGTCTCCACAAGGCCTCCAGTCGCAGCTCTTTTTTTCCACCATATGCAATGGTGAGGATACGGAAGAAGAAGAAGGTACACAAATACCTAATTCTACCATGGAATTGAATTCATTCTGAGCTATCTTGAATTTAATGCTATCCAACCTACGTGGGCATGAGAAAGGTAAACGACCTTCTTTAACAATATGATGCTCAACGGAATGTTTAACGGGCAAATTGTAATTTGGAGAGCTAATTAAACTAGGAAATTGTAAAAGTAATGCAGTGAATTCATTTGATATGCTAAATAACTTAGGAGAATGTAACGGACCATTGTTTGAAAATAAATATGTTGACAAACTAGTCATATTGTCGTATGTAATATCACTAGTGCTTAAAATTTTATCGAAAATTTTTTCGAAAGCGTGTTGCCTGGTAATATAAAGAGTGCAAATTGGCAGTTTATTATCTGATTAAATCCCGACCGCTTTAGCGGGAGGGATTTAATCTTTGATAATAAACTGCCAATTTGCACGAGTTATATTAACTAGGGGCGACTTAGCTTGAGAAAAAATTTTTAGACAAAATTTAAAGCACGAGTGGTATTTGAGGAGAATATTTCACGAATAAATAATTCATTAAGTCCATCTTCAATATTATGTTTTCTCATTAACTGCCTTCAGACGTTTTCTTGTCACTTTTTGGAGTTTACTGACCTTTATTTTCAATTTCATCACTAATTTGATATACAGAAATATTTCCAAACCGACTCATATTGTCAAAACAGCAAATCTGAAACAAACGCAGTAGAAACAACGGAGATTCGCTATATTTTAAAATAATCTAGTGACGTTTCCATGGCAACTAGTAAATAAAACGAGTTGAAACCTTAGATATTATAATATATAGACTGGCTTAACACCTTTCAGACGTTTCTGAGGTGCAATACGACGAGGAACGATAGAGAGAGCACTACTTTAGTACCGATGTCTCGCCCAAATAAAATGTACACCCATGGTTCCGAGATTGACATAGAGAGCGCCATCTAGCGCTACAAGTTATATTCCATAATAAATAAATGTTCATCGACTCATATTTACGTATTTAATCCTTACTTTTAACTTACGAAATTTATGAATTATGTTGAGGTTTGCTTTGTTAAGCAAAGAGAATTTTAAATACAACAAATTATAATGTTTGATGCACAGATTTGATTCAACGAGTTACTTTTTGGTAGTTTATCATATGTAAGTACTATACATTTTTAGTTTGTTCCAGAGTGAATGTGTACTTGACATTTATAATAAATGATTTGCTTACCTTTGTAACTACGTTATCGAGCTATTGAAAGCTGTGCTTGACTTGTTCCTGTATTATGAGCTATATTAAGTACAATCTTTGTGTGTAATTGTTACCTGATTGAACACTAGGAAAACTAACATAGTTACAGATAGGCAAAAGTTACAGCCTATATATTTCAGACAAGATTCGCTTTGGAATTGAGGTGTGTTTTTGTTTGCTACTACATAATACAATATTACAATTTACAAGGTAAGTATGTTAACAATTACTTAGTAATAAGCTAGAGAAGATATTTATAGATAAAACTTAAAAGCTCGACAAAAAACGTCAAAAAATTTTCGCATATTTGCCGCTGCAGCGACCTAAAAAATTAGAGCGATAAATTTTGCATGTTGGTCCTGTCAAAAGCCGATCTAGCTTGAATTACCACTAATAATGACGTTTGATTGGTGCAATGTTTTGAAAAAACGGGCTCTCATTGGCTATTGCGTTAATGAGTGAAATAATCGATTAAACATTTATGTTTCAAATCAACAACTAAACCAAAATGAGCTAAAAAGTCTGCTCCGATAATGGCGATATTAATATCTGCTATATTAAAAACGAAAGGAAATAACCTACGTAAGTTTAAATCAATTTTCAAAAATTTCTTTCCGAAGGTATTTATAACTGAACCATTAGCTGCTGTCAGTACAACAACGGGGTTTCTTCTAGCATTCGTTAACAGATTCCGAGGTATTATTGATAAATCAGCGCCTGTGTCAATGAGAAATTCTAATTTATTAGTATTATCAAATATAAAAAGACGACGTTTACTCTCCAAAGTTTTAACGTCAGTTGTCAAAATATTATTGACATTTATTCATCTTTGATTGTCGGTTTTGACATCTTAAGTGAAATATTTGAAAAAAATATGAAAATACTTTTATTTGTTCTTTATCAATAATACATTAGTGATAAAAAAAACAAAGAAAGGTGTTTTAATCTGTTTCGTTATAATGAATTATGAGTAACGGCTTCCGCCTGGATTTGTTAAAGTGCAAGAAGTATATATCAAGCACCTTGTGTATGGTTCAATACAGATAGGTGCATTGTAAAGATTGAAGGGTACATTCCATAGCATTGAAATGATACATGGGTGCATTTTAGTGCATTGCAATTATTTAATGATGCCCTGCAATGATTGATAATGCATTACGGTGCATTGAAATGCTTCGGTCTTGTATTCAGGTGAATTATGTGCACTTTAATGCACTTTGGTGTACAAAATCTGGCTAGCCATTTACCCCTTGATCTGGAATAGTTAATAATAATAGGAAATCAGAAGAGATTGCGTTTTAGTTTTGTTAATATTGAGAGTTCTTAAGTTTATCGTGTATTTTAATTTCTGTCTAGTTAGATGTTACTTTAATATTATTGATATTGATTTTCGATGAAGTCGGCATCCTGTGTCCAGAGGTCAAAGCTAGTAGAGTAATTAAGTTTAATCGAAGATTTGAAAAGATTCTAGGGGATACTATTTTCGTAGTTTGAGGCACTCGGTCATTATAGACTCTTTTTAAGAACCCTTTATAGACCAGTTGGGTGCTGTTTCAGAGTGGATGCACGTGACGTAACGCTAAAAAAATTATTTTGGATTCTTTGTACGATAGAGAATATAGATCCGTGGGTCGCGCCCCCTCGAAGGTACCCGCTTCATTGTTCAAATCAACAAAATATGATTTTTATATGAAAAATGCGTATTTTTTTTTACGTTTGCACGAATAACTTGGAATCTGAGGGTTTTAGGCCAAAATCTCATTAGACAAAAGTTGTTCGCAATAAAAAAATACACAAGATATGTGGGTTTTAATACCCCGTTTTTTTCAATTAACCATGTTAAAATGGCTATTGTTTCTCGAATTTTTTAAAGTTATTAATAATCATCTTAGCTCAACAAAACTTTAGCTCAAGTTACCTCAATATATCATAAGTAAGCCATAAAATCTTCAGGGCGATCGCTCATGCGGCTTTTGTTTAATTGTTATGAGAAGATGGCAGTGCATGAATGAGTACTCTTATTTGCAAAATAGCTGGACGCCTGAAAAAATTTTTTTATTTGCCAAAAAAAATTTGAGAGGTTCCTGGGATTGGATGGATCAAATGACTAAATATTATTTATTTTAAAAAAGAATACAACATAATAAGCTTATACGTTTGAAAAATTATATTTAAAGCTGTAAGATACTCATTTATAATTGTTACTAAACATCAAAATAATATAATAAATACGAATAACTTCACGAATTTTGGAGATATGGATACAAGAGTGATTTAAAACGATGCAGCAGTTTCCGCTACCCCGATTTAAAAAAAAAATCACTCAAAAATGTTGAATAGATCGAGAGAAAATCGAGCAGTTTGAAGCGCTCGAAACGCCGAGCCCGCGCGCGCGTCAGAGCTCTACTCCATGTAGCTTTTAATGTTCTTATCGTTGCTCTAAATAAATGTTCAGTTTGTATCTAAATAATAGAAGGTTGAAGCTTTGAGAAACTTTTTGAAAAATTATAAAATTTTGTTTATAACGTTTGTAATTGTTTATAAACTTTACACGTAAATAACTCAGCAACTAATAAAGCTATCACGAAATTTCAAAAACGAATAGCTTTGTTGACTCAAGCACTATCAACACCAACTTGCAGAAGTGGAAAAAATTCAGAGAGTTATTCAACTTTGTTTAACATTAACAAATTGAAAGTATTTTTAAAACACTCCCATGACTCCCAAAAAATTAAAATGAATATTCTAGCACCTGGAATCGATGAATAGACCCCCCAGGAATCTCTCAAATTTTTTTGGCAAATAAAAAAATTTTTTCAGGCGTCCAGCTATTTTGCAAATAAGAGTACTCATTCATGCACTGCCATCTTCTCATAACAATTAAACAAAAGCCGCATGAGCGATCGCTCTGAAGATTTTATGGCTTACTTATAATATATTGAGGTAACTTGAGCTAAAGTTTTGTTAAGCTGAGATGATTATTAATAACTTTAAAAAATTCGAGAAATTTCTTGCATTTCTTCGATTTTTTTTTATAAACAATAGCCATTTTAACATGGTAATTGAGAAAACGGGGTATTAAAACCCACATATCTTGTGTATTTTTTTATTGCCAACAACTTTTGTCTAATGAGATTTTGGCCTAAAACCCTCAGATTCCAAGTTATTCGTGCAAACGTAAAAAAAAATACGCATTTTTCATATAAAAATCATATTTTGTTGATTTGAACAATGAAGCGGGTACCTTCGAGGGGGCGCGACCCACGGATCTATATTCTCTATCGTACAAAGAATCCAAAAAAATTTTTTTTAGCGTTACGTCACGTGCATCCAGTTTACACTGAGCTTTTACAGCATCCAACTGGTCTATTAAGAAATTATTATTTTCCTTAAAATTTGGAACTATGGTAGAGGCAGATATGCAAAAGTTTATTGTTACAGCAATATCCGAGGAAGTGAATGAGTAGTATCATATCGCCACCATGTATTGCTATTTCGTTAGTAATTTCGGGCTTTATAATTTTTATATATTGAATATAATTTAAAATACTTATCTTCAATGTTTAATTTATGACTTTAGACATCCTACATGTTTTGAATCATTTTGAATATTTAGTCAAAAGAAAGTGATAGGGATAATCACTAATACTTGAAACTTCAAATACTTTTGTGAAGAAGAAAAAAATAGTATAGCCTACCCTAATTGAAATAAAGAGTAGATAGATTATAGTTGCATTATACCCATTTACTTGCAAGTCACTCTATTCAAACACAAAAGAGATTACAATTCGTGCCAATAAATCAGAAAAAGTCATAAACAACATTTTGCTGAAAATTACATTTTATAAAAGGGTTTATCAGTTATTAGTTTCAAAAAACTTATAATCGCCAATCTTATCAATTTTAATACCTTATCATGAAAAATAAAATGTCAATAATCAATAATAAATAATTATTCTACCTGCCACCTCCCGGTCAGAACAAAAGTTATTACATTGGCTCCCATAGATCCCTCTACAATAGATTTATTAATTTTAATATTTCGTATTATTTACTTACAAATTCCTTAACCAGGTCACGCTCACTACTAATAATGTTTGATTTCGGCTTTCACATCAGACAGATTGTGGAAAGCGTACCACACATAGACATTGGTTTACAGATGGTTATTCTCTTTGTTATTTAGGTATATCAAATTGGTTTCTAGAATTATCGCTATTTATATTTTATTTTTATTTTTCAGTACTTCTAATGCGATTTTATACAATGTTAGGTAAGTTTATCAGGCGAGGTCCACAATATCGTCTCAATAATGCCACATATGATAAATTGAATTACGATATGAAATATTTATTTTCTAATAGTTAATTTTCAATACCTAAACGAATTCATACCTGAGAAATATTGGAATATATGGTTCGAAGGGGTGTTTATTCTTGTTTTAAAATGACCATATTATTTATTTCTATAGTTGATCTGGTCTGCTGTGTAAAGTAATCACTACTTCCACATCCAGATTTTCTATACAAGTCTGTCACAACGAAAAAATGTTGTATGTGGAAATAATTGTTAAGGAAATTTAAGAATATAATATTAGAAATCTATCCCAAAAACCCATAAAAGGATATTCCATATCGGTAGTGGTGTGGAGGTAGTAGTCGGGAAGCCCTCGCTAGCTGTACGTGCACTCCTCCCCCCCGATCCTTGGCATTTAACACAAAAACTAAAAAAAGATGGACAAAAACTTTTTTCACAAAAAATACAATATTTTAATAGGAGTTACCATTTTTCAGATAAATGAGTTCAAAATTAAGAAAACATGGAAATTCATACATCGGTAAATCATTTAGAGGAAATAACTTTTGACGATTATTGTAAGGCGTATAATATAACGTTATATTATTGACATAACAAAAATAAAATAAACTAAAAAAATTAATAATAATGATATATAATTTGCAGTCATTTGTCTCGAAAACGGTAACAATGAACATGAACAGATTAGGTCAAAAGTGTTGATAGTGACATCTTTTGGATTCTGCTGGCTCATTCTAATGAAATTAAATGTAAATTACTCTTTGATATCGGATTTGGCAATAATAGAAGGCATATTAACATATCCGCATTAGCAGAAGAGTACGGACCTCAAAAATGTTCGACATTACTGGGCCTTCATTCATTTACTGGATGCGACTCAGTCAGCGCCTTTAAGGGAAAAGAAAAGATAAAACTCCTAAAAATGTTACTTTCTCCCAAATATATCAAATATATCCGAACATTTCAAGATTTGGGGAGCACCTGGAATATTGATGGTAAATTAGTCGCATCATTAGAGGAATTTACATGTGCCATATATGGATCAAAGAAATGCGCTAGTGTGGACGAGCTTCGCCTAATTGCCATTAGGCAGAAATGTCTTTATCAATTGACACTAAAGTTGATTTTTCTTCGATTCCACCATCAAGAGCTTGCCTTATCGAGCATATAGACCGAGACCTGGCAGTAAAAATAACTTCCTCATAAGTTACCAAAGGTTTGAACTGACACGTCGGTACTACTTTAGGTTGTAATTTTAAAACCGCCCATCTGCCGGGCGTAATTGGTCGCCCTATTAGACTTAAATTTAAAAAAAAAACAAAAATGGCTCATAACTACCCAATTATTACCAACATAAATGTTGTGTGAAAATGGCCTAAGATCTTAACTAAATTGAAATCGTAGGCGTCTGCCGTTGGGAATGGTCGCTATTTTGGAGCAGACGCTGTCAATTACGTCAAAAAAACGCCGTCAACTTCCTCACAGGTTATCGCCGTTATTTGCGTGTCAAATTATTACTAAATATGTTAGTAACCAAAGGTGAAAAAGAAAACTTTGGCAGACGGTCGCATTCAAACCGCAGACGGGGTTTTAAGTTGAAAAGTAAAAAAAAAATTGTCTACACTCCAACTGCAAATTTTGGCTTATAAAAGGTACCTATTTGAATTAAAAATTTGCAAAATTTCTTACAATTAATAATCACTTGTAACTTTTCTTAAGTAAATTGCATTTTTAAAATAAGC
This sequence comes from Rutpela maculata, assembly GCA_936432065.2. NCBI lineage: Eukaryota > Metazoa > Arthropoda > Insecta > Coleoptera > Cerambycidae > Rutpela > Rutpela maculata. The sequence continues at coordinate 269,722,030 of OW386285.2, forward strand.
GTTATCACATATTATTATTACAGAAAACGCCGTCAACTCCCTCACAAGTTACCTTCAATTTTTTTTTCAATAAATATTTATTATTGTGTAAGTAATAAAGATGTATAAAGAACACTTCGGCAGACGGTCGCATCCAAAGGACAGATAGGAGTAAATTGCTATCAATATATGAAAGTACGCGTAATACCTAAATTATTTAAAACGAGCTCAGGAATATAGAGGTCCTTAAGCAAAAATTGTATGTAACAAAGAGGCTAGTGATATAATACTTATTAAATATTCATTTAATTTTAAACACCCAATAAAAACAAAAGAAATAGAAGCAAAAATAGAAAAAATTCATCTATTCATCTTCATCACCACGTGTATTGTAAAATACGTCATCTTCATCTATGTCCGGATCTGGGATTTTGCGAATTTCTTCGAGTGTAGAAGGGGTTTGTGGTCTAATAAACCATTCCACTTGGTATTTTCCATCGATTAAAAGCCAGCCATATTCTTCAGGATTTAAAGAAATTGGATTAGCCTCTGTTGCATAATCCCAGATGGCGCAAACTTGATTAACCCTTTTTATTTTATTTATTAGTACTTTTCGACAAGATAGCATCAAGCTCCCATCAAAATTTTTAAGTTTATCTAATGGATTTCTTCTCTGGGATACAGTACCACCATGGTTTCTAAGAAACAAATCTAGCCTTGTTTCATTCACACTATTAGCATTATGCCTACCATACATGCAGCATACAAATTTTTCAATGCCTTGAATTTACTCTTCCGATATATCCTGGGAATGGCCAAAAGAAGCAAAAATTCTGGCAATATTTAGATCTTTCTCAATAATGTTAAAAGGCTTTATTTTACTTTTTCGGGCAAATGATGCTGTATAATCATTGCCTGTTAAAGCGTGATAAGCAGGTAAAGCTTGTCTAAAGGATGTCTCCTAAATTTGTGTGTATATATCATTAACAGAAACGTATCTCAGAGTATTTTTTGACTGAAGTCCAATTTTTATCCAAATATTCACTCTATTTGTTAGTTTGGGCATATTTCCCACTGCTATTATTAATATATCAGTATCGGAGGTACGTATTACAACATGTATACTTTCTGGTAGTTTAGATACCGTGCGTGTAATTTCCCATTAGGCATGTACATTCACGTAGCGCGAGAGATCTGACAACACAGCTGCCGTAAATTCCTCCGTCGAGTGGAGCATCCCAGCTCTGTTATTTCATTTCACCTAGCTGGCACGCGCGATGTTGTAATTTTACTCCCTATGCCTAGCGCTCCGCTACACGCACGGTATATGAAATATAATTCTATTATCAGCTTCATGATGAGTAGAATATAAAAAGTTATGCAGAACATCAAGCAAAAGAATAGATCTAATTTTCGATAAGTGTGTAGTGCCATCGTTAAAAGCCATTGAAAGAGACAGAAGAGCAGGGGTATCAGGAAGGGATAATATGTTTAATATTATTGGAGAAGAGCAAAAGCGGCCTAACGATTTTTTAAAAACATTGAGAAGTGACTCGTTTAAAACCGAATTCGTAAAGTTTTAGTGAAACATTGGAAAACTAGTATTCCTCCAGGTATTTTGGGAGACAAAATTCTTCGAGTAAGTTGTGAAGATATTAGTTACATGTTTTATGAGATGGATGAATTGTGAAATTGATGAGGTTTTATATTCTACTCATCATGAAGCTGATAATAGAATTATATTTCATATATCTAAACTACCAGAAAGTATAAATGTTGTAATACGTGCCTCCGATACTGATATATTAATAATAGCAGTGGGAAATATCATAACATTTTAAAACAAAAGTTGAAGGTTTACAGAATCTTAGGGGGGTAATTACCCCGTTACCCCCCCCCCCCATAAATCTGCGCTTGGCAGACGCCTATGATTTCAATTTAGTAAAGATCTTAGGCCATTTTCATACAACATTTATGTTGGTAATAATTGGGTAGTTATGAGCTATTTTTAATTTTTTTTTTAAATTAAATCTAATAAAGCGACCAATTACGCCCGGCAGACGGGCAGTTTTGAAATTACAACTTAAAGTAGTACCGACGTGTCAGTTCAAACCTTTGGTAACTTATTAGGAAGTTATTTTTACTGCCAGCTCTCGGTCTAATATTAAAAAGGAGTGTTTACCAACGCGTATTTGGCGATTAGCCTTGGAATGATTATGGATGACAAGAAAATGGAGAACCTCTTTGGTGTTCAGCAGATAAAACACTGCCTCAATCGTTTTCTGAAATTTTTCAGGAGATGATTTTAAATCAAGACAAGATGTTGTGAATAAGAAGAAGACGAAGAAAGGCTAGAATATATTCTAGGGATGGTGCTTTTGTTATGGTAATTAGTGGCTAAGATATTACTGAGTTTTTCCAAGCCCACTCTGTAACATCTAACGAATTATTTTTCCATATCCGAATTTAGTAAAAGACGCGATAGGGGTACTGATTTGCAGCAGTAGAAGTCGGCAGTAGTTTTGACAGTAACATAGTAATGTCCGCTATACCAACAAGTTCGTTGAAGGCTAGGAATCTCTAGTCTTTTTTCCGCTGGAGGAAAATGATATAAAGAGAGAATAAACCACTCTTCTACCAATGTGATCTCCTCGTGGCTCTTTTCATGATTACTAAACATTAACATGATATCTTGCAAATCCTCTCTTTTGTTAAGTAAACTGATTATTTAGGCCTTTCCTTTGAAAAAAAAATCTGATATAGTATCGAGGCAGCTAATGGTTTTGTCACAACGAGTCGATATCTTATCCCACAATAAGAGCTGTTTCGCACTGATAACATTTCTCCACAATAATTAGTACTACTAACAAGTCGGCATCATCCGCAGCAACAGTGATTCCGATTCTATCGTTCACAGTTTTCAAGAAAGAAAATCGTAATAGGCGTACACTGTACCCCATTTTCCGTCTACCTGTTGAGACTTTTCAATTTTGAATGCTTTTTGAAATCAGTAGTTACCGAGTAATTCGCAGTCACAACGCAAAACCGCAATAGGTATAGATTTGGTTAAGCGCTCCGACTTATCCTTATCTTCGCGTCGCCTTTGCGAGAGTACTATTGATTCCACGAAAATGAATAAAACATTTTGTATCGAAAATTATATAGGGAACATTTTTCTAGAAGTATTTTTGCCAAAAAGTGAACAGTTTAACAGATAAAGTGGCTAAATCGAATAATGAGAGGTAGTTTTCGCAATTTTATGGGATGATGCAGCTACGATAGTGGTGGAAACTTTTGTTTATTGTGATTCTGGTAAATTTCCTAATATTTCTGACAAATTTCAAAACTATGAATTTTGTAGGACATAAGACTTAATTTTACTCGATTTTAGAAAAGCGTGTATAGTTGACTACACACTTATGCCTGTAAAAAATGTCGGTGTCTTTGGCGGTGCGGTAAATATAAAAAACGCCGACACTTTTTGAGTGCAGAGTAGATCTGAAGACAACTACATTCTGGTAGCATAACCTACGTCTCTCTTCTAAACCAGTTTTAGTTCTATGTTGCTATAATCTCGAATTGGCAAACCTCCACAGAGATTCATCTTGCGAAATATCTAAGAAGGTTATGAACTGTTTCATATCGGATAATTAGATTTGATAATCGAATTAGTTGTGTTTTAATAATACACATAAAACAAAAAATTATTAATTAACAAACGTCGAGGGGAAATTATATTTAGCATGACACTGTTAACATTTTACAGAAAGAAATATACTGGATGGTGACTCTAACAAAACAATAAATTAATGAAAAAGACAACGCAGTGAAATATAACTTTTTACCGATTAACGAACTAAACTACAAGTAATTTGTTTTGAAAATCGGGGACGTTGTTCATCAGGTAAAGCAACTTTGACTTTTACTGGTATTGTCAACGATTTTTCTAAAATATGATAATATAAAAAACTGCAAATGGGGCGAAAATAGAGGCGTCTTGGTTGTACATGTACATTTCTGTGCAATAAAATCCCGTACACTTGAAAAATCAAGTAATCCAGATTTTACTAATATTAAGTGATGTGAATCAGTTTTTTTGGAATTTAGACTTTTTATTATCATACAGGTTATAAAAAAGTGCAAGTGAAATGTCATACTGTTAATGATTTAAATGATTTCGATTTATAACAAATGTAAAAACCTACCATTACCCATGATATGCCACGCTACGCCAGGGCCATAAGCGCTTATCAATGCCCAAACATTAACAGAAAATCGCCAGGACCTGTTCCGCAGAGACACAGCATTCGTGAAACCTGGTATTTGCTGGACGGTATACCCGAATATGTCCGTCATAACAAGACTGAAAAACTTTTTCATCCGTAAACACAACATTGTTCCAAAACTCCAACGGGCGATAGACATAATTTAAACAAAATAGAATGCAGGCTTGCTTATATTCTTCTGTTCTTGGCACTTACACAGTTTTTTAATTCCGATTTTCCTATCCTTCGACTAGCTGTTGACTCCGATGCTGGAAAATTTGTCATGGACACAGAGTCTATTGCTGTTTGGAGCGGATTTTCCCTCAAATAGCCATGGAGCGCTTCATCTTGAGCGAGATCTGAACTCGATCGGCCTGAACCGAACCGTATTAGCTAGAAGAGTAGTTGTTTTGATTGGTTTTCCAATAATGAGTGTTTTAAAGTGTAAGTAGTATGTTGGCGTGGTCCGATTAAGGTGCCAATATACAGAAAGTAGATAATTTCATATTAAATAAAAAAGGTGTGAATGACTAAATGTAAGTAAATGAATGATTTAAGTATTTTCATTTTTTTTTCTTCTTTAAAATGCTAAGAATCCTATCATGTAATTCAATACTTCGTCAGTATTAGCTATAAGAGTAGTTGTTTTGATTGGTTCTCCAATATTGAGTGTTTTAAAGTATTTACCTAACTAGTATATTAGCGTGCCCAAATTAGGGCAACAATATACAGAAAGTAGGTATTTTCATAATAAATAACAAAGTGTGTAAGTTATGATTTGCATAATACCTAAATAATATTCTCTAATCATGATAAAAGCAAATAAATAAAAATAATTAATGGTAAAAAATAAAATCAAGAATAGGCTTGTAAATAATGAATGAATGTTTCTATACTCTACTGATGAAAACTAACGAGTTCGAAAAAACTTGTACAACTTTTCTAGAGTTGAAATAGAATGTAAGGTTCAATAATTCTTGTGAATGACTGAATTTCAATAAATAATTTAAGTATCTTCAATATATTTTTTTGCCTTAAAATGCCAGGAATCCTATCATGTAATTTAATACTTCGTCAGTATTAGCTAGAAGAGTAGTTGTTTTGATTGGTTTTCCAATAATGAGTGTTTTAAAGTGTTTTCCTAAGTATTATGTTGGCGTGGCCCGATTAAGGTGCCAATATACAGAAAGTAGATAATTTCATATTAAATAAAAAAGGTGTGAATGTCTAAATGTAAATGAATGATTTAAGTATTTTCATTTTTTTTTCTTCTTTAAAATGCTAAGAATCCTATCATGTAATTCAATACTTCGTCAGTATTAGCTATAAGAGTAGTTGTTTTGATTGGTTCTCCAATATTGAGTGTTTTAAAGTATTTACCTAACTAGTATATTAGCGTGCCCAGATTAGGGCAACAATATACAGAAAGTAGGTATTTTCTCTAATCATGATAAAAGCAAATAAATAAAAATAATTAATGGTAAAAAACAATATGTATTTATCGAGATATTTGACCGTGTATGGACTGGCGAAAAGAGCCAAAAATTCACGCTGAGTTAATGAGCGCAAAAAATCCTTTGTTTAAGGAAAGACAAACATAAAAAGCTTTTGTACGGCTGTCTTACCTGGGCCGGAGTAAATAACATTTGTATAAGCCTTTCCGTTAAATATATGTATTTTATGTAACTATTTTGGCTTGATTTTATAATTATACTCGTATCAAGGATTATAAATACCTAATTATTTATTTACTTGTCTTTAATTTTCAGATATTAGGATCTCAGAGAGGTAAATAAAATGATACAAGTAATGCGATATAATTTTAAGTACAGTCCTGGACGTATGTTTATAATTATTTATCGATATCTGAAGTTTTTATTGCCGTAATCCTTTCGGGTATAGTCTGAGGCCGTCTTTATATCTACGATGGTACTATGCCACTACCCATTGCACATTTATACTAAAAAACTCGTAAACATAAAGAAATTGAAATAATTCACAATAATGCTAAAATACCCCCTATGGGATTTAAGGACACGGTTTTATGTACCACATATCAAGACCTGCTGCTAATTCCATAAATTTATAGAGACGCTACTATAAATTACTTTAATAGAGAATTGCACATTGCATACAGCGAATCCTAATGTTATAGCATTTTTTTATAATCTTATGATTGATGATGCACAATGGAAAGGAACATTCATTTTGTGTCGGCAGGCGGCAAATCATGTAACGAGTTTGCATTTGTCCGGGTATGCAATAAGTATATATGGGTAACATATATGTCAGTAGATGTCGATAAGTAGGCAAACTGCGGCTCCAGGTGATTGCAGTAACCTCGTTCAAGGTCACTTTGACTTCCTTTTTGAGACTGATCATAATAACTGCATGTGAATTTGTTTTAGATCTTAAACGGCAAATATGTTAACATAATTATTCACAAATTGCCGTTAATTTCAAAAGGTGATTTATTATTATTTGTATATACTTGCCTATTATTGTGTTATCTATTAAAACGGCTTTAGTATATATTTTTTATTGTTGTTTCAAATTTTTACAACCTAGGCTATTACTTATATAGTAACCTCTTTTTGGGTATTATTCATAAATAAAAAAAAAAGTGTATAGAATGGAATAGAATAAATTGTATTTATGCCAAAAGTTTGCAAACGTAGACAGGAATAGATAATTTAGTCGCAAAGACATAAAAAAAGGTTTGTACGTGACTCGTATCAAAGGGCATAACAGGATAAGTATTTAAAATCTGCAAACAAAACTTTGTTTGTTATCAGTTATTGAAAATATGATTTTTCCAAAATTTCAAGCCCGCAGCCGCCATATTGGAGGAGTGGTGGGGGGTTTTTTGATTTTCGTTTTTTTAAATTTTCTCGGATACCGTTGTACGAAAAAATACAGTTGTTACATTCATGTTGGACTATTTACCCAATTTTTTTCATAATTTTTAAATGCAAATTTCGTATGCAAAAAAAAATTTGCAAATGTTTGCATACAATTTTTTGGCACTTTAACAAACTTTGAATTTTTCATCGTAAATTACTCATTTATCAAGGCCTATTCTCAAATTATTTTCATATTTTTAAAAAATAAACACTTAGATAAAATGTGCCTCCTTACTGAGATACAGGGTGTCAAAGTTTTTTTCTTTTTTTGTAATATTTCAACTACCTCTTGACCGATCTTCTCCCAATTTGGTAAGGAAACATTTTTTGAGCTAACAAACAATAATTTATGTATTACATCACGCTAGCCAGTAGAGGGCGCCTCATGAGCTATAGCTGATGATGAATATTTTTTCTCTTTTTTTACGAAACTTAGTGGCACTTTTGACTAGAAAATCTCATGCAGGAGTCATTTCTACGTAAAAAAAGGTACACTTGATAGAACTTGATAATTCCAACCGTTTTCGAGAAAACTGCCTCATAGATCTCTAAAATTCTTTGAAAACAAGCCCAATTTGAAGAGGAAAAATTGTATTTATTGAAAAGTGTGCTTTAGCGACCGTCTCTCCTTGCCCTCTCTACGCCCCCATTATGTGACTGTACATAAAAATTCTTGTTTTATTTTTATTTCCAACTTTTTTATACCGCCTGCCCTTTCCGCCTCAAAAAGCTGGCTGCGTATAGCAATAATAGTATAAATAATATTTTTTAGAATCAGATTTAAGAAGATTTATTTAAATGTTAACATTTTTGTAAAATATCAAAATAATAATAATTTGTTATTTTTGTATATTCTGCTCCCTTCCTTGGTTACTTCGAAATCTTAAGGGCCAAAAATAATTTTTAGAAACTAACGTTCTAGTCGCCTTAATACCAAGGTGAGATAAACCATGAAAAATATCAAAAATTGTCCGTCTATAAATGATCGGAACATAAGGACGAAGTTTAGGACGGGAAATGTCACACCAAATAAACTTGTCAAAATATAGAATTTTCATTTTCTTTAAATGAAAAGTTCTCTTTTAGACCATGTGCCAGACCTCTTAAAGTCATTATAATTCGGGGGGACTGAATGAAACTTTTACCACCTGTTTCTGGGCTCATGTGGAGCAAAAAAATCGGGGGGGTCCATCATGGGGAGGTAGCTTTCAAATATGGCGGCCATTCAAAATGACGGCCCGACTGCGAATCTTTAAATTCAATTATCTCGAGATCAGGTGGAGCAATCTTGAATTTCCTTTTTTCTAAATGTAGGATAATGAATTGACTACATTTTTGTTCGTAATGTTTACCGAAAAAAAAAACAGTATTTATCGGTCAAAATTCGAAAAAACTAAAAATTGGGTTTTTGAAATTTACGTTCTGCTGCTTATTGGACTAACGGTTGGGTATATCGAGAATGTGTTCTGAATAAGAGTTTTAGAGCAACATCTTACCTTTAAAACGCAAAAAGAAATTGAAGATCGGATCAATAGAACCTGACATTTCGAGATTCAAAGTGGACGGGGCGGGGTTGAGCATTAATACTGTATTTTAAAATAATAGTGTTTATCTATCTGTCCTTATAATTTTGTAATCGAGCAATGTCGTCCTTTTGGATGAAATATATAGACCTAGTGGAGCAACTTCTCGCTTTTCTTCGGGATAATCGGGAAGGAAATTGGTTTCTGTTCTTAGCTGCCGTTGAAAAAATGGTGCCTTGGTGTTTTGCACTGGATAGGGTGAACTACTCACGCTATCTATCATACCACTTCATTGAATTAAAACGGGAAAAGGATGCCCCTTTCGTTCACCAATACTTCGTAGATGGAGGTTTTTCAGTACAACTAAGAAGCAAAAACCCTTTTTCTAGAATTCCAGTAGACCAAGCCATCGAAGGCACCCAAACTGTTGGAGGTACTAAGGGTTTCAGTCTAAAAAAGTAGGCTGTAGCACGGTACTCTGTTAATGCTGAGCACAGAGCTTCTGCAGTAGGAAACCTCCGCAGCGTCCTATCATCCAGCGAAACAAATCACTGCCATCCTGACCTCCGAAGCCCACGGATAATTAGAGATGAGTAAGATGTGACACGTTTCACAGAACTTCTAGCCCACGAGTAGACGAACCCCTTTGATCCTAATCCTTCAGATATTGTACATTTATCTACTGGTATATGTGTTGATGAATCAACAGCTTCTGATCTCATTAATTCGGAAAACAAGGGGAAAATAGCGTATCAAGATTTCACGTTTCGCCTAGCCAAAGGAGAAGGGTTTCATAATCCTATTAAGAAAGTGGGTCTCAAGATAAGTAGACCAAAGACGAGCAAAACGACCAAGGTTGGAAACAAAGAAGTAATCCTCCGATGCGACCGAAATCTATTCAGCAAAATGATTTATATCGCAGAAAATAAAAAACTTGACATGAAGGAAGTGTTCAAATATCCTCTGGCGCCATTTCCATGAACTCTGGAAAATGTTGATGAGTCTTTGAAGAAAACCTGCAAATCAGTGTTTGCCCATCACTTACAAAAATACATCACCCCTGCCAGTGAATTTTCGTAACAGTTGGTGAAATCTGCTTCAGGATCACATCCACGACCGGCTACATTAAAGACGGTCGTGTCACATCTACTGGGAGCGAAACTGTTCCTGAGCTGTTCTGCACTCAAGAAGAAGCTGATTTCCGAATGATGCTGCATGTAAGGAACGCGGCTGCATCATATGAATCAGTTCTTTGCTTTTCAAACGATACGGATGTATTAGTTTGGACCGTAGGTTTATGCAAAACCATAAAAAGCAAAAACTTATTTATGTATTGTGAAGAGAAACAAAAGTGTTTTAACAGTTATTCAAGTTTCCCAGATAGTATCTGCCTTAGGCGAACAACTTGTTACAGCTCACATCGGGTATTATTGCTGGTCTGGCTGTGACGCAGTCAGCGCTTTTACTGGCCAGGGAAAACTTAAAGGATTTAAGCATTTGTGCAAAAAGCAGCAAAGATTTATTGAAGCGTTCAGCAAGTTAGGCAGAGATTGGGTGCTGTCTAATGATGTTGATGACACCATAGAGGAATTCGTGAGACAGCACAGTAATCGTGCCAACTACCAGGCCGGAATTTGGCACAGAAGCCTGGAAATCAGACCAATAATTCCTTTGCTCATGGGTGGGAAAAGAACATTTCTGGTAACTTATGCGTCAAGTGGATGGAAGGCTTGCCAGCACCGGAGTGCGTACTTTCCTTTTTGCGGTGCCACTGCAAGAGGAACTGTGTATCAGAAACTTGCTCGTGCTTAACAACTCAAATCCAACGCACCGAGCGCTGTGGGTGCAAGGGACGTACCAAAGGAACAATAGATGAGGAAGAGTACAATTACAATAGCTGCAATAGTGACTCTAGTGAAGAAGAATAAATTCAAGTTTATTAATAATATTAATAAGGCATTTTTATTTCTCTTAGTTATTCACATATCCCTCTGTTGCTTTCAAATTTGGCTCGCCGTCACGTCTCGCCTCACGGTGCTCAAAGCACCGAGCGCTTTGTCAATGCGCTCAACCCCGCCCCGTCTGCTTTGAATCTCGATATCTCGGGTTGTGTTCATCCGATCTTCAATTTCTTTTTTGCATTTTAAAGGTGAGATGTTTCTCTAAAATTCTTATTCAGAACATATTCTCAATATACCCAACCGTTACTCCAAAAAACAGCAAAACGAAAATTTAAAAAAACCTTATTTTTAGTTTTTTCGAGTTTTGACCCATAAATATTGTTTTTTCGGAAATAAACATTAGGAACAAAACTGTAGTCCGTTCATTCACCTACATTTAAAATAAAAGAAATTCAAGATTGCTCCATCCGATCTCGAGATAATTGAATTTAAAAATTCATAGTCGGGCCGCCATTTTGAACGGCCGCCATATTTGAAAGCTACCTCCCCATGATGGACCCCCCCGAATTATTTGCTCCATATGACCCCAGAAACCCGTGGTAAAGGTTTCATTCAGTCCCCCCAAATTATAATGACTGATAGGTCTGGCACATGGTCTATTTGTGTTCGATGAAGTATCTGACAATAAGAATTTAAGTTCAGAATCATCTTCTTGTGCTCTACTCAATAAATTTAAGTCAAAATTAATATCAACTAGTTTAGACTTTTGGGTTACAATTGGAGAAACACATTGTTGTAAAGAAGACGTATCATGCTCACGTTATAAGGTGTCAGCAACAACGTTATGTTTTCCCTTGATGTGTCTGATCTCGCATGCAAACTGAGCAATGAATTCTAAATGTCTAATTTGCCGGGGAGATCTTTCAGTTTTAGTGAATAATGGATTGACCAAATCTTATGGTCAGTAAAGCAAATAAATGTACGACCTTCAAGTAAAAACCTGAAATGTTTAATCGCTGTGAATAAAGAAAGAAGTTCTTTGTCAAAGGCACTGTATTTTGTCCGTGCTAAGGTAAGTTTTCGTGAGAAAAAGGCTAACGGAGCAAGTACACCTTCGTCATCGCGCTGTTCAAGAACTGCCCCCATAGAGACATTTGAACAATCATCTGTCAGCGATAAAAACGAGCTATCATCACAACGAGGATGAGCTAAAAAGGTTGCACCAGCTATAGCAGCTTTGGCCTTGGAAAAACTGTCAAGACAGTCGGTAGGCCAATGATTTATTATTTTAACTTTATCATGCAGTAAACTAGTACATAGAGCATGTAAAGGAATTAAGATTTCAGCGAAAGAAGGTATGAAACGATGATAAAAGTTAACCATACCTATGAAACGCTGAAACTGTGTAACTGTAGTAGGTAAGGGAAAATCATTTATGACATCAACGCGTTCAGAAGAAGGTAAAATACCGGCTGAAGAAATATTGTGTCCTAAAAATGTCAAATGATCGACTAATATAACAAGTCTCAAGTGTTCTAAATGTTGCGAACTAGATTTACTTGCAATCAGTATGTCATCTAAATAGACGAAAATGAAGGGTAAACCTACTAAAACTTCGTTCATAAAACGTTGGAATGTTTGACCAGCGTTACGTAAGACAAAAGGCATACGCGCAAATTCAAATAAACCAAAAGGCCGTTTTATATGTCACTTTTTGCGACAGGTATCTGGTGATAAGCACGGACCAAATCTATTTTTGAAAAGATAACACAATAATATAATTGTGAATTAAAGTCATGAAGATGTGGTAATGGGTATCTGTCAGGGACAGTAACTGAATTGAGCCGATGATAGTCTCCGCAAGGTGTCCAATCGTTTATTTCTTTTTGTGCCACCATGTGTAATGGTGAGGATATGGAAGAAGAGGAAGGTACACAAATGCCTAACTCTACCATAGCATTGAATTCGTTTTGAGATATCTTAAATTTAACATTATTTAACCTACGTGGTCGTGAGAAAGGTAATGACCTCTTGTTATAGTATGATGCTCTACGGAATGTTTAACAGGCAAATTGTAATTATCAAGCTTGTAAATTCTAAAAGTAATGCAGTGTATTCATTTGATATGCTAAATAACTTAGGAGAATGTAATGGTCCATTGTTAGAAAATAAATATGTTGATAAACTAGTCATATTGTCAATTAAACATTTATGTTTCAACGACTAAACCAAAATGCGTTAAAAAGTCGGCCCCAATAATAGGGACATTAATATCTGCGATATTAAAAACAAAAAGAAATAACCTACGTAAGTTTAAATCGATTTTCAAAAAATTTTTCCCGAATGTATTAATAATAGATCCATTAGCGGCTGTCAGTATAATATCAGGGTTCTTTTTAATATCTGTTAAAAGATTCCGACAAATCGGCGCCAGTATCAGTGAGAAAATTTAAGTTATTTGCATTATCAAATATAAAAAGACGACATTTACTATTTGAAATATTAACGTCAGCTGTCAAAATATCATTAACTTTTAGTAATTTCTGATTGTCAACTTTGAAGTCTTTGGCGAAAGTGCACCAATCTCCGAGACATTTAAAAGCTTTACGATCATAAAGTTGATGGTAATAGCAAACTTTGGCATTAGAAGGGTTATATCTAACGCGAGTATTGTTTTGACTACTAGAACGGGGCCTTGAGCCCATGCGATTTCCTGAGTCGAGGCGATTTTTACAATTATCGCAATAAGTTCTAGAAACTGTAGGAGTAGCGGAAGTTATTGAAGAAACTTTAGACTCAGCATGCAATTGGGATGAAAAAATTTCTTGTTTGTGCAATACTTGATTCAACGTATCTTGAAAGGTTGCAATCACATTTGACGTAGACACTGTGGGATTAACGTTACAAACTGAGTTAGAGGCAAGGGAATTCATAAAATTTTGATACGACTCCCATATACGGTCAGCAATGTCGATTAATTCTTTAATTTCAGTTTTTCCGGATGCGGTGATTGGAATGAAAATGGTTTTAGGCAATCGCCATTTCCATAATTTTATTAGGAGTTCCTGGATCACCACATGGGAACCTCCGACAATCCACAGCATTGACCGGTAAAAATCGGACGGTTTGAGGTCCCCTATCTGGGAACCAGAGAGCAAGTCCTTTAATCGCTTTTCCTCGCTTGAGGTCAAACGAGAAATAAGTTTTTAAGTTATCATACAAATCTCTTTCCGGTTGATTAATGACAACGTCATAAACCGTTGAAATAATTTCCGGGGGCAAACTGGCAATGACATAATCGTACTTTTTCCGATCGCTAACGATCCTGTGAATAGAAAATTGCGATTCTATTTGAGTAAACCATATCTCCAGTTTGGATACCCAAAAAGGTGGCGGTTTAATGGACGTGACGTAATTATTGTGAGATGTCCCTGCACCTGATGAAACTGGTATATCATCCAATAAAATATTTTCTGTAGGAGGTGCCATTGAAAAATGATTGACTGATTCTTTTTAAACAAAGAGGAAAATGAAGAAATAACTCACTTCCCTGCCAAAAATTCCACATAGAAACTTATAAAAAAAAAGTGATGCGGTTTTATCGTTCCTATAAGTTATATTAGTATTATACAGACAGGATTTTGTCTGTTTTATTAAGTTTTAAATCGGTTATGAAACAGTAATTCCGAATGAGCTATTTGGAATTATCATGTTGCCCTTTCATGAGTATTTATATGAAATATACATCAACAAATCTACGGTTTAGTGTCTGCAAATGCACTCTTGCCCTTATATCTGTAAACATATGGAATTACAGATACAACTTTAAAGAGATTCTAAACTTTTCTATAAGTAATTTCATAATAGTTTCAGTCCGTCCTTTCTCCAGTATCTATCGTATGTAACACACCATTTATCAATATGTTTTTATTGTAAATTTCAACATTGTCTTTTTATTAGTATTAATGTGGATATACATATCAACAAATGTACAGCTTCAATTGTATATTTTACAGATGTATTTTTATTGTAAACTTCCATTATGCTTTTTTATTAGTATTAATTTGGATATGCATGCCGACAAATGTACAGTTTAAATTGCATATTTCAAATAGAAATACCAATATAATGGTAAACACAAAACATTGCAAAGTCCTTATTTCCTCGGGTGTTCTTGTTCTAGCCTAGAAGCAATGAATGAGTTAGCAATGAAAGAGACTGCTTTACTTTTAATTTAACAAACAGACGTCAGTTCCTTAGGTCACATTAGATTAGATATGAATTAGCAACACGTATAAGCTCCCTCTACTGGAGCCTGGAGTAAAGTTTCTGCTGAAATTTCTATCAGTTTATACCAGAATGGAGCAGCAAAATGAGTCAAGCCGTATTCATTTGTAAATCCAAACATTTACTTATACCACATCAATGAGAATTTATGAGAGCAGTATCTAATGTAAAACGTGCGGTTTTCCGTGGTTAAATGGCAAGTGTTTCTATAAGAAACGAGTTGCATTAGGTTAGAACAGTTTTGATTTGCAATTTAAGATTACAAATTATAATGTTTGAATAGGGATTTATGAGATCAGTTTCTATGAGTATTAATGTTTTTTTTCAGTAATATATTAAATGTGTTTTCATTTGTTTGAATGGGTAAAAAGAAAGGTCAGTTTTCAACTGCAATTACAAATACAAGTTTAATCACTTCGAATGGAGTTATATGCGATCAATTTCTAAAAGTATTTATGCTGTTTTCCGAATATAATTGTGATGAGGTTTAATCAGTAACAAATTGTTCACTACTTGTTATGATATGGTCGGAAATTCCAAGTACACATTTAGTATTCCTTCAAGAAGCTTGATAAGAGCAGTTTCTACGAGTATCTATTTGTTGTTTCTCTAGTAAATTATATCAGAATAAAGCAACCAAATATATTAAACAGTATCTATTTGTAAATCCAGACATTTACTTATACTATCTCAATGAGAATTTATGAGAACAGTATCTAATGTAAAACGTGCGGCTTTCCGTGGTTAAATGGCAAGTATTTTTATAAGAAACGAGCTGCATTAGGTTAGAACAGTTTTGATTTGCAATTGAAGATTACAAATTATAATGTTTGAATAGGGATTTATGAGATCAGTTTCTACGAGTATTAATGTTTTTTTTCAGTAATATATTAAATGTGTTTTCATTTGTTTGAATGGGTAAAAAGAAAGGTCAGTTTTCAACTGCAATTACAAATACAAGTTTAATCACTTCGAATGGGGTTATATGCGATCAATTTCTAACAGTATTTATGCTGTTTTCCGAATATAATTGTGATGAGGTTTGATCAGTAACAAATTGTTCACTGCATGTTACGATATGGTCGGAAATTCCAGGTACATATTTAGTATTACTTCGAAAGGATTGATGATAGCAGTTTCTACGAGTACCTATGTATTTGTTGTGCCAATAGTAAATCATATAAGTCTTTATCAGTATGCATTCGGATCTAATTTAAATATGAAAATTATATCAGAATAAATCAACCAAATATTTTAAACAGTATCTATTTGTAAATTCAGACATTTACTTATACTATCTCAATGAGAATTTATGAGGACAATATTTAATGTAAAACGTGTGGCTTTCCGTGGTTAAATGGCAAGAGTTTCTATAAGAAACGAGCTGCATTAGGTTAGAACAGTTTTGATTTGCCATTGAAGATTACAGATTATAATGTTTGAATAGGGATTTATGAGATCAGTTTCGATGAGTATTAATGTTTTTTTTCAGTAATATATTAAATGTGTTTTCATTTGTTTGAATAGGTAAAAAGGAAGGTCAGTTTTTAACTGCAATTACAAATACAAGTTTAATCACTTCGAATGGGGTTATATGCGATCAATTTCTAACAGTATTTATGCTGTTTTCCGAATATAATTATGATGAGGTTTGATCAGTAACAAATTGTTCACTACATGTTATGATATGGTCGGAAATTCCAGGTACATATTTAGTATTCCTTCAAGAGGATTGATGAGAGCAGTTTCTACGAGTATTTATTTGTTGTTCCTACAGTAAATTATATAATTCTTTATC
The DNA here is from genome assembly GCA_936432065.2 of Rutpela maculata. NCBI lineage: Eukaryota > Metazoa > Arthropoda > Insecta > Coleoptera > Cerambycidae > Rutpela > Rutpela maculata. Next base: position 269,738,686 of record OW386285.2, read on the forward strand.
AGTATGCATTCGGATCTAATTTAAATACAAAAATTATATCAGAATGAAACCCCAAATATTTTAAAAACTGTTCACCTGTAAATCCAAACATTTAAAGATAATATTTTAATAAGAACAGTATCTAATGTAACGTGTGCGGTTTTCCGTGGCTAAATTTTAAAATTATTTGCAATAAATAAGCTTTAACGGATTCGAAGAGTTTTCATTTGCATTTCCAAATGAATAGTTTTAATTGTTAAATATGAGGTCAGTGCAATGTTTTTTTTTTCAATAAAATGTTTTTTTATTGGAAAAAACACATTACACAAAGACACTGGCCTCATAGATCCCTATTTAACAATTAAAACTATTCATCTGGAATTGCAAATTAAAACTATTCAAATCCGTTAAAGCTTATTTGTTAAAAATACTTTTAAAATTTAGCCACGGAAAGCCGCACGCGTTACATTAGATACTGTTCTGACTGGTTCTCATTTAAATATATCTTTAAATGTTTGGATTTACAAGTGGATACTGTTTAAAATAGGTTGTTTCATTCTGATATAATTTTTGTATTTAAAGTAGATCCGAATGCATACTGATAAAGACTTATATAATTTACTATTGGAACAACAAATACATACTCGTAGAAACTGCTCTCATCAATCCTCTTGAAGGAATACTAAATATGTACCTGGAATTTCCGACCATATCGTAACATGTAGGGAACAATTTGTTACTGATCAAACCTCATCACAATTATATTCGGAAAACAGCATAAATACTGTTAGAAATTGATCGCATATAACCCCATCCGAAGTGATTAAACTTGTATTTGTAATTGCAGTTGAAAACTGACCTTTCTTTTTACCCATTCAAACAAATGAAAACACATTTAATATATTACTGAAAAAAAAACATTAATACTCATAGAAACTGATCTCTTAAATCCCTATTCAAACATTATAGTTTGTAATCTTCAATTGCAAATCAAAACTGTTCTAACCTAATACTTATAGAAACACTTGCCATTTAACCACGGAAAGCCACACATTTTACATTAAATACTGTTCTCATAAATTCTAATTTAGATAGTATAAGTAAATGTCTGGATTTACAAATAGATACTGTTTAACATATCTGGTTGCTTTATTCTGATATAATTTTTATAATTAAATTAGATCCGAATCTGTACTGATAAAGACTTATATAATTTACTAGAGGAATAACAAATACATACTCGTAGAAACTGCTATCATCAATCCTTTTGAAGGAATACTAAATATGTACCTGGAATTTCCGACCATATCGTAACATGTAGTGAACAGTTTGTTACTGATCAAACCTCATCACATTATATTTGGAAAACAGCATAAATACTGTTGAAATTGATCGCATATAACCCCATTCGAAGTGATTAAACTTGTATTTGTATTTGCAGTTGAAAACTGACCTTCTTTTTACCCATTCAAACAAATGAAAACACATTTGATATATTACTGAAAAAAAACATTAATACTCATAGAAACTGATCTCATAAATCCCTATTCAAACATTATAATTTGTAATCTTCAATTGCAAATCAAAACTGTTCTAACCTAATGCAGCTCGTTTCTTATACAGACACTTGCCAGTTAACCACGGAAAGCCGCACGTTTTACATTAGATACTGTTCTCATAAATTCTCATTGAGATAGTATAAGTAAATATTTGGATTTACAAATAGATACTGTTTAAAATATTTAGTTGCTTTATTCTGATATAATTTTCATATTTAAATTAGATCCGAATCTGTACTGATAAAGACTTATATAATTTACTAGAGGAACAACAAATAGATACTCGTAGAAACTGCTCTCATCAATCCTCTTGAAGGAATACTAAATGTGTACTTGGAATTTCCGACCATATCATAACAAGTAGTGAACAATTTGTTACTGATTAAACCTCATTACAATTATATTCGGAAAACAGCATAAATACTTTTAGAAATTAATCGCATATAACCCCATTCGAAGTGATTAAACTTGTATTTGTAATTTCAGTTGAAAACTGACCTTTCTTTTTACCCATTCAAACAAATGAAAACACATTTAATATATTACTGAAAAAAAAAAACATTAATACTCATAGAAACTGATCTCATAAATCCCTATTCAAACATTGTAATTTGTAATCTTCAATTGCAAATCAAAACTGTTCTAACCTAATGCAGCTCGTTGTCTTGTCTTTTAATCATGGAAAGCCGCATGAATTACATTAGATACTGTGCTCATAAATTCTCATTGATGTGGTATAAGTAAATGTTTGGATTTACAAATGGATATGGCTTGACTCGTTTTGCTGGTCAATTCTGATATAAACTGATAACTATTTCAACAGCAACTTTATCTAACTCTTATAGAAACTTATTGACCATATAGGTTCTCATAGATACTTATTAATTTTTGATAATTTTCAATACGGATTGAAGAGATTTTTTTGACAGGGTTACCATACAACTTAAGATAATTTCAAAAGGATATTTGAAGAAAATTCTTGAAATTCTGGAATAAGGGCAAATGGAAGTCTTGATATCGGCAATCATAATTGTTGAAAATGGGACATCTCTTAGGATTAAATCAATCAGCAGCAATCAGCAAGTGAATTCTTCTCCAATCAGTATGACTCAATAATATTTTAAAATACTCCGTATATATTATAATATGGTTATAATTAAATTTGAATCCAAATAAAGGTTATGATAATTTTCCAATTTTTGATCAAGTCGAAATAATTATCACCCGATAACCAGAGGGGGGAACCAATAAATACCAATTATTGATACAAACTGGGTCATCAATTATCGATACAAACATAGCAATAATACTATAAATAATACTTTTTAGAATCAGATTTAAAAATATTTATTTAAATGTTAACATTTTTGTAAAATATCAAAATAATAATCATTTGTTATTTTTGTTTCTTCTGCTCCCTTCCTTAGTTACTACGAAATTTTAAGAAGTAGGCAAGTGAACTGCCACACTGCGCCTCTGGATGCTAGATAAATATAAAATTAAGATTTATATTTGAATTTTTCATCCACATTTTTAATTTTTTATTTGTACAAACTGTGATGCAATAGCCTAAGGTCATTTGGAAGCATATTGTAAATTTTGGATAGGTAATATAGGGATTATTTTAGAGTCATTGTTCTACGGGTACATAGGAAGTGTATATTTATGATTTTTTTCAGCTCCAATATTATATTCATGATGTTCAAAGAGGATTTTTATGCTCAATGACATTTTAATATATTAAATATATACAGTACATTTCAAGTGATAATATTAAAATTCGAAAACAATATTCTGATTAGGCAATAGTTTTAATAACTATTTTCTGACAGGCTCTTTATGTAGATTAGTTTTATCTGTTTCACCCTGGGACAAAACGCCATATGTGAACAGTTGTAACTGTACTAAAGAAAATATTTACATAAACTAAAAAGTACCGGACTAAGAATTGTGCCTTGTGGTATGCTATGCGTTACTGTGGACTCTCCGCTCATTTCATTATTTGTTACAACATATTGTTGTCTGTTACTAAGACACCTTTTTATTAAGTTATAGGAACAGCAACGTATCCTGTACATTTCTATTTTTCTTCAGACTTTTGCATGGCTAAAAGTGTCGAATAACTGCTAAAATTAGAAAGATGGAAGCTGTTGTTATATATGCTTTTATATAAGAACTCACCACCATCGTCTGAAGGACGTGACATTATAATTTTATTAAGGATGCCAGCCATCTCTCCGCTGGCATCCTTAATAAAATTATAAATTAGCCACCCCTTTGGACTTAGGGTGGCTAATTTCTACTCTCAGTGGGATTCGGTTATGTTATAAGAGACCACCTAAGACTGGGGGTCCTGTAATAGGCGAGAACGGTGTAAGTTCATACCTACCGTGGATTGCTAACTGTTACCTCCAAAGTCTCCATCTTCTTACGATGCACTGATCTTATCTCTAACACTGCGTATTTATCTCTCACTTCTTAATATCATAATCATTTTTTAGAGGTCCTTTCTTCAGCTACTTTGATTCAGTTGTCGATCTAACACACAAACGCTCAGGGGGAGTTAATCTTGCAATCAAGTAAATGTAAGAATCCAACTAATACCATTTATTGAGGTAATTCAAATATACAATAAATATGTACAAGAACCTATCTAATGATATGTAAGCCTATCAAACATGGTAAGGGTGGACGTCTCCTTTAGAGAACATGTATCTTAACGACCATACAAGGGAGATTGAAGAGTATGTAGTAGCAATCTACTTGGCATAAATAGATTCGGACTGAGAGTAAAATAATTCTGCTAAAAATTTTGGTTTGTTTGTGGCTAGATTTATAGTTCTAATAGTGATTATATCATACAGAAGAACTAATCAATGAAAAAATCGTTTTATTGCAGTCGTCGACGAATGAAAATGTTTTTCCTTTATGAGAAAAACAGTCCTTGGCAATTACAGTCTTTTTCGTTTAAAAAATCCGTTTAGAGGTACACTCCTTTGGCATTTTTCGCGTTTCGTCACCTAATATTTTGCCAACTTTCAAAATTGTTGTTCTCTTTTACATTCATGATACTTTATAATTCTACGATAATGTCGTAAAGAGGCATGACATTTCGTTGGCTAGGTCTGTCGTTTACAATATTCTACCAATATGTGAAAATAGCATTTTTCCAATATTTTTGTGTCTATCTATTTAACGTCGGCCTATTTCCACTACCAGGGCCTACCACCGAAGCCAGGTGACGAGCTAGCCCCCAACCTGGAAATTTTGCTGAACCTCTTCTTGTAAGAAGAGTAGGGATCTTTTACTTGCCTAACATTTAATTGACAAGGGACCGCCTGCTTTACATCACTTCTGAAGGATGGTAATCCACTACGCAATCCTCGTCTTGAAATTACATAGCTTCCGCGTATACACTGATGTACAAGCCACTAGAAGGTGGGACGAGATCGCTGTGTTTTCCAAGATGGTAGTACTAACCGCGCTGCACGTTGCTTCACTGGAGTATCGAGATACTTACACAGTGAAGACGCATCTACGCTCCCCATTTTTCCAATATGTGTGCTATTGGGAGTAGTTGACATAATTACCGAGGTGAAGATTAACGAAAAAATATGACGGAGGGCAATAATGTTTCGAATGTAGCTAACACAACTGCCAAGGAAAAAAAAATTAAGTGTAAAAAACACTTGTTAAAATCAAGCTTTTATTATTATTTAGGTGTACTAAAAATAAGTTATGTTGAATTAATTGTCTTAAAAACCTGTCAAGCACGAGAAGTTCATACAAGCATTAATTTTGTTTGACAGAAATTGTAAGTACCTAAGTAAGTATTTTTTTTATTCACGTGACAAGCTTTTATAGTATATTAAAATATAAGTGGATATTAAGGTCTTTAAAACACGCGCGATTTTTCGAGCACGACGGCGCAGCCGGAGTGCTCGAAATAGAGCAAGTGTTTTAAAGACCAGTTATTCACGAATACTTTACGCAATTTTTTTTTATTGGTACACTTTAAAATCATAAATACTGGTATTATTACTACAAAAATGGAAATAAGAATTAAGAATGTAAAATGGTTGAATTCGTGATGTGACATCAGGATACCTGTCAGTGTCATGAAAATGAGAAAACAAAAATTAATTTGCAATCTGTCACATAGGATTAATTATTGTCACTAGAGTTGTCACTGATTGTATATTGCTTTAAAATGAGTTCTAACATTGATTACTTAAATAGAAAAGCAGAATCGCGGTTAATACCGCAAAATTCGGAAGACGCTTATAAAAAAGAATACGACAAGTTCATCAAATGAATGGAAGAGCAAAAGGTAACAGATACAGATGAACGAGTTGTACTTGCTTACCTTTGATGTTGCCATGGTAACTTTAAAACACGCGCGTTTTTAAAACTTGGATTTAAACACTCTGAGGCGTACTTTAAATAAGCAACATAGGGTACCAAAAAAAAAATAGTTAATTCAACTTAATTTCTTTTTTCGTTTTAGTACACCTAAATAATAATAGGAGCTTGATTTTAAAAAGTTTTTTTCTACATTCAATTCAATTTTTAAATTTTTTAGTTACGTCTTAATTAGGTTTATATTTGCGTCGTATTTATCTAAAAGCACTGGATCCCCCGCCATTTCTTAGAATGCAACGTCTGAGTGAATACATTATCCGATCAAATTATAGTTTAAAAAAATAAAGAAACACACTTTTTGGTACCATATTATTGTTTTGTTACTAGAACTGCGCGTGTATGCAAAAGTTTAGCTCAATTGGACGTCATTCTGTGGTTCAAAATTAACTTGCAAAATTTGACCTAAAAAATAATTAACAAACTATGGTGGAAATGCTATTTAGAGTATAGTTGAAACACAATTATAAAAAAAATATTATTTTGGGTATTTATCAGACAAGTCTCAAAGAAACAATTCGTTCTTTCCATTTACTATTGATCCAAGTTTGACCACACTAGTACATTAACAAGAAACCTGCCTTACGAGACATCTTTCATACACTTAATGAAAGAAGTTGACAAGATGCCTCGTGAGGAAGATTTTCTGTTAATTGTAACTTACTTCCTTCGCTGTACAATAATTATTAATTTTTTTGTAATGTGTTTCTAGATTCAGACTGAACTTTATATTATTTAGAGGAAACAAATTACTACACCAGCAGCTCAGAGACCTGGCAGACAAGTCATGGGTCAGAAAACGTTTTCCAAATGGTCTTACGAGTTTGGCAGATTGTAGTTAATAAATGACAGATGTTTTTATAATTTATCTTAGAGAAATGTTAATTTGACTTATATAATGATAATTTTCCTAGAGAGGCGGGGCGCCAATCTTTCTATATTCAAAATTTACACTAAGAGTGGAGTTCGATTACAAGAAAGATAAACTTATCAAATTATAAACAAAGTATAAATTGTTGACTATAAAAAAGTGTAAATTAATAATCCAAATTTAGCAAAAATCAAGATTAGATTAATACTTACAAATATTTCTAAAAGATATTCAACTTTTCTTTTACAAAAAGGTTAATTAATTAATTCAGTAGGTATCATCTAAATGGTTTGTATAGTTTGTATCAAAATACCTGAAATAAGTGGACAAAGTAATTATAAAATTGATTTTATTATAAACCAATCAAACTGGATGTGTCTTTGTTAGAAAACGACTAAACTGAGGCCTTAAAATTAAACAAATTTATGTACAATAGGAAAAACGGATGGACGAAAATATGTTACGTAGATATTATTTAAAATACTGTCTTAAACATGAACCGACAATATAGTGTTTTAAAAGTCGTAATTAATTATTTAAATGTAAACGTTTCGTAGAAATTGTGGTCACAAAGTTTTTAGAGATCGTTTCATATATTTGTTGTTCAATTAGACGTTACGCAGATAATCTACACCTAAATAATAATTGAAAGTACTAATTGTTCGTAAAAACATATTAAAGATAAAGTTGAAAATTGAAATAATTTCAAAAGAAAAAAAAAACATTTGCAATTTGATTCTTTAAAGAACTCTAAAAGTGTTAAAGCATAAAAATGCGAGATATATATATAAAAAAAAACATTAGATAAAAATTTTATTTGCGACACTTATCTGGAATCCTCAGTGGATTAAAGTAGTGAATCCAAGTGAGGGATGATGATGGAGAAATCCAACCCACTGTGATGCTATCACTGATTTTTAGATGAGCCCAGTGTTAAGTCAGGGAGTTCCCAGTACGATATTCGACACCTCCAGAAATTCCATAAGGACACTTTACATCTATCTTACCATATTACCGTCTCGGTCTCCGCAGAAGGTAGTCCTAGTCTAATATATACATTCCATCCCCAAAATACGTAGAGGGGAAGAAAGACAACCCCATTAGGTGATTAAAATAAAAGTTTCCAACCCAAACTTAAATGTGATGTTAAAAAGAACGTATCTAGAATCTGCATCTTGAACCCTGGAAAGAAATGAAGCATATAGCATGGCTTGCTGCAAAATGGCCGTTGCCAAATCTAAGTTACAAAAAAAAAATTATTTCTTTATAAATTACTTGCGGATTAAACCGGTGAAGAACAATATCTTAGGCCTGCTTCATGTTCATGAAGAGGGACTATCAACCCTTACGATGTTGAAGTCGTTGGTAAAGGACGAATTTGATTAATGAAGACACATCGCCACTCAGAGAAATTAGCAGACAATTACGAAGTACCAAGCTTCTTGTAACGGAGAATAATTCATTATATTTGCCTTTTCGCGATATGCAAATCGTTTCGCAAGTTTACCCTCTCTATTCTTAAAGCTAAGTTAGAACATCAGCTACCTTGAGTACACTTAGACGTGACTCTGGTTGCATACCGTTGTGTTTGTTTATGAAGAAATTTTAAGAAACAATATTTGAAATCTCCGCGGTCTTTCATGCTTGAGTTCATTTATGTTTTAATTTATGAAGCAGCAATATGCATGCTACATAATGTACTAGCGTGGTCAGACATGGATCAATAGTATATGGAAAGAACAAATGGTTTCTTTGACAGCTATCTGCTAAATACCCAAAATATTTTTTTTACAATTAATTATTTTTTATTTATTTGCTTTTATCATGATTAAAGAATATTATTTAGGTATTATGCAAATCAAAACTTACACATTTTTTATTTATACCTAAATAATATTCTCTACCCAAAATAATATTTTTCAAAAATTTGATACTTTTAATTAAAAAATTTACAAGGCGGTCATCTAGAAAAAGTAATTAATAAAGGATGCTAAGTAGAACTTTTGTGTAAATACATTTATAGATTTTTATGTAAGAAATTAGTATTTTTCTCAAATACAAGATCAAATTTGGGGAAGTTCTAACCCCACAATCCCCTCCCTGGATACATTACCGTCTAGATTTCATTTATTTTCAGAAAGTGCTTAATTCTTACTGCTCTTGATGTTAAATTACTTTTTCAGAATGTTTAACAATCGCTAGCGCTTTGTTATTATTATTATTATTATTATTTGTTATTAAGTTATTTTCGAGCGCTAAACACGGTCGGAAACAAAGGTATTTTCTTAGTAATCAAATAAAATTAAGCATTAAAAATATGATTTCAATTATTGTTGGAGGGGATTTTTTTTCTGGAAATGCAATATGTATGTTATCAGGAGATTCCAGTAAAGTTTTGTCTAATCTGGGAGGTGAGTACTTCTTGGAAATTTAGTATTAATTTTGAAAAACGTGTTTTGTCCTGTTTATTTTTAATATCTCTGGTTCTGTTCGTCGTATGAGGTGAAACAAAAAATCAAAATGTTTGTAAATAATTTATGAATAAAACTACATAGGTCCAAATACTATCTCCTATTCTGTTTTTTTGCAAAAAAATAAAAACTAAGACAATTTCTGATTTTACATAAACTGAAATCAATAAAAAAAAAATCTTTTTAATGAAACTTGGTGAAATGATAAGTCTCGTAGGTGTAGACTACTATCGAAAATTCTTTTCTGAAGAACGAGATTTATCAAAAATTTTTAGCTTTATAAAAAACTGCCATTTGGTTTGATCGTTATTTTCCTTCTTAAATTGGAGCTTTTTGAAGGTGCTTTACAATGATGATAAAACTTATTTTTTTTATACCATTTTAGAAATATATGTATTTTTAATATGTTCAGGATTTGAACTACGAATTTCCGTAGGAGAAAGCAAAGCATGAAATTTTTAAACGATCAGATTTTCGTTAATACATGAGTGGGAAGGCTATACGATATCGATATCGAAAGAGCAAGAATAACGTTTTAACCTCATCGTAAACTGCATACTCCAAATCGAAAATTGGGTCGAGCAGGAACGTATAAAAAATGACATTTTCTGATGTTTCGCGAAACGCGCTCGAGTTTGTCTAAGAACCCCTAGATGAGTGAGTAGAATGCATGGATATCATACAATTTTTATGAAGCTGTAAAAATTTTTAAAAAATCTCGAAGTGAAACACACTGTATAATAATAATAAATATTTTCATTTCCAATTTTCCATTTTCCAACTAATTGCACCTGTAAGGTCTATAATTTCACCAAGTTTCATTAAAAAAGATTAATTATTTTTTAGTAATTTCAGCTTATGTAAAATTGTATATTTTCATGGTTTATAATTTTTTGCAAAAAACAAAATGTCAGATTGGATTTGTGTAGTTTTATTCATAATTTATTTAGAACTATTCTGATTTTTTGTTTTGGCCTGAAGATAACCGAGATATTAAAGAAAAAACAAGACAAAAATCCGTTTTTTAAAATTAAAACACAATTTTCAAAAAACGCTCCACTCCCAGATTGAACGAAACTTTACTGTAACATCCTAATAACATAGATTGCATTTCCACAAAAATGCCCTCCCTCCCAAACAATCGTGGAAAAAAGTGTTATTCGACTATAGTGCTCAAAGCACTTTTGGTCAGAACTCATGTCAAAAATCCATTATAGAGTGTTGTGTTCCTAAAAAATTATGTTTTCACTCCACTCTGTTAAGATAAATGTTTTTTTTCTTCAGGAAAATTTCATAATAAACTTAGATTAGATTTATAATATAATATTCCACATTTTTCTTAAAGCCATGTAAATCGTGACTTGAGATAATTTATTTCCTTGGGGTTAATGTGCAGGAAATGCCACTTAAAAGGATGGAAGAGTTTACTTGCTTATTTTGCTTAAGTATATTAGATATTTAGTTTATATATTTTATTTAGACTTGTTTTAAAGCGTTCATAGTGTTTCTTAGTCATTATATGTATTTAGTAAGATACGAGCAACGGTGTACTTACTTATTTGGCGGTATTTATAGCGGAAGTCATAGCCTATTGAATGCGTGCAAGTATAACACAATACTGAAATTAGCGACTAAAATGAATAGTAACATTTTACATTTATGATGCGGTATGAATGAACTAATTGGTGGTGAACCCATAAGCAATGTCATTAATAGAAATTCAACAGTATTAGAACAAAACTATGTGTACTAAGTACATGCCCTCTGCTGTTATCGCAATTGATATTTTGCAACATTACTGATAACACTTTTCAGAACTTAAAATAATTCGATACAAAATTATGTCACAACTGGGCCAAACTTCTCTGGGTGCCTGGACACAGCAACATTGAGAGTAACGAACGGGTAGATGCTCTAGCCCAGAGGATCTCTGCGGCCCCTACTGGATTCGGAGCCAGTCAGTTTCTTGATTTCTGGGATTCCAACGCAGGACACCGGCAAGCCCTTATCTTAGGGCCTTTACCGAATCGAGCAGAACAAATTCTGCGACTAAGCAGGAAACAGGTCAGAATCGTAGTAGGTCTTTTGATTGGACACGGATCTTTCAGAAAACACCCGCACACCATAGGGGTGGTTGACAACCCCGACTGCAGGTTCTGTGGGGACGAGAAAGAAGCCTACATCCACGTCTTAACTTCCTGCCCTAGTCTTATGAACTTGAGGCACAAAGACTTCGGCATTGGTTTTCCGATGCTGGAGGAAATAAGGAGGCCACCATAGGAAGGATTTTGGGTTTTGGGTTAGAATCCGGAATAAAAGAGAGAATTTTATAAATTCATAGCGGTAGCACGATGGGTCACAAGGCCTGAGTGTGGCGACCTTTCGTCGTCCCGCTAAAAGAAGATGTCACAATATAACAATTACAAAGATTTAATGAGTATTTTATCTTAAAATCGCATTCTTTCATAAATACGGATATATTCAATTCGGTGTAAGTTGAGAATAGTAATTTACGTTGTAAGTCCGGTAGGTGACTTATTACAGTTCGAGTTGTTTTACGGACGAGGCGATGCAAGAGCCGAGTCCGGAATATAAACGAGTACTGTAATGAAACCTACCGGACGTGTATCGTATAATGTTTTATTTCATACTGCCCGGTAAATCCTTTTTAAAATGAATAAACAGAAGTTATAATAAGTGGAGCAACAGGTGTTTTAAATTGGTGACGTCGTTAAACTTGCCGATGACGTAGTTGAATTGTATGGATATGTTGATAGAATTATTTTATACAAAACAGTGTGGTGTTGCCAAGTTGAAATTCCTTCTCTTGTTCTACTAAAAGATAATTTAAGAAAATTGGAGAATAAAGCTTATTTATTAAATCAATTTCAATATATTTATCCACGAAATTTAATTTTGTGATAAAATAATAATAGGCGTGAATTGTTACATATTTTAAATATTTTTTAATACCGATTAGATTTATAAAAACATATTTAGCAATATATAGCAACAATGTCAACGCTAGTCAAATGACAGATATGTTCTAAAGGATCGTGTTGATTTAAAACATTCCAATTTATTTTATCGAGGTATTTGCTGTTATTTAAAAATAATAGATAATGTCGTCGAAAAGATGTTTTATAAAAAGTTGTGGAAACACAAGAATAAGTTCGTCGGAAAAAAAATTTGAAACTGTTCCAAGAAATATGGATATTCGAAGAACTTGGTGGCAAGCTTCAAATAATTCTGATCCCATCCCTTCAGGTTCGTTTATATTTTGTTGTGAAGATCATTTTGAAGTAAGTTTAAACCAGTTCTTCAGATTTTTGTTCTAACAACATATATTTTAATTAAAAAATGACGCTGAAAAGTGGCACTATTATAAAACAATGGGCCATAGAATATTCTTAAGACCTGGAGTTGTACCACATAAAAATTTATCCTTTGTACATAAACCAACGGTATCTGAATCACAGATAAGTCCAACATTAAAGAAAAGGAAAATAGAGGTACTAGAAAGAAGTCCGTTCGCAGGGAATTGTATTCTGAAAGTGAACCAAGTACGAGTGGACATGTTGATAGTGCAAAATTGTGTAAGATCTGGGGCAAGTTTACTGCAATTTCAAGCCCTAAAAAAATAACGCTACATAAACAAACAACAAGTAAATCTAACCTATGTTTCTTTCACTTATATTATGACAAGAATTGACAACTGACAGCAAGCAAGCAAAGTTGAAAGTTGGAAGAGAGCCGTTTTTATACAATGTTGCGACATAATTTTGCTTACTTTTTCAAGATAAGTTCTAAATAATAACAATTATAAATAACGTTAAATTCCTTCTAAATACATGTATATACCTAATATTTATTGATTTTCAAGATATTGAGCAAAATAGAAGTGTTATAGGCAAAATAATGTAAAGAAAATACACCATTTGGCATTCAAATAATATAGTTACAGTCTAAGCGAAAGTTGTCTGTTATTGGTTAAATTATTTCCCGCCAAATAAAATCGTTTGAAATCTGCGTCTAGACGAGCGTATTCTTATTTCTTATTTTTATTTAAGAAATTATTGTTTTGGTTTAAATTGATGCAGTAATTGCTAAAATAATAACATTACTCGATATATATCACCAAAACTGAATTAAAAAAAAAATGGAAACTCCATTATTGAAATTTAAAAAATATTAGTTTGTAATCTAACAATCGCATCACCTTAACGATGTTATAGCCATTGTTTTCCATAGCTAATTATGATGGTCTTTAGCTTGTCACTGTCAAATAAATAAAACCATAATTTTTGCATTGTTTTGTATTATGGAGATTTCGGAGGAGATTTAAAATAAATTTGTCGAAGCAACCGGAAAATTAATCCAGAAAAATTATTCATATTTAATGTAAATTAAATAATCTGTATATTGGCTCCAAATAAAATAGAGAACTTTAGAACCAGAGATTTTTATTTAATCAAAATAATAAAAATCTAATAAAGAGAAGCCCGATTTTTTATTGTTTACCATTCTTCATTTACTAAAGTTGGTAGAAAATTATATTTTACAAGTAGAGGTATCTATAAATACCTAACACAATTATAAATGTATTAATATAGCTTCAACTTAAATAATAATTGCTAATTTTAATTGAGCAAAATATTTAAAAAATTGTAAGTAAAAGCCTAATCTGTAGGTATCTAACATTCTTAATTTACTAAAGTTGGTAGGAAAGTATATTTTATAAGTAGTGGTAGGGGCCAAAGTGCTTGCTTCACAATAGTATCAAGATGAATTAATATAAGTTCAAATAAAATAAGAATTACTAACTTTAGTTAAGCAAAATATTATAAATTTTGTAAGTAGGAGCCTAATCTCTTCATTTACTAAAGTTGGTAGAAAGTATATTTTACAGTAAAAAAATTGCTATACAGCGGTGAATGATTTTCTTCAATAAAATACTTCTCGGGACGCATTTTTATAGTAGGCTATGACTCCATTCTTATGTGTTTCTTTGAACTATGACAGTTATTTTTGTTATAAATGTTGAATAACCTGTTAATAGATATTACTATATCTCTATTTTTCAACAATATGGCAAAAAGGTGTACTCAGTTTGTACATTTTGTACAGAATTTAGTGCTATTAAACTGTCATCGTTATTTAACGTAACTTACTTCGTAATTGTACTTTAGAAGCGGATGATAAAATGTTATTCCGGAAAATTCAAGAGACTCTTTTAGAGCATTCTGTCAAAGAAGAGGAAAAATCGAATTGTCTCAAGGTATTATATATATTTTATGAAACATAAACATTTGATCGTTGACGATTTTCATTCCACATACTCACCATTAAGGAGAGAAGTTCTGAAAGAATTTGAAAAGCATTTGAAAATTGTTTTCGTAAATAATTGTTGTTGTTAGTTTAAAAATAAACTTTAAAAAGTATTAAATAATTGCTAAAACTGTGTATTTAAATATTTAATTTCTTATATTTTTATGTGAAAAAGTCAAAATTAAAAAATAATCGCTTACTAATAACAATAATATGATAGCGTTGCTAGGTTAAACATTATAGTATCAGATACCGTAATGTTCACATGTAACACATTATGGTATCAGATACTGTAATGTTCGATTTACCGGCCGCAAATGAGTCCGGGAAATAATCATTTACCAGACAGTATGAAATAAATAATATAGTATTTGAATATGTTTTAAGAACGTTCAAAAACAGTCCATATTTCACACAAAATCCAATAGCTAGGGAAGAAACATTAACAAACAAAATTATAACCGCGAGCGGGCACTACAAAATTTTAGCTGCAATTAATAGTAACAGTCCGCGATAACGTGGGTTGAAATTTATAGTGAAGAATGCTAAGTGCTATGGGCCTATATGTGAGAAATCGATATTCAGTAAATCCTCTGCTAGCTTTCCTGCTTGCTCTTTCATTTCACGTATCATATTTTCTTCATCAATCGGCCGCCAAGATCCGCATAAAAACGTGAGGCAGCCTAAGAAGAGAGGTCACTTATTGGCCATACTTAAAACGTTGGAGCGCTTTCAGTAGTCTGAAACAGCATTCAAGTGGTCATTTGCTGTCGATTTTTGAGCGTTTGGGTACTGCAGTAACGCGATGCCTTTGGTGATCAGTTGTTCGCCAAACGGTCAACTGGTTAATTGTCTTCTCATGAAATTGAAGCAAGGGACAAGAGGAGAAGAAACGGGTAAAATAGCCGTGTATCAAATACTAGGTAGTGATTTAAATATTAGCAAATCATTGCCACTGCAGTTTTATTCTTAATTAACAAAAGCTTGTTTAATCGAAATTCGAATTTTCTAAATTTATTCAAGCGCATGGCAATGTAAACTTCAATTATATTACCAAAAGTAAACTACTACTTCATATCTTCGGTGGAAAACACGATTGCGACGATATCTGCGCTACATTATTGATTAACTAATTAATTCGAAATTATACTATATTGGCTCATTATTCCAACTAATGACATTAAAAATTAACTCGCTATTCAATTTTCAACTATTTCATTTGATTAATTAATGGGAAGTTTTCATTGGGTTTTAAAATGTTACAACGATTGTTATGATCTAAGAATCTGCATTAAAGGGTTCTTAAGTATCATTTCTGCGGTTACAACCTTGAAAGATTTATTACTTACATACGATAAGACTTTAACACAGCTCTATTTGCTACCAGTCATGTTTTCGAAGATTTTTGAAAGACAAACATAAAATTTTGGTGCATGTCAATTCATCTGTACATAGCGGGTGTTCCTTAATGACGTGCTAATATTTCAAGGTGTGATTCATTTTATGAAGAAAAGTGAATATATGTCCGCAACGGCTTAAATTTTTTGCTACAGGGTGTTGAATTTTTTTTTAATCGTTATTTTTCAATATCTCAGAAAGTACTTCAATTTTGGTATGTGTTAATAGGATATAAAACCACATATTTTAGTTAAAGAAGTTATTTTATTGCTCCACCAATGGCGTCCCTGCAAACATGTTCTTTGATATTTTTTACCAAAAAGTGGTACGCCACTGACATTTTTCCATGTGGATATTTTTTCTGATTAGCCTGGTCAATTCTACATAAACAGTCTCTTGCGTGTTTCTCGTCAGACGCACAGTTCTTGATTAAAACAATTAAATTCAAATTGAAACTAATTATTTTAACAATGATAATGATAAATTTTGTTTTATAAAAATTGCTGGAAATAGACCTTCACTTAATAGGCATACTTCCGCCCGCTTTCGCATCGAATTGCGCTCTCCTTCAAATATTCCCGGCGTATTCCGTATTGTATAACACGAGGTAACTATTCGCTCTCATATCTTCTGAAGTGTTAATGGGAGTTTTATACATCGGTTAACGATTAGGATAAACCACATGTAAATAATGGCGAACAATTACACTAAAACGAACAGGAGGTCCATCGTGTATATACCCCATTTGATTCCTTAACGTAATTGGTACATCTTCAAGAAACTTAGGTAGTTCTTCTTGAAGAAAATGCAGGTAAGATTGTCCATTAAGACGCCCTGGCAGAAAAAAAACATATAAGATGATTACCAATAATTCCTACCCATACATTAACACGTTGACTGCCATACGGGTTAAGACAAATTTCTCATAAAGCACCAACCGGTAGCAACGGTTTAATCAAATAAAATATCCCCCCACGCCATGAATATCATCGGCTAATACACTATGAATTGACACACAATATTTTGAAAAAAAAAAAAAATTGCAAAAAAAACGTCAAAAAAGGTCTCGGTCCTTTACTACGCCATCTCGATCTATTTATAATGAAGTACGTTGTGCCGAGTTGCTGGGAGATTCCGAGATCCCAAAAAGATCCAGAAGATCCAGAGACCTCAAAAACATGACTCGGTCTTATAGACCGAGTCGGCCCACAGGGCAAATATAAGTACTCGGTCTTATTGACCCAGTTGGCCTCATAGACAATAAAAACCTCGGTCATATAGACCGAGATGGCAGTCAGCGTGTTAACTGAAAATTGCTCTTGGAAATGGATTTCGATGGGGGTTTTAGCCCGCCCACATATATGATTATTATGGAAATTTTGAATAGCATTCCTAAAAAAATTTGTTTCGTTTATGAACATAATTTGTGACTTTAGTGTAACATTCTGAAGCCACCACTGACAGAAGTTTACACGCTGTGGAAAATCCCTGACGTGGACTAAATTAGATGGCATTTGAGGTTTTCTCTTAAGGTATGGCAGAGAGACAAAAATCAATATAGATGCCCTGAGCTCGATTTTCGAGAAGCAAACAAGGCGCAAACCGCGATCGTCTATCTTTTTCGACTACCGAGCTACAGAAAGTTTTTGGAAAATTGGCATTTATATCTCAATTACCAAGTGACGAATCGAAAATCGAGTAACACATTCTTAAGGCACTCTTTTACGTAAAATCCGTTGCTGATAAGAAAAAAATTATGCACGCCTCAGTTTTAGAGATATAGACATAACTTTTGTTTTTTAAATGTAAATTATTTCATTATTCGATCACAACTTAAATTGTTATCCAATATATAATATGTCATATTTATCTCTAGAGAAAGTGGTTAATTTTCGAGAAATTTAATATATTTGTGAGGAGATCATGAAAAACGACTACTAATAACTACTAACTAACAACAACATACTTCTTATAATATAAAATAATTTTGCCAAAAATAGGAAAAACTAAGCTACAATAAATGTTCAAATTGTCTTCCATTGACATCCATGCATATTTATCGCATTTCTAATATTTATTGGGAAGGCCATGGTAAAAAACGCTGCCCAAGGAATCACTACTTCCACATCCAGATTTTATCCAAGTCTCTCACAATGAAAAAAAAATTGTATGTGGAAATACCTGTTTATGGAACTTTAATAATATAATATTTGAAATCGCCTATCCCAAAGACCCATAAAACAATATGCCATATTATCGGTAGTGGGGGTGAAGGTGATTGAAGGAGAGTGATAGTAGGGGTGGATGAAGCAAAAAAATATTTTGAGGCCTTTGGTTCTTGTACTGTCGTGCGCAAAAAAAATGACACAAGTCTTATAACGTATTTTTGCTAAAAGCGACTTGTGAAAGAACATATCGGAGATGTTTACATTTCCTTAATTGGCATAAAAAGTGAAGTTGGCGGGGTCAAAGTGCCGCGTTTTTTGCTTTCGGTCGAACAATCAGGACATCGGCAGGTACCGCCGATGTTGGTGTTTTTGTGTTATTGACGGGTTTAAGTAAATATCTCTTATATCTACTTGTTGTAGAGTTCACTAGCATAGGATCAATGTCTTTACGATTTATTTCGCTATTTTTGTGGTGTGATTTGATTAAAACCACTTTTACAGTTTTACTGTCAATAGTGTCAAGCCCAAGTCTGATAAAGTGATATGGTTTTACCGCGTTACGTCACATGAGGATCGCGCTAGTTCGTCTTTGTATTAAATTAGCTATTAACGGAGTGGGCAAATCTTGGAATAAATGAGCCATCTCGGCACCACACCCTATACCAAAATCTGCCAAATAATGACAAAAGTAACCATAGGTATAGGTATATACATAATTAAATCGGGGGTAATTATATTGAATATTTGCAACTTTCTTCAATGGCCATTAATTTACAAATAATTGATAGGTATACCTCCCCAAATATAAGTTCCAATAAGGTATCTATACCGCTATAGGTACCTACTTAGTCAAGATAATGAAATAAAAGTCTATCCTAGGTATAGTAGATACTTATAAAATTAATGAAAGATAATGAAATGAAACAATCACGCGACTCTATATTCAATTTTAACAAAAAAAAAACTGGAAAACATTATTTAAAATACACTCGAAAACACAATATAACAATAACACACACAACCTCTCCATGATTTAAAAAACATCCTGTGTGGGTATCTACATCAATGAATTATTTAAAAACAGTATACCTATACTTAGGTACCCGAGTAGGTACCTATATGAAAAGCAGTTTTACTAAAAATATATTCCTCGATATATTCCTAGATGTTATAAGCCCATAGCCCATTCAAACAAAAACTCAATATGTTAATATATCTATATATATCCAGGTATCTAGGTAGTTAATATTTAAGTATGTAAGTATTGCCATTTATTCAAAAGAAATATGACAAATTCATATAAACATTTCGTAATTAAAAAAACACAAATTATACTTATGCCCTAATTTTGCAAACGATGGTTAACTGTTTATACAATAAAATTGAATTAAAGTATCTATCTATTTAAAATACACCTATAATACATACATCATACATCTATTTATCTCGCTATTTATTAAAGATAATAAAAATATGATAAGAATTTTATCCTCCGATTCTCCAATTATTATTCACAATAGGTAAGTAGAAATTAGTTATTTAATTGTAATACCTGTTGCTTACATTAAGCTCATTGCAAACGAGGGTTATGTTTAGTGGTAAGATTTCATCTGAATTAGCAAAAATTTTACATCATGCTGACTGAGACAAATAAAAAAACCGCTGCCCAAGGAATCACTACTTCCACATCCAGATTCTCTATCCAAGTCACTCACAACGAAAAAACTTTGTATGTGAAAATATTTGTTTATGGAACTTTAATAATATAATATTTGAAATCCTCTACCCCAAAAACCCATAAAACGATACCCCACATCGGTAGTGGGGTGGGGGTGGTGATAGGGGGGTGGTAGTGGGGGGTGGATGAAGTAAAAAAATGTTTTGAGATTTCCGGTTCCTGTACATACACTAAATCACAATTTTTTTTTCATCCCCTTTAATAAGGAGGTGGGGGTGGTAATGGGGGTGGCTAATGCCAAACATTTTTTTAAGACCTTAGCTTCTCTTGTATATACTATATACCAATTTCATGTACTCTTACCTGCTTAATTTACCCATTTACCCCAAATTTACCCCAATTTACCCCCCAACCCTTCGACGGAACAAGATGAAAATATAATCTAGTTCTAGAACTCGTTAAAGTACATATGTGTACCAAATTTCAAGTCAATATCTTAAACGGTTCCAGAGTAAACGTGCGCACAAAAAAAAGTTACAGACAGACCGACAGACCGACAGACCGACAGACCGACAGACAGACAGACAGAAATTTTTTTTCGCTCAAACTTAAAATCTCGACGTTTCATGACATTTTAAGCCTATTTGGACAATAACAATTTTAAAAAAATTTTTTGTCGTTACTATACTTCCACTGGACGTGGAAGTAAAAGAGAAAATCGAAATAATCGTAAATGTCAAAAATTAATTTGTGAGTTAATTGTAAGTGAGCATTGTTAAAAATGGTTCAATTTAGTAATTGTAAAAAACCGCTGCCCAAGGAATCACTACTTCCACATCCAGATTCTCTATCCAAGTCACTCACAACGAAAAAACTTTGTATGTGAAAATATTTGTTTATGGAACTTTAATAATATAATATTTGAAATCCTCTACCCCAAAAACCCATATAACGATACCCCACATCGGTAGTGGGGTGGGGGTGGTGATAGGGGGGTGGTAGTGGGGGGTGGATGAAGTAAAGAAATATTTTGAGGTTTCTGGTCCCTGTACATGCACTAAATCACATTTTTTTTTCATCTCCTTTAATAAGGAGATGGGGGGTGGTAATGGGGGTGGCTAATGCCAAAAATTTTTTTCAGACCTCAGCTTCTCTTGTATATACTAAATACCAATTTCGCGGACTCTTACCTGCTTGATTTACCCATTTACCCCAAATTTACCCCAATTTACCCCCCAACCCTTCGACGGAACAAGATGAAAATATAATCTAGTTCTAGATCTCGTTAAAGTACATATGTGTACCAAATTTCAAGTCAATATCTTAAACGGTTTCAGAGTAAACGTGCGCACAAAAAAAAGTTACAGACAGACCGACAGACAGACCGACAGACAGACCGACAGACAGACAGAAATTTTTTTTCGCTCAAACTTAAAATCTCGACGTTTCATGACATTTTAAGCCTATTTGGACCATAAAAATTTTAAAAAATTTTTTTGTCGTTACTATACTTCCACTGGACGTGGAAGTAAAATAAGGTTAAGTGTTTTATAGAATGCAGAGAAGATACAAATTTAGCTTCCGAGCTTCATTTTACACTTTGTACCAAAAGTGCCGCCTAAACAATATTTTTAGATATCCATAAAAGAGACAGCCAAACATAAAAATGTTCAAAAGGCTACAATAATCGCGAAATACAGGAATTTAGGAACCTCAAAAACAACTGCGTTGCGTTGCTTAAACACAAATAAATTCAAACACTAAAAAATCAGGTTTAGCCACCTATACCCAAATGACTTTCAAAGGCGTCTCGATTTTTGCCAGTGTTTTTTTGCTTCGGTGCAATGAAGTGCCAGATTTTGAAGGAACAATTATATGGTCAGACGAGGCCCATATAAGCATTTCCGGAATTTTTAACCTGCATAATAACCACCATTGGGCTCATAAAAAACCACACATAACTGCTACAGTTAATCGTCAAGGACGATTTAGACTTTTTGTATGGTGTGATTTTATTGGATACGGTAATATGAATACCGAAAAATTTTCGAAAATGAACCACTTTTTTTAGAGATAAATATGACATGATATATCATTGGATTAGCTAATATAACTCGTGATCGAATAATGAAATAAAATTATATAAAAATAGCTTTTATTTGAAAAACTACTAAAAAGTAAAAATAATTTTTTTTAAATTCATACACATGGAAACCAAAAGCTTTGGGGGCGGTCATATAGCGCTATTGCATGGTTACTTTGCTCAAATGACCGCCCCCAAAGCTTTTGGTTTCCATGTGTATGAATTTAAAGAAAACAATTTTTACTTTTTAGTAGTTTTTTCAAATAAAAGCTTTTTCTTAAAAATATTTTTTTATATAATTTTATTTTTTAATTTTTAGTCTACTTATTTTACAAACAAACAGACAAAACCCTTTCATTTGCCACCGCCATCCACCCCCTTCCCTCTCCCGTCTTCTCACCTCTCTAGCACTGCTTCCCACTTCTTCCCACCCCTTTCCCACGTCTTTCCACCACTTTTCCTGCCCTTTTTCCATCTCTCCCCACCTCCTTCCACCCTATTTCCACCGTTTCCCCACCTCTTTCCACCCTATTCCCACCTCTTCCCACCCTTCCCACCTCTTTCCCACCTGTTCTCACCCCTTGCCCACCTCTTCGCACCCCTTCCCAATCTCTCCCCACATCTCCCCACATCTTCTCACCCCTTCCCCACCTCTCCCACGTCCGCCATATTGAATTTAGAATGACGTCACACGCTTTATCGTATTTTACTCGTCACCCGATTTGACACCCATATGAACGAGGTTGTGACTAATTGGATTTAGAATGACATCACATTGTTTATTGTATTTTATTCGTCAAGCCCTTTCATTTGATACCCATATCAGGGGGGTTCTGACTAAAAAGCCTATCCGCCATCTTGGGACGTCCGCCATATTGGATTTAGACCGATAATGGCTATACTATGTTGCATTGTCACCAGACTTATACACGTGTGCCAAATTTCAAAGGTGTAGCTTAATTAGAACTAGTCGAAATTCAGCTTGCAAGATATGACCTAAACCAACAAACATACAAACCCACAAACAAATATTGCAAGTTAAATAAAAGCTTTTAATAATTTACAGGATGTTCCATTTAAAAAACAAAAGTTATGTCTATGTCTCTAAAATTGAGGCATGCATTATTTTCTTCTTATCAGTAACGCATTCTCAAAAAAGTGCTTTAAGAAATTGTTACTTGGTTTTCGATTCGACACTTGGTAATTGAGATATAGAGGTCATCCAAAAATGTCAATTTTCCGAAAACGCTCTGTAGCTCGGTAGTCGTAAAAGATAGACGATCGCGGTTTGCACCATTGCTTATTTCTCGAAAATCGAGAGCAGGACATCTATATTGGTTTTCGTCTATCTGCCATAGTTTTAGAGAAAACTCCAAATCCCATCTAATTTGGTCCACCCTGTACTCTTAGAATATGGTACGGATACAACAAAAAAATCAACCAAAATTCGCTAAACAATTTGATGACCAATATTCAGAGCTCTAACAATCTTCCTCGTACTCGTCTCAGGATGTCCGTTGATTTCCTGCAGCACCGCTTCCTCAATTTCGTATGTTCTGACAGTTCGAGGTCTACCTTCCGAAGTACCTTTTTGAAAATTACCAGTTTCACAAAGAAAACGGATAGTCAGAAAGAATCGACTAGGATTAGGATATCTTTCCTGATACATTCTTCTGGCTTTTGTTGCATTACCATCTGCGAGACCAGATACGTGATGCATTCTCGCCATTTCTGCATTCGTATAATTCACCATATTTACTGAGATATTCGAATAAAAACAGCGAAAAAATAAAATAAATTTAATGAAACACTAAAAATTGAAGAAATAATACGATGAGATGGTTTTGAACAGCTTACTTTATGCCAGCAAATATTATTTTAAAAATGATGTCTGTAAAAACGTTCTTTATTCCAGGATAACTAATAACTATATTTATGTGTTCAAAAATTATTAGTAAATACTGTTAAATGAAGCAATTTGAATTTAGTTGTTTTAATCAAGAATTATACGTCTGATGAGACCGTTTTTAGGTAGAATTGACCAGGCTAATCAGAAAAAATATCCACACGGAAAAATGTCAGTGGCGTACCACTTTTTTAGTAAAAAATATCAGAGGAAACGATAACAACACTTCTAACTATGTGGTTTTATACTCTATTAACACATACTAAAATTGAAAATAATAATATAAAGTACTTTTTGAGATATTAAAGCGATATAAAAAAAAATCAACACCCTGTAGCAAAAAATTTAAGCCGTTACGGACATATGTTCATAAGAACTTTTCTTCATAAAATGACCTAAGGAATCACACCCCATACTTTTTAGCTAAACTACTCTGCTGTACAGGATTTGGGTGAGTACGTATTTTCACATACAAATCAAAATAGTGGTCGAGTCATACAGTGCAAAATTGAAATTACAACAATGACTAGACACTCGACTATACCAAACGTGTTTTCATTAGTATAATAGTATAACAGTGCTCGAGTAGAGTAAGAAAGTGATAGGAGAAGGAGAGTGAGCGAGTTACTTTACCACCGTTTAGTCCTATTGTACTCGACCATGATCTAGTACTCTACGCTATTAACTACGTTTTCATTGGTAGAGTTAGTGTAAAAACCGCTGCCCAAGGAATCACTACTTCCACATCCAGATGTTCTATCCAAATCACTCACAACGAAAAAATTTTGTATGTGGAAATAATTGCTTGTGGTACTTTAATAATATAATATTTGAAATCGTCTACCCCAAAAACCTATAAAACGATACCCCACATCGGTAGTGGGGTGGAGGTGGTGATAGCGGGGTGTTAGTGGGGGTGGACGAAGTAAAAAAATATTTTGAGGTTTCTGGTTCTTGTATACACACACTAAATCACATTATTTTTCATCCCCTTTAATAATGGGGTGGGGGTGGTAATGGGGGTGGCTAATGCCAAAATTTTTTTTGAGACCTTAGCTTCTTTTGTATATACTAAATACCAATTTTAGGGACTCTTACCTGCTTGATTTACCTATTTACCCCAAATTTACCCCCCAACCCTTCGACGGAATAAGATGAAAATATAATCTAGATCTCGTTAAAATACATATGTGTACCAAATTTCAAGTCAATATCTCAACGGTTTCAGAGTAAACGTGCGCACAAAAAAAGTTACAGACAGATCGACAGACCGACAGACCGACAGACCGACAGACAGACAGAAATTTTTTTTTCGCTCAAACTTAAAATCTCGACGTTTCATGACATTCTAAGCCTATTTGAACAATAAAATTTTTTTTTAAATTTTTTGTCGTTACTATACTTCCACTGGATGTGGAAGTAAAATATAGTGGAGTAGTTCAGCTCGCCGCGCTATTCGCCTCGCATATCGTCATACGGCGATGACTAAACAATTCAATAGAAACAGTAAGTAAAGACATAATGGAGTTGTTCATCTCGCCACACACCTCGAACTGCACCTTGCCGTGTATCAACGAACAAAAGTATTTGTTTTTCAGCGGGCAGCTGCCTAAAATTAGCTCCGTGATTGGTTCATTCAAGAAAACACTACACTTCTTTAAAAGCTTACTCTTTCTAAAAGATATTTTTGAAAGAAGACACGCAAGTGGTAATTTTTTGAAGCGCATAAAGAACTTGAAAATTAAGATGTTAACAATGAGGAAGATGACATACAAATCAGTGATAATGATATAGCATCTCCTCCAACACCATCTTCTGTAGCATCAAGTGTTGGGCATGCTTGTATTTTTTTTTTGGTCTAATATTTTTGGATTTTGGGTTCTATCAACTCTAGGATTAGTCCAGTCAAAACAATGTTTAACCTCCTGAAAAATCCGAAAGTTTTGAAACTTCGCATACTTATTTAAAGATACCTGAGAATGAATATACCGAAAGTCCTTATGAATATGAGGAGAGCTCTAGCGGCAATTAGCGAAAATAGGGCACTTTCTTTGGTTTTTCGTTAATATCTCGAGAACCGTTGGTCGGAGGCAAAAGTTATACATTTTTCTCGTATTCCCAATGGTTCCCGAGTTAAAGGCGCTAAAAGAGAGCGTTTTGTGAAAAACCAAGCTAGGGCCATATAATATGGCAGTTCTAATAATATTTGACAATAATAAGTTACTAAATTAAATATAGTACTTACAATGCCTACTCCGACGAGCCGCTACTGCTATCGCCCCCCCCCCACTACTTTCCCTTCCTTCCACAACTAAACCGGCGCGGAGCTGCAGTTAGTTTCAGTCAGGCTTCCCTGCTATCTCAACCATCTGCCAGTGTTATGTAGCCTATGTTCTCAAGCTTTATCGTGGCTTTCTTTTACTTACATGTTTTTATTCGTATAATGGTTCTCTCACACCTTCATCTCATACATACTTGTTGACCTTGTTGACATACATACCTATTGTTTCAGGCAGCAAGTGTAGAAGCTGGCCAAGATAATCAAATTGCAGGGCCTTCTACCAAGAAGCGATTCAGAGCTGATTGATTTTTCTGTACAAAATTTTCCTTGGAATAACCTCAGGATTTTGTTTGTTCATATATTTCATTGTTTAATATACCTACATCATGTGCCTCATCAATATACATCATAAGTAACATACATCATGTGCTTTTTATACAAAGTTGTGAAGTTTATCTCCTCAATTATCCTTAGTATACAAAAATGTAGGTAAACCATATGTCAAATATTATTAGAAATGCCATATTGTACCGCCCTAGCGTGGTTTTTCACAAAACGCTCTCTTCTAGCGCCTATAACTCGGGAACCATTGAGAATACGAGAAAAATGTATATAATCATTTTTGTAGCAAATTTGATAAGCCTTAATTATGTACATAATCAACTTTTACCTCCGACCAACGGTTCTCGACATATTAACGAAAAACCAAAGAAAGTGCCCCATTTTCGCTAATTGCCGCTAGAACTCGCCTCATATTCATGAGGACTTTCGGTATATTCATTCTTAGGTACCTCTAAATAAGTGTGCGAAGTTTCAAAACTTTCGGATTTTTCAGGAGGTTGGGTTATTTTTTTGAGGTTTTTTGACTGGACTAGATATAATGGAACGTTGACTGGGACATTCGTAAGTATCCATGAAATCTGTCTGGGTAGTTTTTCAGCTGCTGATACAAATGATAAAATTCACCAAGTTTACTACGTTCTTTATTCACATAAATAAAAGTCTATCTAAAGTGGAAATAATTATTAAATGACTGTTTTTGAAAACTAAGGCACATAAATTAAATCAGTAAACAGAAACAAGTACTATCAAACTTTATAAAAGAATCTACTAAAATTACTAAAAGGAGGATGTTAAAAAGTGGCCAATTTTGGCCTAAGCTGAACAACGGCAAATGAACACGGTTTTTGATAACATTTTTCCCATAGAATGCAATGATGTATTCTAGTGGAGCACCTGGAGCGTTAAAAACATGAAAATCTCGGATTTCAGTTCCAGTGAAAAAATTCAAAATGGAATGTTTAGCTAATAATATATATAAAAAAGTTTACCTATTAAAAAATTGTTATCTTGATTTCAATAAAAAAAAATTGATAATTGCAACAATGGTACAGTTCCTAGAGGTAAAAAATATCCAAAACTTCGGAATAATGTCATATTGAACGAATTTCGTTCATTTTTGGCAGTATAATAGTAAATGTTTCACAGAAAAGTTTCTATATTGTGCGGGGGCTTGCTGCCACCCCCTCTGAGGGGGTGACACATAATAATATATATATATATATATATATATATATATATATATATATATATATATATATATATATATATATATATATATATATATATATATATATATTTATTGGAGCTGAAGTAGAATCAAATTTTAAGAAGAAAAGGTTCTATGCAATTTTTCACATAAATTGATAATTTTTAAGTTATAACGACTTCAAAATTGCGATTTCAGCTTAAACAAAAAGCTTTTCCAAACGGCCTTCGTCAAGTATCTCGAAAAGTTTTACTTTATCGAAAAAATGTTACAGACCAGTTATAGAAAGTACAAACTGGGAATTAATTATATATTCTGTTTATTGATGTAGGATTAATAATTTCGGAGATATTTAAGTTTACACTTGGCATTCAAGTGTTCATAGTGAGAATTAAATTTCTCAGAAACTGTGACACCCACGTCAAGGATGCTAATAGGTAGAATAATAGGTTATTAATTAAGCTTTCAGCTGCTTTTTTTATTTGTTTCTGTAGCATAAAAAACAAAGAAGTTATGACCGAAGCAATGTGCGTCTACATATTTTTTTAATAACAACGTCGCCATTTTGTTACTGTAATTAGCCAGTAATAAAAAAAAAGGAATTTCAAACACTGTTTCTCATTAATATATAGCATAACGTAGATGCTCAAATTGTCTGGTTTGTATATAGCACTTGCATTAGAAAAAAATACAGTTTAAACTGTAAAATATCCAAATATCTCAATAAATATTAGTTTTATTGAAAAATAAAGCTCATAAACTGATAACGAATTTCGCTTGTTTGTTGATTTACATAGATTTAATAGTTTAGGAGATATGAAAGTTTACAAATGGCGTCCGAACGTTCATAAGACGAAAAATGCAGTTTAAATGTTAAATATCTCAGAAATTGTGACACCTACGTCATGCATGCTAAGAAATGAAATTAAAGACAATTAATTGCGCTTTCAAATAACTTTTTTTTAAAACTAAAATCGTAAGTTTGAAGTTGTTATAACTTAAAAACTATTAATTTATGTGAAAAATTGCATAAAACCTTTTCTTCTTAAAATTTGATTCTATTTCAGCTCCAATAAATATATATATATATATTTTTTAAGTGCCACCGCACAATATAGAAACTTTTCTGTGAAGCATTTACTATTATACTGCCAAAAATGAACGAAATCCGTTCAATATGACATTATTCCGAAGTTAAAACCTCTAGTTACTGTACTACAATTCAGATAGTGTAATACATATTAGGCTGTAGAATATTTTTGTATAACGAAATTAAGTTAACGTATCAATTTATATAGACAGTAATCGGGGAAAAGAAGTAAATTGAGGAAAATTAAATAAAAAAGAAAATTATTAATAAAATATCTGTTTATTTAAACAATTTACATTTTTGTCCATATCAAATATTTTCTTCGACTTCATTTATTTGATTGATAGGTGGAGTATTAAAACAACTATTTTCGCTGCACTATAGACGTGCTACACTACAATATAAGCCACTCTTTCGGCATCCACAAGCAGCTCCACATTCCTTTTGCAATTACAAAATAACATTTGCAATAGATTATCCGGAGCCGGCAATTGATTTCATTGTTATTGGGATGAACATGTTATTGGAATACTTCCATCCCCAATTTTCAATATCTACGTCATTTCCTAGCCACATCTGGATTTGCAGGTACACTCTCTTTAGGTGTTCAAATGCTGCACCAGTTGTAGGAGGTAATGACGACAAAAGAACACTTGTATTTTTGGCCGTTGCTTTTATGAAAGAATTGAACCTTAACATATTCAAATCTTTAATTTTTGCAGAATTGTTATTGGCCATTTGCAACGATGTAATAACATGCCTCCATCAATGACGTAATGAACATTGTCTAGACTTTCTAAATTAATGGAAATTTCCGGGAATAACTCGTAAAAAGTTGATTTTTTTGCCTTTCGCAGTTTGCCATTTTCAAATAGAGCAAGCGGAATTCATATAATTTTTAAGCTCTTCATCGTTTTTTTTTAAATACAAATACGTTGAAACAGCAGCAATGAATCAACAGGAATCACATCATCATGATTTTTAATTTTGTTATTTTTCGCCAATAATTGTTATATCTTTCCTTGATAATTTCAATTCGCGAAAAATGTTTCCCTCTGTTTTCTTCATTACATTTAAACCTTTTTCAAAAGCATCGCAACAATTTGTATCTTTATCTCCAGTAATTCCGGTAGCAATGGACGTAACAGCATCTGTATCAGGAAAAGGCCTGTGTTGCTTGAAGAAGTCCACCAATCTTTTTATATCGACATCATCCCTTTCTATTCTAGCATCTGTCGAATCACTATGCTGATGGCTTTTCTTGAACGATATATCACAAAAATGTTCTATGCCTTCAATAATATCTTGGCTATAACGGACAACTAACTTGATTTTTGCAATTAAAAATCTAGAACTACGTCCTTAAAGTTGTACATTGCAGCTGTCGCTGTCGTTCTCCCCTTCACGTTTTACTACCTGTTTAAGGTCCCTACGACCCTTATTACACTCAGGTATCTTTGAAAGATATTTTTCTATGTATATTTAGGTGAAATTCAACGTATACATAAAAAAAAAATATTTAAAATAAAATTATATGCTAAAATATTCATTTTTTATAGTTTTTTGTTCAAATAAAATGATAAAATCAAAAGCACAAAAAAATGTTGGTAAACTTTGAAATTTATAGTATAAAAAACAAAATCCCACCTCGACCATATAAATTCATTCACTGTAACAGAAGTCCGATGTCAAAACCCCCAGGCGCTCCACTATTCGATTTTATGGAAAAAATGGCGGGAAAATGTGCAAAAATTAAGAAAATACTGGAAAATTTACATAGTCCTGTCTGAGATATTCACAAGTTAAACTTTTAAGATCTATAATATTTTATTCTAGATTATGGTGTTTTTTTAAATATTTTTCTCATGGAATATGATGCTCTATTTTGCTTTGCCGAAAAATGTCGGGAAAATACGGAAATATTAAGAAAATGCTTAAAAATTCACAAATTCGGGCCTGTAATATTCAAAATGTAAATTTTTAAGATTCAGAGTTTATTACGCGAAATTTAGGTGGTTTCTTGTAGTACTTTTCCTGTGGGTTACGAGGATCTACTCTCTTTTGCAGGAAAATGTCAGGGAAATGAGAAAAAAATTAAGAAAAAGTTTGAAAACTCACAAAATCGAATCTGCGTCATTCTCAAGTGAAATATATTAAGAACCAACATTATTAGCTTGAGATTATAGTGGTTTTACCTAACTTCAATTTAAGTTAGAAACTCAAGATCTTAGTGAGTTTAACTTGTGGTTGTTACAGGCTAAATATTGTAAGTTATTATGCACTTTTTAATTTCTTCGAATTTTCTCGGGGTTTTCCCACATAACTGTGTTAACATTCTCTTTCACCGATTAAGTATGAGAAACCACTATAATCGCAAGTTATTAACGTTGATTCCTAATATATTTCATTTAGGAATGACTCAGACTAGATATGTTGTGCCGGATATTTTCTTGATTTTCTACATTTTTCCGGCATTTTAACGTAAAATAGAGTAGACCATCGTACTTTAAAGGAAGAATACTAAGAAAAACCATCTCAATCTTTAGTTATATACTCTGCATCTTATAAGGTTAAAATTATGATTATCTTAGACTAAATTTTGTGTCTTCAAGCATCTTTTTAATTTTTACGCCTTTTCCCAACATTTTCCCGCAAAAAGAGTATCCTACGGAAAAAATAATACAAGAAACTACTTGAATCTCGCATAATAAGCTATGGATCTTAAAATGTCACAGACTCGAATTTGTACATTTTTGGGCATTCTCTACATTTTTCCGCATTTTTCTTACATTTTTCGGCAAGACGAAGTAGAGAATTATATTCTACGAGAAAAATACTAAAAGGAACCACCATTGTCTAAAGTAAAACATAATGGATCTTAAAAGTTTAACTTGTAAATATCTCAGACAAGACTTTGTAAATTCTCAAGCATTTTCTTAACTTTTCCACATTTTCCCACAATTTTTTCGCAAAACCGAATGCGTCATCGCTTTCTACGGAAAAAATGCTATCAAAAACCGTGTTCATTTTCCGTTGTTCAGCTTAGGCCAAAATTAGCCACTTTTTAATATCTTCCAAATTTGGGTCCTACTCTTAAAAATCTCGACGATCGTAAACTGCCAACTTTGTATATTTTTCTGTTTCAATATGAAGAGACAGATAAATAATTTGAGGCAGGTATGGATTGTTTCATTAATAAACTTGAAACAAACCCCATTTTCTGCTAACCGCAAATACTCGGCAAATACCCTGGACTGGGAGAAATTATTACAGTAAAATATGAGTTTAAATACATATTAACTAATACGTGGGGTTAAAGTTCATCTGAATGATTTGTTTTGAGCAACTGGACATTACACAAAAAGTGAAGAAATATTAAGTGCTAAACTATATTTTCCTTATTTATATTCAAAATATGATTTTAAACTGAAAGTTATATAATATCTTCTAATAAATAGTTATTTCCAGCTGATCCTATTTTGTGTGCATATTCAGAATTTAATAAAATTGTTTTCGGCAAAGATAAACGGAATAAAGTAATACATGAATAATTGTTGAAGAGAGAATAGTAAAAGCTTCTTAGCTTACCTACATTCCATTGTCAATACAATCCTATTGAGCTGACACAGACTTTGTAAGAAACGAGGTAAGAACTATTATAACAAGCACATAAATTCCCGATCTTCGTCGACTGACAAGTTAAGTTAATTTATTGCTTACTGTCCATTTTAGTATAAAAGAGAAGGCATTGGTTTTTATTAAATAATAAAAACACTATTAAACTGTGCCATATTAGATTTTAAATGGATAGGTAGGACAATTTTGCTTTTTTGCTGTAAAATATTTTTTTGAATAAAAAAGATTAAAATTGCTCCGTTAGATTACGAGCAGAGGGTTTGTTGATTTATTTTCCCACAAAAAACTGAAAAAAAAAGCTAGTCATAACGAAAAAATATTTCAACTTTATTTCATAAAATGTCCATTTCATGGAGCGTTGCCCTTGTTATAGACAGGTATGACCATGAAGTGGACACTGGTACATAATACATGAAAACAGGTCGGTAAGTAGGTACATTCTGTTGTGAAAATAACATTTCAAAAGCACTTCCTGCAAAAAAAAATTAAAATTTCCAAGTATTCCACATGATTCTTGGGCCCATTTATTACACAAACGACACTAAATAAATTCTTCTTTACTTAAACTATATTCAACTCTACAAACTATGCAAGTAGATTTATCTTCTTTATATTTTTTTTTGTCTTCTTCATGTGAAGAACCATATTTTTCTTGCTCTAATCGAGTTCAATATTCTTCAAGATCTTGTGGGGGTGGCGATTCATCGCGGAGAGAGATTTGAGTGTCAGTATCTGAGTCACTAATTCATTTTTTTTTGCAGCTTTCGAAACTTATTTGTTCTTGACTCCCTTCCTCTTACCTGTTTTTCTTTCTTCTTCTGCTTCCATCAGCTCATCCTTTTCAGGTGTGTCTGTTATAATCGAGCATTTTCCTTTTTTTTGGCCACCGGTTTTACTTTTTTTTCGTAGGGGTGGTTGGATATGGTCTTAGCTTTTCCGGAGAAACTATTCCTAACTCTTCTCGTCCTTCTTTGGTAATATTTCTGTTTACAATACCGCTTGTAGAAGGACGGTTGGGATCGGCAGAAGTAGATGGCTGGTCTAAGTTATTGTCATTTTGTGTTAGGTCCACTTTTGACTGTAAGACGGTAGGTGAACTACTATTATCATGGCTTATAGATGTCGGATCAGGTCTGTCAGTTATACTTGAAGGAAGAAAATCATCTTCGGTGAAGATGTTAGAACTAAATGGACAGATTTCGGTTTTTTTAAAGCTCTTGCAAATATTGTTGATTGTAAATGAGTCAATATAAGCAGGATTAACGAACTCGCATATTGTTACAGTTTTTCCTGGATTGCCTGTTAATCAATTGTTCATAGCTTGTTTGTACGTAACAATAATAATAGTATTAATAATTATATGATAATAATAATAATAATAATAATAATAATAATAATAAAAATAATAATAATAATAAAAATAAAAAATAAGCAGGAGGGGCTGACTTTCATCAATCAAGCCTTTGGTGAGTAGCGCCACCACTTACTCCAGCTGGGGGTGTAAAATCGAACCGGCAGCCCTAGTGCACCCGGGAGGGGAAAGCTCCTTCCCCTCTGGTGTCGGTCGTGGGCTTGCTGGGCTAACCACCCACAAGCCCTAACTTCTGGTTCCCGCAGGCAGAAGACAGGGCCCCCACAATCGACCCCATCCGGATCGGGGTCAAGGGCAAGGTGGTGGGGCCCAACCGGATCGGGCGCCCGTTGACGACGAACGCCATGAACTAGGACGCTTTGAGTGGACAGATGAGCTAAGGGACGACCTTCTGCATTGCTACGAAAGCAGTGAGCCCGCACGAAGGGGATACATGGGGCGAATGCATGTTCTGTGGTGTGCAAGGCACCCAGAGCACAACGCCTTCACGCCACAAAACCTGCGTGATTATGTATCCCACCTTCGTCGCAGGGGCTACGTGAGAGCTGCTCCTCAGCCGGTGAATGAGGTGGTCGAAGGTCCACCGAATGAACCGGTTGAGGATGTAGTCCCTGACGTTCCACCAATACCAGAGGGCCTCAGTACCAGACGGGGGTTACACTACATAAAAGCCCCCGGGCCACAAGACCTGGCCAGAGTGGATGAAGAACTTCGTGAAGCGCTTCCAGAACGGGCTGACATCTGGCACATAAACTGTGCCGTGTATGCTGCTGCTCAACGCTTTTCTCAGGTGGAGAGGCGTAATACTGCCTCCCCACAGGAGAGAGCGAGGCGACGCATACAAAAGATGGAAGCCAAGATCCGGTCGGCGAGGCAACACGCATCCCGTATCCAATGTGTGATGGACTATATGGCGGCCAATAGACCGTTCACGCCTAAAGTGCGTCGAATAGCCGCCAACTTAAGACGCGTCCATCACACACTCAATGAGGCAGTGCTGCGAACCACCAAACAGCACTGTCTCGACAGGATACGGATGCTAGTGGTTTGTAAAAAATCACTAGTGAGGCGGGCGAGGGGGCTGGCGGAAAATAAACTCTTCCGCCAAAAGCCCTCGCGCCTATTCGAACCGCCTCCGCGTGTTGCAGAGAATCCGCCGACTGTAGATCAGGTGGAAAATTTCTGGAAAACGCTATACGAGGAGAAGCTTCCACTCAACCGAGACTCTCCGGCCCTTGCACACTTTGAAACCTTTTGTCAAAGGTTTCAACAACCACAGGAAGTGTACCAACCAATAAGCCCAGAAGAGGTTCGAAGAGCTCTCGAGGGCTCTAAGAACTTTGCTGCTCCAGGTCCCGATGGGATAAATAACTTTTGGTGGAAAAAGTTACCGAGCACCCACCACCATTTGGCCAGAATTTTTAATGCCTGGCTAAATGGGGAGCAGCAAATTCCTTCTTGGGTGGTTGAAGGGCGGACAGTGCTGATCCCTAAGAACGGAGATTTGTCCAACCCAAGGAACTACCGACCGATAACCTGTTTAAACGCATGTTACAAGGTGTTTACGCGCATCTTGTACATGCGAGTGCTCCACGCAGTTGAACCGGTTTACGAACGGATATATGAGCAACGAGGGTCGAAGAGAGGTGTCGCTGGCTGCAAAGAGAACCTGTTGATTGACAGATGTGTCACGCAGGACTCCGTGCAGTATAAGCGGAACCTCTCCATGGCCTGGATCGACTACCGCAAGGCATTTGATATGACATCACATGAGCTTATTGTTCACTTGCTCCGATGTCTTGCGGTACCCGGTCCCGTAGTGAGATGCATCGAAGAACTGATGCCGCTCTGGAGGACTCACTTTACCATTACATCGGGTAACGATAGAGTCCAGACGGAGTCGGTAACATTCAGAAGGGGAGTATTTCAGGGAGACTCCCTCAGCCCCCTTCTGTTTTGCATCTCACTACTGCCATTATCCGTTTCGCTCCGGAAAACCCGTGGATACAACTGCGGTACCCCCGGCGATAGGAGGCATAAGGTCACCCATCTGTTTTACATGGATGACCTTAAACTTTATGCCTCCGGAGAGAGGGACCTACACCAGTCCCTCAGGGTGGTACAGGAGTACACGCAGGCTGTCGGTATGGAGTTCGGGTTGGACAAATGTGCACTGGTCCATCTCAAGAGAGGACGATGCGGGAACTACGGAGAGGACGCGCAACTCGTTGACGGAAGCATCTTACATCATCTAGATGCCGGAGAGTCGTACACTTACTTGGGTGTCGAGCAACGCTCCACCCAAGAAGTGGGTGTAGTGAAAAACGCTCTCCGCGGCAAGTATCAGCACCGACTCCGACAGATCTGGTCCTCAGAACTGTCGGGGAAGAACAAGGTGTCTGCTACCAACATGCTTGCCGTTCCGATCCTACTCTACTCCTTTGGAGTAGTGAAATGGACTCGAGAGGAGTTGCGTCAACTCGACGTAGGAACCCGCAAGAAGATGCATCTCAATAGAAGTTTGCATCGTAAATCGTCCGTTCCACGGCTATACCTCCCACGACATCGGGGAGGCCGTGGACTCTTGAGTTTGGAGAGTCTCCATAATAGGATGGTTCTGGATGGAGCCTGTAAGGTCATCAGGAGTTCGGATCCCCTCCTCTGCATGGTCCGAGACCATGAAAGTGCAGGAATAGGAGCCTTTTTGTTTAAGGCAGCACAAAGAGCAGCCGATGAACTTGGTCTCTTCTTCGACGTCAAGCGGGTAAATCCCGACTCTGTCACCGAGTTGGAACCTGCTCGACGAAAAGCCCAAATTAAAGCTGCAGAACACAACATCTTTCTGCAGCTTCACACGGATAAGCCAATGCATGGAGTTTTCTTTAAAAATATAGAGAACCTTGGCTTATCCGAAAGGCTGACCTTTGCCTTCTTAAGGTCAGCCGGGCTGAAGTCTGAGACCGAGGGATTCATAATGGCTTGCCAGGATGGTGTATTTAATACCCTCGTCTATCGTAGTCGTGTCACGGGTATAGAGGTCCCTGATGTCAGCTGCAGGGCCTGCCGCAGGGCGCCAGAGACTTTAATGCACCTGTTGTCGGCTTGTCCGACATATGCAGTCTCGGCCTATATCCAGAGGCACGACGGAGCATTACGAGTGCTTTATTATCACCTAAGGCACTCGTATGGGATAGACGAGACACCAGTGCTGCCTTACGCTCCGGGGGATATTGAGTCCGTTGTGGGAAATGAGAAGTGTCTAATTTATTGGAACTACTCTTTTCCCACCGTCAGGCAAATACAAGCCAACAAGCCTGACGTAGTACTCCTCGACCATCAACTCAAGACAATGTTTGTCGTGGAGTTCTCGGCTCCCGCGGAGAACAACATTGTCTTGAAGGAGGAGGAAAAACGGACAAAATATCGAGATCTGCTCTTCGAACTCCGCAGACTGTATCCAGACCATACTGTTAAGTTAGTGGTACTGATTATAGGAGCCCTCGGTGGAACGAGACACACACTGCTTTCAGAACTTAAGATCATACCGGCATGCCGAAATTCGGCAGAGGTCTTAGCCGGCAGAATGCAGAAGGCCGTCATCCTCGGTTCATTACGTCTGCTCAGGGCACACGATTCCCGGACCCAGAAGTCACTTACCCCACGGGCGTGGGGAGTGGCTACCGGTACTACCAGCTCCCCTCTGTGAGTGTCGGAGCCACAGAGTTTAAAGAGTGACTGGCTTTTACAAAAAAAAAATAAAAATAAAAATAAAAATAATATAATAATAATAAATAATAAGGCAGCACAGAGAGTAGCCGATGAACTTGGTCTCTCCTTCGACGTCGAGCTGGTAAATCGCGACTCTGTCACTAAGCTGACCTTTGCCTTCTTAAGGTCAGCCGGGCTGAAGTCTGAGACCGAAGGATTCATAATGGCTTGCCAGGATGGTGTATTTAATACCCTCGTCTATCGTAGTCGTGTCATGGGTATAGAGGTCCCTGATATCAGCTGCAGGGCCTGCCGCAGGGCACCAGAGACTCTGATGCACTTGTTGTCAGGTGTCCGACATATGCAGTCTCGGCCTATATCCAGAGGCATGACGGAGCATTACTAATGCTTTATTATCACCTTAGGCACTCGTATGGGATAGACGAGACACAAGTGCTACCTTACGCTCTGGGGGATATTGAGTCCGTTGTGTGAAATGAGTCTAATTTATTGGAACTACTCATTTCCCACCGTCAGGCAAATACAAGCCAACAAGCCTGACGTAGTCCTCCTCGACCATCAACTCAAGATAATGTTCGTCGTGGAGTTCTCGGCTCCCGCGGAAAACAACATTGTCTTGAAGGAGGAGGAAAAACGGACAAAATATCGAGATTTGCTCCTTCGAACTCCGCAGACTTTATCCAGACCATACTGTTGAGATAGTGGTACTGATTACAGGAGCCCTCGCTGGAACGAGACACACATTGCTTTCGGAACTGAAGATCACACCGGCATGCCGAAATTCGGCAGAGGTCTTAGCCGGCAGAATGCAGAAGGCCGTCATCCTCGGCTCATTACGTCTGCTCAGGGCACACGATTCTCGGATCCAGTAGTCACTTATCTCACGGGCGTGGGGACTGGCTACCGGTACTACCAGCTCCCCTCTGTGAGGATCGGAGCCACAGAGTAGGGTGACTGGCTTTTATTAAAAAAAAAAAGAAAATAATAATAATACCTTGACTTGAATGGACCATAATCTGTCACATCAAGAGGTTGCATTAGGTGGCTGCAACGCGGAGGCAACGTTAAAATTATTATGTGGTTTTTTTCTTGCAAAATCAACAACTTGCAGATTCACATGAGTTGCATGAATGTCCATAATTATTAAAGCTTTCTTATCGACGGTTGGTTGAACATGATTCTTAAAATGTTTCAGGAATTCAACAAATAGTTCTTTGGTTATCCAACCAGATGGATTTGCCATTCCTTTGGCGCCAACGGGAGCTCCCTTAAGCATATTATCTTTAAAATACTTTCGTGGGAATATGAATACAGGGAGAATTGTCCCCTCTGAAGCATTGATAAAAAAAAGGACTGTTAGCAGTGTGCCTCTTTCTGCCGAAGCAATTTGTCCAACTTGTTTCGTACCTCGTGCTGCTATTACTTTTGGTGGTTTTGTGACTTTCATGCACCCTGTTTCGTCGAGATTCCATATCATGTTAGGTGCAAAATTGTGTTTCTTGTACAATTTTTCTAAATTTGAAAATAAAGTTGTGGTACTCGTTTTATTAAAACTGGAAGTTCTACTTAAGGATGTGCTTTCGGGTTGACATAGTGATAGTTCTTTGTCGCAACTCATGAATCCATGAAGCCAGTGGATGCCTGCTTTATTATTTTTATTCCATTCTGGTGGTGTAACTATTTTATTGGCTACAGCGAATTGGTATGCCAGTTCTCTTGTCTGCGTTGTTATCAAGCCATGACATATCTTGGAGGTTGTTCGAAGGTAAGAAACTAATAGCTCCTCCTGGTCTTTCGTTAATGTTTTTCTATTTCCAATATTCCTTATATATTTGAAATTGCCTTTTAGAGAGTTTTTGTGTTTTTTTACCAAATCGGCCAATAAAGATTTCGAAATACCTGTGTCTTTGGCAACACTTCTTACGGAAAGGTTCTGATTTATAACAGCCTCCACTGCATCTTGAATTTCTTCATCAGACTTTCTAACTCTTTTGGCCATCACAAACAATCTGCAAAAAAAATGTTGAAAATCAATAACAATTAGCTTCTGAAAACAAAAAAAATGTCTGTCGATATATATCAATTTTTCATTTGAAAAATATATTTTTTTAATATTTAGGAAGCAATAAATAAATAAATTGGTTGTTCCTACCTAAATGGAGAGAAAATACCAACCATATTTTGCATTGCAAATATCTTAATAACAGACAATCATTTTACATTTTCCTTGAATCGGACACATTGGTGCCCATGAATTGGACGCCCAATTCTTGGGCGCCGAGGTGTCCGGTTCAAGGAATATGTGGTTTTAAAACGTAACCTCAAAATACGATTCTTACATATCGTTATACTGATAATATCACATACCTGTCTGATGAGAAACAATCCCTCAATATGTATATCCAAAGATCGGTTAATAATCGTCACTAGAAACGGAGTTATTCACTTTGCAAATTCACACGAATATTTACTTTATGGGCAACGTATTTTTCAACGTGTGTCTCGTCAACATGAAGCGAGCCACTGATTCCACCTTTGTCCACGAGATGTCGCTTGATGATGCAGACATAAGGCTTCCTTAAACGATGCTAAATTATTGTCGAGTATAGTAGGAAACTAGAGCTCCGGTTCATTGGCTG
Source organism: Rutpela maculata (assembly GCA_936432065.2). Classification (NCBI taxonomy): domain Eukaryota; kingdom Metazoa; phylum Arthropoda; class Insecta; order Coleoptera; family Cerambycidae; genus Rutpela; species Rutpela maculata. Next base: position 269,778,842 of record OW386285.2, read on the forward strand.
TCCAGTTCATGGGAACTCTCCCCTGCAAAAATAGTTTTAAATGTATTAAGTAACAATGATCAACAACATTTTTAAATCAGTCAGAATAAACGTTTAGTTTATAAGAAATTTGCAGTTCCTACGATATTCATGAGAAGAAAAACAAGAAATTTTGTTGGTACTGTAGTAAATAATTTAAATATTTAATCCAGTGTTCCACAAGGATCTATCTTGTCGCAAAATCATTTCTCCCATTATAATAGTTTTGATAGTTCGGAACGGTTACGATTTTAATATTTCAATTGAGTCGAGTATACTTCAATGTATTTTAGAACAACATTGTCAATTCAAGTTTCGCATTCTATACAGGGTGTTCCTTAATGACGTACTAATATTTCAAGGTGTGGTTCCTTAGATCATTTTATGAAGAGGGTTAAATTTTTTGCTACAGCGTGAATATTTTTTTAGTAGTTATTTTTTAATTTCTCAGAAAGTACTTCAGATATTATTTTCAATTTTGGTATGTGTTAACAGGATATAACACCACATATTCAAGTTAGAAAAGTTATTTTATCGCTCCACCAATGTCGTCTCTGTAAACATGTCCTCTGATATTTTTTACCAAAAAAGTGATACGCCACTGACATTTTTCCATGTGTATATCTTTTCTGATCAATTCGGTCAATTCGACGTGAATACGGTCTCTTGTGTTTTTCTCTTGATTAAAACAACTAAATACAAATTGCTTTATTTAGTAGTATTGACTAATCATTTTTGAACACATAAATCTAGTTATCCTGGAATAAAGCCGTTTTGTCTAAATGTTGGTTGTGGCATTTTCTTAATTTTTCTCTATTTCTTATTGGGATGCTCTGCCACATATATTTTCTTCTAAACAATGTCTGAAATCTACAAAATAATACAATTAACCTGTATTTTACTGGAAAGTAACCTCTACGCCTGTGACTTTTACGTCAAAGGATCAGTCAGAGGGTGGTTTTGACAAATAATGGATAAGGACAAAAATATAAAAATAACGTATTTTGCTGACGTTTCGGAAAACGAATCTGTTTCCTTTCTCAAAGAGTATTATAATGTTTGTGTGATGTGTGATATTAAATACACAGCTTTAAGAATATATTTGTTATATTCAGTATCCATAGATACTTACTGCTTACACAGAACTGTTGATATATTTTAACAAAAACAAAACCGCTAAATCATGAGCAAAATTCAAAAAACTGCATTTATAGTATTCCGTATGAATGTAATAAACATTATGTGGGTGAGTCATCAAGACCATTCAGTGTTAGAGAACGGACATAGAATAAACTGGGACTCGGCAAAAATTTTAACAAAAGAGGCAGATAGCAAGAAATGAAAAATTAAAGAAACGGCTATAATACTATTGAATGAGCATAAATGCGTGTCGAATTGTTCCGTAGCTGTTTGCACAACCTGGCTGCCGATGTTAAAAGAAGAACTTAACAAACTCAACATTGTTTAAAATAAAACTATCAACTAGATATATCAACAGTTCTGTGTAAGCAGTAAGTATCTATGGATACTGAATATGACCAATATATTCTTAAAGCTGTGTATGTAATATATACAGCACACAAACATTATAATATGCTTTGAGAAAGGAAACAGATTCGTTTTCCGAAACGTCAAAAAATACGTCATTTTTATATTTTTGTCCTTATTCATTATTTGTCAAAACCACCCTCTGACTGATCCTTTGACGTAAAAGTCACAGGCGTAGAGGTTACTTTCCAGTAAAATACTGATTAATTGTATTATTTTGTAGATTTCAGACATTGTTTAGAAGAAAATATATGTGGCAGAGCATCCCAATAAGAAATAGAGAAAAAGCCGTTTTTACAAACATCATTTTCAAAACAATATTTGTTGACATAAAGTAAGTTGTTGGTGTTCAAAACCATCTCATATTATTATTTCTTCGATTTTTAGTATTTCATTGAATTCATTTTATTTTTTCGCTGTTTTCATTTGAATATCTAAGTAAATGTGGTAAATTATACGAATGAGAAAATGGCGACAATGCATTACGTATATGGTTTCGCAGATAATGATGCACCGAAAGCTGGAAGTATGTATCAGGAGAGGTATCCTAATCGTGCCTTGCCAGATAACCGATTCTTTTCGACTATCCATCACCGTTTCGACTATCCATCACCGTTTCCAAAAAAGTAGAAGGTAGACTTCGAACTGTCAGAATACCCGAAATTGAGGAAGCGGTGCTGCAGAGAATCGACGAACATCCTGAGACGAGTAAGAGTAAAATTGCTAGAGCTCTAAATATTTGTGATCAAATTGTTTGGTGAATTTTGATTGACTTTCTGTTGTATCCGTACCATATCTAAGAATACATGCATTACTTCTCGGGGATTTTCCACAATGGGTGAACTTATGTCAGTGGTACCTTCAGAATGTTATACTTAATCCGCAGTTTGAGTCATAAACTATGTTCACAGATGAAGAAAATTTTTCTAGGAATGCTATTCAAAATTTCCATAATAATCACGTGTGGGCGAAAACCCCCATGCCACAACCGAAACCCATTTCCAAGGGCAATTTTCGGTTCATGTATAGTGACAAATCATTGGTAATAATCTTATAGGCCCTTTTTTTCTACCAAGACGCTTTAATGGACAATCTTACCTGCATTTTCTCCTAGTAGAACTATCTGTGTTGCTTGAAGATGTACCAATTGCGTTAAGAAGTCAAATGTGGTACATGCACGATGGAGCTCCTGTCCATTTCAGTGTAATTGTTTAACTGATGTTGTTTAACCTGAATAGGTCGCGGACAGCAGTGGCCAGTAAGATCCCCCGATCTCAATAGCTTGGATTACTTTTTGTGGGGTCATCTTAAAGGTCTGGTGTATAAAATTCCCAATAACATGTTAGAAGATTTAAGAGACCGAATAGTTGCCTCGTGTGAAACAATACGGAATACGCCGGGAATATTTGAATTAGTGTGCAATTCGATGCGAATACGGACGGAAGCATGCCTGTTAAATGAAGGTGGACACTTCCAACAATTTTTATAAAACAAAGTTTATCATTACCAAGGTTAATAATAATTAGTTTCAATTTGAATTTAATTGTTTTAATCAAAAACTGTGTGTCTCACGAGAAAAAGCAAGAGACCTTTTTTTTTCATAAAACGATCTAAGTAATCACACTTTGAAATATTAGCATGTATAATATCCTGTTTATTAGAACAAGCTCAAAGCTGGGCGGTTACTTTTAAAACTAAAGTTAGCAACTTGTTACTTTTAACTAAAGTTAATAACTTATTCCGTAGCCAGAGGAGGCGAATAATAATAAATGCTCAAAATCAGTAATTATATGCAGCAAATCTTGGTGACGTTTAAATTTGGAGGGGGCGTAATTAAAAATAATTTTTACAAAGGCTTATCAAGCCAACGTCGCTCAATGACATTTGTCACTTGACAGTATTGACAGTTCAATTCATCACTATCGTTCTTTCCCGGTTACTTTTACCAATTGTAACTGTAACTTCATTAGTTTTTCCTCTACCAACATAGCCAACAATGTAAGTGAACGTTACATCGGCAGCGACTTGCAACTAAGTTGCATTTGTTTAATGAATTTCCTTCGACGACAGAACTTAATGCTTACATTCCAGGAAAGGAGATAGTAATTAATGCATATCTGGGGAAGGTCTAATTCAAAATAATGATTACAAAGACTTATTAAATCAACGTTACTCAGTGACATGTGTCGCTTGACAATATTGACTGTTCAATTCATTACTATCCTCTTTTTCTGACTAAGGTATAGAAACATTATTTTTCTTATTTAAACTTAAAACTTTAATTTGAGAAAGATAAATTTTGTAACTAAATGTCCATTTTCTGACAAATGAGGAGGGGCTCGTTGTGAAATGAAGGTGTTCTCCCGCATACATTAATGATAAAATTTCCAACGGACCAGCATTATTGTTTGAAGCTGTACTTTTGTAGTAAAATATCTTGTCAGCAATTTCTACTTTATTGCTGATAGATTCATCTACATAACTGTTTGTAATCGAGGAGTACTTGACTTGAATCCTAAAATATCTACGCGGGGATTATATGGAAATCGCAGATGTGTATATAAATCAGATTCTGGTAAATTCAAAAACTTTGCAAATCTTGAAGGAATTTTGGTAACAGCCTGATTACAAAATTCTCTCAAACGTATTGTAAAAAGAGGCGTGGATTGTTTAGAATTTCAAAATATTTTCTGGACGTTTCCATATAATTGATACCTTCTAAAGGTTGCTACAATCGTGAAAACATGTCCAGCGCAGTTTTTTGTTCCAAATATACTTACGATAACAAATTCCATATTATGTGTAATATCACTTACTTGTATCTTGCAAAATTCATCTGCAAGCACCAGCAATACCCATAGCGATTACTGTCTAAAAAACTAAATAGGTAGATAAAATGCAAAGAGTTGTTTGAAGAAAATAGTTTTTACTTTCATCAACAGATATATATCATCGGGAGACTCTTTGGAGAAGTTTGTAATATCTTCTCTTTTAAAATATTGGACCTTTTGGGAAGATATCTCTTTTCAAACAATCAAATTCATTTTGGAAACTTGGAAAAATGTCTACATTTTATTTGAACTTTATTATAGTCGTCATAGATTACTCATACCATATACTTTCTAGAGATTTCATTTTTTTTACCATTCTTAAACATTTTATATGTAAATTCATACATTTTTCTTGACTTAGCCGGTGGTAGATCTAAGATCTAAACATACAAATTCGTTTTTAAATTTTTAATCTATTTTTGCAATAAATAACTCATAAATAGGAAAATATTGTGATATCTTCATTTGTTTGTATATAGTACATAAGCGACTAATGTATCCTTCAATTCTATATTTAACTTTTACTTTCTTCAGTATATATATACCCAAATATAGTGAGGTATCTGGAAACAACTTAATTCTGCAGGAAGTTCCATAATCCTTGTTCAATTTTCACTAAGGCTCCAAATCCTGTAGTGGTGTTGGTTATGCTGTGTATTTTCAAAGTACCCAAGACTGGCTTAATTATAAATTAAATAATACGTGCTCTATATTTAGTGCAGAATCTATGGGAATAAAGAGAGCTTTAGATTGGGCCTTGCGTAACAGTGATAATTTCGTAAACTTTTTAGTTATTACAGACTCGGTCTCAGTTTTAACTGCTATTTCCAATCCACCAAACTTTAATTATGGTAAAACAAGCCAGGTTGAAAGATCTTAATAAATATGTTATATTTATTTTGACTAAAGGACACTCTGATATCAGAGGCAATATGGTAGCAGGCAAGTTTTCCAAGTCTACAAATATTGATCCCATCGATAATTTACCTCATTCTGATTTATCTCCAGCCTTGGAAAACTATATGCAACCACTAGGAGTGGACTAAAGCATGTAATAACAACAACTATATACATTGTAAAAATAAGGACAATTTACAAAGTCAGCTTTTAGCATATAGAAGTCATCCAAACAGAAATATTAACATACAATTCAGTTGTATATTTTATTTAAAATGAGGTTACCGGAAACATTCTCTTGTGATTGCGATGAAAATTTAGATGATATCAACCACGGGATTTTTCAGTGCCACCACAATTCACGTGCAACCACCATTTTAATCCAAGAACTAATAAAAACATAATATGCCGCTGCCACAATACACCATATCACTTTGCAAACTTATCGTCAGGAATGATCGTTTAAGAACAATATTTTATAGTTTTCTTAGGAAGAGTTGTACGAACTAAGTTCAACTGAAGTTCAGTTTGATCCAAGATCAAAATTCATGGTTACGACTGTTGTAACAATCGTAACCTTGGCTTTTGATCTTGGATCAAGCTGAACTTGGCCTGAACTTAGTTGGTACAACTCGCTTAAACTTACTAAACGTAAAATTTTAGTCAATTAATTTTAGTTTATCTGTAGTTTATGTCTATTTTTTGTGGGCCCACTTACCGCTACCTACCTTGTTTTGTTTAAAAAAATAAGTCGCCTTGGTGTGAAGTGTCCAATCTCCTTTGTTTTTTGCAAGTACTCGCTAGTCCTTTGGTCTTGTATTGGACCTAAAGCCAATAATTGACACACAAAAAAAAGAATATTCACTATTTAAATTGTGCCTAATGCGCCATGCAGGGTGGTCACCAAAGGCGTGTAAACTATCACATATTACATAAAATATAATTCAATATAATTTTAGAGCAAAATGTCTCACCGTGGTCTTTAATTAAGCACATAAAAACGAGTACAAGTTGGACGCAGCCGACTGCAAAAGATTAAAAAGATCTCGGCTGTACCAAATAAAAGTGAATTGTTCCAGCAAAATATTAATCAAATAGGTATTCGCGATCGGCCACGCCAGACTGCACTTTATATTCGTTATGAATTAGTTTCGTAAAAATTTTTTTTTTCGCACGAACTATTTATGGACTTGCGATATATCTGGACGATGCATTCATTTAAGTTTGCTTGATTACAATTTGGAATAATAACATTGTTTAAATTAAGAATTCGGAATTTTTTTCAGAAATATTGGGATTATACAGGGTTGGGCAACTGTGTGGAAACACGTGATTTTTGGCTAAACTATTAAGAAATATCCTTAGCAAAAGTTTTTGTAGTATTTTAATTCTATTCAGTAATTTGATTTCCAATAGGTACCCTATTTTTGGCGATGTGATGTCATCGACAGTTTTTTTAAATTGATATTTTTACATTTTCAGATATTATAATAATATAGGGTTTGTCGAGTGTGTGACTTGTGGTTTTTTTAAATATTAAGTAAAGTAATAAAATATAAACATGGCTGTTTACAACTTAATTGTCAAGACTATCTGATAAAAAATATTCGTTTTTTTTGTTGCCATTGCCATTGTTGCATGGTTTTTTCTTTAACAAAACTCAAATCATTTGTATTACTATCAGTTGCATTCAATACTGTCAGATAGTTTCCGTATGAAATATTGACATTGTTTTTTATTTAAGGGTGAAACTGAACGTGAATGAATTACGTTGTTAATCCAATAGTGCCCGAGTAATTTTTTTTTGGAAAACTTTTGAAAAAAATATTGATTGACCTTCATTTAGGGCTTGTCGGTATCTCCCAAACCACATTTTATTTATTCCTGTGCATTTTCACCAATTTTTTTGACGTATGATATATCATACCATAGGAATATGCACGTAGAATATTGTTAAAAAAATTTATTTATTATAATACAAAATATTCAATAAATTTAAGAAAAAGTAGCAGAATATATCACATAAAAGGGGTATGATATCTTCGAAAGCATATGTCTGGATGTATACCTATGTTACATTTGGCACAAGAAAATTTTGTACATTTGCCACAATACCCACAACGTCTTTGTGTAGCAATTTTGTCAATCGTGATCAGTTTTGTCATACCTGACCTCTTTCAATATATTCCTACTACATTTTGGTTTGGGATAGCTAAATGTTCGGTCACAGAAGACCTATACAGACCTGTATAGGTCTTCTGTGGTTCGGTGGCAGTTAAAGTTGTGATAACAATTCTCCTCAAAAACTGCAGAAGGGACACTTTTGGATAGACAAAACGATAAAGAAGCCACATGTTGACTTCCGATCCATTGAAGCAAAAGCGAATCATTGCCTAATATCATTTGCAAGATCTTATTCGTATACGAGAGAGTCCTCTCATTTTATCGAACATATCCACACGTACCGTTCCTTGATTATAGACACTTATAAGTGTCGGTTGATCCACATCAACTTGCTTCCTTTGTTGTTTAGACCATAGTTTGCACGTGCCTTTTGTCAAACAAATGTCTTTGTTTTTGATGTTGGTTGCGATATTTCTTGACTATTGTCATGCCATCTGGTAAGTTGAATACCACTATTAGAGTCAAGCAGAGTAGTCCCTTGTTTTTATTTTTGCGACTCTTAAAGAAGCTTTCTCTATACGGTTCAATACATTGAATTTCATTATTTTGCAGAAGTTCAAGTAATGGTGAGGAGTTGAAAAAATTATCCAAATATATTGTTGAATGCGGGGGAATATATCTCATACAAAGTTTCTCGGTGACACTAGATCCCAAAGTTTTACCCTTGATTTTATCCCCACTTAATCCATTTGGGGGTTGAATTTCAATAAGTACCCGGGGGTTGTGAGGCACCAAAATATAAAGCCATAGCGAATTGGCTTTCCCTTTATAAATTGCTCCATGTTGTTACGGCCAAAATAAGGCTCAAAGCCTCATCCAATGAAAAAGAAGTTCTGAAACAAAACTAACATTCATACCGCCATCTGCCTACCATATGATATATCATACGAAAAGTTTTTTCCGCTGCTGCAATTACAGAAAGAATTGAAATAACTATGAAATGGTACAAGTACATCCTATAATATGTATAAAGAATTATTACACTAATAAAAGTCAAATAAATTACATCCAAATGAAAATTGTGAAACATAACTTTACCGTGAGCTTATTTTCTGCTGCGTAGAAATTTACTGGTTATAGAACGCTCGGTTATAACTTATTTAAGTATAAAACAATCGAATTTTTATCCTAAGCTTATTGTCTATATATCCAAATAACACTTTAGATGAGTAAAATCACTGAATTTATCACACTCGATTTGTTTACACTTCATTAGAGACAACCTAACCTCTGTATGATAAATCGTACAATAGGCACTATTGGGTTAATGATGGTTGAAATATTTTCACAGAGATGGGTAGTGGGTAGGTCGAAGAGGATATATTGAATGGCCAACGCGATCGTCAGATTTAAGTCCTATAGACTATTTTTTCTGAAGGTCTACAATTTCAACATTTATTATGAATGTTTTCTTTTTTCTTAATATTTAAGCGCTCAATATTTTGTAATGACAAATTTAATTTTCATTAAGTAATAAATTTATTCTTTATTTTATCATTTTATTTAATAGTTAAATATAGTTTTATTTAATAGTGAAACAATCTCAAGTCGCACACCCACCAAACCCCACCATTATAATTGATGAAAAAGTGTATATCTGGAAATGTAAAAATATGCAGGGTTATCCATTTAAAAAAACTGCCAATGACGTCATATTTCGAAGAATAGAGTAGCTGTTGGGAATCAAAGTACGTCACTGATTGGAATAAAAACTCTACAAAAACTTTTGTTGAGGGTATTTTTTAATCGAACTTATAGTTTAGCCAGAAATTAGATGTTTCCACACATCTGCCCAACCCTGTAGAAAATAAGGTTACAAATATGTTATATTGTACCAATTAAGACATACTTTGCCTTTCTTAATACAAATCGTAATTTTCTCCGTGACTATTTAACATTACTTATAAATTACTATTTACCAAAGTCATTTCTTTGAGATGGTTTGATTTCATTGTAATTTCATTCTCACCTACTTGTGAGGTAACTGGGTCGGTCAACTACTGGCTCTTTAGTTGATTTATGTACGTATTACTTTATTCACCTTTTCCGGCAATATAATTATCTCTCGTTCAACTTCACTGTAACAAAAAAGGAAAGTATGCTTTTATAATATCTGTTAAATAAAATAAAAGTTCTTAAGGCGATGAGTAATGAGCATGTATACACGATTCTGTTGGATAGATTCAAAATTTAGTTTTAACAAGGATTTTATGAAATGTGGTTGCAGTTATTTTAGTTGTTTCATATTTTTATTTCAGATATACAAAAGATGTCGTTACTTTAAAAAAAGTGTTAATAAATGTAACAAATCTTGTGCACTAGAAAATAATTTAAAAACTTGTTCATTCGCACACAGAGGGGGTGTCCCGTTGAAAAATTAGTATAGTTTATCCTGTTTGAATGAGTCTAAAACACTATTTTAATATAGGAAATGTGATAACTCGTACATTACTGGAGATGTCTAAATTAAATTTTTGGATAGTGATAAGCTAAAAAAATACGTTTTTCTTCAAGCGTATTAAAATGTTTAAATTATGTCACCAAAAACAGACGTAGAAGTAGGACATTGTTTTACTAGTAACAAAATGTTAGTACCGAACGCCACCGTAGTGGACATTGTTTTACTAGTAACATAATGTTAGTTCCGAAAGCGCCACCGCAGTGGGTATTGTTTTACTAGTAACATAATGTTAATACCGAAAGCCACCGGTGGCGCGCTATCCACTAGCCACTTGTCATATTGTGTCAACATGTAAGACTGTAGTTTGAATATTTGTACATTTATGATAAATAAATGAATTTTTGCATTTTAATACGCTTGAAGAAAAAATAGTATATATTACACGGAGTAGAACGCCTTTTTTTGTGTTTCACCCAGTTTGCAAATCCTGGGCTCAACACAAAAAAAGAGTGCGTTCTACTCCTAGTAATATAATATACTATTAAATTAATTATTTGTTCATTTTTACACTGACCTTAATCCATCAAGGACGGAATAAAATTTTTCAAACATTTTTCAACTGTCTTATTATATTATAAGCCCAAACCCCAATATTAATAAGTTTATTGAAGTAAATTATTAAATATATTGCTATTTTTCTTAAAAAGATGTGTTGCCATATGGCAACGTGAGTCCTTCACACTGCCGTGTTTTGTAAAGAGTGCTTCCCAAAATATTTTACCGTAGACTCGTCATAATTTAAATCTTCCTCAGGAATAAACCATTTTAAAAACTTCTGTTATCAGTTAGATTTAATGGATTATTATTAGCACAATGAAGGTAGCGCCAAATTGTTAAAAATCTGTCCCTCCTCATTGCTTCTATTGCCAGTTGATTACCAAGATCTCCATTAGTATTCCAGTAGGCTTTCTTTCCAGGTAGCTGACAATATCCCGACAAAATCAGAATAGCGAATATGAGGGTTTGGGATGTTTCTAAATTGCGCGTATTTGTTTGATTCTTCTATCAGTAAGGCTAGTACATTATTGTCTACGAATAATTTGAACATTTCTACTGGCGATATGTTTTAAACATTTCATAATCTGAATCAAAAATATTTCGTGGACTTTCTTCCAGATCACCTTTGATCCACTCAATATTGGAATAATCTACTTTTCCCAAATCGTCGATACTTCCAGCTGCGTTTTCAACATCATCACTATGCGAATTTCTGACAGAAAGTTGAAAATTTGCATTTAGTCAATTTCGAGATAAATTATCAACAAGTCTACCTTCATCTTTCTCGCCAGAATCCTTGTCTGTTACAGTACCCACATCCGGAGGTTCTATATAAATTTGGTCAACGTCCAAATCATCTGCGTTTGCCATTTGGAGTGCTTTTTCGAGGGTCAGACCACCACTAGTAAAAGAAAATAATTATTTCATAAAACAGGTATCCGATAGGACCGTGTTGCCATATGGCAACATTCAATATTCATCTTTAATACTTTTGTGATTTTTTAATTAAATCTCATTATTGCAACATCATTAATTAGATCATACATTCACCAAACTACTATTTTAAATTTAACTTTCTTATGCTACAACAAATTATTCTTGTTTATACTTACATCAGATTAAAATCCATTTTTCGCAAATCTTATTGCATTCACTAATAAAAACATGTTTTTATTTCACCACGTTAACAAATTTACTATAAACTTTGTTTATGTTGTTAAATATCATTATAAACTTAGCCGTGGTGTATGTTATCTATTGGAGAATAGTGAAACCAGTTAATTTTGAGCGGATAAAAATGGTACAATCTGTGTTGCCATATGGCAACACCATCCAGTCTTTGATCGATATTAGGTAATAAAGTTCAATTAACGGAACGACGCCGACGATCAAATTTTATTTTGTAATTTTCAGCGATATTTTTTGAAGTCGGTTTAATTTTTTTTCAATTTTTTTTCACTTCTTTCAGAGGTTTCTTTATTTAGAATCTATGCAGTGAAAAATATCTGTCGTTTTGAATGTTCGTGCTTTAACGAATCAGGTTTGTTATCAGAGAATCCTGAAATCACCATGTAAAATCACCATGTAAATCTCCAACAATATTTCAATTATGGCAGTCATAGTGGATTCGACATTTGAAATTCCCAACTTCTATTATAGACCGTGGAATAGTGACAGATTTTTTTTAAACGTTTGGTTCCTATCTGGACTTTTAGGAGCCTTTTGTGCCTGATTTGTACTAACCATTTTCGTGTTTATCAAACGGTTATCCAGGGCCCCTCAGCGGAAAACAGAAAAGAAAATTTTATGAAAATGAGCAATTTCAAACGTTTTGTTCCTATCTGGCGTCAAATTAGACTTACGTTTTAAAGAAGAACATGAGAAGCTTATCGCCAGACAAATTCCGTGGGCCGGAAGGCCCGAAATTTCAATCCGAAGTTGTAAGAAAAATGGTCAAAATCAAACGATTTGGTTCTTATCTGGGAATTGTATATATAGGTAAATAGATTATAATTATCGCGATATAACAAACGCCAGACAAATTCCGAGGGCCCAACAGTGAAAAAATTATTGTTCAAGTTGTCAACTATTCCGCGAAAATCAAACGATTGGTTCTCATGTGAAATGATTTTTTTTGTAAAAATTAACCAAAACGAAAATGTATTGTATCATTCACAGACATTTTTAGTGGGCCAAACATATTTTAAATCTTAAAAGAAGTGCACGAAAAAAAAACATTTTTTCAAACGATTTATTCTTGTCTGACATTTGGATTTTAAAAAGATATGGTAATAAATAAACCATATTTCAAGTCCCAGATAAAAAGCGTGGGCCAAACATATTTTAAATCTTAGAAGAAGTGCACGAAAAAAAGCCATTTTTTCAAACGATTTATTCCTGTCTGGCATTTGGATTTTAAAAAGATATGATAATAAATAAACCATATTTCAAGTTCCAGACATAGAGCTTGGGCCCAGCCGTAGATATGTTGAGTGAAAGTATCGAAAAATCAAAAAACAGTCGTGTAAAAATCGATGCATTTTCAAACGATTGACACTCGCCTGGCATTTCATTAGCTTGTCATTGTAAAAGAGTATTATACACATTTAAACAAATTTGTTCCGCGTCACTACTTAAATGCCGCAAGCGCGGATTTATGGGGTGTAACGGGGTAATTACCCCCCAAGATTTCATAAACAATCAATCAATTTTAAAATTTCATAATTTTTATTATTTTATTTTATATTTTTGAATATATATTCTATTTAGTTGTGTTTATATATTTTTTTTGAGATTTTCTCCCCCCCCCCCCCGCTCATCAATCTCCCGTTCATCACTTTTAATTTTCGAGGAAAAACATTTTTGTTATTTTCAACACGCGGCTATGTTACCCCCCCCTCCCCAAGCTCAAGGTCCAGATCCGCCCTTGAAATGCCGTTTTTTTCTCACTTGAAACTCATTTGGAAGAAAATCTTCTTTATCACGGGAATCAATATATTCATAATCCATCGATCGAATAATATTTACAATAAATAAGTTACATACTGTCAAAAAGGCAAATATAAATTATTACATATTAATATATAATTTACAACTCTGCACTACACCATATCTGAAACTGAGAGTCCTCGTAAGTCCGTACCTGTTTCATTCTCCCTTGGCGTAGGTAGTCAACCACACAAAAGTGATTTCTTCTCTCATTTTAATGCACGCGACATAAGACACGTAAGATGCGATGTGGTAAAAACATATGTGGTATGCATTGCTTGCGAGCGACACTGCTTTTTATACTCCCCGCTCGTCCCGGAGTGGTTTTTATTTATCATTTGCTAATGGGGAACTTGCCCATTTTTTTTTTGTTTCATTAAAGTGTGTGTTTATGTATAAAAACATGCCACACCGAATATCAGCTCTTAAATCGCAGTACTTACTTTGCAATAAATAATTAAAGTTGAAATCGCCGCTACTCCTCACGAAAAGCACTGTGACGTCAGATCGAGAAGCTAGTCTCGCGTGGGGTCCCACAGATGGTGTACTTTAGCCGAGCGGTACGTCTTCATCCTAATTAATTGACTGCTGGTGGTTGGCTTTGAGACGTCCGCATATTTGGTCTTTTGCTCTTTATGTTAGTGAAAAAATAAAAAAAAGTGTCGGAAAGCTCAATCAATTATCTTTACATAAGCTATCTACAAATTTTTCGATAAAAACAATAATTATCGAGATATTCGAGGAAATGTAGGAACTTACACGTTTTCCTATAGTGTATGTATATCTAAAAAAAATAATTTTTCTCAGAAATCTCTGTTTCGAAGGACCGAGATTAACGGAACGTCAAAGTAGTACATGATATTAAGTTAACATCATATATGAGATCGATTTCAATTAATTACCGATTAATTACGGTGACAAAATGGAGAAATTTTGCAGAAAAAAAAGTCCCAAATCCCGCCCCCCTCTAATTCCTTCTTTTTTGTCGGAATTCAAAAAATTTAAAAAAGAGTTTTAGCAAATTTTATTCTATTTAAATTAGCTAGAGTAGTCTTTTGGCGTAGCAGCCAAGATTAAAAAGTTGCCAACTGTGGAACCTCAAAATTTGCGAAATATCTACAGCTGCGCCCCAGATTTTTGTCTGGCACTTGAAATATGGTTTGTTTATTAACATATCTTTTTAAAAAAACAAATCCCAGACGAGTGTAAATCGTTTGAAAATGCATCGATTTTTACACGACTGTTTTTTGATTTTTCGATACTTTCGCTCAACATATCTACGTCTGGGCCCAAGCTTTTTATCTGGGACTAGAAATATGGCTTATTTATTAACATATCTTTTTAAAATCCAAATGCCAGACAGGAATAAATCGTTTGAAAAATGGCATTTTTTTCGCGCTTTTCTTTTTGTCTGGCTATCCAGAGGATCCAGCGAATTCGTCTAGGAATCTTAAATTGAAACTACTTATTGCCTAATATTAACAAAAAACAAATGCCAGACGAATGTAAATCGTTTGATTCTCGCGGAATAGTTGACAACTTGAACAATAATTTTTTCATTGTTGGGCATTCGGAATTTGTCTGTCGTTTGTTATATCGCGATAATTATAATCTATTTACCTATATATACAATTCCCAGATAAGAACCAAATCGTTTGATTTTGACCATTTTTCTTACAACTTGGGATTGAAATTTCGGGCCTTCCGGCCCACGGAATTTGTCTGGCGATAAGCTTCCGTCGGATGTTTTTCTTTAAAACGTAAGTATAACTTAACGCCAGATAGGAACAAAACGTTTGAAATTGCTCATTTTCATGAAATTTTCTTTTCTGTTTTCCGCTGAGGAGCCCTGGATAACTGTTTGATAAACACGAAAATGGTTAGTACAAATCAGGCACAAGAGGCTCCCAAAAAGGTCAGATAGGAACCAAACGTTTAAAAAAATCTGTCACTATCCCACGGTCTATTATCAGATTTGGTGCAGCTACGCTCAAAATATTTACCTACCAATTTTAATGTATTTCCTACAAAATTTGAAATTTTTATAAAAAAATTAAATTCTGTGTCACTTGCGCCTTCGCCAAATTCTCGACTAGAAAAATCTTGTATCCAATTTTTCCTCATCTTATAACTATATCGACATGTCATATATTCGACATGCCAGACCTTGCAGTTTGAGAAAGATTTCGCACAAATTGCTTAAGCAAATCCAGAGAATGACTGAATAAATATGAAAAAAATATACACCCAGGTTGAGTTCAGATCCTTATCTTTTTTAAAATGTTCTGTTAAAATACAGGGTGTCCCACTTAAAACTCCCGACGCCATTTTCTCAATAACCAAAAGCGATATTTGAAATCTGTAAAAGGTATCTACTAGAATATATAAATGACTTCAGTTTTGAGTAAAAATCGTTATTTTATACATTAAGGTTTAGATGGCGTTGCGATGCAAAGAAATTTTTCGATCGCAGGAACGATGAAATGAGTTGCATGAGATGGAAAATTATATTCTGAGCACCTTTTATAATACGAACAATTTTCGAAAAATCACTGGTTCTCGAGATATTGAACTTATAATTTTTTAGAATATAAAAATCGTCATAACTTTTTTAAAATACATTTTAGACAATAACTCCTATAGGACATTTTTCATAGGCAGTCAGGCTCATTTAGATGGTAATGAGACATTTATTTCAAAACAGAAAATAATTTTTTTTTTAGTAAAACATTGGGGCTGTAACTGCTATTTGGAAATTAAAGATTTTGACATTTTTGTTTATTGCGTATTGTCTAATTTTTGCGTCATGTTAATGTTGTACTAAATTTTACACTATAAATTGTAGACATATGAAAAAAAAATGGGATTTTTGTTACTTGAAAAATTACATTGAAGTTCAAATATCTCGAAAACAAGTGATTTTTAGAAAATTGTTCATATCAAAAAAGTTGCTTAGAATATAATTCTCCATCTCATGCAACTCATTTCATCGTTCCTGCGATCGAAAAAATTTCTTTACATCGTAACGCCATCTATACCTCAATGTGTAAAATAACGATTTTTACTCAAAACTGAAGTCATTTATATATTCTAGTAGATACCTTTTACAGAATTCAAATATCGCTTTTAGTTATTGAGAAAATGGCGCCGGGAGTTTTAAGTGGGACACCCTGTATATACACTGACGAACAAAAGTAACGCACCACCGAAAATACTGGGTGGCTCAGCCGTTAGGGACATTCTTGTAACTTTTGAATGCGCAAAATGATGTTTTTCAACTTTGGTGTAGTGATATGGGATAAAATTTACAACACTGGACCAACCAGTGGAAACACGCCGTGGTCGTGCTAATCCTGAAGCAGAAAAAGAACGCGAAGTTCGCCGGCAGTTACCGACCAATCTCGCTGCTGTCGCCGATCTCCAAGTTGATTGAGAAAGTCATCCTGATCAGACTAGACTGCTCAGGATGAACTCTACATCGACGACGAGTACCAATTCGGCTTCAGGAGCAGGGGCACTGTGCAGCAGGTTATCAATGACGTGAATGACGTCAAGGTGAAATACAACGTCGGGAAGAGCATCGTCATGGTGCTCCTCGATGTTGAGAGAGCCTTCGATATGTGAAACAGCCCGAAGATCGGACTGTTTCATAAACTAAACGCACTGGACTTTCCCATGCACATAATCAAACTTATTCTTTCTTTCCTTTCAGATAGATCGCTGCAGGTCAGAGTGAATAATAAACTATCAACTCGGCGGGACATTCGCGCGGGCGTCCCCCAGGGGTCGTGCCTGTCACCGAAAAAACTTGTACGTCTCCGACTTCCCGGTGTTCCTGAATACGAGCCTTGCCAAGTACGCCGATGGCATGGCCATGTATGCACATTCGCACAACGCACAATCGGAACATGCTGCTGAAAGCACGCATGGCCCATGTCACGACGTATTACGACAAGTGGAAGATTCGGATCAACGCCGAGAAGTCCGAGTCGATCCTCTTAACGCGCCGGTTCACAGAGAACCGCATATTAACATCAATTTCGATCGAGGGACAACACATTCCAATCAAATGTTGCGTGAAGTATCTGGGGGTTAACTTGGACAAACGACTGACGTTTAACATACATATTAACGAAACAATACGCAAGGTCTACTCCATGTCCAGGAGTCTGTACCCGCTCCTGGTCAGGGGTAGCGGACTTAACAGGACAAATAAAAAACTGTTGTACACGATGGTGATCAGGCCGGCCATCACATACGCGGCGCCGCCGGTATGGTGCAGCATTCCGGCCACGACAATGCGAAAACTTCGAGTTCTCGAACACAAATTTATACGCCCCATTTTTGATTCCGGCAGATACACCTCTCTCAGAGATCTATACGCACGATGTCACGACTTAAGCCCACTAGCAGATTACGTCCAAGAAATCTCCCAAAAATTCTACACCTTCAAACTGGGCGATCGTCCGCTAACCAGCAACATAACCCAAATCAGAATGCATAATGCCCCATTCCAGATCAAACACCCTACCATACCAGGCGTCGCCCATCTTCCGGCAACCTCTTCCCTAGCCATACTTTTCTATACCACAACCTATCATTTCCCCACCTTTGATCTTTCCTCAACTTTATCTTTCCAATCATTTCTGTTCTCTTTCTTTATGTTCTATTTTTGTTCTCGTTTTATTCTATTCGTCCTCTTTTTTTTATCAAAAATTCCCTTTTGGCCGATAACCTTAAAAAAAAAGAAAATTCAAACATTTTAAACCCTATCCTTTTTCCACCACATTTTACTGGCGCCAGGGAGACCACCAGGTCGGTAGTTCTCGTACGGGTTTTTTCGTTTAGCTTTTCATCCGAGCCAACAGCCCAAATTTATTCAGTGCTACAACCAGTGATTAGTTTATAAGTAACCGGATCCGCCCCGTCCAACCCTACATTCACCACGGCGCTACGCACCGTGTTTGTCTGGTTGGCTCCGGGCCAGATTTCGGGCGAGGCGCATTCTGTAAAATTTAAATTTTAAATAAATATTTCTTGCTTGCTTGGGATAAAATTTACAATTGTATGACTTCCGGTTTCCATGCAATTTACAAGAAAATAATTTTTTTTAATAAGGCAATCTGTATATTTTTGCATATTTGGATCCTGTTGGCCAATAAACCTATGATCTGATCCTCAAATATCATTTTAATTTTCAAAAAACAGCTTTTTTAATTTTTAGTTTATTATTGTAAAAAATCAATTATTAAGACATTTCTTTTTTTAATTATAAATTTAGTACAAAGAGAAGGTAGACATTATGCACATCATTTTTTTCATAATTTAAAGATCTAATTAAATAATAGGTTGTCCCATAGGAGTTCCATTAAAAAAATTAGTTCTCCTCGAAAAACCAATATCGTTGAACTTAATGAACAATAAATTGTGTTTAATGTTTGTATCTGAAGAGATAATAGTTTAAAGGTGCTTGCAGACCGATTTTTAACAATTTTGGCAAAATCGCTGCCTTCTATGATTAAAACTAAAAATTAAAAAATATATACTTTTTGAGAATCAAAATAATATTTGAGTATGCATTTTATCAAGCAGGATCCAAATTTGCAAAAATATACAGGTTGCCCCAATTAAAAATTTGATTTTCATGTCAATTATATCGAACAGTCGGCCATTTTGGTTCTTTGCATCATATAATTGAAAATTTCATCCCATATAACTACACCAAATTTTAGAAAAATCCATTCGCCCATTCAAAAATTACAGAGTCACCTGGTTGTATACTATGACTTTGAAGATGATTTTTTTCGAAACCGTCTGTCCGGTTTTAGTTGTTTTTTATTTTGTTATGTAGGTTAATTCTTTTGGAATGTAAAGCTGATTTTAAGTAAAATTATTAAAATTCCAAGTATCCTATGGGAATCACCAATAGCAAAATTAAAATCCAAATTATAGCTTTATCTTTTATTGGCATTTTCATTTTTGAGACACTTTATTATTTTTTACCACAGTATCTACAGTACCTACACCTAGAATTAAGAAATATGTAAATTTTCGGAATAATTTTATATGCAGTGAAAATTTTTCTTTATGCTGCTCTGATATGGAGTATAAACATTTTGCTTTGTGTTTTAAACTGACAAAAAATATTGAGGATCTAGGTGATATTAATGAAGAACCGCATTTTTTAATAGAATTATTACTGAGCAATTCCAATAATAAAATGGCGTCGTTTTATCAAAAAAAATGTGAAAACGCACATTTTATCAGCCATAACTTCTTTATTTTTTGTGAAAAAAGGATTTTAAAAATTAATTAATCATCTTTAATTCTGTTCCTTAGAATTTTTGATGGAAGTGTCACAGTTTCTAAGATATTCAACATGTAAACTAAATACTTCAATCCTAAAAACGGTCGCATGTTATCTATAAAATTAAATATCTCCGAAACTATCAATCCTACACAAATATATGAATGAAACAAAGTCGTTTTCAGTTTATAAGCTTCTTTTTTGATGTCCATAATTTTTTCACTAAAACTAATATTTATTGAGATATATGCAAAGAAACCAAACGTTACGTTTTTTCTAAAATCTCTTTATAGTTTAAAACGCAATATTTTTCTAAAGCAAGCACTGTAAGCGAACGAAAAATTTTTAGCGTCTGAGTCATACAACATATTAACGAAAAACAGTATTAGCCCAGTCGACGAAGGTATTTACCCACAAAAAGTTGCAAACTGTGTAAACTTTTTTTTAATGAGTTCATGAAAGTAGAATAATATCCTGAAAAGTTCACATTTCACTCGGGTGCGGAACATAAAAAAAAACTGAAAAAAATTTTTTTTTTATCCATTTTTTCAAAATTTTGAAATTAAATCAAGCTAGAAAAAAATGAAAAATACAGATGCATATGAACAAAAAAAATGTCCTAACAAAATGTATCGTTAAAGCCACGGTTTTCCCGGAAAAAAATAGTCAAGTGTAATGTTATAACTCGGAGCGAGATCCATGCGTACACGCGCTTGAATACGCATGACTGTGACACCGACGCACTGAATTACATGTCACTAAATCAGAATTTGTTCAATCTATATGAGTGTTGGTTCATTTAGAAGATGGAAATTGTAGTTTTCTGATGCTTTTTTGTTTCAAACAATACAAACAAAAGATGGATGGGAAAAATATGCTTATATATATTATTACGCCCGAACTTAATCGTCGCAATAAAAAATATAGAAAAAAATAAAAGCTCTTCAAAAAAATTCTTTCTTCATTGAGAACTGTTAAAAAGTATGTACACTTCATGATTATTATGGTTTATTAAGTTGTAGTAACGTGGATTCAAAGAAAAGTACATCTCAAATCATTTTAATTTAATTGATTGATGATTTTCTTGATAAATATATATATTGGAGGCTGTAACTTGCCGAGAAATTGACCCATTGGAAAAAATAAAATATCACTATTTCGGAAAAAATGTATACTTTTCGAATATTCAAACACAAATTCGTTTACTTTTATGCATTTTTCGAGAATATGATTGAACATAACATAAACACACCACAGATAGTAGACAACCCCCAAATCCAAAGCCCATTAACCATATCATGATAAGAAATTGCGATTGTCACGATCTTATCCTTATAACTATGAAAATATCTTTGATTTTTTTGAATATAAATTCTGGAACTTTTCCAATACATTAACAAATATATAAGGAATTCAATGGATATAGCTGAAATGTGGATAGGTGTATCTGTAATAAATACAATACAGTAAAGGCACGTAAAAATTCATGCGAACGATTCAGCGGCTATGTGTGGTATCTGTGTATGCTTTCATAATTATATATTTTCCCTCCAGAGTCACTATTTATCCTCTTAGTCACTAATAAAAATGTTAAAAATGTGTAATCAGAAAGAGAAAAAAGCTTTATTTTACTTGTTGGAACTGCTAAGAATTTTTAGAGGTTCCGTAGTACGCATTTAACCGTGTGCTTGACCGAGCAGAGTGACAAAGTTACTTCACTATTTTTTTCCGGGAAAACCGTGACTTTAGCGATAAACTTTATTAAGACATTTTTTGTTCAGAAACACGTGGTCTACCCACCTGTGTTTTTTGTTTTTTTCTAGCCTGACTTAATTTAAAAATTTTGAAAAAATTGATAAAAAAATTTCTTTTTTTTCACTTTCTTTTATGTTCTGCATCCGAGTGGAATGTAAACTTCTCAGGATATTATTCTATACACTTTCACGAACTAATTAAAAAGAATTATTCAGTTTGAAACTTCTTGTGGGTTTCACTATAAAATGATCTCTATCGTCTGGGCTATATATGGGAGAATATTTTTTTAATTACTGACTACTTGCATTAACAAAATTGCGACGTTTTTATTAAACAAATCTGAAAAAGTACATTGTTTCTGTCAGAATTTTGTTGTCTTTAATGCCATAGAAATGATTAAAAGATAATTTGAAAGCCTAATTAATGCACTTAAATTTTGGTTGTCAAATTTTTAACGCCGTGCCGTGGTTTCTAGGATATTTAACATTTAAACTAAATACCTCGTCTTATAGACGTTCGGACGCCACTTTATACTTCTAGATCGCCGAAAACATTAACTCTATAAAAATTAGAAAAAAAAAAAAATGCAATTCATCCTTAGTTTAGTAGTTTTCTTATTTGTCTCTAGTATGTTTTCGCTTAATGTAATTTATACTTTTCGAGTTATTTGAAATGTCTCTGTTTCAAGTTAAAATCCCAATTTTTAGTCGTTATAATTTAGAGACTATCAATTTATATGAAAAATTGCATAGAACCTTTTCTTCTCAAAATTTGATTCTCTTTCAGCTCGAATGTATTTTTTTTGTACCTACTGCCTCGGCAGTTATATAATTTAAACAAATATATTTCTATATTTTCCTCATTATTTTGTGATTAAATTATATTCAATGACTAGTCACGGAATTATTAAACAAACAGAGGATCTGTCAGTACGCTTATTTCCTACCTTCATCTAAAGCTAAAATATATTTTAGAGTATTTACAAAACAAGATTAATAAAAAAATATAAAAATGGCACCTACTCTTAGAATGACACACATCTAGTTCCAAACATAGCGGCACGATTTTGAAGTTAAGTTAGGCTTATGCAAATGTTCAAATTTTGTATGCATTATCTCTTTTGTTTTAGACACTAAAGGGAGGGCATCGCTTTGCTAATACACCTTGTGTGTTGAAATGAATGAATAATTAAAGATTATATAAAATACCATATCATGTTTTTTATGTGTTAATGACCCCTTTCTCGTAATTAAAATAGTGCAGCAAGAAATGAAGTTTCCAATATAATTTAAAAATATCGTGTCGAACTGACTGAAAGTTGTATGCCACGGATTGAGCACACTGCAGTTGCAATTTATTTTGACATTTTCAGGTTATACGGACCCAATCTAGATTGAGAACAACTAATTTGCTTTTTTACTTTTAACTCATCTAATTTTATTATCGACAACTTTCCCATTTTGAAAGAACCAAGAAATTATGTATCGATTAAGTACATTAATTGTAATGGAATTCTATAAATTTCTGAAGAATTTTTAAGTGCATTTGCAGGTATTGCTAATTATACCAGAGGCGTAACTTTATTGAACTTATTGTGCTATATACGGAGTCATAAGATCTCGGTGTTGTGTTAATAATAATAGTTATTAATACTCCAGTCGAATTAGACATCATAAAAAATTTTGCGTACTGCGTACTTTTTTTTGTGGAAGTTGTTTAAGAGGGCATAATAAGCAAGCACAGAAAAGTACACCCTGCTACACCATGTGCGTCCCTATTTTCAGGGGTTGAAACTTTGAAATTTTACTTATGTGTCCATATCTGTTTCCCTATTGCCCGTAGGGCTCTTTACCGAGTTACGGTTTTTGAAGATTCATCTCTCCTCTACATAATATATGTTACACATTTGCCGTAGGACAAACGGTTTTGGCTGTACGAGGCCGGAAAGGTCGCGCTGTCCGAATTTGGGGGTCGTCTGTACAGGACAAACGGCTATTATTTCCAATCTACAATACTACACATACTAATGCCCTTATGGAGGGATGATGATTTGTGAAAAAACTTTCATCGAATACCGCACGGTTTTCATGATACGGGATGTTGAAATTTTGAAAACCCCATTTTTAAAAAAAAAGTGAACCTACTTTTTTTCGCTCATTTTTTTTTCATGTATGTATGACCCTTATATATGAAAATTTACGTTGGTTTCATTGCATTAAAAAAACCAAAACCAGTATAATTCTGGTAAGTGTTTTTGTTTATCCTAAAAGTCCAATTCATTGCGCATAGAAAATGTGTTTTTGTATTTAAATAGGATCAACACTTATTGTGTAATAACGATTTATGTCTTGTGTTCTCCAGTCTCCTTTTTCACATTTTTTTTGCGGCCTTATAGTTCATGGTAGGGCAGGAAGCATTATACACATGGACAAGGCACATAATAGGGTGTTAAAATGAGTCGGGCAATAGGGAAATAGATATGGACACGTAAGTAAAATTTCAAAGTTTCCACCCCCTAAAAATAGGGGACGCACATGGTGTAGCAAGGTGTAGTTTTCTGTACTTGCTTATTATGCCCTTTTAAACAACTTCCACAAAAAAAAAGTCCGCAGTACGCAAAATTTTTTATGCTGTCTAATGCGACTCGACTATAATTATATAAGGGGATTAACAAGCCTTTAATCTATGAGAAAAAAATGCGCACTCGAGGCGCAGCGGAGAGTCACGTTTTTTCGAGTAGATTGAAAGGCTGTTAATCCCCGAATGTAATTTAACGTTTTATCCACGACCACAGCCAATAGTCCCCTGCCAAGTGTACAAAAATAAGCTCCCGTGGGCTCCTTGATGATGCAAGTGTGTTAGTAGTCTGAATCTCTTTGTTAGGCCTTGAAGAAACATAATTTCGATGTTGGCACTCTCAAAAATGATGCGCATGAGTACTGCGCGCGAAAAACAAAATGGCCGCCATCGCAAACACTTTTTCCAATTTATCTAAGTCTTGGGATTACGAAAAAAAGTTTTATACAAAAAATATTGCTAAATCAATTTTACACAAAAAAAGGTTATTATAAGTTTTTATGCAGGACTAACCATATTCCTAGAAACTTAACTTTTAAAATTATTTCATGGCTTTATATTTATTAATAGTTATTTGTTTGAAATTATCTTTATCTTTTTTTAAAACGTGTAAAACGGCAGCGAAAAAAGTTAAAATTACCCTCAAAGACAAATATATAGCCATAAAGACAGATTTATCTCTTATTTCAAGATAACTGATAGCGTCCAGAAGCAGACCTGACGTAGATTTGAGATACTGTTGAGCAACTACGAGTTCTCAGTCATTATTTGCAGTTGACGGGAGTATGCACCATTGTCTAGCTAAGTACAAACTTATGGATGCTCTTGAATCAATGCAATGTATACCTGCCGAAGAAAATGATGATGATCATGCTTCCACCACACCTGCAGTTTTAGAAGAAAATGAGGAACTAGAGGAAAAAGCTGCGATAATAAATGGCATGGCGCTTCTTCACACCTACCACAAACCTAGCACAGTGAAGACATGCCGTGACCTCGGTTTAAGCTTCAGCAAATGGATCGGGCAAAAATTCAGCAATTACAGTGAGGTCCATGTTGTTTTCGACTCTTACAAAGAAAACTCGTTGGAGAAAGCCATGAGAGTGATTCGGCAAAAAGGCTCAGATCCAATCTAGTACAAAATCGGACCAGAAACGAAAATTGGAAGTATAGCAGTGAATAAATTCTTGTCCCACCATAAGACGCAGGATGAACTGACAGATTTCCTTTCTGGTCAGATTCTTCAATTTGGCGTGAACAATAACAAAAGGTTTGCAATCAGTTGGAGGGACAAAGCATTTTAATCACATGGCGATGATGTATCCAGTCTTTCAAGTACGCAGGAGGAGGGGGACACAATGATCATATTACATGCAGTATATTTAGCACAGAAAGGAATTAAAACTACTCATGCATTCTCCCCCGATACTGATGTCCTAATTTTGGCACTAAGACGACATCCCCAACTTTCAAAAGAGTTTGCATTTTTCCTTGGCCATGGCATGAAAAGATTTGTTCAGCTAGGTTCAATTTACATAGCACTGAAAGCCTCTGTACTTCCTGGATTACACGCACTTTCAGGAGCAGATGTAACAGGATCATTTGCTGGCAAAGGTAAAATAAAGTGGTGGAAAACTTTTAATTCTGCAAGTGATAAGCTGCTAGAAGCTTTGGCTACATTGGGGACTACACTGTCTCTCACAGAAGATGTCAAGGCTAACTTGGAAGCGTTCATTATATCCCCAAAACAACACTGACCGACATAGGAGCTGTGAGATGGTTGTTGTTCACCCAGAAACAATGTTAAGCCGAGAACCTTCCTCCAACAAGTTCTGCACTGTATCCGGCTTTGCTAAGGGCCCACCTTCAGTATTTTGAGTAAAATCAGCATCCCAATAACCCACCATCCTCAGATTTTGAATGGATGAAAGTAGAGAGCACATACGAGCCAGTTGCTTGTACCAAACCTTGTGCTCCAGAGCTTATCTTGGAACTTTGTCGCTGCTCATGCTCCCAAAGGCGTTGCTCTCATCCATGTACATGTCAGTCGAATGGACTCCGGTGTACCGAAATGTGTAAGTGCGAAGGTAATCTCGACCGATGTGATAATATGGGAGAGTGCGAGCAAGGCGATGATGAAGATTTGGGGCTAAGTGAGATTTGCATTGAAAGTGACGATGATTTTAATGAAAAATGTCATTGTGGAAGTGAGAAGTATTGCTTGTTTGTACTTTGTCTATATAAATCTGTAACTACTGTATTTCTATAAGTTTCTTCATTAAACGTTAAATTTTTTTTTCCTTTTCTGGCCTTGGATGGGTTCCATCAGCCAGCTACACAGATGGGGGAAAGAGAAGGAGGTAAAATGGAAAACGTTAAAATTATGTGGGTACTTTTTCTTTCAATTTCCTATGCCTACCTACATTGTAAAACATAGTGGAGATGGGGGTATTTTGTTAATTTATTTATGTTTGTAATGTTTTAGTTATAATTATTGTTTCCAGTGGCCCGAGAAATAGTGTCAAATATGTTAATATGCACTGGCAAATCTCTCATCATTAAACATATTAATTTTTATTATTGGAAACTATAAAATGAAACTTTTTGAGAGAACGGTTAGTTCTACATGAAAAATTGTATAATTGATTTAGCAATATTTTATATAAAACTGTTTTCGTAATCCCAATGGTTACTTAGATAAATGGGAAAAAGTGTTTGCGACGGCGGCCATTTTATTTCTCGCGCGCAGCACTTAAACGCACCATTTTTGGGAGTGCCAACATCAAAAGTATATTTCTCCAAGGTCAAACAAAGAGATTGGGACCACTACCACACTTGCATCATCAAAGATCCCACGGATGTACATTTGATAGGGGATTACAAATTAGGAGCGTAAAAGACGTATGAGAGCAGGTGAAAAAATCTGATTTTGAAAAACGTCAGATTTGACAAGTTTATTTTAACTAAGAATCTTCTGATTTTGACCACAAAAATAGAAGGTCTTTGAATCGTTTCTATGACATGAGTTTGTTTATTAGTTGACAAAAGCGAAAAAAATTTGCAAAATCAACGGAAAAAGTGAATGAGAATGCTGAGAATTTCTTCATTCCGGCTGAAATCATGTTAATTTGATTAATACCAGTCAAAATGACAAGAATATCGTTCTTGATATAAATGTTAATATTAATAATTTTAAATAAAATTCTATAAAATCGAAGCGTGGTATTATGAAATCTAATCCACTAGTGTATTAAAGGGCTTTTAATCCACGGGAAATAGATGTACCTTCCTAATATAGTGGTCGTGGATAAAGTTTATTTATCGACTGTTACTAGGAGAAATAACTAAATTTAACATAATAGTTAGGCCTAATAAATATTTAGCATAACGCCCCTTACCCTCATCTTAAGCTCTGTAAGTAATTTACATTAAATTGAAAATCATATAATGAGCAATTTATTATTTTTTCATTATACATATCATATAAGCCGAGTATATAATAAAAAGAAACTATAAGAAAGAGTTATTTTGTAAGAAAAATCATTTTAAAATTCATATTTTATTGGAACAAAACCACGTGACTATAAACGGTACGCAATTGGTCTGTCGTCATCTAGCATCACGGTCAATAAACGGTACGGTTACCTCAATCAGCAGCTTTAGGACGAGAGAGACGCGGGGGGCGGGAAATCGAATGAAAGAGACAGACATATCTGATTTCCGTGCAAAAGACAGAGACAAAGATGCCTGTAATGTCTACAGGTGACGTAGGCTGTAGACCCTACCGGAATCTTTGTTTCTGTCTATTGCACGGAAATCAGATGTGTCTGTCTTTTTCATTCGATTTTCCACCCCCCGCGTCTCTATCGTTCTAAAGCTGCTGATTGAGGTAACCGTACCGTTTATTGACCATGATCTAGCATAATGTTTTGGTTTGATCCATAGACCGCATATTTCTAACTTCACCGGTGGAGCACACCGGTAAGCAATAATATTATATGATTGACTAGTTTGAAAAACATAGCCAATCACCTTCGTATTTTATCTACCGGTGCGCCCAGCTGTGCGAAGACAAGTTTGATAGCTCCGACAGTTTACTTGTGCTAGTGCTGAAATATTAAATTGTTGTTAATTAAATGTTAAATTGTAGTTTGCTGACCTTTAAATCTCGATTTGTTTATTTTTGTAAAAATCGTTAGTGTATTAATTTATCTAAGTGGTAATAATGACGGACAGTGCAAGCTCAAAGTAACAATTTGCCGAAAATCGACTTGTTTATGATGAGCACTTTTTTTGCTAATAATACCGATTATACCCAATAAACATTTATATATGCAATGCATGTTCTTTTCATGTTTCCTGTGCACTTGAATGATATACATTGCCTGTGTTAAGCATATGCTTTTCACATGGAATTTAAATGCAAAGTGACCGGTCCACACGTGTTCATGTCATATACATTGCACTATTCGTTTATATATGCAATGCATGGTCTTTTCATGTTCCCATATCCGTTAAGCATATTCTATGCACATGTAATCTACACTGTAAAAAATGATGTAAATTTACCATCGTTGCGTGTAAAATTCCCATGTATTTTTACCCGCAAAGAGACAGGAAAATTTCCATTTAACATGGAGAATTATCCCAAAATATAAGGGAAATAAAAATTTTCCACTCTCTTTGCGGGTAAAATTCCATTACTATTGGGGGTAAATTTACTATGGAAAAAAAATCCTGTCTGGATAAGGGGCAATTTTATTACCTCTTATCATGAACATGATATGCCGATTGGCTTGTGCATTGCATATCCATTACATTACAAAAAAGTACTTTACTTTAAGTATATACACTGTATATTCAATGCACATTACAAAATTCATCTACTACTTAGTTATATGCCATGCACATACTTTACATGTTACATAACGTACCGTGCACATTGGAATATGCCTTACATATGTAATGCATTAGTTCTGCACATCCTATGTTTATTGGGTATCAGTGCAGAAATTAGAGGTGGAAAAGAGACAAAGATGCAACATTCATTGTTCTTGACAGTAAATTCGTTTCTGCTCACTTTTATCCTTTTACTGCAGATGCCTAACTTAGATTTTAGATTTAGATACCTAACGTCAAAATATGTAAACATCATGAAATATTTTAATATTTTTATCAACATTAACTACTGTTTTTCGTCTCAGATTATATAACTTTTTTATATTGAATACTTTGCCACCACTAAGTACATAAATTAAATATCTGTTGAAAATAGTACTAATAAACATTGCCAATGCTTAATGCCCGATGACGTCACACGCAAATGGCGGGAAACTTGCTTCGTTTGAACGCGTCTAAATTCTCAGCGAAACTAAATAATTTTTGTATCCTTTAATTCGGATAAAAAAAAAATACTGAGAAAATAACGTTTTTTGGTGATCTATTATTCTGTATTGTCAAAAAAATTTATGCGTTTTGCTCATTATCTAAGGTACCAAATCTGTATATTCACAGCAGTATACTAGAAGTAGATCTATATACTCACCCAATATTTCAACTGATGTCGGTACTTGGTTAAGTACGTACACACGACCTACCTGTTGGTTGTTTTTGTATGTTGCTTTATTTTTTTTGAATTTTGGGCCACTCTATTTTAATTAAGATTTATTTAATTGACCTACCGTTCAAGTCGTTAAGTACTTGGTTACGTACAGACACAACTTATTTGTTCGTTCTTTTTGTGTGCCGAAATGTGTATTGATGCAGGTGAAGGGTCATTTCGAACTATTTATGTAATTCAACGATAATGTATTGGGAAGTTCTAGATTTCTCGAATAGGCCTGTCCACCACACTGTCATATTTCTGTCACTTTCAAATCAAAGTCGCTGTTGGGTTAGGCATAAACTATAATTATGTGCAACTTTTGTAGTTTTGTGACAAATTCAAAAGAATTGTTCTGTTATTGGGATTATCTGTTAGGCAATTATTATTATTATTATTCGCTGTTTTGTTCTGATCTGTTTATTATTCTTTACATTGATTTCCACAGAGACCAAGGACTCGATTTTAAGTTTTCAATACCTGATTGGAAAAATTTATGCGCGCAATTCGTTAAAAAAATCGGTAATCTTTGCACTTTATACTTTTTATGACTTCTTAAAAGTAAATAAGAAATTCCATTATTCGTATACGTCCATTGATCCAGAAAAGAAGTGGTTCTATTTTAACATTCAAACTGTTGACCTAGTTCAGTTCTTTTCAAAGTGCCCCTAGGTTTCTTGTTTGTCTAGTCGGTCTCCATTACCAGTTTTTTTAAATGACATGAAACTAATTAGACCCTGTGTATACTGTTCGTATTTCTGCTGATGTTCACATATAAAGTGTGAATGTATGGTTGTGGTTTTCAATATTTGAACACTTGTATAATTATCTTTGTTGTCCTGTGTTGTATATAGAAGGTATATATAAGAACAACAAATAACTCAAAAGATAGAGGAAAATGTATTGTTACGTGTTTATGATATAGAACCTTCCAGAATCGACTTAAGTCGAAGAATAAATAAAAACTTCGACTTAGGAAAGATTTATTAAAAGACAATTTAGAGCATAACTAAACATATTTAAGGTATCAGCGCCGAAGATTGGCACAAAAAGATTAATACACAACGTAAGGTACAACAAGGTGTATAGTTCAAAAGTACGACAAAATTTCACCGGCGACGACCATTTCCAAAGGCGTAAAATCCGAAAATACGTCGAATTTTATGTTTTCAAAATATTTTTTTAACTTTTATCGCTTCATGAAACACAGGGAAATTGGAGACACAATTATTGTTGATATCATTCAATAGGATGACAATAAAATTTTAATGAGATGACGTACTGAAAGGAAAATGTAGCAAAGGCACGTAGCGTCTACATGCAATTATTAGACAAAAATTAGTAAAAATGGTAAAAATACCGATTTCTCGAATAAAACAAATTTAGATTCATCTAGGGACTCATCAGTTGGACGAGTGAGTTGGAGAGTCGGCAGAAATCTGTGGTAGCCAAACCAATGCAGATCTTTAAAGATGGTAAAGTTATAAAGAAAACCGCCTTGTACATAAGTAAGATAAAAAGGTCATTTGCAAAAAAGTCGCTCGAAAGCGAAGTCATGTCACATACCATAAGTCATATATGGGACCAGTACGTCACCGTAAAGGAGACAGGGAAGCAAAATAAACTCAGATATAGTTGTAAACGATTGCTATTGCACGCTCTCTATTAAAGTCCTCTATAAGAGGCATTCGTCCTTACTCTGCTTGGGGAGGCGATTCAATTTAAAAATTTCATACTCTCTTTAGTTAGGACTACAGAATATTATCTGTATTCTTTGGATCAACCAATAAATAGTATTATTTGAACTAGTGCATTTTACCGATTGAATGATTAATTCTAATGTTAAGTCTTTTCCCTCAATCGGAGTCGAAAATCGGGCGTCTCCTGACCCCGTAAGTTTGTAATCCAATTCACCGATCGGATTGTGAAAGATCGATAGGAATTTTCTCTAAAAGTGATTAAGAGATCTCTAAGCACAAGATCCTCCACAGTGTTAGAAATATAAGTTAAAGTGTATCACCAGAGAAGCCAAATTGACAGATCAAGCTGTTAGCAATCTATGATAACTACAGCTTTTACCTTTCTCGTCTATCAAACATCTCTTAAACCTATAGAACTCAACTGGGAGTAGAAACAACCATACACAATTAAGGGGGAGCGCGACTGGCGCCCATAATAAATAAATTAGTATGGTTATAGGAAACGTAAGGGCTTGCACATCCAATCACAAGTTCAGTAGGGAATGACAACGATTAGTTAATCGTTGTTAGCGACCCTGTATATTTTTATAGATTCTAATATTCATTTCCACCTTTTTCAAGAATATCTAAAGCCGGATTCGCAAACGAAAGTCTGTTTCACAAACTTATAAGTTTCATGTTCCGTATAACACCTAGATGAAATCTTCATCGGTAATGTTACCTAATCCCATTTTAAATCTGGGGTAAATTTGCTAATCAGTTTATGAAATATATGCATTACTATAATAACAACAGTAAAAAACAATTGCAATGAATCAACTTGCATCTTTATTAATCCCTTACTTTAAAATTGTCTTTGTGTTCATTTTGTATAAAAACTGTAAGGGTACGGACACGCCGAAGATACATCGATGCCACGATGCTGGGTGGATATACCAGATAGGTTCATCCTTTCAGAGATAGAGTCATGAGAAGCGAATCCAATCAGATGCAATCTACCGCGATGCCTTCCTGTCTACAGCAATGTAAGAACAAGTATTTTGTATCGACCTAGAAATCACAGTAGACCGGCCAGGGTGAACTGGTGCTAGCATCCCCAGTATGTGCGGTCACATTTAAACGTACATGTTTGATTTACAAATAGACGGCATCGATGTAGCGATGGCGATCGCAAGCGACACCTGAAGCAGTGAGGCATCTTCGGCATATCCGTACTTAGGATATGCATAAACTAAAGACATATCACGGTCGATGTCATGGTCGCGGTCTCGGTCGATACATCGCACCATCGCATCGGTGCTACGGTGCTGAGTAGACATGCCAAAGAGGTTCATCCTTTCATGATCATAGAGCTATCAATATAAATGTAATAATAAATTAATCAGATAAATTGTACCAATTAATAAACGAGTTAATTTTACATTAAATCTTACTGCAACAATTTTCTATATATGATTTTCAACAAGTTAAACAATTGAAAGTAAATATTGACACAGCAAAATCAAATTTTATTACTCATGGATCAGTAGACATAAATCTTTTGATATCTGACAGATATAAAATAAAATAGGTATATTGATATTAATTTCATTTTTATGTCTTGTCTAGATTGCAAATAATTTACTTGGAATCAAATTTTCTTTGTAATAATATCAATTATATAATAATTCCGCAAACTGACAAGTCATAAAAGTTTGTTTATTTATCTGGTATAATGGATACAGGAATTAAAATATCGTTGAGATCTTTCCTCTGAAATAGGTTTTCTTCTTTTAAAGATAGATCTATTTGATTTAATCAAATAAGTATATTAAAACCAGATAAAAAATTTTAATAGTCACCGAGGACATTTTTTTTAAGAAATATGTTTCATACACGCTGAACTCAAATGTCGAATAGAAAATGTCTGTCTGTATAATATGTCTGTGTTTATGTATGTATTGTAATATGTTGCAACCCCTTAAAATTTAAGCTTATGTTGGTTATACAATGCAGTAGGCCCAAATTCAATTAGTTCAGATGTCTGAATATGGATTTGCACCTACTAGAGAAAGAACCTACTAGAAGCTCTAGAAATAGTAAAGAACTTGCTAGATATATCTGGATCATGGTGACGTCATCACAGAAGCATCGAGATCTGTCATCTTTAGGTATATAAAGCATGGAGTAAAACCAGAGAGGAAGTTGAGTTCAGTTAGTACAGTTCTAATCGACAGTTGAATGAGTAGTTCAGTCAGAAAGTGAACAGATCAAAGAGACAAAAGTAGTGAAATAGTACACAGTGTAATACTAGTAAAGTACTTAATTAATTGTTGTATTTAGTAAGTTAATAAATTAGTGTTTAGTGTTACCCTGCTGTTATAATTTCCGAACCCACGATACAGGGTGTTTACAAAAAGGGTGTACGTCACAGTATGTATATGTATGTGTGCTCCTGTGTGGTCCTTAGAGCGGCGCTAGAGTAGAAATTAGGAGCAACAAGCTATTCCTTTTTATCAGTTTTCAATAATTTCCAACTGAAATAAAAATTATTTCAAGTCTGATTTTGAAGACCAATACGTCAACGATCACTTAAAAAATAAAAGCGAAATTTCCCATACGCGTGTACTTTGAAAGATGCAGAACGTCAACCTCAGGATGGTTCTAGGGAATTTCCGAAATTAGCAAAGTTATTGCAATAATGCCAAATATGGAAATTATTATTAGTAATAATTAATTATAACTGCAATAATTTGGGGAACATATATGAAATCATACGCGATAACATCTCAGAGAAATCTCAAGTTATAATGTTGTTATAAGTTTTTTCACGTGCACCAGGAATGATGCTCATGTCCGGTAGATGGCAAAGCCATTTATACTTTGAAATTTTCTTGTTTAGGGAAGAATTTCATCTAGTGGCTTCAGAACATTTCTGCTATTTGTCTTTCTATTACTAAAATTTACCTGCAAGCTTGATTCGCCCCGTACCAAGATTTGAGTTTAAATAAAAACTTCACGAATCTAAGTTTACTGATCCAGACCTATCATAAGCAATAATAAATAAATTTAAAAAGAACTTATGGTACCTTGTTCCAGAGAAAGTTGCCTCACCTTGCTTTAATTCATGATTGGCACAAGAAAGAAAAACTAAACTTAGAAGATTAAGCAAGGCAACACTGTGGAGATGAAGATTTGCAAATGAGGACCACCTTAGGGCTTATACAAATTTTCTTTGATATTTTCGCATATAGAATCAACTCCTAAATGGATTTTCCAGTAATTCGGATCATTTTGTGTAGGTATAATATGTATTATTACACAAATTACATCATGATTAATTGAATTGTAAAAGATTTATTTTAAACGTAATGTTATATAAATATTACTAATTTAAGTTTGTAATGTGTTTACTTTCAACCATATTGGTTCTAGTTGATGCCCTGAACCACAAATTTATTTATTCCAATCAAACAAAATAATTAATGAGATAACATTCCACTCATAATAAATAAAGTGCAACATTCGCCGTTTAATACAGCCTTCATCATTCAACTTATAGGGCCACAACCCTCATTATTCAACGCCCAGAGCGACAATCCCCATTATTTCGTCAACAGGATTACAAGATTGGAGAAGAACACGGATATGATTGTACTTCTCAGTGCTGGAACTAGAGGTTAACAAATTGGCGCTCGCCAGGAGAGCAAGCATTCAAGGGGCGTAAAATTTGATTCTCTGACTCGCTTCATTCTTCAATCCTAGGTCAGTGTCTAGTTAGGGACGCCAGAACCAAGCATACCAAAAGCGCAATCTGCCCTGGTGTTTCTGTACTATTCAGTTACGAGACTTGACTCGATTTACAACCCGATTCGGAAGAATTACATTATTAAGGCAGACTGTAACATTTTCGTATCAAATACCATTCTGATGGTTGATTCTGATTTCGTAGAAGACTTCTTAATATCAGCTTGTCGTGACATACTTTAATACTATCTAAAATTACACAAATATCAGAAAACGTTTAATCGTGTTTATTCTGTCAACAGAGCTACAATTCTGATTACTGAACTAAAAGAGTTACAACCTTCATTATTTTACTAACAGGGCGACAATTTTCATTACTAAGCTAACGGGATTAGAACATAATACATTACATGGTACTTGTGTGGCGTGTTATATTATTATACAGAATACAAACCTCATCGTTCCATCGTACGGCTTCTCCACGAATACGTGTGTTCGAACTGTTCATTTAGTTTAACATCTAATATCGCCATCACATAACTTATCTAAACAAGAGCGTATCATATAGTGCTCCATTTTCAGATGATTTTGAGGGATCTTGCAGCAAACAATGTGCCCTTAAGCCGATGCTGTACTGTCGGGATATTCTGACTAAACTGTGTGAACACAACTCAGTCAAACTCATATGGGTTCCCGGATACAGTGGCGTGGATGGCAATGAAGGAATAGACCCTTTGGCGGGAGAAGGAGTAAAACCTGTTCTCCCTGGATCTAAGCCAGTCTTCGGTTCCTAAGAAGTCTGACTCAATCAGAGCTATGGGACTGGCACAGGTCAAAAACCATTGGGCTCAAGCCATCGAAATGAGGTAATCAAGGTTCATTTAAAGGGATCTTCAACTGAATTCTCCGTAGAGTGAACAGGACACTATTCTTTGAAGGAACACAATGAGGTTGGACGATAATCCTATCTGTTAGATGTGTGGAGTGGATGGCACATTCACTCGTATTCTGTGGAATTAAAAACTATCAGGAGGTATAGGTCTCGACAGCCGTAGGTACTACTAGATCTACCTTGGAATAGACTGCTATCCTTTGTGGTCTTTTCCAGGAGATCGGTCATGGCGCGAATGTAAAGCTGTTCGACAGGCCTGAATACTGCGGATTTTAAGATCTATTCGCGATCTTAATAATAATAATAATAATAATAATAATAATGGTATTCCATCTAGATTAAACATGTGAACTAATAACATTTTATTATACTTGAGATACTATAAAAACTTACTTTATTTTTATTCTAAATTGCCTCAAGATATTCAATATCGTACTGAAAACAAATTGCAGATATAATACAGTGATATCAGCGGTTTTAATAAACCTTTTCTGTTCTCATTTAAACTTTTTTGCAGAGCATAACGTAGGAGAATGTTAAAGTTTTCAATTTTGAACCTAGTCTGATGAGCCCTTTGTGACTTTAGCCCTTTGGCAAATTTGTGGTTTTTAAGTTCCGACGCTGTCAGCATGTCAGCTGTAATTTATATCGTACAATTATACTTTGTTCTTGCAGATTATGACATATGAGAATGTGACTGGCGAGTAATTTTCGCAGCTTGTAAATTTTTTATGTGCCCGATATGATATGATAGACTGGTGCTTATATTAATGACATCACAGATCAAATCTTTTGGATAACATGAGTTGTGGATTGTTGTGGATTCTTAGTACATATATCAGTGAACAAAATATAATCCGACTCGAGTACATAGATTATCTTGGGGTAGCCTTAGACAGAAGGCCATAAAGATCTAGTAAGAATCTTGGTTCCATGAGTCGCATTCAAATGATTGACGTTCCGTTGGGGTTTTTGTTATATCTCTAGGACATTGAGCAGCCCTAATTGAAATTAATAGAAGAACAGGGTTGTGAGTGTGGTTATGTATTATTCAATAACGAGTGTACACTCGATTTGCGACCTGCTTCCGGAGGATTAGGTTATGGAAACAGCTGGTTAACGTTATCGTTATCAAATGCTAATCAGATGGTTGATTTCGTTTTCGTGGAAGGATTTAACATCCAGTCATCGTGATATAATTTAATGCTATTTTAGCTAATCATTATACTTAAAAAATCTTTAAAAAATGAATAATTAAATTGTTTTTTACTTTTCGGAAAAAATACTACTCATAAAAAGTTTTGTTTGTCTAAAGAATGAGATTTGTTTATAGGGCAGTCATTTAAGGAAAGTTGGCGGAAATAGTTAAGAGTTTTGAAAATATAGGGAGATATTCATTGTGACGTACCAAATAAGACTTTAGCTTTCGCGGCCGGTGCACAGTGAGATTAAATTGTTTCAAAAATGGCTAAAGAACGCAAATCTCAACCAAACTCAATTTTTTTTTAAAATAAAAGTCGAGACATTTCGAACAAATCGTCGGAGCCCGTTTCAAGAAAAATAATTTCAATTTTTATGCATACCAATTTGAAATATTACAAAATGGTATTTCTGAATAAACAGCAATTGACTAATAACCAATATTAGCGAATCT
This sequence comes from Rutpela maculata, assembly GCA_936432065.2. Classification (NCBI taxonomy): domain Eukaryota; kingdom Metazoa; phylum Arthropoda; class Insecta; order Coleoptera; family Cerambycidae; genus Rutpela; species Rutpela maculata. The sequence goes on from OW386285.2 coordinate 269,816,480, forward strand.
TGCTTAATGTGATTCTGCTGCTTTTCGATATTATCTACTAGGTTATGTAAGGTTATGTTAAATTTGAGGGCATTTCAACTTTTATATTTAAATTTCTAATTGTTAGCTTTTTTACAAGATTATAAATGCTTTTTCGCGATTGTAAGTTATTGCTTTTATAAATTGTATTAAATTACACAGCCCCACAAAAAAAAAATTGGAACTGCTATCGAGACAACTGTATCCCTATGTATTTTTTCGACGCTGAATCCGAATCCGAGGTCAAAAAAAATTGTACACCACCAAAATCAACCCCTAGCGCTAAAGAACACTCCCTAAACATGGTAAAAATGACTTAACGCTCCACGAATAGTCTTAAATCTCAATAAATCGAATTAAATATAAACATTCAAGTATATAACGCATAAACACTATTTTCCATTGAAAATCACCCCCATGAGTGGTTGAAAACTACCCCTTATACAACAGGAAACTTAAAAAATGCAGTGATTGTAAAAAAAGCTTACGATGCCCAGTTTTTTTGGAAAGAGTGAGCAACTGCATTAGTTCCGATGCGATGTTCAAAATCTACCCCCATAGAATGGCGGAAACCACCCCTAGATTAAAATTGCAAGGAAAATCGGAGAAAAAAAAGGTACTTAATAACAGAAACAATGAACGCCCTAATAAAGAGTCCAACTTGACGTATACTTAATACGTATTCAACACTCATATGCGGTTGACAATGCGCCACCTACCGGCTGGTCAAAAAACTATATAGTCAGAAAATTGTATAGATGTTTTTTCTGAATTTTTAGACATTCTTTTTAGAGGCCATATAAATAAGTAATAGTATTTTCAGAGAATTCTTTTTAGGAGTCATCTAAGCAACTGCAACTTAAATTTGGGGGTGGTTTCCGCCACTCTATAGGGGTAGTTTTTGAGCATCGCATCGAGACTAATGCAGTTACGTACTGTTTCTAAAATAACTGCAGTTTTTTTAAATTTCCTGTTGTGTGAGGGGTTGTTTTCACCCACGTGGGGGTGATTTTCAATGGAAAGTAGTGTTAACTCTGTATTTATGTGTTATGTACTTGAATGTTTATATTTAATTCGATTTATTGAGATTCAAGACTATTCGTGGAGCATTAAGTCATTTTTACCCTGTTTAAGGAGTGTTTTTTAATGCTAGGGGTTGATTTTGGAGGTGTATGATTTTTTTTGACCTCGGATTCGAATTCAGCGTCGGATACAGTTGTCTCGATGGCAATTCCAAATTTTTTTTTGTGGGACTTTTTTGGAACTGCTATCGAGACAACTGTATCCCTATGTAATTTTCGACGCTGAATCCGGGTTGATTTTGAGGGTGTACGATTTTTTTTGACCTCGGATTCGGATTCAGCGCCGTAAATTATATGTCTCGATAGCAGTTCCAAGATTTTTTTTTGTGGGGCTGTGTTATGCATGGTTTCTATTTATATTTACAATTTTATATCTAAGAGTATGTTTAGTTTGTAAACATAAGAATTAAAATCCCATTTGAGACCAATAAATAATTAATTATATTATTAATTATTTTTAAAGTTTGGAATAGCCATATTGAATCCGCCATCTTCGATATAGCCAATTTGTTACATTTTTATTAAACATCATTATCAGTGACCCACAGATTCATCCATAATAAATTTTGAAGAAAATCTTTTAAAAAATTTACATTTTGGTTATTAGTTAATTGCTGTTTATTCAAAAATACCATTTACTAATATTTTAAACTGAGATACATAAAAATTAAAATTATTTTTCAGGAAATGAGCTCCGACGATTTGCTCGTTTCTCGACCTTTATTTAAAAACAAGTTTAAATTTGGTTGAAATTTGCGTTCTCTAGCCGTCTTTGAAACAACTTACCTCGATTCCGACCACTGTGTGGTGAGGCGCTGGCGAGTGGAAAATATGCTTCAAAACTGATTTTCGATATAGCCAATTTGTTATATAAAATACCATTTTTTAATATTTCAAATTAAGATACATAAAAATTGAAATTACTTTTCGGGAAATGAACGACGATTTGTTCGAAATTTCTCGACCTATATTTAAAAAAAAAATTTGAATTTAGTTGATATTTGCAGCCATTTTTGAAACAACTCACTTCGATTCCGACCTCTGTGCAGTGAGGCGGAGGCGAGTGGAAAATGTGATTTAAAATTGTTTAAAAGCATAGGGATATCAATATGGAGGTTATTATGAAAAATGTACCTCTTAACATTCTGCCGAAAAAAGATCTTATCATATACTTTACAATGCTCGTAAAATTATGCTTTGCAAAAAAATATTTTTATATAACAATACGTATACTGAAAAACCCTAAGGTGTATTCAATTGTTTTCATGGAAAATATGAACCCCAGTGAGCAATATCTACAAACCAAATTTCAAGCTTCTAACTTAAAAGACAATTAAATGACGCCTTGTAAAACGAATCCGTTGTCACCCGGTATATCAAATTATAGGTTTACATTATTACTTCCACATCCAGTGGAAGTATAGTAACGACAAAAAAATTTTTAAAAATATTTATTGTTCAAATAGGCTTAGAATGTCACGAAACGTTGAGATTCTAAGTTTGAGCGAAAAAAAAATTTCTGTCTGTCGGTCTGTCTGTCGGTCTGTCTGTCGGTCTGTCTGTCGGTCTGTCTGTCGGTCTGTCGGTCTGTCTGTCGGTCTGTCTGCCTGTCTGTCGGTCTGTCTGTCTGTCGGTCTGTCTGTCTGTAACTTTTTTTTTGTGCGCACGTTTACTCTGGAACCGTTTGAGATATTGACTTGAAATTTGGTACACATATGTACTTTTACAAGATCTAGAACTAGATTATATTTTCATCTTATTCCGTCGAAGGGTTGGGGGGTAAATTGGGGTAAATTTGGGGAAAATAGGTAAATCAAGCAGGTAAGAGTCCATAAAATTGGCATTTAGTATATACAAGAGAAGCTGAGGTCTCAAAAAAAATTTTGGCATTAGCCACCCCCATTACCACCCCCACCCCATTATTAAAGGGAATGAAAGAAATTGTGATTTAGGGTGTGTATAAGAACCAGAAACTTCAAAATGTTCTTTACTTCATCCACCCCCACTACCACCCCCTATCACCACCCCCACCCTGCTACCGATGTGGGGTATCGTTTTATGGGTTTTTGCGGTAGAGGATTTCAAATATTATATTATTAAAGTTCCATAAACAATTATTTCCACATACAAAATTTTTTCGTTGTGAGTGACTTAGATACAAAATATGGATGTGGAAGTAGTGATTCCTTGGGCAGCGGTTTTTTTTTCTAGGTTTAGGTAAAATTAGATCTAAAATTCCTGTGCTGTTTAGATATGTCTTGGTAAATAACTAAACGAAGACTTCTTTCTCAGAATTTATTTTTGCTCTAATGTTGTAAAATACAAGGTGGTCTATTGATCTTGGTATTAACCGTAACATTTCGTTAGATTTTATTACATGTGAAAGATTTTATTTATTTATTTATTTATTTATTTATTTCAATAATTTATCCAACGGGTAAAACCCAGTTACAGGATAAATAACAACACAATTACAAGATTAAAAAACAAAATAACAAATGAATATAATAAAAACACCAAAGTGAAAAGTAGGTTATCAGAAAAAACAATCAATATAAAACGTTCAGGACAAATAAATGTGTAAATGACAATTCATACAACATAAAAATATACATAATACAACGTTAGCATATAATATACATAGAGAAACAAGCAAGATAAGAAGGGAGAAATAATTGTTAAACACTTGCGTAAGTTCGTTTTATGTCAGAAATATTGCAGTTGAAAATATCCAATCTTTGCTCAATGTTACTGTAGTTTAAACAGATTTGATGCAACGGAGATGAGCTTAAGATGTTAGTTCGAGGTGCAGGTGTGACAAGTATGTTATTTGTTCTAGCGGACAATCTAGGAACTCGATATTTAATATGTGAGGTAATAGAGGGACAGTTGATTTCATTGTTGATAATTTTATATAAGAAAATTATAGTACACATTACCCGTCTTCTAAGTAGACTACACATATCAAATCTGTCCAAAAATAACTCCTGAGGTGTACCCCTAGTTGGATAGTGACCATCCAGAATAAATATTGCCGATTTGAAGAAACGTCTCTGTACTTTCTCAAGTGAAGTGATATAGGCATTATAACTAGGACTCCAAACAATAGAGGCGTATTCCAGCTTGGATCTAACAAATGTTATAAATAATAGACGAAGAGTAGACAAATTTTTAAAGTCTTTACTATTTCGAAGAATAAAACCTAGGGATCTATAAGCTCCAGCAACGCATTCCTCAATATGTTTGGAGAAAGTAAGTTTTGAGTCAAAGACAACTCCTAAGTCCTTCACTAAGTCGGGTCTATCTAAGACGCAATTATCCAAATTGTAATTAAAAATAATCGGGTCAGACTTGCGCGAAAAGGACATCACGTTACATTCGGCAGCGTTTAAAGGGAGTTGGTTTGAAGAATTGATAAGGAAATAAAATTAATAATAAAGCACGCCTGTCTTCAGCAAATTTAGATAAAAGCCACCGTTTACTTAGAAATTAAGCTGAAAATATTCTACATTATAAAACATATATCTCATAAGGATAAGATCTTTTGTAATTCCTTTATAATAGTAGAGTGCATTAATACGCTTATTGTGACTTCCGTGGGGGTTTCGTTGTTACAAGCTGAATTTGATATAAAATTAATGATGATATACTGAAGTTTCAAAATCTCAAAGCCGTCAAAAAATGTCCTACTCAAAAGGTCATTATAATCAAAAAACGAGTTATTTCTTAGTGAATTAGGTGTTTTGATATTTCTACTTTTGAGTAATAGCAAATCCTTTTAACCATGAATAGAATTAGTCAAAATAAGTAGATTTTCGAACAGACCCACCTCGAGAAATCATGCCTGCTCCCCCTGCATCCCCCCCCTCAAAGGGGCTGCCTGTATCTGCCTATAGATATATTTTTTTCTCGAAAACGGTAGGAGCTAGAGGAATGATCTTGGCGCCATTCGATAGAGTAAAATTTTGCATAAGACCCTCCATTTGCTTTTTGCTGTTTTCTTTTTTTAAGGCCCCACAGGAGCCTTCCAACAACGACCTATGTTTGGCTATACCTCTAAAACGGCCCAATAAATCAAAATTCTACAAGATATAAAAAATAAAGACCATTATTTTTTCTATCGATTGGTATATTATTTGTATATGTTATTTGTTTATATAAAGCCGTCAGTGGCGTACAAAGAGAAAGATGCACATGTGCATAATGAATTTATTTAAAATAATTTATTATTTTTGTTACAAACTGCGAAAATATTGATTGTACCTGTTCAAAATTATTACATTATTATTGTTTTTAACAACAATAATAAATTGTTTTAAATATTTTTTTTTATATCTTGTAGAATTTTGATTTATTGGGTCGTTTAGAGGTATAGCCAAATATGTGTCGTTGTTGGAAGGCTCCTCACCCTTTTTTTTGCTGTGGGGCCTTAAAAAAAGAAAATAGCAAAAAGCAAATGGAGGGTCTTATGCAAAATTTTATACTCTATCGAATGGGGCCAAGATCATTTCTCTAGCTCCTACCGTTTTTGAGAAAAAAAAAATATATAGGCAGATACAGGCAGCCCCTTTGAGGGGGGGGGGCAGGGGGAGCAGGCATGATTTCTCGAGGTGGGTCTGTTCGAAAATCTACTTATTTTGACTAATTCTATTCATGGTTAAAATGATCTGCTATTACTCAAAAGTAGAAATATCAAAACACCTAATTCACTAAGAAATAACTCGTTTTTTGATTATAATGACCTTTTGAGTAGGACATTTTTTGACGGCTTTGAGAATTTGAAACATCAGTATATCATCATTCATTTTATATCAAATTCAGCTTGTAACAACGAAACCCCCACAGAACTTATTTTTCTGCGTATATCTGGGCACCGAGCACTCTACTATAACCAAATTATAATAAATAACGTGCCTTCTGAATGTTACTAGTGACGATTGTTTTCAAATTTGAAAAAAGGTAGATCTATTTACATAAAGTTTGAACATTTATATTTAAAAGAACATTCTAATCCGATGGTATTTAGTACATTGGTCAAGAATAATAAAAATCGACGGATTGCCGAAGTTACCTTGGACGAAATACAATTTACAGACACACAAACATACACACAGGTAGACGCAGAGAAGTATACATATACGCAAGAACACAGAGCAGCAATGACATTGTGAGCGACCTTATTTTGGACACAATTTTCCAACTTTATTACCGTACTTCCCTGTTCTTTCGTAATATGGAAGTAAAATAAGAGAAAAGAAAAACTAACTGAATTTTTTAATATCATGAAATAAAATTTCCTGTAAAGCATTTTTTCTGTATGTAGTTTATCGAGTCACTTAAACAACCATGGAATATAATCTTCAATTTAATAAAATACTCTTAAATAGATCTTGTTGATACAGAGTACCTTTATCTTTTGTTTACCAAGCTCTTAAGTTCTTTTTTTAAAATCAATCTAAATAAAGAATGTGGATTATTTGTAGTAAAATTACAGAAATAGATTATTTTCTAGATTTGTCTTATTAAATAATTATTTGGGACATAGATTTAAAAGTACTAATTTGGATTTTTAATACTCCGAGGGCACTGCACCCTCCTGGGCTTATTGTGCTCTCCCTGTCTTTGTTTACACTGTCCATTTTAATATTCCTGTATCACTGACAAGGTGATACAGATCTGAAAATGGACGAGTTTTGATGGTTTCCGGGTACTAATTTGGATAGATAATATTACACCGTTTTTCTTTTCATATGAATTTAAACTTTCTATAAATATAAATTCTGAGAATAATTGAAGGCGATTTTAGAGTTACTGAATATTAGCTTTTAAAAAGTTTTCTCTGATAGGTTTGAAACATAATATTTATGTATAAATAATGGATTATCCGTGTATACAAATGAAACCTATACCAACCGAAAACTTGTGTTGAGAAAATAAAAAAAAGTCTTATAAATCAACTTCATTCAAATTGAGAGTTACTATTGGCACTTAGAAGTACCAACCTCTTGGAAGAAGTGTCCATATAATCAGATTCAAATGATAGAATAGAACTGCTCAAATGGCTTTTGCAGCTTATTTTTGGAAGTCATTTTTAGTGGCACAAGCCTTTCAGTTCCTTTCCAATTTAAGTCTAGCTGATCAACTTATGAGGATCAGTCATTGATTTTAGACTTTTGAATTGTCGCCAGAAGATTTTCGAACAAGTAGCTCTACCACTACTGCAGCCTTGTTCTGAACTACGCGTCTGAACTACGATGGGAGAAACTCATGAGATCGGCCAGAATTACCCATGGTTAATCGCTCTGCAAGAACCGCTCCTACAATCTATCCGCATGTCCCAGACTTGCCGCAACATAAAGAGAATGAAGTTCTTCAAGTACTTATACTATTAAGAGGTTCATATCTCGGAAGTTAATTCAGATGAGTTAGATCCCATTAACATTATTAGTCTGCACTTCAAGGACTACCATTTGACACAATCAATATCCTTCTCATTATTATAATTTTTTTTAACGCCTTATTTACATTTACATCCGGGCGGAGTTTAGCCGCAGACTATTCCACCATTTAACCAGGACACGTACACATAGACAATAACAACACACCCTGCGACATTGCCATCTGCCGCAGCTGATACTCGAACTCAGGAGAGGAGAGCGACTAGCCGCGTTGTCTCTCATATATACAACCGCGGTCTAGCCCACTGCTACCGTCTCGGTAACACGTGAAAAACGCCACTACATTTCGATACCCTAGTCAGGATTCGAACCCGGAACCCCGTGGTCATAAGCCTAACACAAAAAGAAGCAAAACATATTTTATTCTTAATTTTAATACAACTATGTGCCTTGCCGGATCCTGTCCGGGAGCCAACCAAACAAGCTAATTAAGAATAACACAAGACTTGGCAAAGTAATTACAAAATCTGGGTTGTTGACTCGGGTAAAGAGCTAAACGAAAAAACCCGTACGAGAACTGTATATATAAAAATAAACACTTGGATGAGAATGAGTAATAATACAACAATAAACGTTATATGTTAGCCAGGAAATGGGGATAGTAATAGATGCACGTGATCGATGCGTACAATAGATCTTAATGGTTTAAATTTGGAGGCGGTGCAATTCAAAATAATTTTTACAAAGATCGCGAGAGCCCAGTGGTAATTAATTTTCGCTGAGAATTGAGTCCTTATATGAATGTTCATTCAAAATGTTTTAAATGTGTTAACCTATGCTACAGAATAATAAAGCTCTTGTGAAACGAATTGCTGCCTCATTTTTATTCCTTCAGCTTACGAAAAAATTTGGAGGGGTAAGAAGTTACTTCTGAAATGTCAGGAACAATTTGTCATGAACTGGTTGAAAAAAGCGTGTAAAGATGGAGAATGCTTGCGCAATCTCAGCCTCGCATACAAGACGCCACTTTTGACTTTGATTTCAAACGTCAAGGAATCTTCCTTTTGGTTTTCTTCAGATTTGATCGTAAAAATTAATTCGTACTCTAAGGAAACCATTAAGTTGATAGAAATCATGGTTTAATTTCGTTTTCCATTTCAGTAGCTATGGATCAGTCCCCAAGCATTTTTTTAGTGATTTTCTACTTTTGGGGGCTGTTGCTCCAATATGGACTCGTTCAGAAAAGAAAAATTCAAGTTTCTAGCCCTTTTGGAAGGGGTTAAAACGGTTAAAGATTAGCATTGATTGGTAGCTGATTCGTGACCAGTTACTAGTAAAGTAATATTTTCCAATATTTGTGCTAAAAGTGGCATTCACAGTTCTAGGAAAATTAGCCTAAAAGAGTTCTTATTTAAAATCTCAGTTGGATAGGAGTATTAATCTTCAAAAGAAGTGCACAATATCGCGCGTAAAACGGTAACCTCAATCAAAGTTTATTGTTTATCATTGATAAATATATAGAGGATATAAGTTATCAGATATATAAGCTTTAAATCAATCAAATGATGCGGAAGATTTGGTTACTCACTTTTTTTTATACAGAATTCATATGTTTAATATTTTTTATCAATGCAGAATAGATAAGTATAGTTTATTTATAAAGATCCACATACAGAATCCAAAAACATATAAATCACAGAGGATGTGAAATTAATATTAGTGAAATACATATATATTATACCGTGCGTGTAGCCGAACGCTAGGCATAGGGAGTAAAATTACAACATCGCGCGTGCCAGCTGGCTGAAATGAAATAACAGACTGGAATGCTCCGCTCGACGGAGGAATTTACGGCAGCTATGTTGTCATATCTATCGCGCTACGTGGATGTACATGCCTAATGGGAAATTACACAATTACAGAATTATAGAATGTTGTGATAAAATGTCTAGACTTCAAGCTATTAGGTCATTATAGTTTTGAGGTGTAAATTTGGTAATCTATATTAAATCATTGTGATTATGTTGGCTATTATTTTTCATAAATGTTTAATAGGTTACAAATCGTGAGATCTTAATGGCCAAGGCAACTGGAACATTATAATAATTAAGTACAGTAGCTTTCAAATAAGTACTACTCTTAGCATATATTATAATTGAACAAATGTTGAGTTTACGAAATTGTCCAAAAATAGTGGTTATTTGCATCCTACATGTGGGGGCGAGCGTAGAGGCCTCTTGACTTTACATGTATATCGATACATATAGTTAAGCAACGTTCATTATGGTTAGTTCTTAGATGGAGCACTTGAAAGCATTGTACAAAGATCTAAAATCCTTAGTCCACACTATTCCAAACAGGGAAGTTACCATTGTAATGGGTGATTTCAACTCCAAAGTTCCACACTGGACGATTACCTTGCGAGTTGTTGACAAATTTGGTATCGGAGAAAAAAACGAAACACTGCCTTACAATCGGAAGAATGTAACATACTGACGTGAAGAATTCATGTTCTTTGTTAAAGAGATAAGAATTCGCAAGACTTCTGTAAAGAACTGGAGTCACATGCTGACCACAAAAATAGCAAAGATCTCTTCCGACCAGTGAGAGTGATTACATATAAATTTAAACGTGATCAATTGAGGACTCCACCGGTACTCTAAGAAATGATAGGGATCAGATTATTGAGGTTTGACGTCAATAATGAGAATAACCTCTTGTAAGAGAGACCATCCTGAGGTGGAAGGTGACTAGCAATACAAGGGCGATCCCACGCTTTGTCTCTGGGGTGGGCATCGTTATTAAATATGTATCAAAGCTTTTTAACCCCTCAAAAATTAATAAGATCTGATTTATGAAATAGAATTTCACATTTTAACGACCAAAACACGTGTAAGTCATCCGGTTTTTTCCTTGTTCTGTCTTGGAATCCTGTAACTATGGATAACACAGTTGTTGCATTTATTACAGCATTCGGGCTTACCTAATTTGAAGGCGCTGAGCAAAACTTCCTAAGTTTTGATCTGTAAGCTCTAGATATTTTCAATACGAAATTTTCATTTTCTCGAAATTTGACGCTTCGTATAATGACATGATGAAATCAGCTGAGGAAAATAAAATACATTTTAAAAAGGGGCAATTTTATGACCCTTTTTAAAATCCAGTCCTAACTTAGGTACACTTACTATTTATTTATTTTTATTTTATGAAATTAGGAAAAAAGTTTACTACCAATTTGGCGCCCCAGGAGTCTGGCGTTCTGAGGCGTTCGTTTCAACGTCATCTGGTTATGCAAAACGCAAAGAGCTTAAAATGAATTTATGTATAAAAAGTACCTATCCAGAGAATGTTTTAAATTATAAAAATCACAACATCGGCGAAAAATATTTTAAGGCGTAATCGAGTGGAAGAAGTGAGTGATTTCTGTACTTCAAAAACATTTCGGGATGAGTATTTTTTGTAAATAAATTCATTTTAGAACTTTTTGGTGCCTTGTATAACCAGTGTCGGCTATTATGTTAGAACAAAGATTAGATATTGCTTTTCATATTTGATTGATGAAGACTGACTCAAAGGCACGTGCCTTACTTCAAATGTTTATAGATAGGTGTTTTGTAAATAATTTTATTCTATAGCTAGTTACTTTCATGTATAATCAGAATGTAGGTTATCAGAAAAATTCGAAGATTAGAAATTGATATTTTAATAGATAGAATTTCATTTTTGATTAGTCATCAATAATTTTCTCTACTTTTTATTAAATCATAAAAAAATGTTTTTCTTAGCCTTTTGTAACAAAAAAAGTTTTATTTAATTGCTGTTCTCTATAATTTAACAAAAGAATTGGAGTCAATTAGTATTGTATTTATCAGTTTCTGTCAGGTTCAATTTTGTTATGACCATCCCCCAAGCTCTGGGGGGGGCATGGTCCCCATGGCCCCCGTTTAGGACCGCCAGTGTAGCAATAGGGCTACGAACACGAACCTCTAATGCTTAAACAGAAGTGGAGGCAACTATACTAAAACTGTGTGGCCCGATGATTGGAGAACCCAATCTTCACACCATTACATAAGAAGGGAGCGGCAATATCTCTGATATCTACAGATTGCTGGCACTAATATCGCATGCCAGTAAAATAATGCTGTATATTCTTCAATCCAGACTTCAGAATTATCTGTCGTGGTAAATACCTCCTGAGCGAGGCTCTGGTAAAGGACCGGTTACCAGAGAGCAAATACTGGATTTGCGACAAGTTTTCAAGGAGGCAAAATAATATTACGTGCATGTATATCTTTGTTTCATACATTACCCAAACCATAAGGTTTTTGGCAGTGTGGAATGGGAAAAACTATGGACTGTATTATTGGAGATGAGTACACCCCAACATCAGATATTTATTATCCTCCGACTGTAAGAAGAAAACTCTGATTTGGTGAAAGTAAACAACACTATCTCCGACAAATGCAAAGCCGGCAAAGGCGTAAAACTGTGTTTTGTCACCAGTCCTTTTGATAGCTTTATTGGATACATAATGCGACGTGTGCTGCAGAACTGAACGGTGGAGTTGCAATAAGTGGTATCAAGACTTCTAACTTAACATTTGCAGATGACACCAGTAAGCTTAAGAAAATAAGCTCTGAATGTAGTCTATGTGTAAACTACAACAAAAAGGAAATTATGATTGTAGACGGAGCAAATGTGTGAGGTGAGGTACGGTACCGGTTTCAGTGACTGGACCTCGATCGGCGAAGTTAAGCACACTGGGCGAGTCCGTCACTTGGATTGGTGACCGTATGTCATCTCGCCGCCTGGTTAAGTGGTAGAGTAGCATTAGCTAAACTTCGCCAGGACGTAAATATAAATAAGGCATTAAAAAAATGATAACCACCCAGATATATTAAGCATAAGTGACTGTGTGGTAGTAAACAAGATGGTATACTTTCATTCCCTTATAGACAATACTGGCGACTGTAAACATGAGATCCGGCGCAGAATATAGATGGCAGGATCTGCAATTTGTCAGTTGACCAAAATTTGGCGTGGAAGAAATATCACGAGACGCACAAAAATTAGACTTGTTAACGCCCTAGTTTTATCTAACTTTCTTTACGCCTCTGAGACATGGACCATTATGGAAGCAGACAGATTGATGCCTCAGTTCTCCAAGAAATACGTCCTCAATATCGACTTTCCAGCATCTTATTCTGTCGAATCCTTTCATTTTTTGGTCACATCAACCGGAGAGAGGGCAATATAGAACAGTTGATAATTCAAGGAAAACCAGATGGCAGGAGGACGCCCTATAAAACGTTGGACTGATGTCACCAAAGAGTTGATAGGAAAGAGGTTTAATGAGGCTGTGCGCCTAACAGACAACCGCAACAAATGACGTGATGCCGCCAAACGTGCTATACAGCAAGCGGAGGCCAACTATAATAATTTTTATGAATCACAAAACGTCTGGCAAGACGTTGTGAATAATATGAAAAACAGGAAGAATTTATCATAAAACATACCTAAAAATTTACCATTTTGGGCTTCTGTGGTATCAATTTTACCCACTGTAAGCTACATGGCAAATAAATGTTGTCTTTCTTATGGTTCACTTAAACTATTAAAAATGTTGCATAGTGATGTCAGAATTTTTAAGTAAGCTAAAATTGACAGATATGGCACCCATATGGTACTCATCGAGTTGTATGACATTTTCCATTTATGTTTCAAATTTCGCCTCACAAGTGCAAGATGAAATTTATTAGTAATTATATAAAAAATGTCTATATTTATTACCCATTGAACATTTTTTCTCACCTTATCTACCCACTCTGCTGTATGGTTATCGATTTGATACATAAATAAACATACTTGAGTTAACATAAAAACAGATTACAGTATTCTCATGTGTAAAAGTTCCAACGCGAATTCCAAGTCAATGTATTCATAGGTTTACATCACATTTTCAATTCTGAATTAAGGCTTCTTTATTATATAATTATGCCTGTCGTGAAATTCAAACTAAATACTATTCAAAAATGAAAAATTGAAATATATTTTTTGCAAACTTCGATTTGATTAACAGTTTTGGAGTAATCAAAGCTTACTTTAAAATAATAAATATAAATTTTCTTTTCCTATTAATATACCATATATAACTTCAAAGACAACACAGATACTTAATAAGTAATTATCAAAACTCTACATAATAATAAAAGTGACATATTTGTTCACACATTTATTTATATGAAAAAAGTATACGAAATACAATCATGTTTTGATTGATTGGTTTACCACCGTGCGGTATGCATTGCTGCCACTCCCAGGTATACAGCTGGGTCTGCTATAAATAAATATAAAACCCACTCTGAGCTCATTGCGGGTATGGATTAATAGCTCGGTGCATACAATTCTGTGGGATTTTTACATTGCTCGTTTTTCCAGTTTCAAAATCATGTCATCATATACATGTCATTTATTTTTAGGCGGAAACGATATATTTATATATACATGTGTTTAACTTACTTTTATGCGTAGTTTTATGTCATTGGTGCTCATATATCTAATAATTTGCCTGCTTGATAGGCATTTCTATTTAATTTTAGTTGCCGTTGTGATAATAATTTTGTAACTACGTTTTTAGGTTCTTGAAGGATATGTTGTCCCAGTATGATCTATATGACAACCTTTACATATTTTTTTCCTTGAAGATCTTCTGTCCGATTAAATTGTAAGAAATTAGCTAATAACTTATGAATTCGAAATATAAAAGTACGAAAATTGAACATCGGCCTATATAGTGCTATATATACCATATATTGCTATGATTTACAAGAATTGTTACCTTTGGGCAACTTGCTCGAGAAAAATTTATAGATAAAATATAATAGCACATATGGTATTCACGGCAAGTATTTCACAAAATAAAACACAGCGGCGTAGATAGGGGACTAGTGGCCTTTTACACGATTGCCCCTCCGTCTCAAAAAGCTGGCTACGCCACTGATAAAACATATGTCAATGGCTGCAACCCGACTTATAGTGACTATTTCATTCCTATAAATTTCGTTCAATAAAAATCGATCATTTTAATCAAAAAATAGTTTCGCATTGACAAAATTTAACATTTAAAATTTTACCAGGGTTGCTCAACCAATGAAAAGCCAGAATGACGCAACCAACCTTTTTTTTTCAGTGGCAAATTTTCCTTTGTTTTTTGAAAACATAGTAACCGATTTAGCAAGTCGGCGTCATTACAATGATTTTTGCAAACGTCAGTTCACGTCAGTTGTGAAAAATATGCGAGAATAATGGCCCCAAATGGTCAAGATTTGGTGATTTATTTATTTATTTTTTTAAATTTACTTCCTATATCTAATAAATTTGTTTTCCTTTGCCTAAATTTTTATTCATAAAATAGTCATGACGAATACCATTTGTGATATAATTTCGTCTAGCAAAATTATATCACTTAGGATATTATATATGATTATTTCACTCATTAACGTGATAACCAATGAAAGCCCTGTCTTTGATAACATTGCACCAATGCCAAATGCCTAATGGGAAACTAAGCTAGATCGGCTTTTGTACCAACACGAAAAATATATTTCTCTAATTTTCTCTATCTACGCACCGACAAATATTATCAGCTATAATGTCCCAAGGACGTTGATAATACGAAATAATTTGATCACAGTTTCCGAAACCACGTTGCTTGGTAATATCAACGCCGCGCCGTAGGCGGAGGGATATTACCTAAAAGCAATGTGCTTGAGGAAGTTGTGATAAAATTATGAGCTACTTATCAACGTTCGATGGGCATTCGCATAGAAAATTTTTTTCAATTTATTTTATTTATTTTTATCCAATTCATAATTTCTGGTGCCGCAAAAGTCCATAAATGTATTTCAGATGTACTTTTTACTTTTAATTGTATTATATGGCGTGTTTTCCTCTATTATTATATTCATCAAGTCGTTATTTGCAGTTCCAAATCGTAATTGTGACATTGTCAAAATAGTTATTTATGTATCAAGGGTCGTAAGTGCCGAGGGTTGCAAGTATTCGAGACCAAAAAATCGCACTGTACTACCCGCGATGCATATTATATTTTTCGTCATACCCATGAATAATTAAACTAGAAAAAAACTTGAGAAAAACTAGTGGAAAACTATAATTATTTAAGTAAGATTTCATCGCCGCTAAACAAATAGTAAAGGTAACGATGCTTGGAATATCCATGGAAACCGTCAATAAAATAAATTTAGGACGCGTCTTCTATTCAAATTACAACTACTGTCAAGAAAAATTAAATCATATTAGATAGATAGATAGATAGACAGTTTATTCCAATAGACTAAATTACAATAGTATAGGAAAAGTCAAAGTAGGTTCCTCTGATTAAATAGATACATTAAATAGATACATTTCAGACACATAGTATAGAGTAAAATAACAAATATTTGCAACAAATTTAAAATAATAAATACCACAAATTTAAGACATAAAATTTAAAACAAGACATGACTATAACAAATTTAAAAAGTGCTTAAGAATGATGTAAACACATACAATATATAGCCTAAAACGATGAACAAGCACACCGAAATTAATAACAAACATAATATACTAATATAAGGACATAATAAAATACAATATATAAATTATACGTTGAAATTCATATATTCAGAAACACTATAAAACACATTGTCAAGTAACATATTATAGATGGTAATTTTGAATGATTTTAGATTATTTATTTGTCTGATTTCTGGATTTAATTTGTTGTATAATTTAATTCCTACATACATAGGGCTTTTTTCATACGTTGACAAACTATGTGAAGGAATTGACAATAAATGGTTGTGTCTGGTTTCATATTCATGGAAGTCGCCATTAGTTACAAACTTATTTAAGTTTGATTTGACATACATTAAAATTTCCAAGATATATATGCAAGGTAATGTTAGTAATCGTAGTTTTTTAAAATATGGCCTGCATGACGTTCGAACCGATACATCTGCTATATTCCTTATTGCCTTTTTTTGTAGTTTAAATACCCTGTTTAAGTGGCATGATGATCCCCAGAACAAGATGCCGTAGCGTAGGCGTGAGACAAATTGTGCATGGTAGAAGGAGTGAAGAATACTTTTGCTAGTGATATTTTTTAATCTATAGAGAGCGAAACATAAAGATGAAAGTTTATTACAGAGAATATCTGTGTGCATTTCCCAATTTAATGCATTGTCTATATAAAGTCCAAGAAATTTTGTATTGGTGACTTGTGCGATTGATTTTTTCTCTATTTTTAATAAATGACTTTCGTTAATGTTGCTATTTCTAGGTGTAAAATTTATAAAAACTGTTTTAGATGTGTTAAGATGCAGCTTATTAATTTTGAACCAATCTATAAATTTGTTTATCATTATCTGCAATTTAGAAACAGCATCTACCAGAGTTGGATCATCACACAAATACGTATTGTCATCTGCAAACATAATGAAGTTACTTACAGAGTTTGTTATTTCAGGGAGGTCGTTAACAAAAATCAAAAATAACAGGGGACCTAAAATGGAACCCTGGGGGACACCGACAGTAACATATGACTCGTTAGAATAGGTACCATTAATATCTACAATTTGTTTTCTATTATATAAGTAGGATGTCAACCAATCGTTTATTTTTCCTCGGAGTCCATAGGTATTTAATTTCTCCTTAAGCAAGGCGTGGTTGACTAGGTCAAACGCCTTGCTCAAGTCCATGAAAAGACTTAAAGTTTTTTTGTTATCATCCAGAGACTCATATAATTGACTGACAAATTGTGTTATTGCAGTTGTCGTACTTTTGTTTTTTCTAAATCCGTGTTGTACACTAGTTAATATATTAAACGTTGTTAAAAAATTATTTATTTCATCAAACACAATTCTCTCAAGGACTTTGGAAATAGAACTAAGCAATGAAATTGGTCTATAATTCTCAATATTAACTTTTTCGCCTTTTTTATATAAGGGAACAACCCGTGCTATT
Organism: Rutpela maculata; assembly: GCA_936432065.2. Taxonomy (NCBI): domain Eukaryota; kingdom Metazoa; phylum Arthropoda; class Insecta; order Coleoptera; family Cerambycidae; genus Rutpela; species Rutpela maculata. The sequence continues at coordinate 269,834,001 of OW386285.2, forward strand.
TTAAATATTTCCGGAAAAATTCCTTGTTCTAACGATAAATTTACGAGATAAGTTAACGGATAAGTAATATAATTCACAATCAACTTTAGTAAATGTGATGAAATTGAGTCAACTCCTGCCGAATAGGTTTTCTTAAGATTTATTATAGTATTATACACGGTATTTTCATTGACTGGTCTTACAAACATAGTATACAAAATTCTTGAAGGTGTAAGGTTATCATTTTTATCAGTATCTTGACTTCGGTCATTGGACAGTTTGTGAGGTAATTCAACAAAATAATCATTAAAGGAATTAGCTATAGTTTTATCATCTTGTACAATGGTATTTTCTAATTTAATTTCGAATGTTTCTTTTCTGCCTTTATTTTTACTAATAGATTTATTAATTATTGTCCACGCGGCCTTCCCTTTATTGTCAAACTCTTCATACAGTCTGTCATTGTAAAGCTTTTTTGCGGCAATAATAACTTTTTTGTAAATTTTTTTATAATTTTTATAATGATTTTTATCCAATATATGTCCTGTTTCTAACATAGTTGCGTATAGTTCTTTCATCTTTCTAGCAGATATTTTAATACCTCGGGTTAACCAGGGTTTTACAATATTTCTAGAATATATTCTTTCAACAGGGAATGCAACATCTACATGGTATTTTAATTGATTTATAAATGTTTCAAATGCTTCATTAACATCCCCAGTTTGATATACGTCAAACCAGGATTCCTTACTTAAATGGTAAAATAGGGTTGCATAATTTTCGCTACTATAAACTCTTCGGTATGTGTACTTGTTCAGATTTAAATCTAGATCACAGTTTATTTTTATGAATTGAGCCGAGTGATCGGATATGCCATTAAAACATACTTCAGTGGATATATTATATAAGTCTTTGTCAAAATTGGTACAAATGTAGTCAATAGCACTGGAAGAAATAGGAGTACGTCTTGTAGGTTCATTTACACAGATTTCGAAACCGTATGAATGTAGAATGTCAACTAGTTCATTTCTTTCTGGTGAATTCGATAGATAATTGATATTTATATCTCCACAAAGTACAATATTTTCATTTTTTATTTTAGAAATGTTGTGCAAAAATAAATTTAGCTCTCTAAGAAACAAATTTACATCTGTTGATGGAGACCTATAAACACAAAAAATCTTTATTGAATTATTATCTTTTAAACGTAATTTAGCACCGCAAACCTCAAGAATTTTTTCTTTAGACCATTTTTCAATTTGTTCAATTGCACTACAAGAATCTTTTAATTTATTACTACAGAATATTGCCACGCCACCGTTTTTATATTCTTTTCTACAAAATTTACTAACTGCATTATAACCTTCAATATTTATATATTCACTTTGTTTGTCATTTAACCAATGCTCCGTTAGACATACTAGATCAACACCATTCATATTAAGCCGCCAATATTCTTGGCTAAAGATGTCGGTCTCGGATGACTGGGGCCGGGCAGGACTATTACCCTTTACCCCAATACATCGCTGTAGACCGGGGACCAGCCTCGTGCAGGGCGGGCGAGCTTACTTTACGTCGGCCCCACTCACAAATGTGAGTGGTGCAGACGATTTCGGCCCACCTCCCTGGGTCCTGGCTCGTTGGACCTTGCTGGCTAAGGCCTCTTCTGGCGTTCTTCTGTCTTCGTCTTCTTTTCTTCGCCAGCTTGTTTGCCCCCCGGGGGGTAGTCATCGGTCTGTTGGGTGTTTTTGGGTTTGTGGCGGGAGTGACTGCCGGTACACAAGATGCCAAGAGGCATCCTGTCGTCCGGATCCTCGGTAGGGTAAGGATGAGCTGTGTAGCTCGAGGAAGGGCAGACCTAACTGCTTTGGTAGCATTTTTGGTCTGCCCGGAGCTAGGGGGACTACAGGTACTGGACGGTTGTTTGTCCGGTACCCGCAGGGTCTTGGGTGGGTGGTTGGGTGATCGTCATGTCTCTTCCGTGGGGGTGGATCGTCGGACGGTGGTATGCTTCTCATACTCACCCGTTATCCAGGAGCTGCACCTTCGGCCGCTTGTGCCTCGGAGCATCAGCTGGGTCATAGTCAGTTGCCTCCCTGACTAGTGGGTTCCCATGCTCCTCGGCAAGGGCGTACATCTTTCTGGCTCTCTGCTTGATGATCTCAGTGACCGGGGTGTATTCCAGGTCCCTGTAGATGTCCTCGTTGCGGATGAACCAGGGTGCATCGACTGCCGTTCTGAGGGCGACGTTCTCCACTCTCTGGATCTGATGGAGGTAGCTCTTTGCTTGGTAGCCCCAAGCTACCGAAGCATACGTCAGCTGAGGCCGGATGAGGGACCTGATAAGCGTGAGCTTGTTCCTCAGGTTGAGTCTGCTCTGTCTACCCGTCATCGGGTAGATTAGGGCTCTCGTCCTCCTGGCCTTCTTGACGATGGCCTCCGTGTTCAGTCTCCATGTTAGGCCTTTGTCCATGACCACGCCAAGGTAGTTGGCGGAGTCGTGCCATTGGATGTCCTCACCAAACATGGAAACGTGACCTGTGGGGTTTTGTTTTCTTACCTTCTTGAAGAGTACCGCCTTGCTCTTCTCGGCGTTGACGGCTACCTTCCATCTGTTGCACCAGTCCTCTAGGAGGGTGGCCGCCTCCTGGAGGTTTCTGGTGGCTAGCCTGGCACTCCAGGATCTGGCAGTCAGGGCTGTGTCATCGGCGTAGAGGGCCATGGAGGTCCTCTCCGTCCGGGGTAGATCGGATGTGAAGATGGAGAACAAGTGGGGGGACAGCACTGAGCCTTGGGGGACTCCTGCCTCCATTGTTCTGTACGTGGACACCTTGTCCACGATCTTCACCCTCATCTGTCTTCTGTGGAGGTACGATCTCACTAGCTTGACGAGTGCAATGGGGTAACCCATACTCATCATTTTGGCTAGGAGACCGTCGTGCCAGACCCTGTCGAAGGCTTTGGCAACGTCCAGGAACAGCGCTGCCGTGACCTGTCTTTGGTTGAACCCCTTCGTGACCTCCTCAGTGAGGCGGAGCACTTGGAGTTCGGTGGAGTGCCCTGTCCTGAAGGCGAACTGCTCGTCTGGTCATATTAAGGGTAGCTTCCACAAGATCTACTTTATTTCTTAGACTTTGTATATTTTGATGACATATCTTTAAATTGTTGTTGAATAGATATTTACTGCAATGAATTTGCTGTGACTGCTATTGTGTTTCATACTTTACTTTTTGTTTTTCCGCACTGACCTTTTTTTGTAGGACACTACAATTTTTAATATCAAACATGGAGTGATTAATATTTAAATCAAAATTTAGTTTTTTATTGGCATCCATGCAGTTACCACATCTGATTAAATCATTTTTACAGTCTTTTTATCATGTCCCTTATCACCACATTTTGCACATACCTTGTCACTTTCACAGTTGTCTGCATTGTGATTAAAACCTCCACATTTGAAACACCTGTATATTCTGACGTAGTCGAAAACTCTGCACGAGGGTGTCCATCCAATACTAATTGAGCCTTCTTCCAGTGCTTTTGAATGTGTAATTGGATCACATTCTAGAATAGCCATGTATCGTTTCACCATTTTTTTAATTACGACAACATTTATTTTCATATCATTATGACGTAGAAAAGCATTTTGTTTATTTATACACTCTAAAAGTTCCTTTTCTTCCATTTTATCTTCAATATCAACAATTTTCAGGCATGGACTTTTTTGGTTTGGTATATTGACTTGATACTGCCTTCCTAAACTCTTTTCTGCTTCCATTTTCACCTTTTCAACTTCTTCTTTTGTTTTACATTTAATTAAAATGCCTCCATCTTTAATACTTTTCATCTGCGTTATGCCAACTTCCATTGCAGCTGGTTTCATCTTTTTAGTAATCACTTCTTTTGTTTTACTGCTGTCTTGTTTTGCTTTAGGCTTTATAACGACTGCTTCACCTGATACTACACTCGAATATGTTTTTTCAGACTTTAATTTCTCCGTTCTGCTTGAATTTTCTAACTTTCCTTTTAAATCGTTCAGCTCGTCCATTATAGATCTTTTGAAATCATTCATTTATTTGTTTATTTGCATAGTAAATTTTAGATATGGCATACATAAATTACAGAACCACTTAAATCCATTTAAATTTTATATTATTATAATAGCTCTGAATATTCTTGAAAATAATGTCGGATATAGAAGATATAGCAAGTAAGGCTTGTCTAAATTTACTTCCAAAGAATTAAAACATTTAATTAAATACTTGTTATATAAAAGAGAAAATTTTCCCAAATTTACTTTATTTCCCTAGGAACGTTACGAAAATAATGACCCGTTCCCAATGGCAACAAATATTTGGTACATAAAGCGACACTTACGATCGAGAAAACAATGGAGTATACTTGAGAGGGAGGTATGACGAAATAGTATATTATATTACTAGGAGTAGAACGCACTCTTTTTTTTGTGTTGAGCCTAGGATTTGCGGCTGAGGCGAAGCCGAAGCCGCAAACTGGGCGAAACACAAAAAGGCGTTCTACTCCGTGTAATATATACTATTTTTTCTTCAAGCGTATTAAAATGCAAAAATTCATTTATTTATCATAAATGTACAAATATTCAAACTACAGTCTTACATGTTGACACAATATGACAAGTGGCTAGTGGATAGCGCGCCACCGGTGGCTTTCGGTATTAACATTATGTTACTAGTAAAACAATACCCTCTGCGGTGGCGCTTTCGGAACTAACATTATGTTACTAGTAAAACAATGTCCACTACGGTGGCGTTCAGTACTAACATTTTGTTACTAGTAAAACAATGTCCTACTTCTACTTCTGTTTTTGGTGACATAATTTAAACATTTTAATACGCTTGAAGAAAAAATAAATTATTTTACTCTCAAACTTTTTTTTTTGTGAGAGGGGAAATCCTCATGGACACCCATGCTTAGAGTCTATCGCGAACGGGTAGTGCCGGACTCCAACCAGCTAAAACCCCTCCATCTCTTCAGTGTTTCCTGTTGGCCTGGGACTGCTTTCGCTTTTCATCGGACCCACAGGTCATTTAAGATTGTCGGTGTTAATTGGCGTTTCTCCATGGGTTCAAACCCCTCACTCTTTCCTCCTCTTCCTTCTTTTTGATAATGCGGGTTATTGACTCCTCCCCCCTTCCCCAGTTCTCTTCCGTTTCTAACATCCTCCCTACCATATCTTCTGAAGACAATAACGATGCCCCGCCGTCTCGTCTCTCTTCTCTCCATCTGTTGCATGCGAACACGGTGTGCTTCACGTCATCGACCTCTCCACAGTATGCGCACTCTCTGCTGTCAGTCTTGCCAATATCGTATAAGTACTTCATGAAGCACCCATGTCCGCTCTGGGCTTGGGTGAGGTAATAGCCTACCTCACCATGCCTCCGTTCCATCCACGCTCTGATGGATGAGGCGTCTCGTCCACTTTCCCTTGTCTACAGTGTCCCACCGCCTCTGCCATCTTTCAAACAGCCTGTCCCTGGCCTCTGCCTTCCCGGCTCCTTCAAAGATTTCCAGCCGTTCTTTGGCCATCAGATCCAAAGGGGGGATCCCCGCCACTACCAGCGCCGACTCGTACGAAATCGTTTTGTATGCACTGCATACCTTTAGTGCTGCACATCGCTGGGTCCTAGCCATTCTCCCTCTCGTCCTATCCACCTTCATCACACTTTCCCAGACCGGAGCTGCGTACAAGAGGATAGAGTTCACGACACTGCACAGCAGTCTCCTCTTGCTCGCTCTTGGTCCATGCGTATTGGCCATAAGCCTCCCAATGGCTGTGGCTGCTTTTCCCACCTTCTCGGCCGTCTTTGTGGCATGGACACCGAAGTTCAGCTTGGTATCCAGCCAAACCCCTAGGTATTTCAGGTGGTCCCTGAGGATATCTCCACCTGGCCCACCTTAACTTTTATGGGTGGAAGATTTCTTTTCCTCGTGATAACCAGGAGCTGCGTTTTCCCGGCAGCTAGCTCGAGCTGAATTCTTCCTAGCCACCTCTCAATATTTCTGATGGTCTCGTTGGCTGCTTCCATTATTTGGACAGTCCACCTTCCAGTCACCGTTATGGCCAAGTCGTCGGCATACCCGATGACCTTTACACCCTCCTCCCAAGGTAATCGAAATATATCGTCAAACATCTCATTCCACAAGGTCGGACCGAGCACCGACACTTGTGGAACCCCACACGTGATGCTTTTCCAGGTTATCTCTCCCTCTGATTCGAATCCAATCATCCTGTCTTGGAAGTAGCTCATCATCACCCTGACGAGGTACGGAGCTACCCCCAAGCTCTGCATCTTCCCGACAATCATCTCCCATCCCGCTGTGTTAAACGCGTTTTTGACATTAAGGGTCACAACAGCACATATCTGTTTCGTGGCTAGGGCTTCCTCTGCCGTTTCCTTTAGCAGCCTAATGGCTCCTACCGTTGATCGTCCTTTCCGAAAACCGAGCTTTCAGATAAGCCACCCTTCTCGGCTATCTTCTTCTCTAATCTCCCCAGTATCAGACACTCGAGGAGTTTGCCCATCGCGTCAAGTAAACATAGCGGTCGGTGGGATGACGGGTCCTCCGGCGGCTTGTTCCCTATTTCCCTAGGGACGTTACGAAAATAATGACCCGTTCCCAATGGCAACAAATATTTGGTACATAAAGCGACACTTACGATCGAGAAAACAATGGAGTATACTTGCGAGGGAGGTATGACGAAAAATAAATTATTTTACTGTCAAACTGGATGACATAAGTGAAAATTGCCCTAGGGACATTATCACTAGAACACTGATAATGTAAGAGATAATTTTATGACAATCGAAAGCACGTTGCTTGGTAATATTATCAAGCAACGTGCTTGAGATTGTCATAAAGTTATGAGGCATTTGTCAATGTCAGAGGGATATTCGGTAAGAAAATTTTTTGGAAAAATAAAATCAAATAGTCGCAACATAACAAAACAATTATTTATTTATACATTGAGTATTGGCATTGCCAATACGTCGTGACACTTTGAAATTTATTTGGCAACTATTATGAAGTTGTCAAAATTAGATAATTTTATTGTCATAGTGATGGTGGTATCAATGTAATGTTCTTCTGATTGGTTGTGTCCGCATACGTGATTAGAAATGGACGAATTTAATAGGATTTGTATTTGAGCAAAAAATTTTCAGTGTAATGTTGTTTTGATTAGTTGTTTCCGCACAGGTGATTAGAAATTGACGAATTTAATAGGATTTTTATTTGAGCAAAAAATTTTCGCGGTAATGTTTTGACATATGTCATGTTTTGTTTCGTAAAATGTTTTCTACACATAGGACCACTCATGCTTTTAAATTTTCTTTATAAATGTTTTCTCGAGCTAGATTGCCTAAAATTAATATAACTCAGTAGAAATTATAGTAATAATATAGTATATATAGTGTTATATAAGCTGACCTTTACCTATATCTGTAACTGTTTCAACTTCTCTACTATTATATTTCTCTTAGTATTCAATCAGACACAACATCATTTAAGCAACAAGCAACCTTCATCTATTATCAGAATAAAGTGCTATTGAAACTTATTGTTATCAGTCTATTGTAAGCAAGTGTTTAATAAAACTCACAATACTTGCACTACCGGGGTACGGGGTACTTAAGTAGGTTTGATGAACATGCGAGCAATGCCGGCGGGAGCTTCCAGCTCCTGGTAGGGCCATCCAAGCCGGTAAGGTTGCAGGGGAGAAACGAAAAAGAGTACCTTGGTAAGTGTTATACGCCACAGCCTCTGTACTTACAAGACCATCGTGCGTGGTGAAGAGCCACACCCGACTAGAGGTTACCCTGTTCTTAGAGAACACGATGGATCTAGAGGAGTAAACCTCGATAAAATAATCCGCAATCCAAGATGTTTAGCGTGCTTAGGGAAGAATGGCACTGCGTTATTGTGTCACTAACGACTCCCTCCGGACACCAGGTGACCTCTGGATATAACCAGCCTTCCTACAGTAATCGGCTCTGCTGTGGTTGACTGTTTCTTCCCGGCTACTTGTGGGATCCCTATGAATAATTCCTCAAAATCAAACTCCAAAGAGGCACCCTCCTCTCAAAACGGGAATGTGGATAGGGCTCCACCGCAAAAAAAAACCGAAAACACCACAAACGGTTCTTGATTTTGAAGAGAACTGAAGGAGACTTCACCATTGAGAGAAGTTTATATAGTCTTATTGGAAGCCCTAAAAATGTAAGTAAAATTAAAGATGGTCTATTAGTAGAAATAGTTTCGACAGCGCAATCCAAACGTCTTCTTCAAGTCGATAAGTTAGGAGAATTTCCGGTGGTAGTATTTCCAGTAGAGTATTATTAATTGTCCGAATCTGTTAAATTGTACAATAGATGAAATTCTTGAAGGCCTAAAAGACCACGATGTTATGGCTGTCAGACGAATAAAAACTGAAAGAGATGGAAACCATATTGATTCCCCTAATCGCATAATTACTTTTTTGTAACGCCATATCCTAAAATGGCATTTATTTGACAGTTTCAATGAATAAAAACAATATCATTATTGACAGGTGTAAAATAAAGAAAACATAGTGAAGTAAAGAAATTTTATATCACAGTGTGAAATAAAATTTATTGGTTTCTATGGAAACAGCGATAGAATTTAGTATATTTTTACAAAATTATATTGTTTTCTAATTTTGTGTGTCGATACAAAAAATTTTGTATATAACTCGAGACTAAAATGTGTTTATATTTACTCGTGCGGTTTATAGCACTCGCCTTCGGCTCGTACTATAAATGCCCCACTTGTAAAAAAAAACACCATTTTAGCCACTTATATATATAAAATTGCACTACCGCTAACTTAAATCAATCTGTAAAACTAGTTGTTTGTCTGTGTATTTTACTAAAATATATATTTGTATATTTACTAGAAATATTTTTGATATGGATTACATAATTTTCTATTCACTTGCTATAAACATTGAATATATAAAATATTTAAATAAATATCTATTTAGTTTTCCTGCGAATATGTTTCAAGCAATTAATTTATCATGAATAGAATTAACATAAATCATAAATAAAGTCTACTGTTGCATATCAATGTTAATAATTATTAATTGTTATAAACAATTTCTTAACATTTTTTTTTTCATAATTATCAAATAGAAAATAAAAAACAAGAAATAAAAATATTTTTTCTTTTATTTGTGGAAATCAGAGGCATTGCCTATTGGTTAAAGCAACTTGCAGAGTGTGCCCTTTTGGTTTTACCAATGATTTCTATTTTTGATAGATCATAAATAATGTTTTTTTTCAGATGTTTGCTAAAATCTGTAAAGAAAGTATGAAAAAAAAATGTGCATTAACTGTATAGTGTATAATACACATTCATGGTAAGTTAGCACCTACAATAGTAACGAAGTCGTATATTTTATCCTGATTATGGAATGTAAGACCCCAATTATTATTTGAAAGGAAACTCGATACACACAGACGATTATTTTAAATTAAAGCTATAAAAATACTCCAGCACATGTCTGATTGCCGGAGAATAAAAAAGGTAATTTTTAAATCACCGACTTAAGACTTATTTTAAAAATTATCTCATTACGTACAGTTATAATGCTTTGGTCGGTGAATACAGATTTTGTTTTATTTTCGCGGAATAAACTGCAGCTCTTTGTTGTGCATGTAACTGGGTTCTTTTTTGGCTTTGTATTCAATTTACGGCTTAATTAGCTTTCTGCAATTTTCATTTGGAGCATGTGCAAGCTTTTTTGGCGACACGACGTCCCGACAACCAGTCTAGATTGAACATGACATGGTGAACCTACCACGTGGTATGTATATCATCCATTAATTATAGTAATTAAATGAAATATGGTCTGATTTATTATATACATGAAAGAAACTGTTATATAAAAATATGCGGGGTCTTATTACGGTCTACATGGTGCAATTATTTGCTTGATGTAATGAACACCGGCACCGTCAATATTTTTCCACTTTTTATTTATGTAACTTTTATGTGTAACAACTCATGTGATGAGACTAATTCACTTTAATTATCGTTTCTTAAGTATTATCTTGGATAGTTTTTAACAAACTTACTTTCTTAGACAGTTAGTTAGAAGTTTTAGGTATGCCTAATTGACAGTAATACTATCTGCTTTTATGTTATGTTTATTAATAAAATCAATAGGTAATAAAAATAGACTTCTCTTTTTTACAATTAAAAATCAATCTCATGTTTGCACTTGTTGCGTGATGAAATTAGGGTGCCATACAAGTCTGAGCGTGTCAAATTTTAGCCTACTAAAAAACTGTACAATTACCACGCAAAGTTTGAGTGTAATATAAGAAATGGAACATTCGTTTGACGTACAGATTGGTGGGGTTAAAATTGATGCCGGACAAGTCCAAAGTGGCAAAATTTAATTTTTATGTTAAATTATCGATTGAAATAAGGTAGTACAAATATTCTTTTATAGATAATTTCATATGCTAAACATCGAAAGTAACGAATTACCGTATAGCATTTGCTTGACTTGTTGATCGTGCAATAATTAGACAAAAAATGATGTCTATATTTATTAATGAATTGAATTCTTTTTCGTTTGTGGTGTACTGTGCCACAAAAATTTTCGTTTGTGCCAGTTTCCTAGTATTTGAAATGTTTGAAGAGTCATTGTCACACTAGCCTGTAGCATGAGTATCTCAGAATGAGAAAAATGCTAGTGTTACGTTGGTGCTGTATTATGTCACAAAAATTTTCATTCGTACCAGTCTCCTAGTAGGACTTGAAATGTCTGGGGAGCCAATGTTACACTAGTCAGTAGCATCAATATTTAAAAACGAGAAAAGTAGACATAGCATGTTGGTGCTGTACACTGAGGAGGGAGAATATAGAGCTGGCATATGCATTTAATAATGTAAACCTAAATTGAAGCCAACTGTGACGTCACAGGGCCGACTAAATATGGCGGAAAACCAGGACCTCATTAAGGAAATTTTTAAAATATGTAAATATGACAGCTTATAAGAAATAATTTATTTTCAGAGAATCGAAACAAAAATGTTAAAGGAATATTTATTATTCTTTCTACTAAGTAAAAAAGGCAGAGTTATTCAGTATCGTCAAGAAATTAAACCTTTTTAGGTAGAAATTCAACCATATACTATACATACAGTTATAAAAAATGTCAATACACATAAATACACAAATATTGAAGTATTTTTTTATTAGGTATGTCAAGAAAATATTCGGCTAGAGAACCAATTATGTAAGACAAATAAGTATCAGAAAGTTTATACAAATAGGGTGGTATTTTAGTTTCTTAATTTCATGAAACTAATTTTCTACCAAAATAATTAGGTATGATTTGCATAAATTAAGTAAATAAGACAACACATTCATTTCTTATTATGATTTATTAATTTAAAATATGAAAATAATAACATAAAATACATTTTAATATTCATGATACAGGGTGGACCATTAATAATAGGCCATTGTTCAAGAGTAGATTCTTTGGGCCAAAATATGAGGATATAACCAAACATCCTGTATCTTTTTCCATAGCAACCATTTATTAAAGCATGTTTGGGTATCCCCTTATATTTTAGTTCAAAGAATCTATCCTTGAACTGTGGACTATTATTAATGGTCCACCCTGTACACCTAGAACTCACAAACACAGGGCATTAGAAACCTTGAAATAATATTAGTTTATTATACTGTGTTCGGAAACTTTTTGAATGATCAATAACATTCTTTGTGTAATAATTAATTTTGACCGTTAAGTATTTTTGAGCTATCGATCTAATTAAATTTACACGATGATTTGATAAAACCTCTTGCTCAAAATTATGACTGTATAATTCCTCAAATATACTCATCTGTAATACAGTTTTTAGAACTGTTATAGTTAAAATTTGTCCATTTAGTAGTTCGAGTGAATCTTGCTTAACAACTTTTCTAAAAAGATCTTCGGCTGCCATGCAAATTTTTAAAACACTATGCGATGGGTATTTAAGACCACCTCTATCTTTTTCACTAATTAAAGAAAATAAAATATTTTCTTTTTTGTCATTGGTGATTGCATTTATGCATATTTCGCATTTTAAACTGGAACTTAAAGAGTGAACTATGAACCCAGCAATATATGTTACCACTTGTTCGGCAAATTCACTCAGATTGGTATTAAAGGCATATGAATGCTCCTCCATATATTCATTTTCCACAGAATATAAATTTATGGTTTCTACAATGTCAAATATTCTCCTTCTATCAGCAGTGTCATTAATTATTTGGATAGGATCATCGTTTTTAGGTGTTACATTTAGAATATTAATATTTTCAAGAGGAATGCAATTTCCATTGGATGATTCATTTAGTTCGGTATGAATTAAAATCTTTTTGTAAGCCGAGGTAAACTGTCTCACTGTAGGATTATTATTGAAGCCACCTGCTGATCTAATTGTACAAAAAAAATAACTCCACATGGTCCTGACTCAATTTGTGTGTCGGTATATAGGATAATTTTTGAGTTAGTCTCAAATCGGCATACATTAAACGTAATCTATTCATATTAATTCGTATACCTATAAATCCAGTTCTCCTCTTTGACATTAATATTTGTTCATTAGTTGACATAATCTTTAGCCCTTTTATGTACTTATCCACTGTATCAAAAAATTTAAATACATCATTTGAATTTTTTTTAGAGATCGGTTTTTTAAAACCCAGTTGACTAATATGTTTTGAATTAAATATGTCAAATAGATTATTCATTATCCTAATAAATTGTACTGTACCGTGTACATCCTCAAAACCCTCTAAACCTAATGCATTACATACTAACAGTGCATCGGCAACTGAGTTACTAAATAATTGAGTAGCTAGTTTTACTTTCATAATTTGTCGTTTGAAATAAATATGTCTTTTAGTTAATTTATTACCCAAACGTAAACCTTCTTTATCTTGTAGCTCCTGAAGTCTCTCAATCAAATGCCATTCAATTCGCTTACCCTCACTATCTAAAAGGATCCTTTTATTGGCGAATACATTTCGCACTAATTTTATTACATGGCTCATATCTAGAAATATATAAATGTTTTCCTTTGTCATGGGATGCTGGAAATTTGTTTTTAACGGATCTTCAATATTACATCCTAAACTTTTTACCATTGCTAAATTGGACTGAAGGCCATCAAAAGTAATGGATGTAACTTTAACACCTGCATAATTAGTTTTTAGTAGACAATTGATAAGCAAATTCCTCTTTTGCTCCCCTGATACGCTATCAATAAAAAAGTAGCCAACTGGAACTTTCCAGTGATCATTAATAGCCGTTAATAAAAAAGTTAAAGCCTGCGAGGCAACTGGTATATTTTCTATTTCACAACCTTCTCCCATATCGATAAAGCCAAAAAATGCCTGTCCATTCGTTTCCACATGCTTTCTAATCGCCATTTCGTCAAAAGTCAGATTACACAGCATTTTGTTATCTCCTTTTAATTTTTGTCGTAATCGTAATGCTGTAAAAGATTCTGAAGTAAAACCAGGTTTTCCATTTATACTGCTGTACCATCTGGCTATTGTCCTTATATGTGGTAAACAAGTATCAAAAACCTTGCGGACATATTGATACGCTTTGGGAGAATAAAAATTTAAACTCAAAGCAAACTTTCGCAGAATCGGTGAGTAAGTTCTCTCTCTTTTTCTTTTTCCACCTTTTCCTACTTGTTTAAGAAACAGTTCTCGACTTGTTACGTTTATATTTGTTAAGATGTTCATGTCATCTGTGTCTATTAACTTTTTTTTTTTTTCAAATGTTTTAACATTTCCCGTGACGTACTTAACCTTTTATTTAGTCTACGAGTTTTTTGTTGGAGATATCTGATTCTTTTACGAGCTGTTTCCAACTGAGTTCGTAATCTACGTTTTCTTGGAGTTTCGGTAATAGGAGGATTCGTCAAAGGAACATCCATACTCGATGTAGCAGCTGATGATGAAGTAGGTCGACTTTTAATTATTGGTGTGGAGGAAGGATCAGCTACACCTAGGTTAACCATCACCGGTCATCCTGTCTGTTCTTCCTAAAATCATATCAATATTCTACAGACATAACATACATTGTCAACAACAGAACAAAAAGTTAAAGAAGGTTAATTAATATGTACCTATATTTATCATTTTATTTATTTATTTTTTTCTTAAACGGCATTAGGACAGCGTCCATACAGCCAGGAACTACATTACTACTCTAAAGTTTTATATTTGTTTTCCTTAAAAATTGTATTATGCAATTGATAACGCTTTCATTTTGCAAAAATAATAAATGTGTCAAGTTAAATGGGGTTTCAATTTTCATATTTATTATATTGTTGTACAGCTCATTGCTTTGATCGGTTTCGGTTATCATTTTATGTATAGTAAATACTAGAGATACAAGCGAGATATTAGAGATAGAGCGATATAAAAAATCTTGCAAAAAAGCTAAAGGAGGCCGACAGCATATCAGTTACAGTTTAGTTGCAAAAAAAGGTCATAAAGAAGATATTTGGCTTTTTTTTAATTATTGCACAAGATGCTCATACATATCTTCTAACAACTTAAGGACGTAGGCCACTACCACTTCTATATGTATTTGGTTGAAATTTGTGCTACCGAATTGACAATTCGTCGATTGAATGAAGCCAACGTGGACCTCTAGGGTTTATAACGCCACAGCGGTATAATAATTACATGCAGTCGGCCCCCTTTATGCTTTTTTTGTGAGATTTTTTTATATCGCTATTAGAAATGTGGAACAAACTAAGTCTTGCCGGTTTAGGTATACACTGAAAATATCTTGTGTGTCTAAATTTATATCGAGGTGATTTATTTAAAAAAAATGTGCATTGAAATTTTTTGAAAATACAAATAAGATTCATATAAGCATAATAAATTAATAATCTTCAATTTTTGGGGCTAAAATTTTTCAACTTGAGTTTTATACGATTTTAGTCATTTATATAAAAAAAAAGTAGAGATATATTTGCATGCCATCTTTGTTGCTCTTCAAATAGAAAGACATTTAGTTAGGTATTAAAGTGATTTTAATTCTACACTACCTATATGCTTAACAATTGTCTAAAAAAATTATTTCTTATGACCCAACCTGTAAATGTATAGCTAATGGAACTGCATCTGATCGTAATTTAACTACATTGCCAGAATGATCAAAACAGTCTTCTCTGAAGTGCTCTGAACAAATCACTGCATATTTTGATGGATTCCACATCTCCCTATTGATAGCTTTAAGCCACTCATTCCGTCTTGTTTGTTCATTTGGAAATCTGAAATAATAAAATATTCATCTAGAACAGCCATAAATGAAACTTGAAAAGTACTGAACAAAATATATAAAAAAGTACATGTTTAATTTACCAATAGAGTTTGTACTACCTACATAAAGTAATATTAAGTAATATATACATAGCGCATATAAAATCATCATATCTATGATGGGTACCTGCTAATAATTAGTATCCTGATAGTGTAACAATTATTTTTTTGCCAATAACTATTTAAAAAAAGTAACACTCGAATGTAATTAGCTGCTGAGGCATATAAAGAGTCACTTAAAGCACATACAACACTCAAATACACCTTAGGTATTTATTAAAAAATTCTGAATACGTACCTGTGATAAGAAACAACTTTAATGTTTTTTCGATCACTCCTGTTAACACAGCCAAGCACACTACAATTTGGCATTTTGATGATTATACAGTTTTTTATAATGTAATAAACACTCTTATAAGTTCAACACAAAGTTGTTAACACTCAAATTCACTAAATAACGATTTTAACCTGTACACCCAGTTGACACTATTGACAGGTCTTACCCATAATGGCGACCGGCTTCAATCAAAGATCGGTATGCCAGCTCTATATTCTCCCTCCTCAGTGGGTGCTGTATAATGCCACAAAATTTCTCGTTCGTACCAGTCTCCTAGTATTTGAAATGTTTGGGTAGCCAATGTTACACTACTTCTAGCATCAGTATTGCAGAATCGGAAAAATAGACATAGCTAGTTGGTGGTGATTTATACCACAAAAATTTTCATTCGTATCATTCTCCTAGTATTTAAAATGTTCGGAGAGCCAACTTCAAATGAACATAGCATACGTTGATGCTGTACTGTGCCACAAAAAAATTCGTTCGTACCAGTCTGATGGTGTTTGAAATGTTTGAGGAGCTAATGTGACACTGGTCTCTGGCATCAGTATTTCAGAATAAGAAAAACAGACATAGCTAGTGCTACGTTGGTGATATACTGTGCCACAAAATTTTCGTTCGTACCAGTCTTCTGGGATGTGAAATGTTTAATTGTTTAATGAGCCAACCTCACACTGGCTTCTAGCATCAGTATTTCAGAATGAGAAAAATAGACATAGCTTGTACTAGGTTGGTGCTGTACTGTGCCACAAAGATATTCTTTCGTAAAAGTCTGATGGTATTTGAAATGATTGGTGATACAATGTCACACTAGCTTCCAGCATCAATATTTCAGAATGGACATAGCTAGTGCTACATTGGTGCTGTACTGTGCCACAGAAATTTTGGTTTGTACCAGTCTCCTAGTATTTGAGATGTTTGGTAAGCCAGTGTCACACCAACCTCTAGCATCAGTATTTCAGAATGAGAAAAATAGACATAGCCTGAGTTACTTTGGTGCTGAACTCTGCCACAAAAATTTTCGTTCGTGCCAGTCTCCTAGTATTCGAAATATTTAAGGAGTCAACTTCAAAATAGCCTCTAGTATCAGTATTTTAGAATGAGAAAAATAGACATGGGTAGCGACACGTTTGTACTCTATTGTGTCCCACAAATTTTCATTGGTGCCAGCGTGCCTCTAGTATTATTTTTTGAAATATGCTTAGAGGATTCAGCATTACACTACCAACTAGTGAATTTAATATTTGAAAATAAAACCTTATACATCTTTTGTGTAATTTTGTGTCCAACTTTATAAAATTGTGGACTTTGAGACCTCTCATCATATTTAAAGCCCAATAACACCAATATTTACTAAAATTCGTGAAGACTGTAATTTCCCCCTTTCCATTTTTCCAGGACTTGAATTTTCTAGGTCACCTTACCTGATTCTTTCCCTAGTAAAATTTTAAAAACAGCATGTCGTCTAAAGTCTATTCGCCGAGAAGTGATATTGTAGGTCAAACGGGAAGCTGAATAGTAAACCGAGAACTATCCACATGATTGTCACGAGTTCAGATTTGTTTACCCACTGTTGCTTCTCGGCTAATAAACTTTAGTTATACGACGCATAAATCTACCCCTCACTCAATTTGAACGTTTTCAAGAAAAATCATATTACAGTCCAGCAACCCTAGAAAACCCTAAAATATTAAATATGCAAAGAAAACAAAATGTAATTAGGTTAGCCGGTTAACAGGACAGAAAACACATGACGATAATTACCGGTTATTTAAATTTTTTACTGGTTATTTCGGTAAATTCTGAACTTACGATATGTCACGTATTCAACGTTTCTATTTATGTCAGTGACTAGTATTCACTAAATACAGAGTGACTGTACCAACACTGAGCACTTTTAACAATAAATAAATGGTATTATAAAAAGTAAAATCCAAACACCAAGCCTTAATAAATACAAGTAAAAGAGATATTGACAATATCTTGCGACTGGAAATTGAATATTTCACTGCCGCAAATATCCGTGGAAAACATTTAGAAGTATGTTATTACCAATTCTTATTAACTTATCGACCTACCAATATCGATTGAGGAAGGGCATCTTCAGCTGGTGGTATTCTATGCACAAATATCAGACGACTAACAGATAAAGCTTTGAAAAAGTAACCCTTTTAAAGGGCTATTTTAAAAAAATATTATATCTTTAGATTAGGTATTCAGTAAATGCCCTATTTGAGTTCATGTTTATAATTTTTGTTATTTAAGTTGATATTTTTGTTATTTACAGAATAATTATTTATTTAAATTTATTTCTTATTTCTTAAATGCCTTATTTATATTAACGTCCTGGCGAAGTTTAGCTAATGCTACTCTACCACTTAACCAGGACGGCGAGATGAGTTACGGTAACCCATCCAAGTGTTGGACTCGCCCGGCCGTGCTTAACTTCGCCGATCGAGCCCAGTCACTGAAACCGGTACCGTACCTCACCTCACTCACTCACTCACTCACCTCATTTCATTTATATTTTTTCTTTTTGATAAAAAAACTTTTGTTTGTTCATTATATTAATTATACGTATACAAAAATGTTTTTTGTTAAATTTAGATAATTTTGTTCATGCAAAAAGACAATTGCCATTTTCGCTACCCTAATCATTCATTCTAAAAATTACCGGTTATTCACATTTTTATTTACCGATTTACCGGTTATTAAAACTTCCGGTAAATTGCAATCCCTAAATGTAATGTTTATTTCAAAGAAGGGTTTTTTCCATTTTTCATTCTTCTACTAGTCTAAGTTAAATGCAAGAATACACCTACAATTTTTAAACATCGCCGTTATCTCGTCGAACTAAATAATTAAGTAGTGTACAATATAGCGTATATTTCTTGTACGATGAACAATAAAGTCACTTACTATAAGTTTTTAGTGGAACTTTCAGTGCTGGAAAAGCTGCGGACACACAGATAAATGGATCAACGAACAAGCAAACGAAACTGATTGAGATAGATAAAAAGTACATTTTATTTTTAACTCATACTTTTATATAAAACCTGACAGTTTACACATCTCTGGTAAACAACAATTGTGACCGATATGGCCCAGCCCAATTTTAATGGAGAGTATTTTATCATGTTATTTTACATATGTTCCAAATTACTTCCACATCCAGTGGAAGTATAGTAAGAACAAAAAAATTTTTTAATATTTTTATTGTTCAAATAGGCTTAGAATGTCATGAAACGTCGAGATTTTAAGTTTGAGCGAAAAAAAATTTCTGTCTGTCTGTCGGTCTGTCTGTAACCCTTTTTGTGCGCACGTTTACTCTGGAACCGTTTAAGATATTGACTTGAAATTTGGTACACATATGTACTTTAACGAGACCTGGAACTAGATTATATTTTCATCTTGTTCCGTCGAAGGGTTGGGGGGTATATCGTGGTAAATTTGGGGTAAATAGGTAAATCAAGCAGGTCTTACCTCCATAAAATTGGTATTTAGTATATACAAGAGAAGCTAAAGTCTCAAAAAAAATGTTTGGCGTTAGCCACCCCCATTACCACCCTCCCATTATTAAAGGGGATAAAAAAAATGAGATTCAGTGTGTGTACAAGAACCAGAAGTCTCAAAACATTGTTTTACTTCATCCACCCCCACTACCACGCCCCTATCACCTCCCCCACCCCACTACCGATGTGGGGTATCATTTTATGGATTTTTGGGGTAGAGGATTTCAAATATTATATTATTAAAGTTCCATAAACAATTACTTCCACATACAAAATTTCTTCGTTGTCAGTGACTTGGATAGAGAATCTGGATGTGGAAATAGTGATTCCTTGGGCAGCCGTTTTTTAAATGGAATTGAACTATTATGCGTTTCGTAGTAGTTTTATTAAAGTTCAATTAATATATCACCTTATCTGTGTAAAGTTCGTTCAAACGTGAGTATATTACACTTTCAATATCTTATCATTTTTGTGCGCATAATTAAAAAAAATAGCAACACATTGTGCTAAAATAATATTAAAATATAATTTATACAAAACATGACAGTTCACACCTCTTTGGTGATCACTTTGTATGACAAATACTACCCAATTTAGACAAGAAGCATTCTTCCGTGCTGTTTTGCGTATGTTCCGATGAAACAATGATTTTTAGTCTAATAGAAGTCGTCGTGTTTACAAGAAACGATTTACGCACATACAAGCACATGGTCATTTTTATTCGTTATTTAAGCTCAGTGTTAAAATATTATAATTTCTGTACAATTTTCTTATAAGAAACCGCTGCTGAAGAAATCACTACTTCTACATCCAGATCTTCTATTAAAGTCATTTTGATACTATATTTGCACTCCACTATGCGGAAATAATTGTTTATGGAACTTTAATAATATAATATTTGAAATCATCGGCCCCAAAAACCCTTAAACCGATATACCACATCTGTAGTGGGAGTGGTGGTGTGGTAGTGGGGGTGGATGAAGTAAAAAAAATTTTTTGGTCTTGTACACACACTAAATCACAATTTAATTTTTTGCACTCTTTACTGGGGCGAGCGTAGAAGCGTCTTGACTGTGATTGTATTTCGATACTCCAGTGAAGCAGCGTTCAGCGGGGTTAGTACTTGAATGAGTGAAATCCATCTTGGTAAACACAGCAACCTCGTCCCACCTTCAGCGTATACGCGGAAGCTATATAATTTTAAGACGAGGATTACGTAGAGAATATACCATCCTTCAGAGAAGATGTGAAGCAGGCGGTCCCTCGTCTATTAAATGTTAGGCAAGTGAAAGATCCCTGCACTTCTTACGAGAAGAGGTTCGGCAAAAATTCCAGGTTGGGGGTAGCTCGTGTCCTGACGGTGACAGGCCCTGGTAGCGGAAATAGGCCGACGTTAAATAAAAAGATTAAAAAAAAACCTTTAATATTTTTGAGACCTCAACTTCTCTTATATACACTAAATATCGATGTTATAGACTCTTACATGCTTGATTTATCTATCTAACCCCCATTTATTCCAATTTACCCCCCTTCATAGGAATAAGATGAAAATATAATCTAGTTCTAGATCACGTTAAAATACATACGTGTACCAAATTTCAAGTCAATGTCAGACCGACAGACGGACAGAATTTTTTTTGCTCAAAATTAAAATTTTCTTAAAACGTTTTTATGCCTATTTGAACGATAAAAATATATTTTTTTTTGCGTTACCATACTTCTACTGGATGTGAAAGTAATTAGTTTCACACACAAGAATTAAATTTCTGGGGTATATTCTCAATTACCCCAAAACATATTTAAAAGAGCTTTGCTCTAATAAAAAAAGTAATATTTTGTTAAAACGAAATTCCAGCGTTGAAGAAAACATATCACGTTTTTTTTTATTGACAAAAATACATCGTTTGAAGCTGATAAACTATAAGATAAATTATTGAAGCAAAATATAGAAACGAATAATTTTATTGTATAATTATAAAAAAATATATAAATAAATAAATAATCAAGATCAATAAATTCAGTTATCATACATTATTCCTACACCTAAATCAATAACAAATGTCAAAAATTTGGCAAATTTTAGTCTTCACCGAACTAATAAGACCCTTACAATAACAATATTTTTCCAGTACATGGTTGCTAATACAGTAAATATTGTCACCATATCTACTAATACGAGCAATATCAGCAACAAGTAACTCGTTGTCGTCAGATTCTAAAGGAACTTCTACTGTCGCCTCAAACATAGATAGAGGTTCAGTTTTAATTATAAGAAGAAAGTTTTTAACGCTTTGATTATTTCCGTTCAAGTATGGTTTAGAAACGCCAGCTGAATGAACACTTTCCAATGAATAAGCAGCACATTTTCCACCTTCAGGGAAGCCTTTTACTAAACTGTTTATTTTTTCTATAACAAATACTGCTATCTTTTTGAGCACTGGATCTTTTGGGCTAACAAAATGATGACCTTTACAAGTGCACCAATGTTTAGAAATACTTACATCTTCACAAGATCGCGTCTCAATAACTTCTTTGAATAAAGATTGACATTTGGGACAACCGGTGGTTCCAAAGGGTTTATATCTAATATCTGCTATTTGAAGCAAATCTTGTAGAGTGAAATGTATATCATATGGTGTTGTTAGCCTTTTAGAATTTATCAAAAAATTTTTGTACTTTTGTGGAAAAAGTTTTTGAAATGTATTCGGTATATAAATGTACATAAATGGGAGTTTATCCTCCAACCAACCCGCATTAGTGTACCTTATTTCACCAAATCTAAATCCGTGGTCACTAAAAAATACAAATATTGTATTATTGAGTGATGATACAAAGCTTTCATCTTGTAAGAATTGAATAATAATTTCGTCCATTGCTGAGGGACAATTAATATTGTCATGGCTAAAAGTATTCATCCAAAATAATCCAAAACTAGGCAAATTCTTAAAGGTAACAGAAAAATCTTTGGCGCTATTCAATATTCGTTCCCCGGATGCCTCTGGACCCGTACAGAATTTTCTGTTGCATTTGCTTTTAAGCGATGATAATTTTTCAGCAGCTAGAACATAAGGACGATAATAGTAATCAGTTGGTGAATGTGAAAAACCTCGTCTAACCCAGTTAAATGTGCTAAGGACTGCGTCGTCTTCTGCATAAGCAGTTATAAAGTCTGAATCTCTAAAGTCATTCCATATGAAGTCACATTTATCTGCTTTTTCAGTATCAGCACAGGTCTTCTCTAATTGTGTTGTGTTCTGTCCTGACAACATTGCCATTAGATTTGGGAACGTGTTCTCACCTATTTTATTGTAGCCTCTTAGATTAACATAATTTTCTTCCAAATACTTATAGGTCTTTGGCATAGTTCGCTGTAAATTTTGCTTTGAGACACTGTCAATTCCTACCATCAGTACACTAAAGATAGAACTGTCTCTTGAGGTTGTGCGTCGTTGTGTTTCTGTTAATATCGTAGCAGCGTGAACGTTTTCATATACACTAATGTAGAATATATTTCTACATAGAACTTTGATGAAAGGATAGGAAATAATCACCTTGTTATTGAAATTCTTGCATGTTGAGTATCTGAAAGTAAAAATATTATGTTCAGTAATATTATATTTGAACACTAAATTAAATATTAAAGAGAACTCGAAAGTTACATGGAGAAAAACTTATCACAAATAATGGTATTGTTAGTCTTGAGGATTCATTATCTAAAATAAACATGAATATCTTTTCAGGAAATAAGTATGATGTAACGTTTTCATAGGAATTCATGATTAAAAATTTTCAATCTCCAGTTCATAAACATTATCCGTTAAGGAAATGTTTAATAGCTGATAAATCGCAAGTTAGTTTAACGATTCTACTGGCCATATAACAGACACACTGTCCTGTATTAAACATGTTAGTATTAGCCCAGACGACAGAGAATATTTTATAGTGAAACCCATAAAAACTTGCAAACTGAATATATTTTTTTAATAAGTTCCTGAAAGTGTATAGAATAATATCCTGAAAAAGTTACATCCCGCTCGGGAGCAGAACATAAAAAAAAAGTGAAAAATGATTTTTTTTCATCCATTTTTTCCACATTTTTAAATTAAGTCAGGGTAGAAAAAAACAAAAAAGACAGGTGGATAGACCACGTGTTTCTGAACAAAAAATATCCTATTAAAATTTATTGCTAAAGCCATTCCGGGAAAAAAATAGTGAAATAACTTTGTCACTGCGTATTCAAGCGCGCCCACGCATGTATCTCGCTCAGAGTTATAACGTTATACTTGACTATTTTCTTCCGGGAAAACTGTGGCTTTAGCGATAAATTTTGTTAGGACATTTTTTGTTCATAAATACGAGATCTACCCATCTGTATTTTTAATTTTTTCTTAGCTTGACTTAATTTCAAAATTAAAGAAAAATGGATGGAAAAAAGGTTTTTTCACTTTTTTTTATGTTCTGCATCCGAGCGAAATGTAAACTTTTCAGGATATTATTCTGTACACTTTCACGAACTTATTAAAAAAAAATTATTTAGTTTGCAAATTTTCCTAGGTAAATTACCTTTGTCGACTGGGCTATATAGTTACCAATAATTCACAACATACAAATCAATATGTAAAAACTGAAATGGAAATATTTTTTATAAAATTCTAATAAAGTAAAATATAGCTGAAGTTGATAATAATAATTAATTATTAAAAGGATGAGAAAAGATTATGATTTAGTATGTGTACTGTGCACAAGAACCAAAAACCTCAAAATGTAGAGGGGCTTTGCACGGCTAGACGCCAGGAAACAGGATTCTCCAGGGTTGTGAGCAACAAAGAAGTTAACTTCAAACAAACTAGGAACGTTATTATTGAATTATATTGCAAAGCACAGAGTTTAATAGCAAAAACTATGCTATTTGACGCTCTTGATTACCGCTGACATTCCCGCGTATTTTCTGTCTTAAAATAAACGGTTTTAACGGTTTTTACTGTCAATCCTGGTGCCTTGAATAGCCAATAGGATAGTACGGCAAGGCCGACCTTAAGAAATTGTAGAATGGAGTGTTACAAAAATACTTTTTTTACTTCATCCACCCCCCACTACCCCCATCACCATCCCCACCCTACTACCGATGTGGGGTATCGTTTTATGGGTTTTTGGGGTAGAGGATTTCAAATATTGTATTATTAAAGTTCCATAAACAATTATTTCCACATACAAAATTTTTTCGTTGTGAGAGACTTGGATAGAAAATCTGGATGTGGAAGTAGTGATTCCTTGGGCAGCGTTTTTTTTTAGAGTCGTGCAAATCGGCAGATATTTTCCCAAAGTCGAATGCGACTTTCACTAATAGAGATTCGAGAATTGAGCCTCTGGAAGAAAACATGAATTGATAACGCTTTGTCTCTTTGCCTTTGACTGTGTCTCTCACTAAAGATTGAGTAGGGTACGTACCATTTTTTAATAAAGTATTAATTATCTCTCAAATAGAAAATAGTGTATTTTTTACAATAATTCTTCAAAAATTAACGTCGTTACACAGAATGAGTCCCAAGATTCTGTCTTGGAGTCACTACGTCAACGTCATTGATACTTTGCCTTTCAAATTTCGCATGCCAAGAATTTTCATTGAAAAATTGCTCAATATTTTGAACCATCAGCCCCGTATATTATTCGGGAATTAAAGATGACCGAATTTCAAAGTTTTCATAACAGGAAGTGGTAAAAGTGAATTTAAAGAGAAAATCAGGAATGACTTTTTTGCAAAATACAATTGATTTCCAAGTTGTTTATTTAATGTTTAAAAATTGTAATTTTAAGGGACCTGTAATTCGAAAACCATAAATCAAAATATTGTTATATTTTGGAAATAAGCCCCTGTTTATATAGCATACTGATCGATAATATTGCATTAGTTTTCCAATAAAAAAATGCATAATATGACTTCCAGAAAAATCGACCACTTTTTACTTCCACATCCAGTGGAAGTATAGTAACGCAAGGAAATTTTTTTTATTGTTCAAATAGGCTTAGATGTCATGAAATGTCGCGATTTTAAGTTTGAGAAAAACGAATTCTGTCTGTCTGTCTGTCGTTCCGCCTGTCTAACTTTTTTGTGCGCACGATTACTCTGGAACCCTTTAAGATCTTGACTTGAAATTTGGTACACGTATGTATTTTAACAAGATCTAGAACTATATTATATTTTGATCTTATCCCGCTAAAATGTTGGCTTGTAAATTGGGGTAAATGGGAGTAAATAGGTAAATCAAGCTAGTAAGCGTCCATAAATTTGGTATTTACTATATAAGGTAGATGATTTCAAGTATTATATCTCTAATAATATAATACATAAACATAACATACATAAACAATTATTTTCATATAGTGGAGTGCAAATATATTACCAACATTTTTTGCGTTGTGAGAGACTTGGATAGAAAATCGGGATGTGGAAGTAGGGATTCCTTGGGCAGCAGTTTTTCTTAATAAAAATGCACGCCAATGACCGAAATAAATTTTGTTTTAAACAAATAGGACATAATAAAGGTCTTTGATAACAATCTATATTTGGTTGAAATTGGATCACTAATAACTGAGTTATGAAATGAGGACCATTAAAAGTGGAACACGCTGTATATATGAAAAATACCAAAAAAATTGTTTTAAATATTGTAAAAATTTGTTCGTTAACATCAGTTAAAAGTACGTGAAAAAATCTATATTTAAAAAAATGTTCTACGACTTGATACACTTATACAATCGACGATTCAATTTGGATTTAAGGAGAATTGACTCTCGTCCCGAGGTCACGGGTTCGATTCTTGGACATTGCACTGAGATTTTTCAGAAAAAAAAAGTTTATTCTAATATACCCGGATAATAATAATAATAATGTACCGCCTCAGGGTGGTACAGGAGTACACGCAGGCTGTCGGCATGGAATTTGGGTTGGACAAGTGTGCACTAGTCCACCGCAAGAGAGGACGCTCTCCGCGGCAAGTATCAGCACCGACTCCGACAGGTCTGGTCTTCAGAACTGTCGGGGAAGAACAAGGTGTCTGCTACCAATATGCTTGCCGTTCCAATCCTCCTCTACTCCTTTGGAGTAATCAAATGGAATCAAGAGGAGCTGGGACAACTCGATGTAGGAACTCACAAAAATATGCATCTCTATAAGGGGTCCGCATCCTAAATCGTCCGTTCCACGGTTATATCTTCTACGACATCGGGGAGGCCGTGGTCTCTTGAGTTTGGAGAGTCTCCATAACAGGATGGTTCTGGATGGAACCTGTAAGGTCATAAGGAGTTCGGGTCCCCTCCTCGGCATGGCCCAAGAACATGAAAGTGCAGGGGTAGGAGCCTTTTTATTTAAGGCAGCACGCAGAGCTGCCGATGAACTCGGTCTGTTCTTCGACGCTGAGCGGGTTAATCACGACTCTGTCACCGAGTTGGAACCTGCTCGGCAAAAAGCCCAAGTTAAAGCTGCTGAAATTAATCCATTTCTGCAGCTACACTCGGATAAGCCATTGCACGGAGTCTTCTATAAAAATATAGAAGACCATGGCTTATCCGAAAGGCTAACCTTTGCTTTCTTAAGGTCAGCCGGGCTGAAGTCTGAGACCGAGGCGTGCCAAGATGGTGTATTCAACACACTCGTCTATCGAAGTCGTGTCATGGGTATAGAGGTCCCTGATGTCAGCTGCAGGATCTGCCACAGGACGCCGGAGACATTAATGCATTTGCTGTCGGCTTGTCCAATATATGCAGTTTCGGCCTATATCCAGAGGCACGACGCAGCGTTACTCGTGCTTTATTATCACTTAAGGTACTCGTATGGGATAGACGAGAGACCAGTGCTGCCTTACGCTCCGGGGGATATTGAGTCCGTTGTGGGAAATGAGAAGTGTCTAATTTATTGGAACTACTCGTTTCCCACCGTCAGGCAATTACAAGCTAATAAGCCTGTCGTGGTCCTCTTCGACCACCAACTCAAGACAATGTTTGTCGTGGAGTTCTCGGCTCCCGCGGAGAATAACATTGTCTTAAAGGAGGAGGAAAAACGGACGAAAAATCGATCGAGATTTGCTCTTCGAGCTCCGCAGGCTTTACCTTCGCCATACTGTTAAGCTAGTGGTCCTGATCATAGGAGCCCTCGGTGGAACGAGACACACACTACTTTCAGAACTAACGATCATACCGGCATGCCGAAATTCGGCAGAGGTCCTATCCGGCAGGATACAGAAGGCCATTATCCTCGGCTCATTACCAAAACATTATTCCATACGATAAACGACTCTGTACATATGCGAAACAAAATGTTTTACATGATAGAGTGTGTGTCTCGAAATGTGTAGTCTCCTCACGCACTAAGGTATAATAATAAATAATAATAATAATAATAATAATTTATTTAATCAGAGAAGAGAGAGATAATTTTTAATTTATACCCTAAGCTAGACATCATAATGCGGTATAATGTAAAAAGAAGGTGAATATTTGCAATTTAAAAATACAATCATTAAAATTTTAAATGTTTAAATATTTGACACCATAAAACACACGTATTTAAAGATAATTCTATCCAATACACAAGAAAAAGATATTATATATTAAAAAACTGATTTACAGTATATAAGCAATTTTCAATTAAAGAAGTTTTAACTATATCTTTATAAAATTTATACGAATTGATGGTTTTAGTATCATCCGGCAATTTATTGTAGAGCCATTATCATGTGGTGATTTTTCGTAAAGAGCTGTTGCATGGTGAGATCTTAATAAGTTTCGACACCTTGTGTTGTGAAAATGATTGTCACCGTTCAGTTCAAAATCTTTCAGATTTAATTTGACGTTTTTCGGTACAGAAAAAATATAAATAGACAGTCAATAATTTATTATTTATAAATTAATCCTTACAGCTGTCCCTTGGCCCAACTTTAAAGATAATTCTTTTTTAAAAGACAAACATTCTTTCTATGTCAAAACTTTGGACCCATAATATAATGTTGTAAGATAGGTGGCAGCAGGCTAAAGAGAAATAAACGTTTAAACAATGTCTGATGTCCATTGTATTAAGCTGGTTTAATGCAAAAATGGCTTATTTAGTTTCTTGATTAATTCATTTATATGATTCTCCCAACATAGACAATCCAAGTAAATTTCTAGAAATTTAACTTTTCTCCTTGGTTTCAGATTTAGGTTTGAAATATGAACCGCAAAATTTTCCGATAAAGTTTTCCTTTTGAAAAAAAAATATCCATTCAGTTTTTAGCAAAAATGTTAATGTATTTTTGTTACACCATTCATAGAACTGTTTTCCAATTATACTGACAGTGGTTTGCAAGGTTTCGACAGCAGCAGCTGTTACTACTATTGATGTATTATCCGCGAACATGGTTATTGTAGTTTGGGATATATTTTTGGTATTACTTGTTGTGTCTATTTATTGGTCTTGAGTAGTTGTAAATATTTTGAATTTTCGTTATAATATATTTATTCTTATTTAAGTTATCGTCAATTGTTTAAAAATGCCCAATATCAATTGTTTCCAGTTATTGCGAGTTATTAAATTGATGACGATTCGATCATATCCACTGAGATATGAGCTATACAGAGATGTTTAAGAGAAACTACGAATGTTTTAAAATTATATAATTTTTAAACAAATGCCTTGCGGAACTCAGATTTATTACAAACCATTTTGTTGCACTTTTTGTAATGATTTAAACAAATTTTAATGAAGAAGTTGCTACTGAAAGACACTATTAGATTGATTTTACTAATACCGAGTCAAGAGCGAACCGAAAAGTTCCTCGATTTTTATATTTATACATGCATGGAAATAATGACTTAAAAAAATAAAAGCTGGTGATAACAAATCTGTTGGCCAGTAGCTTTAATTAAAAAAACTCGTGGGGCCTTGGTTGGATTGTGGAAAGAAAATACCTTGCGTTTAAATATATATAGATTATTATATTTACTAGAATACCGTTCAGATAAAAACCTAACTACAAAAACATGTACAAAGATTAGATACATAAATAAACACGAGAGACGTATTATATAAAAAAATCTCATCCAATATTCTTTGTAAGTATTTATTTGCTGCATATTCATATTTTTCTTAATTTGCAATAAAAGCGTGATATCCGTTTGAAAACCCATTCGGACACAGAAAACCTATCTCCGATTCGATGTAATTTATCAAACACAGCATGTACAAAATTTTTAGAAAATTATGTCGGTAAATATTGGTCAAAATTCCAAATCCCGTACTTAAAATGTTCCTTGTGATTACAGTAAATATCTTGCATGTGAGTCATCTAGATCTTTCAACGTGAGGCTTGATGATCATAAAAATTATATCAGTAAGGGAGTAATTCGATAAACGAAAAAATTGTGAACATTGATGGATAACAACCGCATTATTGGATAAGACTGCGAATATTTTGGAAAAAAATGCATTGGAACTAAATAGGAAGGAACTCATTACCAATAGGTCAATTTTATAAACATTCACCTTGCTTGCACTTACAAAACGCTGACTCATTATTTATCTTAGGTACTTAAACAAGGAAGTAAATGAGGATGAGCAGTGCCCATCAGGACAACAAGAAAGGGTATATTTTTTGTTGTAGAATTATCACATGATACCTTCAAAATTCAATTATATTAAACGTCTACTGCAAGTAATTCCCAAATGTCATTTCTTGAACGCTATGGAAGTATTCGACTAACCAACTACATTATCTACATCAATTTCGATATTTTGGCTTTTTTTTGACTTTCATGATCTTATAAGCAATATTATTGGCATGGGCAGAATAATTATAATCATGATAAATTGGATAACTTAAAGCAATCTGTAAAAAATATAATTTCTGTAGAGAATGTATGAAAATTTATTATTTTCTGGCAATCTCTCTTTCCTTTTGTTAGGTGCTCCAATCCGATGGGCTTTCCAAATCTTTAAACGTAAATATTTTGTCATCTCCGTTACTCACATATGAAGGAAAATGGAATGAACATGGAGGTACAGGAGGTATTTGGCATCTACATGACCCATATGAAAAATGTTTTTTTTTTATAACGCCGATTTTGAACCTTTTTAAAAAATTTATTTATGTAAACATTTATGTAATTATTACCCATGACTTTAGGTTTTGATGTTCTGAAACGATTTTTTTCTTTATCCGAAATAAATAAGCTACCAAAAGAAAAATAATTTAAAAGTTTCTGTTGGTTAGAAAAAAATAAAAAATACATATATATGAAGAAAATGTAACGAAAAGGTATTTAAGATATCAAATTGCAAAGTCTGACAAACATTTTTTTAAAAGTCGTCTAGATGTGCAATTATTTTGAAAACTTCTTTATTTTATCCTCTGTAGTATTATTCATGTAGGTATGTTTAGTCATATAAATGTCACACGGTCCCCTGTACTTTATGTTCAGGTATCTATTAATCACTCTGTATATTATAATCGGTTGTAAAGTAACGGAAATATACCGAATCTAAGTTTCATGTTAAGAATCATGACCTGGACATGACCAGCTAATTTTTGCAGTACTTATAGGAGTATAATAAAGCCCAGCAATCAGATTGAAGGCACATAAAAGTACAAATGTGACGTGATGGCGCCTAGACTGTTATCTATATATTTTATGATATTTGTTTGCAATGCAATGCATAAAATTCTGTTATTTTATCACAGAAAAAACCTATATCGTTATATTGCTTAAAATGTGGCATTTAAATTATATTTTTACTTGTTCTGCGTGCATGTTGTATTGCGTTCAATTAATTATATTTATGCATAAATAGAAGAACAGTCAGAACAGACTTGTTACAGATTAAATACATTAAATATTTTCAATAGCAATTTACACGTAGAGTCTATTTTTACAAACTTTTATTTAGCTTGCTTTTATATTATGCTAGTTAGGATGTTTAGTTGTTTGATTCAAATTTAGCAAGTCAATTTTGAATGACTTAACGCCGTCCAACTGAACTGAAATTTTGCATACACGTGTAGATCTGATGACAATACAATATTATGGTACCAGTGGTACAATATTATGGAACCCAATAATAATATTACGACACCCAATAGGACTGAGATTCTGCATATACGTGTAGTTCTGATGACAATGCAATGTTATGGTACCATAATAATTATGGCACAATATAATGGAACCCAACAATAATATAATTTATCGAGTTTGGGCTAGTTGAATTTGTTTCGAGGAGTACTCTGGTTCAAAGTGGTATTCAGGGTCTAATGATGGAACAGGAAGGTGGTCGACGCTTTATCATAAATGCATAGGTTCAGTCGTAACTATAAATTTAAAAATAAAATCATATGTAAAAAAAACTTTTGAAAAACAAGCTATTATTATTATTTAGGTGTACTAAAACGAGGAAAATAATAGCATAATACGTTGAATTAATTGTCTTATAAGCCTGTGGCGTGAATAGAAAAAAAATACTTACTTAGGTACTTAAAATCTCTGTCAAACATAATTAATGCCTGTATGAAATTCTCTCCCGCGACGAGCTTTTGAGACAATTAATTCAACATAATATATTGTTTTTTTCGTTTTAGTACACCTAAATAATAAAACAGCTTGTTTTTAAAAAGTTTTTTTTACATATAATTTTTTCCCAAGAAAATTTTTATTATGTTTCTGTGATATGGAGTCTTTAGACTTATTGAATAAGTAGTATAGGCACCTTCCCATATTATTCCATATCTAAGAATTTATTCGACCAAGGCAAGAATGACATACCTAATATCTGGTTAACAATTATAAATACAATTACTAAAAGTTTATCTATTGGACAATAATGAAAAGTAAATGGAAAAATTAATCATGTAATTTATGTAAAACCTTTTCATATCATTATGACTGTAAGCAAATAGATCAAGATTATTACAGGATACATTTGATTTATTGGCAGTTATATAGATAGGGGATTGGTTAGGTATATTTGTACGAATTGTCGAGAGATAAAGGGTTGAACTTTACTTTACTGACAATAAAGTTTAATTTAGTTATCAATTCTTGACAATCGGTTGCATTATGGATCATTTTAAAAACAAATGCTAAAGACAAACAAGTCATATTGTGGAAAACCAATAGGTAGATAAAAACCATCAAGTCCTAAAGCTCAGATATAAGAATCTACACTGAATCTAAATCAGTAATATATATCATGATGATGTCACCGTATTCTTATGAAAGTAAAATGGAGTAATTCAATTATCTCTAAATTTTTTTTGCATAACGAAAATATCTGCTAGCTTTTTATATGATGGCTTCCGAAATATACGATAAAAAAGTTTATTATTAAAGATAATACCAAAATCGGGCGGTTTTGGTTTGACATTAAAGTTAAAACAAAATATATGACAAAAGAAAGCTTACTTTCAAAGATATAGCCGTGCTCGCATGATCATGTTTAAGATTGACATTAATATTGCGACAAAATGTATGGCAAAAGGAAGCTTAGTATTAAAAATATAGTCAAAATCTCACGAGCATGTTTCAAGTTGACACTATAGACTAGTAGATGGAGACACAAAATCAGAACTGATAGCCTATCGTCTACAAGAAACTTAGTCAGTATTATGTATATAATAAAGCTCGATTTGGGATACTTTCAAGGTTTGCACGCATGCACGGGATGTAGGAATCGATTCCCGGTTTACATAAAAAATGTTTTCAACTAATAAATTACCGTCTGCAAAATTCATATTTCGAAATTAAAGGAATAAAAAATATAACGGATGCGGATTTGCAGACACTTTTGTCATCCACTAAACCTTATACAGGGTACCCGAAGATGTATCAAATTTTAGTAAAAAAATGATTATTTACCGTCTGCAAACAGTACAAAATGATGATTTTGGTCCATGAAAAAGTCGATTAACTATTTTTTTTCGAATTCAGCGCCCTCAAAAACGGGGGAGGGGGTAGGCAATAAAATGATAAAAATGTCAATTTTCCACCCCTTGGAAGGGTTTTAACAACCCCCAAGTTCTGCTACCGCCCTTCACCCTGCTTCAGACCTTCCCTTGTTAGTAAGCCTTCATAAAAACCTCATTGATTTCCTTCCTAGACACGCATAATCATCCCACCATCGAGAAACGGCGAAAGGGGTGGTTTTTGGTCACTTAAAGGAGTGGGTGTGGTTAAAAGCATCTCACACTATTTTTTTTATCACACAAAACCAAAACAGACTAATTATATGATAGCTATGTCACACATTATATACACATAATCTGTGACATTTCTAGCAATGTGTGTAGTAGGATTGAAAATTTAAAAACAACATTTGCCAAACAGAACAGACCACACGTTAAAGACTGTTTATAAAGTTGTGTTGAAAATTAGAACGATGACTCTAGTAAATTTTATTATTTTAAATACTTACGTTATTTTATTGTCATCTACAACGGAACGATGAATTTCCGAATAACAGCAAGTTATGTCGTAGGAGCTATAGTACGGGATAAGACTACTGTTTATATTTAGCGTGACTATGCCATTACTTTTGTCAATGTAAGTTAGTAAATCTAAAGTAGTGCAATTTGTGTAGCTTTCTTTGTGAACAAATTTCATAATTTCTTCATTAAATGGATCGATATCGGGTATTCGACAATTTGTGGTATTGATTAAGAATTCTCTTGTGTGAACCAGTGTAGAAACATTTCGGTACATCTCTGAAAATTAAATATGTATAAGGATAAGAATACCTATTGATGCGGAGTATTACATTACATGTTATTTTAATGATAGTAGCTTTGGGACATAAACAAATTTTTCCGAGCTCATCTTGAAGATGTCTCAGACTTTATAAAATACTTCGTTCGTGAAAACTGGAAAGTTATGCGCCGTGATGTTCAAAATATTTATAAAATTCTAGAACCAGTCCAGAGCTGAGCACTAGTTACTTTGTGAAAATAACAAGTTTTTTATAGTTACATTTATATACTTTTTTAGTATTACTTATCTTGTCACTAGTCACTCTTAGGTTAGGAAATATTTAGTAATGAAAAGAGAAAAGAGGTCATATTAGAATTGAATAGAATAGAATAGAATAGAACGGAACGGAACGGAACGGAATGGAACGGAATGGAACAGAACAGAACAGAACAGAATAGACGAGAACAGAACATATCAGAACAGAACAGAACAGAATAAAATATTCATTGACATGTACATTATAATTACAAAAAAAAATAATAAAACATGTTAAACTTATAGGTAAGTACAATTGAAAAGTTTGTAAACCTGGTAAAATTTTCGTAAGAAATCAATTGAAGATTTGTTTCTTGCGTGATGATCAACAAATGTCACGCCCATATATAATTTTTATTTTTGTTTCATTTTATTTTCCTTCAATTTATTAAATAACCTTAGTCCTATATATGTCAAATATTTTTTCTCGATAGTCTTTACTGCCCGATTTGTTTTAAGTAATCGGCTTTCGAGGTAGTGTCAAAAAAAAAATTATTATTTTTTTGTATTATCTCAAGCTCTTTAATATTGCCATTATTATAAGCATCCTTTAATATGCCGTAGTTTATATATCACTTTGGATTCTTCTAGTTCTAAAATGTCTTTTAGTTGTTCGAATTTATGTACTGTTTCTCTTAGCTTTTGTACAATACTTTTATATATATATTGATCCCACCTAAAATGACTATCTATAATAGCGGCTAAATATTTATTTTTATCAGCAGGTTTTGTTTGAATTTTTGTGCCTAAATTATTTAGGTCAGAATTATCGTATCTAGTTAAGTTATTTTCGTAGGAAGAAAAAGACTTTTTTTTTTAATTTACGATCAATCAAATATTAACTCATAGTCTCTAATTAATTACACAGCCACACAAAAAAAAATAAAGTGTCTTGACCCCAGAGACTGACTAGGCAGACTTTATGTTCTTCGGGTCGCTGAATCCGAATCCATTTGATCCCATGTCATCAGGTTTAAGGTCATTTGAAGGTCAAATTGAGATATGGTCGTGAAAAATTCCATAAAAAGTTTATGTTTATGTTTTTGAGGTTGCTGAATCCGAATCCGGGGTCCATTTGCTCCCATGTCATCAGGTTTAAGGTCATTTGAAGGTCAAATTGAGATAGTACCGCGAAAAATTCCACAAAAAATTATGTTTATGTCTTTGAGGTTGCTGAATCCGAATCCGGGGTTTATTTGATACCATCATGTCAGAATCAAGGTCAAATGAAGGTCAAACACATGAAATTCATCAATACAATCTTTTTTGACCCTGGATTCTGAAAAAGCAAAAAATTTTACGTCCAAATAGATCCTGAACGGTTCATGGAACCGATTTCTTAGGTCATTTGTTGGTTATCAAGCGGTCAAATGCTTATTTTCCATTTCTTAGCTGATATATCTATTGTAAATCGAAAACTTGCGTCCATGACTAGTGGCCTTCAAGTTTTTGTGGTCGCTTATTACGATCCCGGTATCCATTTGATACCATGACGTATAAACCAAGGTCAATCGAAGGTCAAACGCCATAATTCGAATGATATAAATTTTTTAACCCCGTATTCTCAAAGAACAAAAAATCTTACGTCCAAATACGTCTTGATCTGAGTCGAACCGAACTTTGGGTTTCATATGGAGGTATTAAACTATTTTGAGATGTTTTAAACTACATTTTTAAGTCCAAAGACCTAAATCCAAATCTGCTGAATTCAATAGCCTCAAAATTCAACAACCCAATAATCTAATAGCTCTAAAAACCTGATTCCGTAGCTATAAAATGGGGATTACAGACGATGAAAGCTGATGAATCCGTTTACTCGAATAACCACATTGCTCAATAATCCCATAACCGAGCAACCCCATAATTTTATTACTTAGTCTCTCATAGCAAAAATTCTGTTCTTTATAATTAAAGTTGTTGACCTTCACAACTCCAAACCATGCCACTGTAATTATGGAACTCATTTTCTCGCTCTGCAACTTATCATGAAATTTCTTTGCATGGAACAACCTTTACACCCAAATCAGC
This sequence comes from Rutpela maculata, assembly GCA_936432065.2. Lineage (NCBI taxonomy): Eukaryota > Metazoa > Arthropoda > Insecta > Coleoptera > Cerambycidae > Rutpela > Rutpela maculata. Next base: position 269,870,295 of record OW386285.2, read on the forward strand.
ATAGCACTTGTGTCTGCATCCAGGGCACCTCCTCGCGGTGACGGCGGGCAACGGAGTAAGCCCGTTATGATCTACAAAATCCGTTCACGCAACCTCCTCGTGGTGTACATCGGGTAATGCTAATGCTGACGGTTTCACAATTCAGTTGAAAGATTCAAAGGAAATCTGTATTTGACCTGCAGATGATCTTTCAGGGTCCAAAAAATTATGTCATTCAAATTATAGCGTTTGACCTCAGTTTATACATCATGGTATCAAATGGATACCGGGATCGTGATAAGCGACCACAAAAACTTAAATGTCACTAGTCATAGACGCAAGTTTTCGATTTATAATCGATACATCAGCTAAGAAATGGAAAATAAACATTTGACCGCTTGATAACCAACAAATGACCTAAGAAATCGGTTCCATAAACCGTTCAGGATGTATTTGGACGTAAAATTTTCTGCTTTTTCAGAATCCGGGGTCAGAAAAGATTGTATTATTGAATTTCATGTGTTTGGCCTTCATTTGACCTTGATTCTGACATGACGGTATCAAATAAACCCCGGATTCGGATTCAGCAACCTCAAAAACATAAACATATTTTTTTACGGAATTTTTCACGGTTATATTTCAATTTGACCTTCAAATGACCTTAAACCTGATGACATGGGATCAAATAAATCCCGGATTCGGATTCAGCAACCTCAAAAACATAGACATAAATTTTTTACGGAATTTTTCGTGGTCATATCTCAATTTGACCTTCAAATGACCTTAAACATGATGACATGAGATCAAGTAAACCCCGGATTCGGATTCAGGAACCTTAAAAACATAAACATAAATTTTTTACGGAATTTTTCACGGTCATATCACAATTTGACCTTCAAATGACCTTAAACTTGATGACATGGGATCAAATGGGCCCCGGATTCGGATTCAGCGACCCGAAAAACATAAAGTCTACCTAGTCAGTCTCTGGGGTCAAGGCACTTTATTTTTTTTGTGTGGCTGTGTTATTTTACATTTTACATTTATCCAGGAAGTATCCTTGTATAAATCAAGGTATCATTCACAAATAAAACTAGTTTGCCCTTAGAATTCAAAACCCATTTAAATATATCAAAAACAAAAGGGTCTAGCAGGATAAGATAGGGTCGGTGGCCCTAGAGAGGTATTTTGAATATAACTTGCGTTATGGCATCAGTGAGTAATAAAGTTACCATTGACACAAATTCAGCCTCCGATCTTCCTGCGTTCTTGAGATAATTGACCAGCTAAACTAATAAAACTGAAACTCTTTATTAGATAATACATTGTTCTATATTATATATTTTTTGTAGAATTTTTCAACTATATTTACTATTTAACGAAATTAAGAATAAAATATTCTTATTTTTTTTTCATAGTTACAGAGAGGTACAGAGGTACAATCACAGAAAAACTATGTAATGTAGCTTACTATGTCTAGTATTATCTATTATCTTTCCTGCGTAGTACGACCAACAGAAATTTTATTTAATATATTTACATCAGAAAATATTCACATAGGTATTCATGAGGACAGCGACGAAGATTAATTATATTTTAATAATTAACAAGCGAAAAACGTACTCTTCGCCTGTTCACTGAACTTTTTATATAATTGTTACACATTCTATAGGATACTCTTCATAGTTTTCTGTAAATACCTAGTGTTAGTTTTAGACATTTTCAATTTTATGGTACGAACTTAGTTGGTAAAAGACTCAGTGTAAAATAAAGTAAAAATTAAAAAAAAACCATACCAAACCCCATTTGGGTTTCGAACCCGGGACCCTTGGGACAAAAGCGTAAGAACTACGCCACCACCTTACACGTAAAAAAATGTAAATTTTTACGTTATAAGACACGAGCTAAAATCATATTTTCACGGTTGTATATTACATTATGAAATGTATATTTGTAAAATATATAAATATTTAGATATTAAAGTGAAATATCATCCCACCAGATTGCTATTCAATTACAAAAACATAAAAATAAAAAAAATAAAATGTTCAAATTTAAATCATTAATAACATTTTTATTTACCGATCGATTATGTTCAAAAACAATAGGGTTCTTCCTCTAGCTAACACTAACTTACCGTTTTCTTTCTTGAGTTATCGTGCTTACAAGAAACGTGCCGGACGGACGGACGGACATTTTGAAAGTTGTTCAGAATTCGTTCACTAATACAATGATATGAAGTTTTTTTGTCTGCGAGCGATATTTACGGTTTTAGAAATGTGCCGATCAAATGCAATATACTCTTCGTTTTTATATTTGCGAAGAGTATAATAATTTGTATCATAATAAATAATATTTTCTTGGACTTTATTTTAATCTATACTGCACCCCCCGATTAAAGAACTTATATCTAGATACATAATGACATGAATTTTATGATCCCGAAAGACTCCCATTCTAAGGCACTTCTTCCCATAAGATTGGCCCATCGCCGTATTCGCGGCCGCTCGTACACGATCGGCTTCAGTTCGATTATCATAATCTCAATTTGACAGTTCGGCCATTAATGTCAATAAATGTTTTTCGTGTTCTCCGATCAAAAACTGGTGAAAATAGTATATTATATTACTAGGAGTAGAACGCACTCTTTTTTTGTGTTGAGCCCAGGATTTGCGGCTGAGGCGAAGCCGAAGCCGCAAACTGGGCGAAACACAAAAAAAGGCGTTCTACTCCGTGTAATATATACTATTTTTTCTTCAAGCGTATTAAAATGCAAAAATTCATTTATTTATCATAAATATACAAATATTCAAACTACCGTCTTACATGTTGACACAATATGACAAGTGGCTAGTGGATAGCGCGCCACCGGTGGCTTTCGGTATTAACATTATGTTACTAGTAAAACAATACCCACTGCGGTGGCGCTTTCGGAACTAACATTATGTTACTAGTAAAACAATGTCCACTACGGTGGCGTTCGGTACTAACATTTTGTTACTAGTAAAACAATGTCCTACTTCTACTTCTGTTTTTGGTGACATAATTTAAACATTTTAATACGCTTGAAGAAAAAGTAATTTTATTTTAAGTTGTGATTTGCTTAATACCTAAGTAATATTCTCTATTCATATTTACACAGTTTAGTGACAATATATTTTGTGCAAATAAATAGTGAAGTGCTGTGCCATTTGCAGAAAGCAGTTTAGAAAAGAAGAAAATCGATCGTTCCATAGTCGTAACATGATGAAGTTCAGTTTACAGTTATAAAGTAAATAGCAATTAAATTTTAATATCCTTTCAATACATATTTATCTTACTGTTTTATCTTACTGTAATATCGTATGCCTACATCACGTTATATAAAGAGCCGGTAATGCAGTAATTGCAATAATTCATTTTAATGAAAATATTTACCATTCTACACATTTTCTACACACACAACGCCACTGTTGCCTATGGGATGTGATGTTCATCTATCCCTTTTAATGGACATATAATGTGACTATGTTAGGAGCAAACAAGGTATATAGTGAAAAGATAGCCTGTTATGTATCTAGATATAAGTTCTTTAATCGGAGACTGCACCTTTCTTATTCTAACTATTTATTTAAATTACAAACACATAACTACTTGTTGATACATTTACCAACGATGACTACTGTAATTAGTAAAAAACACACTGCCTGCCATCTATGTAAGTTGAATTTTACGTACTGTAAACAAAACGCACTGTAAACAAATCGCACGGTAAACAAAACGCACGGGACACGCAATTATAGGTGGCTTATATCGCTGACGCGGGGTTTCAAAGAACAAATGCGCCTACTTAATTTTCAAACGCTGTCAAAACTGACATAATATTTGCTGAATAATATTGTTGACTAGTAAACTAAATCCAGATTTTACTAAATAACTAAATAAATATGATAGTAGGTAATAGTATATTACGTAATGAGTGATGTAAGAAGCAAATTATGCACGAATGGAAAAGTTGCATGAGTGCGTAATTGCCTTACAACTCGAATTATGTACTATACTTTACCTACGATCATATTTATTTAGTTATTGAATAAAATCTTGATTTAGTTTACTAGTCAACAATATTATTCAACAAATATTACGTCAGTTTTGACAGCGTTTGAAAATTAAGTAAGCGCATTTGTTTTTTTAAACTCAGCGTCAGCGATATAAGCCACCTATAATTGCGTGTCCCGTGCGTTTTGTTACTGTGCGTTTTGTTACAGTGCGTTTTGTTTACAATATGTAAAATTCAACTTACATAGATGGCAGGTAGTGTGTTTTTTACTATTTACAGTAGTGACCATAGGTAAAGTATAGTACATAATTCGAGTTGTAAGGCAATTACGCACTCATGGAAATACGCACTCGCCGCTACGCGGCATCGTGCGTAACTTTTCCATTCGTGCGTAATATGCTTCTTACATCACTCATTACGTAATATACTATTATGAGCAAGTTTATATTAAAGAGAGATATAAAGTATAAGAACTGCAGGATGGTCATAACGAGTTTTTGTTTTTTTTTTAAACCACCCATTTTATCTAAATGCACTTTTGGTGACAATACTAGACACAGTAAGCTAAAGTATATATTTTTTCTGTGTGAACTATGAAAAAAAAAATAAGAATTTTTAATTTTTAATTTTTTTAAATAATTATAGTTGAAAAATTCTACAAAAAATATATAATATAGAACAATGTATTATCTAACAGAGTTTTCGTTTTATTAGTTTACCTGCTCTATCCTATATATGGCCGATTATCTCAAGAACGCAGGAAGATCGGAGGCTGAATTTGTGTCAATGGTAACTTTATTACTCACCGATGTCATAACACAAGTTATTTTGAAAATACCTCTCTGGGGCCACTGACCCTATCTTATTCTGCTAGACCATTTGTCCAGGAACTGTACCTTGCGGCACACCACAAGTTATTGTTCTTGCATCACTTAGTACATTATTAATTTTAACACATTATGTCCTATTTATTTTTATTTAAATAGGACACAAATCATTTGTGTGCAGGTCCTCTAATTCCAACATTGTGTAATTTTTGAATCGTTCAATTCGTTCCATTTATTTATTATTATAAAAATACAAATTTGCAAATTACAATTACAATAGAAGAGATTAAGAAACAAACAAGGAAAAAAAATAGATATATACAGATACTTCTTCCTCAGATAAATATATTCCGAGGAGTAAAAATTACATAGAATGGTACATGTGACATAAATGTTTAGATATAAGTATTGCAAAATGTGTATAAAAGCCCCTAAGTGATTAAACACTTGTGTTGTGCTGTAAGAGATGTGTGATTTAACTAGCAGAAATATTTATCTTGATGGTCAAACATAGGAAGTTTACGGAATAGTGAGCTATATCTACATAATGTTACCTAAGCAACAAGTGTATATATTACAATGAGCATTTACAATATACTGTTGTCTGAATTTTTATAAAATCAAAGTAATTTTGAAAAATAAATTTTTTTGACAAGGTTGAAAATTTTTTTAGATTTTTAGTATGCTATCAATAACTCATGGTGTACTGTATCGAATGCTTTTGTCACCAATATACAGAAAGTAGGTAATTTCATATTAAATAAAAAAGTGTGTAAGTTGTGATTTGCTTAATACCTGAATAATATTTTCTAATCGCTTTTGTTAAGTATACGAAAATAGATATCGTTGGAGTCTTTTCATTCAAATTTTGGTGGATGTTAGATATAAGTAATGCTATAGCATCATCTGTGCTTTTATTTTCTTTAACCCGAATTGTTTACCGGATGTAAGATTATTTTTATTTTATTTTGCAAAACTGGTGATTAAACTAACGGGTCTATAATTGGTAACCTTATCCTTCCTTCACTTTTATGTAATGGTTTGACTGTGGTTACTTTAAAATCTTGAAACGCATTGCTTTCTTGCAATATTTTGTTAATTAAAATGTTAATGGTTTTACTATATATTCACATAACACTTTAACCATTCCGTTGTCTATGCTATCATGTCCTAGTGCTTTATTATTTTTTTTAATCTAGTGATAATTTTTCTTTTTTCTTCTTCGTTTGTAGGAGCTCTAAAGACAGATTTACTTAATGACGTATCTGCGAATTTATGACGTGAATTCTGTTTTATTTTGTTTGCTAGCTTTATATCTATTTCCAAGAAAAGAGTGTAAAATTCATTTGCCATACTTTATTTGTCTTCAGAATTTCGTTTTTATCGGTGGTTGTTTTATTAAGCACAGTTTCATTTGCGTTGTGCTCGGTAATTATTTTAACAACTTCCCATAACTTTTTGTGTCTCCTATATTATTACGTACTATGTTTTTATAATAATTGTTTTTTGTTTTTTATTTATTAATGCGTTTAATTTATTTCGATAAGTAGTGAATCATTTTTTACATCGTTGTTGTTTTTATCTTTTAACATTTTTTGGTACAGAGACTTCCGTTTATTAATCAAGTTTATTAAACCCTGGATCATCCATTCTTTGCTCTTATTTTCCTTAAACTTTATTATTTCCTCACTATCTTTTACTACTTTTATTTGTTCAATAAATTCACGATAAGATATGTCGATATATTTTTCAGCATACATTTCATCCTTTTTAACATTTTAAAATAAACTTACTAGTAGCTCTTTTGTGTTTATTTTCTATAAATTCCACTAAAATGGGTCTATTTTTTTATCAGATGGTTTACCTAGTCACCGGATATTAGTAATATAAAATACCACTCACCGTTTGTTTTTAGTTTAATTTAAATTCTTCATACAAAAATAACACCAACAAAATTAAATTAACAAATGAGAACCTAATACCTAGAAATGTAAATTTATTGAAGTATTTTGACAATATTCAAAAATTCAATTCAATTCCAACCAAATAGGTGTGATAGGCCAAAAAAAAATAATACATTTACTAAAACTAGAGGAACAAAACAAATAATTCCATAAAATAAATTTAATTATGTACTAAATAAAAAAAATAATTCAATTCAAGTCTATGTAGGAGTAGTAGGACAAAATAATGTCATTGAAAGTCACTACTAGAGGTTCCAGAAAAGAATGTCTTTAGTTGCAAAAAGTAATTTTAGTTATCCAAAACAGCTTAACTTTTAATTATGTCCAAAAAGAATTAGACAAGTTACAGTTACAATTAACCATTTTATAAAAGTAACTAATTGATAGTTACCGAAAAAGAACTAAGTAACTAATTACTCTCCAGCTCTGAACCAATATTCCTCTAAACCATTATATTAAGCAAAGCTAATCAGTAATAGATGATTTCGAGCTAGAACTTATAAATATGAATTTCAAAATAAATACAATAAAAGTATTAATGTATAGGAATTTGTTATAACATAATCTGCTCATAGTTTTCTAGGAAAACCTAAATCCCAAATTGTGCTTTTAAAACCACAGGTTGGCACCAAGGTTAGTAGTTACCATCGTATCATCATATGATCTGCCACTTCTAAATAATGGTTATAATTACATGATTGCGTCTAATACAACGTGCGTCGAGGAGTGAACGTACATTTCAACCACAGTTTGTTACACCAATAATAGTGTAATCCATTTTACTTATTTTTTTATAGAACAAATGAAAAGGCTCTTTTTACTGTTTTTAAACATTTTAAAATTATTATTTATGATATATGTTGAGAAATATATTTTCATCAAAAGGAAGAAGTATATGTTTGTCTTGGATATAATGATCTATTTCCTATATAGATACAAGGATAAAAACGAAATTAGAAAACTACAATTTATTTCGTCATTGGTACTTATCTTTCTATTGTATTATTTGTTATTTTCATTAAATGTTTATGATATTCTCCTCAAGATAAAAAATGAATAATATGTTGAATTAAAAAAATATTACGTTTAATTAAATTTTTCTACCAATTTTTATCCAGAGATGATTCATAGACTCTTGAGGAACGTTATCTTCAAAGTAGTCAAAATTTGCCAGTCATTAAATTTATTTATATATAGTATCATTTTATACTCGTGAATGTATACATATTTTCACATCAGGGGGTGTGACGATTTCTAATTGCTCTTTTTTTGGTGGTATTAATTAATAGTAATAAACTTTATTGTTTAAGTTTTTTTTTTTATACAAAAATAACAAATTGGAGAAAAGGAGCACCTAAATTAAGAATAATTTGTATTGTGTTCCTGTCTTATGTTCTTATATACATATAATAAGTATTGTATAGGTAGGGTATAACGATTTTTTTTTACTTATTTTATTTGTTTATTCATTCGCGGAGAAGGGTGAAATCCGGAATATAGTCTTGCAACTGGAGTATATCAGAGTTCTACAAAGGTCTTTATATTTTTTATAGTAAATTCTTTTATATGTTTTATAAACTGTTTTATATTTTTCATATTTCTAATATTTTGCAGGATGATATTGTAATACTTTGGTCCTAGGTATGTTATAAATTTCTGACAATGAGATTTTTTGTATGCATTTTCTTCTATTTTTTTTTCCGGTTATTGATCTGGTAGTGTGTTTGTGCTGTATTAGTTTTTTATCGAGATGTACAAAAATAATTGCTTGCATAATAAAAAGTTGTTTTAAACTGAACAGTTTTATCTCTTAATAAAGTTTTTCTGTTGAATACCTACGGATCTTTTTAAAAATTACTTTAATAATATAATTTTGACTTATACAAAGTATATTTAATGTAGTGTCGTATGTTCCACCTCATATTATGATTTCATATCGAAATATATACTCTGCCAAAGCCTTATATATTATATTAGTTAACATGCTATTATTAAAAATATTTCTTAGTTGATAAAATACTGGTATCAAGGATCTAATTTTTGAGGTTATATATTCAATGTGCTTTTTCCATCGCAGGTGTTGGTCAACTATAATATCTAAATATTTAAAGTGAGAGACAGATTGAATATTTATATTATATTGACAATTTTCATAATTTCTTTGGATCCATGTATTATTATGTAAAGTGATATTTGTAATATAGTTTTCACCAACACCTGAATCTGAGAAAGTAACAAATTTTGTTTTATCATAATTTAGTGTAAGCAAATTTTTGTCAAACCGCATTCGAACCATACTTACACCACTAGACGCTTTTTTATTTACTTTCTTCCAGGTACTGTCCCTGAATAACAATATCGTATCATCGGCGTAAGAGACATATTTAGCCCCCACATCAATTGAGAATAAATTATTAATGTATACTAAAAACCGTATTGGTTCAAAAACAGTACCCTGGGGACCCCATTTTTGTGATAAGTGGCTCACTTAATGAATCTGAAATTTTAACATGTTGGGTCCTGTTTATCAAATAGCTTTTGATTACTTCTAGTGGCAAACCTCGTATTCCATAGTACTGTAGTTTGTTAATTAAGATATCGTAGGACACAGTGTCAAAGGCTTTGGCAAGGTCTAAAAATATTGCAATACATTTTTTTTTTTCGTTTATAGAATTGTTTATATAATTTATGATATCATATATTGCTAATCCTGTATTCTTGTTTTCTCGGAAACCATACTGACTTTTTGATAATAATCCTAAGCGTTCTAAATGAGCTACTATTCTCTTTTTTTAATCATTATTTGTGCCTTCACTGATGTCCGAACTCTGCATCATACAAATATTTTTTAAATGGCGTGACTGACTTCTTGTTAATGTCGATAGTCATTATATTTTCAGCAAAATCATATATACTAACACATAGGGTGTAATTAGTTTCATGTCATTAAAAAAAATGGTAGTATGGCCAGGCAAACAGAAATCCTTATGTAATATTGAGTCTAAAACCTGTAGTTTTGGGGAAAAGAAATAAACAGGAATTTTAATAAAACTGGTTGAGAACTTCTGGTCAGATAGTACTCATAATATTGACTAAGTAACGGCTCTCGGACTACGCCAAGTCTTCTTCTTACCCAAGAACCGTAAACAGAGGAAGGATAGTCAGTTCCCTATGCTGCAACGTTCGCCACTTGCGGGCAAAGCTGTGACGTCATGACGAGACCTAAATCTGTAATTTACGTTTCTGGCATTGCCTCTCTGTGTTTAGTTATTAAGTTTTGTCTACTTATTTACTAATTTTCTTTTGTACATCTCATATGTACATCTTTGTGTGTGCTTTATACGTTTCTTTTAGTTATAAAAACATTCTTGATTAGTGAAATTGTGTGCAGAAACAGGTACATACTATTGCTTGCACTATTTGGACCTTTATGGGATTAAAAGACAATTATAATTATTAGTGTTCTATGATGATTTTGTATATATTATAGAAGGTAAAAGGAGCTTAATAATTCATTTATTAGATATTTTTATTATTCAAATAGAAGAAAAAATGAAGAAACATGCCTGGGGATATAGGAGAAATTGTTGAATTACGAAATCATTTTCTTAAAATAAAAAATTATGAAAAAATTTCACTATACGAAAAAGCTGCGGTTTTTCAATGCCTTAAAGATTATTCATATAGAAATTTTCCGAGATATAGCGAACTAAAAGCTGGTACGGTCAAAATCTTCTTGAAAAGTGACACATCTTATTAATATAACTTAACAGATCTTCAATACTGTTCAACATAAGCTACTCAAATTTCAGTGGTTAGTTTACAACAAACACATAATTAGCACATAATATTTCAATTGCTTAAAATATTCCGTTTTTGACATATTTGTAGGTAATATGAAGCATCTCCAAAGATAACAGAATGAAGACACGTTTCTTTAAATACTAATGAGGGGGTTGAAAATAAAAAAAATAAAACTAACACGTATAGAATTGATACTCCTTCAAACCACTTCATCTTAATGTTTTAACATAACTTATTCAACTTTCTGTGAATAAGTTCCAATAAACACATATTTTTTCCGTTCCACCGTTTTCTGAGATATTAGTGGTTAATATAATGGCTCAATACATTTAAGTCGTATATTATTAGTACGAAATGTTGGTATCGCAAATATCCGTCCAATATCTTTTTTCTAAAATCAATACCATGCATACATAAAAATTTTCAACAAAAATTGTCACTTACCTTCAACATATGTCACGGAGTTATGGACGTCTTCAAAGAAACTAACATAGGAAATAAAGAGTAGAATTTGTAAAGTACCAATAAACAGTATAATTTTCCTCCTATGCATTATTTCATTAGTATCCACATACACTGGAAAATGTATAATTGCTTATATAAGTATTATTCGTCTATAACACAGATTCTTGATATACCTTATCTGAGGTTACAATTTTGAATGGGTTGGACGATAACGAGTCAACAAAAAGGGGGATAGTAATAAAAATCTGTAAGTACGTTAACACTGGCTACGATAAATGGATGATATAACATGTTTGTTGCAACTTTGACGTGAAAATGTTTCTACTAGCCAGAATTATTGTGACTAGTGTTGCTTTATGTGCTGTTATCTGAGAGACCACTCTAGATACAATATTGTATTAAACAAAGTGCGTCTGTTTTTTTATTTAAAAAGTTTTTTAAGTTCTGGGTTCATATTAAGAGAGTTATTAGTAGGCCAAAAAATTACACCTAGTTTTGGAGAAAGATTTCTTAGGAGAACAAAGAAAGATAAGGTAAAAAAGGTATATATTTTATTTTTCACTCTGTAGCTTGAAAATTATTATTAATATCATGAAAAGCGTTCAATATTTTTTTATTTACTCTTTTAAATAGAAAATGAACCCTGTCCAATCTCTCTACGGTGTGCTTAATTTAAAAAAAAAAACATTTTCCAAAAATGTCTCATTACTATTATATTTTGCCAAGCTAAACTTTGCAGATCCGGATATGAAAAATTGATATAACATCCATGAAACAACACTCTACGGACCTACGATATGTGTAAAAGTCGAATACATTCAATATTTCTTGAAGCCGATATTTTTCCAAGAAACTTTTCGGACAGGTCAATTTTAATCTTTAATTTTCTAATGATAATTACTTTGTTTTCCATCTCTACGCGCGCCGCCACCTCGACTTTTTTTTAAATGGCAACCTACAATTTATGATAACTCAAAAGGAAGTTATTTTCATAAGCTTTTCACAGAAAATTTGATTCTACTGAAGGGCTTCTGATGTAATTGGAAAGAGGGTATTATGATGATTATTCTTATTTTACCTCTATATCCAGTGGAAGTATAGTAACGCAAAAGAAATTTGAAAAAAATAATTTTTGTTCAAATAGGCTTAAAATGTCATAAAACGTCGAGATTTTAAGTTTAAGTGAAAAAAAGATGTCTGTCGGTCTGTCTGTCTTGTAACTTTTTGTGCGCACGATTACTCTGTAATCGTTTAAGATATTGACTTAAAATTGAGTACACGTATATTAACATAATCTGGAGCTAGTTTATATTTTGATCTTATTTCGTCGAAGGATTGGGAGGTAAATTGAAGTAAATGGGGGTAAATATGTAAATCAAGCACGTAAGAGTCCATAAAATTGATATTCAATAAATATAAGAGAAGTTAAGGTCTCAGAAAATTTTTTGGCCTTGCCACCTCCATTACCACCACGGCCTATTATTAAACGAGGTGTAAAAAAAAATAAAATTGTGATTTAGTGTGAGTACAACAAACAACGGCCTCAATTGTTTTTACTTCATCCACCCTTAGTACCACCACTACTGATGTGACATATCGTTTTATGGGTGTTTCGGGTAGACGATTTCAAATATTAATAATAATAATAAAAATAATATTTATTTCCCATATTTGAATTTTAACAGTTTTTACGATATTTATTCAACACACATACAAATAAACTTAAATTTAAACTCGGTGTATAATTTTGAACCCTATTTTTTCTTAGCAAATATGAAGATAACTGTATATAAAAAGATATAATGGTAAATAAATAAACGAAGTATCCCACTAAAGGTAAAACCTTGAGGCGTGGGATATACAAGTTTATTAATGAGTGGTGATAAAATGCAGGTAGGTCATGCAGTTTTTACTAAATAAGTTAGTGACAATAATTTCTGCTAATATTCTGTCATTTAGTGGTCCTAGTTTAATGTTATTATTTGATCTCACATACTATGTTTCACAATATATTCATTCATTTGTTGCCTGGTTATATTTGACATACATTTTTTTATTTTATTTTTAAACAGATTAATTGAGACGAGGATTTTATTTTCAGGGGGGGGGGGGGGCAGGTTATAAAGTTTGAGTCATAAGTATATGTAATCTCTTTGTAAAATATTTTTTTCGGGTTTAGATATTAATGTAGAGTTTAATTTATATCTCGTGTTATGATCGTGTTCAATGTTTTTTAATTCATGTTTGTTACAATGCTACCTAAGAATGACTCTATAAAAGAACAGCTGAAGAGGGACATATATTTTAGCTTCTAGATATAGATGGTCAGTTGGGTATGTATACGGTTTTTTGTATATTACTTTTAGTACCAATTTTTGTATGATTTCAAGTTTATGTACATAAATCTTTGATGACCCGCCCCAGGCTATTATGCTCTAGTTAATATGACTATCAATTAATGCATGGTATAGTATACGCATCTGTTCAATTTCAAATATTTGCGAGAAATACTTGAACTTGTAGAAGATGCAGCGGATCTTTTTTATTAGGAGAATCAATGTATAAGCATAAGTATTTGATATTCCCAACAGAACTTATATGCATCTCTGGAGAGATTGTCAGTTTCGTGTATTATGGTGAATATTTTGAAAAAGAGGTGAAGAGAATGTAATGAGTTTTTTTGAAATTTATTGTAAGTAGTCGCATATTAAACATTGTACTATATGGTTAAAATATTTTTCTGCTATATTTTTTAGAGTGTTCAGTTGCCCGCTTTATTGTAAGTAGTCGCATATTAAACATTGTACTATATGGTTAAAATATTTTTCTGCTATATTGTTTAGAGTGTTCAGTTGCCCGCTTTATATAAGATAGCAGTATCATCAGCAAAACTCACTACATCACCCTCCAGCTGTAACTTGTAAAAATCACTGAGATATATATTGAAGAGTACCGGCCCCAGTACAGTTGCCTGTGGAACTCCATATTTTATGGTTCTAGTTTCACTTAAAGTGTCGTTAATTCTTACGCATTGCTGTCTGCGCATTAAATAACTTTCCATCAGTTTATATGGAGTTCCTCAGAGGCCAATGCTCTCTAATATTATATTATTAAAGTTCAATAAACAATTATTTCCACATAGTGCAGTGCAAATATAGTGCAGTAGTATAGTATAGTCAAAATGTGTTTCATTGTGAGAGATTCGGATAGAAAATATAGATGTGAAAGTAGTGATTCATTAGGCAGCGGTTTTTTTATTTTAACTGCCATCGGTGGTAGCTGCAATAATATTATATAATTAATAAAAAATAATAGAAATATCGAAATTAATGATCTTTTGAGCTGCTAAGCCAATTTAAAACCCTTTCGCTGCGCAAAGCGGTTTCACGTAATTCTCATGTGGTGCGCAATAAATTGACCGCTTGCGAGTATACGCGCTTGGAGCACGCAGATCCGATATTACGTTACTATTTGATTTGGTTTATTGTATGCATGGTCTATTATTATATATAAAATTGAAAGAAAAACAAAAACCAAGTGCTCTAGTTTCAATAATAATAATTTATTTTTTTTAAATGGTTAAAAACAGTACAAGTAAACATAAACATAAAAACAAAACAACATTCTTATCAAAAATATTAAGGTACAACAGAAACTTGTGTAAGTATATAAAAATGTATTAATAGAACATATACGCGTGTTAAATCGCTTTGAGCAGTCTGAACCAATTTAAAAACGACAGGCGAGTTAACACGCTTGGAGCACAGTGGGCCCATTTATTTTTCGCGCGTATACACGCTTTGAGCAGTGAAAGGGTTAAATGAAAAAATATTTTTATAGATTTTTAGCTCGTTTTTTAGTCATCATATCATTCTAACACACTCGCTATATTTTTTGGTAAAATCTTTAAATAGTATTTCACAGCATATATTTATTTGAAATCGACAAAAATGTTTTAAAATATGACATATTTTTCTAAATTTCTTTTTGTCCCCATATTCTCCTGGTACTATTATCATATTTTTTTTATAAATCATTAAACACTAATTTAAAAATATAGTTATAATGGATGAAATTAAATAATGTTCACATTTGGTCACTATTATTTATAAATATGCTATTTATAAATATTAGGTATATTTTAATGCTTAATTAAAATTTTTCCCATTATCAAACACCTTTCCAAGTTTTGAGCAAGTGTGCTCCAACTATATCCACAACACATATATTTTGTTTTAATTTAAGTCGGCTCAGCCTTTCAAAAGATATGAATTATTTTCCATATTATTAACATTTCTTAATACACCTTAACAGTTAAATAATAAGGGCTAATATTTGATAAAATTGAAAGTGCCACTGATAGCAATTTATATAAAAAAATTAACATAATCCGCGGACGGCCGATTGGCAGTTCTTATCCTTTTGAGTAAAGCTCTAACTTATGACCTTACGAAAAAGTTTTTTAAATACATTTTTTCTGAAAAAAAAAATGTTATAATTTTTAACAATTACCACCAAACAAATAGAAACGAATATTACATTGCAATATATTTTTTTACAAGTAGAGTTGCTTTAATTTCCATTAATATGCGATTAACTGAAACTCAAAGAATGAAAGTGTTAATAATGATTAGTTAAGGCAATAAGCCTCCGCTGTGGAATGATTAAAAATTTTATAGAAAATTGAATTATTCGGCGAAGAGCATAGCAATACGTCTAGTTTGCCATGTAAAGGGCTCCGTAGGAAAACTAATATCCTATATAAAACATCCAAAAATTGTTATAAGATAAGAACTGTGATATCTCGTAAATTGTTTGAAATTATCAAAAGATTTATTTGTTGTTTATAAGCTCATAGAGTTCTACTATGATTTCTTTTCAAATCTCTGGGTCCTGTGCTTTGTCAAATAAAGATCGGCGCTAAATTTCACGCCCTACTCAAACACTACCGCATAATTTCAAATTTTAAATATAAAAAAAATGTGATGAACTCTACTTAAAAAAGCTCTTTTCAATGATATTACAAGTGGATACATGAAAAAATTTATTTTAATTATAACATAACTGTTTGAGATTTCCAAATCTAATTTATTAATAGTCTCGACACGTATTATTTTCATTTTTTGGTAATGTACTAAAAATAGGCACATTGTCGTCCACTACGAGTGCATATTTCAAATTTGAAAAAAATATGAAGAATTATTCGAAAAGACGGACAGGACAGATCACCGTAAACAATAAGCTCCTAAAATCATTTATTTGACATAAATTGTTCACAGGAATATTTTATAGGTATGTTGGTATTATGAATTCTCCAGGGGATTCTTCCATCCACTATGGCAAGGTTGCTTGATTTTTTCTTTTTTGACAGATTACTAACCAACAGGTGATCTTCAGTTTATTGAAAGTTATATTAATATAAGATATTGTAATATTATTTTTTTTATGTATTTTATAGATCTTCTTTAATAAACTAAATGACAGAATTTCGTTTAGCTGAAGTTTTTTTAATTGAAAAGAATCGTTTTTTTACCACAAGTGATATAATGAAAAGCGTAAGTATATTAACTTCCGTTCAAACTAGCACGGACACAAGTCTAAGTAGGTAAAAAATGCCAAAATTTAATGAATCAGATATGGGAAACAACTACTGACACTGGCGTAACGTCTCGAGGACTATAAACTTGGTACCTCTTCTTGTCCAATTGTTACAAAATATCATGTCATCATCTCTCATGTTAGAAAATATGTTGTGTAATTTAGCAATTCCATCTATGGAATCGGAGTTATTAAAAAACGTTAATTTTGAAAGAGTTATTCACCTATTATTGTTGTTTTTCATAAATAATATATCATTGTACTGTTTGTTTCATCTTTTTTTAATTATGTTTGTATTCACAATGATTTTTCTTCAAAGGGCAGCAAACAACTATTCAACAAATTGCTACAACAAACTTACATGATAGGCATGTTAAGATAATAAATAAGAAATTAATAATAAATAAATAATTTTATTTACGTTATCGAAGTTTATTAGAGAAATAACATGTTTACTAATAAGGAACGATTTACTTATCTAAAAAAGCAAAGAGAACAACTTTTGTTCTAAAAACATACAAGTTTTGAAGAAAACGTATCAAAAATTATTTCGTGTCCACTTCACTTTAGGGTAGTTAGTAAATAATTATGTATGGTTTAATAATAACATATTCTTTCAATTATTGTAGAAACAAATGTTTGCATTTTGTTTTAAAATAAATAGATAAAAACTGCGGCCTCAGGATCATAGTAGTGAAAATATCGCTTTTGATGTACCAAGGATTTTCCTGAACCTACGTTGTGAGTTTGATAGGACACTATTTATCAAGATAACCAATTAATTGACTTTTTACGTATATTTCTAACAGGTGAGGTAAAACCGGCAATAATGAAATACATAGGACGATAGTTGTTTACACTTTCTTTAGAAACTTTTTTAAAAATGGGAAATATTCCACTTTTTATAGATAAGTTAAATAAATATAGCAAAGGCTTAATCGATATATTAAGATCTTTCAATAAAGTAATGGCCATTTTATCAAACCAGATGACTTTTTATTTTCCGTTGGTTCCGTTATTTCAAGCAGGAGATAAGAGTTTTCAATATTGACATTAGTGGTCTAAGTGACCAATATCACAAGCAATGAGTCCTTACTATTTTGCATGTAGAATAGCACCTAAAGGAAAATGCGGGTACTTTGGGATACCTTGTACAGGGTGGACCAAATTAAATGGGATTTGTGGTTTTCTCTAAAACTATGGCAGATAAACAAAAACCAATATGGGTGTCCTGAGCTCGATTTTCGATAAGCAAACAATGGCGCAGCGCGAGCTACAGAGCGTTATTAGAAAATTGGCATTTGTGGAAGACCTCTATATTTCAACTACCAAGTGTCGAATCGACAATCGAGTAACACATTTTTAATGCACTTATTTGAGTAGAATCCGTTGCTGATAAGAAGAAAATTATGCATGCCTCAGTTTTCTTGATATAGACATAACTTATATATTTTTAAATGGAATACCCTATAAATTATTTCATTATTCGATCACAACTTAAATTAGCTATCTAACTATATATCATATGTTATATTTATCTCTAGAAAAAGTGGTTAATTTTTAGAAGATATAAATATAAATATTTTTAGATATCCCGAAAAGAGACAGTCAGACATAAAATATTCAAAAGGTTACAACAAAATTTAAAAGAGTTTGAATTATTTGTAAAACCTTCAGCAAAAATATATAATAAAGTAGGTAGAGATGCTGTAGAAAATATTGTTGTAGAAACTGTAAGAGAAAATCCTAATATATCGTCTCGCGAAATACAGAAAAATTTAATATCCAGGTATTATATCCAAGTTTCTTACAATTAAAAGAATGTTGATATTATATTTGCACTCCTCTAAAGAAAAGATTGTTCATAGAACTTTGAAAAAAATGTATCCTTTGGTTCTTGTTCACACCTTAAATCACATTTTTATTTTCTTACCACCTTTAATAATGGGGTGAGAGTGGAAATGGATGTGATGGTGGGGGGTGGCTAATACCAAAAAAAATTGAGGCCTTGGCTTGCAATACACTAAATCTCAATTTTATGATAGATAAATAGATATTTATTTGTTTCCAAATTACAAGATAACCCTCAGGGGTGTGGAACATATATCGAATAGAAAAAAACATGTGTAAGTATTTTACAAATAATAATGTGTAAATTACTCACAATAAACATACAAAGAACTAGGAACTTTTTTATTTTAACATTAATTGATTATATTCTACATATTATTTTTTTTCTTTATCACAAATCAAATTAAATCAAATCAAATTTATTTTAAATTAGTAGTTACAGTTATGCGCCTGAATCAGATCCCGGTCCAGAGCCGACCACACAACCACGACGCGCAGCGTGTGCGGTCGGGTGAAGCGGGTCTGAATTCGGTTAAAACGACAGATATTGGGAGGGGGTTAGAACTCCTGCTTAACGTGAAAAGTTTAAATCTAACAATTTGTGAACATAACTAAAGGGGAAGTTTTAAAATACTTAAAGCCACATCTGGTGATTTTTGTTTAATGCGCGCACATCGCGCACTGTTTTTAGAGAAGTCTGGTTGTTAATACGGGAAAAAGTTCAACGAAAAAACCCGTTCGAACTAGTGACGTCCTTCGTCCGATGGTCAGCCTGCCTCCGGAAAGGTAGGGTGGGAAGGAAGTTGTGGTTTAAAAGGTTTTGATTTTCAAGAGGTTAGTGGTCGTGAGGGGATTTTGAAAAAGGAACAGAAAAGGACAAAAGGACAAAAATTAACAAAATCAACAAAAAGAAGACGAATAGAAGGAATGGAAAGGGGTTTGAGGGTAATGGGTGGTGAAAAGTAAAAGGTGGTGAAAGGGAAGTTGTGGTATAGGAAAGTTTTGGCTACGGAGGTTGCTGAAAGATAGGCAACGTCTGGTATGGTAGGGCGTGTCTTATATCGAAAAGTATGGCATTATGCTGTCTGATTCGTGTTATATTGCGGGTTAGTGGACTATCGCCCAGTTTGAATTGACAGAATTTGTGAGATATTTCCTGGACGAAGTCCGCTAGTGGGGTTATGTCATGGCAACGTGCGTAGAGATCTTTGAGGGAGGTGTACCTACCGGAGTCTGAAATGAGGCGCATAAATTTATGTTCTAAAACTCTAAGTTTCCGCATTATCGTGGCCGGGATGCTGCACCACACCGGCGCTGCGTATGTGATGGCCGGCCTGCTCACCATCGTATACAACAATTTCTTATTAGTCCTGTTTAGTCCACTACCTCG
This sequence comes from Rutpela maculata, assembly GCA_936432065.2. NCBI lineage: Eukaryota > Metazoa > Arthropoda > Insecta > Coleoptera > Cerambycidae > Rutpela > Rutpela maculata. The sequence continues at coordinate 269,890,212 of OW386285.2, forward strand.
CGCCAAAAGTGGATACAGACTCCTGGACATGGAGTAGACCTTTCGTACAATTTCGTTAATGTGAGTGTTGAACGTCAGTCTTCTGTCCAAGTTCACCCACAGATACTTCACGCACCTTTTGATTGAAATTTGGCGACCCCCGATCGAAATTGGTGTTAAAATGCGGTTATCTGTGAACCGGCGCGTGAAGAGTATGGCCTCCGACTTTTCGGCGAATAAAATTAATACTTCTGAAGCAAAAAAAAAATAATTGAGAGCCAAGCTAAAAGTAGTAGTATATTTTTTTGATTATTGACTTCCAAATGAGTAGGAATCAAGTGGCTTCGCACTTATTTTTTTTTTGTGTGCCTGTGTTCATTACCTAGATTTATATTTTTAAGCATCTTCTCCCAATTTGACCTTGACGTAATTTTTACACACGATAATTATGTTAGTGTCAAATAATATATATTTTTTTGGTAGGTGTCACCCTCAAAAAATAAATACTTTTTTTTATATACTAAATGACGTAATGGGAATGTAAAAAAAATGTAAAATATAAAGCTATTTTATATCAACATCTCCTATTAATTTCAATTAATTATCTTCAATAGTTTTGAAAAAAATTAATTTTAAAGTTGAGGGTTGTTACCCCCATAACTCTGCTAATATAGGGGATGGAGGTTTATTGTATATTTTTTGAGCATTCCTAGTCATAAGCAACATTCATGTGAATGAATAGTCCAATAAGCCACTGGGCCCAATTCCATATACTTAACTGGCTTTCTTAAGACAGCCGCATATTTTACGTTTTTCGATTTCCCTCATTCTCTTCTTTCCAAAAATAGATAGTTTATATATGGTTATCTACAAAAGCATCTGAATCACCAATTTCTAATTCGCATGAAAGAGATATTTCCTGGAAGTTGAAAATCAGATAATTATATAAAACATTATATTTTCAGAAGAATCGTAAGGTCCGGCTAAACCAGACGACGGATTTAGTAATGGGCACTTTTCGAATAGGTACTTTTAATTTGCTGACACATGCACTGCGTAAATTCAACTTAATTTTTTTGTTGGAGGAAAAAATTTTGAAGGAACTTCTAATATATTCTGATATCAAATTCATATTTCTTCAAAAATTTTACATAACCACATTTTACTTTTTTCAACAATAGCGAGAAGATGGGTTAGCGTTTACATTGCACTGCTCTGTATAAAATCAACCTTGTGAATATGATATATGATGCATTTTATTCTGTGCCACCATTTATATTGGCCCAAATTAAAAACTATTACTATTCTTTACTTAAATAGGAAAGTATTTATTTATCTAGAAGGTGAACTCATAATTGTTAAAACGTTTGAAATAAATATTATTAAGTAATAAATACTATTTTTTAAGAAAAACTCTAAGCCCTTATTTTGAGCAGATCACCTGATAAATAATATTAGATAATCGTCCAGCAACAGACAATAATTCTACTTTGATTACGCATACACATTTTTCCTCTATACTCGTATAAGTGTATTACTTACAGACAAATAATTATTTTGCGTGACGAAAAACTAACTCAAACTCAAAAAAATATAGATAGAAGCACCATTAAAAAGACTTTGGATTCAAGGGGGCCAGAAGCCAGTTGAAAAACTAGCAAACAATCAAATAAAACAACTGTGTAAAATGTTAAAAATACAATCATGCTCAACCGGTTACTCCCGTCCGGAGCTAATCAGACAAAAGTTTTTTTTTAATTTATTTTGCTTCATTTTACAATATCTGAGAACATAGCTTGAATCAAATGATTAATTATAAATTATTAAATAGGACGCTCAGAAATTTGCTTCAAATTTAATAGAATATTGTATTGTCATCAGACATACAGTAGTGGCAGCCAAAGATCTTGTGTCGATCTCCATAATAAGATAGAGTGAAATATAAAGAGCAAAATAATGTACGCGAAAGAGAGCGATATAATAACAACGATGCCAGGCACTTGTGTATATTAAGAGTTCCGCCTAGAGGAGATAGAGTCTCCTCTTACTGTCCCTCCTACAGCTTGAGACGTTTACGATGAAAACAGCAGTTGTACTTGTCTTTCTGATTTCTCCCCTTTCCAGATCACAGTCATTTTAGGTGGGGATGTCAAAGAGAATACTCTGCAGTAATGGGATAAAGTGGGGTAAAAAGAAAATGCGAAATCGGATGAAATCCAATTATTGATTAATACGGCTTTATTTGCAATTGGTTTCTTGTTAAAATAATTTAATTAACAGTAGTTTATAGAAACATCATGATTTGTTAAATTTATTTAGATTTATGCTGCGTATTTTAACATGGCGTAAAATAATTTACGTTCCCCAATCTCCCCCAATGTCAAATCTCGGCATGCTTTACCGGCAACAGGTCAGAAGCTCCTCCCACAATCCTCACGTCAGGGTTACCGTTTTCAATTAACCGTATTCTACCAACATTCCGATCAGAATCTACAAAAATCTACTAACCTAAAATTAAATTCTACTAAAAACTACCGCTATCTGGTGTCGGGTGGAAATTTTATGAAACATTTAATTCCTGCCTAGTGGAAACCTATAAATTAATGTTTGCGAGTTAACATCGCTACCGCTAGATGGAGCAGTATTACTTTTAACAAACAATAAAAATAAGAGGACTCATGAAAACTAAACATTTATTCAAATAAAACAGAAAATAAAATGAAACGTTTATAAAAATTAGAAGTAAACAAAAATATTAAAACATTTTGAACGAAAAATTCATACTTAAGTACCTACCTTGCACGGTCAATCCTACCTTGTACCAAGGAGGTTGAATAAATAAGGAGTCGCCATAAGAAGCGGAATGTGGCAGCACATTCCTCATTTTAGTATGATCGAAATGTCAACAAAACGTGCCATGTATCTTAGATTAATATTATTATAAAATAAATGTTTTTGGTAAAAAATAGTGTTTTTCGCCATAACATATGATTTCGTGTCCGCCAAGTAGCTGTACAAATCAAAGTAGTATCGATAAGAAGAAATGTTTTGGAATCACTTTTCATAGGTTAAAACAGGTTTGTACTCAAAAGATATATGTTGAACCTATTTTCTATTTATTTTAGATTATATTATATTATATTTGCTTGAAATGTGAAACCGTCATCTCATTCATTACTCTACTGGCTTAATATATGGTAGTGTCAATGTATAAAGTCAACTAACATGTTTCTCCTCAAGTGCTGTATAAACTTTTTTTTAAATCAGGACCTGGCGAGCTGTTCATGACAGTATGATCACAAGCCACGCCTTCTGCGGCCGTTTCTCACTGTAGGATATAAGCTTTATGGCTACTCCTTATTTATATTCTACCTCCATGCCTTGTACTTATCAGGCGCGGATTTAGAAAATTCTTGTGGGAGGGGGGGTCGCACTTTTAAACTAAATATATGATTCGACATCTATCGGAGGAAGACTGAACTTACCTAAATGACTGTAGCAGTTGTCTCTATAGATATTTGATTGAGTTCGGTGCTATTCGATGAGGTTACTAGCTTAAATTATCATAGATGGCGATAAAATATAGTTTCTAAACTGGTATTCAGAAAATCTACTAAAATCTACTAAAATTATTAATTCTACTAAAATTCTACTGCCCACCCTCATTTTTCTTGAAAATCTACTAATTTAGTAGGCAATCTACTGCAAACGGCAACACTGCCTCACGTGCGTGCCTCCCGTTCGGATGTCTGAATTAAACAGGCAGGCAAATATGGGCGTGTTGTTTTTTTTTATCCATAGTTCATCCATGTCCTCAAAACATAGTCTTTGCCTAATTATGAAAAAATGACAGAAACAGAATGAGTTGACGCAAATGTATCACTAAGAAAATTCAGTTAAAGAGGAAGGATTATCTTGACGACTAAAAGTAGCTAGAGAGAAAAGTGGCAACAGTGTAGGTTAATCTCTTTCTTTTCAGCATATTATTTGTCCATTTCTCTTCTCTTCTACCTTACATTGGCATCGACTCAATATTTTAACATGCCACTACTGTATGTAGGTGTGCAATATTTCAACGACAGAAGTGGATGAAAAATTAATTTCGAAAATTTTGACCTACAGACTGATTTATGAGCCAAAAAAATAGGTAATTATTTTTGATGCATGAGTCGTAAAGTCTACGATAGTTTATAACAGTCACGACCCACGCTTCTATAATTGTAAAATATCTAAGGTATCATTAAAAAATATTATTTTTTCTTTTTATTACATTTTGATAAACGCTTTTTTTAATATTTTTTACCTATTTTATTTTTAAATTTTTAGTTATTAGTATAGTTAGTATTAGCTTTAGTCATTAGTATTAGTATAATGTCTGATCCAGACACATGAAAACCCCGAGATATCGATTTTGAGTCGAATCAGACAATTAATAGCTCGTCCGCCATATTGACGCTGCAATTCTGATCTTCTATTTTAGACAAAAAAATCGTAATTTGCGGTCTTGAAAACCTCCAGATAACGATTTTGATTCCAATCGGATCATACACTGCAAAATCTCCCACCATCTTGATTTTTTAATTTTTGAAAACAAATTCGTAATTCGTGATAGTGAAAAACCCCAGATACCGATTTTGAGTCGACTCGGGTCATAGACAGCAAAATCTTCCGCCATTTTTTTGGAGCTACAATCTTGAATTTTTAATTTTTGATCAAGAATTCGGAACTTGCATCCTGAAAACCTCCAAATATCGGTAATGAATAGAATCATTTTGGAACCGCCATCTTGATTTTTTCTGATATAAACGTGTTAAAGTGTATTGTCACGGGAACCATGTACGCGTGTCAATTATCAAGTTGATCGATCAGATATGTGGAAGTAGGTAAAATTAGCGTCACAAAATTTGACCTCTACCGACAGACAGACAAACAAAAAAGTGAAGTTAAATAAAAGCTTTTAATAAAATCATGTTGTTGAGGCTACGTAGAGGCATTTTTTATTTTTGTTTATTTTAAATTTGGCCTAATTTAGAAATAGCTGTCGGCACTATGGTCTAGCTGGCAATTTGCGTAACAGTAGGCAGATGAGTGGGGAAGTAGGTAGACAAGATATAGTAGGATAAGGGTAGTTTTTAAGAGTCACACACAAGCTTTAGAACATAATAGTTTACATCCATTATACAAGTCCGAGATTACAGTAAAGCACAAGTGTTCTAAAATTACAAGTTCTATTATTTCCATCCTTTACCGTAATTAAAACAGTGGGACTATAATACAGTCGAGTACAAGCGGTCCTTCGAAGAGTACAGACCCTTCACATGTAAAAAAATGTGTACGCTAAAATGTTTTCTTAAAATTTAACCTCCACACTTTAAAAATTTGCAATTTCATGTCAGGTAAAGAAAGGATATCGAGTGTTCCTTCACCCATCTCAGTTTAAAAGAAATCAGAAATCAAATGTTTAAATTAGTTTCAATGGAATCGAATCATCAATTTTCTCTACCAAGTAATTTGGTATAAGTGCTCTAGCCACGTAGAATTTTATATATATTTTAGAACGAAAATTTGGAATAGCAGCAATGGGCCTTGTGGGATCAAGTTCATTACAAGAATAAATAAATTAAAAAAAAACATTTTAAAAACAATGGTTTTATTATAAAACCAAATTGCATTAAAAAGTAGAAGTTTTTTTTTCACTGATTATAAGCTGATCAGAATGATTTCCAACTTTATAAACAAAAAATTATTGGGCGCTTTAAACTTGATATACGTTTACACCTTAATGGTGTTCTATTTACAAAGTTGAAAATTATTTTCAGCTCATAATCAGTGAAAAAAAAATTTCTACTATTTAGTGCAATTTGGTTTTAAAATAAAACCATTGTTTTTAAGTTTTTTTTTTAATTTTTTTTATTTTTAATTTTTTAGTCTCGTTAATTAAGACTAAAAAAAGTCCTAAATCTTGAGTTTTGTAATAATCAGCTAACCCATTCTATTAAAAAGAATAATCCGCCATCATAGAGCGTCCGCCATATTGGGCTTAGAATGACGTCACGTAGCTTATCGTATTCTACTCGTCAAACCCTTTCATTTGTTACCCATGTTAAGGGGATTGTGAAGAAAAAGGTAAGCCGCCATCTTGGAGCGTCCATCATATTGGATTTGGAACGATTTTAGATATGCTATATTAGTTATATTGTCAAAGCTTCGTGCAAAATTTCAGCTCGTCTGGAGAACGGGAAGTAGGCGAAATTTCAATTACTAGATTTGACCTATGATGACCACTTAACCAGACCTTCTTCACCAATTTATAGAATGTCATAGTGGTTTGAATCCACGATGGCCCTTTTTCTTTACCAGTCAGAGATCATCTAAATCAGCAATATCTCAATAAATGGATTGGTCGAGAAGGTCCTGACCACCGAAGACTCCTGATCTTACACCTCCGGACTATTTTTTATGGGGCTACCTCAGTTCAGAGGTGTACAATGAAGAATTCCAGACTCAGGAAATTTTTATAAATTTTCTTTAACCTATGTGATTTTTATTAGAAATAATCTGGAAATTATTAGTAGGTCAGTAAAAAAACTTATTAAAACGTTCTCAAAGATGTATTAATGCTGAGGGTGTCCATTTTGAAAATATGTTATAATTTTGATTAATTGTATCAATCTGCCAATTATTTTGTTTATTTTATTTAAGTGTTGTGAGTTTTGTTCCTTAATAAATTATTTCTTGATTTTATTTTGTCAGAATAAAATTGGCAATCTTTTTTCCTAATATTTTAATATTTTTTATTTTTTAATATTATTGTTTCCTTCCCAAAAATCACATATCTACTAAGAATATTAGAGTATTGTTCAAAAGGAATATTTTATTATTCTTATTTCAAGATCAATATATTAAGTTGTATGTATTCTTAGAACAATAGAATAATATTTCGAATATATATATTCCTTAGAGGACATTTAAAAATCATTCTTACAATATCTTGTGCTGTCTGGGATTATACATAGGGTGTACGAAATTTCAAGTCAATATAATAAACCGTTCCAGAATAATCGTGTGCTTAAAAATAGTTACAGGCAGATTCATAGATAGAACTTTTTTTCGTTCAAACTTAAAATCAGAACGTTTCACGACATTTTAAGCCTCTATTTCAACAAAAAAGTCATTTTTTTTACCGTACTATGCTTCCACTCCACTGCGTGGATGTGGAAGTAAAACACGTAAGTAGATAATAATATTTCTAATTTGTTCCTATTTGTTATAGTAACTACCTAATTAATTATTCATTGTCAATGAGCATATACGCGACACCTTACCTTTTCCTGCTCTCTTTCTCGATATGAGCGTACCAGGTAACTTGGTCTGAGCTTATTTTAAGGTAGTAAAGATCTTGGGAAATATCATGATTGGCCATGCGGGAAGCTACAGACTCACACTCACACTAACAATTAGAGTTATCGTGTAGATATTTTTGTCACCTTTAGAGGTTCTGGATGTAAAAGAAAATAGTCATAATATTGGCCGACAGCCAGTTGTTGAACTGTGAGGAAAAGTACATATCAACAAAACGAGCTATATGGCACTCTTCTCAGGCAACCAACAATACTAGCTAATGTAAAGAAGGTGAAATTCATGAATATTGGTAGGTAGTCCCGTCTATTTTGAACTTGATTAATAGTACAGTACCTAGAGGTAAAAAATATGTGAAATTTCAGAATAATTTCATATGTAATGATAATTTTTCCTTATGGGTAAAAGATATCGTCTTCAGTTTGTTCATAGTCCGGATATTTGCTCTTATCCTTAATTTGAATATTCAATATTTGAAAAAGTATTACTAATTTATTTTTGAAACATAGTTTTTGGAATCGCTGATTACGAATTTGAAGTCAAAATTAAAAAATTCAAAATGGCCGCTGTAATATGGCGGATGAAAATTTTTTTAAACGGATAAAAAAAATTGAGCATCTAGATGATACTATATATTAACGAAAACAGTATTTTTCAAAAAAAAAAAAAAAAAATGACTGAGCAATTGCAATAACAGAATGGCGACATTTTGTTTAAAAAAATGTGAAAACGCATATTGTATCGGCCATAACTTCTTTATTTTTTGTGATATAGAAACAAACAAGATATTATTTTAAAGATTGATTAATTATCTTTAATTTTGTTCCTTAAAATTTTTGATGGAAGTGTCACATTTTCTAAGATATTCAACATTTTAAACTAAACACTTCATCCTAAAAACGGTCAAATACCGTCTATAAAATTAAATATCTCCGAAACTATCAACCCTACACTAAAATATAAACAAAACAAATTAATTCTCAGTTTATAAGCTTTATTTTTCATGTACACCATATTTTCTCTAAAACTAATAATTCTTGAGATATTTGCAGAGAAACAAGAATGCTATACTTTTATTTAAATCCCTTTACAGTTTAAAATGCATCATTTTTTCTAAAGCAATTGCTGTAAGCTGACGAAAAAATTGAGCATCTAGGTCTATGGGAGTATATTTTTTTCAATTACTGACTATACTTGCATTAACAAAATGGTGACGCTTTTATTAAAAAAATGTTAAAAAGTACACTGTTTCTGTCATAACTCCTTTGTTTTTTATGCTATTGAGGTAAATCAGACAAATGAACACCTTGAGGGACAAACAAATTCATCGATATGTGAAAACGATTACTGTGAAAATTATTATGGGCTACTGTAAACAAAATGAATTGAAGTTTTCTCCATGCATGAATTTATATATATATATATCCAAGGAAACCCCTCACGGGGTTAATTTGTCTGGTTTGCCCGGATAGAAATAGGAATTGGAATAGAATTTGAAAGCCTAATTATCTTTCATCTTGGTTGTTAGCGTTTTTGGCCTAAGCGCTATAGTTTCTGAGATATTTAACATTTGAACTAAGTACTTCGTCTTATAAACGTTTGGACACCACCTTTATACTTAACCATTAACTCTACAGAAATTAGAAAAAAAACCAATTCAGCCTGAATTTAGTAGCTCTATTTGGCTCCAGCTTGTTTTCGAGTTATTTGACCAAAACCTAATTGAAATACCTCTTTTCAAGCTAAAATCCCAATTTTCTAGTCACTCTTAACGACAATCAATTTACATGAACAGTTGCATAGAACCTTTTCTTCTTAAAATTTGATACTCTTTCAGCTCCACTGTTTCTGTATTTGTTTTAATTTGCCACCACCTGAAAATCGAACTGGACCGTTAAGTCCAGTCCAGTTCGCGCAACGAGGAGCAGCAGTAGGCAGCTTTCACCAAGAACCTGAAAATGGCAGATGAGATTTTGCCGAAACGTCGTCTAGACAACAATGGCCCCAACACGAGACTATCAACTACGTGGGAAAACACCCGGAAGTACACCAACACTTCATTTAACACCCGCGAAAACCTAAGAATCAATATATATATAACACTAAAATTTCTAAAATGATATACATTATAAAAAAGAAAATAAATATAACACTAAGTACTTTAACAATGATATACAATATAAGACATGATACGCATATACTGCTAAAATTCAGGTGAGTAAAATGATCGTCTACTGCGAATTAATTATTTTTCATATGTATTAAATCATTAATTCTTTTTTTTAGTTCTCATTACAAATTGTTTGGAAACTATTTTAAATTTATAAACTGATTTTATGTTTTTAATTTCAGTGGGTAAAAAATATATACTTTCGGAGCAAGGAAGTTATGGCTTCTCTGGGCGATGGTTTTTGACATTCTTTTAAAAAAAACATAATTTTTATATCTGGTTTGGTGTTTGTGATTTACCAAGTTCTTTTCTTCAGAGTATATTTTTACTATTAAGGAGTGAAGGTATAATTGGCGGATGTTCATTATTCTGGCGTCTTTCTATAATATATCTGATAGTTAAGTTATTGGTTTTTTGTATATTATCTAGTAGATTTTTTTTTTAAATTATTTTCTAGACTACAAGGTTAGTTTTTAATAATTCCCACCCTATTATGCCATATCTCAATTGAGATTCAATTAAAGCAAGATAAATTGTTCTAAGTTGATCAATATGTAGTATATCTCGAAGATTATTAAAGAGGTAAAGCGTACTTCTCAATTTACTAACCAATTCATTTATGTGATGGACCAGGAGCCCGCCGACCACTAACTGGGTGTCATAGGTTTACTCCCAAAATGTGAGAATTGTTGTTAATTTGGGGCTGTAGAGCACAGATATGACCATGCCAGCCCTTTATTTGGGGCAGGGGCGTACGGCAGGCCCCACAAAGGTGTAAGAAATATGACTTGTAAAAGTAAAAAAAAGTCACAGATAAGTCATAGATTTACGCATGGGGGTTGGAGGCATGAATGGCAATCAGGAACGTGGTAAGCATGAACCTCCTGAGTGCGAAAAGACATACGCTATCTTTGAAAAGTGGTGCGAACGTCTTGCCTTTCACGATAATTGCCGGCGTATCTTAGCTTCCTACCGCATGTACTGGTTATCCATGTAATTCAATCAGAAACTTGTGTGCGCGCGTGTGTGTTTGTGTATGTGTGTGTCACATGTACGAGAGGGTAATTAAAGAGAGAATAATTAAAACTAGGAGAGAAACTAATCAGAAAAAAACAAACTTTATTAGAATAAAAATAAATAATTATAGTGGAACCAAGCGCTTAGATGTTTCAACCCTCTCTAGCTGGCCCTTGTACCACTTGTCAAAGATGGCGTATGTATTTTCGCAATGAGGAGGTACGTACTTACCAAGTATCTGATTGCCATTCGTAAATTTATAATATTCATCGAATTACACGAGTAACCAATATATGCGGTAGGAAGCTCCGATAATACTCCATCAATTATAGTGAAAGACCTTCTCACCACTTTTTTAAAGATGGCGAATGTATTTTTCGTTCTCAGGAGGTCCATAATTACCAAGTTTCTGATTGCCTGCCGTAACTTTATGATACTCATCAAATTACAATGTAGAAGAGCCGATACTCCGTCAATTATCGTGAAAGGCAAGACCTTCGTATCATTTTTCAAAGATGGCGAATATATTTTCGCACTCAAACTTACCAAGTTTATGATTGCCAGTCGTAAATTTGTGATACTCATCGAATCACAAGGGTAACTAGTATATGCGGTAGGAGCAGCCGATACGCCGTCAATTATCGTGAAAGGCAAGCCGTTCGCACCACTTTTCAAAGATGGCGAATGTCTTTTCGCACACAGGAGGTTCATACTTACCAGGTGCCTGATTGCCATTCATAAACTTATCATTTTTATATCTAACTTTTTTTCAAAGTTGGGCGAGCGTAGCGCTTCCTTGTACCGCCCAAAATGAATGGGAAACTGAATTCGTGATTTTTGGGGGTAAATTAAGAAATCCCTTCAACCCCCATGCGTAAACCTATAACTTATTTGTGACTTTTTTTTTACTTTCACAAGTCATATTTCTTACACCTTTGGGGGCCTGCCGTACATCCCTGCCCCCCTAAAAAAAGGCTGGCATGGTCATTTCTGTGCTCTACTGCCCCAAATTAGCAACAATTCACACATTTTGGTAGTAAACCTATGACACCTAATGAGTGGTCGGCGGGCTCCTGGTCTATGAATATCCCACTTGAAATGAGAATCTATATAAATGCCAAGATATTTCACATACGTGTTAGATAACATCGATATTGATTGATTTTCGCCCAGTAGCATATTCAGTTCGTTGTAATTTGGTAATGTAGACTTATAACAGGATTAGGGAGTAAATAAAGTTTTATTAAAATTTATCGTTAAAAGTTTAGAGTTAAACCAGTCAATTAGTTGATTTAATATAAAGTTTAATGTAATATAGTCCTTTTTGTTGGAGGAGAAGCAATAATACATTCAATTTCTCTATTTTCTTCATTTTCATCAATATCATAACAACAATATTGAATCATTATATTCATTTTTTTTTAAATTAACAAATAGAAAAGTAGCATTGTTCTCCCGTCTGTAGCTCTTAGACGAATTAGACGAAGAATTTTCTGGGAAAATTTCAAGAATATTAATATGTTCAAAATCAATGTTTTCAACTTTTCTATCTCTTGATATATTTTCGAACAATGCTTCATTTACGAGTTATATTGCAAATAACGCGAAAAATTGCAAAAATTAGACGATTTTTGAATTTTAAAGTATGTTGCCCCACCTCTCACTCATGCGGATAGTTGTCATATGTTTCTGGACACCCAAACTAAAAAAAAAAAAAAAAAAAAAAAAAAAAAAATTTCGCACAAAAAAGCTATTTCGACTAGTCTATAGGTGCATTTTAATATTTCGAAATTAGATTATTTTTTTCAAATATCACCACCTTGCGGTACCCCCTCAGTTACATACAACTTTTCAAGAGCAACCCAACGTTACCATCAGACATAAAATTCATTAAGTATTAAACTCAAAAAAACTTATTATTTGTTTTTCATTGTGATAGAAAAATAACATAAATGATTTTTAAAGTAAGCCATGAAAAACAAAAATTGTTTGTTTGACAATTTAGAAAATTAAGAATCGACGATTCAATTTTCGACTTTGCTTTTGTTTTTTGTGCGTTGTTGTCAAGATACCAACTTGAAATTTGGCATGATGATTTAGCTCCACTAGAGGTATTGCTTCCTAGAATCTGGTCAAAATAGGTACAATATTGTTTAAATTATCATCAATTATTTAATAATGGCTGTTTTTATTGTTTTCAGTTATTGCAATGTAACAAATTAACCAAAAAGGTTTGTAATTACTTCCACATTCCGTAGAAGTATAGTACCTATCGATAAAAAAAAATTTTTATTGTTCAAATAGGCTTAGAATGTCATGAAACGTCGAGATTTTAAGTTTGAGCAAAAAAAAATTCTGTCTGTCGGTCTGTCTGTAACTTTTTTTTTATCTTATTGCGTTGAAGGGTTGGGGGATAAATTGGGGTAAATGGGGGTAAATAGGTAAACTAAGCAAGTAAGAGTCCATAAAATTGGTATTTGGTATATATAAGAGAAGCTAATGCTTCAATTTTTTTTTAGCATTAGCTACCCCCATTACCACCCCCCACCCCATTATTAAAGAGGGTGAAAAAAATAAAATTGTCATTTGGTGAGTGTACATATGTATAAGTACCGAAGGCATCAATTTTTTTTTACTTTTTCCACTCCCGATGTGGCATCTCGTTTTATGGGTTTGGGGTAGACGATTTCAAATATTATATTATTAAGGTTCCATAAACAATTATTTCCACATACAAATTTTTTTCGTTTTGAGAGACTTGGATAGAAAATCTGGTTGTGGAAGTAGTGATTCCTGGGGCAGCGGTTTTTTATTATGAACAATCTATTTTTTTTATTCATTCCGATACAAGCTATACAACCAGATATATTTAAGAAAAGTTGCAAAAAACCAAAATTTTCAACATTCTATTGTTTAAACAAATGATTTGCCGGACAAAGATTTATTCCAAAACTCCTTGTAATGTTTTCGACTAGTCCCAACAAAAAAATTGCTATTGTAAAACAATTCCCTACAAATTCTTAATCCATTATAATAAAGTGTTTTTTCTAACTGTCAAACCATTTTTGTTTTTCATGGCTTACTTTAAAAATCATTTATACTGTTTTTCTATTATAATGAAAAACAAATAAGTTTTTCTGAGTTTAATACTCGATGGATTTTGGGTTTGACGGTACCGTTGGACTGGTCATAAGATGTATTTAACTGAGAGGGTGCTTCAGGATGATGCCATTTGGAAGAAAAGACTTTTTTGCAAGAAACTGATTTCGAAAGATCAGAATTCACCTAGTCATTAAATTTGTTGGTTAAGAGTCAAAGGACTCCGCACATTTTATATGTAATTTGGCTTTCACTCCTGGGAGCTGAAACTTTGCACAGTGGTAGTTTATGATATTGTCAATCAAAAGTCTCCATGGGTACAACAAATTTTAATGACAGGGTTTCGAGATATTGGCCCAAGAAGGTCATAATTCAACAATATTTTCAACAAAAAATAAGTTTTTTCTCTAAAACGGATTCTCAAATAAGAAAAATGTATTCTTCATTTTTTGTTCAGAATAATGTATTACATTAATTTGAATTGATTTTACGCATTTAAATGTACAGACACAGAATACCAAACAATTAGTATTCTATGGTACAGGTTTGTTATACAAATTCATGGCATCGATACATCGACTGAGACCGAGACCTGCACCTCTAGTACCGTAGCATCTTCGGCATGTTCATTCTCTAAATGATACTTTTCAGATCGAGAATGCAATGCAATGCAATGCAATGGATATAGAAATGCCATTTTGACAAATCGTCAATAATTCAATTTTAACTCATTTATTACTTTTCTTTGATTTTCACAGGTATTGCAAAGACAATTTACTAATCGAAAGCAGTAACTTTCGGGTCTCGAACGTAATAGAGATTAGGCTTCAGACCTCATGTCTATAAAAAAAATATGGCTTACAGAAAGCAGGCACAGTGGATATTAAGCTCTTAGCATCTGTCATTGTAGAAGACTTATTGCAGCAGCAGCATCAGCCTTTCGTCGTCGTTTAAGAAGTGACGTCACATTTTTTCATATGGTTCGAGAATGGTTGAAGATACAAATCAGTAACGTGGTTTGATTGGTAACTCTTGATAAACTACCAAATTGGTAGCTTGGTCAGATTTGAAAACATTACACCTATACCGGGTGTGTAGTCGCGGGCTAGGCATGGGGAGAAGAATTACAACATCGCGCGTGCCAGCTGGCTGCAATGAAATAACAGAGCTGAAATGCTCCACCAACGGACGAATTTACGGCTGCCGGTGTTGTCAAATCTCTCGCGCTACGTGAATGTACATGCCTAATGGGAAATTACACGCACGGTATATGCTAACGAAAAAAACAAAAACAGCATTTTACTCACAGCAAAATTTTATTTTACAAATTTGACTTACAATTTACGATAATAGATTATATAAATTTACAAAGTTTAAAATTCCAAATTGTGCATTAATAATAATTATAGTGATTGCAATTATCAACTACAATATTGTAAGTAAATAATCCAAAATTTTATTCTAATTTATCAACAAAAAATAGAACACCACCAAATATTGATTTGTCTTCACTATAAATAAATGTTTAAAATCGCTTAATTTAAATATATATGAAATTAAGTAAATAAATTGCTTCATTCTGGGTGTTCTGTTTAATGTCAATTGGATTACTATTTTATTAAAACTATAAAATGAACCACGGTTAGGATTGTTATATGTATTTTTTGTAAAAATTACATTCAATAAATGAAATAAAAATGCGCATAATCATTCTTTACATAATTAATAAATTAAGGAATATATATATATTTCTTTTAATATAACCCCATTTCATACTCTGATCGTTATATTTCTTTACTGTGTAGCTTCTTGATGAACCAAATTGGGAAAAACGTTTATGCAAAAAAAAAAACATAACTTATCTTTCTTCGATCCTCCTCAAATCGAGGCACTTCTTGTATTATAATCTTCCAAAATTTATTCCCAGATTTTGCAGTGATAGTTTTTTCTGTTGTTTTTTGTTTGAGTAGATATAAAGTACAAATTTGCATTGAAGTATATCTATTATGGGTTATTAGGGTGTTCTACTTTCAACTTTCATGCCTGCCACCTTGACAAAAATTTGTACTCAAATGTAAGTAGGTATATTGAGAGAAATTCTTAAACCACATGTTTCTACTGCGAGATTAAGTCATAATATGTGTGTCAATGTATCTGAATATACACAAACACAATTTTATAAATTATTATTGTATGTAAAAAGTGTTCCCTTTTAAAAAAATATATTCATTTTTTTTTAAACAATGACGATTGAATGTGATTCCTATATTTGGCCAAAATCAGGAACAGCGAAGCGTTTGTCAGAAAACTTCAAAATAGAACTGTAATCAAGAACAACTGTAACATATTTGTTACGTTTGATAAGTATGCTAATGAATCTATCAAAGCCCATGAACGTACAATACAGATACAATAAGCAGCTTGTAATATTACTTTTATGTTAAAATAACACCCTCACCAATGACAAGATGTTTGATACCAAGAGATGCATGTTTCCGCATGAAGAAACAAATGTCAGTATTATCAGTTACATTATTTTCCTTATTTGACAAAACAAAAAAGAATTCAAACCACTGCAAATGATAATACCATATTTCTATCTGTTACTTTATTTTGCGTTTAAATGAAAAAAAAACAGTCCATGTCTAGGTTACTATGGAGAAGGTTAATGGATTTATTATTGACATTAATGCATCAGTAGAAGATTTTGTTGAAAAATCTGATGTACTATTACCATTCCATGCATTAATGGTTTGTGACTAGACCAGTTATCCGTCTAGTAAGAGTAAGATGACATCTCTTAACTTATTATGAAAACATAATCTACGATTTCTACAATGCTTTAGCCAGCTACAAAATACTTTCTTAAATCACATCCGCAACCATTGTCTTGAAAAGCTGCTGATCTCAATGGACCACTAGAAACAAATATCGAAGTTTTAGAATGAAGACTTGGTATTCCGGATCCCGTTATTCCGGATCCCGCTGGAGATTGTTGTATGTGGGTATTTTGCAGACGTCGCATATTTTCATAAAAACTATACCCGTTATTCCAATGGTCTATCTTGAACATCGTAATTTAAATGTTCAATAGAATCACAATGCAATAGTCCATACACAAAACACGAGGCTTTAGAGAATATTCAGGAATACCAAAATGCTGTTAATTCAGATGAAAATGAGTGAAATTATTAATAATACAGGTCAACAAAAAAAAAATGTCTGCTCCGAGGACTAAACCTAGCATGCCTTAAGTATTTTTGTGTGCTGAAACCAAATTATTTAAACATAATACTTTATATAGTGGTAAACATTCATTGAAGAAAAATCCTGCAGCGTTAGCAAAAAAAATATATATTTATTTAACGGGGGTTGTTCAGAGTCCTCTATAGCGTCCCCTATTTTTTGTGCTTTCTTCTTTGTATCCTCTGGTTTGACTACCCTTATTATAAACACAAGGACATGAAATAATTACTGCTGATAATTTTTAAAAGCACATTTAAATAATGAAATATTGTTCTAAAATACATTTGAATAATGAATGATATTTCAAAATGTGCAATTCAAAACGAATTAGCAGTAGTAATAAACCCTAGCAGAACTCAAGACAGTTCGAATTGGTACACCAACTTTCTTCTATTATGATCAGTTTATTCGTATGGGCATTTTTCTTCCTCATATAAAAATTCATTCTATAGTAAATACCATTAAAACTAAAATATCACCAAATGCCCAGGTAAATAACGGTGTTCATCCAACAAATCAACTGAAAATAAAACCAGGTGGAATACATTATAAATGGCGTGCTATAACATATTCTAAAAGTGCCCATGCTTACCTCTCCGGCATCGCCTCCTAAATAGAGGTTGAACATTTGTTTTTTCGCAAATATCTCGAAAACTATTAATTCATAAAAAGACTGAAATTTCAATCTCGGTTACTCAGTTTCAAATTAATCAAAACTAAAATATAAAAAAAATATTTGTATCAGCTTTTCAGACGTTTTGACAATATGACTTTTCATATTGGAATAGGAACAAAATACAGGATGTCAGTTTTTAACTTTTTGTAAAGGTTTTTTATTATATGCAGTCAGCACAAGTTATTTAGTAAAATTGATTTTTCAAAACTATACATTTGTGGCGAAAGAAAGTTATACGCTATAAAGCTCCGGAAAGTAGGCAATCCGGAATACATGCGAGTGGTAGCATATTCTTTAAAAATTGCAAGGAATCGAGTTTCTAGCTAAATTGCATCTCAAAATAGTGTTGAAAGAAGTGTCAAGAAACAGCATGTTTTTATAAAATCCTATCTAGACCAGTTTTTCCCCAAATTCGTAACTAATCTGAAATTGTCAGAACATTTCTAAGATTTAAATTTGGGTTACCGTATTTTTCCAAAAAATTATATAATTTTCAACTATTTGCAAAAACTGATTTTTCACCCCTTTAATCCCCACTCATGGAGGGATGACTGCAGAGTTATAGGCATGGTAACATGTAGATGTAATTTGTGATGTGCTTCATCAGGTCTTATCCTTAGAGGATATATTGGTGGGTTGATACCCTAAAAACAACTAATTCACCATTAAGCACTGTAAAAAGTGTAGATTCTTCCTACATTTTTTTAATTGCATTTCCACCTTAAGTTTTCGCCAATATTAGTTATCCCATTGTAAATGTATCTAATAATCGTTTAAATAGAACTGTCACAATTTATAAATACATAAAGAATGACTATACGCCCTTCAAATGAAGATAATAAAAATAATGAGCAAACTATAGGAATTGGTTTCTTATTGTAAAGGTTATATAAAACAACAATTTTCTACAATTGCTAAGAATATTACCCGGTTTTCCGAACATCTTGTGTAAGGCCAAAATACATATCACAAAAATATTTAAAAAATAATTTTCTGTGGCAAGAATGTCTTATAATTTAATTAATAACAGTGAGTATCTCCTTTTTTATATATCTGTAAGAAAAGTGATTTTTTTTATTTTATCATTAACTCGGATATATTTGGGTTTAGCACACCTAAGAATCAACGTAAACCTAACAAGCATTTTCTGAAAGATAGATAGTTGCTAAATTAAACACCTACAAGACCCTATTATAGGGTTCCAAAGATAACTCCATGAATGTAAAAATAGAGTACAGGGATACTATTTATATTTATTATTTGTAAAAATTAATATTAATTAGTTAAGTTTTAGATTGTGTTAAAATTTGGTATTCAAATTGTTTAAACAATGATAGGTAGTGATTTAAACAGTTATATTTTCTATAAATTTGTAAAATTTTCGTCTTTTATTAGTTCCTAAGTTAGTTAAGTACTTAATTTTGTTGATTGAAAATTTGCATTTGCAATAATTTAAACAATTCTCGACTCTTTGAAACAAGTTCTATATTTTCTAAATGTGAGTAGAGTTGAAGAAGAGCTGAAAAGTTAAAAAAAAACTCTCTAGCCATATCCTGAAAAGAAATGGTATCAAACAGTAATAAATAGTTAAAACAATTCGCAGGTTCTATTAGCAAACTATTATTCAACGGAATTACATAATTAACTCGTGAAATTAAATAAAGATGAAAATTTTAAATATTTTTGTCGAAATATAGTTGTTTGAATAAATTACAATTTTTTAATCAATTTGAAAAACATTCATGGTTTTGGAAACGAGTGTTAACAACAGCTGGTCAAACTTGGAGATATTTTTTTTAAATTTCCAACAAATCTGTGTGTGACTAAAAAATTTAAACTTTTTTCCATTGTTATTTTGAGCCACCCTAGTACACAATTGGACCATATTACCGCCAGAGCTGCTGCTGCTGCTCAACAGCACTTCCTAAATTTATAGTCGAAACGCCAAAGAAGTACTTTTCGAAAACCATCTTCGGAGAAATAGGAAAATGACAAGATTAAACGACAGGGCAGGTAGGAATAACCCGTAGGCAAATGCTAATAGAAGATCTTGAAAATTTACCTTTAATAACTGATTAATTTCTTTAAAATTAACCATTTTGTTTCCTTGGCTCCATCATTGTATTATTTTCTGCGACTATAATTAAAATTTAATTTAAAAATGTTCATTTTTGTGGGATAAATCCAAATCTAAAGGTATACACTATGTGTTTTTAGTCTTGGATGACGTATAAAATAATATTTTCAATGGTTTGATCATCAGTGTTATGGTGTTCTTGCCGTATTAACAATATACCATATAATGTAAGCGATTGCTTTATGTATATCAATATTTTTTAAATAATTTTGTGATTTCGGCTTAAAGCTAAAATTAACATACATAGTAGTACACCTAAACAAGCTTGACAGATAATTTAATGTTGAACATTAATTTATAATTGTAAACAAATTGGCACTTAAACAATTAAATGTTCTTAAAAGCTAACACATAAAATATTTAGAAATGGAAGATATAATACACATTTATTGATAAAAATTTAAAATTACATGTAATTAGTGAATACTGCTAGACGGTAAGTACGATATTATAACATATAGATATGGAATATTAATTATATTTTACTTTTCTCAAGTATTCAGTCCGTATTCGCTATACAATCTCAAAATGCACAATACTAACGAACTAATCAAGCCTCTAAAAGAAGGCACAAATAAAATTGGTCAAATTGCCTATTCTTATTTTGATTAATTATTTATTTTTCTTAACCAATTGAGCTAGATATCAAACAATAATGGACATTATTTTCACAAATTGACGGCATCTTTGGTTTTGTAGTCTTCTTTTTCTTCTAAGAAATTTATTGTAGACTAGGATAATAGCCTAGAAAAATAAGGAAAAATAGTGGCAACTTTCGAAAAACTGGTCCAAAAATTTTTCAGGTGGAATTTACTTGAGAAGGATACTTTGTAATGTGACAAAATGCACGGTCGGCTTGAGTTGCGAAAAGAAAATGATCACAAAAGTCAATTTTTCGTGACAATTTGAAAAATTACAGGAGCTATCAGAAAATCAAGTAGGATAGAAATGAAAGATTTGTGACAATCCCCACCACTTTGTACAGCTTCAGTACAGGTACAGTATTTTACAGATACTACTTTACATTCATGAACTTCTATGACGCGATATGAACAAAGTACACTTTTTATTTCATTTTTTTTAGGATTTATGATTCTCTTGAAAGGTCTTATGAATATTTGCTTTTTGAACGTGTTTCACTTTTCATAGACTCTATCTTAGATAGGTACCTTTCAAATGCGAAGCAAAACATGCAAATATTGCATTTCTTTATAATCGCAGTGTGTTCGATTTGAATACATGAAAAGAACGAATCGCAGAATGTTCCATTTGAATACATGAAAGAATCTCTTTGAGAAGTGGTTCAGGTACAAAAGACAATAAAAATGATTTCTTCGAAAGATAGCTGAGATATCGAGGTGGGTCCATGAAAAGTGAAACACACTGTATTATATCCAGCGTGTTTAATTTTTTACATATATAAATGAGAGAAAAAAATCATGTAAACTTCTTAAAGTGTAATGTTGTACTTTGATATCCTTTTATTTTTTGGTTTGAGCGACGAACTTTTTCAAAACTGCCTGTTTAAATTTAAGGTCATTTTTGTAAATTTTTAAAAAAGTTGTTTTAGATTTTTACCGAAATCTCTTACAGTCTCTCTCGGCTGAAGCTGTTTTATTCATCACCTAAAGATTGTTAAATTTCCCACAAATTGTGTTTTTTTATTAATTTTTTTAATTAATTATTTATTCATGACATATCATTTACTTTTATCATTTAAACTTTTCATGAGGTATAGTGGACTAAGGCAAATGATCACTTTTGGAAATTTAAATATTAGTTTCATTATTTAAACAAAAAATGCCATTTACATTTTTTTATAATATTAATATTTCATATTTCAACGAAATTGTCCCCAAATTAGTTTGCTCTTTTTCCTTGTACAGTTTTTTTGAGAAACACATGAAATAAGTAAATTTTTTGCACTTCATGCAGAGACAAAATAGAAATCAGTTTAAAGGCATTTTATTAACTGATATGGATACTTTTTCAGAAAATTTGCAAACCTAATAGTTTTAAAAATTATTAAAAAAAAAACGCCATAATAATGCCTCGCCGAGCGCTGGATTACGAATTACAAGCCTGGCCCCGTTAAGTGCAATAACTATGCATTGCCACAAAACGCTAAAGTATCGAATGCAACAAACACCAACCGAGAGACTTATTCCTACTCAAAGAAACTGTCATACCAGTTACTCCACACCTCTCGTTCTAGTTATTCCGGACTCACCTTGCACTTGCCAGCCACTTCACACCACTTGCAGACTGCAGATTCGAGCTGTTTGTTCTCGTCAATGTAAGGTAGGTCTTATATTTAAGGAAATGCATAGAGGACTTCGAGTGATCGGGGTGTCCCGTTCCAGTCATTCCGGATCTTTCTTTCACTGACCAGACCCAATGGCTCGATACTGCAGTCTGCGAGTGGTGCGGAGTGGCTGGCACGAGAGCTCCTTTGAGTAGGAATAAATCTGTCGGCTGGTGTTTGTTGCAATCGACAAAGTTTTTCACTTTTCATTTCTGCGAACATTTTTGATAAATTATAAATTTTTAGGCATTCGAGAAAAATCTATTAGAGCAGGTTATTTTATCAAAATGGCGGTCCGATCCTGCGAGGTACCGATCGTGCATTTTTATATAGCAGTCCTCTCTTAAATAAATTCAACGCGAAAAAGTGTTAGTTTATTTGTTCGAAAGCTGAAGTACTTTTCTCACTGGGAGACTATATAGGTACATTTTATAAGTGATGGGAGGTTGAAGCCTTTGTTAGGACGTTGACTTGCAAGAATTTTCACAAATACCGAACCATTGTTACTGTGCTCGTGGAGTCTTTCGTCAACCTAGTTGACATTATCGGGTGATGATTAAGATGAAAGTTAATCTAACAGTCAACCACATAATTTTTAGCCCATCATTATATACATTTGGTAAGCAATGATTTTTATTATATTTATATATTTATATTTATTATTTTGGAATGAAGTAACAAGCATACCATCCACTTAAACGGTATGTCAATAGTAAACTCGTGTTATTAGTGTTAAAAATAGGTAGTACACTAAAATATATTAGCACTGTATAAAAAACGACCTGTCAGTATGACGTCCCCTTCCACCCAGGTAGGTATGCCAATTAGCGTTTGTCGATTTTTTTTCCAATTTCTAAAAGTTGATAATGTTTATTTGTGTTTATGTTAAATTACACATATACGTTTTTACTGCAATTTCGAGAACTGGCCATAAACTGCCCATCCACTGTAACAGCATGCCAATTAACTTTAAGACATTTTGAACACATAAATAAAACAAAAATATTTTTTACTAAATATATATAATGTAGGGCATAAAATCATAGGTGGGCTCACGAACTATAAGAAGGAACCGTGTCTACACAAAATTCATTATCGCAATATGATGAACCGCAATCTAATTAGGCTAGTTAGGCGTGAACCAAAAAATACTTTATTCGATGTAATTTTGCTCTAATCATCTCCTGATTATATCAACTTGATCACTGAAATACACGCAAAGCGTAATATTTATTATTTTAGTGTTTATGGTAACTATTTCAATCTCATATGCATTTTAGGCAATAATCAAACCTCCAAGGATCTATTGTTGCGTAGAAGTATTTACTATAATGCGTTGAAAATGTGCAGAAATATAATGGGCTTCAATATTTGCTACTGTTACTTTAAGCCAACCGTACACGGAATAGTAATTCACTTGTTAGCGTAGCCAACTTGCAATCCGGACTTATCAAGGGAAATAGATTCGAAGCCTACTTACTATAAAATAATTTACAATATATAAATTATCCTCAAGAAGTAGTTCGGATTCCACTATACACTGTAAGATTCCATCTCCTGTACGCAAGTAACTTTATATGTATATTTCATAGAATTAATGGAGCGACCTAAACAACTATAAGCACATTCCAAATAAAACTCGTAGCTTTTGAAAAATACTCTTCTGTGACCTAGAAGCAGCCCCAGAAATAAATTTTAAGTAAGGCTAACGACATAAGTAGCTTTGGGTCTCCGCTTGAGGGGGGAGGGGGCGAATGCAGCATATTAGTCATACATGTGTTTCTCGATAACTTATTAATTTTTATATATTCCACCTCCACATCCAGTGGAAGTATAGTAACGCAAAAAAAAAATTGAAAATTTTTATTGTTCAATTATGCTTAGAATGTCATGAAACGTCGAGATTTTAAGTTTGAACAAAAAAAATTTCTGTCTGTCGGTCTGTCTGTCTGTAACTTTTTGTGTGCACGATTACTCTGGAACCGTTTAAGATATTGACTTAAAATTTGGTAGGTACTTATGTATTTTAACGAGATCTGGAATGGTGCGGGGGCTAAGTGGCTTTTTCGAAAACTCATCGTTACAGGCATTTTCTATGCGTTATTTAATTCTATCGAACTTAAATAACGACAAAATAGACTTCTGGTATATGTCAGCCCGTAGAGTTGGCCATGGTCAAGATATAAAAATCAGTAAAATTATATCATCGTTACAACGCTAATTTTTTTCGTGTGTACACATTTTATGTTTAGAATTAATAAAATAAGATCGCCAAAAAGGTCAAAGATGTAAAAAAACGGAGTTATATAACATGATCGTTACAAGCTTTTTCTTAGTCTGAGCATGTTTATTTAAATGTTTTGAACACAGAAAGAAATTCCCAGAAAGAAACTCCCGCCAGTAAGGCTAGCCAGAAAGAAAATATTTAGGATATTTGAAGAAAATTGAATTTTTTTCGCATATTTCATCTCAGAACTCTAAACTCATCGTTACAAGTTCTTGCTCCTTTTTAAAACGTAAATATAAGCTCCTTCAATAATAGAATAGTCTCACCAGAAAGTTCTTAGTGCCAACAAAAGTACCATAGGCTCTTAAATATACAGGAATTTAACACTTCCGGCTAACTTGACTTCCTACCGTGCCTCAGATGTATTGTATCATTATTACGTTTCTGGCTGCGCCTCCGACGGCCCACACTTTCTGGCGATCTTATTTTATTCATTCTAAACATAAAATGTGTACACACGAAAAAAATGAGCCTTGTAACGATGACATAATTTCACTGATTTTTAGACAGTGTTCGTGACGTGACGCACCTGACAGGAGGTGCCCCGCCAGAAGTCGATTTTATGAATCGTTATCATCCATTAAACCATAAAAATATCTCAAGTTCATAAAACGATGATGTGCCGAAAAAGCCACCTAGCTTCCGCCCTAGAACAAGATTATATTTTGAAAATGTGAGTAAATAGGTAGAATAAGCTAGTAATAGTTCATAAAATTGGTACTCAATATATATAAGAAAAGCTAAGGTCTCAAAAATTGTTTTGGCGTTAGCTACCCCTTTACCATCCTCACCCATTATTGAAGGGGGTGAAAAAAATAAAATTGTGATTTATTGTGTGTACAAGAACCAAAGGCCTCAAAAATGTTGTCTTACTTCATCCCCTTACCCCACCTCCACTACCACTACCGACGTGCCATATCCTTTTATGGGTTTTTGGGGTAGACGATTTCAAATATTATTATTAAAGTTCCATAAACAAATTTTTCTCATTGTGACACTATGATGAAAAATCTGGATGTGGAAGTAGTGATTCCTTGAGCAGCGGTTTTTTTTTATACTATGCCAATTGTATGAGCTGAACAATTTTACTGGAATGTGATCTATTCTTGAATCGGATAATATAACCATTTTGTTGTCAATTGAAATTTACCCATTTTTGGGACGTCCCACTTTAAATTTTGACCAGTATATTAAAAAAAAGAAATTGCAGTGTAGATAGGTAGATCAATGGCATTAACCCTTTAAGGGTTAATATATATTCGAATTTAAGATTCGAATATATATATGGAGTCCATTACCTAATATTAGTAGCAAATATTGAAGCAAACGCCGAAAAATATGAGTCCTAGAACTATAAATAATAATGATATTTGTCTAATTTGCCTAGTACCCTGAGTGCAGGAATTACATCCTTCACTCAACAGTGGTACCTATACTAATAAATCTAATATATAATTTGTAAATCTACGCATAGAATTTCATTAGCGTGATTGATTTGAATTCAGGCTACTTAAGAACTTTCAATATTAGTAACTTTTAAGGTAACGAATTCACTAGATACATAGGTGATAAAATATATTGTTCTTAAAAAGAAGAAAATAATTATTTAGAATTAAGTGAAATTATTCATTTGTTTATTTCATGACGTTCGCCAAAGATTGAAATCTATTGAGGCGCTCTAGTTTTGTACACAATCAGCCATAATAGACAATAAGGTTTCAAGGAATATCCTGTAATCTTGCTACAAGGTGATCATTTTAAGAGCACAATAAAATTCTATTGCAGTCAATTTTCAACTTTCCAATCTGTTTAGAAGCGAATTTTACTTTGGCTGCCATATTGCCGATTTAGGGGCTCATTGCTTAAGTGTAAGCTTGAGATCACGAGGTCGCGGGTTCGAATTCTAGCTAAGTTATGGCTGTTTAGTGGCTTTTTAATGTGTTACCGTAATAGTAGACTAGACCGCGACTGAGGTAAGACAACACGACTAGTCGCTGTGACCTCTCTTGAGTTTCAGTCTTAGCAGCGACCGATGACAATGTGGCAGGGAATGGTTATTTTGCTGTTGTCCGTATGTGCGTGTCCTGGTTGAGTTAATATTAAGCTTAATATGAATAAGGCGATAAAACAAAACAAACAAATATTCAACGTACCAATTTGATTTTTCAAAAAAATCGATTTTCTTGGGGTTTTATCTCCATAAAAAATTTCAAATTCTTAGCTTGGTGGTAGACACCCAAACAACTCGTCAGACAAATATAGGTAAAAAAATTTAGTTATGTTCTGTATTTATACTTCTATACAGCGTCCCACTTTTAATTGTCCCCCTTCTATATCTCATTTATTAAGCATCCGATTTCAACCAAATTTGAATTGGTATCAAATAACTTTCCTTATATTCCTTTTGAGTAAAACAAGAGAAAAGTGGTCGATTTTTCTAAAGGTCATATTAGGCATTCTTTTTTACTAAAAAACGAACACAATATTATTGATCAGCATGCTTTAGAATCTCTGTATCCAAAATTTAACATCATTTTGATTTATGGTGTTTGAATTACGGCCTCCTTAAAATTACAGTTTTAAACATTAAATAATCAATAACTTGGAATCGAATTGCTTTTCGAAAAAAATGCATTTCTCATTTTTCTTTAAATTCACTTTTTCTACCACTTCACAATATTCCAAATTCGGTAATCCTTAATGCCCGAATAATTTACAGGGCTGCTGGTTAAAATTTTTTAGTAAATTTTCAATACAAATTCTTGACTTACAAAATTTGAAAGTATCAATGGCATTGAATGGTAATAAAAGATAATTTAAATAGGAAATGAAGACTTTTTTTTCAAAAAATAGTTATTAATTATTTAATTTTTAAAAAATGCAATTTTAAGGAGGTCGTAATTTGAAAACCATAAATCAAAATGTTGTTAAACTTTGGATATTGCAGCATGTTGATTAAAAATATTACATTAGTTTTTCAATAAAAAAAAATGCCTAATATGACTTCGCATAATCGACCCTTTTTTAAATAAAAATTCTCGCCAATGATTGAAATAAGTTTTATTTTACACAGAAAGGACATAAAAAAGGTCTTTGATAGTGCTCCAAACTTTGTTGAAATCAGATGACTAATAATTGAGATATGGAGGGGGGTGAGGACATTGAAAGTGGGACACGCTGTATACGTTATGTGTATATAAAAGTTTCCTTAAAATTGCAAAATGCAGCTGCACACAACAGTCCCTTATTGGAAAGCGACGACGGTTCTTTTCAGGTTTTTTCTTATACATTAACTGTATAACGATGCCTCTTAGACGACAGCTGCAGTATTCGTGTTTGCAGGAGAATAAAAGATTAAATAGCAACTTCAAATTGCTGTTACCAATTTTTTATGCAATTAAATAATAAATTTGATTTGTTCGAAAGCAAAATATTCTTTATTCGACCTTTATTTCATTATTTGTTACAATTTCTTTCCAATAATTTTTTATTTTTAAATAACTAAAAATATTTCTTTAATATTTCGCTGCAAAATGCTAAAATACTCCTGATACCGCGTGGGCGCACTTTTCAAAGGTGTGTATTAATATAATTCAACAATATTGTCGATCTCAGCAAAATCATAATCTATCTTTACACTAATTAGAAAAACAAACTTATTCAACTCTGTCTCATTGTTGCTTTTATGTTACCATAAATATATATTTTTTTTCTTTATTCAATAACCGAAGCAATTAAAATGATCACCTTGTTCCGCACTGTGCTGCCATTTAAAAATTATAGCTAAATCAAACCATTAAATAGAGTAAATAGACTAATTTACAGAGTCAATATTGAAACAAATTCTGTTTAAATATTTGTATATACAATAAATCCGTATCCTTATATAGGGCGTATGTATAATGTTAATTAGCAAATAAGTAACTTTCTAGCTCAAAATTATTTAAACTTTAAATAACTCATCTACTTTGAATAATACATATAAATTCTTCTCTTGTGTATACATTTAAACAATAAACTCCTATTTTAATCTTCACTCAAAGAATACACTCTATATTTAAAGCTGTACCTTGCTTTTTCAATAATTTTTATATTAAACATATATATCAAATCAAAACGCCTACTAGGTAGTTAATTCTCTATACATATTCTCTAAGTCTATGTTACAATTTATCCTATTTTATTTGCTAACAGATGGACCCGGGTTGATTAAATTTATGTAAAAAAATTAAATATATTTACCTCATTATTGCCAAATAAGGTGACGAGGATTTAATTGGAACATTGGTGTAATTTTAATCTAAATTGCAATTTATTGGTGTTGATCTTATGGACCCAAAACTAGTTTAGGATTGAAGAAGTCCTCCGAAGATATGCACGTGCTAGGAAATAGGGAAATGTTCAGAAAACAGTAGTAGTTATTTTGCGAGAGGGTAATCACTTTGACACTAATGAGCATCCAATTCATTTTCTCACACTATTTCAGCGTATCAGCACTTAGAAACATTTCATCAACTTCATACCAAATCAAGAATATTTATTTT
Organism: Rutpela maculata; assembly: GCA_936432065.2. Lineage (NCBI taxonomy): Eukaryota > Metazoa > Arthropoda > Insecta > Coleoptera > Cerambycidae > Rutpela > Rutpela maculata. The sequence continues at coordinate 269,919,031 of OW386285.2, forward strand.
TATCTAACATAATTCAGTGCGAATTTCCAGCATTTTATTCATTTTGCATACTATTTTGGCGATATTTTTAGCTAATTACACAAATTTTAAAATGCAATGAAGTCATTTTATTGGCATTTTAAACCTCTTTGCAAATAAGGTAAACCGACACTCTTTGACACCCCACCAATAATCGACACCGTTCCCAATTTCATGTATTTTTAAAATTATGTTATGCTATTACTTTGAATGTTCTGCATCAGCCAGTTACTTTGGGTTTCTATACTAGCATTGGTTAAACACTGGAATACATTGCAATTTCTTTCAGTAATTGACACCTCTATCGAAGACTGGTTGAGATATACACGTCTTTAAATGGTTGAACTAAGCATATAAAAATGATGACGATGTTGCCGAACTTTATTTTTTATTTTGAAAATCACTCTATCTAGTCTTCGACAATTTGGCGTGATGAAGTGCCAATTATTGGATTTTTAATAAATTGAAATAATACACTGTTTTGCTTTGTTAAATATATTGACTTGTTTAACAAAGTAAAACAGTGTGTTAATTAAATTTGTTATAATGTACAGTTGCAAGGTACCGGACACTTCGATAAAATTCTTACTGAATTTTTATTCATCTCAGTAAAATAAACCCAAAAAAATTATATATCTGGTGATATGGCTTAAGCTTTCTAATCTAGAGCCACTGATATGGCAGTTTCTGAAGTAGTAAAACAGACAGACATTCTCTCACAATTTTGCTATATAAAACAACCGGAAAATCTCCAAAAGCCTATGGGACGGGCTCTCTAATAGTTTTAAATACTCGGGAAGAAACGTTTTTGGTCCAAAGGATTTTTTTTCTTTGAAAAAAGCATTTTTCCAGTAACAAAAAATATGCTTTTGGGTAGCATAGAAAAAATTATAAAAGCAACAGGATGTTTCTTTCAAGAATAACTGGAAAACAGTTTGTAGTTTCTGCAGACACCTAGGACATTTCACAAAGAGTGTCATAAAATTTAACCTTTGCAAGAGAAAGAGCTGCAAGTAAGAAATTAGTTTTCAGAATTGTTTCGAATAAAATATCTGAAATTACAAATGTTCCTAAAAACCTTTAATGTCGAGCGCCTTTAATTTAAATCCAAAAGGTAACAAAATGGAATAGAATTACTAGCACTTTTTCTGAACTCAACGCACCTCCTCCAACCTATGGATGTGGCTGTATTTAGGCTACTTAAGAATTCACGGAAAACTGAAACCCAGAAGTGAAGATCGGAAAATGGTGGCAATAAACTACTGAAGCAAAATATTGGAACTGTATTGGCGAAGGCACTGGAGAAGATAACGAAAACAACGGTGGAAAATGGTTTTTGTGTATCAGGACTTTGTCCTTTTCAGGTGAGAGTGTCAAATTTCAAAAAATTGCAAATCTAGAGCCTTCAAATCAACAAAAAGTTTCTTCAGAAATATTTTTGCAGGAACTAGAAAATAGAATTCATCAGGAAAAATATTGAAATCAAATTGAATCATTTCTGTCAGGAGATTTGTGACTTGGCAAAATGTTTTTGACTTGCTTTTGCCTTTATATTTGTTATAGTTAACGATGTTATCAAGAGTGTTACCATGTTCCTAGTAAATAATATAAGCAATTTTATTTAAAAAATTCCAAACCAGAGTTATCCCAAAATTTGTTGTCTATAACAGGGTGTCGATAATTCGATTTTGGATAAATTTGGTTGTCAATTACGAGGTATTTCAGACTACTTTTTTTATTCAAAGAGATATAATCGGTTATGATGAAATAAATATCTTGATTTAAATAGGTTTTTTTGAAAAATGCTCTAATAATGTCGAAGACTGGTCGGTTTATTTTACTGCAATAATTACTTTGACATTTAATCCTGTTTCAAATTATTTCACAAAATACCACGAGAATCTTACGAGATATATTATGTTTTTATTTTTTAATACACACATGGTATATGTTGCCTATAGAGGGCATAATAACTAATTATTTCTCGACATTATTAACGTTTTTCAATTAACATTAACTAGAAAATGTCTGCAAGTCCTATATAGTGTGGGCTAATAAGTTAATAAATTGTACTCCCGCTCAGACGACGTGTCAAAGGTGTCGTGTTTGTTTTGTAAGATATAGTAGGTCTATTCCTTTGCACTAAAAGTGTAGCACTGAGCTGCACTGGTGTAGGATTGTCTCTCTTTAACTTATGATATCCGCATTGATGCCATCTCTATCACTCAAAATTAGTGTCACACTTCTTGTGCAAAGGAAAGGACCTAGTATCGTTCAGGGAGTAAAACATAACTTATCGCCAATTTTTTAAAATTGCGCGGTATTTACAAAATTCAAGATGGCATTAAACAACAATTTTATTTTCTCCGTACAAGCGCAAGCGGTATGAGAACAATTGGGTGCTATATAAGAAAACTTTATAGTAAAACTTGAATTTCGTGAGTTTAATTCTTTGCTTAATTGCACCTTTGAGTCCACACAATTATATGGTCTCGCAAAAAGCTTTTCTCATAATAGTAATTCATATTTACATCGAAAATTAGATATAGGACATTTTATGACAACCAGAACACTCTTACATCCAAAAATAAGAGCATCAGAAAGATAATTAAAATAAACATCAATTATGACAAAACGAATTTATTCATGAAAAATTTTATACTAGTCACAAAAGGAGGAGGCTCTTGAAAGTCAGTTTTTTGGACTTTTTGAGCAAAAATAGTTATTTCCAGGTGACACGAAAAATTTACAACACCCTCCCCCACTACTTCTTTAATTAGGCAGGTAAATAAACTATTGGTTATTAAAAATGAATGGAGTGATATCTGAATAAATGGAGGTAGTAAAGTATACAGGACCCATGGAAAAAGGACAAGAAAAGAAAAAATGTTAATTTCATACCCACTAACCCTTCACAATAACATGAAAATGGCGTTAATGGAATTATAACAAATATTTAAAAATCATGTCCAGAACTCTAGGTTGATAAAGTACACCAAGATACTTTATTATATAGAGCACCCTTCCCTCCGAAGAGGATATTTTTTCTTTTCTTGACTGTTTCTACGACTCTTGTGTATTTAACTACCTAGATTCATTCAGACATGACTCCAATCATTTTTAATAACTAATAGTTTATTTACCTGCTCTAATGGAAATTTTCCGTTTCACCTGGAAATAACTTATTTTTGCTCAAGAAGTCAAAAAAACTTACTTTCAAGACTTTTTCTCTTTTTTTTTCTCAAATTTTTCTTTTTCTTTTCTCGAGGGGAGAAAACAGGCCTCCTCCTTTGGCAAAACCTTTTGAACACCATATTTGGTTTCAAGAATTTTAATTAAATTTTTCCACAGTTAAATAGTAATTATATCAAAGAAACATTCTTACATTATGGATTGGATGCCACTCAACCAACAAAAAAAATAATAATAATGTTATTGAAAGAGATTCAAATTTTGAGAAGAAAAGGTTATATTCAATTTTTGACATATGGACATTGAGAATACAAATATCTCAAAATGTTTTTCGTCGAATAACTCGAAAAGTGTCATATCCAACAAAAAAAAAATGATAGAGACGAATAAGAAATCCTCTAAATGGAGGATGAAAATCTCAAAAACTATTAATTAAGCTTTCAAATGATTCTTCGTCAGTTTCTCTATTATAAGAAACAAAAAAGTTATGACCGAAACAATGTGCGTCTTCTCATTTTTTTAGCAAAAATGTCGCCATTTTATTACTGTAATTATCCAAAAGTTCAAATATTGTTTTTCTTTAAAATATAGTATCAATCTAGTTGCTCATTTTTTTTTGTTTAAAACGCTTCGTTCAGAAAAAAAATTAATCTACCATATTGGAGCCGCCATTTCGAATTTTTTAATTTTGACTTCAGCTCATATATTAAATTTTTCGATCTTGTGTTGGTTTTCACCAGATATCGGGACCGTATAGAAACTGAAGCTTTTGCTACAAAAATCACCCATAAAAAAATTATCATTTCATGACATTTATAAATTATGCATATTTTATACCTTTAAGTACTGGAATAATGTACCAATATGTCTTCCAGACATTCAAATCAGTACCTATGGTTAGCTAGTAATGATTGATCATGTGTAAATATATTCTTTGGTAACGAATTAAAGGTTTATTTCTTATGTAACATAGCATGCTGCCGTTATGCTTCTATTGTAGAATAATTGATTTATAGGCTGTAATAAACGCCATATTGAATTTCGCGTATAAATGCCCATGTTCAAAAATTGTGATAAGTCGTTTCTTACTCCTCGAATATTGAATGATCACATGGATCATTCATTTCTACTTTAACACGTCTTCTGAGACGATTTTAAACATCAGCCCACGTTGATAGTTGGGTCTAAGTAAAAAAAAAACAAAAATTGGGAACTTTTTTAAAAGGAAACAGGATTATTTGGGATTTTATTGGAATTCTTTCGTATTTGTATTGCATTGTTATTTTAAATATCTGGATTTCTTCAGCTTATTTTTCTGTCCAATGTCTTTCACACTAATATTGCCTCTTTTTATATTTTAAACCGTGCCGCATATCCATTGTAGCCAACATAATTTAACAGTGATTACCCCTCGATTGTTAGTTTAGTTGACAGTTAAAATTAAATAAATCCTATGTATCAAACTGTATTCAGTAAAATATAAAAAACTTTAGTTCAAAATATAAAAACCTTAGTAATATAAATAAATCTAATCACAAAAAGTATAAACAGACTAGAGAACAGTTCCGGAACCTCTTAATCAAGTTAATATTTCATACATATATCTCTTACTATACAAATTTCCGAAAATATTCCCTTGGAAAAAATCACATTAGGAATTGTACTTTCTTAGTTCCGTAACAGAAAATTATTTTAAAGTTTCAACGCTGTATGTTTTAGTAAAAAATTATTATTATAATTATATATTTTATGTAATTTAATTTTAAGCGTACGTTATTACATTATTGACAATTTATCAATAGCGTTGGAATTTTAAAACAATAAAAAGCAATATATACATATACGAATCAATGTTATAAGTTACGGAACTTATATCTTGTGTTATCAAAATGTTTATTAAATCTGCCCAGTTGTATTAGAACAAATTAAATAACGTCATATAGGATGAGAGCTATTTTTACACCTATTATTATCCAGTAATAAACATTTCGAAACATTACGAAATTATAATTAAATCAAGGAATAATTATAGAACATGCAAATTTTCACATGATTTTGACTTGCTGTCCCTTGCCCAGACTTTCCCTAATAAATTTCTAACTTTAAGACTAGCCGATGTTCTTGATCCCCTGTATTTTTTCGGCGAATTTTGTGCGCTTCCGGTGGGTGTGGCACTACCGGAAACAGGAGACTTATTCCTATTTAAATTTTTCTTCGAGGAACTTCTTTTTCGGAACAGATCCCTGCTTCTCTCTGGATTCTCTAATTTCAAACGGATTTGCGTTAAGATTCCTACCAGCAATTCATCCACGTTATGGTTTATTCCGACAGAGGTCTCTATGTACTTGCAGTCGTATGAAGTGGCCATTAGTTTGCCCTCTGAAAACAAAGCAAATCGAATGATAGGTATTGATATTCACACGGTTTAGCAAAGCAGCTGATATAGCCATAATGAAACGAGTATGTTCAATAATTTACAGAAAAAAGGTATAAAAATAAATATATGATAAACCTTATGTAAAGTATTGGAATAAGTGCTAGGCACTAGACATATATTTAATTAACTATCAACCATATTAGTATTTAACTACGATAATACAAATACACCCAAGGCGTTAACCCTTTTATGATCTGTCCGTTAAATACTTATAGGGACTTTAATAGTTATTTTTGTAACAATTACCAAAAAACTGATTTTAGTTACGCTTTACAAACAACATTTTTTTGTTAAAGGTCCCTAAAATATATTTAAATTTTTGATCACAGCAAATATTTCTCGAAAATAGTGAGCTCTGAATTTTAATTATTTTGCGACCATAGTCACCAGATTGTTTAATGTAAACAAAAAAAATTTGACGCATTCTTTTTATACGGTATAAAATGCATAATCCACAAATTATACCTGAAAAAGCGAAGGAAATTGTGTTAGATTTACTAGTGAAATATTTTGTCGAACTCCTCTATATGTTTCCTTACATATATAAGGAATAAGAAACCAGACTGCAACCAACAGCTATTCTCCGGACTAATGCCCCGCCGAGCGCTGAATTACGAGTTACAAGCCTGGCCGCGTTAAGTACAATAACTATGTATTGCCACAAAACGCTAAGTTTCGATTGTAATAGACACCAGCCGAAAGACTTTTCCCATTCAAAGGAGCTCTCGTGCCAGCCACCCCATACCACTTGCAGACTGCAGTTTCGAGCTATTGGCTCTCGTCAGTGCAAGGTAGGTCTGAGACGGCTGTAACGAGGCATTTGTTCACTCTTGGTACATGACGAGATTTATAAAACCACGACATGCAACAAAAATGACAGGCTCCATCTAGCGGCTGATATCCATTACAATCGAAACAGCAGTAGCCCTGACATGGGCACAGTTAGTAGATATGCTTCTAGAGGGCAGAATATTTACTAGTGAAATATTTTGTCGAACTCCTCTATATGTTTCCTTACATATATAAGGAATAAGGAATTAGATTTACTTCCAGTGAAATCTCGTCAAATTTATGAAAAGGAATATATGAAGCATTCATTCGATGGAAAGAAATGAACAACATTGTAATTGTAAACGAAGATGTAATGTTGAACTATTTACATGAAAAGTGCCGCTATTCTTTGTATTCAATATTAATGTAAATTATTATTGTGACTATTTTCGTATTTTCCTATTACAGTCGCAAGAAGTAAAACCATCCACTCTCTTGTCAAAACATTCGATGATAAAAGCTGATTTGTTGTAGCAGGCATATTGCCGCCTCATAAATTATAAAATATTTTTACTCAAGCGTGAATGTCCGCGGCAGATTTAAGTATATTTCTTAAATTTACATCTTAAACAACACAACGGTATGCAACCAGAGTTACGTCTAAACTGTACTCAAGGTGGCTGGATGTTCTAACTTAACTTTAAGGGTGGAGAGGGTAAAGAGACGATACGTTTTGAATGCGATGACAGGGAAATCAGAACGATTAGTTTTCCGTTACTTGAAGTTTAGAATTTCGATTGCTCGCTAAACTTTTGAAAAGTGATGTATCTTCATTAAATTTCTCCTTAAAGACTTCAACATCGAAAGGGTTGATAGTCCCTCTTCTGGAACATAAAGCAGGCCTAATTATTTTCACCGGTTTAATCCGTAAGTAATTTATAAAGAAATAATTTTTTTTGTAACTTAGATCTGGCAGCGGCCATTTTACAGCAAGTCACGCTTACACTTCATTTCTTTCCAGGGTTTTAGTATTGGATGCAAATTTTTAGTTTTGGATGCAAGTTTTTATTATAAAAATGCAAATCTTCTAAATTTGGAAGCAAGTTTTATCAATTTTGGAATGCACATCGTAGATATGCAATCTTTTTAACGTCATATTAAATTTTGGGTTGGAAACATTAATTTTTTTTAACCATACCATGGGGTTATCTTTCTTCTCTTCTACGTAATTAGAAGATAAAAATGTATCTATTAGTCTAGAACAACTTTTTACGGAGGACACGACGATAATATGGTAGGATAGTTGGGATTTGTCCTTATGGAATTTCTGGAAGCGTCGAATATGGTACTGGGAACTTCTTAACTTAATCTCGGGCTCATCTATAAATCAACGATTGCGTCACTGTGGATTGGATTTCACCATCATCATCCCTTACTTGGAGTCACTACCTTCATTCACAGAAAATTCCAGATAAGTGTCGCAAATAAAATTTCATCTAATGTTTTTTTATAAATACCTCATATTTTTATGCTTTAACATTTTTTTAGAGTTCTTTAAAGTATCATGTTGCAAATATTTTTTTTTTTTTAAACTATTTCCATTTTCAATTTTGTTCTTAACATGTTTCAACGAACAGTTAATATTTTCTATTTTTATTAAGGTATAAATTATCGGCGTAACGTCTGATTAAAATCAAATATATAAAAAGTTCTGTAAAAACTTTGTGATCACAATTTCTACGAAACGCTTAGGTATATTTATATAATAAATTGTGACCTTTAAACACCATATTGTCAGTTCATGTTTTAGACAATATTTTAAGTAATATCTATATAAAAATTATTGTCCATTCGATTCTTCCTTGTACATAACTTCGTTTAATATTATGGCATCAGTTTAGTCGTTTTCTAATAAAAACACACCTAGTTTGATTGATTTATAATAAAATCAATTTTATAATTACATTGTCCGCTTATTTCAGGTATTTTGATACAAACCAAACTATACAAACAAAGTATTTAGATATGATCTATTGAATTAATTATTTAATCTTTAATAGAAAGTTGAACATCTTTTAGTAATATTTAAAGGTACTAATTTAATTTTTACTTTGAATTATTAATTTACACTTTTTTTTACAACTAGTACTTTCTTTAAATTTTGATTAGTTTATCTTTTTTGTAATCAAACTTCAATTTTAGTGTAAATTACAAATATAGAAAGATTGGCGCCCCGCTTTTCTAGGAAAATTATCTTTATATAAGTCAAATTAACATCTCTTTAAGAAAAATTATTAAAACATCTATCATTTATTAATTCCTATCTACCAAATACGTAAAACTATTTGTAAAGCGTTTTCTTACCCATAACTCATCTGCCGAGTCTCTGAGCTACTGGGGTAGTAACATTTTTTCTTTAAATAACATAAAGTGCAGTAAGAATCTCAAACACTTAATGAAAATTAAAAATTTATTGAACAGCGAAGAAATAATGTTACATTGTCTGTCAAAGAAAATATAGAAATAAACAAATTCGTCAGTCATAGCTTTTTTGAAGCGAAATTCAATAGGCTACGAGTCCACGAAGTCAAAAATTTTGACGCGCCTAAAAATTAATATATTTTTGATAAATGCAGACGATGAGAAGTATTTATTAATCAAAGTAAGTTTAAAATAATACTTTAATGACATGCATCAGTTTCATATTTACTTTTGCATGTTGCTCTTCTCATTGGTATGTGTGGTGCATGCAGGCGCGATATTGTCCAAAAAGACACACGATGTCTTATAACAATTCCCGATACGAAGACCAACATTAAGAGAGTGTTTTCCGTGGTAGCTGAAGATGAAACTGTTAATCTTATGGAAGTGTACCAGAAATATGTTCAACTACGACCAGCGAATGTTAAACACGATTATTTTTTTATTTCCTATCGTAAGGGAAAATGTACGGTACAACGTGTAGGAATCCATTTTTATGGGAAAATGCCCTCTATCTTTGCTGAATTTCTTAAACTACCGAACCCGACATAATATACACTCTTTCGGCAGATGCTAACGTCGTTGAAATGGCTAGGAGAGAGGAAGCAAGTTTTTTCACAATATTATTGTCTTTTTATTCTAAATAATAACTAATTCCAGGTCGTCTTCAATGGCAGAGTCATATATAGAAGAATCAATTGAGAAGAAGAAAAAAGTGTGAAGAATGTTAATGGGGGAGAAGAAAATCGAACCATCGAGTAACATAATATCGGTTACTACCGAAGCTACTACCACAACATCAAAAGAAATTAACACGATACCCTCGGGTTCGGGTATTTCGCTTATGGGTAATAGTTTTGAAGGTGCTCAAAATTGTTCATTTAATTTTCGTTTTGGGCCATAATCATTTAATTATTATTAATTTAACTTGCAAACCTAATAATTAAGTCATATTTTTGTACCTATTAGATTAAATAAAGTTGTTTAATTGTTGTGTGAACCAATTTGCCTTATTTGCCTAAATGATCCTCAAAAGTTGCCAGGGCAACTTTTTGGAATTGAGTTCGAAAGATTGACTAATAGGAATGAAAACATTTTTTTTTTAATAGTCGACGTTTCACCAGAATGTATGGACTTCTTAGGACCCTACAATTGCGTATAATATTAATATTACCAGTCAATCTAGGCATTTGACCCAGAAAAAAATAATAAGGAGCTAAAAGCCCTTAAAACTCCTTCTTCCGCAACTCCCTTCGTTCCACCCCCCAAATGTGCATGTTTGTATATTTCTTTTTTACAGCAGACAAAATTTCCTCTCGATATCCAACGATGTATAACACAACCAAGAGGTATTTTTTTTCCATAATCGCCTCAGAAGTGTTTGAATTAGGGGGCCGATTAGAAAATAAACAAGAAAATTCAATTTTATGAGGATTTCTTAAACTAAAAACACATTTTGAATATTTTTTTCATTCATAACTCACAAATTCCCTATTTATTTTTAAGCTTTTAGGATTAAGCCGATTCAATTGTGAACTTGTGAGTCGGTATGTCAAGAGCGAAAAAAGTTCAGAACTTCGCAGAAGTTATTCAGTTTTCTATATTTTTCTTAAATAGTAATTGGTGAATTGAAAAACCAATATGTTACAAACATGAGTTAACCAATGTTTTTTGCCAATAGTTTTTGACTAATGGATTGAGTTACACATCGTCAGATAGGAAATTTTGTCTGCTATAAATTTTTTATTTTTTTTTAATTAATAGTTTTCGAGAAAAAAAAAATATAAAAACGTGCACATTTGGGGATAAAAAAAAGTGGATTGCGGAAGGTGGACCCCTCAGAACCTTTTGTATTTTGAATCTGAACCCTCAGAGAATATTTATACCAAAAATTAGCTCCCTGTTATTTGTTTTTTTGGTTTAGGAAAAAAATTGCGTAGATTGGCTATTTACAGAGCAGTACTGTATTGCCAATAAAACTCATTTTTACCGAAAAATTTAACAACAAATAGTAAATAAATAATAGTTGATCTCGTTTTTATTAATGTACGTCAATAGATTTGTCTTTTAAGTTATATTTGTTGTTTTATATCTCATATTTTAATTTTTTAAATAAATGAATTTTATACAGAAACTATAATACTTATTTTTACATCTCAATAATGACATCTTTAACAAATTTCTTTCTATATTAATATTTTAAAATAGTAAGTAATGAAAACGGAATCAACTTCTGTGCTAATATATTTTTGAAATTGGATCAGCCTTGCTCATGAACAGTAGTTCAAAGTTAAATAAAGTACGAAGGTAAAGGAATATTAAAATAAAATAAATAAGTAATATAAATATAAAATCATTGTTAAAGCAAAATATTATAATAAATTATTTGAACGAATTCAGTTGAGTTTTCTCCAAACCTTATTTGAAGCTTTAAAGTTTTATATTACTTTGAAAAGGGAATCTGCCACAAAGGAAAAAGCACGGAGATAATAATTGCTGTATGAATATTAACTAGCTGATGAAAAGGATATAGGAGTCGGATTCATCCGCTTTGAAAAAAATTTAAATGAACGTTTTTTTGCTCATAAAATATTAATCGCATTTCTGTCCTGCGATTATTGCTAAACAACTCTATTGAAATTTAATCTTACAACCATAGAGTAAAAACAGTAAAAGTAAGAGCTACTGGTAATAACGAAGATGAAAATGTTGACAGCAAACTGAATTACACGTATACATTGTTGTGTTAGAAAATTAGACTGTTCAAGCAAACAAACGCCAGAGCCATTCTTTAGAATGAATTAACTTCGGTGTAATCTCCCCACAAATTTAAAACTTTTTGCCATGTTTTCACAAGACAAACAATTATTCTTGCAAACAGTCGAATAGAAGTTGTTTTCGTTTCGAAGATTCTTTGCTCGGCTTTAAACAATTTTTCAAGCAGAATATTTTAATTGGCTTCTTGAATTTAGTTAGTATTAATATTATTTCATAGCAAGAGAAAGCAAAAATGTTTCATAATTGCTTATTCCCTGCAACTGTAACGCTATGGAAAAACAAAGCTGTTTTCTAATTGGAAATAAAACAGTTTGTGCAGTAATGCATCGAATTTATCCAGAAGCTACTTAGAGCTAATTTTAAAGAAAACTTCCGTTGTCTACCAGAGTATAATGAATCCTCTATGCGTACCTCCATAATTTTACTTTATAAGGTTTAAATTCTAAATATTCCATAATTTGTTGTTTATTTAGGCAAGCTTAACCCTTGATATATACCTCTATAACCATCGTATTTACTACTTACTGCAAAATCTTATCGGATACTAGCATTTACATGAAAATTAAAAGCTGAGAAATATTATTATTACTGAAGTAAATACTAGGGATTGCAATTTACCGGAAATTTTAATAACCGGTAAATCGGTAAATAAAAATGTAAATAACCGGTTAACCGGTATTTACCGGTAATTTTTAGAATGAATGATTACGGTGGCCAAAATGGCAATTGTCTTTTTCCATGTACAAAATTATCTAAATTTAACAAAAAACATTTTTATATACCTATAATTAATATAATTAGGCTTTGTGAAACATATTTCTTTCAAATTAAAATTCGCTCACAGTCGATTGAAAAAATTATACAGTTTTGCGAAAGACATATCTAGAGAGTGTAAATCAAAATATTGTGATTCACTGGTATTATCTTTAGTTGATTATGGTGATGTTGTATATGGAAAGTTATTATCGGCAATAGCAAAAAAGAAAATTCAAAAACTTCAAAATTCATGTATGCGTTATATTTACAGTATCCCATATAGATAACATATATCACCACATCTAAATAAATATAGCATATTAAACATGGAAAATCGCAGACGTTTACACATGCTCACACTTATTTGACGAATAATTCATAATGACGAACCTCAGTACTTAAGAAATAAGTTAATTTCGCGAGATCACGTGCATAATACAAGATACATACAAAATTTTTTGGTGCCTCAGCATGAAACTGCGATTTTTCAAAGATCGTTTAGGTATTTTGCATCTCATCTTTGGAATGAACTTCCAAATGAATATAAAGAATATAAGTCAAAATTTTTTTTTATTAAAGTTGTCAAAAATTACATTTTGGCTGATCAGAAGCAGGAGACTTGATGCCCGTTCCCCTTGTCTGCTCGCATGTCTGAGTACTGCTGTTGTTATTATTGTTATTATTATTATAAAATATAGCATTTGTTAGATTATTACAATTCATTACTGAATATTAACAAATAATATAATTATTATTTTTTTCTTGAAATTTTAGATTTATATGTATTAATATTTTTTTATAATCTTAGATTTAGGTTATTTGTATTTGGACAAATGGAAGAAGAGCTCTACAGTTCAATTTGTACCATTTTTACTTTGAGTAAAATAAATGTATTATTATTATAATGAACAAACAAAAAGTTTTTTTATCAAAAGGAAAAAATATAAATGAAATAAATTTAAATAAATAATTATTCTGTAAATAACAAAAATTACAAACATAAACTCAAATAGGGCATTTACTGAATACCTAATCTAAAAATACAATATTTTTTGAAAATAGCCCATTAAAAGGGATAGTTTTTCAAAGCTGTATCTGTTAGTCGTCTGATATTTGTACACAGAATACCACCAACTGAAAATGCCCTTCCTCTATCGATATTGGTAGGTCGATAAGTTAATAGGAATTGGTAATAACATTCTTCTAAATGTTTTCCACGGATATTTGAGGCAGTGAAATATTCAATTTCCTGTCGCAAGATATTATCAATGTCTCTCTTACTTGTATTTCTTAGGGCCTGGTGTTTTACCTTTTATAATATTATTTATTGTTAAAAGTGCTCAGTGTTGGGACAGTCACTCTATATTTAGTGAATACTAGTCACTGACATAAATAGAAACGTTGAATACGTGACACATCGTAAGTTCAGAATTTACCGAAATAACCGGTAAAAAATTAAAATAACCGGTAATTATCGTCATGTGTTTTTTGTCCTGTTTACCGGTTAACCGGTTAACCGGTAATGCAATCCCTAGTAAATACAATTTCATTTCACATTATCAATAAAAATATTCTAAAAACACTGATTTGTTTGAAATTAAAAAATGATTATTGTCCATTCAATGGGTCAAAGAAGTGGGTTCGTATGCCGAAATCGTAAAAATGTAACTTATTTTTTTTCAGGGATAACTCATGAGTATTTTGCCAAATTGGTGGGATCGAAGATGTGATTTGTAGAGAATTTAGCGCTGAACAAAAGAGCCCTTATTATTTTCGTCATAGCATCAACAGTTCACAAGATGTATTTGCGTTTGAACTTTTCAAAATGCCCAGGAGGCACCTCCGCGAGCTCAAAAAATTCAACATTGATTTACGCAATTAATGCGAAAGAAATACCTATTGGTAGTACTATTAAACGTGTCTTAAACCAGGAATATTGGTTGACTAGTAGTTGATTCAATAATGTTAGTTTTTGCATTAGTCTGCTAAAAGAATTACTGCCACGTCACACTTTAGCTAGCTCATCATTCTCCACTAATGCGTCTACTTGTTCTGCCAAAAGACAAAGGACGTGTTTATATGACGCAATTTAACTTCTTTTGCGATTTTTTGTGATTTCTCCAAGTTGCAAAAAGGAAAAAAGCACTGGTTTATGAATTTATTAATGTGTATGTTAAAACGCGAAGCGCCGAATGTCTGCTTTCTTCGTTTAAATATAAGGGAAGTAACCTTGAAGAAACCACGATTATTATACCTATTCAATTCAGTCAAATAGGTATATCAAACGCTGGACTCTAATGTTCATTAATTTATTTTTTTAATAAGACTATTACAAAAAATGTTCTTCGTAGTCAGGTGTGACAGAAATACCACGCAACAAACAAAAATCAGGTATAGACCGTTAGGCAAGTAGGCTGATGGCATCTTGATGACTTCGAGATGTTGATTTGAAGACTTTTGCCACCAATTCTCTGGATAGCCCATCGCACGAATTGCTCGATTCTTCAAGAAATACGTCCCCAAAAGCGACACTCCAGCATCGCATTCTCCCAAACCGTCTATTTTTTTGGCCACATCAACCTCAGATATGGCAATGGAGAACGGTTGATAGTTCAAGGAAAACCACAGGGTAAGAGACTAAGGGGACGTCCACCAAAATGTTGGCCTGATATCACCAAAAAAGCTGATAGGGAAAAATCGCAACAGATGGCGTGATGTCATCAGATATGATATACAGCAAACGCAGGTCAATTAGAATAATTCATGGATTACAAAACATCTGGCACGACGTTGTAAATAAGAAGTAGCTGTACTTGATTTTTGAACAATAAAAAATTTCTAAACCTATTTCGATTCTGCAACATGACCGCCCATTTAGGAGTTGTGCAACTAACTACGTGGGGTCGGTAGTCCGCTATTATTCCCTATTAACCAGAACTAAAAAAATTCAGTCCACGCTAGGATCCATAGCAGAGGAGGTGTCTGTGACCAGAGGGATATCCCCCCGGGGGGGGGGGCATCTTGTCATTTTATCACCTCTCCTGTGATGTCTGGTCGTGGACGAGCTTTTATCTCGACTGGAATAGCAGAGAATATATGCGCAAGGTTATGTAGGTGATATCGACATCCTAGTAAAGGAAAATACGAGGGCGCTGCATCAGAAAAGATGCAGATAGCCCTCGTTATGGATGAAGTAAAAAAATATTTTGAGGTTTTTGGTTCTTGTACACACACTAAATCACAATTCTTTTCACATTAATGGGGTGTGGGTGGGAGGTAATGAGGGCTAATGCCAAACATTTTTTGAGACCTTATAGTTTCTCTTGTAGATATTAAATACCAATCTTATGGACTCTCACCTACTTGATTTACCTATTTACCATCATTTATCTCAATTTACCCCCCCCCCCCCCCCCCTTCAACGGAATAAGATGAAAATATAATTTAGTTCCAGATCACATTAAATACATATGTCTACCAAATTTCAAGTCAATATCTTAAACGGTTCCAGAGTAATCGTGCCCACAAAAAAAAGTTACAGATAGACAGATTTTGCTGAAACTTAAAATTTCATCTAAACAATAAAAATCTTCAATTCAATTTTTTTTGTCGTTACTATACTTTAACTGGATATGGAAGTAATTTTATTTCCGGGGAAGTCAATTGCAGGTGAAAAACGAAGTCAAATATTTGGGACTGATTCTAGACACTACAACCAAAAATGGTGCAATGTCTGTACCAAAGGATTGCGGTACCAATAATAAGCTTTACCTTCCTGATCTGGTGGCACAAAGCCGGAAAAGGGAAGGCAATGAGAAAACTAAGAAAGATACAAACTAGCCTGTCTAGAGATAACGGGAGAAATGTAAACAACTACCGCAGCCATGGAAGCCAACTTCCACTACACTTAGTCATGGAGAGTCAGATACTGCTATCAGTGTACAGGTTGAAAACAAACGGATACTCTGCCATTCAAGGAATAGGATACCATACCGTAATATTTCAACAAATAGAAAAAAATCCGGCTACTCGACATGCAATCAGATAGAATCAGCGCAAGACACAATTTCACAAAAACCTTCAGAGTAACTCACAGGGAAGAGGAAGGAATAAGGCAACTGAGAAGACATTCAAATGATATCATGTGGTATATTGACGTATCAAAAACGTCAAGAAGTACTGTAGCAGGAGTTAAGGGAAACCAACCAGGGACACATATTAGACTGAACCTGGGCAGTACCGCAACGGTGTTCCAAGCAGAAGTCACAGCTATAGAAATCTGTGCACAAGAATTGATACGAAGGCCATGTACTGACAAAGGAATTCGTATCATCACTGACAGCCAAGCAGCTGTCAAAGCTCTGGATGCAGTAGAGATACGTTCTAAAACGGTAAAAACTGGTAAAAACTGCCTTAATACCCTGGCGAAACTGGCGGAGCACAACAGTGTATAACTGAAGTGGAGGCGAGGACACCAGGGAAATGAAGGTAATAAAAAAGCAGATAATCTGGCCAAAAAAGGTGCAAAAAACCTTGATGGGATCCGAGCCAACCTACGGGATATCATAGAATACCGCAAGAGGAATGTCAAAAGAACTATTGAGTCAGAAACACAACTTGTCTTGGACTGGGACGCCAGGGAGGAGACAGTCACGTATGTTCATCACTGACGGACTATCCAAGACAAAGACTAACTAATTGCTAAAGCTGAGCAGGAAATAATTGAGATGTGCAGTGGGCATTACACACTGAATAGACACCTAACCAATATGCCCCTTGGTGGCTAGAAAACTTGTATGTTTTGGGGCACCATTCGTGACCCCGGAGGAAATAGAAAGGGGTTGCAATGACCGTAGACCAGTCTTTTGGAGAGGAACGGGACTAATGGGGTACAATAAGCTTAAGCTTTAGTACGACAGCGCTTCGACACCGCAACCCGTGAGGAAAAAAATACCCCCATTAATGGGGATGAAGTACGGTTAACGGTTTAAATTCCTATCAATGAAGTAAAGCAATACTGATCGCGTCCGGAGTTTGGATGGGTGACCAAGTATTTCATCAGCTGTCGTCTGATATAATCCCGGGCCGTTAACACAATAAGTAAGGTGGTGAGATGACCCAGGATAGGTTAGTTTAGTAACCCAGGTCCGTGGTGTGGAATCAACGCTGATTTTTAGACTCGTAGGAACAAGGGGCCAAGTGTGGTCTAGTTGCCTAGTAAAAAGTAGTACTATCCACCATCCATCCACCCCTGTTAATGGTCGTAAAGAAGTTTTGAATCATAATTATTTTATCTCTCATACAAAAGTAAACTGTGTAGTATTTTTGAGGTGAAATACTATATATTGTAAGATTAAAGATTAAATGTTTGAAATGAAATGAAGCAAGGAACACATGTTTACTGCAAATTATAGTTCAATCAAATAGGCCGACAAATCAAGATTTTGATACTTGAATTTTTGATATAAGTTACTTTGAAGTATTTGAACGTGATTAATGAAAGAATTTTTTTTCAACCCCCGAGAAGGGGTGAAAAAAAATATAATAAAGTGTTTTTTTCAAAATTTCTCAAAATGTGTAAAAGCTAGTAAAAAGTTTCAAATAAAAATTGTAAAGCATGAAATTTTACATAAAAATGATAGTCCAGGGAAATGAGTAAAAAAAGTACCATGTTCGGGACTGTGACTCATCCAGGCAGATACCACGATTTTTAGGTAGCATAGGTGTCAATAAATGAAACCTATATAAAATCTGCGGTCGATTTTCTGCATATGTTTATTTACAGCCATTTTAATGCAAAAAAATGGAAAAAACGTGTTTTTTCACACTTTTTCACCTGCCAGTAAAAAGTAAACTATCTTACAGATAAATCAAATGAATCGCCTTGTGGGAAATTAAAAAAGCTTTAAAATGGCGGTTGTTAAATGTCGATATAGTTAATTGTTGCTAAGATAATTGCAAAATGCGGAATTTTATTCAATAAACAATATCTTGTGTAAAAAAATAATCTACTGTTTTGTCCTTGCGTAAATAGTTGACTCGCATAGTGCTTAATATCTGGTAAAAATTTCAAATCGATTCATCAAATAGTTTTTGCAAAATTGCATTAATTTATCCCAGACACCTTTTTTTTGCAACCCACCACGTCCAGAGAAATCAAAATACAATGATTCTACGGCCTCCACCTGAAAGGGAAAGACTTGATTTACCAAAATGCTTTGTTAGATATCGAAAAAATTAATTTTCAGACCTGCAAAATGACGTTGCAAAAGAACTCAGATTTTTACCTTATAAACAAATAGAATAATTTTTTAACAATTGATTGTAGAGCATCGGTTTTTCGATATTTGAAAAGCTGATATTTTTACACGAATTTTGAAAAAAAAAGAAGGTCCTAGGTCAATTTGGGGCAAAGTTATCAATTTTTTTTCAAAAATTCATAGCTCCTTTGTTTATAATAATTAAGAAACGTAACAAGCGCCATTTTAAAGGGGAAGAGTTCAATTTTTAGTGTGTATGTGAATCGACAAATATTCTGTATTATTATAAATTACAGCGTTATTTATATCGAACAATGTGTTTCTTTTCACACTTTACAAATTCTATTGTTTATAACTTAATATAACAGTAATTTATATATTTAATTGTACACAAACGTTTCCTATAATTTTCAATAAGAATAATACAAAAATTTTGATAATGTATAAAAACATTTTTTTGTAAAATGTTTAAACAAATTACAACAGGTAATTATTACTCTCTTATTATTTTGGAGCAGATGTGTTGAACCATAGAAAGTTTCTACTGTATCATACAAACCATTATACATGACAAACGCTGTCACTACATGTACATCCACACGCGTGTTGTATACTTCTACGAAGGAAGTAATGGTTTGTTTTATTATTTATTAACAATTAATAATACGCAAATTAATAAGAGCACTTTTTATAAATTGTATGGTAATTTTGCATTTGAAAAATATCTTAAAAATGTAAATTATATCGAATAGAGTGTTTTTATTTTATGAATTTGAAAAATTCAATTGTTTATAACAATAAGATATATATTTACGTGTACATAAGCCTTTTCTACAACTTTCAACAAGAACAAAACAAAAAATTTTGATATTTTGCAAAAAAAAATTTTTTTTTAATGTTTAAACAAATTACATTGTTAATATTAATGTTAATAGTTTAACAGATTGAATATTATTAACGTACACAAAAATTGAAAAAGGAAACATCAAAATCGGTTAACAAACACCAAAGTTATGACTTATGTGGTCAGTTTGAAGATGCTGTTTCAATTTTTGAATGCCGAGCTAAGTTGATTCGAGCCTCATTTTAGAAGCTTTGCCAACAGTTTTGAGAAAGTGCAATCATTTTCAAATTTTTTACACTAAAAGTTGAACTCTTCCCCTTTAAAATGGCGCTTGTTACGTTTCTTAATTATTATAAACAAAGGAGCTATGAGTTTTTGAAAAAAAATTGCTAACTTTGCCCCAAATTGACCTAGGACCTTCTTTTTTTTCAAAATTCGTGTAAAAATATCAGCTTTTCAAATATCGAAAAACCGATGCTCTACAATCAATTGTTAAAAAATTATTCTATTTGTTTATAAGGTAAAAATCTGAGTTCTTTTGCAACGTCATTTTGCAGGTCTGAAAATTAATTTTTTCGATATCTAACAAAGCATTTTGGTAAATCAAGTCTTTCCTTTTCAGGTGGAGGCCGTAGAATCATTGTATTTTGATTTCTCTGGACGTGGTGGGTTGCAAAAAAAAGGTCTCTGGGATAAATTAATGCAATTTTGCAAAAACTATTTGACGAATCGATTTGAAATTTTTACCAGATATTAAGCACTATGAGAGTCAACTATTTACGCAAGGACAAAACAGTAGATTGTTTTTTACACAAGATATTGTTTATTGAATACAATTCCGCATTTTGCAATTATCTTAGCAACAATTAACTATATCGACATTTAACAACCGCCATTTTAAAGCTTTTTTAATTTCCTACAAGGTGATTCATTTGATTTATCTGTAAGATAGTTTACTTTTTACTGGCAGGTGAAAAAGTGTGAAAAATAACGTTTTTTCCATTTTTTTGCATTAAAATGGCTGTAAATAAACATATGCAGAAAATCGACCGCAGATTTTATATAGGTTTCATTTATTGACACCTATACTACCTAAAAATCGTGGTCTCTGCCTGGATGAGTCACAGTCCCGGCCAAAACCTCATTTCCCTGGATTATGATCTCTTGACTTTTTTTACTATTATTAAAATTAACAGAGTTAGGGTGGTTAGAAGTTAAGGGATGATATGTACAACTTTAAAAAATCATAGCGTGCTGAAAAGTTAGTGAATTAAAAAAAAAAAATTTCTATATACTAAGAAAAATATAAACTTTCGTTTCAGAGAAATGTAATTTTTTTAAAATTGTTAATAAAAAAGTTATAAAAAGTTCAATTTTTTATTTCCAATTAAAACCACTTTAAACGGTGAAACATTTTTTTTTTAAACCAGTCTATTCATCATTTAATATACTGAACATTTGCTTTTGAAATTTTTTTTTACCCATCATTTTCAGGCAGGTATGAATTTATTTACCTGTTTAAATTTTTTCCAAACTTACGACACTGCTCTTGTGACGTCACGATAACTGAAAAGAAATAAAGAATACGTACGACAGAGATAAAATTGTTTCGCAACTACTGCCTACAAGACGCGCATGCGTCACATCTAAAACTTTTTTACTAGCTTTTACACATTTTGAGTAATTTTGAAAAAACACTTTATTATATTTTTTTTCACCCATTCTCGGGGGTTGAAAAAAAATTTCTTTCATTAATCGTGTTCAAATACTTCAAAGTAACTTATATAAAAATTCAAGTATTTAGATACCTCAAAATTTTGATTTGTTGACCTATTTGATTGGACTATTAGATACAAGTTGATCAAGAGAAAATTTGTATTAACTATGATCATAAAATTATTTACAATTTACGGAGGCAAACAGTAAAAATCGACAGGGTATTCCTAATATCAAATTTACTTTTTTCTCCAACATCTCGGTAGTTCAAGAAAAGCGTGTGTTGAACTGATTAAATTTCAAATAATTTCAAAACATCTTTCATATTTGAAATTTAATAATTATATATTATTGAATTTTAATTCGTCCTTCTAATACTGACGCCATCGCCATAGAGAAAACATCCAAAGGGAAGGCAAGGCGTAAATGGAGCGAATGGGAGGCAGCACGGAAAATTGCTTTTATGCCAGTTCGTTAGCCGCAATAAAATGAGAAATATACAGAATCGCTATTTATCAAAAAATCACAAATTTAATCAATATATAAAAGATTAATAACAGAAATAAATAGGTAATATACAGTATGTATAATTGAGTTTACAAAAGGGAAACAAATATTTTTACTTTTACAAAGAAATGTCAAAGAATAAAATATATTCTTTATATAAAACGGATGAATCTGTAGTTAAAACTTCAATATTAATACAGTGTGTTTAAAAATCAGAAACTACAGTATATTTTTTAACTTTACAAAAAAATGTCAAAGGAATAAATATTTTTGTTTGATTTTGAAACGGATAAGCTTAAATATTAACAATGAGTTCTTAAAATCAATTCTTTAATTTCATTATTTTTTTCGTAATTACACTTTTATAAACTTTTACAGTGTTGCCTTTGGCTTAAAAATGTCAAATAAGTCAATGTCACAAATAATTTAAGAGTTTTTTTTTTTGGCAAAAATGTTAACGCTGCAACAAAAATATATTTAATACAATATTATCGACGGTATAAGTTACAGCTACATAAGAAAAGGACAATTTCCTAATGTTAATATTTCCCGTAACGGTATTAGAAAGGTGGTCAACTTTAAAAAAAGACTAGTTCCCTAATCAGTTTAAAGAAAAACAAAGATAGTACATGATGAAGAAGATGTTGCTTCTCTGTTAGTTTTGAGTTGAGTAGAAGATAATTCAAAACTTTCCTTAAGACAGTCGCATCGCGTCGCTTCAGATGGTATCAGCAAATCACACATTCATAGGATTTTGAAGGAACTTAAGCCTATAAACGCAATTTTAATCATGCTTTAGAGCTGGGAGATGTTGGTAAATATTTCTTTTACTTTCACATGGATATAGTAAAAAAAAATTATTTTTTTTGTTTAAGTAGTTTTAGAATGTTAGAAAACGTCTCGAGATTGTAAGTTTGAGTAAAGAAATGTTTGTCTGTTTGTGTGTCTGCCGGTCTGTAACATTTTTTGTGCGCACGATTACTCTGGAGCGGTATTGGCTAGAAATTTGGTACAACTTTGTATTATAGCGAGATCTGGCACTAGATAATATTTTGATCTTATTCCGTTGAAGAGTTGATAGATAGATAAAATAAACAAGTAAGAATTCACAAAATTAGGATATAGTGTATGTACAAGAAGCCAAGGTGTCAAAAAATTTTTGGCATCAACCTCATCAACCTCATTATAGAAGAGGGTGGAAAATGGCAAAAAAATGTGGTTTAATTAGTGTACAAGAACCAAAAGCCTCAAAATTTGGTCCACCCCCACTACCACATTATTGAAGAAGGCCAAAATAAAATTATAATTTAGTGTGTATATAAGAACCAAAGGCCCAAAAAATTTGGTGGCATCAGTCATCCCCACTACCACCTCTATTACAATCCCCACTCCATTATTAAAGGTGCTAAAATAATAAAATTCTGATTTAGTGTATGTACGTACAAGAAGCCAAGGTGTCAAAATTCCTTTGGCATCAGCCACCCCTCCTATATGTTGTAGAACTCTCCAAAATCGTCCTAAGTTGAAGACATAATCAAAATTCGACTTAGGCAAAAATTTCATTTAAAGACATTTTTGGGAGTCTGCAGAGGCGCAGATCAGTCCACAAGGACCGTTTTGGGTTCTATAAGGCGTTGGAAATGACCAGGTGAAAATTCGAAGAAACACCGAATTTTCACTTAGAAAAAATGTTTTTGGTTCAGAATATCAGAGTAGAAGTATATAATGACAAAGATTTATGAATAATATACTTTTTCAAAGGTACCATAAATTGGACTTTGAAAAATAATATTTTTGGAAGGGCGTCAAAATTTGGCCCAAGAATCGATTTATCGAAAGTACGCCAAAGTTTCACTTGCAGACTAATTTTTCAAAACTGCGTTGAAATTTGGCTTGAAGATCGATTTTTCAAAAGTACGCCAAAATTTCACCCGCAGATTAACTTTTCAAAAGTACCTTGAAATTTGGCTTGAAAATCGATTTTTCAAAAGTACGCCAAAATTTCACCCGCAGATTAACTTTTCAAAAGTACCTTGAAATTTGGCTTGAAAATCGATTTTTCAAAAGTACGCCAAAATTTCACCCGCAGATTAGTTTTTCAAAAGTACCTTGAAATTTGGCTCGAAAATCGATTTTTCAAAAGTACGCTAAAATTGGTCTTTAAATGGATTTTTCAAAAGTACCACAAAGTCAGTTTAAAAAGTACCACGAAAATATACTTTAAATTATTTTTTATTTTTTATTCCTCAACCAAAGACATTGACCTTTGAGGTACGGTCATTGAAAGCCCAATTCTAAAATATGAGCATAAAATTTTAACGACGCACTGCATCCGAAAGGCAAAAAAGAAGATTTTGTCAAAGCCGGCGTAGTGCCGATAAGCAAAAATTGATAAAAATCAATGCACATGTACAAGGCCGGTTTCTCGCATGGAAAGAGTTTGAATTGACCCAGCGGCTCGCAATTTGGTCGAGCGCGTTGAGTAGTCCAGACAAAGCGATGGTAGAAAAGCCACTAACGGGGCTTTTCAAATGACAAAGTTATAGAGGAAAACGCCTTGTGCATAAAAATCCAAAAATTCAATTTTGCCTAATAGTCGCTCGAAGGTGAGACGCTGCCAAATCGATATTATTAATCGACTGTGATAAGGGTTAGTAAGTCGTGGACTGATCGAACGCCACTCAACTTACGCAGTAATAAGTCCTCTGAATGTGTTTGAGTACGTGAATTTCCACGATACAAGAACTTTAAAGCTAGGTAGTCTCTAGCGAAACTAAATTCATTTAGTAAAACTTTTTTAAGTTAATTTCAGTCAGCCTTAATTATTCATTTACCCAGAGTCTGAAATGATTCTAAAAGCTCACATCTTGATTCTGAGAAGGTACGTATGAATCTTTTCTACCTAATCGATCGTTAGCGTGAGCGCTCTCGCTTGTATGGTCTGAAAGTCACTACCTTGATTGGGGAAGGCACGATTCTTTCTTGAGAATTTTGTATAACCAATTCTGTTAAATAAACGGATTCTTTGAACTAATATTTCTTAATTGATCTTGAGGCCTGTTGACGGTCTATAATCCCTGGAACTTTCGTAGAGAAAGCCGGATGTGTCGAGTTAATTCGCATTAACGTTCGACCTTCTGGTTGCTTTACGAAGGTTTGATAGGGATTTTTTTATGCGTTTTTTGAGAAATATATTCCGTTATTAATGGACCAAAACGTGATTTTCGCGTACCAAAACTAATCCCTCCGCAGAGAAATTCTTCGGTTGGGATTTTTTTATGCAAAAATTCAGGAAATTAAGAGGTGCCTAAACCCCTAACGAGGGAATTCGGGTCCAGAGAGAGCGTAGTTTTCGATCTGTGGTAGTGCAGCCTTGGTCCATTACTCGGCTACCGAAGTGCATCTTATCTCGAACCTGCCTGGGAGGTAGAAGAACGGGGTAATACGCGACTGGCGCCCCCTGAGAAATAAATTGGTGTCGCGTCATTTTGACGCCCGGTAGTGCGTTCTTCTACAACCCCACCCCCATTACCATTATGGAAGAGGATGAAAAACAAAAAAATGTGATTTACAACCATCCCCACTACCACCTCTATTACTATCCCCACTCCATTATTAAAGGGGCTAAAATTGTAAAATTCTGATTTAGTGTATGTACAAGAACCCAATGTGTCAAAATTTTTTTGACATCATCCACTCCTCCTATCACCTATTACCACCACCCTCATTACGAAAGATGGTGAAAAAAAAAATGTAATTTAGTAAGTGTACAAGAACCATAGGCCTTAAAATTTGGTCCCCCCACTACCACACCCACCCACACTCCATTATTGAAGAAGGTCAAAATAAAATTATGATTTAGTGTGTGCGTGTGTGTGTACAAGAACCAAAGGCCTCAAACATTTTTGTCGCATCAGCCATCCCCACTACCACCTCTATTGCTATCCTTACACCATTATTAAAGGGGCTAAAGTAATACAATTCTAATTTAGTGCACACTTCTGTGCAATAAAATCCCGTACACTTGAAAAATCAAGTAATCCAGTTTTTACTAATATTAAGTGATGTGAATTAGTCTTTTTGGAATTTAGATTTTTTATTATCATATAGGTTATAAAAAAGTGACATTGATTGTGAAATGTCATAAGTAAGGTATTTGAAAAAATGTTAATTATTTAATGATTTCGATTTATAACAAATGTAGAAATTGACGTTGAAAAATTGTGTCCGAGAAAAGGAAATCTCAAAACATTAAAAATCGGTTTTCTGCATGGCTGTTCTGCACGTGTTTGCCATAAATTAGTGGGAGTGTCTGCCTGTGAAAAACTTTTTCATCGGTAAACACAACATTGTTCCAAAACTCCAACGAGCGACAGACATAATTTAAACAAAACAGAATGCGGGCTTGCTTATGTTCTTCTGTTGATATGATCTTGACACTTACACAGTTTTTTAATTCCGATTTTCCTATTCTTCGGCTAGCTGTTGACCTCGATGCTGGAAAATTTGTCATGGACACAGCGTCTACTGCTGTTTGAAACGGATTTTCCCACAAATAGCCAAGGAGCGATTCATCATGAGCGACATTTGAACTTCTCGGTTGGCCTGAACCGTCTTTTCTCTTTATGATACCTTCCTCCTCCCATCTTTTCTTCACACTCATAAAGGTACTTTTATTTAAGTGATAATGGTTAGCAACTGCTCTGATAGACCACCCCTCTTCAATTTTAGAGAGAATTAGAATTTTTTCATGTTCAGTTAATTTCGGCATTTCGAAAATATGACACTGACACTGACAAATAAATAAAGAATGATTTAATATAGCGAAAAATAGATGTATGGGATTTTATTGCACAGAGTGTACAAGAACCAAAGGCCTAAACATTTTTTTCTTGCATCAGCCATCCCCATCGGAAATTCAGCTGTGGAAGTAGTGATTACGCAGGCAGCAATTTTTTTGTTTATGGGTGGGTAATGGAATAATGAGAAATAGAAATGTTCATCATAATATTATGTTTTCCGATGAAGTAACCTTTACTACCAACATGTTCGATAATGGAGCGACACTAATCCTCATTTTAGAATTTCGAATCATCGCCAATATTTTGTTAAAGTAAACGTGTGATGTATTGTCACCTATTATGAAATAATGTACCCATATTTTTTTAATAATAACGTTAATCGCGTACACTTCTGGATATGTTGAGACATTTTTTCCGCGATAGTATAATTGATTTACTTCTATATTATCGGCAATCAGTGTATTTTCAAGAGGATGGTTGTCCACTGTCCAGTCCATTGTTCTAACATTGTAGTTAACTGGCTAAATCGGAAATTTGGAGAAAATTGGATTGGCAGAAATGGTCCAGTTTGGTCGTCAAGGAACCCTGACTTGACAATTCTAGATTTTTATTTGTGGAAAACTTACCTAATAATGAGGAAATAACAATAGATCGGATAAGAGATGGTATTGCATCCTTAACTATTCAATAAATCCATAACAGTTATAAGGAGCTACGACATAGAATTCAATTGTATGCTGAAATGGGTGATGGGCTATTCGAATAGTTTGAAATATTTTTTGAACTAATATTTATTATTTTGCTTTATTTTCTGATTTTAAGAACACACTATATTAATATCGAAGTTTTAATTACGGATATGTCCCATCTTAAATCAAGCAAAAATGTTTATTCCTTTGGCATTTGCCTGTACAATTAAAAGTAGAAGTATGTTTTGCACTATTTCCGATTTTAAAAACACACTTTATTAATATTGAAGTTTTAATTACAGATTTGTCCTTTTTAAATTAAGCAAAATTTTTTATTCGTTTGGCCACTTTTTGGAAAATTAAAAATAAAACCAATTTCCCTAGCATGTAAACTCAATCCAGAGGCATACTGTATATAAACATCAAGCTCTAATTATACAAATCACTTGTAATTAGTCTCTGCATATCTGGGCAATTAACACACTTTTCTAACAATCAAAATTTTAGGTTTCCTACGTGTTTTCTAGCTCATATCCAGCAGAATGTAATTAATCTAGGTGACAGCACAGGTTGATGGCTCCAATTTCCACGCACGTCGTCGTCACAACTTGAAATTGGTAGTTGAGTGAGCTGGTGTAGTCAGCCGTAATTATATTGCCATTACGGCTATATCCATCGATATATCCTCTCTAGACACCCTCTCAGTCAATCACAAGAGGAAATCCGAATAAAAGCTGTCCAGCTTTTGTAAACTGTCATTTGTCTCCTATATATGGCCGTGAAGTGTCTTTTCAATGCTTTCGATTAAGTTTCTCGGAAAGAGAATGCGTGTCATGAAGTGTCTGCCTGCCAGGATGTTATATCCAGAGTATTCGAATTCAGTTAACGTGTCAGAACAATCCTTTCAAGACAGTTGAACAAGGAATCTAACAAATTGGTAATATATACATAACAGACTACTACCTATGGTATTAGATAATAGCTCAATCAAATAATAGTCCATCTTCTATGTACAGAAATAATTTATTAAGTAAATGTTGTGCGTGCAAGTTAGTGGCGGCTGGTGAAATTTCAATTTTTCTTTTCTCGTTTGTGGCGCATGAGACCCATACGAAATATGGGAAATAACATCTAGAGAAGCACTTCTCAAATGACCTGTAAAAAATTTTGAAAAAGCAGTTTGCGAAAAATTTTTTCTAAAATTTGGTAGCCTCCCCTGGTCTAGGGACTCCTCTTTATTATTTTTTTTTGTCATATACATTTGACTTTTCGTAAAAATACAACAATCCGTTTTTGAGTTTATGAAAATAATTTCATTATTAACTGAAATACAATGAACTGAAATTTTCTAATTTACAATTTAACATATTACAATCTCCTAGATCTATCATCCACAGGGCAGTAGATGTAAAAAACAATTAAACATTTTGCAAAACTGTTATTGTATACTGAACATAGTATTGGGTATTAAATTGGTATAATAATAATACCTACTAACAAATTTACAATATACATGGACATGAATAATGCATAGTTATGTAATAGATTGTGTTCTATACGTGTCCTTTCTAAATGTTTTCTTTTTTTATTATTTTTATAGTGTAATTATTTCGTCAATGATGAAGCAACTGTATCAGATGCTGTGTTAGCATTCGCCATCGGGACTGTACTGATCTATGAGGATTGGTGGCCCTCGCCCTCGGTGGGGAGGGTTGCGTAATTTCTGGTGTTAATGTATCCTAAATTATTTTAGATTTAGATATGTGAAATTATTATTATTATTACTGTTGGATGGTCGGAATGGCGTGGCGTTGTCGAGATGCGGTGACTTTATCTCATTGAGTTAGATTGAGATGGAGTTACCGTATCTCGGTGACGTTGCGTTGTTTTTGATCGCTCAAAGGCTCTCTATTGTCTACTCATGCACAAATATTTTAAACGGTATTTCAATGAGTTATTTGTTTATTTACTTGTTAATCTTATTCTCTATAATTATAAATGTTACTAATGGATCTTTGTAAATAAACATATTCTATTCTATTCTATTCTATTTACATAATAGTACTTTAATTTTATATTTTGTAATTAATAAAGTTTATTAATAAGTTAATCAAAAAATATTTTCTTTGTTTTTATACCCGCGCAGGCCGTAAAATGCACTTTATTCCCGCAAGGGTGTAAAGTACACTATTATGCAGTTGGTAGCTAAGCAATAAAAACACAATAATAAAATAGTATGACATAAAATTTATTATGTTACAATTCTGCTTCGTTTTATTGGATGAGTTATTTCTTTTTTTAATACAATAGTTTAACTTGTCTAATTTAATATTAAATTTATGTTACTTTTATTTATTTTATATAAGTAAGTAATTTCAGGAAGCTCCGTATTTGTCAAAAGCCAGAATAGCCTTTTCAATTCCTCGCTTTCATTGACAATATCATTTGTTACCCACTTATTGTAATTAGGCTGCCTTCAGCGTTAATTGAATTTTATTACCCAATATTCCAATCTAATCTGTTAAAAATCCGTTTGCATTCGTTATTTGTTCATTTTTACACCGACTTCAATATCGATATTAAAGCTTCAATTTACTGGCGACTGTGAAATTTTATTTCATAATTTTTAGTGAAATTTTTTGAAAGCGATTCAAAAATTTTTTCACCCTTTTTAGTCGCTTTGTTATCAGAAATAAATTATTTTTAAATTCTCCAAAGATAAACTGTTTTTCTTTTAGTTTTGGGAAAATCCGAATACTATTGGAGATAAACTTTCACTCTTGACAAAGTTGTAGCTGAAATTGATCTAATCGTTATAAAACATTGTATATTTTAATAACTTCACTAAACCAGACTATAATAATTATTTTATATTGATATACTTTAACAAAATTATTACATAGAAGTTTAAAAGACAATTTGAATAGCCAATTCTGGGAAATATTACTACATGGTTGGACAAGCATATCTGTTGCTTTAAAAGCATATGCGACTACGTCGAGACATTGCCTCACCAAAGTTATAATCCTATAGAATAACCTCTACATCTGTTTACTTTCTATAGATTAATCTAAATATATTGTTCGGAAAGGTTCAATAATTTGTAAACCAAAGTTATTAAAGTTACCTTTTTCGCCGTGTTGAGAATAATGTATAGCATAACGTATTAATATTACATAATCAAATATAAGTACAGGAACAGAAAGGTTACACTATTGTTAAAGTAATAAAATCAATGTTTTGATAAGGGCAGGCAAGCTACCACGATGCTCAATTTTACATGATAAAATCATTATTCATTTTCAGCAACAGTATACTACCTATCAATTATGAATATTATCTTTGTTAGTTATTATAGTGGTCGTTTTAAAAGTTTTTTGCAGACAATCAGTAGATTAATACAGCATATACATTCTAGAAAAGGGTGCGTCATATGAATATGAGATTAGACTATTTTTTGTGTATTTAATCAACGGTTATTCCATAATTATAACACATTTTAAAAAATGCGTTGTTCTGCTTTTTTCTCTAGAAATTATAAATAAATATAATAGTACCAGGTAATATGAATTATTTTATTCAGAAACAATTTATTTGCTTTTAATTTTGAGTCTATTAAATTCTAGATTGTGGTGAAAGTGGATTTTTTGACAGTAAATATATCCAGAGCGGCGGCGTACAGTCTAAACGTCTGTGTGCCTGTGATTGTGCAATTAATTACGTCAAAACACTCGAGAAATAGATCTAGAACGTAAGACTAGCGTGGAAAAGTTTAACATTAATAATGAATTATTCTAATGACGGTCAATACATCGAAACCTAAGAGAATAAATAATTTTCATTTAAACTGACTCAAAAATTCTAGAATACATATCAAATTAATTTTATTTCAACGGCTAAGAACATAAAAACATGTAGAATAAGAAAAATATACACGGCTCGTGACTTTTTGATAATAGGCTGAAATATATGTGAAAGAGGAAACCAAGTGTATATTTTATTACACTCTTCGCAAAAATGAAAACCATAATAGCTCCTCGTAGAGTAAATATTTTCATATCATTGTGTTAGTAAAGGTTTTCTGAACTACCTTCAAAATGTCCGTTTGTCTGTATGTCCGTCCGTCACTTTTCTTGTAAGCACGATAACATAAGAAAGAAAAGTCCGACTGTATTGATTGCATTTTTTCCCTGGATTTGTAAACGACTGTATCAATATATTTTATTGATTGGTGGAAAAGAGTTGTAATATTCTCAAAAAAAAAGTCATACCTAACCATGATATGCACAGACAATGGTGGGCGATAAATTTTGTTAACGGTCTTAGAAAAATTGACAATATACCAGAAAATAATTACCAAAATACAGAAGCTGCGTCAGAAGTAGAGTTTTTGAGTTATTTAAAAAATATTTTCTATGCTGCCGCTATTATTAAAATTAAGGATGTCGAAGGGTTGTACGGCCAATAATATGATTCTAATAATTTGCGCTACAACAATAGAAGAAAACGAAAATATTTAAAACCCTTACTACCAACTTCAGAGAAAAATACTTTACTCCACCTTTGGTTGTGATGGCACTGGTGCATTTACTCAAAAAGGTAAATTAACGATATCTGTGAAGATTTTCTAAATGTTAAGTCACTTTGTAGGTAAATATTTTGGAAAATTTTTAAGCAAATGGCTTAATTCACTCAATTTTTTAGGTGACAGGGAAACTGATTTCAATTTAATTATTGATAGTTTAGACAAATTCATTTCTAAAGTACATGCTTAGTTAAAGATCGTGGTGTTTCTATTCCAGTCAAATGGGGAAAACTTGAGGGAAAAAACTGATAACGTTTTGAAACTTAGCTGAGTGGAAAAAATGATGCTCGTATTAAATTTTTTGCTATTTCGCTAACCATTAGAGATATAATATCGAAATTATGTTTCCTTTAAAAAATAAAGCTTATAAAATTTTCTACAAAAAAGTAATATACATTATAATACCAAAATTGCATTTGATCGACACATTTCTAAAACCGTAAATATCCCGTAGAGAAAATAAAATTCATATTATTATGTTAGTTCTAGAACTCCGAATTACATTAAAATGTTTGTCGTATGTCCGTCTATTTGTCGGTCTGTCCGTGTGTCCGTCTGTCTCTCGGTACGGCACGTTTTTGTGAGTACGATAACTTAAAAGAGAAAAGTTCAATTTTATTGAAATTTTATTTATCAGCTAGACGAAAGACCCTATTATTTCAAAAAAAAAATTGATTAGTAAATATAAAGGCTATGAAACATTTTATGAAAGAAATGCATGTGAAAAGTATTGTAACGCCTTTGATATAAACACAAAGATACTGCATAGTATTATAACCAACGTTTCCACTATCAAAATATCATCGGGAGATCATTAAAATTGCCAGTATTGCACCAAAGTCTACCTTCTTATCAGAGATTACAACATTCTTCACGTGTATTTTTTTCATAAAATGTTTCATAACATTTATATTTACTGATTTACTGATTTTTTTTTAAAAAAAGGTGGGGTTCTTCCTCTAGTTAACACTAATTTATTTTCCAAATTTCAATGGAATCGAACTTTTCTCTCTTAAGTTATTTAGCTAAAAAGATACATGACTGATGGAAAAGTAGACGGAGAGAAAACTGATCCATGATGGACATTTTGAAAGTTGTTGCAAATTCTATGACTAACACAATGATATATTTTTTCTCTCTACGAGCAATATTTACTATTTTTGAAAAGTGTCGATTAAATGCAATATACTCTTTGCGTTCGAATTTCCAAAGAGTATAATAATAGATACGAAAAAAATGCTTAAAACATTTTAAAACAGAATTTTACAAGCCTTATTTTTTTATATAAACTTCGATATAACTAATGGTTAGAGATATATAGGTATAGATAAGAAACTGAATCGAAGCACCATTTTTCCAAGATGGCGGTTCGAGCACAGGGACTTTTAATAGGGGACTGGGGACTTTTAATAGTAAACCTTAGTGAAAATCTTGGCAAAGTTTCAAAACTATCAGTTTTTTCTGTCAAGCGTCGATATTTGTTCCAACGTGACTGGGATATTTATCAAAATGCAACTGCAGAGCGAAGTATCACTTGACCTTCAAAGAAAGTTTGTATCCTGCTTTTATAGGAGCAAGTTAAAAAAATATTTGTTTATAAAAACACTTATGTTACTAAAACTTCAATGTCCCGATGATTTTGAATAGAAAAAAAAACCTACTTATTTTTGCATAGAGGATTGCGCTTTTCTAAAAATTTAGTTTAATACGGTGGGAAAAAATTACTACCTGTAATACAAAATACTGAAAATGCACAGTGAATCAGTTGATATACAGAAATGTGTAAATACGACACCGATGAGGATCATTGTCAAAATGCACAGATGGTAATTATTAATTTAGACACTGATGATTTTTGCGAAGAAGAGAAAAAAGTACCTAACTTGGATGTACCATTTTTGTTTTTTTATGTTATTTGTATTTCATTTTATATTGTTTTTTAGTAATTGGAGGAACAAGAGTAAAGTATCCTTACTTCCATTAAAGCCACTAGCCACTTTATGTTGGATTGTAATCGACAGCTTCGGATGGGATTTTATAGAGTGAGAGGGAAATAAGCGTTTATTTTTGGTTTATTATAAATATTTATAAAATCATAAATGGGATAATCTTTAAAATAGTTTCAGGTACTTGCCATTGCTCTAAACAATACGACCATTCACAGTGTTTATTATAAATTTTTTACAATTAATTATTTTTTATTTATTTGCTTTTATCATGATTAGAGAATATTATTTATGTATTATGCAAATCACAACTTACACACTTTTTTATTTATTATGAAAATACCTACTTTCTGTATATTGTTGCCCTAATCTGGGCACGCTAATATACTAGTTAGGTAAATACTTTAAAACACTTATTATTGGAGAACCAATCAAAACAACTACTCTCCTAACTAATACTGACGGAGTATTGAATTACATGATAGGATTAGGGCAACAATATACAGAAAGTAGGTATTTTCATAATAAATAAAAGTGTGTAAGTTGTGATTTGCATAAAACCTAAATAATATTCTCTAATTATTATAAATTTTGTTTAGTAACTATTTTCATTGACAAACTACAATATTCAAGTACAACAGAAATTTACAATAAAAAATACATATAGTTGCATATTTCCCTCTCACTTTGCAAAATCATGTCTTTAAAGATAAGAAAATCAACGTATACAGTAACGAAACTTTTTATTTCACGTTAAATTATGAAAATTTTGTTCAAATGAATTCGATAGCTCAAAGAGCTACTAAGTTATGGAGATTTTAATACTTCACTCTTCGAAGAGGGAGGTGGTTAAACCCGCGTATTTGGGTTGGCCAAAAAGTGATTTAGTCTTAGGTATATCTTAAGCCCCTTATCAGATGAAATAGGTCGCTTGTTTTATCGTTTCAAGCGGATAACCCTCGTATTTTGAACATGAACCTTACGGCTGTAATGTCAGCATAATGAATTTTCACTGCAGTTTCAAGAAATTATACAGATACGAAATGCATTAATAATGCATTTAGTAATATAGTACTGTACAGCACTGGACTTTTAGAACTGAAAATGCATTGCTGAAATACATTAGAAAGTTATGGAAAATTTTCTAAAACTATGTTTGCTTTGTTGTGCAAACTTTGTCTGCTTGCAGTTGGCTCTGTGTATGGTAGTTACTGAATCCACATTCTCGTATATTTCATGAGAGTTAGCAAAGTTCTAACTCTTGCTAGTATACCATTTATTCAGCTGTTAAACAGCTTTCTTTAGTTTTTCATGTTTTGATGGTTTTCTCTATACTTGAAGTTTGGCTAATACCACAAACGGGCAGACATTAATTTCCGTCAGATAAATCAATAATGCAGTTTAGACTCGGTTCAAATGCAACCTAATAAATTGTACCTGAACAAATTCTTTTAAACGAATTGCACGCTGTCGTCGTTTCGTTTACAGACAGGATATTAGAAATAATGACGTTATATTTTCACATGATATATCCATGCGAACACAGTGAATTCTATTCCGTCAAGAAAAAATTTATTATTTTAATACATCATGTCGTTACAAAGATTAAAATAAACCATGTTCTTTATAGAAATTTTGAATTTATTAACATAATTCTCTTTCTAGATATGTCAAAAGGATTAAAATATACCACTCGCTTTGTTCTGCATTTGGAGAACCGTCTAAAATTGTATTACTTAATGTTACAAAAGAATGGATCTGAAAATAGAAAAGAAACTAGTATTACTCTATGAAAGAACGAATAATATAAAAATATACCGAATATTATGAAAAAGATATCTAAAAAAAGACATATCCAAAGAATACTTAAAAAGGAGAAGAGCATAATATGGAATTCGGAATGAATCCTTAGAGTATTAAAAAATATGACTTTAATGATAGTACATTGCTACTTAATTTGCTATATATTAAATGTCAAGCAAAACATAAAAAATCTGCTTACGGATCTTATCTTCTTCTTCTTAATCACAATGTTTTGGCAGACATTTTGTAGGCCACGTACATTCTAGTTATTATCGATTTGTTGTATGGCGCGTCTGACAGCTTCATGCCATATGTTGTGGTTGCCTGTTAGGTTTACGGGCCTTTGTCATCACCCCAAAAAAATTGGATTATAATGGACGGCGCACATAGGAGTATTTAAACTATTTACGCGGTCATAAGTCAATTTTTCAAAATGGAATAGTGTAAAAAGCAAACGGCTAGTTGGGATAGGAGACTAGTCCGAGAATAATACCCGACCCCTTCCACTTCTCTGCCGTGCACTCCACCTATACAGGGTAAGTCGGATTGCGATCGTCTTGGTTGGTGTATGTGTCTGTTTTCGGCGTTTGTGTGAATTCATAAATTTTAACAGTGAATATTTTTAATTCTACTTTTATCTCGGAAGTAATAGTGATGGGTTTTGATATGGCAGGTAAAAATGCACTAACTATAATATAATTTCGATTATTTTTATAATTTTAAGGTTAGGTTTTAGTATTTGTTATACTTCCAAGTTAGATCCAGCTGTACTCTTTAATACAGTCGAAAGTTTGAAGTCTTTAGCAGTGACTAATCAAAAAATTAGCCGCGGAAAAGCGCGGATAAGTGCTATTAGGGTACTTTTTTATTAGGGTAGATTCATTAAAAAAAAATTGTATATAAAGTTTTAGGCATTTTAAAAGAATGTATTTTTGTTTTAGGTTCACAAGGTCCCTCGGGAGTAAGATGTGTGACCCGAAAACACTTGTTCGAACGTGAATATGTAAATATTTTGTCTGACGTATGTTAGCATTTTTTTTGTTACTTTTTTACATTAAATACGCCTGAACCAAACACTAAGAGCTTTGTTTTATTCAGTAATATTGTTTAGAACAGATAAAGACCAAGAAATATTTTTGGCCGCGTAGATCATTCAAATACCCGTATGTGCGGCGCTCTCCCTTCCCTACGTCCCAGGATGAATTTCTGTTTGACCAGAACCACGAAATAATAGCCCTTATTGTTTTTTTCATATTTCTACATGTAGAACCTGCACCAGAAGTTTGTAACCGGTATTTCTGGACACCCTGTATAATTGATGAGCGTTCTACAGTATACTCTTTTTTTGAAAGTTATTTAATTTTTTAGGTATAATTACTATAGTAATGTTAATCATCTTCTGATGATGCCATCTTGATTAGGGACACATATTCGTCGGTATAGTATGCAGAATTTTTGAGTATCTATCTAGTATTTTATCAAAGGTTGAAAAAAAGGAAGGAAAATTTAAAAAAATATCTAAGTACTTTTAAAAAATACAATAATAGTAATAATAAACACAAAATATATCTAGGTTAAGTTGTAATAGTATAAACAAATATTTTTAAAAGAGAATCAAAACTGTAAATTTACCTTTGAGTTAAATGCGAGATTAAAGGAACAAAATATAGTAAAAACAAAATAGTCGGCAACACTAAATTAATGAAGTAAGCACATTCCCTAGTCATCACCACAACTAATTAAAAAAAAAATCACACCTCTTATATTTATTGGTCAATTTTTTAAAAACAAATGCTGTTCTTCCTCTATCTAACACTAACTTATTGTCCTTTCAATACAGCCGGTCTGTTCTCTTTTGAATTATTATGCTTACAAGAAACGTGACGTACGGACGCACAGACGAAACGGTCAGACAGACGGACATTTTGAAAGTTGTTGAGAATTCGATGGTTAACACGATATGATAAGTTATTCCTTACGAGCAATATTTAAGGTTTTTTAAATGATTCGAATATACTACTCCTCGTTTTCGTATTTGCAAGGTATAAAGGTATGATTTGAAAAAATGAATTTTGATTGTATAGGACATTTTTGTCATAGTCCTTAATTTATTCAATAAAATAATCTCGACCGGTAGTAAAAAGTAAAACTTGGTGTTCAAATTAATTTTGCGTTCATAAAAAAGTTTTAAAAAATAAAAAAATGTTTAGTGTAATAAAAGATGATGGTAAATTTTTGTCGACATAGGTATCATCAAATCGAAACTGACTTATTAATTATTAATTATTTAAAATTGTTTAAAAATAGCATACAGGGTGTCCCATAATTAAGTACTTTCCTTCGAGGGAATGATAGAACATAAAACAATAATAATGATAAGGATGTTTCAAATATATTAGTAAATAACTTAATTCCTGCTATTCTTATAAATAATGGTGACTCCTAGAAAAATTTAGTAAGAAAACCTTTTTTAGGAACTTTTTAACCGTACCTCTTCAAGCAGATAAAGAAAATTGCGGCAAAAAATATGGCAAAAATTAAGGTAACTCCCCTACAGATTAAAATATTTAAATAAAAATCCAGTCTGTTCTCCTGGTAAGTTTATATCTTTAATAAAACCGATAGCTCTACTGGGTGAGAGACTGTCCAGGTCCTTTCGCAGCAGTTGCCTTTCGCCAAAGTATGAGAATCAGGTCCTTTCTGTAGCGGGACAGGTACATGGAATGTGCTCTACGGTTTCATCTTCCAAATAGTCAGCATTCAGCGTTAACCGCTAACACAAGTCTATGTAGGTGGTGATTTAGTCTGTCGTGCCCAGTATATAATTAGTCCAGTCATCTTAGCGGTTTCACCTCGGAATTCAAGATAACCGGCTGTAAACTCGTATAAACCTTTATTTTAACATTCTAAAACTTGTCTCAAAACCTACTTACGATAGCGTGGACGCAACTTGTAGATAACTAAGGTCAAAGGTCAAAAAATCGATTTTTTGCGCATTTTTTGCAAATATCTCGTTCCCTGTAAAATTTACGCTATTTGTATTTGTTATAAACATTGTAGGGGATAAAAATCTCTACAACTTTTGTTTTAAAAATTTTTTTATACCTCAAACCGTTTTTGAGATAGAGGGCGGTGAGCGCGCAGTCTTTCACTATGTACGGTGTCATTCAAGTTCGATCTGTAGTTTCGGTCAAAAACACGCCGTATAAAGCCCGTTAATTACTGAAAAATATATAATTATAAATAATTTACATTGTTTCATTAAATATCACATTTAATATAATAATTTTTTTCATAAATTAAGTATATCTTCATTTAATAACACTTACCTCTTTGTACAATTAGAAAATTATTAACAGAAATACTTTCATTACATTTTAATTATACTAATTACTTCCTAAGTAAATAAAAAGACAATAAATAAATTTTTAATTCAAATTTTTATTAAAAAATACGATTTCATACATTTTTCATCAAAAAAATTGAATAAAAATAAGAAGAACTCCATGTTGTTATTTTTAGTTTTCTTCTTCTTCTTCTTCATCGTCTTCTGGTCGTTGTGGAATCTTAAATTCTTCTTCGTTTTCATCTTCAACGACATTTGTCTCCAAGTCTTCTAGGATTTCGGGGACAAATGTACCATCTCCATTGACATCACTTTGATAGGATGAAGCATTGAGACAAGCTTGCCCATTACACTGGCCACAAGCTAAAGAGCACGGCAACCCCGATTTCCTGCATCCACATCGCGAACCACAACCATTCTTGCAGTTGCAGAATATTGTGTTCAGCAAATCTTCTGGAGCTGGAGGTAGAATTGTAGTGGTAGGTTCCAGGAATCCATTACGCATTATCCAACTCCATTCCTGGGGTTCTAAATGATGCCCTAACCAAGTAACGGGCTTTATACGGCGTGTTTTTGACCGAGACTACAGATCGAACTTGAATGACACCGCCCTCTATCTCAAAAACGGTTTGAGGTATAAAAAAATTTTTGAAACAAAAGTTGCAGAGAATTTTATCTCCTACAATATTTATAATAAATACAAATAGCGTAAATTTTACAGGGAACGAGATATTTGCAAAAAATGCGCAAAAAAAAATCGATTTTTTGACCTTTGACCTTAGTTATCTACAAGTCGCGTCCACGCTATCGTAAGTAGGTTTTGAGACAAATTTTAGGATGTTAAAATAAAGGTTTATACGAGTTTACAGCCGGTTATCTTGAATTCCGAGATTCTTACCCTATTTTGACTAAGATGACTGGATTAAATGTGTTCTTGGGTGTAACCTATTTAACTACAATAATTTTTTAGTTCTTGATTTCAACGGATATATGTTATAAACTCTTTTGAATGAACTAATCCTGGTAGTTCTTGCCAGTACTGGAGTATTTTCCTCTCAGTCAAGGCCGAGAACCAAAAGCTTTAAGAGCTGCTTGGCTGTCTGAAAAGATTCTTATTGATGGGTCTGTTCGAACCTTTTTGCTCACAGTTCAATGGTGTGTATTTCTGACTGATAGACAGTCGCATAAGTTATTCTTACTTTTGGGTTGTAACTGTATACTTCGGCTTTAGTTCTTTCGAGGGTTTTGGAGTCGTCTGTGAGTGTGCTTCGTACTTTGTGCCAACGGCATAAGGCTCTCCATCTTCTTTTTGATGCTTGACTCGGGTTAACGTGTTTTAGAAATGGCGGTGCTCTAAGGCTGGGCTGATATGATTTGTCAATTAGTTAGTGTTTTATGGTTAGTAGGTTGTTGTTGGCTGATTGGAGTGTTGATGTTTTTGGTTGTGCACACGGTTGATGTGTAGTTAATGTTTATTTGTTTTATATATTTTGTTTTATTTGTGGCTCTTTTATGTATCCTTATCCCTTTTATGTATCACTGTCTTTTAATTTTTTACTTAAAGTGTTTAGTGTATTTTTTGTTTTTTGTTTTGCTTTTTATTTTTTTTTGTATTTTTTGTTTCTTTTTTGTATTTTTTGTGAGCCGTCTGTGAGTGTGAACAAACAACTGTCCGCTCTTTGTAGGTCGGTTTTACTCTGGTCCCATTCGTCTCTTCCAGGAAAGAGGACGTTAAATTATATAACGCTATTAGACTAATAAGTTGATTTAATTTAATTTTTTCAACTAAACAGGTTTCGAATTTTTTAGCAAATAGCTGTGTTTCGTTTCCACCTTCAAGGGGCTTTAGCTCCCTCATGAACCAATTACGTCAAATGTTTGCAGACAGCATTTGACTTATTGTTTTTTGCTCTATTATTGCCTAAAAGAACGGCATTTCTTTTAAAACTAAATACCTTTCTACTTACATTACACAGCCCCACAAAAAAAAAGTGGTCTAACTGGCGGACCAGACTGGTGTACTCTTGTGTATTTGGACCCGCTGAAATCGAATGCGAAGTCAAAATTGTCAGATTGGCTTGCTTTTTATCCCTAACCCCA
Organism: Rutpela maculata; assembly: GCA_936432065.2. NCBI lineage: Eukaryota > Metazoa > Arthropoda > Insecta > Coleoptera > Cerambycidae > Rutpela > Rutpela maculata. The sequence continues at coordinate 269,960,062 of OW386285.2, forward strand.
AAAAACACCCCCCAAAAAAATGGTCTGTCCGGCGGACCAGATCAGGAGGGGGGGTGTTTTTCTGGGGCAAGGGGTGAAGAATGAGCCAATCTGTCAATTTTGACTTCGGACTCGGATTCGGCAGGTCAAAATATATAAGGATACACTGGTATAGTCCACCGGACAGACCACTTTTTTTTGTTTGGGGGTGTTTTATGGGGTCGGGGGTGAAAAACAAGCCAATCTGACAACTCGACATCGAATTCAGTTTCAACAGGTCCGAATACATAAAGATACACTGGTCTGGTCTACCGGACAGACCATTTTTTGGAAGGGTGTTTTTTGGAGTAGGGGGTAAAAAACTAGCCAATCTGATAATTCTGACTTCGGATTCGGTTTCAGCGGATACAAGTACATGAGGGTACACTGGTCTGGTCCGCAGAACAGACTGCTTTTTGTGGGGCTGTGTTATTGTTAAAGAAAATAATAGATTTAGATCATTGGTATGTGAAAGGAATGAATGGTCTCTTTGAAAGTTATCTGCTGAATACCCAAAATAATATTTTTTAACATTTCTTGTAAAAATGCGTAACTCAATTTACTGTTGACAAATCATTTTAACATGTTAGATAGATATCGAGAGGTCGTCCACCCTGCCCACCCCGTCCCTGTCTCCCTTTCAAGTTGGGATAAATTTGTGTTAATGAGCAGGAAATAATTTAACAAAAAAAATAACAGTTCATCAACCATACGAACGGCAGTAAGGCTCTAATACGCCGCAATGCAGTGGTAGTAAATACACAAAGATAAAGTGTATAATGAAATGTGTATTTCCCTCAAATAATAGCTATATAGAATTGCATTACTTCTTGTTACCATAGGCGCTCAGTTTCGAGATTACTAATTCTCCTAATAACTATTATAAATGTCTCTGCGTTATGGTTTATGATTTATGATATATATTAAAAAGATAACTTCAACAAGAATATAGTTACTATTATAGAATTTGTGATATAGGCCAGGGATGGTAAATCTTTTTTGGCCAGAGTACCAACATTCGAGTTTTTCTAGTTTGAAACCCCCGTGCTCCAAATTTATTGCACACCACACACAATGCGAAGCCTAGCTCAAGGTGTGCACTAATATCGCTCAGCGCGGTAGAGTAGAAGTGCCTGAATGAACTAGCATTCCTGCTTATATTTTGCGAGAAATCCATATAAAATAATGTGCTGCTATAAAGAAGAGATTATATTCTATAACGTTAAGCTATTTTCAGATTGATACAAAATATTAGTTAGCGCATATAGTATAGTAACTAGAGGTTTTAACTTTGGAATAATGTCATATTGAACAGATTTCGTTGATTGAATACCTTGGATACCAAATATAAATTTAAATATCTCCCAAATTATTAATCCTTCATCAATAAACAAAAAATATAATTAATTCCCAGTTTGTACTTTCTGTAATTGGTCTGTAACATTCTTTCGATAAAGTAATACTTTTCGAGATACTTGACCAAAGCCGTTTGGAAATACCTTTTTCTTAAGCTAAAATCGCAATTTTGAAGTCGTTATAACTTAAAAATTATCAATTTATGTAAAAAATCGCATACAACCTTTTCTTCTTAAAATTTGATTCTACTTCAGTTCCAATAAATATATATTTTTTAAGTGCCACCCACTGAGAGGGGGTGGCATCCACCCCCTATAAATTTGCAAGCCCCCGCACAATATAGAAACTTTTCTGTGAAGCATTTACTATTATACTGCCAAAAATGAACGAAATTCGTTCAATATTACATTATTCCGAAGTTTTGCATATTTTTTACACTGGTACTGTACTAATACGTGAGTTAATCTGTAAAACTGATTTTCCTGTGATTATTTTTCAACCAATTGATTTATTATCGGAATAGAATTATCATAAATCATTTAAAATAGATGAAGAGTTGTTACATTTTATTATGAACGTTTTTTATTCAACTCGCTATTTAATTTTTCAACTATAGTTGGGTCCAAATTCGAAAGCAAAGTCGGTAATAAAACGTTAAACATAGGACATATTTTATGCCTCGTTTGCACCCACAAACATAGTAACAAAGCGTATATCTGAAGGTAATATAATCAGAATGGGCCTTAATATACAGGTATAAAATGGAGTGAAAGAAAGAGCAAGAATCTTTTTCTGTCTCTATTTTATTGCCTATTTCGCCTTCATATTTTGACTCAACCTATCGGATTGTTTAACCAATGGAAAATTCTCTTTGGAATTTAAAGATAACTCAGGATGAGTGTGATGTGAGGACTGCTCAGTACAGTCATGCAAATGATATTTAGGTAGGTCCATAATTATGGCACGTGGCGCGGTCAGTTGGCTTCAGGGTTGGGAGTTTTTCACCTCTTTGTGGTTAATGTTGTGGTGTTCTAAAGCACCATCCTTGACAGTCTGCACCAGCAAAAATTTATTACTTACACACGATAAGATTTAGACACCACTTCATTTTGCTACCAGTCATATTTTCGGATATTTTCCATGACCAACACAAAATTTTTGTTGATGTCACTTCATCTATAAACTACGATATGTGAGGCGTTCAATCGAGACCTATTGATCTCGTAGGTGGAATTCCAGCAGCAAGTGAGGCAATGATTTATCGAAACATCGAAATCCATTTACCTCTCAAATTGGAATTCTGATTTGGCTAAAGAACTCAAGAAAAATCTACAATTTTGAAAATTATATAAACTTTTGTGATTGCCTTTACATTCATATCACTACCGCGGAATGTGTGTCATAGATTGTCAGATTTGAAATATCTCGACGTCAACTAACAATATTGCAAAATAAATGGCGATTGCCGTTGTAACAACATTATTTTTGTTGTTTGCGTGACTGACCTGCTTATTAAACAGTACTAAATGTGACGGTTGACCCCAATGAATTGCTCTCCATTGTTGTAAATTATTGTGACTATTTTTCCCTACAATATTTTCATAACATATGCAATTAATCCAACTAATATCTAATTTATACAACTGTGTATGTAACAATTGTTCCAAATTAAATGTTTTAAAACGTTATCCACCTTTAGTCAGATTGAATACAGTATGGTTAAAAATAAATCAAGTAAAATGAAATGTGTAATCACATGGAAAAGATTGGTAAATAAAGTACAAATTAATAATAGTGGAGTAAAAAACAGGGGAAAAGTCGCTTCCTTCTCGAGTTTTTTTTTTAATCTTAGAACAAACTGAGACATATACCATTTCGTTAAGTAGGTCGATGTTCATTAGAAATCATGAAATACGACATTTTTTAGTGGTCACGGACATTGTTATTTTTAAAAAGGTGTGAAATTTTGTTTTTTTTTTTAATCATGTTTTTTTGAACATCTAATGCCATATCTCAAAAACGAATGGAGATATCCTCATGAACTTTTTTTTGTTATAAAACACACACTTAAGCGCTTCTATCTGTGTACAGTATTGTCAATTAAAACATTTTTAAGCATGTTAAAAACTTAGATAACCTTGAAAGTTCAGAAAATACGAAAAATAATAATTTTCACTAAGCTACAAACTTTTTTGTTTTTGGAAATTTTGTATAACATGCTGCGAAGAAAATAAAGCCAAAAAACCAAAAAAGTTTTTGATAGCATAATTCTTATTGTGTCTTTGATAGTTTACGTACAGTGATTTTTTTGGACCGCGCGAATTGCAGAAATTGAGTATTAATACGCCCGCGTCCACTAAAACTAACTAGTCTCAGGGCGGTGTACGATCAACGTTATTCGTTTTCGTCGAAGGTCAAATTATAAAACCGTTGCCCAAGAAATCACTACTTCCACATCCAGATCTTCTATCCAAGTCTCACACAACGAAAAAAATTTGAATGTTTAAATAATTGTTTATGGAACTTTAATAATAAAATATTTGAAATCGTCTACCCCAAAAACCTATAAAACGATATGCCACATCGGTAGTGGAGCTGAGGGTGGTGGAATGGAGGTGGCAGTAGTGGTGGATAAAGTAAAAAAAAATTGAGGCCTTTGGTTTTTGTACACACACTAAATGACAATTTTATTTTTTTCGTCCCTTTGAATAATGGGGTGGGAGTTGGTAATGGGGGTGGTTAATGCCAGCTTCTCTTATATATACTAAATACCAATTCTATGGACTCTTACTTGCTTGATTTGCCTATTTACTCCCCAACCTTTTAACGGAATAATCTAGTTCCAGATCTCGTTAAAATACATAGGTACGTGTACCAAATTTCAAGTCAATATCTTAAACGGTTCCGGAGTAATTGTGCGCACAGACCGACAAACAGAATTTTTTTTCTCAAACTTAAAATCTCGACGTTTCATGACATTCTAAGCCTATTTGGACAATAAAAATTTTCAAAAATATTTTTGTCGATACTATACTTACACTGGATGTGGAAGTAAAATGTGTAACGATATTCTTTCCCTTATTACCACTTGTATTATATTGTAGAACCTATGGCCATTGTGCGAATTGTGCGTGGATTATCTGCTAAAAAAATATTTAAGGTAAAAAGCAATCTAAGTTTCATTGTAAAATGGAGTGGATTTTATGTGGCGTAATAATAGAGGAGAACGAGAACGAACTTGTGCACAAGCCATGGAAACGGGGTTTCTATAATTAGGGCTACGGAAATTAAAAGAGACTTAATTTAGGATATTTTTTTCTTTTTGTTACCTAATTTAGGCGAAAATAACACGTTTACTCAATTATTGTGTGGATCTAGGGTAAAAATGCAATGCATGGGAGTTTCGGATAGAGACTGACACAGGAAATGTCGGATACAAATATTAAGATTGCCACGTTTAAAAAAAAGTGCTTTAAGAAACTGCCTTTTCTATTTAGCTCCAATAATAACGCAAAAAAAGGAAAACTCGATAGTTTACTTTTTATCAAAACACTCCAAAATTATTACTTTTCCTAAACTTCTGTTTATGGAATTTTATTAGCCCCCTAGTTGCGCAACTTTTTTTCCATTTACTATAATATTATTTTTTACCGTTTTCGAGATCTCAATGCAATGCATTTTTATCCCAGATACTCTATTTGAGATTTTTAATTCCTTTTTGCCTTCAACCTTAGTCCTTAATGCGCCACTCGAAAAAATAAGTTATCCTTTCAGATCCTAAAACGTGATAAAATAGTCCTAAACATAAAAAAATAATAATGAAAAGTTCCGTTACACAATACATAATCATTATTATTCTTAAGTGCCGCGCGCGTACGCTTTGACAATTCCTCCATACTAAAAAATTCGTAACTAGCAAACTGTTGCTAATAATGAAAATATTTTTTTTCTAAAAACTTTTTTAGTCTATTGACTTCATTTTCTTGATAGCATGTTACACAAAATTTTCAAAAACAAAAAAGTTCCTCGCTTAGTGAAAATTTGATGGCGTATTCTCTAAACTTTCAGGGTGATCTACGTTTTTGGCATGTTCACATTTTTTTTATTAGCAATCCTATGTATAGAACGAAGCGCTTAAGTGTGTGTTTTATAACAAAAAAAAGTTCACATCGATAGCTCAATTAATTTTTGAGATATGGCAATAGATGTACAAAAAAACATGATTTAAAAACAAATTAAATTTTACACTTTTTTTTGAATAAGAATATCTGTGACCACTAAAAAATGTCGTATTTCGTGTTTTTATGTGTAAAATGATGTTGTCAGTAATACCCACTGTGTCTGATCTTGTTCTAAGCTGATAAAAAAAACGCCACAATTTTACCTCTTTTTCGCTCCTCTATAAAGAGACATGGAAATGACTATGACTAAGATTATTTATATATACTGAGGCAAATAAATATTAGTATGCAGGAACAAGTAATATAAAACTTTATAAAAGAACCTGCCAATAAAATTAGCTATCACTCTACTGTTAAAAAGCTAGACGATTACGTAAACTACAAACTAAGTATATCAAAATGCATTTTTTAAACTTTTAACTCAACAAATAACTTTCAAATACTTATTGCTAACCAGTTTTAAATTGAATATTTAGCAATGGAAGTGATTAAATTTTTAATTTCGCAAAACAAATTGTTAATTAATATTGTTTAATTAATGAGTCAACTAAAATAATTTATTTAGCGATATGAAAAGAGTTAACATATATTTTAAATAATTTAGTGATCCTTTATGTTTTTCCCCATATACATTTGTAAATTTATTTAAATGTATGTTCTTTAGTGAATTAAAAATTCAATTATACACAGGTTAAACAACTCTGTTGTACATAGAGTTGCAATCATCCTCTATAACGACAGTGGAATAAATATTGTATTTTATTTTCAATGCGTTTTAAAATAATTGCTTTATTTTGCCTGTGGAATATACCAGAAATAAATAATTGTAGACAACAGGGAAGAACAACTAGAAATAAAACCCTATCTGGTAAAGTTTAGGTATCTCAGATTTTGCAAATTTTCTAAAAAGTAGTAAATAGAATATATATGCGCGAGCTCTCTAAGGTTAGGTTAGGTTAAGGTTGTGTTATGCTCCTTTATTATTTTTTTTATTACTGAAATGCATAATGCGTTTTACTACCTGAAAAGCCAATTAGCTCCCGCACTAATAGGTGAAGCAAGCAAGAGTTCATAGAAAACGGATTTGGTGTGTGCATAAGAAGCCAAGGTGTCAAAATATTTTTGGCATTAGCCATCCCCACTCTGTTATCGCTCCTATCCCATTATGCCTGATTTTTTTTTGCATCCGCCACCTCTCCTTTTAATAATTGAAGGGAGGGGTAGTGGCGGACTTAGATAGAAAATCTGTATGTGGAAGTAATGATTCTTTAGGCAGCAATTTTCTCGTACATTTCTTGTTCAAAAACCCTTTTTTTCTGGTCTAATAATGTTTTCTTTTGGCTAATAGAATTTCCTAAACTCAAAATACATGAAAAAAATTTGAAATTGAAATAGTACAACTTCGTGTGTGCAGTAGCAATCGGCAGTATAACTCCCTCCTGTTTGTTTTAGTGACTCAAAAAGTTTTCTAATTCAGGCCAATGCCCTTGATATTAAAGGCAAATTCTCGGAAGTTTTGAGCCATGGAATTTTGAGAACACCCGTCATGAAGAAGTGTTGTGACAGCTGACCACTCAATGGAACGATTTCTGATCGACAAACAGATCGACAAACAGGCAGATAGACAGACACCTCTATCCTTTATGTTTATTTCTCCTCAATGTACCTGGTATCTATTTTGAGAGATAAAAAGTTTTCCGCTTCATATTTCCTAGGCCAACTAAATTTGACCTTCATATTAACACACTTGTTAAACAATATGTAGTAATAATACGCTGAAAATTTGAGGCCAAATTTAATGTTTCGTTTTTGAATCAGAGGGTGTTAAAAGGAAATTAACTGTTTTATTTTATTTCTAATTATTTCCCTAATAGAGCCGGCGCGCGGAGTCGGAATGAGGGAAATTGCCCGGGAAAACTTGTGACGACATTAAATAATTGTTTATAGCAATTAAACTACTCGACGAATCATAATGAAATTCAATAGGGTTCTGTTCTGATAATAGCGAATTCAAAAAATAGTGATTTCAAGAAGTTTCAAGCGTGAAAGAATGAATGAGAGCAAAATGCGTGTTTTCAGGATACCGTAAAAATAGGTTCCGGACAATGGGCTCATTTAATGAATTTCATTTAGTAGTTGTTACTTCTTGTGGATAAAGTATTACTTAAAATTAGACGATATTGAAAATTTCAGATGAATCCGATATGTGGTTTTCGAAATATACGACTTTTAAAGAGGGAATTGGAAGCACGGTGCGACCAACATCGTGACGTCAGAGAATAGTAATATAAATCGGTGAAAATAGTTGATAAACTGAAATTTTTCACAAACACGCATAAGTTTCAAAACACACTGCTTGAGTTAACGATTTGTAATATTGTGAAACTATAATAACGCGCTGCAGCTAGCCGCTTCGGCTAGCGGGTTCCTATCAAGTGACGTCACGGCCGATACTCGACCGCGGGTGCGGTCCATTTTTATGATTTTTTTTAGACGATTTATAGGTCTCACAAAATTCTAGTTTTTTACACAGGGTCTTAAAATGATAAGATCTTTCCGATAATCAAATTAAAAAAAAGTGCTAAATGAGCCCATTACGACAAAAAGTTTAAAGATGATGATGAAGATGAAGATAAAGATGATTTAAAGAAGTATTGAAGCAGTAGATCTGGGGGTTCTCCAAGCGGGTGAAAAAACAACTCGAAATGTGCAGAATATGGATGCGTTTATTTTCCAGAGTTAACAATCTAAAATACGTAAACAAATACTTATTATTACTATACATGGCTAAAATACCCGAGATTAAGTAAATCACCAAAATTATTAATAAATATACAATAGTTTATCACACAGCAATAAAACGCCATAGTTTATAAATTAACAGCAAATAATATACATTAACACATTATCCTAAACATACCGTGTGTGTGTAGCGGCTCGCTAGGCATAGGTAGTAAAAATTACAACATCGCGTGTGCCAGCTGGCTGAAATGAAATAACTGAGAGCTGGGATACTCCGCTAACGGACGAGTGCTGTGTTGTCATATCTCTCGCGCTACGTGAATGTACATGCCTAATGGACAATTACACGCACGCTATATAATATTACTACCTAATATCAGGTACCTCGTGATTACTCTGTAATACAAAGTTACACCATTCACCAAAAGGCTATTAGATTAAAAAATAGAACAACTTAGCCGTTTTCTTATAGTAATCAGATAAGAACGCCGGAATGCTTTTTAACCCGAAGAACAATCAAACAATTAAACCCTACATGATACCAGCAGCGGCCTCTCCCAGCCAGCGATGGCAACCGTGTCTACAATGGTAAAAATCCTGCTACAGCAGGCGTCTCTCGGTTCGCAGTTACGGTAGGTAGTTAACTGAGTCCGTTCAAAGTTAATCTGCTTCAGTATTTAGTGTTTGAGAGGGTCTATCAAACCTTTTAAACTATGGATTACTTCAAATTTTAATATCGTCCCTTAATTTTGCCTTGCAGTGTATTTCAGCGATATTAAATACAAATTATCGCAGGACCGGTGATGGAACAGCGTGGTACGATTATTTTACTGCAACATGGCAGCGTTGGATGAAATGAAAACATGTACCTGTTTATTTTTAAATATTGAAAATATTGGAAGTATTTAAATACATGTTTAATTACTTATACTGATAACAATAAAGTATAACTTGAAATAAATAACTGTTAAAAGCTTATATTGCTACAAAGTTGTTTTTGTAGTCGGCGCCAGTGAAGTTTGCTTATCAGACCTCCGTAGTTACGAGAATTTATTTGAAGAGCCCATAAAGTAATCAGTTAAGATATGACCGACATTGTTTCATTGTCTTTCCACGCTATAAGGACACAAAGTAGGTTGACGTGTGTCTTATGCCGGTTATTGACCCTTCCGCTAAACTACACGATGCGGCCTAAGGCCTAAGACGTTTCACCCGACCCCTTTATTAAAGGTTGCTATAAAAGTTCGATAGGTAGAGGCATTGAACCTGTCAAAAACAGCAGAAAAATGCGTTTGACGAAATACTCATTTTTATCACAGTTTCACAGTGATTTTTTAAGCCGGCTGAATCTGACTGGAATATTACTAGTCGGTCCCTCAATAGTACAAGTAAATTGATTTCAATGAGGAATAGCAAGGGGAGTTCAATTTTTTTTGAAAATGTCTGAGACTTGAAAAAACCGATGTGGCCCTAGTTGTACATTGGGTGGAACGTACTTAAAAAGAGTGAGTGATGCGAAATTACGGTTGTTTGTCTTTTATTTAAAAAATACGCACTAAAGAAAAAAACAACAAACTTTTTGAAAGCAGAGAAAATTTGCTTTAATTCGTTTTTATTTTTGATTGCTGTACGATAAAAATTGACTGAAGTCAGCATATTAAAAATTTCTATTATATGCGGAATAGGGATGTTCACAAAAAAAAATAATATTCATTAATATTAGTTAAAACCATACTGTTTATTAACGCGGAAATAAATCGGACGAAGGACCATTCAGCGTAATGCTGACAAACTGAACTAATATTAATAATTGAATTTGAAATACCTTGTGACCTCGTGTACTAGCGGCACTTCCTGGTGTTGTTCTCTTCTAGTTGGGCCCAACAAACTCCAGGTCTCCAGTATGGGAATATGGCAAGGTACACAAGACACTCGCGTGGTGATAAATAGCGGTTTTTATTATTTTTTAAGTTGACCGAAAAAATGACTTTTTTATATTTTTTTTGTAGCGTTATTATTTTTGTTGATATGGAAATCAAAAACAAATTGAGTTATAGAAACAAAAAATGCTAGCATTGTTTTCTGAACATACCGCCTATCCAAATGGCGAAGCATTTGTAATAAAGTTTGTAATTTCCGTGGGAAACGTATTTATGAGTACAAGAAATATATCTAAAACTATGAAACTAAAACTAGGTTAAATAATAATACAAAACTAGTGAGGAGTAGGTAAGGGACATAGTTTTACAAGAGGTCTCTTAAGGACACCGTTAGCTGTTCGCACAGTAGCAACACGGGTCTGCCCATCAGGACTAGAGTGCAATTCGACAATTCGGCCAAGATGCCACGTTAGCGGTGGGACATTGTCCTGTTTGATGACAACAATGGTGCCAATATTGGGAGGTTTTGTAGAATCTGTCCATTTATGTCGTTGCTGGAGAGTGTGAAGATACTCGTTATGCCAGCGGTTCCAAAATCCTTGTTGAATTTGTTGCAACAACTGCCATCTGGACAAACGATTTATGGGTACGGAGATTAACTCCTCGTCGGGAGGAGTTGTTAATGAAGATAATGTTAAAAAATGACCTGGAGTTAAGGCCTGAAGATCATTTGGATCACTACTAAGCTGACATAATGGTCGTGAATTTAAAACTGCTTCGATTTGGTGAAAGGTATTAAGCTCCTCGTAGGTCAGTACTTGATCACCAATAATTCGAGAAATGTGATGTTTGACTGATTTGACTCCTGCTTCCCATAAACCACCAAAGTGAGCCGCAGACGCGGGATTGAAGTGCCACTTAATTTGCATGACTCCGGCGGCGTTTTGGGTTAATTCATTCAGTTGACGATTAGCGCCAACGAAATTAGTTCCGTTGTCACTGTAAAGATGAGAGCATTGGCCTCGACGTGCAACAAATCGCCGTAATGCTGCTATAAATGAATCAGATGAAAGATCTGAAACAAGTTCAAGATGGAGAGCTTTAATGGCGAGACATACAAATAAGCATAGATGTGCCTTTTGAGTTTTACCACCCCGGCGTCTACCAAAAGTAATATGAAACGGCCCAGCGAAGTCTACTCCGGTGTGCAGGAATGGTTTAACTTCAGAGACTCGAGGAGTGGGTAAATCACTCATCAGAGGTGTATAGGATTTTGGATTATGTCGCGAACAACGATAGCAATGAGAAATGCAATGATTAATTGCTCGTCTAGCGGACAATATCCAGAATTGTTCAGCTAATAAAGCCTGAAGAGTGGTTGGGCCAGGATGCAGATACTTATTATGATACTGATTAATAAGAAGTTTAGTTAATCGGTGTTCCCGTGGTAATAAGATTGGATGTTTTCTCTCAAAGGATTCTTGAGAGTGGCGAAGTCTTCCGCCCACCCTGAGAATACCCTCCTGATCTAGGAAAGGTGCAAGTTTGCGTATAGGTTTAGCACAAGGGCTTTTTGAACAAATTTGCTTTATTTCATTAGCAAAGACTAATTGTTGAATATGTTTTATAATGATAAGCAGCGCATCACCAAAGGACCTCGAATTAAATTAGTTTTATCCTTTAAATAGCTGGTAAATCGAATTAAATAAGCTATGCTTCCTTGAACCTTTCGCAAAGAGGAAAATCGTGATAATAAAATTATTATGAAATCATGTTGTCCAGTGACAACGAGAGAGATTGTATTGGTTTCTAAGTCTACATCGGAAGGCAAGGTAGAAGATGAACTAATAGGCCAGAGTTCAGGCGGAGAGCTGAGCCACTTGGGACCCGCCCACCATGAAGAACATTTCAAGAGGTCATGGGGAAGAAGACCCCGTGAGGCGCAATCAGCAGGATTATCGATACCATCAATATGATGCCAATTTTCCGGAGATAATTTTTCCTGAATTTGTGTAACACGGTTTGCAATAAACGTTTTCCACTGATGTGGAGAGGATTTAATCCAGGTTAATGCGACTGTGGAATCGGACCAAGCGTAAATATTTTTAAAAGCAATGTTGGCATAGGTGTCACGTACAAAATAAACTAAATCTGAATATAACAGTGCTGCACATAATTCAAGGCGCGGAATTGTGATACGCTTAAGCGGAGACACCCTAGATTTAGCACAAACCAAAAAAATGCGTACAGAACCATCATTTTCTGTAACCCTAAAATATACCACACATGCATAACCAGTCTCAGAAGCATCACAGAAACCATGAAGGTCACATGCTTGATAATTGTCCGTTATAACGCGCCGAGGTAACTGAAGTTAAGCGAGACATAATACCTCACGCTTGTATTGTGACCAACGTGAACAAATCTCAGCGGAGGGAACCTCATCCCAAGACATCCTTGTGTCCAAAGAATCTGGATCAAGTGCTTTGCAAAAAGAGTAAGCGGAGCTAACAATCCAAGTGGGTCAAATATGCGTGCGACTTCAGAAAGTATTGATCTTTTGGTACAACAACGGTCGATAGTGTCTATTTTGTAAGTTAGGGAATCATAAGTTGGATTCCAGTTCAAGCCCAACACCTTTTGAAAGTAATCAGCAGTGTCAAATGATTGACAATTAGTTTGGCGTAATGATGGGGGTATGGAGTCTAATACGATAGGATCGTTGCTAGACCACTTCCTCAAATCAAATCCACCACTTTTAAGAAGATCTCGAAGTTGAGATTGTAAAGTAATAGCTTCTTCAGCAGATGAACAGCCTGTGACTACGTCATCTACATAAATGTCGCTAAGTAACACTTTTGCAGCGTGAGGAAAATTATCTTTTTCATCTGAAGCAATTTGTAAAAGAGTGCGGATAGCTAGATATGGAGCAGATGATACTCCGTATGTAACAGTATTCAATTCAAATTCTTGAACAGGAGTGTTTTGAGAAAAGCGCCATAATATGCGTTGATAGGCTCTGTGATCAGATGTTACTAAAATTTGCCTGTACATTTGTTTTATATCTGCAATAAGTACAGTGGAATGGGTACGAAACCGTAAAAGTAATGATACTATGTCTTGTTGTAATTTAGGACCTGTTAATAAGGTGTCATTCAGAGAAACATTATTAGTAGACTTTGCTGAGGCGTCAAAGAGGACACGTAATTTCGTGGTAGAACTTTCGGGCTTCAACACACAATGATGAGGAATATAATAACACGAATTAGAATGATTGGAAGCACTTTGACCACTCACAGGAGACATGTGTCCACAGTCAAGATAATCCTGCATGAAATTTGAATATTCTTGTTTTAATGTAGAATCTTTATTCAAGCGATTTTCCAGAGATAAAAAACGACGCATTGCGGTATTAAAAGAATTACCTAAAATAGGAATATCTTCACGAAAAGGTAATGAAACGATGTATCTGCCTGATTTGTCACGAGTATGAGAATTGATAAAATTTTGCTCGCACTTAGTGTTCTCTGGAGAATTGAATTTTTTGTCAGGTATACTTTCAAGTTCCCAAAACTTCTTTAATGTGGAATCAAGTTGTGAATAAACAGACACATGAAATGAGTTAACAACAGCTGGTGTAGAAATATGAATTTTTCCAGATAGTATCCAACCAAAGATGGTTTTCATTGCGATTGGTTCACCAGGACGACCATATTTAATAGCGGGTTGTATTATTTGTGAGTAGACATCAGCACCAAGCAAGATGTCTATTTCACTCGATTTCCTATAATCAGGATCAGCGAGAGGCAGGTTTTTTAAATGTTCATAACCTTGAGTGGTAATGTGACTAGACGGAATATCATTACAGATGACCGGCAAGACCATTGCCTGTATATTAAAACTGGGATGATGTCTAAACATCGGAGTGACCTGACAAAAAGTCATGCCAGTACAAGCGGGTGAAGAAGTTCGACCAATTCCTTGAATAGGAACGGAGCATTGCGTAAGCGGTAAATTAAGTCTGTTTAGACATTTCTCAGTTATTACTGATATTTGACTGCCATGTCTATAAGAGCACGGCAAGTTTGAAAATTACCACTAGCATCACAGATAGATACTAAGGCGGTGGATAAAAGAACTGTAACTGGAGCAATAGCACTAGCAACAACTTGAGGAATGTCAGCAGCGGCGGCATTATCTGTAGAATTAAAAGTCGAGATCGTAGTTGCTTCACGTGGAAAATGTAGCATCGTATGATGGCGTTTTTGACAAACGCGACAAACAGACAGGGAAGCACAAGTCGAGAAACTATGTGTTCCAAAGCAATTTACACAACGTCTGCATTCTTTAATAAAGTTATATCGATCTTGAGGCGACTTATTTAAAAATAAATCACATTTAAAAATAGAGTGGTTAGCATTGCAAACAAAGCAAGATGCTTGTTGAGGTTTTGCAAGAGGCACTGCTGAACCAATATTGTTTTGAGAAGATGTTTCCACCACGAGAGACTGCTGTTTTGATTTTATGGGAGATTGCGTATGTTGCTTATGAGATAATGAAGGAGAAAATATTCCAGTGTCAGAAGTTGAATACTGAGAGACACCAGAACAAATATTTGACAACATAGTGCTAGACTCCAAAGCATTGCATTGATCGGTCAAGAATTTAATTAACTGTTCATATGTGGGCAACTCCGTAATGCTACGATGCATTTCAAACCGTTTTCTAGTATTGGGATCAATTTTCTGCATTAACCAATTAAATAGAGTAAAATCCCACAAGTCAATTTCATATTTATTGAGAGCAAAAATATTTTCAGAAAATATATTTAAGAGAGTACGAAGAGAACTTGCGGAATCAGGTTTAGCTTTTGGCGAATTAAGAATATTTCCCCAATAGGTCGAAATAAGTATGCGTTTATTGTCATATCTTTTCTCTAGGGTTCCGAATGCAATATGATAATTATCAGAGGTTATTGGTAAATGTTTCACTAATTTTAATGGTTCATCAGATAAGGCACTTATTAAGTATTGGAATTTCTCTATGTTAGACAAATTTGTGTGATTGTGTATCAATGACTTAAACAGTTCATAGAATGAAGTCCATTCAATAGCATTACCTGAAAATTTAGGTATCTGAATCTCCGGTAGATGAACAGTATTTTTATTGCTTTCAACATCAACCTTTTGATTTGTAGTAACAGCAGATGCCATTTTGGTTAATTGTATATCAACAGCTTGAATGTTATCATGCAAATCATCTATTTCTTCCACCAGTGAATTCAGTTGATCCAAATTTTCAACTGAGAGTTGACTCAATTTTAATGATTTGCGTTGTTCTTGAAAATCCTCGTAAATGAGGTTAAATCTTTTAAATTTTGCATAAAACATAGAGTGCGTTGAAGTGTCTGCCACAACGGCAGATGAGTATTCTGACACGGCGGTTAATTTTCTAATTACCACATTACATTCCCTTACAAAATCCTCAAACTTCATTTTGTAAGTATTGATAAGCTCCTTAATAAAGTTATATTAACCGAATGTGAATAAAATTACAAAATAGTTGTATTAATCAGTACTCACAAATACGTTGGAATGACAATATAATAACGAAAATATGTTTAGAGGAAACAAGAAAATGAATTAATTATAGCGGCAGGTTCAATAAAAACACCGTGTGCTAGTGTCAAAATGAATTTAAGCAACAAATGTCAGTTATGAAGTAATTAATTTAAAAAGGTTTTAGATGAATGTAAGGCAAAGCTGGTTTTCTTTTTTAAGGTATCGGCATCGAAGGATCAAAAATGTTTATTAACCCGGAAATAAATCGGACGAAGGACCATTCAGCGTAATGCTGACAAACTGAACTAATATTAATAATTGAATTTGAAATACCTTGTGACCTCGTGTTCTAGCGGCACTTCCTGGTGTTGTTCTCTTCTAGTTGGGCCCAACAAACTCCAGGTCTCCAGTATGGGAATATGGCAAGGTACACAAGACACTCGCGTGGTGATAAATAGCGGTTTTTATTATTTTTTAAGTTGACCGAAAAAATGACTTTTTTATATTTTTTTTGTAGCGTTATTATTTTTGTTGATATGGAAATCAAAAACAAATTGAGTTATAGAAACAAAAAATGCTAGCATTGTTTTCTGAACACATACATTAGAGTCCCGAGTACCAAAATCAGATTTTTTTTATTAATGAATATTTTAATTTTGTCAATTATTCGTAATAGAAATCACCCAAATGCAGCGGGGCTAAGAAACGTTCCCAGGCAGAGGCTAGTTATATGACGTCACATACCTTGCAGGTACGCAGGCCTGTATGTGTAATGAGGGCCCGTTGTTTTTTATGGAAAGACTAATGTAATATTATTGATCAGCATGCTCTAAAACCCTTATATCCAAATTTTGAAGATATTTTGATTTATAATTTTCGAATTACGGCCCCATAAAATCATATTTTTCAAATATTAAATAATTAATAACTTTTAAACGAATTGTATTTCGAAAAAAAGTCATTCTTCATTTTCTATTTAAATTCACTTTTTCTACAACTCAACGTCATCTGTACTTTCAAATTTTCATAAACTAAGAATTTTCATTGAGAAATTACCAAAAATAATATCAAATAATTTATAACTTGGAAACGAATTTCTTTTCGAAAAAAAGTCATTCCTCTTTTTCTGTTTAAAATCGCCTATCACCCACTGTCATCCATGCTTTCAAATTCGACAATCCTTAATGCTCGTATAGTTTACAGGGCTGCTGGTTCAAAATGTTGACAATTTTTCAATGAAAATTTTTAGCTTATGAAATTTGAAAGTATGGATGACGCCATATTTAGTGAATTTAAAAAGAAAATGAAGAATGACTTTCTTTCGAAAAACAATTCGCTTAAAAGTTATTTATTATTTAATATTTGAAAAATATAATTTTAGGGGGCCGTAATTCGAAAATCATAAATTAAAATGTCTTCAAAATTCTTCTCTAAAACATGCTGATCAATAATATTATATTAGTCTTTCAATAAAAAACAACGGGTCCATATTACACACACAGGCCGGCGTGCCTATAAGTAAGTGACGTCATATTCCTCTAGCTTCTGCCTGGGAACGTTTCTTAGCCTTGCTGCATTGGGGTAATTTCTACGCATAACTGGCAAAATAAACACATATATATTATTTTATTGTTATTAGTATATAATGCCGATAAATCTATCATTTTCAATTAAAATTAAAATTTTGTGAACATACCTATTATGGTCTGTGGCGTTTTACTCGGAAAATATGCATTTAATTAAAAACTATTAAGGACATTATTTTGAATTAAATAGATATTAAGATACCTATAGCCTCGAGTATAGCAAAAATTTTTAATTTTAATTTTTACTTCTTTTATCAAACAGATACAAAATTTGGTAGTGGATTTTAGCATCAAATAACTTTTTACCTCGCTTTTTACTTCTTTCTTCTTTAATTTTTTTTATTTAAGCGATGGCCCTGTTCGCCCGTCTGAGAACCATGTGATCTATTTCTACATTCTAAAATTAACGATAGACTTTTCTTCAATTTGTTTGACTTCAAAACATTTTAAAAAGAAGGTTCACAATTCGATCCGTATGCATGTTTTGTTTTGTTTGTTCACTTGGGTTAAGCGATTTCTATAAGATCTATTGTTAACTGATAATGCGCTAGTAATAATAAAAACAATTTCTTGCAAGTTATAGGGTAGTGTTTACTGGGCGGTGGTCCTGTAGAAGAACTCACTACCGTGCGTCTAGGTGACACGACACCAATTTATTTTTAGTAGGGCGCCAGCCGCGTTCTGCACCATTCTTCCACTTCCAAGCGGGTTCGAGATAAGATATACCTCAATAGACGAGTAATAGATCATACTACCTCAGATCTTTAACGACGCTCTCTCAGGACATGATTCGAACTTGACGTGATTGGTATCTTTTTATACCGCAATAATGGGTTTGACGCCTTTGGATTTTTGTAATTTTCGCACAAAAAAAATTTCTATAGAAGATTTCTCTCCGACGGGATTAGAATTTGACGTGATTAGTATCTGTTTACCTACTAATAATGGTCTCTATACTTAAAAATTTCTGGAGAAATCGCATAAAGCTCCCGTAAGGCGACCAGAACACTGAGTATCAGACTTAGGGAATCATGAGATTCCGATTAACTCAGTCTTCCAAACGAAAATTCCAGGGATTAAGACTGGCAACAAGTCCTTACATCAATAAAATGCAATTAGTTCAAAGAATACCATTTATTTAACAAGTATAAAATAATACAGTGATTTTCTGCAAAATGATATAATGTGAAAGAATCACGCCTCCCCAACTAAGGCAATTACTTTTTAATCATACAAATAAGAGCGTATGCTAACAATCGATTTGGTAGAAAAGATTCATTTAACCTCCTTAGAATTTAATGCAAGCCTTTTAAAAAGAATTTAAAATACTTAGTATTTTTGGTAATTATGGTTGACTGAAAATAATATAAAAATATTTTACTTAAAAAATTTTGGTTTGCTTATGAGTAGCTTAAAGGTCCCATATCGTGATTATATCATTCACGGGACGGAGTTCGACTAATACATGAGTTTAATAACTTTCGGCCAGTCTTACGACGTTGTTGTCCTCATGCAGGTTCAATATAGGAAAAATAACAGCGAGTCGCATTCGAACGACTTTTTGGCAAAATGAATTTTTGAGTTCTTTGTGCACAAGGCGGTTTTCTCTATAACTTTATTACTGGGAAAGCCCTGCAGTTGGCTTTCCTACCATAGCTTTGTATTAATCATCCAACGCACTCGTCCAAATTATGAGTCGCTGGGTGAATCCAAACTCGTTTTATGCGAGAAACCGGCCTTGTGCATTTTCATTGATTTTTTTTCCAATTTTTGCTTACAGGCGCTACGACGCCTTTGCCAAATTAGTCGGTTTCGCCTTTTGATAGATTGTATCGTTAAAATTTTATTGTCAGTCTTTAGAACGGGATATATAATGACTGTACCTCCATGGTCAATGTCTTCGGCGGAGGAATTAAAGTTGAAAATATTATGAATATTTCCAAAGTACTTTTTTGGCGTACTTTTTAAAAAGTATGTGGTTTATTTTTCCATAACCACCATACACTTTCACTCTCATATCCTGGACCAAAATATATTTTCCTAAGTAAAAATTCCGTGCTTCTTCGAATTTTATCCGGTTGTGCCTAATATCTTATCGAACTCATAACGGTCCTTTTGGGCTAGTTTGTGGCTCTGAAGTCCTTCATGTTATGATCGAAAAGGCCCTTAAATGATTTTTTTACCTAAGTCGAATTTTTATTTTGTCTTCGACCTAGGTCAATTCTGGGAAGTTCTACAATAGTCCCACTCTAGTTTCTTTATTAAGCTACGTCCAGTGCATAGCGGTCCAGACACTTCAAAACTAAACAAATTCTAATTTCGTCGAAATTAAAATTGGTATTTCGGTATTTTAGGAATAACCGAAATTGAATCTGGCGTCAAAAGTTAAAAATTCAAAATGGCGAATACAATACAGCAGAATTTTTGTCATTTACATGAAAGTTGGTACATGAGGATTTCAGGATTCTCTAATCACGAGTTTGATGTTAAAGCTTAAACATTCAACACGACGAATATTTTATTTATATTCAAAGAGAGTTCTAATTGATGATGTAGATTTCGCAATTAGCACCGATGCGCGATGGTTGTGGTTCACAAACCCAAATGTCGAAAAACCGGCTAAATACGTAAAACAATATATTAAATAATCAGTTTTAAGCGGAGCTGTTTGGTGACCCTATATATACCATAGCCTTTCATCATTAATGATTCTCAAAAAGTATTGCAAACAAAGTGGCTAGAAAAGAATTAGGATCAAATAATTTTTATGTATAATTCCAGTCATGACTTGTTCACATAAATCACATACATAAAAAGGTTGATTGATACTGACCTTCTGTTGTAACGACCCTCGACCGGACTAGATCTGCCTTATTCGCCACAAGAATCACTGCTTTAGTGCTGATGGTGTCGAGAGTCCAAAGGGTTTGCAGGATTTTTTCTGCGCTCATAAGGCTCGACCTGTCAGCGCTACTGTAAACCACACAATACGCGTGGGGATCAGTGTACTTGCTTATACAGCTGTCCGGCTGAAATTCAATAAGATACAGAATTACTAATTTAATCTTTAAGGAAAATATGAAATATTTCAGACATCCTGACACAGCTTTACAAAGACAAATTATATGCTTTTTTCATAAACGAAAAATTTATTGCGCACGAAAGTTAATCAACTAGCTAATATACAGGGCGTCCGGAAATATCGGTGACAGACTTCTGATGCACGTTTCAAATAAAAGTCAATATTGTTCATTTTGCACAAACAGTAATACCCCAGGAATTAGAGACCAAATAGGGCCCTTACCTGGAAAAATTCATGGTAGTTCTGGAAATAGGCTTACTGTTTTTTGGAGCGCTGAATCCGAATTTTTAACTTGCCACCAAAAATTCCCCTCGCAACCTCCTCAAAAATTTGAAAATAAAACCAAAAAACCTTTTTTTTTTAATCTTTTTTTTTTTCGTTTTAGAAAAAAGATACCTAGAAATTCGGAAAGTAGACAAAATTTGAAACAAAAAAAGTCCTTTGACATTTTAACGTTGAACGAACGGGGAGCGCTAACACGCTTTAAAACATGAGCCTTGGTGCCGCGGGGCTGCATGCGTCACACGTCGCGTCGGTTACGTTCTTTCAGTCAGGAATATTCTCGCACTCGACGCACATGATGGAACATTTCAACCTGCTTTTCTTGCAGGTACGCGCGCCGCAGCAGCCTTTTTTACACCTGGCGGAGATAATCTTTAGAAGTTTTGGTAGCGCAGGAGGATTCAAAGTAATGACAGGAGAAAGTCCGTAACTGGTTTTTTTCCAGCCCAATTTTTCTGGCTCTATAACATTTCCTTGCCAAAGTTAGACTTGGTGGTACGTTTTCAGTGAGTGTTGCGCAGCAGCAGCTTCAGTTGGGGCCAAAGAGGCAATACTGTGTTTATTGCTCTACGTGGTCTGATGAAACACTGATTTCTAAAACCGTTCAAAGTCATGTGTTTTCATCCTTGCAACCACACAAACGAAGAAAAAATGGTTGCGAGCTTTTGCGATAGCTTGTGGATCTGTATTTGGAGTCCGGAACAGCTGAGCGAGGGAATGCAAATCTGGGTTTTGGACGATGACTTCGATCAATTGAATCAACCATGTTTAAAATATTATGAGAAAACAGTTCTCATGCGAAACAAAACGTTTTTTAAAGCAATTAAAATAATAAAAAATATAATGTGAGGATAAAATGCCTAAGAAACTTCGATCGCTATCAATTCTCGAGCAGCATACAGATGTCATGGGTCGGGGGGAAAAGGGAAGGGCCTCTTGACAACAGTATGCTAGCCCGAGGGGCGTGGCAGGGGAGGGGGTACCCCAAGAAGATCGAAAGACGAGAGAGTAACTGTGGAGTTGCCGAGACACCTAACGTCATGCGTCATTCGCAGAGCATGTTTCAGGATCCACTCGCTCCCCTCCCATTCGTCGTACATGTCAAAGAACTTTTTTTGTTGTAAATTTTGTTTATTTTTTGAATGTCTGGGTATTTTTTCTCTAAAACGAAAAAAAATCAAAAACCAATTTTTTGGGTTTTCTCTAAATTTGAGGGGAGGGGGGGGGGTAAATCTTCGTGGGAAGTTAAAAATTTGGATTCAGCGAGCCAAAAAACGTAAAGTAAACTTATTTCCAGAACTACCATGAATTTTTCCAGGTAAAATTCTCTAATGCCTGGAGTATAACTATTTTTCTGAAACGGTGTAAATATTACGAAACAAATGGTTTTATAGGTATTCATACCTAGACAAAGGTTTCGAAATAAGCACATGATATAGTTAAGAAAGAAATATAGCAGAGCAAGAAGGAGAAATATGATATTCTAGAGATAGAAAGTAGTGAACAGAGAGAGAGAGAGAGAGAGAAACGAGTAGAAATATAGAGACGCTAACAGAAAAAGAACGGTTTTATATTGTTTTAGCAATTAATATTTTTATAAGCCTTCTTCAATCCATCATCACAGGAAATGATTAGTCCATTGAAAGGTAATTTAATTATTTATTTATATCAGCAGCAATATTATGAGAGATCTTTTAAAGACCTGAAGAATAATGACCATTTAAAAATTTCTTTACTATGTTAATGCGCAATAAGACAATATTTTCATCTAATATTAAGGTCTGAACGTAATTTTGAAATGAGAGTTTGTTAGAGACGTCATATTAAAAGAAACCATTTGAAGTTTGCGACGATTGTTCATATTCTGCCACCCTATAGTTCTCAGTTTGTAAGATATTCTTTGACAACGTTTAATTCTGAAAATTAAACGAAAACAAAAATGTTATACCTTTTGTATACGCCGTGTCTTAGTATTGAAATACAAAGACGATACACCGTGTTACAATGATTAAAATGAGACAAAACTGGAGAATCATGTAGTATCTACTTCAACACTTAAAATGTGTGTGACATATATATCATTCTTGGAATAGCATTATTCATCACACGCTGTTTAGACTTGAACTTATGATCAATAATAAAGTGAATAATTTTAAAGTTGATAGAAAGGTGATAGAGCCAATTTCGCTTCCGATATTACGTACTATATTTAAAAAAATCGTATCCTATTATATGGATACGTATATATGCATTCAGTAACGAATGCATTGTTAAGCAGAGGAGTACCAGCAGTGCTCTGCTAGTGGATTAAAGTCAACCTAGCAAAAATGATAATAATATCCAATCTAAGTAAGACTACCATTAAGGAAAAAGTAAGTACAAGGAGGAGTATTATATACATTGTTGTTGACAACCCTTGTTGGCAAGTGTTCACAAAGAGCTCTAAATGTTGTGTGTTGTGTGAAGGATTCTCCATAAATCCGCACAGACACACATAATCGTTCCTTTTACACGAAAAGGATCTGTGGAAGGCCTGAAACTTTAAGCGCTTAATGGGGTGAAAATTCCATTTGTTTGTGAGACAAAATATTTTTACCAAAAACCGACATGGAATGCCAACATTCAAAAAGTCACACAAAAAGCAGCAATTACCTTGGGATGGGACATGTAGAGGTGTAGAAGAAATTGGGGGCTAAATTCCAAAAAAAAACGTTATGCGCAAGGGTAGTAATACCCACAATAACCTATTAGTCTATGTAATGAAGGCAAAAGTAGTGTAAATATTTCTGCAAAGACGAGATTACCTTTACCCCCCCCCCCCCCCCCGTTTTCGTGCTGAACACGATGGAAGTGGTGGCAAAAGTTTTTAACCGCCCCTGAAACGGCCAAAAACCACCCCTTTTATTGAGATCTCTTTATGTTTTCATATATAAACGGGTCTGGGGAGTGATTTATCGACGGGTTATATATATTTGAAATAACATGGAAGGGTGGAATTCAGACAGGCCTAGGAGGTTGATTAAACCCTCCCGTAAAATTCTTTATTAGTTATATTTTTATAGTGATCAGCGTCTGCGAAAACGGGGAAGGGCGTATCGACGATCCAAAGTGTAATTAATGAATTTTACACTTTTTGGAAAGGTTGAAGCAATCCCCGAGTCGCTACCACCTTCTCTTCCTTGAAAGATGAAGGGATATGCAGAGGAATACCGATCATGTGCCGAAAAATCTGTAAATCCTGGATAGCATGCTTTCTGGTGAGTGAGGAGTGATTTCTGCCCGTTTGAGGGATGAGGAAGGGTTGGAGCTAAAAATGAATATTTTTCCCGAAAACGGGGATAAGCGTTTGAACCGAATCATTTGAAAAAAAAGTTTTCCACCACTCGGGAGGGTTTAATCAACCCCCTAGGCCTGCTCTCTGGATTCCACTTACTCTATAACCCCCTTTCATGTTATTTTAAGTATAACCCGTCGATAAATCACTCCCCAGACCCGTTTATATATGAAAACATAAAGGGATCCCCATAAAAGGGGGTGGTTTTTGGCCGTTCCAGGGGGTTGCGGCGGTCAAAAAATTCTCCCACCACTTCCATCGTATTCAACACCCTCGAAAACGGGGGGAGGGTGACCTTGCACGAAATATATACAAAAAACTCGTCAAATAATGCTTCATTATATAGACTAAATGGATCAATAGCATGGTCGATAAGGCTGTTAAGTGACGTATAAGGACTTGCTTGCTTATTTATCTCGGGAGCTATGAAAATTGACCCCACAGCTGCATTGAAAGCCTTCTAGACCTACGCATCACGCA
The DNA here is from genome assembly GCA_936432065.2 of Rutpela maculata. NCBI lineage: Eukaryota > Metazoa > Arthropoda > Insecta > Coleoptera > Cerambycidae > Rutpela > Rutpela maculata. The sequence continues at coordinate 269,984,564 of OW386285.2, forward strand.
TATGTATCAAAGCAGAAGGTCAGTTAGTGTTACATAAACCAATGCTAATAAGATAACAGCACAGAACAGAGCACCAGAACTTAGTCATACACAAAAGTAAAGGCAGATCTCATTCTAATCCCAAAAATATTTTATATTAAAATATCAGACACGGAGAATTGGAAAAGCTGTTCCCAGTATCGACACAAACAGTCTGACATACGGATAGCTTCAATGAGTCGGAACTGGGTTTTATGGGATAGAGTCTGAAACAAAAATCCCGATAATTCTTGGAAGATACGCTACAGTATTTCAGATTGAAGCGACTGCAATACAATAAAGCAAATAGAGCAAGAAACTGTCATCCAGATTGACATTTATTTCGCTAAAGGCAATTGGTTCAGTGCAGGTTGATTTGGACAGCTTGAAGGACCTTAAAGACCTAACAAATCAGAATAAAGTGACCATGGGTACCAGGAGACGAAGAACACAAGAACAACTAAAAGGCAGATGAACTGACCAGAGAAGGCTCATCCATAGCCTTAGTAGGATCCGTACCCTTCCCTTGTGCGGCTAAACCATGTAAACGGGCATCCTTTACTTAATGAGTGCAAACATGAACTTGGAAGGACGCCTCAAATTTTTTGCATTAATCATTTCAAAATTATAAGACAGTGCCGTATTTTTGGTTTATTGGAAAATGTTTCATGTAAAGGATTTAAATCTTCTTCAGGATATTAATAGTAATAGTGTACTTACCAAAACTATGTTTACTTAACTAGAACATCAAATGAACAAGTCTTATTTAATTAATATCAATAGATTTTACGGTCAACGAAAGTGTGACATGCCTTTTTTTATTTATTAGTCCAATGTACTAATACCAGCAAACATATTGAGGGAATTCGACTGACAATAATCGAATTGGTTATAGAGATAAAACTGGCGGTAACAAAATTTCCACAACCGAACGGAAGTTTAGTGGAATATATTTATTTCCATAAATTCATATTTATTTCGATAAATCTGTTATCTTTTTATTCAATTTAAATTATCTCATTTATATCATGATTGCTATAGCGTTATGCAATAATGTAATTTGTAAATTAAATTACGCAAAAAGATATACGAATATGAACATTTTCTAGATGTTAAGTGCATGTTAAGTGAAATAATTTTTTTAACCCCGTTTTATGTAACAAAATAAAAACTACCTAATATCGATTTTGAGGTCGGTGTAAAAATGAACAAATCACGAATTGAACTGTAAAAAATATAGAGATAAAGCGGTACCTTGAGATACACCATGCTCTATAATTCTAGATTCACTAATAGTTTGGCTTGTTTTGATACACAGCTACTATTGACTGCGAAATTACTTCTACAACTATGTGGTAAAGTGAAATTTTATTCTAATGCTAAAAAAAAAATTAATTTCTTTTTGTTCGAATAGGCTTGAAATGTCATGAAACGTCGAGATTTTAAGTTTGAGACAAAAGCAAATATGTCTGTCTGTCTGTCGTTCTATCTGTAAATTTTTTTGTGCACATGATTACTCTGGAACGGGTTATGATATTGAAATTGGCACACCTATGTATTATAATGAGACCTGGAATTAGATTACATTTGGATCTTATTCCTTTGAAGGGCTGGGGAAGGCGAATGATGGTAAATATGTAAATTAAGCACACAAAATTATGATTTAGTGTATGTACGAAAAACCACGGTTTCATCACCACCACTACCGATATGACATATCGTTTTATAGGTTTTTGTAGTAGGCGATTTTAAATATTGGTTATTACGGTTCTATGAAAAATTATTTCAGCAACTATAGTGTAAGAGACTTGGATAGGACATCTGAATATGGAAGTAGTGATTCCTTAGACAGTGTCTCTTTTAAACCACTTCAATAGTATATTTCTGATTCCAGAGTCTGGAGAAGTTGAGGATATGGTATCGGAGCTTCCTCCTAGATAGTTGACGACATAGCGAAACTTTTTACTTGTAAAAAGAATTGCACAATATGGTGGTTTTTAATGAGTCAGTTGTTAATTTTTCCCTCAAATCCATATTGAGACTTCTATTTTTGAGGATAATGCGCAATTAAATATTTATGTATTTAATCTGTAAAGACGGGAAGTACTTTATTTCAGGAAACTTCTAAATTGTATGTGAAAAAGTTGGAAAACTTTTCATTCGCTTAATATTTATGTAGATATTTTTCTAATGTGTTATAATATTTAAATTTTTGGATCTTTATGTGGGCATAGAAATATAAAAATAAAAAAAAACTGAAAACTTCTAAACTGCGTATCTAGCTAGATAGTTATCATACTCTTCACAAATACGAAAAGAAGATTGAATATAATCCACATATCTCTAAAACCTTAAATATCACTCGTAAAGAAAAATTATTCATATCATTGTGTTAATCGAATTCTGAATAACTTTCAAAATATTCATTTGTCTCTCTGTCTGCCTCTTCATTTGTGAGACCGTCTATCTGTCCGTCCGTCACGTCTCTTGTAAGCACGATAAGATAAGACATAAAAGACGGATTGTACTGAAATTTGTTCAGTAAGTTAGTTAGCTAGAGGAAAAACCCTATTGTTTTTGAAAAAAAATCAATAAACATAAAAGAAATATTTTAACGATTATTTCACTCGCTATAATTTTTTGTGTCGTCCTGTCGACAAATATTGCGAAAATTTTTTGACATATATGTCATGTTTACCTTCGTGAAATGTTTTCCCCAAATAGGTTCACTCTTGCTTTTAAATTTTATCTAGACATTTTTCTCTAGCTTATTGCTTATTGTTAACGTACCTTACCTTGTAAATTGTAATATTGTAATATGTAGTAGTTAATAGAAATATAAACACACCACATAATATATAGTAAACAACCCTCAGTTCCAAAGCGAAGCCTGTTTGAAATATATACGGTATAACCCTTGCTTATCTGTAACTATTTCAATTTCCCTACTTTTCAATCAGGTAAAAATTACATACAAAGATTGTACTTAATATAGCTCATACAGGAACAAGTCAAGCACAGATTTCAATAGCTCAATAACGTAGTTACAAAATAATTATCACTGGCAGCATCCAAAATTAAATAAGAATGCCTACGAGGTAAGCAAATGTACAAGTAAACACATTCGCTCTGGAAACAAACTAAAAACCGCTGCCCAAGGAATCACTACTTCCACATCCAAATTTTTTATCCAAGTCACTCACAACGAAAAAAATTTGTATGTGGAAATAATTGTTTATGGAACTTTAATAATATAATATTTGAAATCCTCTACCCCAAAAACCCATAAAACGATACCCCACATCGGTAGCGGGGTGGGGGTGATGATGGGGGGTGGTAGTGGGGGGTGGATGAAGTAAAAAAATATTTTGAGGTTTCTGGTTCTTGTACAGACACTAAATCACAATTTTTTTTCATCCCCTTTAATAATGGGGTGGGGGTGGTAATGGGGGTGGCTAATGCCAAAACTTTTTTTGGGGCCTTAGCTTCTCTTGTATATACTAAATACCAATTTTATGGACTCTTACCTGCTTGATTTACCTATTTTTCCCAAATTTCCCCCAATTTACCCCCCAACCCTTCGACGGAACAAGATGAAAATATAATCTAGTTCTAGATCTCGTTAAAGTACATATGTGTGCCAAATTTCTCAAACGGTTCCAGAGTAAACGTGCGCACAAAAAAGTTACAGACAGACAGACCGACAGACAGACCGACAGACCGGCAGACAGAAATTTTTTTTTCGTTCAAACTTAAAATCTCGACGTTTCGTGATATTCTAAGCCTATTTGACAATAAAAATTTTTTAAAAATTTTTTGTCGTTACTATACTTCCACTGGATGTGGAAGTAAAATGTACACGATCGAAAAGTAACACGTTGAATCAAAGCTGTGTATTAAACATTAAAATTTGTTATATTTAAAATTCTGTCTTCTTAATAAAGCATACCTCAACTTACTTTTTAAACTTCTTAAGTTAAGAATAAGGATTAAATACGTAAATGTGTGTCAATGAACATTTATTATGCTGTCTGGAATACTGGAGTATAACTCCAGTAGCGCTAGATGGCGCTCCATTTCAATATCTAATCATGTAATCTAATTTCGGGAACTATGAGTGCATAATATATATGGGCGGGACAACGGCAATAAAGTAGTGCTCTCTCTATCGTTCCTCGTCATATTACACCTCAGAAACTCCCGAGATGTGTTAAGCCAGTCTATATATTATAATATCTAAGGTTTCAACTCGTTTTATTTACTAGTTGCCATAGAAACCGTCACTAGATTATGTTTAAAATATAGCGAATTCTGTGTAGTTTCTACTGTGTTTGTTTCAAATTTATTTTGACAATATACATCGGTTTGGAAATATTCCTTTATATTAAATTAATGATTAAATTGAAAATAAAAGTCAGTAAACTTCAAAAACTGACAAGAAAACGTCTGAAGGCAATTAGTTACAAAACACAATATTGGAGATGTACTTAATGAATTATTTATACGTGAAATATTCTCCCCAAATACCATTCGTGCTTTTAAATTTTATCTAAAAATTTTTGCTCAAGCTAAGTTGCCAAAAAGTAATATAACTCGTGTAAAATGGCAGTTTATTATCAAAGATTAAATGCCTCCCGCTAAAGAGCTCGAGATTTAATCAGATAATAAACTGGCAATTTATACGAGTTATATTACCAGGCAACAACGCTTTCGAAAAAATTTTCGATAATTTTAAGCACTAGTGATATTACTTAATATAAAAATGCACATGAAAAGTTTTGGAACCTTCGATAAAATTCTATAAACGCAAAGAAACTGCATTATATGCTGACGAACGTTTCGTCGATCAAAATGAAATCATTGGGAGATGATTAAAATTACAAGTAGGCAATTAATTATTCCTAAAAAGGAACCTATTTACAAAAAACTCCGAAGAGTATACTATAGAATATTCAACAATTGTACATAAAATTCAATAATCTCACGAAAAATATAATGTTTACCTATAGTTTGATGTTAAAATAGTCCACATAATGTTATTAAACCTTTAATCAATTCAATTTCTCTGTCTATACACAATGGTAAACTCACTTGTTCTATGCTTTCCAAACTACAAGTTTCTTTGTACTCTGTACAAATATTGATCGTGTTTCTATCTACTATATCCTGAACTCACAGTGGAATCGTAGGTTTGACAAGATTAGTTCAATTACTCCCTGCAGAAAGAATTATTTTCTTCGCGTAACCGTGAATACACTTAAGAAGACGATCTAATGTAACTATTCCTCCTTCAGTGCTCAAGAATTGTTACATTTAATTAAATAGTCCTTAATCCAATTTAAAATACGTTTCCGTTAATTTCGCCTCGCGACATGTTCTTACATTTACATAAACCAATATTCAATTATCGTTGATCAATTCCACTTTTAATATAGTAACACATTTCCATTTAAAATTAATAACGTCTTAAATTAAAAATGGTGCAATAATAGTGGAGTCAAAACAAACTTTGAATGGAATTGTTTGAATGCAGCAATTTTATTGTTTTAATCTGTTTTATGTATAATAAAAAGGATTATGAGCAGTTTGTGCTTAAATCGATTCATTGCATCTTGTAACATTTTAAAAACTTATTTTTCAACACTGATAATTCTGCTATTTTCCTTGTTAACTCCGGTCCTAGCATTGCATTATAAGCAAATTTCAAAAAAACTGTTTAAACGAAGATATATTTTTTTCTACCATTGTAAAATACTACATTTTGAAAAAAAAATTGTCCTCCTTCGAGTTGATGCATTTAAACAATACGTGATTAAAATTTCGAAATCTCTTTTATATTTTTAGCCCTTTAAATAAACATTTTGCCTTAAAATTGGCAGAAAGGTTTAATTCAATTAATGCCGTACTTTCGAAAACTTTCGTTAAAATTGATGCGTTATTACATTATATTTCTTAAATTATCTAAAGAAAGCAATTTTTAGTGATTTTCATTTTTTACAAATTAAAAAATTATCAAAAAGTTTTTCTCATACATCTAGTTATATTTAAAAAGTTTTTGCGAACAATTTGGTATTTTTATCTTGGCGATATGATTACTAGGAACGGAGATAATAGGAAAAATAGCAGAAAATATATGTGGTGAAAATAAATTGTTAAAACTTTACAAGAAGCAATGGCCGACCGATTAAGTCTAAAACGGCTCATAGTACTTATTGTACTTACAAAAAATTAAAACAATAAAATTGCTGCAGCCAGAGAATTCCCCATCCACCTATTTCTGTGCTTAATTTGACCCCTCACAGACATGGTTTTATATTAATTTTATATTGATCTTATTAACAGTTTACTCTGATTCCTCCTGTCAAGTCATCGTAATTCTGAATAAAATAAAAATGAGATTTGTAATATGAAAGTGACTAAAATTGTTTCCCGTAAAGCTGTCTACGTACATAAATTTAATATTATCAAGACCACGAAAGAGAAAAAATCGCATTAAAAACAAGCGAAACAATAAGCATTTTTTCGCGAAGCTTACTACAACTAACTCTAGTAAGGAGCAAAAGAGATGGCTATATATACATGATAAGTGGATTGGTTTGGTATGTATCCCATCTCTTTTACACCTTAGCTGTGGTAAGCTCGCGAAAAAATACTGAATATAATTGAGATAGTTGTATGGTGGCACAAAATTTTCAAAGGTTTTTAATAGATCTATCAATATGACACGTTAACTTAAGCTCAACCAAACTGCATCATGACTATGTAAAAATTGTTGATTTTCTACACAAAACTCATTTTATTTTTGTCCTAGAATGTGATATTGGTACTTAAAGAACTAAACACAAAAGCATGTGATGAAATGCCAATCACTTCAATTAAAGAAATTGTTGCTTGTCTTAAATACAATTATAGTATATTAAGTATTAAGGTCAGTAAGTGTTCTTTACTGGTTGAGGATATGTTTAGAAATCGAGATGAAGTCTCCAAAACATTCGAAACCAGTAAACACTTAATCGCAGTGCTTATGACTTTTTTTGCACGCTCAAATATTGAATAAATTTAATTAAAATTAAAAAATTTAATATTTTAAAAATATACAACGTGATCTACCAGGACATGCGGAAAATTTAACAGTAGGTTGTCCCCACCGAAAGGAGTAAAAAAAATGAAATTTTTTTAAAAAATGACCAAAAAAATTACCTTATTTTTTTGTAGGAATGCGCCGCAAATGACCAACTAATCTAACGTAACGCGGTACAACCATATCACTTTATCAGACTTGGGATTGACACTACTGACAGCAAAGCTGGATAAGACAGAAGTGACTTTTTGGTTTTAATCAAATCACACTACAAAAATACCGAAATAAATCGAAGACATTGATCTCATGCTGAAATTACAAACAGATATACGAGATATTTAGTTAAACCGGTCAATGACACGGCCGTGTAACTATTGTTCGACCGGAAGCAAAAAACGCGGCTCTCTAGGGGTCTACACACGATCCAGCGGCACAGAGCCAGCCCTGTCGGCATGCTTTGAACTCATTCGTAAAAGTGAATTGGTCCGCTGGAATTCCAATTATCTTCAAAGCGTACCAACAATGTTGGCTACCTACCGCTGGATCGTGTGTAGACATCTTTTTTTATCTCGCCGGCCGGCTCACTTTTTATGCCAATTAAGGAAATGTAAACAATCGAATACGTTCTTTCACCAGTAAGTTCGTCGACCTCCTCTAAGTAGGTCAGGACTTACTCAACATCAGCAGTGTATCTTCGTAAATTGACTAATAATTTAATATACTAAATTACCTCAGAATCCTCTAAAATTTTGCAGTGGCTTTCCCACATTGAAGACTAGCACACCATTTTATTTTCCGCATTTCTTGGTAGATCACGTTGTATAAAACAAATAAGTCGTACCTAACAAAGTTTTCGCTTTGGTTACTATGCTTACTGCTTTTGATTCGATAAACAATTTCTTTCATGAAAAAAAGTTATATAGTATGGGGATAAGAGGAAACTTACTCTCATAGATAAATAGCTTTATGGAAGGGATAACACTAAAAGTACAACTAAATAATATACAATCTGATTTGCAGAATTTAATGTACGGAGTCCCTAAAGGATCTGTTTTAGGGCCGCTAATATTTTTGTTGTATATAAACAACCTTCCTAACTATCTGACCACGGGACACTTAACAATGTTTTGCTGATGACATAACAGTAACATTATCAGCAGATTCGACAGAACAACTCTATATACTAATTGACCAAACATTCCAGCAGGTTACTACTTGGGCTGAAAGAGATAAACTGGTATTGAACAAAAATAAAACAGTTACAAAGACAATTGCCGCACGATATAATGTTGCATGATAATATTATGTTGTCTCACAACACGAAATTGCTCGGTACACACTTGGACACTAAATTGCTGTGGGACAAGCACATTGAGCATGTGTGTTCACAACTAAATAAGGCCTATATTGCAAATACAAAACTCTTTAGATGAAGCGAGACTATTGGGTACATACTATGCTCTTGCTTATTCACATATTTCATATAATATTATTACCTGCTCAAGTGCAAGAGACAAGGATAGGGTGTTTATTAGTCAAAAGAGACTCATTAGACTTATATTTCACATGGATTCAATGAGAGCTGTAAACATATATTTAAGATGAAAAAAATACTAACCACTCCATGTATATTTATTTTTAAAATGTTTGATGTATACCAAGAAAAATATAAATCTTTTTACTCAAAGAAACGATTGTATTCGTACAGTACAAGATGTGGGGATTTACTTAGTGTCCCCTCACATCATACTTCAAATTATAAACACTCACCATACTATAATTGTGTCTTACTTTTTAATAGTCTTCCTGCTTTCAATCGAAATAACCAAAACTATAGACAGTAGAAAACCGCAGTTAGAGATATATTACTTGAAGGTAGCTTTTACAGCGTTCAAAATTTTTTAAATAGAGAACCTTGAGGAATTACTCATATATTACTGTAATAAATTTGACAAAACAAATAATTATTTAATTTAATCATTCAGTGTAATTTTTTTTTTATATTTATTTGTCATCCAAATATCTGTATTGTGTATACTTATATGTTTTATATAATATGATTATGAACTATACATATATCGTATTTATTTAAATTTATATTGTGACATATTTTATGTTTGTATATTTGTCACTAATTCTTTATAAAATGACTTACCATATATACAGTCTGTATCCAAAATGGTCAATAAATATTATTATTACTATTATTCAAATAATATTCTCTAATCATGATGAAAGCAAATAAATAAAAAATAATTAACTGTAAAAATATTCACTTTTCTTAATTAAGATCAGTCTTTTTAACACGCTTCTATTAGCTATTAGACCTGTAACATCTTATAGTTGTCTTCAGGTCTACGAAGCGCTCAAAAGATGTCGGCCCCTTTGACAATCAAACACGCCACATCGCACCGCTAAAGACGCTGACATTTTTTACAAGCCTAACAAGTGTGCAGTCAACTATAAGCAAATCTTACAACTCACTTTTTACCCACTTCTTGTCGTATTGATTTGAAATTTTGCAAACTTAAAAGATAAAATAAATTATATTTTAAAAAACTAAAAAACACGCTTTTATGAGTGACGCACTAAACAGTTAAAAACAATTAATTATTAGGTAATATAGCAATCTATGCATAATGCACAAAATGTAGTGTAGTTACCTACCTACTTACCCCTGTAAGTGCGCCCAATGCATTTTAATTTAATTACCTAATCATTATTTTTAAGTTTTTAGTACGCTACTCATGAAATCGTGTTTTTTAGTTTTTTAAACTATAACTTATTTGTTGTCAGAACAATAATTGCCATTTTTTTTTGGTTTGATCAAGACTATGTGTAATTACCGATAAAGCTGTTGAAAGCTATGTTATTTCCCAGACAGATGTCATCCCAGCAAGTTATTTGAAGATTTCTGAATTTAATCAAGTTGGATTTGGCCCTATGATTTTATTTGCTCCCCAAAAAGCTTATAGACCATTGAGTTACAAGGAAGCTCCTAAATATTTTGTATCCAGTTTGGATTTCGTGAACGCATTTAATGTCTTGCCTGTTCAGGAATCGCTTATAAGATTCCGACCCTTATAATATCATTACTGCAATGATTTAGGAGTTGGTACGATTTCTAAATAAGTAATTCATTACCATTATTGTAGAAAGTACGTTTAATACTTATTAGTATAGTGAAGTTTTAACTTAACAAAAAATTAGTTAATGCCCTCTGCTCAAGCCATTTATAATCCACTTTATAAAGTTTCCAACTGCTAATTAACCTTAATATAATTAGTAACACACTAATTTGCCTAATGCGATAAGTTTAAAACAGTGTTTTTCCAATGATTTTATCGAATTATTTTATTCCTTCAGGTCTTCTGTTTTGAAATAAAATTGAAATGAAGGATATGGTTCAAATGAGAATATAAAGTACAATTTCACAGTTTCACTTTACCTAACACAAAATCATTATGGATTTTCAAGGAGTTACTTCGGTGACTTGAGAAGCGGTTAAGAAAACATTTTAAGAAAACATTTTAATTATTTAAACCATGATATTTGTCAAACTATGCAAAACTAACATGTAAACAAGACGACAAGAACAAAAAGTTTGCTTAATAACATTGATTTTTTTTGTAATAACGGTGGAATAAATTGAAAAAAAGAATCGCCGTTAAACTATAAGACATAGCAATGAAATTTAAGATATAATTATTGTCTATAACCGAATGATCCAGAAGCTTAGTATACAATATGGTATATCCACACATTTTGCTCCACTTCGTCAGTAAGTTCTGTTGTAAATAAGAAAATGATTTGAAAAGTGAGGAGGTGTTTTATGGTAAGCCTAATGTGCAGTATACCTTTCCTTCATATTGGTGCACAGAATGCTGGCTGTACAATTTATTCGTCAATAACTCTTATTGTATAGATCTAAGTTATTTTTTCACTCCCTTACAAGGGCTGAAAAGAGTGAAGTGCAAAAGAGTTTTATAATATGTATGGTATGGCATATACTCGTGTATACGCCTTTTCCTCCATTTGACTGCCTACATTTTTTTTCCTCAAGAGATCCTGTTTTATAGATAGGTATAATTTTCTCAATACCTGAAAGGTGTTGAAAAAGATGACAGGTTACTTTATGGTAAATGTGCTGCATAGCGTATCTTTTTCTTCACATGAAGGCCCATATTATTGGATGTATATATTTTTTTCCACCGACATGTCCTGTTGTATAGTATGAAGCGATCTTCTCGTGATGTGAACGGGGGTTAGTGGAGTGAGAGGGTAGTTTATGGTAAGGCTAATATACATAATATCTTTTAGTTACTGGCTTTTGGGATCTAAATTTATTGTTGTGCCAATTCCATTTAATTACACAGCCCCACAAAAAAAAAATTTTAGAACTGCTATCGAGACAACTATGTAATTTTCGACGCTGAATCCGAATCCGAGGTCAAAAAAATCGTACACCCCCAAAATCAACCTCTAGCGCTAAAAAACACTCCCTAAACATGGTAAAAATGACAACGCTCCACGAATAGTCTTAAATCTCAATAGATCGAATTAAATATAAACATTCAAGTATATAACGCATAAAAACTATTTTCCATTGAAAATCACCTCTATGAGTGAGTTACACAACAGGAAACTTAAAAAAATGCAGTGATTGTAAAAAAAGCTTACGATGCCCAGTTTTTTTGAAAAGAGTGAGCAACTGCATTAGTTGCGATGCTCAAAATCTACCCCCATAGAATGGCCGAAACCCTAGATTAAAATTTCTAGGAAAATCGGGGAAAAAAGGTAATAACAGAAACAATGAACGCCCCAATAAAGAGTCCAACTTGACGTATACTTAATCCGCATTCAACACTCATATGCGGTTGTCAATGCGCCACCTACCGGCTGGTCAAAAAACTATATAGTCAGAAAATTATATAGATGTTTTTTCTGAATTTTTAGACATTCTTTTTAGAGGCCATATAAATAAGTAATAGTATTTTCAGATAAATATTTTTGAGTCACCTAAGCAACTGCAATTTAAATTTGGGGGTGGTTTCCGCCACTCTATGGGGGTAGTTTTTGAGCATCGCATCGAGACTAATGCAGTTACATACTGTTTCTAAAATAACTGGGCTTAGTAAGCTTTTTTTGCAATCACTGCAGTTTTTTTAGATTTCCTGTTGTGTGAGGGGTAGTTTTTACCCACTCGTGGGGGTGATTGTCAATGGAAAGTAGTGTTAACTCTGTGTTTATGCGTTATATACTTGAATGTTTATATTTAATTCGATTTATTGAGATTCAAGACTATTCGTGGAGCGTTAAGTCATTTTTACCCTGTTTAAGAAATGTTTTTTAACGCTAGGAGTTGATTTTGGAGGTGTACGAAAATGACATAAGGATACAGTTATCTCGATGGTAATTCCAAACATTTTTTTGTGGGGCTTGTTTGGAACTGCTATCGAGACAACTGTATCCCTATGTAATTTTCGACGCTGAATTCGAATCCGAGGTCAAAAAAAATCAACCCCCAGCTCTAAAAAACACTCCCTAAACACGGTAAAAATGACTTAACGCTCTACGAATAGTCTTGAATCTCAATAAATCGAATTAAATATAAACATTCAAGTACATAACGCATAAATACAGAGTTAACACTGCTTTCCATTGAAAATCAGCCCCATGAGTGGGTGAAAACCACCCCTCATACAACAGGAAATTTAAAAAAACTGCAGTGATTGCCCAGTTATTTTAGAAACAGTATGCATTAGTGTCGATGCGATGCTCAAAAACTACCCCCATAGAGTGGCGGAAACCACCCCTAAATTTAAATTGCAGTTGCTTAGATGACTCCTAAAAAGAATTCTCTGAAAATACTATTACTTATTTATATGGCCTCTAAAAAGAATCGTCTAAAAATTCAGAAAAAACATCTATATAATTTTCTGACTATATAGTTTTTTGACTAGCCGGTAGGTGGCGCATTGACAACTGCATACGAGTGTTGAATGCGGATTAAGTATACGTCAAGTTGGGCTCTTTATTGGGGCGTTCATTGTTTCTGTTACCTTTTTTTCCCCGATTTTCCTTGCAATTTTAATCTAGGGGTGGTTTACGCCACTCTATGGGGATAGATTTTGAGCATCGCATCGGAACTAATGCAGTTACTCACTCTTTCCAAAAAAACTGGACATCGTAAGCTTTTTTTACAATCACTGCGTTTTTTTAAGTTTCCTGTTGTATGAGGCGTAGTTTTCACCCACTCATGAGGGTGATTTTCAATGGAAAGTAGTGTTAACTCTGTGTTTATGCGTTATATACTTGAATGTTTATATTTAATTCGATTTATTCAGATTTAAGACTATTCGTGGAGCGCTAAGTCATTTTTACCATGTTTAGGGAGTATTTTTTAGCGTTAGGGGTTGATTTTGGGGGTGTACGATTTTTTTTGACCTCGGATTCGGATTCAGCGTCAACAACTACATGGGGATACAGTTATCTCGATAGCAGTTCCAAGAATTTTTTTTTTGTGGGGCTGTGTTTTAGACTTTTTTGTAATTTTGGCGTTGGCAAGTGGAGTTACAAAAAAACTGAGCTCTGTTATTACAAAACGGACTTTAGATTAGAACTCAGCGAACAAAAAAAACATGTAGTTCACATAGTCTAATCATCGTAAATTAAAAAAAAAAATGTGGATCTATGTAATGACAATATAAGAAGAATTTGATAATTTCATGTAAATTTCTACACCCCGTATCTCCAAAAGGAAGGATTTTTGTGGAGCTGTTTGTAAGAACTATGCTTCTTCAAATTAGTTGAGGGATAACACCTTAAAGTATTTTAACGTACTTAAGTTATACCCTTATGTTCTTCCACGACTTACTTCCTGGAATATGTATTTTATGCAATAAAAACAGCACACAAGTAGTATAGGCGGGATTCGAAAACGAATTGTTTACGACACTCGACGTGTTTTTTTATTCGAAGTGCACAGAGTAATAGATGTATTTATCTATTATTTAGTTACATTTTTCGATTTTTCAAAGCTTTGGAGCGTGGTTTGCAAAACTACATAAACTAGAGCACTTTTAATATTCCAGATTTCCCTTTTAACTGAATAGCGATATTCATATTGGATAGAAATTCTTCATTAAAAATCCCTCAGGGAGCCTTGGGTCTCTTTCCTTACATAATTTACACAGATGTATCTTCTTGTTTAAAACATACTCATAACTATTTTCTGTGATCGTAACGTGACGCTAAAAAATTTAGAAACATTTTGGATGGAAGCTTAATTTTACTGTTACGTCTGTCAATCGAGAGGCAAAACTTCACCTGACTGACTCTTTTTAACTTCTATAAATACAGGATGTAATTAGTTTCATGTCATAAAAAAAACTGGTAATGGGGACCGAACTAGATAAACAAAAAACCTATATGACTTTTCCTCACTTTGAAAAAAACTGACCTAGGTCAAAAATTTGAATGTTAAGGTAGGAGATATTTGAGAACCACTGATTTTCTGAGTCAATGGACGTATAGTTCCGAATCAAAAGTTTCCTACTTACTTTTAAAAAGTCATAACAAAGTGTAAAGATTACCGACTTGTGTCTCACCGCCGAGCAATCTCAAAGCTGCACTTTGATGGGACCGCTTGAACAAACCTTTTGTACCAATTATAAAAATGTATATAATTCGTTATCTCTTTCTACACAACCGCAAGCACAGGATGACCACTGGGTTTAAACAGGATTTGTTTACATGTTATGTGTGTTTTTTAATTTGGAACAAAATTATTGGAGCTTTTATTGCTGTGTAATTTATAAAATTGAAATGTGGTTTATTAACATTTGTAACAAATAATTGTTCTGTGTTAAGAGCTTAAAAAATGAGTAATTATTTCATGAAATTTGAAAACGAACAGTTAGACGTCCGAGATAACAGAAAATAGTTATGTGTATTTTAAGTTAGGAAAAATCTGATTTTTTTAACGAATTTCGCACATAATTTATTCCAATCAGGTATCGCAAACTAATAATCGAATTTTTGGTCTCTATGGAAGTCCATGTAAACAATAATAAACTAATCAGAACAAAATAGCGAATAAGAATAATAATAATAATATTGATGTCTATATATGCCTATTCGAGAAATCTAGAACTTACCAATAAATAATTGTTGATTTACATAAATTGTTCGAAATTACCTACATCTGCGTCAATACTAAGGACATGCGCACTCTCTTTAACACTAAACACACCAAACTGTCAACTAATGGCGGTTACAGACGTAACTGCATAATTGAACGGTATGCATGCGCAAGTTTATTGTACAAGTATACTGAAATTTGCGTCACCGCCACACGCAAAAGTGTACTTGAACAGTTGTGAAGTGACAGTTAAGCGCGAATAAAGAATAAAAATGTTATCAACGGATAAAGACGACACGCTTGCTTTAACTGCGTTTGTTTTAATTCTCAAAAAACAACGAAAAAAACGTAGTATGTTGTGTAAGAAGTGGTTAAAAAAAGGAAGGAGTATTCGCACATTAATTTCTTAAAATGGTAGTATAGTTGAGATAATCGGAATAGTGATGTGAGTAGGCGGTGTTCTCGAGAGGCAAGGAGTGCAGAACGCAGAGCCGGATTTAACTGTATTGTTTCGCTCGTTTACTTTTTCATTGTAGGTATTTGTCAGCCGTGGCTTGTGAAATTTAGATTGGACAAATCTTAGTATTGAGTCATGGGACCCAAGCCATATTACCAAATAAAGAAATATAAAAGTAATTATTGAATTATACTGCCACATGCTACTTACTGTACAAAACACATCAGCCGACTGCGGTCCTGAAGTCAAAACCGTTAGACTGTTAAGTCACTCCTACCGCTTCGCAAGATGCCGACAATCAATGACCGACATCGGGACATCTGTTTCCCGCCCTATTTATTCGTCTCTCCCCACAGAACGTCAGAAACTTTATCACTATAAAGAATTTTTCAACTATACCACAAGGTGGATTCATAAACATCTTCTGTACCCGCCCCCGACCACCGAGTTTTTTCAACTTTTTTCTTCTCCTTCCTGTAATTTGTTCTTTACCACTTTCTCCGGATCGGCATTTGGCTCTATTTCTTTTAGTTTATCTGCCAATTTACTGTATACCGCTTCTCTTTTCACCTTATCATGGTAATCTTTCGATTTTATAAGCCAAAGACATGTCTTACTTTCATATATCGTTATAAATTCTTCGAAAATCTTGCGATTCCTTTTTCTCAAATCGCTCGTCATCGCACAGGTTCACCAAGTCTACTATTACCTGTTTACACAAGTCTGCCGACTTGCCGTACACACGCTCAAGTATACTTGCGGAAACCCAACATGTACAAGTATACAATATAGAATTTCATCAAGTCTCATGTCACTTGTACAATCACAATACTTGTACAAGTGTTATAAAATACACGTTCCAGTATACTTGTACAATAAACTTGCGCATGCATACCGTTCAAGTATGAAGTTATGTCTGTAGCCGCCTTAACGCTGTCAATAAACAAAGATAAAAAGAGAAAAACTTGGTCCAAAATTCAAAAAGCAATACAAAAAGAACGAACAAGTAAGTTGTGTCTGTACGTAACCAAGTACTTAACAACTTGAACGGTAAGTTAATAAAATAAATCTTAACTAAAACACAGTGGCCCAAAAGTTAAAATGAATAGAAGCAACATACAAAAACAACGAACGGGTAGGCCGTGTGTACGTATTTAAACAAGTAACGACATAAACTAAAATATTGCTTGAGAATATCACAAAGGAGAGTATAGTTGTCTTCAGATCTACTAATCACTTGAAAAATATCGGCGCCTTTGATCTTTACTACTCCGCCAAAGATGCCGATATTTTATACCTATCTGCACAAATGTCAGAGTAGCATGCGCGACCAGGCGCGACGATTTAAAGCCTATCTCAATGTTCCAGCGGTTCTCAAACAATATTTTTTTAAATTTTCTCTACAAAACTATGGGCTTTAGACCACATGTTATATAAGGTTCTCTTTGTTTGTCTAGTCGTTCCCCGCCATCAGTTTTCTTTAATGACATGAAACTAATTACAACCTGTATACTGTACTTCATATTGGCAGGAGCAATCGTCGAATAGTGTATCACTTGGAAGACATCTTATCGGTTAATAGCCACAAGAAGAATTTTGGTAACCAAGTTGGCACCATGTAGTGACTATTAAAATTAGTTTTAGTAATCTCCAGAGAAATAATAATGTAAACGATCGGTCGTTACTATGTAATTTTTAGTTATTTAATATGTAAAGAGTATATCTGAAATCTTATTTCTGAAGAGTTTAAATTAAGTACTATGTTTCTTTTGTTGCACTCGATAAGTAGCGACTTATTATAGTATTACAACATATTTGGTTACTGAAAATTACTTAATAATAAAAATAGTATTAATACATTTCAGGTAATTTTGGCGACAATTCACTAGTTAATTGAAACGAAATTATTTAGATGGCGCTTAATGGTATTAATGCATGTAGGGAGATTCTAGTTCCCCTCGATTCCTAATACCGTCTCACATTCTGCTTAACAACAAATGGTTTATAACTTATACAAATAAATTGACAATTTTACGCTAATGGAAAGGAGCTTAAGTAAAATCGTATGAGTAACAGACAACCACGATAGATGACGTGCTGCTGTCAGACGTACCATATATGGAAGGGTAGCCAACCAGAATAATTAATCATAAAGTGCTAAGTCGTTGGGAATAAGAATAAATTTTGTTTTTTACCCTAATCTCTATATGACTCAATTACTGATTAGATCCAATAAAGTGGTAGTGTATTCAAACCATGGGATTTGAGTAACGAGGGTGTTTAGAGCATTTTTAAATCTTTATCGTTAACTTGTAGTTCTAATAAATTAATTTTGTTGTACTGCCTACATTGTGTAGAATATCGATACAATTTCTTCAATGAAATAGTCCTAGTTAAAAGTGCCAATAATATATTTCCTAAAAATTAGTTGGGTGACTTACCGATAAATCAGCAGTAGCAAAATCTATAAAACAAAGTTCTGACTCTTCTCCTGCTAATAGCACTGACACTGATTTTTCACCACTTTCATCATCTGCAACAAAAATAAGAGATTATTAAGCTTAACTTGTCAATATAGGAAAATTGTAACGATTTTCTCAACATAAACTTTTGACTTTATATAAATGTATCGTTATTTTTGCGTGGTAGATAAATCAGGTAACGAGCATGTTATTATAGATATAACATACCTTAGTTAAATACATTTTCTAGTTGCTTGTTCACATTTTAAATTGGCAGAATTCTATTTCAGAATAATAGTCAAGAATAAGTATAATGTGCCTTTCACGAATATAAGTACCTATATTGTTTTGTTTCTCTTAGTTTTATCTGTATATACAGGATTCCTTTAACAAACCATATCTCCTTTATGTAATAATATAAAATGTACTGGATACTTGAAATAAATAAAACGACGGGAAAATAATATCTGGAATGTGGTTGACAAAGATGAAAATCTGATACAATTTTGATAAAACAAAATATAAAAAGTGATCACTGAAAAGAATAAGATAATTGGTGAAGAAGAGAATGTCTGCAAATGATTTTACAAATTATTTACATTATAAAATCACTATTCCAGATTATGTAGGATTTTCCCATTTCAGATTATCTAGATTATGAATAGTTTGGTCTTCTATTCAGTCATTCAGTCCATCTGCATCTGCCGGTCGGTCTCTTGGCTCTATATCTAAAAAATTATTTGATTGAGAAAAATAATATTCGGCAGGTAATTGAGGCTTATTGCCATGGAAAAATCTGGTATGTTTTTATCGAAAAATATAGAGGCTGAATACCTCAAAAGAACAATAAGAAACAAATTTTACGGAAAACAATAATATTTAACATGTAGTTAACACAATTGCTGAGAAAGAAACCTGTTTTACTTTTAGTGGTGGTGATTAAAATTAAATTAATTAATATACTTTAGCCGGGAAAGGAGAATAGTAACAAATGCACATAACCACCAGTGCGTGCAACAGATCCTATTAGCGTTTAAATTTAGAGGGGTATAATTCAAAATAATGTTTACAAATTCTTATCAAACCAACGCAATGCTGCGACATGTGCCGGTTAACACTATTGATAGTTCAATTCATCACTATTTTCCTTTCCCGACTAAGGTATAGACTAAACTCGTCAACATTCGAGTAGTAGGTATTACTCTGTTTTCATGAACTCTCTCTAGGAAAATGGCACGGCGCTGAGCTAATGATTTATTAATAAATAAAAGCCAATATTGCGAGTACTACTACTACTCTAGGAAAAGGATTACGTTGAAACAGGGCCGCGAATTTCTTGAAAATGCGAGTGCTGGTATCGGTCGTTACTGCAGCTGACTGGGAGGTTGCGAATGAGACAGTGGACGATGCAAAAGTAGCCTGGGCAATCAACATCTTCCTCCCCTTTAAATTACGAGGTATTGACGGTGTTTTTCCATCTCTACTCTAGTGGGGACTAGAATACATACACCATCACCTGCTGCAAATTCATCGGGCGTGCATTGCCCTTCAAATACACCCCGGTAAAGTGAAGGGAAATAACGGTAATATTCAAACCTAAACCAGGACGTACGGACTACTCCATACCAAAATCATATCGGCCCATTAGAATCTCCTCCTTCCCACTGAAAGGTCTGGAGAGACTGTGTGATCGAGAAATTAGAGATACAGTGTTAGTTTTACACCCACTGCATCCAAATCAACACGCTTGTATCCCAGGGAAATCAACAGAATCGGCCCTTCACTCCGTGGTATCTCATATCGAAAGATCGGCGGTATGAAAATGGGGAGCGTTTATTGATATCGAAGGTGCTTTTGATAAAATAACCTGCGAGAGTATAGTCATAGCCCTCCAAATGCATGGTGTTCCCAACACACTTAGTGAATAGATAACACACATGCTCAAATGGAGAGCCATCTGAATAAATGTGGGGAATATAGAGAGGCTGTTCACAGGGTGGGTTATGGTAACCGACAGCCTCCTACACCACCTCAGTGACTCTGGTTTCTTCACAATATGTTACGTAGATGACATTACCATTTTGCTAAATGGAAACTTTGAGGGCTTGCTATGCGAACTTGTGTAAACAGCCATCAAGTTGGTCGATAACTGGCGCACAGAACACTTCCCCCAGAAAACTGAGCTAGTACTATTCACCAAAAAAAGGAAACTACCAAATATGAAAATATCTAAATTATTGGACACTTAACTCCACTTAACAAGTGAGGTAGAGTATGTGGGGATCATACTTGACTACACTCTAAATTGGAAGAGATATGGAATTTACGATAAATAAGGCATGTGCAGCCTTTTGGCAGTGTCGCAGGGCGGTCGGTGGATCCCGGAGTTTCTCACCCAGAATCTCCCTTTCGCTGTACTCTGCTGTGATAAGACCCATGTTTTGTTACGGAGCCATAATCTGGTGGCCCAGAGTAAGGAAAAAAACAGCAGCATCTCAACTGGAGCATGTTCAAAGATTGGCATGTCTCTGCGTTACTGGTGCGATGAAGACGACGACGCCTACAGCTGCAGTGTAGACTATACTCTGCATCCCCCCCTCTAAATCTATACATGGAGGAGGTGGCTTTAAGGACTGCTCTGAGATTGCAATCTGTAGGCCAATGGTATATCAAGGGCACGGCTATGAGACATTCCCGTATCCTAGAAGAGGCTGGGAATGGGGACCGACCATATCCCCCCTATAAAAATTTTTTGGTCAGCTGCAAAAAAATTAAATTTAACTAAAACATCTGAGGAAGATTTACCGTCACATTTACAGGACTCTGATTCGTTAAATGATTACTTTGTGTCTGAAATAAATACTCAATCTACAGCAAGTGATATTAGTTTAAATTTTTATAACAGTAATATTCATTCAAGCATAAATGAACTACTTAGTTTTAAACCTATCGAAGAATATAATGTGGCTAAGATAATAAATTATATTAAAACTCATGCCACAGGGGTGGATGGCCTCTCAAATTTTTGATATAAAACTTTTCATGCCATTCTGTCTTCCTGCAATAACACATATGATAAATTTTTCACTTTTACACGGGAAATATCCCTCACTATGGAAAAAAGCCATAGTAAAACCTATAGCTAAAAAAAATAATCCTGTAAATTTCAAAGATCTAAGACCAATTAGTTTACTCTGTGCGATATCAAAAATAAGTGAGAGGTATATACATCTATGAATATCTACAAAAAAATAAATTATTGTCGACTTGTCAGTCCGGGTTCAAAAAAAATCATAGTACAACTACAGCATTAACACACATAGTTGATGATGTTATCAGAGAAATAGACAATGGAAAGTGCATTTGTCTGGTACTGCTGGATTTCTCAAAAGCTTTTGACACCCTTGATCATTCACTGCTGCTATCAAAGTTACATTATTTTGGATTCTCAGACATTTCACTCCAGTTAATGTCAACCTATCTTAAAGAACGTAGTCAATGTGTTGTTATAAATCAAATGTCTCAATTTAAAACTTTAAAGGCAGGAGTGCCACAAGGTTCAATCCTAGGGCCACTACTGTTCTCACTATATGTTTCAGATATATCTAAAGCTATTAAAAATACCACTCTCCATCAATATGCCGATGATTCGCAAATTTATTGTTCATTTGATCTAGCAGATAATAACTCTATACAAGTTAAGATCAACCAAGATTTAAATAATATATATAAATATACATATGACCATAACCTAAAATTAAATGCATCCAAATCACAAGTCATTTTGATAGGAACAGTGCTAATGAATAAAAAATTTCAATCAATGAATTTAACTTTCAAAATAAATAATGAAATAATTCCAGTAGTCAATGAAGCGAAAAATCTGGGCGTAATTCTTGATTCATTCCTGCAGTTCGAAAGCCATATCAAAAATAAAATAAAGATGGCATATTTTCGTCTAAAAAAGTTATACCATTTAAAACATGATATTCCTCAAAGATGTAAACAAATATTTTGTAATTCGTTAATACTATCTCTACTTGATTATAGAGATGTGGTTTATGGTAATACGCTGTCTTTTTTAATGAAACATGCCATACGAAAAGTTCAAAAAATTCAAATTCTTGTATGAGGTACATTTATAATATTCCCTTCCGCAATCATATCACCCCGTATCTAAATGGGCATAAAATTTTAAATATGGAAAACAGAAGACTACATCACATGTATTGTTTTATATGGAAGATCATTAAAACAAATGAGCCAATTTATTTAAATTCTAAATTAATTACACATAACCACTGTCATGATACCAGAAATATAACCAACTTTGTAATAGTCCCTCACAGGACGGCTATTTTTCAAAAGTCATACACTTATATAGCAGCCCAGTTATGGAATGAACTCTCAGATGAAATAAAAACTGAGAAATATAAAAAATTTTCAAGATATATTGAAACTCAATTGTTGCTAATCCAACGTCAATAGTTCTGTGGTGCCCCCTGTATTTTTAGTTGTTTATGGGCTGTGTAGGATATTTATCGGAGACTTTTGTGCGGAGACCTCGCACACACCCCTGTTGGCTTGTGATACGTCATTGTCATGAAAAAATATATTTTAGTTTTAGTTTTATTTAATTCAGGTTTAGTGAGTAGTACTGGGCAAATGGAAGAGGGCAGTATTGTCGAATTTGTACCATTTCATTTATGAATAAATGTATTTATTATTATTACTATTATTATTTTTTATTGTTTTTCTCGACATGTTTGTCGGTTATTTACTACAGTTGAGAGGGAATTCACCCTATTCAACTGTCGTTACGTAGACAGAAACTTCCTTACTAAGTGGCAGGTTTGTAAAATGACAGCTTTCTGCATGGGTATTATAATACCATTAGGAAGTCCTAATTTATCCAGGTTTGACTCTAGATGTTTAGAACAAACTCCCTCAGCAGAGATTATCACTGGAACAATTTTGATGTCACCCAGCTTCCATATACGTTTTACCTCTGTTGCCAGATTCTGGTATTTGATCGTTTTATCTTGCTCTGTTTTAATTAGGTTGTGAGTGAGAGGAACACCAACATCAATTATTAGCGCGGTTTTATTGATCTTATCTATTAGTATTAAATCTGGTCGGTTAAAATCTACTGTTCTATCAGTTATAATCGGTCTATCCCAGTATAGTAGTGCCTCATCAGATTCCAGGACAGCTTCAGGTGAGTACGGTTCAGGGTTACTAATTAATTTGTGTCTTAAGGCCAGTTGGATATATATGATTTTCGCAACTTGATTGTGTCGACATAGATAGTCATTTTCAGATAGAGCGGAACACCCTGCAGTTATGTGTTCTATCGTTTCTCCAGGACGATTACATTTCCTGCATCTGTCTAGCCAATTTATTTAAATTCTAAATTAATTACACATAACCACGGTCATGATACCAGAAATATAACCAACTTTGTAATAGTCCCTCACAGGACGGCTATTTTTCAAAAGTCATACACGTATATAGCAGCCCAGTTATGGAATGAACTCTCAGATGAAATAAAAACTGAAAAATATAAAAAATTTTCAAGATATATTGAAACTCAATTGTTGCTAATCCAACGTCAATAGTTCTGTGATGCCCCCTGTATTTTTAGTTGTTTATGGGCTGTGTAGGATATTTATCGGAGACTTTTGTGCGGAGACCTCGCACACACCCCTGTTGGCTTGTGATACGTCATTGTCATGAAAAAATATATTTTAGTTTTAGTTTTATTTAATTCAGGTTTAGTGAGTAGTACTGGGCAAATGGAAGAGGGCAGTATTGTCGAATTTGTACCATTTCATTTATGAATAAATGTATTTATTATTATTATTATTATTTTTTTTTTTTTGTGAAGCCAGTCGCCCTTCTCTCTGTCTCCGATGCCAGAAAGGGTACGCTGGTAATACCAGTGACCACTCCCTACGCCGTAGAGTTAGTGATCACTGGGTCCGCGAATCGTGTGCTCTGAGCAGGCGTAACGAGCCAAGGATAACGGCCTTCTGCATTCTTCCGGCTAAGACTTCTGCCGAGTTTCGGCATGCCGGTATCGTCTTCAATTCCGAAAGCAGTGTGCGCCTCACCCCACCTAGGCATCCTATGATAAGAACCACTAGTTTAACAGTGTGGTCCGGATAGAGTCTGCGGAGTTCGAAGAGAAGATCTCGATATTTAGTCCGTTTTTCCTCCTCTTTCAGAACAATGTTTGTTTCCCCTGGGGCGGAGAATTCAATGACAAACATTGTCCTAAGTTATTATTATTATTATTATTATTATTATTATTATTATTATTATTATTATTATTATTATTATTATTATTATTATTATTATTATTATTATTATTATTATTATTATTATTATTATTATTATATATAACTTTAACAATAACTTTGAGGTAATGACGAACCGGACATATCAATCTACACCGATGGTTTGAAAATGGACTGTGGATCAGGAGCTGGGGGTCTACTCAGAAGACCTGGATCTACACTCGATAATACCGCTAGGCACAGATGCTATTATTTTCCAGGCGGAACTAGTAGGTATCCCGCAAGCGGTAATAGAAACCACGAAGGCAAACGTCAGTATTAAAACGGTGCGCATATCAATGGACAGCAGAGATGCCCTGCTTGCCCTAAACAACTGTAGGACAATCTCTGGGCTGGTTCTGGAAATTAGAAAGGCCCTAGATGTGCTCGTACAAAACAATAGTGTTCAGCTCCGTTGGGTGAAAGGACATGATGGAATTCGGCGAGGAGGCGGACGCATTAGCCCACAAGGGATCTGAGAGCGCCCTGCATGGTCCGGAACCTGCAATAGCGCTCCCAGATTCAGTCCACAGTTCCCTGCTAAAGAACTATACACTCCAACGTCATGTGGACTGTTGGATTGGTCTAAGCAGCTGCAGACATAGCAGAATGGCTTTGGCCACACCCAATAGTAAGCTAGGTAAACACTGTCTCCAGGTGTCCAAGAATAATCTGCGCATTTATATAGGATTACTAACAGGACACTGCAGACTAAACAAACACCTCCATACATTGGGGGTCACAGACAACTGCAAGTGTAGAGGGTGTAATCTGGATAACGAGACTGCCCAGTATGTGCTCTATTACTGCCCTGCTCTCTCAATGAAAAGAGGGGGACTTCTAGCCCGGTATGGCCAGCATGGCGTCTCACTAGGCCTTCACATAAAATACATCATAAGTGTTGGTTGGCTTGAGGAATGAGAGGCTCGGTGGACAAGCCACCACTTACGGGGGCAGAACAATCGGCCCATCTATGAGGCCTGAGTGCACGTGAGCGCAAGCTCACCTCCCGCCAAACAATCCAGATCCAGAATCTAAAAATACTGTTTTTGATCAAAATCAACCCATGATTATTTATTACTGTATTCATATAAACAATTAGTGACAAATAAAATTGCTTTCAGAACTAACAAAGTTTGGCGATACTATTCTTTAAGACAACAAAATTATTCTTAGATATTGAAATGTGCGATTCCTGATTCCTCCTGTGTTTGGATTAGTAACCTTTTGTGCAATTTCTTGCGACTTCAGTTATATATCTTTGGTTATATTGTACTTTATTTTTAAACATATTTGATCGGCTACGATGCACACATATAAAAAATTCCCGTCATAACTTCTCACAAATCTTCATTGAAACGGGTCCGATCCAGACCGTTGCGTTGGGCTATTAAAGGATTTTTTGTGGCCTGTCCTCTTTTTTTTGTTTTCCTCATTCTGCCAAACTGCTTAATTTATTTGCAACATAAAACATTAATTTAACGCCTCGAAAATAAATTTAAATTGCGCACAAAACAAAAGGGAAACCTACTTGGCAACTCATTTATCAATAAACTTAGTTGAAAGGTTATATACCCCAAAATTTATGTAGGAGTAAAACATAACATATTAATCAATTATTATAACATACGCGCCATTAATTTTCATCTGACTTGCGAAAAATAATTGAGGATGTGTGAATTGCAGATTTTCTAGTAAAATGCATTTAATGTAGACATAAAATACAAATTACGGTTTATTTACCAGCAATATTAGTGTACACTAGCTGTGCCCGCGACTACGTTCGCGTGAAACTTTGAAATTAACTAGAAGCTTTTTTGTAAACGACGTTTAAGGTAGATTCACTATTCTGGAATATTTCAGAGAGCTTACAAATTTTCTGGAATGTTCCAAGATATTCTTGAATTTTTTGGAATATTACAGAAGTTTAATCATGAAAGTTTATGCCGTGCAAATACGCTTATTGTAGAGATCAAGCTGTATCTCTGGTTCTACTAAACCGATTATCATAAAACTTGGCTCAGAGGAGGCCGATTTCGATTAAATAAAAACTAAATGTTACTCCAAGCTTAGATGAATTTACCTGCGAATACCCCATTCAAATTGGTTCAGTAGTTTCTGCGTGATGCACGTTCAAACAAACAAACAGACAAAAATTCCAAAGACTTTACTAATGTATTCTATTACTCATCTTGCATCCTCCCCAGACCAAATTACTATTCCCTCTACTAGAGCACTGGTACATGCCTTTATTGTAGGCGGTCTGTCAAGCCGTTGAAACTATGCCTGCCACCCAAATCCAAAATCTTCCGATACTCTATACGTCTACACATGCTGCTACGCAGCCTACAATAGTATGGTACAGAGATTAATAAGTGTCCTTACGTCTGAAGGAAACTTTAACAAAGAATTAAATATAATAAAGCAAATCGCTTTTAATAATGGTTATAACTGTAATAATCTTTCAAAAGACTTGTACATCATACTCCCAAAGAAACAATAAATTACAAAAGCCTCACATATATCGGAGAACCGACACAACTAGCAGCCAAGAATTAAAAAAACAGAACATTAATATTGCTTACAAAACGTATAATTCGCTGGGTAAATTAATAAAAGACAATAAGGACAAAACTAATAAGGAAAACCAATCAGGAGCCTATAAATTAACATGTGGCTCTTGCCCTAAAGTATATATAGGACAAACGAGTAGAAAATTGAGGAAACGAATCAGCGAATACACATTTAGAAAACAAAGGATCAAAATTAAATTTATTAGTCTTTAGAAATTAATAAACTAAAAAACTCAGGAATAATTTTAAATGATCAAAAATATACGAACAATTCACCTTTGTTAAATTTGTTTTTAAATTGAATTTCATCCCTACACTAAAGAATTTTAGAAATACGTTTTAATCAGTTATTATGAATAATTTATTATAAATTTCCTCGTAATAATTTATACCATCGTTAAATTATCGTATTGGTTATACAGGGTGTTTCATGAGGAACTGTACATACTTCCAGAGGCGGTAGAGGACCATTGAAACGGCCATTGAAATTTTCCTGTCGATCTTAACTCCTGAGATACAGGGTGATAAAATGATTTTGGTCTAAATTTATTTTGGCCAGAACGTCCTTACTATTTATCGGATTTTGTTTAAATTTTAGACACTTTATACACTTATCAGTTGATAGATTGCTATTATAATTTTTTTTTAATTCCAGGGCCGGACTTTTTTAATTTGATTTTTCCTATTCCTGTAAAAAAGATGACCCTGTATATATGTTTTTTAACATTCAGTCACCAATTATAAAAGTCCATCACTAAACAAAACCATGTAATTAGATTTTTTGTCGCATCTTTATTGACTTTTTTACAAGCGATTGTATTTGGCAAAATGGGGAATTTGAAGAAAAATAGCTTCATTTGCTTACATTAATTGTCCAAATAATTAAAAGTGGTCAAATAAACATCTACAAAAGTATATTTAAAAATATTACAAATACTTAGAGCAAATTTTCAAAATGAGAACCTCCAGCTTCAGTACATTTTTGTTGGCGTTTATTTAAATTGCCAATAGATTTTCTAATTTGCACTGGATTGTTTCTAATTTGGTCACTACAGTGGAAAATTCGCTGAAGTAACTGATTACTGATACTATTTATCAGGACACTGTAGACTTCAGTTTTGATATATCTCCATAGAAAATAACCGACGGGGTTGAAATCTGGTGATCTAGCCGGCCAAGGATGAGGTCCCCCACGTCCAATACATCTGTTTGGATACTCATTATCCAAATGCCTTCTAACCTCAGTATCAAAATGAGGAGGAGCTCCGTCATGCTGGAAGTATTGTCCTCTTAATATCTTGCATTAAACCAGGTAAAATATTTTGTAAAAAATCTAAATACACCTCTGTAGTTAGCCTTACCGGAAAAATATGTGACACAATTAGGTTGCTATTAATCATCCCACACCAAACATTTAGCGAGAACTTATGTTGAAAATGGGCTTCTCTTATACCATGAGGATTGTTTTCGGCCTAGTTATGCGAATTTCTTGAATTAAATACGCCATACCGTGTAAATTGGGCCTCGTTTGTGAATAAAGTTCGATATGTAGTCGGTCTGTGATCAATAACCACTGAGAAAATTTTAACCTATTTACATCGTCACCTTGTTGAAGCCTTTGCTCTTGCTGAATATGATAGGGATGTAATATTTCTTTATTTAGAGTCATCCAAACCCGCACTTGAAGAACTACTAATTGGGCACTTATTCGTCGGGTACTTAATTTAGGATGTTCTTGAATAATATTAATGATATTTTCTTGCTCCTAAACGTTTTGAACAATATTTCTTTCCACATTTGATGATGGAAACCTGCCGTGCTCCTTTGCATAGCGATACACAGTTAAAAATTTCTGATGATTTGGTGTTCTCCTGCTAGGAAAACGAAGATTAGATTCCTCTGCGGCTTGTCTACCATTACCATCACACAATTCATAAACATACATGGTATCGGCATATTCCTCATTTGTAAAATTACAAGACATGATTACTTGCAGGCTAAGTTAACCATTAAAAGTACACTAATTCTAATGTTTATGACAATAAACATAAAAATGTGAAGCTATCTAGGCCTACTATAATTATAATAAAAAGAAAACTGTTTAATGATCCCTATTATAAAATGTACCTACTTATTTTTACATTACACTATCTTTGGAATAAAAAAAACTTTGGTTTTAAATTTTTTGTTCATATTGAACATTATTTACCGAGTATAAATTGACCATTTTTATTTATTTGGACAATTAATGTAAGGAAATGAAGCTGTTTTTCTTCAAATTCCCCATTTTGCCAAATTCAATCGCTTGTAAAAAAATCAATAAAGGTGCGACAAAAAATATAATTATACGGTTTTGTTTAGTGATGTAGTGGTATTTTATAATTGGCAACTGAATTTTAAAAAAAATATATACAGGGTAATTTTTTTACAGGAATCGGAAAAATCAAATTAAAAAAGTCCGGCCCTGGAATTAAAAAAAAAATTATAATAGCAATCTATCAACTGATAAGTGTATAAAGTGTCTAAAATTTAAACAATATCTGATCAATAGTAAGAACGCTCTGGCTAAAATAAATTTAGACCAAAATCATTTTATCACCCCATATCACAGAAATTAAGAGCGACAGGAAAATTTGAATGGCCGTTCTTGAAAACCCAAGTGGTCCTCTACCGCACCTGGAAGTATGTACAGTTCCTCATGAAATACCCTGTATAATAGTATTCTATATAACAAGTGGCTAAAATGCTGTTTTTTTTACAAGTGGGGCGTTTATAGTACGAGCCGAAGGCGAGTGCTATAAACCACATGAGTAAAAAAAACACATTTTAGTTTCGAGGTATATACAAAATTTTTTGTATCGCCATTCGAAATTAGAAAACAATATACTTTTGTAAAAATAGACTAAATTCTATTGCTGTTTCCATAGAAACCAATAAGTTTTATTTCACACTGTGAAATAAAAATTCTATATTTCACACGTTTTTCTTTATTTTACACTTGTCAATAATGACATTGTTTTGATTCATTGAAACTGTTAAATAAATGTCATTTTAGGATATGGAGTTACAAAAACTCTTTTATACATTGTAACGTCAGTTTAATACTCACAGCCGAAGAAGCCTCTGCGTGGCGAAACAATGGGCTCATTTAGTGATATTTAATTAAAAATTTATTTTTGCATTTTCCGTAAGTATTTGACCCTTTAAGTATATAATGAAAAAATTAGGCCGCCAGCGTTAATATTAACTGTAATATTTAATTTCCAATTCGTAACATATTTGAAACGGCTCGGCGCGAATGACGTCGCGGCACTCGCTTGACTGGCTTTATGAGTTATGCGATTATAGCACGTCTGTTGTGCTTGTCGTATGAAACTATATGGGACCTGGGGTGCCATAAGTTCGATTAGACAATTCCCTTAACAAAAGTTTTTGTAGTATTTTTATTCTATCCAGTGATATACTTTAATTTCCAATGAATAACCCTCTATATTTTTACATTTATAGATAGACACTTTTTCATCAATCATAGTTATAGGGTTTGGTGGGTGTCCGACTTGTCGTTTTTTAAATATTAAATACAATAATAAAATAAAGAGTAATAAATATTTATGACTTAACGAAAATTAAATTTGTTATTACAAAATATTGAGTACCTTAATATTGAGAATATTGAGAAAAAAAGAAAATAATCATATCAGCCTCACAATATCCTAATCGATCAACGAATAATTCGCCCACAGAAATTAGTCAAAAAACTAGGAAACCTAGACAAAATTAGTCTACATGCAAGAATCACTTTTTTTACACTAGGTGAAATGCTAATTTCTGTGGGCTAAAGGGCTTTTAAGGAGTTTTGAATAGCATGATGTGATATCTCCTCGACCTTCCAGCTCTTCTAACGACTGAGGTTTGGTCTTATAGACAACGGATTTTGAATGACACCAAGGAAAACAGTCTAAAGGACTTAAATTTGACGATTGCGGTGGCCGTTCAATAAGTCCTCTTCGACCTAACCCATCTCTGTGGAAATATTTCAACGATCATTGTCAACGTAATTCTTTCACGTTCAGTTAGTTCACAGATAATTTAAAAAAACAATGTTAATATTGTGACGTGTTTCCATCCTTAGGAAACCACCCTCGCAAAATCCGTGGGTTCCAAAAATTATAACAAGAGATGTCCACTAACACACTTTATTAAATATTTACTGGATACTTCACAATACTATTATTAATTTAAATACACTTTATTGACTAAAATCACAATGTTTATCACTTTGTTTATCTTTGAAGTCTTAACCTCACTTTCTATACTTTCTGAACTTTCTGAACTACTCGCCGAGAATGCGGTCGGTCTTCTATACCCAAAAATGACAGATCTCGATTGTTCTGTGATGACGCCACCATTCTCTAGATCATTCCAGATGCCACCAGAACTAACTTCTGGTAGGTTTCTCGAGTAGGTGCAAATACACTACATTCATTCTAAGGGTTGTAACACATTACACTGCCCCCTCCTCAAGCCTGAAAGTCCCGGTCAGGCAATTCAGCCTCTTTCACATACTTCGCCAGTCTATCCAAGTGTACAATCTTCATCTTGGACTTTTTGTTTCGTTGAATACGATAGACGACATCATTAATTCGGGTAATAACAGTATAAGGTCCTTCCCAAGGAGGTTGAAGTTTCGGTGACTTCCCTTTCTTCCGCTGTGGGTTGTACAGCCAAACCAAATCTCCTGCCTTGAACCCTTCTGAACTACCCTTACGGTCGTATCGAGCCTTCATTCGGTCACTGGCTATGGTGATTTGGTCTCTAACCAGCTCATGAACATTTCTTAGCCGTTCACTCATTTCATCCACATAGCTGTTCACAGGAAGCTGTTCTCCGCCTGGTGTTCCGAAAATCAAATCACACGGCAGTCTGATCTCATGTCCAAATACTACACGGGCTGGCGTTTGTTTCGTAGACTCGTGGATAGCAGCTCTGTATGCCATGAGGAAGAACGGTATGTGGAGATCCCAATCGCGTTGATTCTTATGAACCACTTTAGAGAGATGTTCTTTCATGGTCTTGTTATGTCGTTCCACCATTCCATCTGATTGCGGGTGAAGGGCTGTTGTCCGTGTTTTGTGTATCCCCAATAACTTGCTGATTTGCTGAAACACCCCTGACTCAAAGTTCCTCCCTTGATCTGAGTGCAGCTCCAGGCGTACACCAAACCGACATATCAAATTATCTACCAAGACTTTGGCGACAGTGACTGCTTCTTGGTTTGGAATTGCATAGGCCTCTGGCCACTTACTGAAATAATCCATGGCAACCAATATGTACTTGTTCCCATCCTTGGTTACTGGGAATGGGCCGGCTATATCGATCGCGATCCTCTCGAAAGGAGCTCCGACGTTATATTGCTTCATTCCACTTCTAGTCTGTGGTCCCTTACTGGCTGCACAAATTTTGCAATTGCGACACCAAGCTTCCACATCTTGACGACTATTTACCCAATAAAATCGTTCTCGTACTTTATTCAGGGTCTTATTAACGCCGAAGTGCCCACCGGATACTCCATTATGCACTTCCTGAAGTACTTTCGGTACTCGACACCTGGGAATCACTAGACGCATAACAACCTCCCTGCCATCCGGGCTTTCCCAAGCTCTCTTTAGCAGCCCGTTCATGACTTTAAGTGAATCCCATTGGGTCCACAAAGCCTTCAATCCAACTGCCTTATCCGAAACATCCTTCCACGCTGGTCGAATTCCTTTCTCCTTTGCTCTCAATATAGCCCCAATTTCTGTGTCATTCAGTTGTTCTTGTCTCAGGGCTTCGGTTGTTCAATCGTCCGGAACCTCTATTTTAATAGTGTTGACGGCCACCGTACCCTGCAATTTCTCAACGTGGCGGCAGTGCTTGCAATCTTCCTTGCATGGTCTTCTAGATAAAGCGTCTGCGTTCTTATGAGATCTTCCAGGTCGATGTTCTATTTTGAAATCATACTGTTGCAACCGTTCTATCCAACGAGCCAGTTGACCTTCAGGGGTTTTCAACTGCAACAGCCATTTTAATGCAGCATGGTCGGTCCGAATCTTGAAATGTCTTCCATAAAGATATTTATGAAAATGGTCCACTGATTTTACGATGGCCAGTAACTCTTTCCGGGCTACACAATAATTTCTTTCTGGTTTGGACAGCACCTTGCTGAAGTACTCGATCACTCTTTCCTGCCCATTCTGGATTTGAGACAGCACAGATCCGACCGAAGAATTGCTGGCATCAGTGTCTAAAATAAAAAGTCCTTCCCGTTGTGGGTACGCTAGCACAGGACCAGTGCATAGAGCTGCCTTCAATTTTCTCCATGCCGTTTCACATTCCGGTGTCCATTGGTACTGCACTTTCTCTTCTGACAGCCGGTGTAATGGCTTCGCAATTTCTGAAAACCCTTCCACAAAGCGCCTATGAGGCCAAAAAAGCTCCGTACTTCATGAACGTTAGATGGTCTTGGCCAATCTCGTACAGCAGAAATTTTGTCGGGGTCTGTTTGTATTCCATCCGAAGACACCACGTGACCAAGAAATTTGACTTCTTTCTGGAATAGCAGGCACTTCTTCGGGTTCAACTTCAGATGGGCATTCCTGACTCGCCCAAATACTTCTTGAAGATTTTTCAAATGTTCTGTAAAGTCCTGTCCCATAACAAGCACGTCGTCAAGGTAAACCAGGCACGTCCTCCAGGTTAGCCCTCGCAGCACGAACTCCATCAGTCTTTCAAAGGTAGCTGGCGCATTGCAAAGTCCAAAAGGCATCACGGTAAATTGATAAAGACCACTGCCTGCTGAAAACGCTGTCTTTTCCTTATCATCCGGATGAAGCCCCACTTGCCAGAATCCACTCCTAAGGTCTAACGTAGAAAACCAACGTGAGCCTGCCAACGTGCTTAATGTGTCATCAATTCGTGGTAATGGGTAACTGTCTTTCTTCGTGACATCGTTTAATTTTCGATAATCGATACAAAATCTTAACGTTCCGTCCTTCTTGCCAACCAAAACTACTGGCGATGACCAGGGACTCGTCGACTCCTCAATGACTCCATCTTGTAGCATCTTGTCTATCATTGCCGAGGCATCTTCTTGTTTTGCTAATGGAAGCCTCCTAGGTGGTTGTCGATTAGCGGGTGAGTCGCCAGTATTTATCCGATGCTGGACTATGTCTGTTTTTGTAAGGGCCTCTGTATTCTTGGCAAATACTGAACTTTCCTTTTCTAGGAACTTGATTGCCTCCCTTCGTTCATCCTCAGATAAATGCTCCAACTGGGTACTCAGCAAGGTCAAAACTTCCTGGTCTATTTTCGTAGACGAACTTCCCTCTGTTTGTTCCTCGCACCTCGCTACCCATGTGACCGGTTTATAGGAGCCAATCGGTTTGCCCTCCTTAATTGTCACTGAGTGGGAATTTAAATTAACGACTCTAATTGGGATTTTGTCTTTAGTCCGGGTTAAAGTTCTCGCCACAATAATATTGGGTAGGGACTTAATCGATTCGTCATCTTCAACTAGGCCAACACGGTACCCTCCAGGATTTCCTTCTAAGGCAGCATCGATAATTTGTTCTGAATGAGCAGGAATCTTGATCGTCTGTGTTGTTAACAACCTTGCTTTATGGAATTGGTTATCTGCGGTTGCCAGAATAAATTCCTCATTTCCAATTTTTAAGACTCGCCCCCCTACGTCAACAATAAATCCCTGCTCTCCCATGATGTCCAGACCCAAAATGAAATCATCCATAATGTCAGCCACAATGACCTTGTAATTGAACCTCAACCGTCCAACCTGCAGTTCCAAGTCGACTTCTCCATGGACCGCAGCCCTGTCCCCCGTGGCTGTCCGAATGATTGCTCCATTTTGCTTCTTGTCAATCTGCAAGCCTGCTATAAACCCTGGCCGTACTATTGATGACGTAGCACCGGTGTCAATAGTAAACACGCATTTTCTTCCATTCACATATCCTTGCAACAACAGACTACTTGGTATTCTTTGGAGCTGGGAAATCTTTATTTCTCTGGGGGCACCGCATTCCCTAGCCAGCACAGCCCCCTTGGTGCTGGCTATCTTTAGTTTTCCTG
This sequence comes from Rutpela maculata, assembly GCA_936432065.2. Lineage (NCBI taxonomy): Eukaryota > Metazoa > Arthropoda > Insecta > Coleoptera > Cerambycidae > Rutpela > Rutpela maculata. Next base: position 270,019,757 of record OW386285.2, read on the forward strand.
CTTCTCTTCTACATTCACAGCATTTACTCGACTCTCCGAGTTCTGCTGTCGACAGTCCCGTTTCATATGTCCAACCTTGCCGCAGTTGAAACATTTAATACCTCCGCTCGGCTTTCCTCTATTTTGTTGTTTTTTTTGCTTTCCGAGGCCATCCAATTTATCGCATAATTTGGTGAATATTTTCTGCATCTCAGTCAGCAAGGGGTTCTGGTTCATTTCTGGTTGCGATTCTTCGAGAGTCACAGCTCGCACTCTCGACCTTGGAGTATCCCTGTAAGCGGCTTCTACTTCGAGTGCACGCACCAAAGCTTCGCTACTACTTTGGTGTCTCGTCAGTCTCAGGACTCGCCTGACCTCTTCGTCCCTTATACCATCTAAAAAGGCCCCCACGGCTAATTGTTCCTGGAATTCTTTAGGTGCACTCGGATACGCCAGGTGTGCCAGCCTCTCTATCGCAGCTTCAAATTCTTGTAAACTTTCCCCAGCTTTTTGCATCCGGGATTTCAGCTCAGCCTGGTATAATTGGGCAAGGTGTTGATCGCCATACCTCAAGTCTAATGCAGCTTCCAAGACTTTAAAGTCCCTTTGTTTCTCAACTGGGATGGTTTGGAGTAACTCTGAAGCTTGGCCCCTTAATGCTAGAACTAATGCCATGGCCTTTTCCTCATTATCCCAGTTGTTCGCACACGCTGCTGCCTCAAACTGCCTCTTGTCTGTCGTCCAGGAACTTTGGCCGTCAAAAGAAGGAGGTTTTAGTCGCTGACCTGATGATACCACCTGCTGGCTTCCTCTATCTCTCAATTGTCGTTTAAGCCGGTCTATTTCTCCTTTGACTTCTTCTTCAAACTTGCTTACTAACTTGACTGACTTCTGTCTCGACTTCACCTACTTTTTCTTCTACCTTGTTTATCTCTCCTTTGACTTCACTCTTTAATGTTTCGTTGGCAGAAATGATAGCGTCCTGCTGTATTTTCATTTGTTCATTCAGAATTTTCCTTAATTCTTCTTGGCGTCTTTCTTGTTTCTCTTTCTCCTCTTGACGTCGTCTTTCTTGTTCCTCTTTTTCCTCTTGTTGTCGTATCTTCAGGTCTTCCATAATTTGTCTCAATTCGTCTTTCTCTTCTTGACGTCTTCTTTCTTCATCCTCTTTTTCTTTCTGACGTCTTACTTCCTGATCTTCCATTATTTTCTTTAATTCGTTCCTTTCTTCTTGACGCCGTTTTTCTTCCTCCTGGCGTTTTCTTTCTTGCTCTTCTTTATCTACTTGACGTCGCTTTTCTTGTTCTTCTTTCTCCTCTTGACGTTTTTTCTCATGTTCTTCTTTGTCTTCCTGCCGTTGCTGCGCCATCATTTTTTAGAATTGTTCGAATAAGTCCTGTATTTGTTTATCGGATGCCATACTTCTTGTTGTTACGGGCATACGATGAAATTAAAATAAAATAAATTTAACTGTCACGTCAATATCGGTAATGGAACTTCCCAGACAAATCTCGAAATAGCACGAAAAAGTCTTATCCAGAGTCTTTTGTCACTGTCCAGTTCAGAGAATTTAATAATCTCCACTAATGTCCAAATAGAAAAGTTCTAGAAATTTTCACGCACTAAATGAGTCTTTTTCAGTGTCTCTATCACTTCTCAGTTCAAAGGATTTAATTATCACACTAATGTCCTAATAAAATGTTCTACAATGTCTCAAAAATGCACTTAAACACTATTTTCCTGTTCGAAAATAACCCTCGAACAATGTCCAGTAAATTAGTCCTGTGTTAGCACTAACTCTCGAGAATACTTCTCGAACACTCCAACACAACTTCAGAGCTCCTCTTGTCATAAAATTCCGCTATCTGACACCAATTGTGACGTGTTTCCACCCTTAGGAAACCACCCTCGCAAAATCCGTGGGTTCCAAAAATTATAACAAGAGATGTCCACTAACACACTTTATTAAATATTTACTGGATACTTCACAATATTATTATTAATTTAAATACACTTTATTGACTAAAATCACAATGTTTATCACTTTGTTTATCTTTGAAGTCTTAACCTCACTTTCTGAACTACTCGCCGAGAATGCGGTCGGTCTTTTATACCCAAAAATGACAGATCTCGATTGTTCTGTGATGACGCCACCATTCTCTAGATCATTCCAGATGTCACCAGAACTAACTTCTGGTAGGTTTCTCGAGTAGGTGCAAATACACTACATTCATTCTAAGGGTTGTAACACATTACAATATTTTACATGGAAACTATCTGAGTATAGAATGCAACTGATAGTAATACGATTGATTTGAGTTCTGTTAAAGAAAGTTTGCAAAAACCATGGCAACAAAAAAAAAACGAATATTTTTTTATCAAATATTGAGATGTAATCAGCCATGTATTTTTATTATCGTTTTATTTAATATTTAAAAAACCACAAGTTTCACATCCACCAAATCCTATATCATTATAATTGATGAATAAGTGTCTGTCTGAAAATGTAAAAATATACAGAGCCATACATTTAAAAAACCTGCTGATGACGTCATATCTCGAAAAATAGTGTAGCTGTCGGAAATCAAAATACGTCACTAAATATAATAAAAATACTACAAAACTTTTGTTAAGAATATTTTTTAATCGAACTCATAGTTTAACCAGAAATCAGATGTTTCCACATATTTGCTCAACCCTGTATGTATTGTAAATGAGTTACTTAACAACATGCAGTTTTCATGAACAAGCGCTTTTGGGAACCATTGGCAATATCTTGGCAAATTTATGTCTAATGGGATATGACAGGTCTCAAATTGAAGGTAACTGAATAGACTTTTAGCATTACATATGTATATATTTTGGACGTAGGACGCATTGTTTTTGACTAAATTGCGAAAGTAAATAGTAGAGTTATATATCAAATGGTGAGAAAAATCATGATATCAAAAACGCTGTATCTCAGTCAGTTTTTATCTAAAGTGATTCCAAATGACGCCTCTATCACCATCTTAAAACTTTCTATCGATGTACCAAACACTCTGTATATTAAATTCTATATATGCTGTCAATGATAGAACTAGAATAAGTACTCTTTTAACATACATATTAATATTAGTTCCTTGCATTTGGCAACGCCCGATTGAATTTATTGCAACTAATTCACTGCACAAAATTACTTTTGTTCCTTTGAGCGTAAGAGTTCAAAGGAAATTTAAATACCACTGGAATAATGCTCCGTAAGCAAAACATCGTGGGAAGACAAAGTAAAAGTTATAATGATAACTTTGTAAGTTTTATATTTTTAAGGTATCTGTAATATACTACCTTCTAAGAATATAAACTTGAAAAAAGACTATCCTTTGTCTGAGTTTAAATTAGCCACATTCCTAGAAATCGCAATCTCCACAAAAACGCGAAAGCTCTCTCTGACTTACTGACTCATCAATGATTCTCTTATTTGCAGTATTATAAGGCACTTATAAAATTAACGTCGAGTTAATTTTTATAAATCAGCCTCGAGAGGATGAAAGTGAGTTTAGTTATTTCCAATTAACGTTGAACTTTGAGATATCAAAATAGAAGTGTTACAAGACCTATAAATAAATCGATTGATTTTAACGTAGAATACCAAGTACTAGCCAAGTAGAAAAATTAGAGTGGTAATAAGTATAGCGATAATGTGTTTAACAGTTTCATTCGAATTCACCAAGTTTAGCTAATTTCTAACCCCGGCTGGAATAATCGTAGCACACCATGATATTATGGCCCCAATAAAATGTAGCTATTGACGATGTTCAGTTTTTTATTTTTAAATAAATTTAATAAAATAGAAAAACAAATAGCAGATTTTTGAAATGGGTATCAATGAATTCAGAAAAAAATCTATAATTTATTGAACAGTATGAGCCACTACCTTCCCATTTGAAAAAAAAGTTTTCGATAAAAAAGTGATTTGTTCAATTTTCAGGCTTCATAAATAGTTATTAATGAAATTAAATGAAATATTATATTTTTCCCTCGGACTTTACCTGCCGTAGAACAAATTTTGATATTCCAAAGCAGTCTAGCCGAATGTCTTGAAATGCTTCAAAAAACTGAACATCGACTCGAAAATTAGCGAAAATCTTATGGTATACTCAGAATGTTGTCTTGAATCCAAATATGTAAAATATACAGGGTGTTCCGTTTAAAAATCGAAAGTTGCGGTCATTTACGAGTAAACCGGCAACGGTCTCATACCGTTTTTATGTCCAAAAATCCATTTTAGGTAGTTTATGCACCCCAAATTTCAAATGGATAAGTTAAAAAATAAAGGAAATATAGGCGGGAGCCACTAGCCTGTGGCACCCGGTATATGTTAGGTGACGTCCGGTATTATCATCATACAGCCGATTGAAGTGTTACAATGATGAGTAACCTATATAGATATTATGTTTCGATGTGTATTACTAGCAGATAGGTCAGTTACTGTGAAGCATTGCTTGAGATAGCAGCTTGTTATTAAATAAAGGTGTCAAATACTACTTGTGGTTTAAGTAGTGTCTGTGCCGTCATCCCCTAACATATAGTAGTAAACACGTGATGCCACGTGTTCCGGGGACAAATAGGTTGGGGTGGCATTAAATGAAAATGAAATGTCTAATGGCATTATTTTAATTGCAACAAATACAGATGAAATCATACATCTGCTTGACAGTATTTAAACAGTAACCTCCGAGAATAGGTTAAGTGTCAATTATTATCATTTAGTACACGTAAATTGAACGTAAAAACATAGAAGAGGAGAAATGATTTATAAGGTTTTCATATTACTTATTATTATATTTTTCTAATAGGGTTAGGAACAAAACCCCAAAAAGCTCCAATCGGACCGTGTCCGAAACATCCCTTATTTAGCTAATAATCACCCCCCGATCGTACATTGTACCGATTTATCTTAATGTTCTCGTAAACCGTTGTTCAAAGGTAAAAAATGTATAGAACCAAAAATATTGGCGATTAAATTCTACAAATTGTTCTATAAGTATTTTAGCTAATTCTCACTGAATTCTCGCAAATTCCATTCAAAGTAAGGGTAGTTCTATGCTGGCGACCTACAGAGAATAGTCTGCACTGTTCACTCCTCAGCAGAATTAAAATTGTGTTTTAGTTTTAAATTTGGCTTCGGTTCTTTATTTGATGAAAAAGGTCTAAATTAGACCTGTATTAAATACACGATCAACAAAAGACATTGTTAAGTAATACAGCTAACAAAGATCGTTTAGTTTCTCAACTCGTCAAGAGATTAAATACTGAGAATATTAATACGCTTTCTACTCTAGACGATGCTGATGTACTGATCGTCACAACTGCCATCAATCAAGTCAACACGGTTGTAGTTGGTCAGGATGTCGATCTTTTCACCATCATTATACTATTCGCAAATACGAAAATGAAGAGTATATTGCATTTGATCGGTATATTTCTAAAACCGTAAATATCGCTCGCAGACAAAGAATTTTCATATCATTGTGTTAGTGAACGAATTCTGAACAACTTTCAAATTGTCCGTCTGTCCATCTGTCCGTCTGTCCGTCTGTCCGTCCGTCACGTTTCTTGTAAGCACGATAACTCAAGAAAAAAAGTCCGATTGTACTGAAATTTGGACAGTAAATTAATGTTAGCTAAGTTTTTGAACAAAATCGATCGGTAAATAAAAATGTTATTAATGATTTAAATTTGAAAAAAAAAAATTTGATTTTTATGTTTTTGTAATTGAATAGAAATCTGGTGAAATGATATTTCATTTTAATATCTAAATAATTATATATTTTACAAATATTTCATAATGTAATATACAACCGTGAAAATATGATTTTAGCTCGTGCCTTATAATGTAAAAATTTACATTTTTTTACGTGTAAGGTGGTGGTGTAGTTTTTACGCTTTTGACTCGAAATCCAAGGGTCTCGGGTTCGAAACCCAAATGGGGTATGGTATAGTTTTTTTTGTCTTTACTTTATTTTACAGTGAGTATTTTACCAACTAAGTTCGTACTATAAAATTAAAAATGTCTAAAACTAACATTATTTACAAAAAACTGCGAAGAGTATCCTATACAAAGTGTAACAATTATATAAAAAGTTCAGTGAACAGGCGAAGAGTACGTTTTTACCTTATTTCTCTTGCTTCTCAAGGTAAAGATATTCTGTTTTTAAAAAAGAGCAAAGGAAATATAAAGAAAAGGATTTATAGATCTTCTGATTTACAATCATCTAATGTTATTAAAAATATTAAAGAAACTCTTCTTTTTGCACATGCGTTTGGTGGTTGTGATACCACTTCTGCTTTTTTTGGAAAAGAAAAATCTAAAATAAACAAAAGAAAGGATTTGGAAGCTGTTCATATTTTGGACAATTCTTAATCTACGAAAGATCAAATTGAAAGTGCTGGAAATTCACACTTGCGTTATATGAAGATGGGCGAACGGAAACTTCTTTGAATAATCTCAGATTCACATCTCTTAATAAGTTGGTTGGGAAATTCAATCAGGCTATAATTGTATCTAGACCAACATCTGCAGTATTAGAACAGCATTGTTACCGGATATTTCACCAAATTCAATCTTGGTGAGGGAAAAATATACAGCCAACGCAGTGGGGTTGGAAAAACTGGGCAATATTTTATCACCAGTTTTTACTACCGAAGCGCCGCGAAAGTTATATCGTGCAGCTCTAAAAAGGGTTGCGGTAAGCGATGTGGATGTCTTAGTATTGGATTAAATCGTTCAACTATGTGCTCCAACTGCCATGGACATGGTTGCCTAAATGCACCACCTGAAGAAATATTAAATGAAGATGATTCAACAAACAAATAAAAAATTGAGATGTTAGTGGAATGGGCCTACTGGGGACAGCACTTAAAAAAACGCAACAAGAGCTCTACTTCGTGAGTGGTATGGAGACGAGGTGAAATTAGAAAATGCATAATTACAGTGCAATAAAATTCCTGTTGTAGCAAAATTTTAAAATTTGACTTTTATGTAGATATATTATAATGTGTAAACTATAGAATTATGTAATATCACTGCAATTAAAACCACATTTTATATATTTTAACAGCCTGCTAAAAACTACCCTTAACTTTGAACGTCATTTGCGAGAATTCAGTGGGGATTAGCTAAAATATTTATATAATAGTTTTTAGAATTTAATCGCCAATATTTTCGGTTCCATACATTTTTACGTTTGAATAATGACTTACGAGAAAGTAGGAAGAAATCGGCACAATGTACGAGCAGGGGATGGTTTCTGTCGATGTTGCGGACATCGGCCAGATGGGAACTTTTCGGGGTGTTGTTCCTACGCCTTTGGGAACATATCTACGTAATATGAAAACCTTATAAATTATTTCTTCTAAAAAGTACTATTTGCGTGTACAAATTGCAAATCGAACAAATAAAAAGCACTCAAACAAGTTATAGTTCAATGCGAGATAGTAAACAAGATATTTTACTTTGAAGCCACTTTTGACAATACTGATAACTGCAAATATGAATTTCGCCGAAACAGAAATATCACGAAACGCAGAAGATCAGACTTCCTAACGCCTTAACTGTTTCCATTTTCTTTAGATCTTACAGACTTGGGCGATTAAGAGCAGAGGTATGAAATTTTGCTCACGTTTGTTTTGAACTCCATGGACGGCCCATCGCAAAAACACCTCAATTCTAAAAAATACCCTCCTCCTCAAAACACGACTTTTCAGCACAATATTCCCTCTAACGCTATAATTCTTTAGTCACATCAACCGAAGAAATGACCAAATAGAACGTTTAATAGTTTAGAGAAAACTAGAGGGCAAGCGACGACCAGAACACCCGCAAAACATTGCGCTGATGTCACTAAAGGGCTGATGAGAAAGGATTTTATTCTGGTTGTTTGTCTAACTGACAATCGCGACAGGCGGAGTGATGCTGTTAGACGCGCCATATGGCAATGATACGCCAACTTGAATAATACATGAGTCGCCAAACGTCTGTCAACACGTTGTGAATAAAAAGATATGCCAGAGCAAAAACAGTATAATGCTCAATTGAATATCCAGTCGCTATACAGATTATTTATTAACGTATACTTTTCGCTGAAACGATTTATAATAAGATTATCCAACCATCGAAGAATAATAATTGCTTAATGAGATGAATGTAAGAAGATATAAAACTAGTTTTCCCCTTCGGCAAACTCTGATAGACTTAATTGAAATATACCGTAATAAATTGAACTTTGAACGTTGAGCTTCCAGGGAGGCGATGACCTTTTAAAGTAACTTTTCTAGTTTATTTTTTACACTCTAAAATTTTCTAAAATATAAATTCTTTTTAAATATAAAATTGAACAAATAACAATTTAATAACACAAATTTATGTCACTTGTGTCATGTCATTTGTCTCACTTAAGGCCAATGGCCTCTCTTTGGCTCATTTTGGTTTAGTTATTAATATACACTTTTCAAAGCCATACTATTTCACACAATTCTAATAAATGGCGAAGTCGCCGGTTAAAATATATTTTATGATTCGTTTACTCTAATGTGGAATACTACAGTTTTAAGTATATTGGAAACTAGATATGTATCGGATAGTGATTTTTATAAAAGCCCAGTTAATACAGAAAAGAATTTTTTTTAATAATAATAATAATAAATGCTTTTATTGCTCCAGGCTGAAATATACAAAGAATAAGATAACAGTATACGAAATAATTATGCCTGAATGCAAAAGGCAGAGTTCGCACTTGTTCGATGTGAACATCGAAAAAGCAGCGCTCTTACACTCAACCTTCAAAACTAATTAAATACTAATTCAAGTGAAGTATTAACAACATATAAGATTGGTTAATAAATAACATTACAATGAACTTATTAAGCAGTCCATTAGCACAGCTAATGGAGGAAAACAAGTATATCCACAATAATCAGTAGAATATATAAATAATAATTAAAAATATATAACAATTTCATAAATTTTGGCACAGTTATTAGCACAGCTAAAAACACAAAAATTGGCAATTCTAAATATCTACATACTGAGAAGTAGTCGTCTATTCTCTAAGTTTAACTAACCAATTTCAGCAATATAGTGCGAGACATGCTCGCGTTTCCTAAGTCCACAAATTAGCCATACACAGGAGTTCTGAATGAGTTGAAGACGTCTACTATCAGTTTTAAGTAAAGATGGTCCATAAACACAATCAGCATAATTAAATTGTGAGAGGACAAGTGAATTACAAAAGATGATTTTGGATTTTTTGTCTAAGATGTGCCTGTTAGAGTAAATTAGTTTTAGACTGCAGAAAGCTTTTCTAATTTTAATAAGATATGCCTCCCAAATCTCATGTTGACATCCAACATAAAGCCCAGATTCCTTTCGCATTCAGTATAAACTAGGATCTCATCACCGATGTATAAGGGAATGTTATCACGATTTCTTTTACGAACAGCCTTCCTACCAAACAACATAGCTTTGGATTTAGTAGGGTTGATACTTAAGCAGAAGTTATTGGAGAGAGTAAAAAGAGCATTGAGATCGTTGTTCATTTTTACATACGAGCATCATCAATATCGTTTTCATCAAATGACATGTATAGTTCTGTGTCATCAGCGAAAAAATGTGAGCTAACATGTTTAAAATACTTATGGAACTGAGAGGTATAAATGGTAAATAGTAAGGGGCCAAGAACTGATCCCTGAGGCACTCCTCTGGTAATAAGAGCCGAGTTAAACGCGTCGTGGCCAATTACTACCCTTTGAGAGCGATCAAGTAGGTAATTTTTAATAAGAAGTACGCAAGTCGCAAATATTTTTTTCGTAATCAGGAGGTCGCAATACATAAGAATCAACAATAAAATTTCAGATGAAACGTTGTTGCCGAGAAAATTAAATTAAATCAATTCGACTGTACTCTATGAATTAATTAACCTCAAAAAAAAGATATAGATAGAATAGATATAATCACAGAAAATTTCAAGTCAATATATTTATTTAAACAGTCAAAAAAACAACATAAATTGTTTAAAATTTTGCGACTTCATAATATTATGCCATCAAATCGTAGAGAAATATTATTATTAAAGGTGCTTTTGATTGGTCTTAACGAAATATTTTTTCTTTATATTAACCAATTTTTGCATTTAAATTTTTCCTCAAACGCAAAAAGTAAAATATCTCGACTTTAACATAGTGGACTTTTACTTTTTTTAATGGCTGCTTTTTTACAAACTTTTAACCATGTTAAATATTTTAATTTTATGTAAAAAATCGCAAAAGTACATTAGTCCCTATCTATACGTGCACCCCCCGCCCGATCATTGGGGACAATGTTTTTCATAAAGATTAGAGCCTAAGGAACAATTTAAGACATGTCCCAAAAAAAAACTTGCAAAAAATGTATTGAGAACCGTCCACTCGAATCATTTTTACAACTTATTTTATTTCTTCACTTTTCGTTTATTTTTCAATATTTGCAACTTCAGCCACATACAAACGGTGACAACTTAAACACTTTATAAAATAACATCATATTTTTGATACATTTTATGCAATAAAGAGGAGTGGGAGAGAAAGGTATACTTATTTAATTTGGTATCAAAGTCTTCAGGATAGGAACAGAAGAGCAACATAGAGAATAATGGGTCAATTTTAAATGCCTTGTGGGCTAAACAAGCTAGACTTTTTCTAAACTATGAAACTAAAAAAACACATACAGGTTAAAATCGTCATGAGTCATGGGCTATGTCAGACAAAAATTTTCTTTATGCTCCGATGTTTTCATTGCTGATATCTTACAAATGAAGTAATACAGGTTCAAACTACACAAAAGAAATTTGTAACGTTGAATTTTCAATAAAATACCTTTGTGAATAATACAATTGATTGAATTGTGAGCGTTGAGAAAGCGCGGAACTGAATGGGCGGATTTTTCGTTTTTATCATTGCGTCGATATGTAGAAGATCGACGATATTCATGTTATATAATATCCCCTTTGTATGAATAAAAGCTGGATTTAATAGAATTCACTTTTCACGCATTTTTTAAATGATCTGTCTCTTTATGAATAATGAATTTAGTCACTGGAGAATGTATTGTTCTTAATCTGACTGTATTTGAAATTATGGTATATATAACTAAAGAAAATCTATGCTATAACTTAAAAAACCTTCCCAAATCCACCGGCCGGTTTGATGCACTTTCACCTGCGTTTCAATTTAAAAATGGGAAGGATTAAAAAGAATTTGGGAATATTGCATATACACAAAATAACAAACACACTAAATTTGGTAAAACTGCCTATAATATTAAAAAAGCTAATTACTCTCTTTCCACAGAAAACTAGCTATCTGTCTGACTATAAAAAAACCATACAGAAATTCGAACAGAATAAATTAAATTTTAACACATGTAGTGACATTTATTTTGAAACTACGCGATTATTATCTGAAAAGAAGTTAACTACTTAGAGGCAATTTTAGGTCAATTATATATTACTCAGACAATTTATTCAAAATATACAAGATAAATTGGGACAGCAGGTAAAACCGTAGTACCTATATTTCGAAATATCATACTTTGTATTTTATGACTACATAAATTTTATTAGTTTTACTGCATTATGATTCCTGCTAGCACATGCAGTAATCGTAAAACTAATCATTTTACCTGAAAACATAAATTGTATATTGTTTCTAATGCACAAGGTTTCTTATCTGCTATATGTGGCTGTCCCAGATCAAAAAATTCAAACCTATTTCTAGTCAAGCCAAAAGGCTGCAATTCTGAGATTTGATATATATATTCAGGACATAGATAAATAGAAAACTTAAAATGCATCTCTTTTACATACTTCGGATTAATATCTGACAAAGTATCTTATCTCTCATATTAATGTTAATGTAGCTTTTAAATCTTCTCAAAGACTATAAAAGCTAGGTGTTGTTTAACGCTAAAGATAAAACCCCAAAATTTAATAAGTGTTCAAAAATTAATAGCTATTATATATGCCAGACTTGAAGAAATTTTGAAACTAAATTTAAGGGACATGTCATCATTCCAGCATAACAAAACAAACTCGTACTACACTGCAAATCATTCTATACAAACAGGATACAGATTTTCATATAATAACTGTATCGAAATATTACATACTTCTCAAAGGAGGCATAAACCAAATTCCCTAGAAGCAATAGAAATTTCTAAACATAATAAACACAACAATACGCCTCTACTTAATGATTAATTAGATCTAGGGTCGTCTCCGTTATTTGACCTGCTATAACAGGTAAAATGTTTTAAGATATATTTCTTGCAATTGTAGTTTAAAGGTTGTTGTGTTTGGTAATTTAGTAAAGCTACGAAACCGCGGCTACACTTCTGTTTTTTCAAAATATAGTGACTCGTTTAAAAAAGTATAAAAGTGTATTATTTCGATTTGTTATGTTTGCTTGTAAAATGTATCCTACTTTCTTTAATTGTTATTGTAAATTAATATATCTGGATAGTTAAGTACGATGCGTACGACAGTAGTTGTGGTGTATCGACAAACAAATGTTTCATATTCAATTTCTTAATATTTACTGATGACTCAAAATTGTTACTTGCAATGAATTTGATTGAGAATTGACAATAAAGGAACCCGCACAGATTTTATGGAAATTGGCCCCCGGTTAAATTGGCTGATTTATAATATGTTGTAGATTTCGACTTTCTGATCAAAAGCTCTCATGTACCCAACTCGATCCTATGTCTAGTTAGTTTCCGAAATACATCTCAAGAAATGTACAAGAATGACCTCTTGTACAATTAAAATATTTTCGAATTCACGATTTTCATATATTTTATATTGTGATACGTTCTAGCCCTTTATAATATTTTGCACTAAAACATTTGTTGTTTTAAAAAAAATAGTGTAGAAGAAAATTAAAAAGCTTGAAAAATGTTGGCGAAGGCGCCGGGAAATCTACATAAAATTAACAAGTGAAACAAATATTCTGTCAAATTGGCTAAAACATTTTTTACATAAAGTATGTGTCTTTCTGATCAAGAAACTGTAATTGAAAAACATTCGGGAATTGCTCCTTTGACCTCTAGTACCTCATCAATAAATTAAAAGATCGAGAAAATACAGAATTTTATAGTAATTTATAGGCTGTACTTCGGAAACTAGTCATAGGATCAAGTTAAGCCCATGAGAGCTTTTGATCAGAAGTCGAAATCTACAACATATTAAAAATTCGGCCAATTTAACGGAGGGAAATTTCCGTAAGATCTGAGCGGGGTCCTAAAACGATTTAAAAAGACTGTGCTTATTTTATACAAAAGACATAGATAATAAGAAACAATGTTATACCGTAATTTCACAAATTTGAGTTATAACACAAAGGTCGAAAGCCTCCAAATTATTAGTGAAATCAGATATCATATAGATACAAACATGGTCCTTTCAAACATATAAAGATAAGATGATCAATACAGGAACAGAATTCTTGGATTTATTATTTGAAATTGTTAAAGCATATTGCATTTAAAAATACATGTTTTTTGAAGGACTATTTCACTCTTAAACCCCACCAAAAACTAGTAAACAAAGATCCTCGATAAGGCCAAGTTAAAACAGTAATATGTAATACAAGAAAATCGTTTTAAATACACTTATTTTTCAAATAGCCACTTCACTCTATAAGTTTAATTAAAAGTAAGTAAATAATAATAATGTGACGTGCTTACACCCTTTTTGTAAACAGCCTGTATCGTGGGTTCGGAAATTATAACAACCAGGGTAACACTAAACACTAATTTATTAACTTACTTAATTACAACAATAATTACTTGGCTAATAACACACTGTGTACTACTTGATCACTTTACTCTCTTCTGATCTTACTACTCTTGCTATCTAAACTGAACTTTTCAACTGACAATTAGTACTGCACTAACTTCCTCTGGTTTACTCCATGCCTTATATACCTACAGATGACAGATCTCGAAGTTTCTGTGATGTCACATTCTCCAGATGGTTCCAGAACAGATATGTCATCACTCTAGACCTTCTAGTATGTTCTTTCTCTGGTAGGTGCAAATCTCTATATTTAGGCAGACATCCAATCAATTAATCGAATTCTGTGTTGCCTACATTCTAGGGGTTGAAATACATTACACTGCCCCCTCCTTAAGCCTGAACGTCCCAGTCAGGCAATTCAACTTCTTTCGCCAGTCTATCCAAATGTACGATCTTCATCTTGGACTTTTTGGTTCGTTGAATCCGATAGATGACATCATTAGTTCGGGTGATGACTAAATACGGTCCTTCCCAAGGTGGTTGAAACTTCGGGGACTTCCATTCTTTCCGCTGTGGGTTGTACAGCCAGACCCGATCTCCCACCTTGAATCCTCCTGTACTGGCATTCCGATCATAACGAGCCTTCATTCGGTTACCAGCCTTGGTCATCTGCTCTTGGTCATTCTTCGGCTCTTCTCGACTTTCATTCGCATGGTCGCTTCCGGAAAGTGGTTTCCCATTGGCAGCACAATTCTTGCATTTGCGACACCAAGCCTCCACATCCTGGCGACTATTGACCCAATAGAATCGTTCTCGTACTTTACTCAATGTCTTGTTTACGCTGAAGTGTTCGCCGGACGTTTCACTATGCGCTTCCTGGAGTACTTCTGCTACACGACACCTGGGAATCACTAGACGCATGGCAACCTGCATCCCATCCGAGCTTTCTCATGCTCTCCTCAACAGCCCATCTAAGACTCTCAGTGAATCCCATTGCGACCACAAAGCCTTCACTCCTACTCCTAGGTTTGAAACATCCTTCCAGTCTGGTCGGGTTCCTTTTTCCTTTGCTCGCAATATAGGTCCAATTTCTGTATCATCCAGTTGCTCTTGTCTTAAAACTTCCTTTGTCCAATTCTCTGGAATTTCTTTACTTCCATTTACACGTCCTGGTAATGGTAGACTACTCGAGATTCTTCAAAGTTGGCAAACCTTTATTTCTCTGGGCGCATTTTTTTCTTCAGTCAGCACCGCCCCAGTGGCCTTCACTCTCTCGGGGCTCCACTGTCGACAATCTCTCTTAATATGCCCTAATTTGCCGCACTGATAGCATCGGATACGTCCGTTTGGTTTCGCTTCACCTTGTTGTTTGCCTTGTCTCCCCAGGGAATCCAATTTGGCCAATACTTTACTTAGCATTTCATGCATGTCCATGTCAGGGTTCTTCTTGTCTGAATGTGTTTCTTTCTACTGTCACAGCATGCACTTCTGACCGTGGGGTGTCATTATAGGCAGCCTCTACTTCAAGGGCACGGACCAGAGCTTCGCTGCTACTTTGGTGCCGCGATAATCTTAGTACTCGCCTGACTTCCTCGTCTCTTATGCCATCCAAAAAGGCCTCGACAGCTAATTGTTCTTGGAATTCCCTTGGAGCACTTGGATATGCCAGGTGTGCCAGTCTCTCTATGGCAGCCTCGAATTCTTGTAAACTTTCTCCAGCCTTTTGTGTCCGTGATTTTAGCTGGGCCTGGTATACTTGGGCGAGATGTTGGTCGCCATATCTCAAGTCCAATGCAGCTTCTAAAACTTTGAAGTCTCTTTGTTTCTCCACCGGGATGGTCTGAAGCAACTCTGAGGCTTGGCCCCTTAGCGCCAGAACTATAGCCCTAGCCTTTTCCTCGTTATCCCAGTTATTTGCACTTGCAGCCGCCTCAAATTGTCTCTTGTAGGTTGTCCATGAGCTTAGGCCGTCAAAGGAGGGAGGTTTTAACCGAGGGCCTGACAATGTTACTAGCTGGCCTCCTTTCTCAACCAATTGTCGCTTAAGTCGCTCTACTTCTCCTTCGACCTCACTCATCTTTCTTTTGATTTGACTGACTTCAGCCTTTATATCCTCCTTGATTTTATTAATGATTGAATTCATAGCATCATGTTGGGTTTTCATTTGTTCGTTCAGGATTTTCCTCAGTTCTTCCTGGCGTCTTTCTTGTTCCTTTTTCTCCTCTTGACGTCTTCTTTCTTGCTGTTCTTTTTCTTTTTGATGTCTTCTTTCTTGCTCTTCTTTTTCTTTTTGACGTCTTCTTTCTTGTTCTTCTTTTTCTTTTTGACGACGCTTTTCTTCTTCTTGCCGTCTTCTTTCTTGTTCTTTTTCTTCTCGACGCAGCTTCTCTTCCTCTTGACGTTGTCTTTCTTGTCGTTCTTTCTCTTCTTTTTCTTCTTGATGTCTTCTCTCTTGTTCTTCTTTTTCTTTTTGACGAAGCTTCTCTTCCTATTGTCGTCTTTTTTCTTGCTCTTCTTGACGACGCTTTTTTCCCTCTTGTCGTCTTCTTTCTTGCTCTTCTCTTTCTTCTTGACGCCGCTTTTCTTCCTCTTGTCGTTTTCTTTCATACTCTTCTTTTTCTTCTTGACGTTGCCGGGCCATCGTCCTCATTAACTCGGAATAGGTCCTGTATTTGTTTCTCAGATGCCATGCTTTTTGCAAAATAAAACTATCACGTCAATGGAACTTTCCAGAAAAATCTCAAAACGGCACGAAAAAGTCTTATCCAGTCTTTTGTCACTATCCAGTTTAATAATCTCCACTAATGTCCAAATAGAAAAGTTCTAGTAATTTTCACGCACTAGCACAAATGTCTTTTTCAGTGTCTCTGTCACTTTCCCGAAAACGCACTTTTTCACAGTTTTGAGTCCAAAAATAGTCCTTAAACAATGTCCCGTAAGTTAATCCTCCGCGTCACCACTAATTCCCGAGAAGAACACTGTAGAAACCTTCTCGAACAGTCCAGAAATCTTCTGTTATAATTCCGCTTCTGACACCAATTGTGACGTGCTTACACCCTTTTTTTAAACACCCTGTATCGTGGGTTCGGAAATTATAACAACCAGGGTAACACTAAACACTAATTTATTAACTTACTTAATTACAACAATAATTACTTGGCTAATAACACACTGTGTACTACTTGATCACTTTACTCTCTTCTGATCTTACTACTCTTGCTATCTAAACTGAACTTTTCAACTGACAATTAGTACTGCACTAACTTCCTCTGGTTTACTCCATGCCTTATATACCTACAGATGACAGATCTCGAAGTTTCTGTGATGTCACATTCTCCAGATGGTTCCAGAACAGATATGTCATCACTCTAGACCTTCTAGTATGTTCTTTCTCTGGTATGTGCAAATCTCTATATTTAGGCAGACATCCAATCAATTAATCGAATTTTGTGTTGCCTACATTCTAGAGGTTGAAATACATGACAATAATATGAAAATTGTGTCGGAATCCACAACGACGAAATGAAAAGTAGTGAACACTACCTTCGCATTAGGCAAGTTCTTAGGACCTAGCTAAATATCAAGAATTGCAGCAAAAATACTATTTTTGTCTCTGTAGTTAGCGGCGACATTGTAAAAATGGACAGGAAAACAAGAAATATCCTACCAATGGGTTGAATTCATAATCCAAAAGCGGATATGCAGAGGCTATACATTGATGGGAAGGACGGCGGCCGTAGATTAATAGATCTAGAATCTGCTTATGACACCTGTATCATGGTACTGAGCTCGTGTATTTAACAAGATAAGGGCAAATTCACACGGTTAGTTAAAGAGCATGATAACGACAAGGAGTACCTTCCATACCGACGGAAGCACGTAAAATTCAGGAAGAGAACATGACAACCAAAATCACTGACGAAAACGCCAAAAACAAAATTAAAACAACCATCTAAAGGACGAAAACAGAAGTGCTCTGTTCAAAGCATGAACAATTCTTCTGCGATCTCGACCGACCAACAGTAGACAATAAGGCATCTACGAAGTGGCTGAACAGCTCAGACCTGAAGGAGGAAACGGAAAGCTTAACATTGGCAGTGCAAGACGAAACACTAAATACTTCGTACCATCAGATGATGAGCAGCCTGTTAATAGCAAATGTAGAATGTGCGGCCTAACAGAAGAACATGTCAGCCATGTGGTAGCGAAATTTACTACGTTGGTACTATCAGAGTACATCATCAACATAAGAGAGTGGTCCGATATCTTCACTGAATCATGTGCAAGTATTTCAATATACCGGTACCACAAAGATATTATGAATATATCCCTGAACAGGTTGTCAATACCAACGACATCACACTTATGTAGGGCGTGCCGATTACAACGAACAAAGAAATTCGCGCCATCGTTGTACTTAATAAAAAGGGAAATTCATATTTACTAATCGTTAATCGATGTGTCCATCCCGAATGACACCTACGTGATGCTCTAGGGAACAAAGAAGTTGAGCAAGTACAAAGACCTCCAAATCGAGGTTAATAGAATGTAGATTGCAAAGATCACATTAGTGCTAATGTTATGAAGGACCGCGTCTACAACAGCTGCCGGGTCAACACGCCAGAAGTTCAGAAAATCTATTTTTGAGAACCGCGTATATTTTAAGAACAATTTTGGACTAGAAGTCTCTTAGTTCAAGAGCTGACGTTACTTCTTTTTTAATCAGGCTAGAACTTTCATAATCTGTCCCTTGTAGCGTAATAATAAGATAATCGGAAGTCTGGCAACCGTCTGGGGGTGGCTTTTGCGCCCCTAGATTTTTCTAGGCGCGCAAATCAAAATTAATAAAATTAGATTATTATAATCAGTCTGGCATTTTGGGATATCAAAGTTGAAAATATTTCAAGTGAATGAAAAAATCGCCAAACCGGTGGGTGGGTGGAGAGTAGATGCAAGAGGAGGTTGAAGTGGAATAGCTCAGTGCGTAAGGTTCTCTATTTTCCTTCCTCTTTCTTGTAATATAATAATTTCATTTTTTCATGTGATTTGTTCAGGTTAGTTTTTGATTTTTATTTTGCAATTTAATTATTATTTTCGTGAAATTATTGAAAAATTCTTTTTAGCCTAAGAAACACCCACCGATAGTATTTTATACCTGGAAAGGCCGCAAAATGGGTCGATCGGGGACCCTCGTCACGTTACGAGAGGTTAAAAGTTGCCGACGGCCACATCAAAAATGTCAGTTATAATAGTTATTTTGTGGAAAAAAGGCGCACCATCCTTCTTTGTCTGCGATGCTAATACTGCCTGCGGCGCTGATAATTATTAACAATTAAATGGCAAAATAAAAATCAATAAGTAATCTGAACAAATCACATGAAAAAATGAAATTATTATATTACAAGAAAGAGGAACGAAAATATTATTTCTGCCATCAAATCAAACCTGAATTAGTAAAAAAAATTCATTAATCGGTAAAAAAAATTCTGTGCGTCCAGGAGTTCAACCCGGGACCCTCTAGCATCCCAAGCGAGAACCTTACGCACTGAGCTATTCCACTTCAACCCCCGGACGGTTGCCAGACTTCCAATTATCTTATTGTTACGCTACAAGGGGCAGATTAGGAAAGTTGGCCCTACTCTCTATGGTGTAACGAAATCCGTTGCTAGCTCTTGGACTATCTGTGATGCCTTGTTGGGGGTCAGATTTCTGAACTATTGGAGCAGACGTCACCAATGTCGCCTAAAGGGCCTGAAAACCTGGAACAGGCTCCGACAGAGCCGAATCTTAAACGCGCTCGAGGGATCGGTGTATCGGTGTGTCATTAATCGGTAAAAAAAATTCAGTGCGTCCAGGAGTTCAACCCGGGACCCTCTAGCATCCCAAGCGAGGACCTTACGCACTGAGCTATTCCACTTCAACCCCCGGACGGTTCGATTATCTTATTGTTACTCTACAAGGGGCAGATTAGGAAAGTTCTGGCCCTACTCTCTATAGTGTAACGAAATCCGTTGCTAGCTCTTGGACTGTCTGTGATGCCTTGTTGGGGTCAGATCTCTGAACTTTTGGAGCAGACGTCACCAATGTCGCCTAAAGGGCCTAAAAACTTGGAACAGGCTCCGACAGAGCCGAATCCTAAACGCGCTCGAGGGATCGGTGTATAGTTTCCAGCTAGTCTGACAAAAAGTGTTGCTTGCTAATTCTATGAAAATAATATTTATTGAGTGTGTACATAAAGATTACATGTGACTTACATTAACGAAGAGTTACTCATGCATACATCCAAGGTACATGGTATTGTATTGTATTTAATGCAAGAATAGAGATTTTAAATACATGTACTTTTCGTGGAACCACTTCATTAAAAATAAATAAATATAGATCTTCATTAGGTGGAAGCTCTTTATAAAGCTCTGTTCCATTTTAGCATTAAATGTATTTCTCATTAAAAAATAAAAACTCTTAACGATGACAAGCTACATAATTATTTCCATGTCCTATTATAAACCCTCTCTTGGGAAAAACTATTTTAAAATAAATGTATTATCCTTGAGACACATTTACTTCAATTTGCAGAGCTGTCTAGCACACCTACTTTGCGTGTGACACAATTCGATCTACTTCATATTGTATATTCAGGATTTCTGATGTTATTTCTATGGAGTCGACTCTCATTCTTTTCAGAGGAAACAAAATAAAATCCTATATGGATTTTGAATAGCAAACTATTCAAAGCGTTTTTAATACATAAGTATTGCACGGAAATAAATATAAAGAAATGTGTACTTTTATAAATATACATTTCTCTAAATACATTAGTTTTAAGCCAAGCATAGTTTTATTTATTGTTTTGTATCTTTTATTATTGTAATTGCACTCACTATATTGTTTCTAATTTAATTTTAATTTCGATAATTTTAAGTCAACGAAAATTTTAAAGGACCCCGCATTAAACCTAAGGGAAAATGGGTCCCAGTCGAATTAGATGAAAATTTGGCATAATGTAGTTTATGATGTCCTGATCAAAAATCTTAAAGAAGCGAGATAGAAAAACGGACAGTTTTCGAGCTATAGGGGGTCAAAAATAAACTTAAAAAATAGAGGTTTCTGCAAACAATTCATTTGAAGAAAATATAATAAATGCTCTACATGTTGCCCATTTTGATTGGCGCACATCTCTATGAAATGAAATGAGGTTTCTACTGTTCCTAAAATTGCCGGTGTGATAAAAGCAGTTGTTATCCTTTATTTCATATTTTGTACTGCTGTTGGAGTGTCTTTATAAACAATTTCCTTCACGTATCCCCATAAAAAGAAATCAATTTTTGTAAGATCTGGGGATCTGACAGGCCATTTATTTAGTGGATCAATTTCTTCCAATCCATTGAAGTGGGTAGGTATTATTTAAGTGGTCTCTAACTGCATTTAAATAATGTGGTGGAGCACCATCTTGCTGAAACCACATACTATTTCGAATCCTTTAACGAAGATTCACCAATAATTGTGGCAGATAGTTTTCCAGAAAATGAAGATAAATATCTCCAGTCAATAAACCATCAAAGAAATGTGGCCCTATTACATGTTCTGGCCTCATTTCAAAATTGCATAAAGACGTGTGTCAATCAAAATGGGCAACATATGGAGGGAGCACTTATTATATTTTTTTCTAATGAATTATTTGAAGAAACCTCCGTTTTTTAAGTTTATTCTTGAATTTTGTGCTTATTGTGACTTTGGTGATTTTTTCAATATGCATCTGCAGATGGCATTATTTCAACAAAAAAATTCATTACATCTAAGTACTTGGGAGAGAGTCAATAATAATATAGGAATGAATAGAGTCTAGAAAAAAGAGACTTCAAAAAATGTACTGATATACATAGCACTGCATTTTTTAAAAAAAGGCACTAGATCGTGTAATTTCGTTTTGGCTTGCCCTGTATATTCGAAAATAATTTCCGGTTATAGACCTTTTTACCTAGTTTACTTGTATTTTTTTTAATTTCTAGCTATCCTAGAACTCGAGATATCGAACTCCGACATACTATTGCCCCACTTGGTTAGAAACAACTGTTATTTAAAACATTTTGTTATAGAATGCATCGTTTTCGAGATATATGGCTGCCTCAAGTTAAATATTCAATCTGCGCACTATACAGGGTGTCCCATAAGTAATTGTACACAGAGCAATGGCAGATTTCTTACGTCAAAATATTACGATTTAACCAAACTTACCTTAGTCCAAAAGTTGATAATAACAAAGATACAAGGTGTCAAAGTTAAATTTTT
Organism: Rutpela maculata; assembly: GCA_936432065.2. Taxonomy (NCBI): domain Eukaryota; kingdom Metazoa; phylum Arthropoda; class Insecta; order Coleoptera; family Cerambycidae; genus Rutpela; species Rutpela maculata. The sequence goes on from OW386285.2 coordinate 270,041,839, forward strand.
TGTTTCTTTTCTTTTAAATAATTTCTTTAAAAATTTAAATATTTTAACAAAATTTGGTGACTTGGGGTTTTTTGAGGCGAGGGATTCAAATATGTTCATAGTTTTGCTGTTGTTTGTAGAGGGCGCCACCTACGGTAGTTTGCGTGTCGTTTATACGTCATATTTTTTTTGGCGATTTTTTAAAAATTTTTTAAAATAAAAATTCCTGTTTTCCTGTCATTTTTACGCAAAAAAGGCATACTTTCTAAATGTCGCTACGAGTAACCGTTTTCGAGATATTTGGTTTTAAAGAATTCAATGCAACCAATTTAAATCACGATTTAGCGATGTACGATTTTTCAAAGTAGGCTTTGATTAAAACAAAAACAATATGTTAAATCGCTTTTGCCAGTGGCGTACAACATAATTGATAAACCCCTTCACCCCTCCTAAATTACATATTACGTCACTGTGCGAATATCAATTTCAACTACTTAATTCATATTTTCCAATGTCTTTTACGTAACATATGCACTCTTGTTAAGAACCCATAAAGTGGATAATTGTCGAGATATTAACCATTAAGGAGGTAAAAACACAGTACTTGATTAATTAGAATAATCAGTCATTACAGCAAGAAAATAAATTTTATTACATAATAATATTGCATAATTACTTTAACAAATTTTCAAAATGCGCTCCACCAACATCGATACATTTCCTGATTCTTTTTGTTAAAGATTGTCTAACTTTAAAAAATATGGCAGGTTGATTTCTAATAAACTGTGCGGCATTTTGTATTTGTTGCCATAATTCCTGTCGATTATTAATTGTTTGGGAATAAACCAATGTCTTCATATGTCCCCAAAAGTAAAAATCCATAGGATTGAAATCAGGGCTACGAGCTGGCCATCGAAATTCACTTCCCCTTCCAATCCACCTATGAGGAAACTGCAAATTTAAATAATTGCGGACTTCAAGGGAATAGTGAGGTGGAGCTCCATCCTGCATAAACCATAAATTCTGTCTTATGTTTCTGGGCCATGTATTCATTTCATCATAAAGTTCAGTTTGCAAGAAGTTCAGATATGAAGCACCATTTAAGTTTGGTGGTAATTCATATGGCCCCAATAACTGATCTCCCCTAATTCCACACCAAACATTAATTTTGAATTCTTGTTGAAAATGTGATTCCCTAGGTGTATGTTGATTTTCCACATCGCAGTAATGGAAGTTCCTCCAGTTAAATACTCCTCTTCGGGTGAAAGTTGCTTCATCCGTAAATAAAATATTTTCGATAAAATTACGATTTATTGTTTGTTTATTTTGAAGAAATTGTGAAAATTCTACACGTGCGGGAAGATCCCTAGGTAACAAATTCTGTACCGGAATAAAATGAAATGGTCTCAAATCTTCTTTGTGAAGTATTCTAAATATGGAAGATTTACTTACTCCAGTAATTGCAGACAATCGCCGTGTGGAAAGTTCAGGATCTTCAGCAATTCGAACTAAAATTTCATCCTCCTGATCGGCGGTAATTCTTTTTGGACGCCCTATGTGGCTCTTGGAACGAAACTCGCCACTTTCTCCTAATCTGTCATAGATATTTTTAAATGTTTGATGGTTTGGTAGGGTCCTGTTGGGATATAATCGTAGATATGTACGGCGGGCACGTCTACCACAACAATTTTCTTGTGCGTAGACGCATACCATATCTCGCATTTCACTGTTTGAAAAGTTGTTGTGACGAGGCATGATTAATCCAAACAAATTTAAAAATTCAGTGATTATCTAAATCCAATCAACACAATACAATAATACCTAATTGGCACAAGTCACCTAGATTTATGTACAACAATTGTTAAATTGCATTTATTAGCACAACAAAATTTTTAGGTATGACATTTAAAGAGTAATTGACACAAGCCACCTAGATTTGGGTACAACAATCGTACATCCCTAAATCATTTAAATTGGTTGCATTGAATACTTTAAAACCAAATATCTTGGAAACGGTTACTCGTAGCGACATTTAGAAGGTATGCCTTTTTTACGTAAAAATGACAGGAAAATGGGAATTTTTATTTTAAAATTTTTTAAAAAAATCGCCAAAAAAAGTATGACGTATAAACGACACGCAAACTACCGTAGGTGGCGCCCTCTACAAACAACAGCAAAACTATGAACAGATTTGAATCCCTCGTCTCAAAAAACCCCCAATCACCAAATTTTGTTAAGATATTTAACTTTTTAAAGAAATTATTAAAAAAAAAAAAAACAAAAAAAATTTAACTTTGACACTCTGTATCTCTGTTATTATCAACTTTTGGACCAAGGTAAGTTTAGTTAAATCGTAATATTTTGACTTAAGGAATCTGTCATTGCTCTGTGTACAATTACTTATGGGACACCCTGTATAACTATAATATTTGTGATATTTAACTATGTTAAATCAATAATTCGATGAAATCGTTTTCCTATAACTCGAAAACTGTCCATTTTTCTATCTCGCTTCTTTAAGATATCATAAACTACATTATACCAAATGTTCATCCAATTCGAGTGGGACCCATTTTCCCTTAGGTTTAGTGCGGGGTCCTTTCTCAAAATTTATAAATGTTAAATATTTCATACTTAAAGATGATATGTGCTGGCTTGATTGCATATTACAACTAGAGTAAATGTTTTATTCTTCGGCAGATTTAGTGAAGTTTTTATATAATTGTTGCACATTATATAGGATACACTTCGCTTTTCCTTTTTGCAAATTATGTTAGTTTTAGAGATTTTTTATTTTACAATGTCAACTTAGTTGATGAAACTCTCGTCGGTATAAAAAATCAAGACAAAACAACTGCATCCAATCTGTCTTCGTCTCGAACCTTTGGATTTGAAGTGAAAAAGCCTGAAGACTACACCACCATTCGCTCTCTCTGAAGGTGTTAATATCTAGATTATATTATCTTTATTCGAAAATCATATTTCGGCTGTTAGATATTATATTATTGTGGGATGTATGTTAGTAAAATATGTAAATAAATAATGGAAAATAACAAGACTTTTCAAGATTTATATTTAATTACAAGACTAAGGAATTACGAAAGCGATTTTTAAAATTTTAAATGATTAATAACTTTTTTCTTTACTGATTAATTTCGTTAAAAAATAATACAACCCAGTCAATGAATACATAAAAATATGGTTTGTTTGCAAAAGGTCGGGAAGTTTTGAAACTTGGCACATACCTAGATCTTGAGGTCCTCAATGAGCACCTGATTTTGCGATCACGGCGTGGCGCCGCTCGCGACGCCGTCTTGAAGAAATGGCGCATGAAATTAGAAAATTAGCCATATCTTCCTTACCGTACCTTTTATTGGAAAAATACCTCTATTCAAAATTATTCCTTATAAAATTGTCTAAATTTACTATTGTTTTGTCCGATCAATATTTACAGAGATATAGCTTCTCAGACTCTCCGTTTCCTAAAAGCGACTGTGTTATCTCCATTAGTATAGGGAGTGTCGGTAATAGTTCCATCAATTGGCGCGTGAAGTGGGTACAACTGCTATGCAGTATATTATCGGCCAAACATTCGCTTCTGTAAAACTGAAAAGGAAAGATAGAGTTCTCCCTCTGTCAACCATCAATTCCAGCATAAAAATCGATGAGGTTGTGGTTCCCATTAACCCTCTATTACTTTTTCAAATAATGTGTATCGTCAAAAGAAATGAACAACAATTGCAAGAATACCTTCATTACGAACTGGCACCATTTTCTTTGTCATTATTCACGGAACAAGGTATGCGAAAGGGAATAAAATCTTCGTTGTATGCTGTCTTTGAGCCAATTAAGTACACTTTGTCGACATCAAATATTCATGTCGTCGACGGAGGACATCTCCTCCGGAAAGTCCGTTGGCACATCAATGACCATTTCTCGTCCATCTGTAGCAAATGCCTTCAGTATGCTGAAAAACATTATTGCTCAAACACAGTAATAGTTTTTGATGGATATCCGGCTGCAGAGATGGTTAATAGCACCAAAACCGCCGAGCGATTACGGCGTTCACGGGTCCACAAGTCCCTTGAATTAGTTTTTGATGAAAGCATGAAGGTGCCTTCATCTCAAGAGCGTTTCTTACCAAATGAGTCAAATAAAGATCGTTTAATTGCCATGCTTAAGACAAAATTCGAGAAAGCTCATTTTCAAGTAAAGCAGGCCACAGAAGATGCAGACACCCTTATTGTCATTACAACGTTGGAAATGACCTCTTTGTATAACTCTGTATATATTGTAGGAGAAGATATAGATTTGCTTGTCCTCCTAACAGCTCTCGGGCACGATTATAACAACATTTATTTCCGAAAACCAGGAAAAGGAAAAGTCTCCGAGAAGATGTATACCTCACGTAGCTTACAATACGATGAAACTGTAGTAGACAACATTCTGTTTCTTCACGCATTCAGTGGTTGCGATACCACATCGTCTATCTACAATCAGGGAAAAGTGAAATTTTTTGAAACAATCGGAAACTCTCGGTCTCTCAGTGACATCATTGGTATTTTCAAAACTCGTAATGCTGAACCCGCCAGCATTGCTGAGGCTTCCGAAAATTTTTTAATTGAATTATACGCGAAAAATTTCGAAACCAATTCCACCCTCAACTCACTTCGGTATAACCTTTTTGCCAAGTGTGCTGCAAAACGTACCTTTCATCTTGCTTCTCTACCACCAACAACCGAGGCCGCCCGACAGCATTCATATAGAATGTACCATCAAGTTCAACAGTGGCTTGGTGTGTAGAAAAATCCACTCGATTGGGGGTGGAAAAAATCCAGAGATGGCCTGATTGCCATAACTACGCAGAAAGAACCTGCTCCAGTTAACCTTCTCAATTGCATTTCTTGCAAATGTCAAAAAGGTTGTGGTGCCGCGTGTAGCTGCCGCAAAGCGGGTTTGAAATGCTCCAGAATGTGTGCTGTTTGCAATGGAAATGCATGCAGCAATGTAGCCGACATATGTCTGGATGATGACCATGACGACGAACTTGACGTGCTTCAGAATATAAATAGTGTTGCTGAGGATGTCATAGAAGATGCGGAGATGTCGGATGATGATTACGCCGGTCCGTCGGGTCTTTGATTTAGATAGTCAGATCTGTGGATTAGGCCTACTGGGGATACCACATAAAAAAACGCGCCGATTTCTCTACCTCATAGGTGGTGTGGAAACGAGAAAATATCACAACTTCGACAGCGTCGCTATAGGTGATAAAACATTGTCTCCCTAACGTCGGGCAACCGTTGCCAATAGTTGGTGAAACACATTGCTTTATACTTTAAGGCAAAACTCTTTTTTCCAATTGAAGATGCTATATCTCTGTAAATATTAATCATACAAAAAAATAGTATAAAGGTAAATTGTAGACAATTTTATAGGGAATAATTTTGAATAGAGGTACTTTTCCAATAAAATGTACGGTAAGGAAGATATGGCTAATTTTCTAATTTCATGCGCCATTTTTTCAAGATGGCGTCGCGAGCAGCGCAACGCCGTGTTCGCCAAATCAGGTGCTCATTGAGGACCTCAAGATTTAAGTATGTAACAAGTTTCAAAACATCCCGACCTTTTGCAAGATCATTGTATTCATTGACTGGGTTAATAGGGATTTCTCTAGCTATTATATCTGTCCAAATATCAACACAATTAGATTTTTCTCTGTAAGTTATCGTGCTTACAAGAAACGTGACGGATGGATAGGCAGACGAAGAATGGAATCCGAAGATAAACAGACAGATATTTTAGAAGTCGTTTAGAATTCACTCACTAACATAATGATTTTTTTTCTCTACCAGCGACATTTACGGTTTTCGAAATGTGACCGATCAAATGTAATTTACTCTTTGTTTTCGTTTTTGAAAAGAGTGTTATAATTATACTAGCGAGTTTCCTACAAAATACTGTCTCGAATCCTCTCATTTTTTGGCCACATCAACCAGAAAGAGGACAATATAGCACGATTGATATTTGAGGGAAAACCAGATGGCAAGAGGCGAAGAAGAGACCCACCAAAGATAGAAAATATAGTTAAATTGCCTGTTTTGTTAAATATATATTTTTTGAAGTTTTTAATAATATAAAGAGACAAACTCTCTGCTAACAGAGAGACAGACAAAAGAACAAAATTCTGAAAATATATTTATTGACTCTGGTATCACGAGTCAAGTCTGCAAATATAAGAAATAAGTAAAAACAAAATAACAAAAATACATATCTTTACAGATTTATTTATATACATAGATGTTCAAAAACGAAGTGTCGCATATTGTGATGCTACACAACGAAAATATAAATCTGCAAAGTAAAATACGAAGAATATAACCTAACCTTTCCAATTACTTGTTGTAACGTAAAAATACTTGTGCGCTAATTGAGAATCTGCCGCAGTCCACTGATTGGATGACATTTAAGGTATTTATAGTGCTTGTCAGTATTTAATTTCACGTTTTCGTTTCAATTCCTCAAATTCCCTAGAGGACATAAAATCGTTTCGTTACGTTTATCACTTCTATTCGACATTTATAATATTTGTAAATAAAAACAGTTAAAAATAAAACGCTAGTTTGATTGCAATCATTGTATCTATTTTAATATAGTACAGTCACTTGGTGTCAAAAGGTACCCAAAAGTACGGACTAATTCTATAGCGGGTTGGATTTTTTTTTGTGGATTCTTAAACTTCAAATATTAAAAAATAATAGATGTGCTTTTATCCATAACATGATGAAAACCACATCTAAAGTGAAAAAAATCAATAATAACGAAGTACTGAGAATAAATTAATGAAACTTATATTATTTATATTTTTGGATCGCTGATCATGAATGTGAAGTCAGAAGTTAAAAATTTTATGGCCGATATAAAAGAGGTAAAGTGGAAAATTAATTATTTTTTGTTTATATTGAGAAATTAGGACTTTCTTACCAGGTTTTTAAATTTTGAAACATAAAACTCATCCCCTAATAAAAAAAATAATTGCTCTTACCCCCAAGAAGGTGAAAACCATACCTAACGTTAAAAAATAAGTATAAAGAAAGTACTGAAAATAAAAAACTAATATTATTTATGACTTTGAGGTTGCTGATTACGAATTTGGATCGGGTTTTTATGTTAAGGAGTAGCAAATTAATAAAATAATAATAATTAATATTTTTGAATTTTATTGAGTATGCAGAAATTTAACCTAAATTAATATAATTATTCATCTTCATCAATGTTTGAGTCTTTTTAATCGTTAAACATATTTACACAAATACATACATGCATGCGATGTCCAATGACTTAAGAAATATGCGTGAATATCAAAAAAGTATAGGTAATTAAGATTTTTCCTTTATAACTGAAAATATTTTGCTGTCAAATGAGCAATATTATAATTTGCTAAAACGGGACGCGCTTCTTATTTCGGTCATATTATTATCTTCTTCGCAATTAATGCAAAAATTATCAAATAAAAGTATTTTGAAGGTCTCCTAATCCTCTTTAAGGTTAGGTAGGTCAAAATAGTACAGATGTTGTCAGTTCTTCTATATTCATCTGAAATGCGTCAATTTAAAAAAGAGAATGTTAAGAGTTAATTTCAAACACTTCTATCTCCTAAGCTGTTATCTGTATCAAAAAAATAAAATAGCAATATTTTCCTTAGTTTATTACCATAATTCTTTGTCTCTGGTAATATTCAGCTAAGATACTTCCCTGCTAAGTTATTTAACCTTACAGCCAAAAAAAATCATTTCTTCAAAAATCATCAAAATACATTAAGTGTAAAATCTTTTAGACAAAGCATCCATCACGGCCAAAAAAAATTGAGCGTATACATAATAGTTAGGACTAACAAAAAACGCGATTTGAATTTTTTTTCAATTTGAAATTTACTAGAATCAAAAAACAGGCACTATTTTGTGCAAAAAATCTAAATTTTGCCTTTATTTTTCTTGTAACTTGTAACATTTTTGATTTTGCAGATATCAAAATTTGCCAAAAGAAAATTTTGAGCTACTGTAATAAGCTTTAATTTGGTTCAAGGTACATGTTAAAAGGTTTTCTTAAACTAGAGTTATGAATTTTTGAAGAGCGTGACCTTTTCAGGACTACGTTCAAATGCACCTAACATTAACTGTATTTCGGCAACGATGAGCCTAAACAACTTTTTATTTCATGGATTATTTTTGTTATTTTATAAGCTAATTTTTTTGTTATGACCAACTTTTTCGAAAATGCGATCCTCTTTGAGTAATTTACTTAAAACCTTTGAAAAAAAAGTTTTTTTTGCTTAAAAGTCAACGTATTCAATCCCCCATGCAACTCGGCGGGCATTAAAGCAAAAATAACGTTATTGGGGGCTTTATGGGGTAGAACTCGACGATCTACACGTTCCAATAGTTACATTTTTCTTTCGAAACTCCCGAGTTGGGGTGAAACTCACCCCCAACGAAAAAGCATAATAATATTTCATATTTGACCCATTCTGAATCAAACTATCAAAAAATATTTGAATTTAGAACTGCTATAGAATTAGTCCAAAGTGAGATCACTAAGTTACTTTACTATTACGGATAAGATGCTTCTATTCAACATGAATATTTATTTAATACACTTATTTAATACATTTGTTGCATTTTTAGCGTAAAAAATGATATAAATTAAGGTCAGATTAATTTTCAAATACCTCGAATACCTTAGGATAATGGTTTTTAGTTAAACAAAAATAAAAATGAAATAATTTTATCAGCCATTATGAAACCACCATTTTTTTATAAGAAAATTCATAATGTGACCTCGAAAAATATGAATTGATGTTAAGAAAGTGGTCTGCCGTTGTCTTTTTTTAAACAGGTCATAATCATATGCAGCGACTCAAAAAACCATGTTATCAAACTGGTCCGTTATTTCGAGTTCGCCAATTAAAAAAAAAATATACGTCAGATTCTTGTCAGCGACCACAGAAACTATTAAATACGGAGTTGAAAAAATTGAACTAATTTTTAACAAAATGGTTCGTCAATTTGAAATCGCCTTTTCTTTTTAATAAAGGTTATTTTCGCCCCAAAAACGTCTAATTACAGAGTTTTACAAAAATTGGTAAACCCCTTAATATTTTGGTAAACTTTTTTCAATTTGGAACCAGAATTAATGTTTATTTAACTTGTTGTTCATTATTCGTATTCAATAATTTTAACAGCGAATGTAAGCTTAAAAGTTGTAACGCATTATTCTGTAGGGATCATTTGCGAACCTATGTTGATAGGAATTTTTCTCATCATTTTGGTGTGGATATAGGCTTTAAAATTAATCAAGAACATCGAAGATGCGTGACGTCATTCACTCCTAGTTGCATTTTCATGCCTCTCTTTTCTGCGTTTATTAACTGCATACTTTTCTATTAAAATACTTCAATAGTCTTCAAATCATTATATTAAATATACGTCTGACAGACTAGACAAATCTGCCAATTAAAATGGCCGGATTCCAACATCTTCCAGACGTCAGTACTTTGAGCGCGTCATGTTTAAAGCAGTATATTTCTGAAATTACTTATCGGATCGACCTCAAATTTTCAGTGTTATATTATTTGATTACTTCGCATACACGTGAAATATGAAACTTGACTAAATGACCCTATTAAGAAAAGTGGATTTGGTTTTTGTCCACAGTGAGAATTTTTCACTCTTCATTATTAACTATTACCCTAAACAAAACTTTATTTAACATTAATCATCTCGTAATATACACATATAAGTGTATCCGATAATGATTTTATATTACCAAAAAGAGACAATGTAGCATCCCTTGATTAAAATAGTTCACTAGGATTATGATTACTTAATTAATTCAGCGCTGCAGTTTTCAGCATGCTTGCTATATTAAATTTTCCAATAGATTTAATGTTTGGAATTGAAACAAAATGGAACTGTTTCCACGATTTATCTCAATAATTACTTTTAAATCGAATTGTCAATTTGATTCATAAATATTCTTTGGCTTCGTTTGTTAGTTCTGCAACTTTATAAGGAAAGTTTATAATGAGTTTACAACCCATTTAATTATTGAATTGGAATAACGCGGACTAGGTAATTTATTTTCTTAAAATGTATGACCTTAACTGTCTATCAAATCATATAAAATTACAAGCTAGATCTATCCAGCGTTGCTCCTTATTTTAAATATTTGGCAATGATCAAACTACCAACAGATTAACATTATTTGATAAAGCAGTAAATAAGTAAAATATACTTACCCAAGTAGCAAGTAACGTTTTCAGACCTCCAACTATTTTTGCACAAATTGCGACGCCATTATTATCAAGATACAGTCGGATGATGACATACTCGCATAAGTAACGCTAAATCGAGACATGTTTAATTTAGCTTACCGAGTAGGTTAGGTTAGGTTAGGTAAGGCTAATGCTATCATCTGGTCCATTGTAGTTCATTCCTAATTATATTTCAGCCAATAAATTCAGAATTTTAATAAAGCCGATAGCCGTATTGGATGAGAGACTGTCAAGCAATTGCTCTTTGTCAAAGAGTGAGAACCTGGTTCCTTCTGCAGCGGGACAGGTACATAGAACGTGCTCTGCCATTTCATCCTCCTTCAAACGCAGTCGGAATTTAGCGTTGTCCACTAATCCGAGTCTATGTAGGTGGTGATATAGTCTGCAGTGCCCAGTATATAATCCAATTAGGGTTCTTTTGTGTAATATGTTTAACTAATTGTGTTTTAATTCTTAATTTCAAATGATATGTAATAAACTCCTTTGAATGAACTAATCCTGGTAGTTCTCGCCAGTACTGGAGTATTTTCCTCTCAATCCATGCTAAGTTGATGCTTGATGATATGCCAGGCACTGGTTCTGCTCCAAAAAATTTCGATACCGTACCTTTCCTGGCTAAGAAATCGGTTATTTCATTGCCTTCCATACCACAGTGGTCGGTATCCAGACCAGAATAAACTTCTTGTGTCTGCCCAATCGGATTAGAACCTTCTGTCAGTTCTAGATCGTTTTAGAATTGCAACGATAAGACCCAAGAGCTTTAAGAGCTAGTTTGCTGTCTGAAAAGATTCCTATTGGTCTGTGTCTAAGATGCGCCTATTCAAGCCATTTTACACAGAGTTTAATGGCATGCGTTTTCGATTGAGAGATAGTCGCATTGTTATCCGGTTTCGAAATTATTCTAACATTCAGGTTGCAGCTGTATATTCTGGGCCCTGCTTCTTCAGGGGTTTTGTAGCCGTTTGTGAACCAACAGGTATCTGCTCTTTGTAGAACGAGTTTTATCCGATGCCATTCATCTCTTCCATGAAGCAGGGTGTTAAAAGCCAACTCGTAGTTGGCCACAGTAGGCATTAGATCTGAAAGTATTTCCAGGAGTTCGAGCGAGTGCGTGAACCAAATGTCCGAACCTGCGGTTCCTCTCGTACTGAGCAGGATTACTATCACGCAACGACGAGTCATCAGTAGGGTAAAACTAACCTGTCTCATGACAGTCTAAACCCTGCTCATGTTCCTTATTATCTATACCATCTGACAGCCGGTTGCGTTCCATGATGTTAGCCTGCGACATATTAATAACCGCTTATTGAAGTCTGTTTTTTGACCATCTGGCCTCTGTCTCTAGGTAGATGTGGAGAGGAGGTAGGTCTAGTAGAATTTCCTGAGCTCCTGTGGTACTCATTGTACAAGTTATTACCAGACTTGCTTGTCTCTGTAACCTAGAGAGTTTGGTTTCGATCGTTTGTTGTGGCACTTTCGACAACCAAACTTTGGTGGCATATGCTACTATTGACCTTATGACCGTATCGTATATCCAATATATTTATTAAGGACCAATTCCCCAGGATTCTCTACAAATTCTACGACACATCAATAAGGACAGTTTCCTTTTTGAATTATCTTTTCCATCTCCAAGTTCTAGTTAAGTAATTTATCTAGTGTTAGTGTAATGCCTAGGTATTTCACTTCCTCCGCAAATAGAATAGTTTCACCTTATAAGGAGGTTGGTTCTAAGTTGTCCAGCTTCCTTTTCTTGGTGAAGTATACTACTACAGTTTTGTGGGTGTTAACAGACATCTGTTTCCTTTCACAGGACTCATCCAATAACATTTGTTTGATGTTGGCTGATTACTACTGATATTTGGCATGGTTAGAAAATGTGGCTCAAACCTTTGTACGTAACCAAATATGATAGGGCTCTTATTTCTCAATTAAGCGACGTTGAACTAATGTCAGCAGCCAACTTAATAAGGCTGTATGTTTTAGTTTCAGTGTTTGCACTTATATTGCTTTCCGTAAATGAGATATGGTTTGTCAACCAGTATGTTTATACAAGGGAGGTTATGTTTTTCATATAGATATAAAATAACATTGCTTACCTACGATCACTACTGTAAATAGTAAAAAGCACACTTCCTGCTATCTACGTAAGTTGAATTTTACATATTGTAAATTATAAGTGGCTTATATCGCTGACGCGGGGTTTAAAAAAACAAATGCGCCTACTTAATTTTCAAACGCTGTCAGAACTGACATAATATTTGTTGAATAATATTGTTGACTAGTAAACTAAATCCAGATTTTAATAAATAAATATGATCGTAGGTAAAGTATAGTACATAATTCGAGTTGTAAGGCAATTACGCACTCATGGAAATACGCACTCGTCGCTACGCGGCATCGTGCGTAACTTTTCCATTCGTGCGTAATATGCTTCTCACATCACTCATTACGTAATATACTATTACATAATGGTGGAATAACGTATGGAACAGAGAAACTTATTTAAAATTTAATACGAGTCGATATAATTATTCGACCCCCTGATTACAGGAAAGTGAATGTATTTTACATATATCTAACGCAATTTGGTTATATACATGTTAGTAGGTTCATTTTTACACGTGTAATAATTGGTTGAATTTTCAACCACACGTTTTTTAACATTGAATTTACGTGAAACGTTGAAATTATTGTTGAAACCGGCGACACTTGAGAGTTGTCTCTGGTGTAGTTTTTTACGTGTTATTCACGTGTGTAAGCTTACTGGACTTTCTTAGAAAACTTTCTTAGAAAAATAAGCTGAGAAGTGTTTATACATTCAAACTCTTGAAAATATCGACCGCTGTCGCCATAAATTTATGACAGGGCAATAAATTATTAAACTATGACCATAATATTCCTATGCAAACCTACAAATAAATTATTTTTTATAATTATTAAAAATATTCAAACGAATTTAATTTGATTTAAACCCGAGATAATCCGCAATGCATTCTTCTTAAAGTATGGCCATAATATAAATTCCTTTGTAGATCTTCAAGCAAATTCTTTTTTCATTATTATAAAAAATATTGAAACAACTTTAAATTAAATCGGAACTAATCATTATTAGAATAGCGCGCGACATCTGAATCCTTACAGAACCTCAGCACAAATACGCACGATACAAATTTCTTTCAGGAAAATAATATCTCCTGAGAAAACACACACAGCAAAAGGAACACGTGGAGCAAAATCCAAATCCATCTTAGCATTTGGAGCAGAGGCGGAAATTCAATTTCACAAATAGATCACATCATGGTAGGCAAAGAAATAAAATAATGGGTCAAAAACGTTAAAGTTAAAACAGAAAGGACAACAGATAACAAGATAGACTATATGGGAAACTGTAAATATGAAAAGAGATAATACGTAAAAGAAATAACAAAACACACTCACAGTAATTGGAATATTCACCTATTACAGCGTGAGGTCATCCAGAAGAAACACTGCGATGAAATAGAAAAGCAACTGACATGAAAAGAACTAGACTAGGCAACAGTAAGTGCTATACATAAAATTGCGACAAAAAAAACGCTAAGAAGAAATATGAGTCCGGCAAAAAAAAACAACAAACGAGAAACTAAAAGATGCACTGGAAGAAACAGAGAGAAGGCATGTGGAGGGAAAATGGATATTTTTCGAAAACATAAAAATCCTTCCAATAGGACAACTATTAAACTAAACCTTCAGACACCTGAAAGAATACAGAAGAAATGATAATACACACATGAGAAGATATATACCACTGCAATATTGGACAAAGAAACTGGGAAAGAAAAAAAAAGCAAAAAATTAATGAGCCAAATTAATACAAGAAACGAGCTACTGGGCCTTCAATAAGCCACCATCCAAGGCATAACTGCTAGAAATAATGATAGAGCAACAAGAAATACTGCACCTGGAATAGACAAAATAAACAATGAATTAATGTACTATGGACCGAAAAGGCTAGAAATTATCACTTGAGCATGACCGGAAATCACACCTCTACCTAAAAACTATTAAGGCTAAGCAACAACATAAAACGTCAACATGAATAGGAGGGAAAACAATTACATGGAGAATAGAAACTTATACAATGAAGTACTGGGGGCACGTCCAAAGAAGGGACCCGACACATTAACCGAAGAAAGCGTTAATACTAAACAGTCACAAATTCAAAATAGGGAGACCATTTTACACATGGATAACAACAATTGAGAGGATCATGAACTAGGAAAGAACCAAGCATACTGGAAAAGAACAAAAAATAAAAACCATAAAGAAATTGGAAGAATGTGTGCTCGGTAGGAGGAGAAAAAAGAAGACTCAGAAGAAGTAGATGTCGAGTAGTAAAAACACAAAAAAGGAGCTTAAACAGTCCTTCACGACACAATGTGGCAACGCATCTCACAAATACCTACATTTCCCTTCCCATATTCCTGTACCATACGTCATGTGGCTCCCGTTGCTGACACAAACATGACCCTTATCTAACCCAGCGTAGACGTAACCGATCCGGAGGTATACCCGGGAGTGACAGCAATGCCTTCCGCACTCTGGAAAACCAAATCAAATCAACAAATCAAAATCAAAGAAAACAACGTCCTGGAAGTGCCATTCGGGTACTACTACTACTGCATACCAAATTTAAACATTCCAATACATATAATACTTTTTCAAATACAGGATTGAAGAATTGTAGTTTGAAGAACGTTAGACAGATGATTTTAATCATCTCCAGATGATGCCAACATGGCTGACGAAATGCGCGTCGAGTGATAATATTCGATTGTAGTGTTCAGATGTCTTGGTGTTTGTGGAAACTACATTACAGGCAGCGTCGCACCAAAGGTTCCAGCCCCATCCAAGACATTATATGATTTAAATATTTCGTTAAGAAGCAAACTATCTTAAAAACGTTTACTATTTTAATTGGTCTCGTAGAAAAGTTTGTAAGACCTTAAATGAAGGTGATTTTTACAATTCAGAATTATAATGTTACAATAATTCTGTATATACAAGTAAACATTAATAAATCTATCTCAATTCAAATTGATAGTTGATGCAGTAAAGAGCCTTTGCTTTCAAAACGAAAAACAAATTTAAATTGTTCTGTTGTAAAAAAATAAGTAGGATGGATATCTAGAGATTTGTCACTCCGCTGAACAGGGATATTGGATTGAACAGTGGGTAGGATTTACTTTAATAGCTTTAACTTTCTAAATCTGAATAATCATTACGGAATGTTCCGGATTTTACAGGATTAAAGAAAAGTCTTGCCTTTGTTAATGGGAATATATTATTAGAATAAAAATAGATTTCTATATTTTTCAGTGCTTTGCATAATAATTTCCAGATTATTTATTTAAAAAAAAACTGAGAAAGGTTAATTGACAAAGAGACGTTTTCAGTATATTTGTTGGTACTAAAAAAGTTTTGAAATCCATGGATTAGGGCAAATTTATAAATAATGTAGGCCGTTCAAGTTAGGGACTGGAAATTCTTACATATCCTAGCCATTTTTAAGATTTTGTTGACAAATATCTGGAATATATAGCTGAAGTTTGGTATACCGGGTGTAGCGCGAACATGAAATACCCCAAAAACTTGTCTTTATTTTTACAGATAAAATATTGAAACTCGGGACACCGTCTGTACTTGATAAACGTCACTTTTTGACATACAAATTTACTTTTTTCTTCTTCCGGTTGCAGCAGATGTGATATAAAATTTTAAATGGAACACCCTGTATATTATTACATTTTTGGATTCTACATGATTTTCTGAATACAGTGGTGCCACATAAGTAATATTTTAAGAGTCAGCTGTATTTTAATTCAATTTTTATTTTTTAGTTTAAATCTGCCATGACTATTCAGATTTATTCAAATCAACCAATAATATATTGACGATAAAATTAGTAGGTCTTTTTGTAGGAAATTAAATTGGTACTTGTTTTTGCCGAAAAATACTTTCTAGATGACAACAAAATAAAAGATTTTCAGTGATTCAGATAAGACAATACACTATTTGGTTGCTTACCTATACTGGTGTCGTAGGCATGGAGGTATTCGGAGGTCATAAACTGTGATACTAAAGATGATTTTCCAACAGCTGGACCTCCTAGCATCAGCACTTTAAATGGAGTGGGACCTGGTGCACTCGTAGATGATTCTCTAGAGGACGCCAAGCTACATGATGCGGATGTACGAGCCGATCCAGCTGCTGATACCGCCACTGGCAATTGCTCTGTACTGTAACAGAAAAAAAAAGTGTTAGTACGAATTTTGCAAGTATGTAGTAGTTGCTATAAATAAAAAAATTATCATAAAATATCACCAGAGAGAATGCGCATGTCACAAACGTTTTATTTGCATAATCTATAGTACCTGTAAATCTGACCGCATTATTTTTTCCGAACTATTTTTGAGATTCTTAACTGGCTGAAAGGAATAATAGTTTGAAATTTTAGGACTATGACATCATAGGATTCATTATTTCTAAAACACATATGTCGTCAATCAAACCGACAAATACGCGTCTGTCAGTCTAACCTAATAGGCCAGGCGTCAGGGAGTTCAGGATGCGTAATTATCGTTTTAAATCGGGCAAAAGATGTTACTGTTGGAACCAGGTCATTACAGGCCTCTTTTAGACCGCCCCCCCAGAACATTCCCAATATCGCTTAAAATAAATTTTTTTGTTAGTATCTCGGTTCTGAACGGTCCTACCAAAAAAAGAGATGGTTATCAAATTTAAAGACAAGTAAATTCTTTATCGAAATGATTCAGACATATTTTTACGTAGTATTAATATTCTTGGAGTTATAGGCGAGGGAAATCAAGCATCGTATCGCATCCGGGCTGTATATCGACAGTTTTATATATGTCAGTTTTCATTGAAAGACATTCTTCGCGAATATAATGGTTTCATTCTTCAGTAGCGAACTGTCAGCAATAAACTAGAAAGCAAATATGGCGCTGATATTATAATTTCTAACAAGCATGGTAACGATCATATCATTAGTTTTCGGGATACCGGTATTAAGATTTTAACAGCGAATTGGTACGAGAATCGCGAAAAAAAAAATGTGAGAGAAGAACAATTGCGGATTGTAAAGGCGACTGGAGCAATAATAATAGAAGATATTAGATCTCATGTATAATCTCCTGTTAAATGCATTGCGTATGCCGATGACACTTCCATGCTAAATTTTGATTATAACATTAACAATGTAAACATCACCTCCGCCGCGTCTATTCAGTAAGCTAAGGTATGGTTTTCTGCTAACAGTTTAATGTTAAATGAAGACAAAACTGAAAAACTGTTATTTTCCACTAGAAATGCACTGGTAAACGGTGACAGTGTCAAGATACTTGGAGTTCTTGTAGACAACAAACTAAGCTGGTGTAAACACGTGGAGGTACTTTCAAGCAAATTATCGAGTATAATTTTTTTACTACGCAGACAAAATGTTCTGTGTTCCAACACTATAAAGTCTTGCTATTTCTCCTTATTTCACTCTCACATTACCTATGCAATACTTCTCTGGGGTGGCTCATGCCATGCTACTAAAATTTTTAAATTACAAAAGAGAGCTCTTAGGTTAATCAGCAATGCTGGGTGGAGCCAGCCAATTTTTAAAAAACTGGGTATACTGCCTCTACCTTCTTTATTTATGTATATTTCGTTCTTGGAAATTCACAAAAATGAGGGCTATTTTGTCACCAATTCTGATTTTCATAATTATTCAACCAGATCCGCCCTACAGCTTAGACAACCTCGACATAGACTTGTTAAATCTTCAAAAAACTCATTAAACCTTCAGCTATATAATCATTTACCAAATTTCATAAAAATCCTTTATTTTAATATATTCAAACGTAAGTTAAAAATGCATTTCTTGAATTTCTGTTTTTACTCAGTGGAAGAGCATTTTAAAATTGAATTTTCCACTTTATAAAATAAATGTCTGCTACTCTATTTTTATGTTCTTTTGCTCTTTTAATGTATAATGTCTTTTTTCTTGTTTGTTGTTTATTATATGATAATTTTATTGATTATTGTATTTGTATGTTTATATTTCCATGTTTTTGTTATAATTTTTGACTTGCCAAAAACTTTTTGTAACTTGGTTAAATAAATTTTTCTTTCTTTCTTTCTTTCTTTGTTATAAGAAATAAAAAGTTCCCCGCATCAGATGCTTTCTTAGAAAACGTTGAGAATGACATACAGGACAATCTTAATATTCTTATGCAACTACGTGTAAAAACAAGCACGGGGACAAAAAGAAGTGCACTGTTAGTTCACATGCACTAATAGCTTCAGCCAATATACAGTGTGGATGATACGATGCTTGATTTCCCCCGCCTATAACTCCAAGAATATTAATACTACGTAAAAATGTGTCTAAACCATTTCTCGATAGAGAATTTATTTATCTTTAAATCTGATAATCGTCTTTTTTTGGTAGGACAGTTCAGAACCGAGATATTGGCAAAGGAATGATTTTTAAGCGATATTGCCCCAACATTGGGGGTGTTCCGTAGGGCGGGCGAGGGGGAAAACTTAGTATGTCTAAAAGAGGCCTATAATGAACTGGTTCCAACAGTAAAATCTTTTGTCCAATTTAAAACGATGTTAATCTACCTGACAACTGGCCTATAAGTTTTCTTCTGATATTCGTTGTTGATAACTAGTATTTTTAGATCAATATTCATTTGAAATTTGCTTTTGTTTTAGTTATGTAATATTTATGTATTTTTTGGATTATATGTTTTAATAATAAATAATAAAACTGCGAAATAGGAAAATACAATATAATAAGCACAAGAAATATGACAACTGTGTTTGGCCATGATCCAAACATACTGATCTGCTCATTTCCCTGAAAGCCCTGAAATAGCACGACGTCACAGAAAAGCTCGCTTAGTGGGGAGATTTCAAATATATCACAATCCTCATATGGATTTGCCTTTGCCCCTCAGTATCTACAACCTCAAAATACACTGGCATGGGTGTGCCGTAAGAGAAAAGTTGGGTGAAAATGATGCGTGCGTAATTTGTATGATCTACCGTGTCAGTTTTGTTTTTTAGTCAAAAACATCCCTTAAAATGGTGTAAAATCATGGAAATAATGTAATAAATCTTAATGAAGTATGAAAAATGGTAGATGTTTTGTAGTCGAGAGTAGAGAATATAAATTCGAGACACAGTAAGCTATTTCTGCCCAGACTGAGGTTCCAACTACTTGGCGAAGAGAAACCAAGGGCAGATAGCTATACCAAGGAGCCTTTATCAAGGCTGTGGAGTCTGATACAAAAGACAAAGCTGAATAAGGAGATCTAAGTAAAATTAGACAAGGAGAGCCACAATAGATCCACAGGGGTCGCGGTGACCAAGGCCAATCAGCCAGCTCCTTTTTCAATCTAATTTAGTCTACGCTATTTCTAGAATTTTTGCTCCAGGATATTAGAAGTAACGTGGGGGTAGTTTTTACCCGTAGTTTCAATCTTATTAAGATTGGGTGGCTGTCGTACCAGATTTGTATATTTGGCACGATGAGCTACAATTAGTTGATCCTTTCCAAATTTCAATAGCACCTATAAGCATTATTTGAGCATGGGGGTAGCTCTTATCAAGGGTAGACTCTGGTCTTGTGTCGGTGGTTGGAACGAATTCACTCCATATTTGTTCACCCTGCCTAAAACTACAAAAGCCACAATTTTTTTGTTTTGTTTTGAAACCTATGAGGGGTGGGGGTAGTTTTAACCCTCTATAGGGTTGAGTCTCTACCCTTTGAAAGTAATGGCTGGTTGTCGCACCAAACCCAAATATTTTACACTAAGAGATACAAAAATTTGGCCTTTGTACATGTTACTCACACTCACCTGCGGCTTTTGAGTTTTAGCGATAGTTTTCACTCCCCATAAGGGCGGATTTCGGTTTAATTTATAAAAATAGCTTACTGCGGCTAGAACTTATATTCTCTACTCTCGATTACAAAATATCTACCATTTTTCACACTTCATTAAGAGTTATTACATTATTTCTATGATTCGACACCATTTTAAGGGATGTTTTTGCCTAAAAACAAAACTGACATGATAGATCCTTTTTTGGACTACGGATTCGGATTCAGCGTCGAAAAATACATCAAATTCATATAATTTGATCCGCTGCACAGAACTTTTTTTTTGTGTGGCTGTGTAATCATACGACACTATGTGGATAGCTTATAGCATACGTATATTTATTTGTCTTTGTTGGCTTTGGATGTCTCCATTAAGCCACCATGTTTTTTATAACAATAACAATAATATATTTTATTGAATGTATAACCGCTAAATATTAATCTAACTTACGAATTAAAATCTAACCTAACACGAAAAACCAGATAATACGACAAGACATAACAACTCAAGTATTATTGGACAGATTTCACATCAAGGTGTCCTTCATGACGACTATGAGGCAACGGTAGGAGGGTGATTTAAACGAAGGGTAGGAACAGAAGAATTCACCTACACCTTTTGACATGACATAACGTGATAAATTCCCGGAATATATATTTAAATTTTTCATTCGTGGTTACTATGTATAATAGTGAGGTATTATCAATAAATAGCGGGCTACCAGTCTCCACATTTTTCTGGCCAGGAAGTTTACAGCGCCAATATATCCGTTACAATCACACAATCGATTATCAATAATTTTCATTTTAAACAATAATGATCAAAAGACACCGTGGCCATAGAGAATATATGTACAAAAATCTGTCTATTGTAACGAAATTCGAGAAAGGGAAGGTAGGAGACTATATGTGCGACAGTACTGATATTTACTTATTTGCCTTCTGTGGATCCATTCTTCTTCCTATTTTTTCCACATATCAATTCTGTCTTGAGAAATCTAATCGTAGTATGGTAAAAACTCAATTTCAGGACCTTTAGTAGTTCTAGTTATAGGTCAGAAGCTTCATTGCCAATTATTCCAAAGTATCCCTTCATCCAAATAAAAACTTCTTTGCTTAACACGTCGACTGCCATCTCGGTCTACATGACCGAGGTTTTTATTGTCTATGAGGCCAACTCGGTCCATAAGACCGAGTACTTATATTTGCCCTGTGGGCCGACTCGGTCTATAAGACCGAGTCATGTTTTTGGGATCTCTGGATCTTCTAGATCTTTTCGGGGTCTTGGAATCTCCCAGCGACTCGGCTCAGCACACTTCTATCGTTATAAATAGACCGAGATGGCGTAGTAAAGGACCGAGACCTTTTTTGACGTTTTTTTTTTGGCAGTTTTTTTTCAAAATATTGTGTGTCAATTCATAGTGTATTAGCCGATGATATTCATGGCCTGGGGGGATATTTTATTTGTTTAAACCGTTGCTACCGGTTGGCGCCTTATGAGAAATTTGTCTTAACCCGTATGGCAGTCAACGTGTTGTTCTCTGCTTTGTAAAAAATATCTGCTATGGCCTAATATTTCATAATGTGTTTGTTTTGGTTTGAAATTGCAGTTAGGACAGATTAAGAGTCTGACATGATCACAATTGTTACAAAGATGTTGTGACTTTCGATTGCCCACCTTTATTGATAGCAAGGGATTCTGCCTTAAATATTTAACAATGTCATTTAGCTGCTATCCAAATAATATTCTACTGCTCTTAATAAAGAAGCCACAACCATCGCCATTTCTAGATTTGGATCCATCAGTGAATAATTCATGAGAATATATGTATTTAGATGTGATTTCTAGAACTTTTGGTTATTATTTGCAGCATTATCATATCTGGGAAGAATAGGATTTTAGGTACGAAATATCATAGACGGCCTGAAAAAATAGGAAAGCCTTCAAAGTTTCATGTTTACTGATAGAGCTATGATTTTGGATGTTAGCGAATACTTCGGCCAAAATATATTATTTTTCCAATACGGTATTGTCAAACTAAAGGAAGCAAGAGAGGCTAATTTTATGCAGATACTGTTGTTGGAAATATTAAAATTTTTTAATACAAACTCGTGGGCCAAATATCCTCTTCTGTGACTAAGGAGCGGGGGGGGGGGGCGCATATAGTACATTAATATTGCAAAATGTCAAGAAATGTCAAATGTACTTTCATAAAAAGTTACGTTTCTACACGTTTGAAGATCATTCTTATATGATGAAGTAAACGTGATAGATTAGTTGCAATATTTTGTATTTGTTAAAAGCTTGCACAAATGCCTCACTACTTTTAGTAGGGTATGCTTTGTTCGTGAAATTATAAAACGAGAGCTCAGAATTATTTAGTTTGCAATTTTGGCATCCTGCTACAAAATAATAGCTACTTACTGACAACATCAAATTTAATCTTTAAAAAGCGACGTGCGGCAGTCAACGATGTCAGTATATCAGTCCAACTGAAACAAAGAGGTATTGCGAACAAACCGAGTTACTTAGAGCTAAGCAGGATATTTACGGTAACACATCGTTTCTAAGAAGAAATTCAAGCCGAATAGAAAATACTCACTGGTGAAAGTGATGGTAAATAATCTTATTGGGAGTAAGATTATTTACCTGAGTTTTCAGATTCCAATAGCGAAAACAATGACTTATGCGAAATTAAGGATAGTGATAGCAACCATGAAGATTCAGATGAAAATATTAGTGAAGAAACGTATGATTGGAATAAACAAGGAGAAGATCCTGAATGTTAGGAAAATGATTTTTGCTCAAAGCCGTTTGATCCAAAGATAAGTCCAACAGATGTGAAAAGTTCTTTTCACCGTTTCCATTTGTTTTTTTCTAAATCTATTAATAGAAATTATAGTACAGTCAAACCTGTATGCTAGGGATTGCAATTTACCGTAAATTTTAATAACCGGTAAATCGGTAAATAAAAATGTAAATAACCGGTTAACCGGTATTTACCGGTAATTTTTAGAATGAATGATTAGGGTGGCGAAAATGGCAATTGTCTTTTTCCATGTACAAAATTATCTAAATTTAACAAAAAACATTTTTATATACGTATAATTAATATAATTAGGCTTTGTGAAATATATTTTTCCAAATTGAAATTCGCTTACAGTCGATTGAAAAAATTATACAGTTTTGCGAAAGACATATCTAGAGAGTGTAAATCAAAATTTTGTGATTCACTCGTATTATCTTTAGTTGATTATGGTGATGTTGTATATGGAAAGTTATTATCGGCGACAGCAAAAAAGAAAATTCAAAAACTTCAAAATTCATGAATGCGTTATATTTACAGTATCCCATCTAGACAACATATATAACCACATCTAAATAAACATAGCATATTAAACATGGAAAACCGCAGTCCTTTACACATGCTCACACTTATTTGGCGAATAATTCATAATGACGAACCTCAGTACTTAAGAAATAAGTTAATTTCACGAGATCACTTGCATAATACAAGATACATACAAAATTTTTTGGTGCCTCAGCATGAAACTGCGATTTTTCAAAGATCATTTACGTATTTTGCATCTCATCTTTGGAATGAACTTCCAAATGAATATAAACAATATAAATCAAATTTTTTTTTATTAAAGTTGTCAAAAATTACATTTTGGCTGATCAGAAGCAGGAGACTTGATGCTGCGTTGTGGATGTGCGTATATTTCTTTTTCTTTTTCCGATATAATTTTGTTTACTTTTAACCTTTTTGCTTCGCTTCGTGGGGTCTGCCCGTTCCCCTTGTCTGCTCGCATGTCTGAGTGCTGCTGTTGTTATTATTGTTATTATTATTATAAAATATAACATTTGTTAGATTATTACAATTCATTACTGAATATTAACAAATAAAATAATAATTATTTTTTTCTTGAAATTTTAGATTTATATGTATTAATATTTTTTTATAATCTTAGATTTAGGTTATTTGTATTTGGACAAATTGAAGAAGAGCTCTACAGTTCAGTTTGTACCATTTTTACTTTGAGTAAAATAAATGTGTTATTATTATTATTATTATAATGAACAAACAAAAGGTTTTTTTATCAAAAGGAAAAAATATAAATGAAATAAATTTAAATAAATAATTATTCTGTAAATAACAAAAATTACAAACATAAACTCAAATAGGGCATTTACTGAATACCTAATCTAAAAATACAATATTTTTTAAAAATAGCCTATTAAAAGGGCTAGTTTTTCAAAGCTGTATCTGTTAGTCGTCTGATATTTGTACATAGAATACCACCAACTGAAAATGCCCTTCCTATAATATTACTTATTTATTGTTAAATGTGCTCAGTGTTGGGACAGTCACTCTATATTTAGTGAATACTAGTCACTGACATAAATAGAAACGTTGAATACGTGACACATCGTAAGGTCAGAATTTACCGAAATAACCGGTAAAAAATTAAAATAACCGGTAATTATCGTCATGTGTTTTTTGTCCTGTTATGCAATCCCTACTGTATGCCACACAAAAATGACAACAGTTTCAGTTGTAGAACATAATTCAAC
The DNA here is from genome assembly GCA_936432065.2 of Rutpela maculata. Taxonomy (NCBI): domain Eukaryota; kingdom Metazoa; phylum Arthropoda; class Insecta; order Coleoptera; family Cerambycidae; genus Rutpela; species Rutpela maculata. Next base: position 270,066,667 of record OW386285.2, read on the forward strand.
TGAGAAGTTGAAGGCTTCGTTTGGGATAATTATTTTCAATCTTTGGCCTCGTTTCACAAATTTTCCATCCCCTACTGTAATATGAAACGTTACACGATAATTGATACATAAATAACTATTTAATAAAGTCATCACTAGTCATCAAGTACAATTAAAAAAAAGTGATTTCTAAATCAATTTAAAAAATCCTACCCCTTTTATTGGTCACAATAGAAAATGTTTGTTTTTTGTTTAATACTTTAAATGAGATACAAAATATATTTTCCTTCCTTACAGTTCTTTTATGTTTGATAAAACTACTTGCTATTTTCAGTAAAAAAATTAGTAAACCTACCTTAATAAATGATCACGAATACAAGCTAAAGGAATATTATTTTCACAGATCTGATTAATGGCGCTGTCACTTTTTTGCGTAAAATTTTTCTGTAGAACATAATTCAACATATTTCAAAATAAAATCAGTGTTAATAAATTATAATTATGGCCTTGGCAAGCAACTTAGTTGGCCTTGCATTTATGTTAAATCACCAAACACTATAATTGTTTTAAACACAAACAATCTTTCAGGTTGAAACGGGAATACTGGTGTTATGATCGATATAGAGGGTTGAATACAGCATCTGACTAAACTACCGTTAATAATGAGACATTATAAAACTTGCTGTTTATAAATAGACTCGATGTAGTCCATAGTATTCACGTAGAGATATGTTTGATACAAAGAGATGGCATTTTAAGTAAAGACCTCGTCAATAAATATTCCGCTTGGGTTGGTCGTCCCGTATTTAACGTCATACAAGATTGTGTGTTTATAGAAGCATGAATTCAAGTTAAAATTTAATGTGCCCTTTTATTTAATAAGATAGAGTTTTTCCTTTGATATTCCGTTCCCAAAGAAGGACCGATCTGAAATTTTCCAAATTTTGTGATCTGAAATACCAACTAAAATCATTATATTTAAATCATTTGGCTCCAATTTTAGACCACTGATTTTGAAGATACGTCGTTTATGTCATTTTCACATTTTATATTTATATGGTCACTAGGGTGGCCCAGCTTTTTCGAAATCGAAATTTTTTATTTCTCACCCCAGCAAATGGTTCCATTTGAAGAAAAAACAGTCCCTTCAAAATATTATTGAGGCAAATTGAAGGCAAGGGGTGCCGCAGAATGCATTATTATGCAATAATAAAAGTAAATGGAATTATTTACATTCTTTGGTTGATGCATTGTTTTTTTTTTAATCAGCAACATTTATCTTTAGAATGGCTAATCAAGTCATACAAATATCAAAGACATTATCTGTTGTGACTATGACATGTGTCATACTACTGCAAATTCGTAGTCCAAGAAAACTAGACTAGAAGTTTTTGAAATAAAACTCTCGTTTTATCTTTGTGTATTTTATTATGAAACGTTTTTTTTCATACATAGTACCAAATATTATCCTAAATCTACAAGACATATAGTAATAAAAACAATATTTTTTGCACTAGGCCAAAGCATGCGACAGGGTTTCTTTTTTTACATTTGGAAACTGTGATTTATAATCATTTACAACTTGGAGTAAAAACTGTTTTTGGTCTTCATTTTTTGTTAAAATGTCATTATAGTCAGTAATAAGTTTGATTCCTCTCTCAGCGGCATCATTTACAACTTTAATTTTGTTTACATTATTGAAACATCGGGTATAACTTTCATTTTCCCTCCATGTTGTTGGATCATTTTCCAAAAATTCCATAGACAAACCTAATTTTTGAAATAACTGTTTAGTGTTCTCGCATATGAAGTCCTGAATTTCCTTGTTTTCAACGTCAGTAATGTCACTAATCATAAGTCGTTTAATACCCTCTTGATTTGATGCTTTCCTATTCAAAGCTTTAACCATTTCTCTTTTAGTGGTAACTGAAATATCGTCATCAAAGAAAGATAAGCCAACATTTACTGAATTAAGGTACCACAAATGGTTCACTATTTTCCTACTTGCGGCTTGAGATATTTCTTTGTCAATATTTTGATAATTAATGAGTTCTTTACAAAAGTCTAAGTCATGAAGCGGTGCTTTACTAGCAAATGACGCTGTAAACCAGGCCTTTACATAAACCTTTACAATAAAGAGACATATATCTTCAATACCTATTTTTTCTTTTTTAGTTAGTTGGAACTGATCTTGGAAAAAAAATATTTTTAGACAGTAAATGGCATTGGCCATCCGACGTGCATGATGAAATGCCCCTGGTTGATAGAATGTCGTGTGAGTGGGCTCTTCTTCAACAAAAAGTTTAGAAAGCATTAAAAATTCTTTATAATCATCACGAAGCTGTTGCAAAGTTAAAGCTGCATTTAGAAACTTTACAATTTCGGCTTAAACTGGTTGTAAAATGTGTTTAATTTTTGACACCTGAAATCCAGTTTTTAGTTTATTTTGATCTATTTTAGGCCAAAATTCCCTAAAACGTTTAAATAGTGGCACATTTGGACCAGATGAGGAAGGCATTTTTGTGTCAAACACACTTCTCAAAACCACTTCAAAAATATGATGTCTACAAGGAAAATATAGAATATCTCTTTCTAATTTTTGTTGCAATAGTGTGGCTGCCCCATTTATATAACCCATATTTGATGCTGTTGTATCACAACACAAAGCTATTACCTTTTCGTCCAAATTCCATTCACAAAGCACATCATAAACTGCTTCAGTCTGTTCTCTTCCAGTTGAATTGGGCAAAGCTGGTACTCCAAGTAGTTGTTCAATATCTCCACTAGTAACTAAGATAGCAAGTCTATCGATATTTTCCATTCCAGTGAGAGAAGGTAAAAGTTTTCCATCCCAATGGATGACTGGGGCCGGCAATTCAGAATTACCGAAGGCAGTTTTTAATATTTCAGCTCTTTCTTCGCGGATGCGTTGTCTAGAGCGCTGAAGTGTGGTTCTGCTGATGGACAAAGATGTGGTGTCGTGTCCTAGTGCTTCTGCTACTGCCGTCAAAATATGGACTCCATACCTGTCGCTTATTTTGCAAGCATCAAATGCAGCGGCTATTTTTGGTGTGATGATGTTACATGTTCCATACAATCTCCTCTTTTTTGGCTGTGACGGGCCAGGCTGGTCTTGTAACAACTCTTCTTGGGCTTCGATTATTTCATCTTCATTTTCGTTGGAGTCGGCTGAATTACTACTTGATGATGGACAGGTGACTGTTTCCTCTAATCTAGCTTTTTCTTGTTGACTTCGTTGCATTCGTTCGGATAATTTCTGTAATTTCTCCTCAGCTGGTTTTTCTTGAGAAGCAAGTTGGTAATCAATACCATGCATAAATCCAGGACGTCAGTTTTTTCTTCGGTTAATTAAAAACTGCTTATCTTCATCTATTTTCATCAACTCCAATGCATTTGCATGAGAAATGTCAAAAAGATCGTCCAATTTTTCAACGAAATTTTTTTCTTTATCTCCCGCACTGGCCCTTTTAGCCGACTTTTGTAAGTTCCTCCACTCTGCATAAAGTTTATCTAGTTGTTTAACACAATGAAAATCCTGACGTGTCGGAATGTGAGCCTTATCCCAAAAAACTGACACCTCTTTTATTGTTAATTTAGCACTTTCATGTACACTTAGCTTCACTTCACGAATGTTATAAAAGAGCACTTGTAATACTTGTCTATTAGACGGCAATTTATTGCCAATGATTTGTGACGAATAGTGTCCAACTAAGTAAATGAAAGTATCTTTTCGTAAGGATCTAACATCAGCCATCGTTAAATGTTTTTTCAAAAAGGAACGTATGCTAGAACTTATAATGTCACCACTGTAAAACACAATTGCAAACTGACATAAAAACCTACCGTAGGTGCATTATATTTCCAAACTTCCAAAACAAATAATTTCTAGGAAATAATTACACCAATAAAACATTATGAGAAAAGAGGTAGATATTTGTATTTTAAGTAAAATTTAAGTGTATTGCCGTAATAAAATCTTACCTACAAATTTCTACCTGAATGCGGCACGGGTTACCGTAATCAAATCTTATCTACAAATTTCTACCTGAATGCGGCACGGGTTACCGTTCACCGAATTATCTGAATCTTTGACATAAATTATTCCTAGTATAATAGTATATTTTCGTGGTGTGAGACTTAAAATATACGCAAAAAAAATTCACCCCCTATAGAGATGGGCCACCCTAATGGTCACAAATACTATTATATATCACTGTTGATTTTTCAATTTTTCTTAATTCCACATCCAGTGGAATTATAGTAACGACAAGAAAAAATTTTGAAAATTTTTATTGTTCAAATAGGCTTAAAATGTCATGAAACGTCGAGACTGTAAGTTTGAGCAAATAAAAAATATCTCTGATGGTCTGTCTCTAACTTTTTTTGTGCACACGATTACTCTGGAACCGTTTGCTTAAACGGTTCCAGAGTAAATCAATATCTTTATTGACTTAAAATTTGGTACAATTATGTATTTTAACGTGATTTGAAACTAGATTATATTTTCATCTTATTCTGTTGAAGGGTCGGGGGTAAGTTGAGGTAAATCGGGGTAAACAGATAAATCAAGCTGGTAAGAGTCCATAAAATTGCTATTTAGTATATACAGGATAAGCAATAGTGTCTCAAAAAATTCTTTAGCATTAGCCACCCTCATTACCGTTCTCATCACATTATTAAAGGGGGTGAAAAATATTGTGATTTAGTGTGTGTACAAGAACCAAAAACAACAAAATATTTTTTTAATTCATCTACCTTTACTACCGATGTGGGATATCGTTTTATGGATTTTTGGAGTAGATGATTTCAAATATTATATTATTAAAGTTCCATAAAAAATTATTTCCACATATAAATTTTTTTAACAGAATTTCCTTTCATTTGCCGTAATACAATCCGCAGTTATTAGAAATTGTATTAGTTTAAATGTAAGGACCATAGTCTGGTGATAGTTTGCGACATATTTTCATAGTCTGCAACTGCCGAATAATATTTCAATTTCGACGCATTCATAAATATTTTGGAGAAAAATATTTTTGGCGACGAAAGAAAGAAAATTTAATAACATTAAAAAGTAGTGTCAAATTATTTATATACAGATCTCAACATTAAACGACAACTTTGTCAAGTTCTGTAACTAATTGTAATATGTAAGTAGTTTAAATTGGTTCAAATACTTACAGAGATTATGGATACTTAAAGTACTTTTAAGTAGCTTCAACCATTCTTCTGCTAATGCGCTTTTGAACACACACACCCTCAAAAAGGTTTAACCTGTAGTTAGCGCGTGCGTTAGAAACTGGACTGGAGAGTATTAGAATTTAAAGAATCTCAACCTTATGTGTATTTTAGGGTTTTGAAAATCGTTGATATGACAGTTGCCATCCATCGAGAGGAAGATTGCAACAACTTTTAGACAATCAAAGATGCAATTAAATTAACGAAAGGTTCAGTATTTACATAGTTAGTTGTATGGATTGAAATTTGAGGTATATTGGTATATTGGACAAACCAAGCGTTCGATTATAACTAGATTCAAGGAGCATATGGTTCACCTCACCCATGGAACCCCATGATGGAAAAGAACTTTAGAGCACATGCAACTAAAAATCTATCGCGACAGATGACGTGATGATATCAGACACGCCATACATAACAAATGCATAGGTAATGAAACGTCTGTCAAGACTAGTAAGAAGAAAATAGTATATATTTTTATATTTCTTATGTCTCTGAAATGAACCGTACAATTTTGACAAAAAAATATTTTGTTATTTGACGGGACCATATTGAAATATATTCTCAATTTGTTTTGATATAAATAACTACTTACTCAAAAGGAGACTTCAGGTTACCGTGACAGTGGGAATGTAAACATTTTTATAAATGACTTGAGATTATTGTATTTCGGTAAGCATGTATAATTATGTTTCCATTTAATGTCGATTAAAATTAGTAAATAATTACGTAGGGGATATATGTATTGTAAGAACATAGTGTGTATAACGTTAGGCATATAATTTTATTATGTATGATGAGAGAAAACCTAATAATTCTTTTTATATGTAGGGCATCTCGTAAATAAACGGACATAGAGCAACCACGTAGGTATCAAATAAAAATATGGTGGTTTAACTTAACTTACCTCTACAGCAAGTTGTACTCTCTAGGAGATATATATAGCCACCCAAATTATTAAATAAAATTTTAAAAAGTAATAATGTTTCCGAAAGGTTGAAATTTGGCGTAGTTTAAGCATATTACAAACCTTAACTGAATTAATTCGAAATTAATTTAAGTACTACAGGGTGACAATCGGGAACCGGACGATTTTGAAATAAGAGTTAGACAAAGAATTTACAAGATAATAAGGTTTTATTAACACCAGAATGACGCTTACACAATGCCATTTACGATGTGCATCAAGTAAGGAAGATGTCATCGAGATAGTGTCCGTCGCGTTGGATGCAGTTTTCGACCCTCTTCATCAATAGTCATGATTTCCCGACGAATGGCATTCTTCAAGTCGGACAAATTACGGGGCCTGTGAGCATATACACAACTCTTCAAACACCCACAGAAAAAAAATCACAAATTGACAGAACTGGAGACCTTGGGGGCCACGGCACATCTCCAAAATGTGAAATGAGTTTTCCTGGGAACAGATTGCGGACAACATTCATTGATGCATAGGCGGTATTTGCCGTGGCACCATCTTACTGAAACCACACATTCCTTGGATTTATCCATTTTCTGCGTAGTTTTGACATAAAATATTTTTAGATCATCTGAACGTAGCGGTTAGAATTAACGGTGACGGTACGCCCGGCCTCTTCAAAAAAATAGGGACCAATAATGCAAGTAGAGCCAATGGCACACCACACTGTGACTTTTTCAGAATGAATGGATATTTCGTGGATTTTCAGGAGCCCAGTACCTGAAGTTCTGTTTATTAACTGCTCCATCTAAACGAAAATGAGCTTCGTCGCTCATTAGAAGTTGCAGACCTAAATTGTCTTCCAAAATCACTTGCATTCTCGTAGCGAAATCCTCAGAAGTTTCAAAATCTCCTTCCTTTAATTTCTGAATAATCTGTAGTTTGTAGGGGTGGAATTTTAAATCCTTATGCAAGATTTTCCTAACCGGTTCCCGATTCATGTTCAACTCAATTGTATTTTTTCCGGCGGACCGTGAAGGACTTCTGGTGAGAGTCTCTCTCACTCGCTCTATGTTTTCAGGGTACTATGTTTTCAACGTACCATAATAACTTATGGTACGTTGTGGGCCTTGTAATTTTTTCTTCATTATACTGCCAGTTGTTCTCAAATTATTGACCCATTTTATGATGGTTTTGCGAGACGGAACAGCTCCCCGTCGACCAATATTAAAGTGAATGCGAAAAAGCCGCCGTGTAATTTTCACTGACTCGCCATTTCGGATAAACGTGCCGTACGCAAATGTTCGATGCTCTACTGTCCACTGCACCATTGCTACTGAAGCTGCCATTGTCCGGACATTACCTAACAACAGAGCTCTGGGGAAAGACGGTATCGAATATAAGCTGCTCAAATATCTCCCGAGAAAAGGCATTGTACAATTGACGTGCATTGTTAACGCGATCCTGCGGCTGGAAATGTGCCATGGTCGTGCCAATCTTGAAGCCGAACAAGAACGCGAAGCTCGCCGGCAGTTATCGACCGATCTCGTTACTGTCGGCTATCTCCAAGCTGGTGGAGAAGGTCATCCTGATCAGACTAGACTCTGCTCAGGATGAACTTAACATCGACGATGAGTGCCAGTTCGGTTTCAAGCGGGGCAGGGGCACTGTGCAACAGGTCGTCAGGATCGTGAATGACGTCAAAGTACAATGCAACCTCGGGAAGAGCACCATCATGGTGCTCCTCGATATCGAGAAAGCCTTCGATACTGTATGGATCCCGGCCTTTCTATACAAACTGAACGCACTGGACTTTCCTAAACACATAGCAAAACTCATTCACTCTTTCCTGACAGGTAGATCGCTGCAGGTCAGGGTGAATAATAATCTATCAATGCGGCGGGACTTTCGCGCGAGCGTCCCCAAGGGGTCGTGCCTGTCACCTAAATCTATAACCCATACATCTCCGATTTTCCGGAGTTTCCGAATACGCAACTTGCCAAGTATGCCGACGACACGGCTATGTACGCGCACTCGCACAACGCTCAGGCGGCGAATATGCTGCTGAAGGCGTATTACGACGTGCCACGGCGTATTACGACAAGTGTAAGATTCGTATCGGCCCCGAAAAGTTGGAATCTATACTCTTCACGAGCCAGTTCACTGAGAACCGCATTCTAACGCCCATTTCTGGGCGATAGTCCGCTAACCCGCAACATAACACATATTAGACAGCATAATGCAATTCTATTTAATCTGAAACACCCATTACTATACCAGACGTTGTCTATTTAAACGGTGCGTGAAGTACCTTGGGGTTAATTTAGACAAGAAACTGAGTACAACACACACATCAACGAGACCATACGAAAAGTCTACTCCATGTCCAGAAGTCTGTATCCGCTCCTGGCCAGGGGTAGCAGACTAAACAGGACCAATAAAAAATTGCTATATACGATGGTGATCAGGCCGGCCATCATACGCGGCGCCGGTATGGTGCAGCATCCCGGTCACGACAATGAAAAAACTCCGTGTTCTAGAACACAAATTTATGCGCCTCATTTCTGATTCGGGCAGCTACACCTCACTCAGAGATCTGTACGCTCGCGGCGTACGTCCAAGAGATTTCGCAAAAATTCTATGAATTCAAACTGAGCAATAGTCCGTTAACCCGCAACATAACACATATCAGACAGCATAATGCAATTCTATTTATCTGAAACACCCATTACCATACCAGACGTTGCCTTTTTCAGGCAACTTCCACCTTAGCCAACTTCTTCCCTACTAAAAATTATATCTTTGTCTTTACCTGACAACTTTATAATTTTAACCCCCTTCTATTCGTTTTCTGTTTGTTCATTGTTTTACCCTTTCTTGTTCTTTTGTCCTCTTTTTGTCCCAAAATTTAGAAATTATGACTTTTAAAATCATAACTTTTATTCTTCCCCTATTTTCCTGGAGGCAGGCTACGCGCCGTGGTTGTTTGGTTGGCTCCGGGCTAGGTTTCCGGCTAGGCGCACGTGTATTTTTACTTTAAATAAAATCTTTTTGAATTGAATTGAATTGAAAATTGCTACTGAAATGGCACAACATTACAAAGATAGTAACATCGCATTTGCCCTCCTCTAACCGCTCTGTACTCCGTACTACGCATTCCAAAACATCCGGTTTCCGATTGTCATCCTGTACAAGGGGTTTAGGGGGTAGATCACACATAAAATTTCATTTCATTAATAAAATTTTCCAATAAAAAAATGCCTAATATGGTTTATTGATTTCTTCGGTTTATTTTGGATTTGAGTTTGTAGGAGGCGAATATTTTTCTATCTTTAAGTAGATATTAATTTGTTCTACACTTCAATAAAAAGTTTATAAGAGGTTCATCTCAAGTGTGCCACACTGTGTATTTTTATACAGGTAAATTATATACCGTTCAAATAATACGAAATTACATTTATGGTGCAGTTATAGTGAAGCAGAGTGCAAAAAACAAACGAAGATAGTGAGCAAAGAAAAGAAAATAAACAAATAGAAACTATAGTGATCTGTTGACATTCGATCCAAATTGGACCATTGCATTGTCATTGGTTTGTTTACTCAGTTCTGTTTGCCGCTTTGTTCGTTGCTTTTTAGTATACCATGTTTCTGTCCTTATTCTTTCTCTATTCTCATTATCACAGAAGAAAGAACTGAAATATCAAGTGACGAAACGGCACACCAAACCGCAACTTTCTGTGGATATATTTCTTAAGTATCGAATATATAACGTTTTGATTGAGTTCCTGAGCATGTTGAGATGCCTACTTCACTGTAAAGGACTTTTTAATATAAAGTATATGCAGCTCATATACTTCCCGTCGGATTTTCCTGATGTGGCTATTTTTCAAATTCTCGGACCCAAACCATCGCTACTTTGCTTTTATATTAAAATGTAGTGTTTTTCGATTCGATTAAATATTGCTATATTGAAACAATTTCTGAGAAAACAAAATTTTAAATTTTGAAAGTCCAGTATTTAAATTTTTTCCCTAAAAAATGTGTAGGTTTTTTCTATTATTCTTGTATATTAGTTCAAATATTTTTCAACATTTTAATTTGTACCCAAATGGACTAACTAGAAACCTGTTAATATGTGAAACCAATTAATCATTTTATTCATATATCAAAGTATGCAGCTGCAAAATAAATATAAGATAAACACATGCAGATTTGTAATACGTTTATTATAACATTTTGAAGCTGAAGCTTTGGAAGTTAAAAATATCTGCAACAAAATAAACTGTTGTAAATTCTTGACCATAGATCAGAAATCAGTTGTTTAAAATGTTTTTATAATGTGATTTTGGAACTAGTTACGTTAAGTAAATAGCAGCAATCTGTTGGTTTGATGATGTTTGATTACTGAGTGCAGTAAAGTGATGACCTGATCAATTTATTTGAAACTCTCGAAGAGCAATATTTATTCAACCGAGTTTACCAAGATCTAATTTAATTTGGAGTAAATGAAGTAAACACAGTTCAACTTCGGTAATTCTGTATTTTCAAGTGCTCAATCGACAAAATGGTGTTAATGTTCGCAATTTGTGTGTAATTAAATTAAATATGTTAATATATGATACGTTATGTAACTATAATACTTATAATATTTAAAATTTCAATTTTACAAAAATGATACAGAAATATACCAACAATAAGGTTGGGATTTTGCAGAGTGAGAGAAAAACAATTATTGTTGGTTTATTAGAAATATTTAAGGAACCAAATTCATTTTTTTTTTTGTAAATATCGGTTATCTGTTATTCTTAAATGTTGTGCTCTGACAATGAAAATAGTTTCTTATTTACATTGAGAAAGCATGGCTTTCGACTATAACAAAAAATTACAATAAAAAATAGCAAAGGAATAGCAAGTGTCTAAAACCGTTTAAGACCATACCTTGTTTGGTATTTCAATATTTCTAATAAATCAAAAATAATCGCTTATTCCCTCCCACTCTGAAAAATTCCAAACTAAAACCTCCCCTTTTCTCACTAAAAATTAGAAATAAGCGTTGGTTTTGCTTGACTGCTGAATTTTTTTTACGGCATGGAGTATTTGGACCATTAGCGATTTCTGTGGATGCAGCAACTGAGACACTCCACCAAGAGATATTTTATTGTTATAGGAACATTGCAATGAGCACCATGATTGTCGTTCTCCTCTTCTCCGCTTAATAGGTGCAGTGGCAGGTTTGTATGTCCAATTCGTAATCTTCTTATAAACACTAGCGACCGTCTGGCAAGTTATTTGTGGTTGTGTCTAGAGAAGTACCAATGGTTGTATTTATCTAAGCGCTGTTTGTTTTTTTTTGCCCTACATGGTTTTCCATTTAATAATTTGTCTTTATTCGTTGTGTTTGTGAGATCTTCTGGATGAATTTTATATCTCGGGACCAGTTTCTCTTGGCCTGGCTTGCTACTTGGTCTGCTTTTTCATTCTCCTGTGTGCCAACGTGACCTGGGGTCTACAAAAAAGTAGCTCGGTGGTATGTTTTCTGGGAGTGGCAGCAATGCCTACCATATGCTGGTAAGTCAACTTGAGGAAGGTCATTGTTTAATTTTGATTATAAACCACCATTGATTAGCCTTTGTGAGTTTTCATATTCACATTTCTATTTAAAATTCTTTGTAAAACCTTCTATGTGGAATTTAATTATTACCTTTCCTTTATTTTCTACATCTGTAAATTAGTACTTTGGTACAAATCAGTATTTTTTTTAATGTGAATTTTCATAACTATTAATGTGTCTATTTCACAATTTATTTTTAAGTTGTGATACTTTGTATATCATGTTTGATTAATAGTTATACACATACAGGTTTTTGTTTCTAATTTAACTTTCTTTATTGCTCTCTCGTTAGATCCATTGGACTTCTTATTGTAACTTTTTTAATACGATTTTCTTTCATTGTAATATAATAAGTACTTACGTCTGTTATTATACCTTACGCAGATATGAAGAGTGTTAAATTTGCTGACAATTTTGCTGAAACCGTAAGTTGCTATTAGAAAGAAACTTGATATGGTGTTATTCATAGAATTGTGATGTCCGTCCGTCTGTCTGTCTTCTGCCCGTCCGACCGCCTGTCGCATTTTTTGTAAGCACGATAAATTAAGAAGGAAAAATGTGATTATATTGAGATCTCCACAAGAAATTAGTTTCAGCTAAGGGGAGAATACTAGAATACTAGATTAGTAAATATAAAAGTTAAAAAAAATACGTCGAGTGTTGCAATTATTGGTAGTATTATACAAAAACAAAAATACTGATAAGTGTACGAGAGTTTTGCTTATCAAGCTAGTATCATCAGGAGATATTTAAAATTACGAATATAGTATCTATACGTAAATAATTACTTTAAAACATTGAGAATACAGCACTGAATAATTATATAAAAATCTAATTTACATCTAGTTTATTTAAAAAATATAACATTTTAAATAGAAATGTTTATTATTAATAATATTGCAATACAGTTCTTTTAGTGAATGCTTCATTTTGAATGCTATTATCTGATAAATTACAGTCAAACGAGTTGATATAAATTTAATCCAGGTTTTGACTTAATTAATTGAGGAAATTTGTATTCACTACGAGAAAATTTCAACAGAAGTGTTTCCTATGATTAACATATAAAATATGCACATAATTATGTCGTTACTACGATGAAGGAATAAAGGGGAATACGAAACTGATTCCTGGAGAGATCACATTAATTACGAAGCGAACGGTTCGACAAAATGCTCCAAAAACCACAACATCTCTGTGTAGTTAAGTAGTAGGATAACTTATTTAAAAGGTCTATTAAACGCTTTGAAGATTTCTGGAGTGTATTATGGATTATTAAAAATGCAGTGAGTTCTGTGTGAAAGTTGTAGCTGTTGGCTAATGCCATTAAAAATTTAAAATGGTTTAGCATAAGGGTTAGTTTCGTTTGTAGTCAGCACTTCACTGTAGTTAATCACTTAAAATATGAATAAGACGAAATATTTAAAATGTATGATGGTTACATGGTGATTAAACTCAAGTCCCAAAGTGCCTTTCCAGAACTCAAGAATTGATTAATCAATCTCATAAAAACACGCATTTAAAAAAAAAAATGTGTTTTAACCGGCTTCCATGCCACCTCAATGACCCACTAAGTCCAGGAAATCTAGATTTGTCCGAGTAAAGGAAACGGGACCCTATAGTTTATACTGGAAACGGAACCACTTCTTGGGGGTAATTCCCTATGAAAAAATTTTTCACTAGATATGCTCAGAGTGCAAGCTATCAATCAATCAATAACAATCATTAGGAATTAAGATACATTTATGCGCATAGCCGGAGCCCAAATCGGTGCCAACCAGACAACCATGACGCGCAGCGGGCGGGGCAGGTCCGGTTCGGCTAGAACAACAATTATCTGGAGTTAGCACTCCTGCCTTGAAGAAGATAAAACGTAATGCTAACAATTTTGTTAATAACAATTCATGGAATTTTTTAAAACTTAAAATTACACTTAAAACTATCACTTGGCAAACGAACTGTTTAAATTTTGATTGGTGATACGGAGAAAAACTAAACAAAAAAAACCGTTTGAGCTAATTGGGGGATTTTGAAAAGCAGACAAAAAGGGACAAAAGAACAAAAAATAACAAGAAGGGACGAATAGAAGAGGAATAGAGAGGGGTTGAGAGTATGCGAAGCTAGGTGGGGAAAAGGAAAAGTTATGGTACAGAAAAGTATGGCTAGGGAAGTTGCCGAAAGATTGACAACGCCTGGTATAGTAAGGGGTGTTTCACGTCGAAAAATGCTGTTTGATTCGGGTTATGTTGCGGGTTAGCGGACTATCGCCTAGTTTGAACTGATAAAATTTTTGCGAGATTTCCTGTGGGGTTATGTAGTGGCAATGTGCATAAAGATTTCTGAGTGAGGTGTATCTATCAGAGTTATGTTCTAATACTATAAATGTACGCATTGTTGCGGCCGAGATGCTGCACCACACCGGCGCTGCGTATGTGATGGCCAGCTTGATTACCATCGTGTACAACAATGTCTTATTCGTCCTAGCCAGGAGCGGATACAGACTCCTGCACATGGAGTAGATCTTACCTACGTATAGTCTCGTTTAAGTGGATGTTTAAGTCAGTCGTTTGTCTAAGTTCACAAACGGATACATAACGCACCTTTTAATTGGAATTTGGCGACTCTCTATTGAAATTGGTGTTAAAATGCGGATCTCAGTGAACTGGCGCGTGATGGGTATAGCCTCCGACTTTTCGGCGTTGATCCAAATCTTCCACTTGTCGTAATACGCCGTGGCACGGGCCATGTGCGCTTACAGCAGCATGTGTGCAAGCTAGATGCACTAACCACTGAGCTACCGACTCTCCTTTAGATGAATTGACTATTTGAATGTCGATAAATCGAGACTTTTTTGGGAAAGTCGGCTTTAAAGGTAAATATTTTTTTTGCATTAAACACATACACACACTTATACTTAGAAAGAAGACTTTAGGATGATGAAACGAAATACTTTTTAATAAGTCTTGGGAAAACGCTGTAATTTTTTTGGGTAATATCTGATTATGGATTCGTATGAGGCGCTAGATTCTGCATCAAACAGCCATGTTTCTTTTAAATATATCGACAAACTATTTCTAGAAGACTAGTGTAAAAGGAAAAAAAAACGAGAATTTTGTAATTTTTTCCTAGTTTCGTCAGATATTAGAAATATTATTTCGCTCACTTAAGTTAGGTGACTAACTTCACTATTTCACTGTCTGATAATGTGATTTTCTTGTTTTTCCACTGAAAATAGGTGTAAAACTGCATTTATTGACACATTAATAACTACACTGTTAGAAAACTTAATATTTATTATTAGAGCATGTAATTTACAGCTCCATGACGTGAAGATCAGGGTTTGCCCTAGGTGATGTGTCAGTGCGTAATCTTCATGCACGCATGATACAATATCATAGCTTATAGTTTTTTTAGCGAGAGAATATTACCCAACTTTTGTAAAGAAACATTTTTCTATTCGAGTAATCGCAACTTTTGATTCCATACATTGGTTTCCTTTCTGTACAATTCTATTAAGTTATTGGTATTTTCAATACACCAAGTTTTCTTGGACATCTACATTTCATTTATTTCAGTTTCTAAATATATATAAACGTATTTACTTACTGTTTTAACATCACACAGCGCGCATCTCAGAACGAAACTGGATTGTGCTTATCCCCATCACAGTTTGTGATCTATCCCCACCAGACGGACAGTAAACAGGAACACATGGAAAACCTTTTCATCTTTCCGATAAACGACGGGACTCGGTGTAATTGTCGAAATCAGTGCACAACGGACTCAATTTATGATTTGTTCTAGCATTCTTTGTAAAAAGTTAACGAACTGTTCGCCGTCAGTCGCTAAAGGAACGAGGTTGTGTTTTGTTCGTTAAAAGTTCGTTTGTTGAAGATCCGCCGTCTAGATATCTGTTATGCTTTTTAAAATCTGCTACCGTTTTAGGGATAAATTTACTTCCAAAAATACGTCTCAGTTGGCAACACTGAATGTTTAACAATTTCCTTGTTTTTCTATTGCTTCGGAAATATTTCATAAGGTGTTTACACATAATATTAAATCTGCACAAAAGCCGCCTCTGGAATGATGATCCTCCATCCCGGCTCTGATTATTATACATATTTATACCGCATTTACTACAGGTATATAAATATAAGCCTAATGACTGCTGTGAACACGACATATAAAATAAACACCACCCTCCCAATGTGCGGACCCTGAGCTAGTCAGACACCAACGGTCCGGGAGCATCGTGGAAATTATTGTTCTTTTGGAAATCACGATTTTTACCTAAGATTTGAACAAACGTTTAAATGTCTTAATGTATTTTAACTGCCTTCCATGTCACCTCAATAACCGTCTTAAATCTATGAGATCTAGATTTATCTGAGTAAAGAAGACAAAGCCCTACAGTTTATAGTGGAATTCGAACCACTTGTTAAGAAAAAATTACTATGAAATTTTATCTCTGTGTGGGGCTCGAACGAAAAGTAGACTATTCCATATATGTCTCAGCAATGAGGATTGATTTTCAATCACCGAAGGCCGAAGTTGAATATATTTGCCAACGATTTCTATTACATTCAAATTTTCAATATTTCCTGCTGTGATTCCAAATTCCTTGGAACAGTTTGCCTTCTCTGATAAACTGACTTTAATATAGCCTCCCATCATTATTTACGTTTTGTGCGCTTAAATTGATGCGTGCTACAAGCTTTCGGCATTGCCATTATTTAGAATTAAAAAAAAAATTAGTTTCACAATTTTGTTTGTACATCCTTACCATCTCTTAATTTTTTTTTTAAATCTTTCTCTCTCATAACTTTTGCTTTCTGTGGTTTATATTGCTTGGTTTGGCTTCAGGAACGTGATTAAGTTGGTGTAATTTTTTCGAATAGATATCGTTAATAATTATATAATCATTATTCCACACTAAGAAATATATCTGTGTAGATTTCCATATAAAATAAGCCCATAATAATTCTTCGTTGATATTTTCACTTTATTCTTATCGATCGAGACGGGCATAGGTAATCTCATATTTCTCTTTTAACTTCGTAGGTACCTAACAATGAAGAGATATTGTAGCCTCTTCGATATCAAATGGATTTAAGTCAAAATCGTTTACTTTCACTGTCTTTCACAATTTTCAATAAAAATTCGATACTTTGTTTACAGTATTGCGGCTTGTATTCAACTTTATTTCATGCCATAGTAATGCAGTAAAATTCTCTGATGAAAAGCGATAAAATCATTTTAAAATTTCCAACTTAATATACAGGTTGTTCATTTTATCGGGTCACTCGGAGTTCTCTTGCTTAATATTAGTTTTGCAAAAAATAATGTTTTTATAAAAAATTTGACGATTTTTGGGAATTACAGTCCACGACCTACTTTAAGAGTTATGATGGAAAATCTTGAAAATGCGGAATATGACTAAGTCAGATATCTTCATTGCTTGAAGAGATACGAAAAAACTTCCGCATTTCCAAGATTTTCCATCATAACTCTTAAACTAGGCCAAGGATTTTAAATGTCTATAAACAATTTTGTAGCTTATAAAAACCGGCATAATCTTTGTAAAAAACGGTTTTTTGCACGATTGATATTAAGCGAGATATCCACGATGGTCCTGATAAAATGGACAGCCTGAGGACAATCTATAAACATAGTTTAAAGAGTGTATTACAAATGTAAAGAATATGCCTTGGTTTCATTAATTTATATTATCACATTATAGTATGTCTGACGATAGTATAATAAACCGAAACGTTAGAAGAAAAACATTGTTTTATTTGAATGACCGTAATAAAAACAAGATTTAATGAAATTATATACAGTGTGTCTCACTTAAGAGTGTAGCAGCGTAATAATTCTTTTGTTTCTTTCTGATTTAAATCAAACTGATCTCAAAAAGATAGAGGTCACCAATTTAAAACCACAAAATCACTATCCATCTTTAAATGCAAGGCCATCTGCGATGCTTAATTATATGAAAGAAATCAAAAATTCGTAGGAGGCATTTTTTAATCAAAAAAATGTTATTATTCAAAAACCCTAAATCAGAAGTTTAGTTAAATTCTAAAAAAAATGGAGTCTTGATGAAAAAAAATCCAGTCCCAAATTTCTCGTTTTGATAAGCGTACTCTGACTCCTTTTTTTACAGAAAGACAATTTTGTAAATGTCAGATTAGTTGTCAAGTAAATCTATTGGCATTCTATCTGATTTTTCGTATTCTATCATAATTTATTTCAATTAACATGCTTACAACTGCGGAAAAAGTGGAAATTGTTAGATTAGTTGGTGATAATCCTCGTACAGTGAGGAAAGCTGCTACAGAATTTAACAAGCTAAAAACGTACTCTTCGCCTGTTCACTGAACTTTTTATATAATTGTTACACATTCTATAGGATACTCTTCGCAGTTTTTTGTAAATAATGTTAGTTTTAGACATTTCTAATTTTATGGTACGAACTTAGTTGGTAAAAGACTCAGTGTACAATAAACTAAAAATAAAAAAATTATACCATACCCCATTTGGGTTTCGATTCAAAAGCGTAAGAACTACTCCACCACTTAACACGTAAAAAAACGTAAATTTTTACATTATAAGAGACGAGCTAAAATTATATTTCCACGGTTGTATATTACATTTTAAAACGTATATTTGTAAAATATAAAAATATTTAAATATTAAAATGAAATATCATTTCACCAGATTTCTATTCAATTACAAAAACATAAAAAACAAAAAAAAATGTTTTCAAATTTAAATCATTAATAACATTTTTATTTACTGATCGATTTTGTTCAAAAACAACTGAGTTCTTCTAGCTAACTTACTGTCCAAATTTCAGTACAATCGGATTTTTCTTTCTTGAGTTATCGTGCTTACAAGAAACGTGACGGACGGACGGGACAGACGGACATTTTGAAAGTTGTTCAAAATTCGTTCACTAACAATGATATGAAATTTTTTTCTCTACGAGCGATATTTACGATTTTAGAAATGTGCCGATCAAATACAATATACTCCTCGTTTTTGCGAAGAATATAATAACACAGCCCCGCAAAAAAAAAGTTCAGACCAGCGAACCAGACCCATGTATTTTCGGTCGCTGAATCCGAATCCGAGGTCAAAAAAATCTTTAGCTAGAGCCAAAAAACACCCCTGGACTGGGGTAAAAAGAATATTAAGCTACGAGAATAGTTGTTACATCCTAATCGATCGAATTATACAAATTAAGGTTAAACAGCAGCTTACATACAATAGATATGAAACACACCCCCAGTGAGGGGCGAGCCCCCATTTATAAAAATCGATCCAAAACAATAATGACTGCTGAAAAAGCTCAAAATGTTTAAATTTTGTTAAAGTGATAAAAAACTGCATCAGGTCCGACGTAATCTTCATAAGCTGCTCCTATAGGGTTGAGAACAACCACCCTTAAGTTTAAAGGACACAAAACAAGAGAACACGTAAAATCCAACAGGATTTCTATTTTGCGTAGTACTCTAAAATAGAACTAGAAACTTACGTACCATCAACGTCCTACAATGTCAACCCTCAGATGGTGTTGAAAACTACCCCCTATGAAAGATTTATCCATAAAAAGTTACAGTGACTTCTGTAAAAATTCGAAACACCTGCGTTGTGTGGAAGTGAGACTATGTTCGACGCTGTGCTTGAAAACCACCCCCACGGGGTTGCGAGATGCCATCCCTATATCCGTAGGATGCTGGAAAAACAGAGAGAATCTAACCGGATTTACATTTTTATGGATGCTATGATTAGGAAAAATCGTGATGCACACTTCCAGCGTCCTACGGATATGGGGGTAGCATCTCGCAACTCCATGGGGGTGGTTTTCAAGCACAGCGTCGAACATAGTCTAGTTTCTTCTCACTTCCACACAACGCAAGTGTTTCGAATTTTTATAGAAGTCACTGTAACTTTTTATAGATGAATCTGACATAGGGAGTAGTTTTCACACCATCTGAGGGTTGACACTGTAGGACGTTGATGGTACGTAAGTTTCTAGTTCTATTTTAGAGTACTACGCAAAATAGAAATCTTGTTGGATATTACATTTTCTCTTGTTTTGTGTCCTTTAAACTTAAGGGTAGTTGTTCTCAACCCTATAGGGGCAGTTTATGAAGATTACGTCAGATCTGATGCAGTTTCTTATCACTTTAACAAAACTTAGACATTTCGAGCTTTTTCAGCAGTCATTACTGTTTTGGATCGATTTTTTTGTAAATGGGGGTTAGTTTTCGCCCCTCACTGGGGATGTGTTTCATATCTATTGTATGTATGCTGCTGTTTAACCTTAATTTGTATAATTTGATTTGTTTTTTGGCTCTAGCTAAAGATTTTGGGGATGTACGAATTTTTTTGACCTCGGATTCGGATTCAGCGACCGAAAATACATAGGGATACATGTGTCTGGTTCGCTGGTCTGTACTTTTTTTTTTGTGGGGCTGTGTAATCGGCATCCAGATCGACCCAATAGACTATGCAAAAGTTTGGCGAATTAATAAGTTATTCAATAGAACTGGCAAAGTGTGCAACAAACAAGAACAACGTGTGAGGGATCATGTTAGAGATGCAGAAATTCTTCAGTTTGTGAGAGAAAATCCAAGGTGTAGCCTAAGGAGAATGTCCACAATTTTAAATATACTCAAGGAAACAATTTGGCGATGCTTCCATTGAAATAAGTTACGTCCCTTCAAGCCTGTTTTCTTACACACATTAGAAGAAGGAGACGAAGAAAGGCGGCTGGAATATTGCTTCTGGTGTCAGGGAGAGTTTTCGAACAATCCTAATTTCTTTTTAAATATTTTATTCTCAGATCAAGCGACATTTACAACTAATGGCACAGTTAACTCTCAAAATACTAGAAATTGGTTCGTTGAAAACTCTCATTGGGTTGTAAACTGTCGACGCCAATATTCAGAAAAGGTGTGGTATATTGAATGAACCAATAATTGGGCCATATTTCTTTGAGGAAAATTTGAATGCGTTCCGTTTTCTAATTTTTTTGCAAACTGAAATTTCCATCAAAATTGAAAACTTGCCAATTATTGCATACATCAATGTGATATTTCAACTTGATGGAGCCCCAATCCTCAATGCAGTGGTAGTACGAAATTGGCTAAACGACAACTTTCCTCGGAGGTGGATTTTATTAACTGGCCTCCGAGGTCATCTGACCTCACGCCCTTGGACTTTTCTTATTGGGATTTCTAAAGAATGAAGTCTACAAAACGCAGCCATTAAGACTATAAATGGATTAGGCAAGCTTGCGCTGAAATTACGCCTTCGAAAGTTATGAACAAGAACAGAGGCGAATTGAGGCATGTATTAGGGCTGATGGAGGTTTGATAAAATATAATATTTAATTCTTTTGGTTGTATTTATTATTCATTTATTATTATGTAAATTGTGTTTCAAAAAAATAAATTTAGAAATAATTTTTATTAAAATGCCTAAAATAATTTTGTTAATCAAAACTTCATTTTTTTTTTAATTTAACTAAACTTCGGATTCAAGATTTTTGAATGAAGTTTTGTTAATAAAATTTTTTTACTAAAAAATGCATAATGCCTACTATGATTTTTTTATTTTTTTTTATATAATTTAGCATCGTAGATAGCCTTGCATTTAAAGATGCAAAGTGATTTTGTGGTCTTAAATAGACCTTGGTTACCTGTATCCTTTGAGATCAGTTTGATTTAAATCGGACAAAAAACAAAAGAATTATTACGTTGTTACACTTTTAAGTGAGACACACTGTATATAGAATAGTTAAGAAATTGTCAATAATTCATACCTAATTTGAAATGAGCTTTTTAGATTTGTTAGAATGCTCGTAGAAAAAATATTGTGTGAAGCACATAAGAAAAATAGATGATTTCACTTTTATGATTAAACATCGATTAAAGCCATGTTATTCATTCACGTTAAATAATCTGTTATCTACATAATGGCGTATACAACAAGCTATTTTTTGTGAAAGGAAATATTGCATATTTATTAATAATAAACGTTTACAAAAATGTCAAATTGTGAAATCATATTGAGATCGTCATTTAAAATACGACATTAACTTGTAAACATAAAAAAGAATATTTATAAAGATGTTTAAAAGATTTCAAAGGTGTGATATATTTGGGCACAGTATCTACACTGAGTTCGGTCTCCAGCTCCGATATAGGCAATGTCAGTAAGTAATACATATTGTCTACGTTTGATCCTGGTCAGTCCTGGCTTTGAATTGGGAGGTTGTCTTCTATGAGTGATGTTTTATGTTTTACTTATTTATATATACTCTTACGTAGGCTGTGCATAGAATATTATGTACGAAAAAATATATACGTCCCTTGTGTATTAGCATTTCCATATGCAGATACAACACGGAATGCGATTATCTTCCTTTCGGATATTACTCTTTTTGAATAATTGATTGTTGGCATATATTTTCATTTATTATTTATATAGTTTATTTTTGGAGTTTTTCTTGAGAGGCATTGAAGGAATATATTTTGTCTTAAGATTAATATGATTACTTTTTATGTATATGTACACATGTCCTAATATTTTTGCAAATCATTAGGAAATATCCAACAAATATTTAAAATTTTGGAAGGTGGGGAACTAGCAATACTTTTTACTCAAAGTTTTTATACAGTACGGGAGCCAACGACACTCTTTTTGGAAAAATCAAAAAAGTCCTGCCAGGTGTTGCCTTGGTGGTGCGCTTGCAGGAGTCGAAAAAAGAGTGTCGCCGGCTCCCGTACTATACCGGGTGTAACAGGATCATGGTACACCCCCTTTTTCCCTTTAGTTTTGAAGACAATTGACTGAAATTTAGGATATCTTATATACATCGTAAGCGGCACTTTTTAACATAAGTGTGATTTTTTTGTCACTTCCGGTTTCGCCAGAAGTGACACTAACTTTCGATTTTTAAATGGGACACCCTGTATATTATTACATTTTTGAATTTCGCATAATTTTCTGAATCGAACGATATCAAATAAGTGACATTTCAAACGTCAACATTTTTTATAATATAATTTTACTTCCACATCCAGTGGAAGTATAGCAACAAGAAAATTTTAAAAAATTTTTATTGTTCAAATAGGCTTGAAATGTTACGAAACGTCGAGATTTGAAGTGACCAAAAAAAAAATTTCTGTCTGTCGGTCTGTCTGTCTGTAACTTTTTTGTGCGCACGTTTACTCTGGAACCGTTTGAGATATTGACTTGAAATTTGGTACACATATGTACTTTAACAAGATCTAGAACTAGATTGTATTTTTATCTTGTTCCGTCGAAGGGTTGGGGGGTAAATTGGGGTAAATTTGATGAAAATAGGTAAATCAAGCAGCTAAGAGTGCATAAAATTGGTATTTAGTATATACAAGAGAAGCTAAGGTCTTAAAAAAATATTGGCATTAGCCACCCCCATTACCATAAGGGGATGAAAAAAATTTTGATTTAGTGTGTGTACAAGAACCAGAAACCTCAAAATGTTTTTTTACTTCATCCACCCCCTCTCACTACCCCCACCCCGCTACCGATGTGGGGTATCGTTTTATGGGTTTTTGGGGTAGAGGATTTCAAATATTATATTATTAAAGTTCCATAAATAATTATTTCCACATACAAAATTTTTTCGTTGTGAGTGACTTGGATAAAAAATCTGGATGTGGAAGTAGTGTATAGCGACTATAGCGACTCACTCACTGGAAATCGAGAAGTTCCAGTGAGTGAGTCGCTATAGTCGCTATATACGACTCACTCACTGGAACTTCTCGATTTCCAGTGAGTGAGTCGCTATATAGTGATTCATTGGGCAGCGGTTTTTAGTATAGCGACTCACTCACTGGAACTTCTCGATTTCCAGTGAGTGAGTCGCTATATAGTGATTCATTGGGCAGCGGTTTTTAGTTTTCCATTTAAGTGTGCTATGATGGTTCCGATTTATTCTAGATGACCTGTGCTGTCTAATGCCAGAAATCCCATCAAAAATACTAAATTACGTGATTTATGAGCAAGATAATTAGAAAAAAATTGTAATTCCTTATTTTCTTTTAGCTGTAACATTGTTTGTATTTATCGCACATTTCAATACGACATATGAATAAATTCCTTATTCATAGTACTAATAAATGGTACTACGGTACCAATATGGTTCCATTTGAAAAAATTGAATTTTGTCCCAAAAACCATTTTGATGAACTTTTTTGCTCATAAATCACGTAATTTAGTATTTTTGACGGGATTTCGATTTTTCGGGTCATCTAGAATAAATCGGAATCATTATAACACACTTAAATGGAAAGCTAAAAATTAGGTATATTATAAAAAATATCGACGTTTGAAATGTCACTTATTTGATATCGTTGGGTTTAAAAAATTATGCAGAGTTCAAAAATTCAATAATATACAGGGTGTTCCATTTAAAAATCGAAAGTTAGTGTCACTTCCGGCGAAACCGGAAGTGAAAAAAAATCGCTTGTATGTCAAAAAGTGCCGCTTATTATGTATATAGGATATCCCAAATTTCAATCAATTATCTTCAAAACTAAAGGAGAAAAGAGGGTGATGATCCTGTTACACCCGGTATAAAAACTTTAAGTAAAAGATATTGCCATTTTTTCACCTTCCAAAATTTTAAATATTTGTTATATTTAAAATTTTGGAAGGTAGTAAGTATAATGTTAACAATTCCCTGTGAAGGGATTTATTCTTAACGCAACATCCAATTTAATACTCAGTTTTTATTACACGCCGTCTCTAATACACCAATATACTCGTAATGCCGTAAATCTATCCCAAGAGCCCACGCAACAGAGCATCTTAGATACTAACTAGGCAAATGTTAAACAATGTACCAGTTTTAACACGCTTGGCAAATTCCTTGGTGTAGTTTTAAAGCTTATCTTGTAGTCTGATTAAGCTATGAGCCACCTAAAGAGAAATGTAAAATTAGAATTCTTATAAATTCTGATGTACAGTACTTAACCAATCACACACAACAGAAATATGAGTGACAGGACATCAACTTAAATTTTAGAGGCCGGAACATACGATTTGGGTAAAGTGACGTGACATTAATAGTGGACAGAAAATACAGTGTCTAATTTTGTTACAGATAGTTTTTATTGCAATTAGGTTTTTGTCTAATTTTACAAATAATGCCAGCAAATAAAAGCTAGAATAAATGATATAATAATATTATTCTTGCTACATGATTATGTTTTAATAGTCTAGAAGCTCTATTTGTTCCTTAGAATTGAGAAAGAGATTTTTAATTTTGGATATTCTTGGGTTAATAATATATATTTATCTGATACATATAACGATATCCCACATCGGTAGTGGGGTGGGGATGGTGATAGGGAGGTGGTAGTGGGGGTGGATGAAGTAAAAAAATATTTTGAGATTTTTGGTTCCTGTACACACTAAACCACATTTTTTTTCATTCCCTTTAATAATGGGGTGGGGGATGATAATGGGGGTGGTTAATGTCAAAAAATTTTTGAGACCTTAGCTTCTCATGTATATACCAAATGCCAATTTTATGGACACTTACCTGCTTAATTTACCTATTTACCCCCCCATTTACCCCAATTTACTCCCCAACTCTTCGACGGAATAAGATGAAAATATAATCTAGTTCCAGATCCAGTTAAAGTACATCATGTGCCAAATTTCAAGTAAATATCTTCAACGGTTCCAGAGTAATCGTGCGCATAAAAAAGTTACAGACAGGCCGATAGAAAAACAGAAAGCTTTTTTCGCTCAAACTTAAAATCTCCACGTTTCATGACATTCTAAGCCTGTTTAAACAATAAAAATTGTCAAAAATTTTTTTGTCGTTACTATACTTCCACTGGATGTGGAAGTAAAATAACTAAATAACAATAACAAAATTTAATGTAAAGACAAAAGATATGGTAGAGCAATTGATAAATCGGGGTGTGGACAAATAAAACTGTGCTTGGATTACGTTTACAAAAATCAAACAGAATGAAAAATACACAGAGAGACAGACAGATTTATCACATACTAAAAAAGGTAAATAGATACGATAACTTACAAAGATAAATCCATACTTATTGGCAGAGGGCCACAATATATAAAAACTACTGTAAATACTTCGAAAAGATAGATAACTCAATTATTAGTTGATTAGTTGACCAACAGAGTTATTACTAAATGAAAGGATTAAATGACATTTTACAAATAAACAAATTTTGATATTTTATATCATAAGTGGAACTCTAAACGTAAATAAAGGTAATAACATAATCGATTAAATACATAGTAGTATTTTAAGCTACAAGATACATACAAAAACGAAATGTCGTTTGTACAGACAGTTATTTAGAGGTACCAAAAAATTTATTAACAGTTTTTAAGTGATGAGACGAAGGCACTCGCGAAAACAAATCTATTTATCTGTCAAACAACGAATGGACACGGAAGTTACAAATTCCACAAAGAAGTGGAATTTAACGGAACCGCACAAAACGTACGATGAAAATTCTGGACCCTGGTAGATCAACCAGAGGCAGGAATGAATCGAAGGTACTGCGAGTCAACAATAGACACATTGAAGAAAGATGAGGGTTTTATACTTACAATAAAGTAACTGAAACGTGATGTATACATTTAGGACAAAAACAGCAACACATTCATAGCTTGGTATCAGTGACAACTCCGCCAAGATACATTTACCAATCATAGGTAAACTAATTAAAATGCACTTCAAGCAGCTACATGGCACTAACAAATTGTACTGTTTCACATAACAAAAGCTAGTGTTGAATTTCTCACTATTATTTGATAAAATTCATCATTATAGTTAAATTACAATGCTAATAAATAGTTAAGTGGCTCAAATTCCAGCCACAATTTTGACGACCTCCAGGCTTACAGCCCTTATGGAGAGCCTCTATATAGGACAACAATTTGGGTTTTATATGCTCCTCAACTATTTTTGGAGAGCTGTATCCATGGCAACTAGGCATTATGTCAAATTTGTACTTGCCGATTGGAGGAACAGTTTCCATGCGGCTGTTTTTTCCGCGTATTTTATGGAATGTCTTTATTATTTACCGCGATAATCTAGAATGTTTACAAGGTCGCCTTAAAAGAAATACAAGGTTCCGACAAGGCCGGCGTTAAAATTTTTTTTAATAAAAAATGACAAAATAGGTAATTTTTGTAGTAAAGATATAAAAAACGTAATTTAACGGATTTTAATAGAAATTTACGAATTCTTAAAAAGTATACCGTTACATCGGCTATATTAGTTATAGTACATGGTTTTTGTATTAGATATTTGCAGAAAATTGAGTTTTTCCAAAAAAGTGATTTTCAAACACTTCTAGCAAAAACTCTGTAACAGTATGACTAAAGAAACTATATTAACTTTTTTAGTATACATATACATGAGCGGGGGTCCTACAGCCTCTGCCTCATCCCGCATTTCGATCGCCATCTTTCTCTGTTTCTCCATTCTTCCTCGTCCATAGCTGTATCTCTCATTATCTTTCTTACTCCATTCATCTAGGTCAATGCTGGTCTTCCTCTCTTTCTTCTATTTGTTGGGACATACTCCATAGCTTTTTTGGCCATCTTCCATCCTCATTACATGTCTATAGCATAGAAGTTGTCTTGTTTCTATCCTGTCTATAGTCGTGTATGTTCTTTTTACGCGCCTTCTAATTTCTTGATTTGGTATATGTTCCGTCCTGGACACTCTAGCTGCTCTCCTGAGATAATCCATTCCTATTGTCTCCACTTTTTTCACATTTCTGTCCGTTAATTTCCAGCACTCTGATCCATATGTCAATATGGGTTCTACTATTGCTCTGTAGATTGTCATTTTGGTGTTTATTTTAAGGTGATTCGACCAAAGCAACGAGTTGAAAATTCGTACACATTTCTGACCTTGTTGAATCCTATACCTAATATCACCATTGGATGTTCTTTCGTTTGATATCATGCTCCCTAGGTATTTATACTCTTCACATTTTTTAAATTTTCTTAATTGTAGATCAGGGTCTTCCTGCCCCTCTCCTATGTGTAGGTATTCTGTTTTTCTCGTGTTCATACTCATACCCCACTTTTTATACTCTTCTATAAGTTTTCTTAGCATGTAATCAATGTCTTCTTCGCAGATGGCAATGATTACTTGATCATCAGCAAAGAAGAGAGTTGTTAAGCAGTTATTCCCAATATCAATTCCCATTCCTGAACATTTCTTCCTCCATTTTTCCAAAGCCTCTTGGATAAATATCTTAAACAAGGTGGGTGGCAGACAGCATCCTTGTTTATGGCCCTTTGTAACCTTAACTGGTTTAGATATTCTATTTTCAAGCTTCACGACGCTTTCTGGGTTCTTATATATGTTCCAAATTGCATGAATGTATGTTTTGCTAAGGCCAATCTTCGCCAATACCTCGAAAAGCTTTGTCAAGGGCACTGTATCGTAGGCTTTTCCAAGATCTATAAATACGAGATGCGTAGGTTGATTTCGAGCTTTCCGTTTTTCTATTATTTGCTGGAGGGTGAATATATTATCCAAACATGACCTTCCTGCACGGAAACCGCTTTGCTCCTCTAAATATTCATATTCCGATTCAATTCTATTCATAAGAATCCTGCCATACAACCTCCCCATTGGACTAGTACACTTATCCCTCTATAATTACCACAAACTTTTTTGTTTCCTTTCTTATAAATTAAACATAAACACACCACAGATAGTAGACAACCCCCAAATCCAAAGCCAAGGCTGTCCGGAAGGGAGTTACACATTCGGAAAAACGCAGACATACATCCACACCCACCGGTGTTGTCAATACCGGGGCTGGGGGTCGAACCCAGAGCGCGGTAGCGAGTCGATCAGCATATTCGCCACTCAATACGCCTTAACCGATTGAGCTACCGTGCCGATTGAACTGATACATGCTAAATTCCAGTCGGCTTTTCCTCTAATCAAATAGGCGTTAAAAAGTTCTGCTAGAATTTCCAACAGAATATCTAGCCCATGTTTTATTAGTTCAATAGGAATGTTTCCCGGTCCCGGAGCTTTGCCATTTTTCATGTCTTTTAAATGTTTTTTTAATTCCAGTTATATTTATTTCTTCTGCCTCCGTGTTTTCATCTGCTTCGATCTCGTCTAATATTTCTTTAAATTGTTCTATATTTTCCGTCAATAATGTCCTATAATGTTCTTGCCATTCTTCTTCTCGTATCAAGTTTATATTTCCTGTCTCTCTTCTGTCTTTCCTTAAATTTTTTATGGCTTTCCATGCCTGTGTTATTCTAGTTCTACCTAAACATCTCTCGATCTCTTCACACTTTTCCCCCCACATTTCGTTCTTCCTCTTCGCCAGCATCTTTTTTACTTCTCTATTGTATCGTGCATATACCTTTTTGTCTTCCGGGTTCTTGGTGCGCAACCAGATTTGGTAAGCTTTCTTTCTTCTGACCACCACTCCGGGTTTTGTTTTTGGCCCGTCTCTTGATATCCTAAAGCTTCTTTGGGTGCTTGATGTATGCATTCTTTAACTAGTTGATATTTATTTTCTGTGTCTACTTCTTCGTGTATTCTTCTTTGAAGCTTCGTGGCCAACCTCAATTTATATAGAAACTGTGTAGATTCTTGTTTGAGGCTTTTTAAATTATATTTTTCAGTTTCTAGTTCTTTATATTCCCTGTTGTTGCTTCCTTCTCTGTTTATACCATCGGGTTTTCTGTAATTAACGATTACTTTTGCTATCACCAAGTAATGATCTGACCCACATTCTGAACCACGAAAACGATAACTTTTTTAGTACGTCTTAAAAACATTTTTTAGATAAAATCTTGTTTTTATTCCCATAATTTTATATCTGATTCAAGTGAACATAGGCGCAGTAATTAATTTATCAAAAAAATATTGATTTCTTTCGATCATCAATTATATTTCATAAAAATAATATGATTGATTGATTTATTACTTATTTTAAAATCTACAAGAAAGTTTAAATGAACTTCTTTGTCAGAGTGCAATTCAAAGAAATAATATTGCAATTTTGACGTTCATAAAAACGTACTTTTGTAACAACAAATAGCCATAACTTGATACAATTATTAGTATTTAAGATATTTGAAAAAAAAAAACGGTTTTTAACCCTTTCCCTTTGACATTAAAAATTTAGGCGGCAGCCAATTTTGGTCAACTTTTTTTTTAATGTTTATAATTCTAAACAATCGTTTATAATTCTAAACACTCGTTTATAGGTAATTCTAAACAATCGTTTTCTGCAGTCAGTCGTGTTGATTTCCTAGTCAAAATCTTAGTACATTCCTCCATTGGTATGGTTAAGAAAATAAACTTTGGATGGAAGACAACAAATTTATTACTAATTTGATATTTTATTTAGGTCGCAACATCAATTACACAACAATATTTAGTTTGCCTCTAGAGCTTTACAATTAGCCTTCTTAATTAATATTAATTAATGCTAATTAATATTAAAATTAATATTCCCTACGCCACCTTCGAAATGATTGCCTGAAGGCCATATAATTACTGAGTCAGGCGGAAAAACAGATAGCGAATAAAAAGTATTTCCTTTTTACTGGATATCCTCGTTAATAACCAATATCGATTAATAATTTATTTTAGGAATCTCGTATAATGCTTCCTACAAATTAATAATGTATTGTTTATTATTACGTAAAAGTTGATTATATTTGATATAGGTAGGCGATAGCTATTTGAAAATGAGTATTTTGAAACTGTCTACGCATACAATTAATCATGCTTTGAACAAACAAATTTTACAAAGTGCGAGTCTGCTCTTGTTTGTGGCAACTCATGGTGGCAAAATCAATACCTTCTATGAAAACAGAACGGTTACATGGGATTGAAACGTTTATTAATTATGCATGATATCTTATCAGGAATCAGGAGAATTAACGGTAACAACATAAACCATAAACTAAGTAAACATGTAGATTTTAGAAATAGATGCATATTATTGTGTTAGTTTATCCAATATTGCAGATATTGCACAATCAGTTCAAACATATACCAAAAGGGCTTTGATAATAATACTACAGCCTGGGATCTTTGTAGGAAATCGGAACTAGATTTTGATCCTTAATTTGAGTGTCCATAAAAGATTCTGAGTTTGTAAAGTCCAACTCGAACGGAAACAAAAACTTTCTTTGGAAAATATGCAAAAAATCGCAATATTTTGCGTTCGATCTGCGTTAAAAGTAGATTTAAAAAAATCTGATATTCTGCGTAATACAAATAAAATAATATTCTGGTCCCCTATAATATGAAAAAAATAAATAAAACTCATATTTCTGGCCCGAAAATTGCGTTTTTCAAATTTCTTGCAACACCGTTGTCTCTAATGATCAAGTGATTTAAAGTTGAGTTAAGGCACATTCTATGAATTAAAAAAACAACATTGTTAACTATTGGTAGTAATGAGCTATGATTTCTCAAAGAAGAGTATTTTCGACAATTTTTAGTCTTGTTTCACAGGATTACTATAGCTCAAAAATAACTCTTTGTAATTGCATGCGATGTAAATACGAATTGAGTTAAAATCAAAGAGAATAATATTCAGTGCTTTAATAAATGATACGAATTGTATTCCTAAGAATAGTTCACCAATATTTGTTATAAATAACAGTGGACTAAGGACTGCTCCTTGTGGTAAGCCATATTTTATTGTCTTGAAGTGGCTAGTTGAGCCATTTATCCTGACGTACTGTTTTCGACCTGCCATATAGCCTGCCTTCTTAGAGTCTAACCTCTAATACCAAAATTTTAGTAAAGCATCATGTTTGATTTATTTCTTTGAAAACCATATTGATGTTCTGAGATGAGGTTATTTGGTTATGTATTTATCTAGTCTAGCTTTATTTTTCCAAAATATTCGTAAAACACGTAGTGAGTGATACTGGTCTGTAATTAGAAGCAAGTAATTTATCCCCATTTTTAGAAATAGCTGTTATTGTCGATGCCTTAAAAGTGGATGGATATTCACCAGATTCAGTTATTTTATTTATAATGTAACTCAGTGGAGTTTGTATGTATTTTGACAGTGGCTCAATATTCTCTGCCTTTATGTTATCGGTACCGTGAGATATTTTTTCAATTTCATCTACGTCTGTTGGTTTTAAATATATAGAGTTTGTAATAGTATCATTTTTGACATTGTGATTTTGTTGTATTATTTTACTTGGTAGTGACTCCTCAATTTCCGAGCATGTTTTGTTAAAAATATTAGTCATTTCTTTATTGTCATGTACTAAATTTCCAGATTCATGCTTTATTTCAGTGGTACTAGATTTTATAATATTTTTACTTGTTATTTCGTTCAATTTTATCATAATTTATTTTTCGAGCTAAGTTGCTAAAAGCAACATAATTTGTGTAAATTGACAATCTACTATGAAGGATTTAGTCAGATAATAAACCGTTAATTTATACTCTTCATATTACTAGGCGACCACTCTTTCTCTATGAAATTCTAAACACTAGTCATTTCACAAATACGATCACTGAGTGTTGATGCTGATAAAAATTGCTCTTGCTGCTTCGCTTTAGTGCAATGGTCACAAAAATGGGGTTTCTTTGTCTACCATGCTAATGAACAAAATAATCACTTTAATTTATTACTTTTTATTTAAACGTGAGAATTAAATTCTTTTTATCATGTTGCTATAATCGTTCACTATTTACGTCTCAATTTAAAATTCATTGCATTTTACAGCTCTCGACACGTCACGCATATACACTAAAGCTTCAATTTGTACAATGTACAATGGTCGACTGTAGGTTTATCCCGTTTATCCTTTTATTATCTCTCCTGGCCGATAAATTTCCTCTAATTTATTTCATCAGTCTTTGTTTGAAAAGGCTTTTAAATTTTCCTTTAACGAGCCACATTTTGCGGAAAATTCAATTAGTTGTATCGAGACGACTCTTTCAATTCTCCTAAAATAATGCCTTCCGGAATACTTACCTTTTAAAAGTTATAAAAACAATTTACTAAGTAGCTATAAAGTTGGTTCATGGAAAATTGGATTTCAGTAAAATATTACACCCAAAATTATGGCAAAGTTAATGTTATTTACGGAGTTTCTAAGAAATTTCATAACTAAATAAAAATTAGTGGATGAATATCGGAATTCGTTATTTTTTAATATTATTGTTTCAGAATAGATTATTTGAATATTTGTTAATATTTTGCTTCGAATGTAAAACTTGAAAATGTTTGCAAATGCTTTTAACCGTCTTCCAATCTTAAGTCTAGGGGCCCTAAATTCGTCTGAGTGATGAAGAAGGTGTCCTACAGTTTATATTCGAATTCGAACCATCTTTTGAGGGCAATTTACAGTGAAAAATTCTTTCGTCACATGTCAGGCAAAAACTTTCCCGAAATAATATTAATTCCTGGAGGTTAATAAGTAAAAATTTACAACTGTCGAGTACATACGTATTACAGAACAAAATTAAATTCGTAAAATAAATAAAAACTTATCTTAGTCATCCGTGGGAATAACAAAAAAGAAACGTGGCTAAATAAGATACAGTACAGTTGAATTGATTATTATTTATGGTGACAACATTTCACTAGAAATTTTATTGTTGACTCTTATGTATTATGACCTCCTGATTACGAAAAAAATATTTGCACCAAAAAATTTCTGATATATAGGTCAATCCGCCATCTTGGAAAAAAAATAGAAAACACTAAGAATGGCCAGAAAATTAAAATTTAATATCTTTTCGATAAATAGGAGTAATTTCAACAAAGTTGGCAAAAATAACCGAACCCGGAAGCTGTAAGTCAAATAGAACGGTCAAAATGAAATTTTTTTAATTCTTAATAGTAGTATTAAGGAGGCATTGTACATCATTTTTATTTTTTGACTGTAGGTTCTTTTAGGTACTTTAAAATACATTTTCTTTTTCGCCCAATTTTTATTTATAATATCACAAGAGCTTAAATTATTTCCGAAAATTTTCTTGAGGGCACGAATATTTTGAAAATTATCCCGCGAAGCGACGAGGGATAATTTTCTTAAAATATTCGTGCCCGAAAGAAAATTTCCCGGAATAATTTAAGCTTGCGTGGTATTCGGTAAGAAAATTTCACCCCACTTAACACCATAATTTGGAAAAAAATTATTAATCCAACCTGACATTTTAAATTAATTTCACTGTTTGTCAAGTTGGCCAGGGTATTGTTGTTTTTGACATATTATGTTGATTTGTCATTTTTGTTTAACCGGTTCTGTCACAAAGCTTAATAATTACTAGTTTAAAAGGTCTGTCGTTGAGTTTAATAAGTGTATAGCGAAATGTCGCGATTTGGTAAAGAAAATCAACAAGTAATTAGACAATAAATTCAAAATATAACACCAGATAACACCCGAAAATCAAAATCAAGTGTATGGAAACAGTTTGTTGAATTTTGTGAAGAAAAGTTGTATAATATTCATGAGTGTATGAGTGTAGTACAGGTGGCTACTATACTGGAGGACTACGCATTTAATATGAGAAAGAAAAATTTTGAAGATTATAAGGAAAGTGTGGTCAAAGTGATGTGGAACTCTACTCTACTGCTAAGCAGTTACAAGAAATTTATTAAAAATATAAAATAAAATTTAATAATAAAATAAAATTTAATCCGTTTTCTGATGTGGAATTTGCGACCGCCAGAGCTGCACGCGATGCTAAGCTCAAAAATTACAGAGAGACCCATTGAAAAGAAAAGTGAGTGCTTCAGCCTTAACCAGCGACGAATACAAAAAAATTATTGAAATGTGGGATGAAAATACTCCAGATGGATTGCAGCGTAAATTTTTTCACATAGTTTCACATGAGCTGGCATGGAGAGGAGGGGAAGGATATTCTGCGTGTATTCAATACTTCAAAGAAGAAACTGATAATTTCGGAAACCCAAAAGGTCGGATAGAATATAATCCAATATTCTCCAAAACCACACAAGGTGGTTCTAAAAAACTGTCGGATAGTAAATGGTTGATTACAAATTTCGATAATCCACAAAGGTGTCCGGTTCGTTTGTTAAAGAAGTTGATGGAAGAAAGGGGAAATATTATTCAGACCGACAGATTATTCTTAATACCAAATCCATACTGGAGTCAACCCAATTCGAAAGGATGGTACAAGAATAGCCCAGTTCGTAAGAACATTGTGTCTTCATGGTTTAAATCAGCAGCCTCTGATATAGGAATTGACACTAAAAAAGTAAAAATAACTAATAATTCTGCAAGAGCAACAGCTGTTTCGAAATTAACCAAGGAAGGAGTTGGTGAACAACAGCTCATTAAAATTACTGGACACAGTAATAGTCAGTCAATCAAATCTTACTTACAATTGGACGTTGCACATCATCATCAGATGATTGAATCCATGAGGAGAATTTCATCAAGTACTAGCAAATTTAATCATGATTAGAGCACAATGCAAAATAAAACAGAAAGTACCCAGATTCAACCCACCAATTCAAGCCAGCCCACAAACATTTATAATAATTGTGTTTTTAATATTAATAAAACCTATAATAATAAAATTTATTTCGTTATTCTTTTGCTTATTAGTCGATATTATTAGAGATTTGCCAATTAAGATATTAGTTCAACATGAAATAAATTCTAAAAAAATCATATAGGTATATCCACCATATTTCGTTAAATAAAAAAAAATTACCAACTTTAGTTACACCAAATGCTAAAACTCAGATGAGTATTAGTTCAGTCTATCGCCCTTTCATAATTTTAGGTTACTAAAGGTGGTAGAAATGTATTTTTTATTAAAGTAATCCATAACACTTCTAATTTAAAAAATATAATATTAACATGGTTTGTTGCAGTAGGTGGCCGTGATATAGGCGGCCATGCTTTTGACAGATGAGGTTTATATTGGTAAATTACATTAAGTTACTGTATAGTAAACCAGCAAACAAAGATATTTTTATGTAAAACATTTCTTGTAAGCATTTGCGTTAAACAATTTGAGAAAAATGGAATGCTTTGAAAAGTACAATTTATGTAAATACTGCAAAGAGTTGAGTCAAGCGCAAATATGTCATCCAAGATTAATATATTTAACGAATTTAATGGAAGATTGCGATCAAGAAGCGTTAGAGTCGAATGGTTTATTTACGAAAATCCAAGAAAGTCTGCTGCAAATGTCAAGTAAATATGGCCTTTTGCGTAAAAGAGATTTGAACAAAATTGTTTCAAAATATTACATATATGTCTTAAAACACAGACATCTAATTAATTCGTCACCTTCCTATTCACCATTAAGAAGAGAGGATGGGTTAGAATTCAAGCAACATTTAAATTTTACTATGTTTGTACATCCTACGTTTTTTGAATTATAAATTGTTAATGCATAATAATTTAACAAATTTGTGTTTTCTGTTTAATGAAACTTTATAGCGAATAATAAATAATAATGTTAATTCAGAAATTTTGCATTATTCACAGGTATATCTACATTATTTAATGGTTGTAGATCATATGTTCACCTTTTCAACTGTCAAAAAATTTTCACTTAAATATCGTGGCGCCTCGAAAAAATTTCGGGAAATTTTTTTAATTGCCATGGTAACTAGTCAAAATTAAGGTATCTTATTGGTTAAAAAGTAGAGGTGTGAAATTTTCACCGAAACAAAATGAAATACACTATAAATTTCCTTTTTAAATTACTGACGTTTCATTTTATATTAAATTTTTGAAGTTATACAAGACCTTCTATAATAATATGTTTCATTTTGTTTTGATGAAGATTGGGTAAAAACAAGGAGAGTCAAAGCAAATGTATTTTTGAAAATTGTAAAAAATGTACTTTTTTGAAAATAACAAAAAAATTGAAGTTTATCCCATTAAACAAGGAAGTGTTTTTAAAATTCCTCTATTACTAATACAAGATATATCAAGCAGATAAGATGAAAATCCGTGAAAGCGCGTCAAAAAGTGCATATAACTTTTGACGCACCAGGAATTTTTGAACTCAAATATTGTTATCGTAGTCAGGAGGTCATATTACATAAGAATCAACAATATCATTTCTAGTGGAATATTGTCGCTGAAAAAAATTGAATTAAATCAGTTCGACTACTAATAAATTTATATTTAGTTTACGAAATTCTTTTTTTTATTTACTGTTCACAGATTTAATAGGCCTGTAACTACGAAACAAATAAAAATAAATCTACCACTTTTGAGTTTGTACTTCCCTCGCTTACTGAAAGAAAGTATTGTAATTGTGAATAAATCACCCTTCTAGATTTTTCCGGACTTTCACGTTTCAGAGTATGTAGTACGAAAATTAAACCCATATAATTCCGTAAGTCGGTTTGTCGGTCTGTTGGCGCTACATCTACAAAGCCACTTGACGGAGAACAATAATATTTGGTAGGTAGTTAGCGCTACTATCAACTAAGAACTGGGATATAATAAAAAAACCGCTGCCCAAGGAATCACTACTTCCATATCCAAATTTTTTATCCAAGTCACTCACAACGAAAAAAATTTGTATGTGAAAATAATTGTTTATGGAACTTTAATAATATAATATTTGAAATCCTCTACCCCAAAAACCCATAAAACGATACCCACATCGGTAGCGGGGTGGGGGTGGTGATGGGGGGGGTGGTAGTGGGGGTGGATGAAGTAAAAAAATATTTTGAGGTTCCTGGTTCTTGTACACACACTAAATCACAATTTTTTTTCATCCCCTTTAATAATGGGGTGGGGGTGGTAATGGGGGTGGCTAATGCCAAAACTTTTTTGGGACCTTAGCTTCTCTTGTATATACTAAATACCAATTTTATGGACTCTTACCTGCTTGATTTACCTATTTTCCCCAAATTTACCTCAATTTACCCCCCAACCCTTCGACGGAATAAGATGAAAATATAATCTAGTTCTAGATCTCGTTAAAGTACATATGTGTACCAAATTTCAAGTCAATATCTCAAACGGTTCCAGAGTAAACGTGCACATAAAAAAAGTTAGACAGACCGACAGACAGACAGACCGACACAGAAATTTTTTTTTTCGTTCAAACTTAAAATCTCGACGTTTCATGACATTCTAAGCCTATTTGAACAATAAAAATTTTCAAAAATTTTTTTGTCGTTACTATACTTCCACTGGATGTGGAAGTAATATGCAGAGTGGACCGCTAAAACATTTAATTAGAGAATTGACAGAAGACAGTAATATTTGGCTTGCAGTTAACACAACTGTCAAGGAGCAAAAATATGGAAAATAAACAGGGCGGTTACCTCAAAAAAATAATAAAAAAATGTGATGGATAGATTGCAATAAAATTTCGCATGTAGTTAACACAATTTTCAAAGAAGAAGAATTCATTCTACAGATACGATAATTATTAAATGGAACGTGCTTAATAGGAGGAAAGTTTTGCGTAAATACTTTCACAGATTTTTAGAAGTATTACAATTAAATCTACTTTATGCATCTTGTATATACAAAATATTCGTACTTAAACCCACAATTTTGAACATTCTTAACAATGCACGTTATTTTGAAACTCATAATATAAAACAATTTGACTGCGCATTTTTAAATAACGTAAATCAATATATTTTAGAATCCAAGGAACCATTTGAAAGTCGTTTGGATTTTAGGAGGTTTTAAGAAAGATTTGTCAGAGTTAGTTAGAGGGAGTAGTCTTGTACTTTATTGATGCGAGTGTACTTGCATTTATGAGAAAGCATTCTGTAAGACTTGGAAAACACCTCAAAAGCCGGAAAATAGCATTTATGACAAAGCTGATGCTGTATAAAACGTTAATACTCCCGGTCCTGATGTATGGATCCGAGACATGGACCCTGAGTAAAGCTGACGAAACTCTACTCTAAACTTTTGAAAGGAAAATCCTGAGGCGGATCCTTGGAGCTGTATGTGACAACGGTGTATGGCGCCGGCGTTACAACTTTGAGCTCCATAAGAAATACAAACAGAATAGGGATGTGGTAACAAGCATAAGGATAGGACGACTCAGGTGGGTCAACAATAGAGCTGATGACAATTACCACCCAAGAAAGATCATGGTTTCGGAACCAGCGGGAGTTAGAAGCCGCGGCATGCCAAGATTACGGTAGAAGGATGGTGTCGATGAGGATGCTCGAAAAATCGGTGCAAGGAATTGGAAGCGAGAGTCGCGGAATCGGCAAGAATGGCGAAAAAAACTAGAGAAAGTCGAGGCCCACATGGGGGTGAAGCGCTAGGAATGATGATGATGATGATGATGATTCTGTAAGACACAATTATAAAGCTGATTTTCTAGTAGGATTTGTAATTAACTTATCATACCTACTTAAAACGCTCCATAATGCTAAATGGAGGAACCATTCTGACCCACTATGGTCAGAATAGCTGATGCCCCACCGGGTCGTCTCCTCAAGTACATTGCAAGTGTTAGTTGGCTTGAGAATGAGGGCTCAGTAGCCATGCCGCCACCTACGGGGGTAGTACAACGAGGCCCACCCATTAGGCCTTAGTGCACGTAAGCGCAAGCTCACTCCCTTTCACATGACCCATATACCGTTGTCACAACGGCGTTGTGTTGGAACATCCTGTATGACGGCATTCTGAAAGAGAAAATGCCGGAGGAAACTTGGGTCGTAGGCATTTCCGACGACATTGCTCTAGTGCTAGTAGCAGGTAGAGCAGAAGACCTAGTCTCCAAGGCAGATGGTGCTTTGGAGATCATAGATGTATGGATGAGACGCCATTACTTAGAACTCGACCCAGAAAAAACGGGGACGGTTATCCTCAAAGAGAAAGGAGACAGAAGACATATCAGCTTCCAACTCAGAGAAATTCAAATTATTCCCAAGAAACACGTGAAGTACTTAGAAATAACAAGAGGACAGTCGGCGAACACATCAAGCATGCGATCACGAAAGTAAACGTAAATATAGCATCACTTTCGAGAATTATGCCCAATATAAAAGGACCTGGCAGCAAAATGAGGGAAGTGTTATACAACGGGACACAGTCAATACTGACGTATGGAGCTCCGATATGGCACACTGCTATAGGGAGAAGACGGCACAGATAAATGCTAATAAATTTAAAAAGGAAAGAACTAGTAAGGGTCATAAGCAGGCATAGGACGATATCTGCGAGCGCAACTCAAGTAGTAGATTAATAGATGAAAGGAGAAGACTCTATGAAAGATAAGTCGGGGGTACGCTACAAACCAAAAAAGTGGAGAGAGAGAGACCAGTCTGGAGAGATGGTAGGCGCGGTGGACGGACACGCTGAAAGTAACTCAGTGGACCAAAGTTCTCATACCCAACGTGAAGAAATGGGTCAAGTGCCGACATAGGCATACGAACTACTTTACGACTCAAGTGTTGACTAGACGCGGATCCTTCAAGGTCTATATACATAAGATAGGCAAGGCGAAAAAGGAAATATGTGCAAACTGCGAACACGGGGATACAGTAGCATTAGCGAATGCATTAGGTGGGAAAAGGAAAGACAGAGGGTTAACCTGAAAGTCGGAATAGTACTAAACGAGAACATCATCATAGAAAAAATGATGGAGAATGGTGAAAAATGGAGATCGATAGAAAAGTAATCAAAAAAGTGATACAATCAAAAGACCAGGAAGAGAGAAGGCGTGATATGTCTTTGAAAGATTTTCGAAAAAAAAAAAAGATACCGTTGTGTTGGAATCGGCGTTTGAAATGCGTATTTTATTAACTGATATTCCAATGTATAAGATATATTCTTCTTTATTTCTAACGATTTTTTAAGAAGAAATGTTATTGTTTAACACAGATTCTACAAAAATATTGACTTAGTGCAGCAACCGACTTCAATCAAGATAATGTCTGTCATCTATATGCTACAACACGATAATCTCTAAACGAGCTTTCTATATTTACAAAATCTGATATCATATTGCAATTACAATTAGTTGATAAGAGTAATCCGTCATTCAGCGAAAGCTGGATAGATATTAATTAAATGACGCTTTTTGTTTTACTTGCTTTGCCTTGCCTGTTGATATTGACGTCCTATTTCACATTCATTAACAATATCAGAAAACCAAACAAGATAACGTGACATCCCAAAATAGTAATTTGTGTATTTATTGAGGTGTGGTGGTAATAATTATTAATAAAATATTATTACGAAAGTTCGTTATTCCTCTATTCTGCCTTCGAAATTTAATTGAAATTTTACACATACTTTGGTTTTAGCAGAGTAAAATTAGCTCCAAACCCGAAAATCCAATAAAACAAAGATTTGAGTGTCACAGGTTGTTTATTGCCCTTTGCTCTAAATGTGGTAAAAAGGATCCGCAGTTAGAGTTTGCAATACCGGTTACCGGTTAACCGGACAAAAAACAAATGACGATACACATATTCAACGTTTCTATTTATGTCAGTAACTAGTATTTACTAAATACAGAGTAACTCCCCCAACACTGAGCAGTTTTAACAATAAATAATATTATAAAATGTAAAACCCAAACACCATGTCCTAAGAAATACAAGTAAGAGAGGCATTGACAACATCTTGTGACAGGAAATTGAATCTTTCACTGCCTCAAATATTAGTGGAAAACATTTAGAAGTATGTTATTACCAATTCTTATTAACTTATCAACCTACCAGGAAGGGCATCTTCAGCTGATGGTATTCTATGCACAAATATCAGACGACTAAGGATGCAGCTTTGAAAAACCCATCTAATAGGCTATTATTTTAAAAATTATTATATTTTTAGATTAGGTATTCAGTAAATGCTTTATTTGAGTTTATGTTTATAATTTTTGTTATTTAAGTTGATATTTTTGTTATTTACAGAATATTTCTTTATTTAATGTATTTCATTTATATTTTTTCCTATTGATAAAAAACCTTTTGTTTGTTCATTATATTAATTATACGTATATAAAAATGTTTTTTGTACATGTAATAAAAAACAATTTCCATTTTCGCCACCCTAATCATTCATTCCAAAAATTACCGGAAAATACCGGTTAACCGGTTATTTACATTTTTATTTATCGATTTACCGGTTATTAAAATTTCTGGTAAATTGCAATCCCTATCCGCAGTCATACATACTGTTGGGTTTGGGATAGGGGGAGGAGGAAGGTGTATGTTTTCTCCGTTTTTCGCAAATATCTCTGAAACCATCCAACGTAGGTAGAGCTGACATTATGCTATATAAAATTAAATTGCCTTCAAAAGGTCTAATACTTATTTCTTCTGGGCCTAACACTTTCCAAGATATTGAGGGGGAGACTGATAATTTTTTTCCTTCCATTGCAAATTGTAGAATAGTTGTTGAAATTATAAAAAAAATGATAATATTGCTGAATTGTAGAGGGGAGATGAATTCAATGAGAGCAACAAGCATTTTCATGATATATAAGCAGTGATCGGAATTTTGAGTTTAATTTCAGGTGCATCGTTAGAAGGATTTATTAAAATATGCATACATTTTTAGTTGTACATATGTATACATGTATTCTATTACGTCAAAATAAATGAGAAACTCATAAGGTAGGTTGGTATTACATTTAATTTAGATTTATTTTGTAAGAAAGAACAAATATACATTTAATTTCTTGATGTAAAATTGTATATACCTATGTGCTCCATTGGAATTAAACCCAAATTCCGATCATTGTATATAATTAATAATTTAATATATTAAACTTGATATATACTTGATATATACATAAAACAGAAAAATCTGAAATGAAAACTATTACCATTAACAAAGATTATTACCACTTCTCTTCTACATCACTCTCATCAGTATCTGAATCCATTTTAAAACATTCCTGCACGTCCTCTTCATCTGGAAACACTAAATCCTCTTCCGCATCAGAATAAATGGCTACCTCTGTATTACCGCTTCCATATATAGCGCAGTTGGTGCACATGGCTGAGCATGAAGAGCACTTCTTTGGCACTCACGATTGCTCAGACACTCTCCTGTGTATGAACAAGAAATTAGGCGCAGCAAATGTTCTGGAGCAGCAGCAAGAGATGTTATTGGAGGTAGAGTAGCTAACTTGAACTCTCCTTACGCCGGTTGTTTTGCAACTATCATTAAGTATATGTGGTCTCGTAGAGCGTCCAAATTTTGCGTTATCGGATCCATATAAATATAGGAAAAAATCCAGAATCAATAATATCATCTGCCTGTGCATTAGGGTAATTGAAAATAAGTAATTTTTTTTCTTGGTTCCCCATCACATTTAACTTTTTTAAATGGGGCTGTTTTTCTTTTCATATACATTGAGGATACATAATCACAGCCTGTAAAGTTATAAACACACAATAAAACATGTTTCATGTCCCTTATTTCATGCTGCATTGCCTGAATATTGTCAATTTTATTTGACCGGTTGCCTTTACCAGGCACAATCATCTTCAAGCTGCAACTTGGGGGAGCAAGAGTAATTAGCAAAACCAATAGGTCAGTGTCATCACCTATTACTCTCACCTGTAAATTACGAATAAGTGATTTTATCAACTTTCAACCTCTCTGTGACACAAATGAACGACAAAAAAATTCAATACTTATTTTTCTTTAATTATTTATGAATATTAGAACAATTTCTGGTGGGTCACGGCACACTTGATTGAAAATAAAAGTTAGCTGCAAAAAATTTAAAATGTAGGAGAGGATCATAAATTTAACACAGTCGTATGTTAAATTCCAAAAATATAAAAATATATAGGGTGTCTCATTTAAAAATCAAAAGTAGAAATCACTTCCAGTGAAACCGGAAGTCATTGTTCATCTGTTAAACAATGACAAAAATGTCATTTTGACAACATGTGACACTTGTCTAGTTTCATCTCGATCAGTCGAAAGATAAAGAAATGGCGGCCGGAAAGTGATCTCGTTGTCACTCGGCTATTGAGCGCAGCAAAAAAATGTATTACACCATTTTTGTGAGAAATTTAACGTAAAGAGTATAAAGTAATGTTTGCTCTCTACGTTACATGGTTTTTCAGATATTTTCCAAAAGTCCTATCCCCCTCCGCCTCTCCCAAACCCGACAGTCTGACTGCGGAGACTTCTTACCACATCTAAAGCAAAGGTTAATAAACAATTAGGGACACTCAAACCTTTGTTTTTTGTTTTATTGTACTATTTGTATTATATGATCGCAATATTCGGTTTTATGGCATTTTATAGGTATTTATGATGTAAGTGTCATTTTGACACTTATGTAAAAATCACTTAACATGCATATCGTACGCTATTTTTCTACAAACACTATTAGAAGTAGACTAAAAGTGAATAACTAAACGAATATATAAATTTTGACGTTCTCAAAAAAGTAAAATATGTCTGGCAGGTTCAAAATTCGTAACCAAAGCATACACAATTCACTGTCCCCAAGATAACGAATGTTTATATACTTTTTAACATATGCAAAGTACCTCCAAATCTGAAAGACACACTAAATATTGCAGTTCCGATATCTTGTACACCTTCGTATTCTTGTGCGCTTAATCAAAAACGTCAGTAATATTCTGCTCTAAAATTATAACATAACAAGTTTATATAGAACATGATAGTTTACACGTCTCTGGGGATAATCATGTAAGACGAATACGGCCCAATTTCAACAGAAAATATTCTACCATGTTATTTATCATATGTATCAAATTTGAAATGAAAATGTTAAGTCTGAAGGAAGTTATCGTATTCAAAAAAAAAACAGTTTACACATATACATATACGTACACCTACGCATATATACAGGCATCTCGTACACAAATATTTTTTATTCGATATTTGAGGTTGGCCTATTATGAAACGGATTTCTGTATGAAAAACAATTATGATTAGATGATTATCAAAAAAAATTTTCCGGTTCTAATATATCTATAAGTCAAATAGGTAAATATAATAAGAACCAGTGGTAATACTTAATGAATCTGTCATTTAATGTCGCTGTATTGTCATTAATTTTTATAATTAGTGAGATTTATTGGTAAACTATACGCTCAGATTTACTAGGTATTTGAATTAAGTATAAGGTTGTGAACAGTGTATATTAAACAAGTTATTTAAAAAATAATAGCGTAAATTTTAACTA
Source organism: Rutpela maculata (assembly GCA_936432065.2). Classification (NCBI taxonomy): domain Eukaryota; kingdom Metazoa; phylum Arthropoda; class Insecta; order Coleoptera; family Cerambycidae; genus Rutpela; species Rutpela maculata. The sequence continues at coordinate 270,111,637 of OW386285.2, forward strand.
TCAGATACTTAAATAGTCGTATAAAATACTGAAATACTTTTAGTTTTGCCTAATCAATCACTGAGCTTCACCCATTTTAACGATAAACACCGTACTTGAATTAAAATGTAAATATTTTTCTATAATTTAAACCACATACGTGCGCCTAAGCACATTCTATGCAACTGTACTTATTAATAATCCAAGAATTCACTACAATGTTTCTTAATTTTTACACGCCAATTTATTACTTTGTAATTACGTAGACAGTAAATGTTTTGCTCTACTCTGAATCATTACGAAAAAAACATACATTACCTTGTGCATTCAATCAATTTCTTGAGTCCCGTTGAAAATAACTTGTGGCTCTGTCTCTATAGTCTGAGCAACAGAGTGATGACTGTAACAATAACTGCTACATAAACATATTTTTATAGAAATTTCCTGTAGTCCTGTAGAATAATAATTTTCCTAAGGTAAATACCCAAAGTAGGCGTTTTAATGTGAATTGCACAAGGTACAAAACACAGACCTATCAATGGTGGAAGGGTTTTGACGACAATGGATTAGTTTATGCTCGATTGAATTAGGTGTATTTTAAATGGAATTTCATAACGCTGTGTATATACACAGGTTTGTAAAATACGCACTAGTAATATATAGTGTGGAATATTAACCTAAAATTAATTCTGCAATTTTGGTATACAGTATTTGTGTAAATAATCCGAAAACGTCAATTTTTCACTGGCTACGTTCCAGTGGTAGTATTTTAGTTAACTTCACCTTGAGTGGTGCAAGCTCCTCTAACTTTTTTTAAATGTAAGAATACCTCATGTGACACATCTCTTGAAAGCTTATTTCGAGATGAATACAATGCTTTTTTATTTTCCTCCAAGGGTAAGTGATAAAAAAATACATTTTTAAATTAAACATAGATATATTTTCGATGACATTTTCCTGATTTCGTGGCTGATACGTTACTGAAGGTTCTCTATGTTTCAGACATTGTTACATAAACTTTTCGCTTGAGATATCCTTATATTCCCAATACAATAACGCAGCACCTAAGGCGTGTTAGTGGGGCGAATATGATTGGACAGACGCTTATCTTATCGGGTTCGATCTCCAGCTCCGACATTTAAAATGTCGCAAAGTACATTAATATACAGTGTGGACACACCTTCGTCGCTCAGTTATTGGTCATCCAATTTCAACCAAATTTGGATTGGCATCAAAGACCTTTATTATATCCTTTTTGAGTAACACAAAACTTATTTCAGTCATTGGCGGACATTTTTATTAAGAAAAAAAGGGTCGATATTTCGAGCAGTCATATTAGGCATTTTTTTATTGAAAAACTAATGCAATATTATTGATCAGCATGCTGTAGTACTATATTCAGAATTTAACAACATTTTGATTTTTGGTTTTCGAATTACGGCCCCCTAAAAATTACCTAATTTAAACATATATAAATAATCACTAATTTGGTAACGAATTTTTTTTCTCTTTAAATTAATTTTCTCTATCATCCGATATCATCGACACTTTCAAATTTCGTAGCCAAAGAATTCTCATTGAAAAATTGTTAAAAATTTTGGGCCTATTCCAGCATTAAGGATTAAGGACTACCGAATCACACGCTGTTAACGTGCGTTAAGGATTTATCGCACGCTATGTGAAATCATTAATTTTCATGCGTAGTTAATAGTGAATTATTAAACAGTTTTTAAAACAGAAAAATACTCTGCTTGTGGCAGTCGCTGTTTAGACGAACGAGTGCGCGTATGTATATCTGTGTAACTTTAGGTATATTAATGATTAAAATTTATTTTATTTATTTCCCTAAGTTATCAAAGATTAATGAATAAGCCATACAGATTTCAGCTCACATAATATATATGCATAGAAATAAATACATGAAACGTAAAAGATACGATACCTCAGCAAATTAATGTAGAATTATTATTTTTTTAAATGTTAATTTTTTGAAACATCTTTAAAGATGATAAAAGTATTTGGCTGCTTTTTGGAATTTTTTTCGATAAAAAAAATGTATTACAAAGAAAATGCATTTTAGACAAATGCACGAAACGTAACTTAAAAATAATATACAAAAATGATTTTTATCGCCATTATAAAACACGTTGACAAAGCTACAATTTAAGAAAAGGCAGCTACTCTAAGCGGCTGAAGCCTCCCCACCGGGTGGATCTTTTAAGCCGAAAAGAGCACTAAATTGAAAAAACAGATAGACATAAACAAAACAAGTTGATTTTTTTTGCTTTTTTAAATTGTTTTCACTGAAACCAAATCGAAAAGGTGCAAGTGTGATATATCGTTGAAATCAGAATTTTTACCACTTTTCAATGGTTCAATTACAAATTGTAAGTAATCATAAAATAAATCATTGCCAAAATGCCAAAACGGTACTAAACGTAATCCGATTTCAACCAAAACTTTTTCAGATCTTCTAGAGCCCTAAAGAAACCATCATGCAAAGTTTCATCCAAATCAATTTAGTAATTTCGTCGCTATCGTGCTAACACACATTCACACCCACAGACATTTTTGAAAAACCACATTTTTGGGTTTCTGGAACCTCAAAACGTAAAAATTTGATTTATCTCAATTTTCGATTTTGGACCAATTTTAGTAACCTCCCACAATTTTATTATGGGGAGGTTAAAAAGTCTTATCAAATGGCAGTTTTTATGAAGCTCCAAACATTTCTCAAAAATCTCGATTTTAAGGAAAAATTATAAATATTTTTATTTGCAATTTTTCACAATGGTTTACATCTACAAGGCCTATAAGTTTACCATGTTTAATTGAAAGATATCTATTATTTTTTTTAGTAATTTAGGTTTATGTAAAATTATAAATTTTCGTGGTTTTTCTTTTTTTTTTTGTAACAAATAAAATGGCACATAGGATTTGGACGTATGCATTTCTATTCATAATTAATTCATTTACAAATATTTTGATTTTAATTTGACATTTTCTGATGGAATGGACCCCAAATTTTAAGAAAAACGAGACAGAAACACGTGGTTCAAAGTTAAAACTTAATTTTCAGAAAACGCTGGCCAAAGTATTTTTTGTTTTCAATTATGAAGTAGATTTTATAAATAATGTAAAATTTGATTTGTTTTTGTTTAGCATTGTCAACTACTATCTTTTAGAAAGTTAAATATACTAATATTATTTGACTTTCCTTCTTTTAAAAGATGTTGACTCGAAAATCGAAATACTTTGAAAACTATTAGTTCCCATTAAAATTTTGAATAGTAAAAAAAGTTTCAAAATAACATTCTGCATAACCCAGTATAAAACTTTTGCAGGCTAATGGATAGATGAAAAAGTTTTACTTAATTTTACGGGTGAGCCATCTCTGACAACACAGGCATACAAAAGAAACAAAAGTTCAAACCCAAAGGTTGTATCTGTATGTTTTTGATACGCTGAATCCGAATGTCATATCATAATTTATGTTTGACTGTGGAATTTCGATTAAATTGCAATATTAATCTAAATCTAATGGGGGCAAGATATTAAAAATTAGTCTTTTTTGTATAAAATACATTGAATCAAAACAAACCTGCAATTATTGAACTCATTTATAGTTGCCCACAATGTCATGAGACACATAGAAAATCTCAAAGCTTTGCAGCTAAGCCCTTAGGATAGAGCGGGGCATGCTTTGTTTTTCTACAGCATATTAAATAATAAATATAATGTATTACATACTACATAAAACATCATTATTCTCATGTAAAGTATGTTCTGGCATGATTTATATAAAATTTAACGGAAACACGCCTATATCATTTATAATTTCAAATTATTTTGATATAATTACGCAACTCCCTCCTAACGGTTACTATAGCAACTATAACCAGCGTTAGGTCGTAAAATATTTTAGGAGGGAGTTGCGTAATTATACCAAAATAATTTGAAATTATTATAACTGATACAGGCGTGTTTCCGTTAATTTCTTATTTAAATCATGCCAAAACACACTTCACATGAGAATAATGAGCTTTTATGTATTAAGTAATACATTATATTTATTATTTAATATGCCGTTCTATCCTAAGGGGCTTGGTACCATAACGTACTTATCTTTTTCTCACCATGAGGTGTTGACGAAGGTATATGACGGCATGAGCTAGGGTTTCACGCACCGGTACTGACGTCGTGTGATGTTCGTTTACTTTTGTAGACGGGTATCATATGTCGCAATTAGCTCCGTTCAGGCCTGTACCACCTACAGGATGGGAGGTAGCGAACCCAACGTCCTGAAGCTATATCAGGATCAACAGCGTGGAGGATGGAGCTCAGTCGCTCGGGTGCTTGATGCATCAGGTTTGGACCTGCTGTGTCGTGCGCACGGGGGACTTTGTCTCACCCTTGGAAACCTGCCTGGTATAAACCGTGTAGAGTAACTTGGTGACAGGCTTGCTCTACGTGGGGGTCTGCCTTAGTCGGCCGACCAAGTGGATGGGAGCCACAATAAAACTCCTCCCAAGTCAAAGTGGAACAGCATAAGCCGAGGACTGCGTGACTAAGGGGAAGCTTAGTCTCTATTATGCGGACTCCAGGGCACCTGGCGCACCCTGGTTTCAATTATGCGTGCCTGGGGTATGCGGGGCACTGCCTCAGGTAATTTGCTTTTCCTCCGCTACTCGTGGGACTTTATGGAGACCAGACAAGAGCAAGGATATAGGCAAAAAGGGCCACAAAAAAGGCCCCAAGCTGCCAAAATGCCCCAAAACTTGAAATTGCTCCAGATAAATCTCCACCACGCAAAAGCAGCTTCGAGCGTGCTTAGCAGGAGATTTATTAGGGATAAAATAAACATAGGGCTAATTCAAGAGCCCTGGGTATACAGAGGACACATCAAAGGACTCCCCACACAATCATGTAAGTTACTTTATTCTACCTTGCATGACAATCCTAGAGCAGCCTTACTGCTCGACAAAAACACTAATTTTGTTCTCCTTTCAGAGTTCACAACCAGGGACTTAGTTGCCGCAGTTGTGGACGTACCTACGGAAAAAGGCAAAAGGCAAAAGGCAAATTGTAATTGCCTCTGCCTACTTTCCCGGCGAAGAACGAAGCCCACCTCCAGAGGAAGTAAAGAGCCTCATCAACTGGTGCAAAAGGAAGAACAAACATTACATTATTGGCAGCGATGCCAATGCGCACCATCTTATGTGGGGCAGCAGCACGGACACTAACACTAGAGGTGAGTACCTTTTTGAATATTTGTCTGCAAATAATATCGACATTATCAATAAAGGTAATGAACCCACCTTTATAAATGCGATTAGAAAAGAGGTTCTAGACGTAACCTTTGCTGATCCATTTATAACCGACTCTATTAAAAACTGGCATGTTACAGATGAGCCCTCAATGTCGGATCACAGACATATTCGATTCGACTTGGAGGCGTCTGCAGCAATCTTCGAGGAGTGTAGAATACCTAGACTGACTGACTGGAGTGTTTACAAGGAACACTTAAAGTCGGAGGTCGAAGGTATCACACACCCCATCGACACAATAGAGGATTTAGATATAACCTCATATCAATTACAAAACCTCATGACCTCGTGTTATGAAAAAAGTTGCCCTGTTAAACAAAAGGCAGTCCAAAGAGATGTGCCTTGGTGGAATAGGGATCTCAGTCGCCTTAAGGCTGAGACCAGGAAAACTTTCAATAGAGCTAAGAACTCTGGAAACTGGGAGGACTATAAAAAAGCCCTCACGGAGTACAACAAAGAATTGAGAAGGTCTAAAAGAAGATCATGGGGACGGTTCTGCGAGGGGATAGATGAATTAGCCCCAGCAGTCCGTCTACAAAAAGTCCTTGCAAAAGACCACTCAAACGGAATAGGGCTACTCAAAAAGCCCGATGGTCAACATGCAGAAAGTCAGCAGGAAAACATAAGAGTACTTTTAGGTACTCACTTCCCTGGCTCCCATGTAATCGAAGGTGAACTTCCACAGGCCTTCCTGGAAGAGGATGCACATCGTCCTACCAGAGAAAGGAAAAGGCTAGCTGGAAAAATATTCACCCCTAGCAGAATTAAATGGGCGGTATCGACCTTCAAGCCCTTTAAATCACCGGGCAGGGATGGTATTTTTCCTGCCCTGCTTCAACATGGAATTGAGGAACTTATCCCTGCCTGAGAAGCATATTCATAGCAAGCTACACTCTTGGGTATATTCCCCAAGCTTGGAGGGAAGTTAAGGTGGCGTTTATCCCAAAGATAGGCAGACGTCCACCAGACGAGCCAAAATCTTATCGCCCCATCAGCCTAACCTCTTTTCTCCTTAAAACAATGGAGAAAATACTAGATCAACAGATTAGAAGCGAAATCATTACAGTGAAACCGCTTCACTCGAAACAATTTGCCTATCAACCTGGCAAATCAACGATAAATGCTCTACATGGCCTGGTCAAAGGCATCGAAAAGACATTTACAGCAAAGGAACTGGCTCTGTGTGCTTTCATAGATATAGAGGGTGCTTTCGACAACACCTCCTATGAATCCATACAAAGAGCCGCGGAAAAAAGGGGAATACAGTCCCCAACAATCAGATGGATACAATCCATGCTAAGAAGCAGAATAATTACCACAAATGTGGGGAACGAGTCGGCCACCGTGACTGCAGTTAGAGGTTGTCCACAAGGTGGAGTCTTATCGCCTTTGCTGTGGTCAATGGTGGTCGACGATCTTCTCCATAAGCTGAGCAATTATGGCTTCAACGTTCAGGGCTACGCTGATGACCTGGTCGTTACTGTCAGGGGCAGGCATGAGGTTATGATCTCAAACCACATGCAAATTGCCCTAAACATAATATCCAAATGGTGCTCGTCAGAGGGTCTTAGTGTCAATCCGAGCAAAACAGTTATTGTTCCATTCACCAAAAGGAGAGAACTCAACTTGAGAGCTCCTATGTTGAATGGAACAGTACTAACCTTTTCCAGTGAGGTCAAGTATCTAGGAGTAATTCTGGACCAAAAACTCACCTGGAACTCACATTTAGAAAGGACACTTACCAAGGCAACAACGGCCATTTGGACGTGCCATAGGCTGTTTGGTAAGACTTGGGGTCTAAAGCCGAAAATGATACATTGGTCATACCTATCGGTTGTGAGACCTAAAACAGAAGAAAAAGTAGCACAAGGAAAGTTGCAGAAATTGCAACGCCTTGCCTGTCTAGGGACTACAGGAGCAATGCGCTCGTGTCCCACAGCAGCTATGGAGGCAATGCTGGACTTACTCCCTCTGCATTTGCATGTGAGGAAGGAGGCAGCACTTAGTGCCATAAGGCTGCATCAGGCACTTAAATTCAGACCAGGCGACCTGGTTGGTCACTTAAGGATTCTGGAGTTAATCCAATTCGAATCTATGACCAAACCCACTGACTCAATGCCAATCAAATATGACTTTGACTGCCCGTTTGATGTGCTGCATGAAGGCCGTCAGGCGGGCAGGGCCGGAGCATTGCGGTTGGAGAAAGAGTCACACATCTGGTACACAGACGGATCCAAGATGGATGAAGGGGTTGGTGTGGGCGTAGCAGGGCCTAAATGCAGGCTATCTAAAGCCCTTGGTAACACCCCAACCATCTTCCAAGCAGAAATTTATGCTATAGATCTATGCGCCCAGGAATGCCTAAATAGAGGCACTCGAAGGGCAAAGATCTATATACTTTCAGATAGTCAGGCAGCATTAAAGGCTCTCAGGTCATATACCTTTGAGTCAAAAATTGCTTGGGAATGCAGACAATCCCTGAAGTAACTGGCAAAAAACAACAAGGTTACCTTGATGTGGGTGCCAGGGCATGAGGGGATAGAAGGCAACGAATTAGATGATAGCCTCGCAAGAAAAGGGGCTGAAGCCCCGTTTTTTGGACCCGAACCGTTCTGTGGCCTATCCAGGGGACACATAACGGAGGAGGTCCTAGAATGGGAAAAGGAACAAAATCAAAAAGAGTCCTACTGGAGGAACACTCCAGGACAAAGACAAGCAAGAAGGTTTATAACCTATTCTACAAAGAATGCCACAAGGCTTCTCGAACTGGAAAAGTCTGATTTAAGGCTGATCACAGGCCTTCTAACTGGCCATTGCCCCTTGAGATACCATCTCAAAAACATGGGCATGGCAGTAGATGACAAATGCAGATACTGTGAAGCTGCAACCGAAACTGCGGAACATATACTTTGTGAATGCAAGGTATTAATCCGCATTAGGCTAAAGTACCTAGAACAGGCGGAATTAACGCCTGAAGACATAGGGAATTTAGCCCCCAGGAAAATCGCAAGCTTTGCAAAAAGTCTTGGAATCCTGGGTAACATCTAGATGCAGGGTAATTCACAAAAGACCTTTTAGGTCGAGGTGAAGAAAGGCCAACCCAGGGCCAAGCGACCCCTTAAACAATCTACAATCTACAATCCTAAGGGGCTTGGCGGCAAAGCTTTGAGATTTTTTATGTGTCTCATAACATTGTGGGCAACTATATATCCTTATATGTCCTCGGACACTAAAACAATCTCTAAACTGGGGGCGATAAGGGCTATTAGGTGCAAAACTGGTCCGGAATACCTTCGTGGGGCCATCACTTTTGAACAAAATAGCATTGGAACGACTACATAAAGGGCGGTTACAGGATGTAAAATGTAATAGGGATCGAAATACTCAACAGAAGTGCAAAACTTGCACGAAAAATATTGGTGGAGTCAAGAGAAGATTTTTTTTTGTATAAAATTGATAAAACTAAGAAATACTGCCCTTCTGTTGAGTATTTCGATCCCTATTATATTTTACGCCCTAAAACCACCTCTAATGCAGGCGTTACAATGCTGTTTTGGACAGAAGCGATGAAAAATCGTTGCAATTCTTTTGTTCACTTTGTAAACATTTGTAACCGTAATTTTAATTGGAATTCCGAAGCCAAAAATAAATTCTGATATGAAATTCGGATCCAGCTTATCAAAATAAATACAGATATATTATAAGGGTCTGACCTTTGGGTTTTAACTTTTTTTTGTGTACCTGTGTAATTCTTTGGAGTTCAACTTAATATAGAGGTAAGTCCTGATAAATCATTATATTTCATTCTGATCTACAGGTAAGTACTATATGTTCACTTGCTTATGAGGTATACAATCTACATATTTGTATATTTTTTACATACATGTGTACTGATGAATTTAATCAATAAATGGAAAAACAGAAAATAATACAGGATAAAGAATATTGCCCCGAGGTATTTCGTTTTAAGTAAGAAGCTTATTTGAATAATAGTCATCATCATCATCATTTTTAACAGATTGATCTCTTTGTAATTCTTACCGATATTTTTTTAAATTAATAATACTCATTAGAATTTCAGTTTTAACCATCTCCATATGATGTCCACTTAGCTTCTAAAGTCCGCTTCGAGTGTAGTGCTCATGTAGTGTTAAGTGTTTCGGTGTTTATAAAGACAACTTCAGGTTCAATAATATTACTAACATAACACATAAACACAACATTAAACTAAAAATTAAGACCTAGATCAGACCAAGTAAGTACTTTAAATTTTAGGAAATTAATGATATCCTCCTTAGAAAGTGAGTTTGGGGTCATGCGTTTTGCGTTATAATTTCAAATTACTGTTTTTGTTTTATGTATCATGCTTGCTACAGCATGTTGACATTATAATAAAAGTTTACTACAATTTGTTTATGAAATGATATTAAAAACCGATATATTATATTGTATATGTATTAGTGTTGAAGATGGAGTATTTTCTAGAAAACGGTGTAATAAATGATTTGATTATTACTATGTAATGTGTAAAAGTCTATCCTCTTTATAATGTTACGAATAATAAAAATATTTATATAGGCATATTATTCTAAAAATACTACCAGTAACATAGGAACGCGTGAGTAGGAGTAAAATACGTTTTTTATTTTAAGTGACTCATATCATGTTAATTCTAGATAAAAAGAATATGATTCACGTTAATATGACGACAGTATTTATTAAAGAATCTTTCCTACTTTTATATGCTTAAAATTTAAGTGTGAGAAAAGTCACTGAACACAGAATAGCTTGCATATTTTAAGGTGTACTTGATTAAATAAATTCGGGTAGAGTAATTTTACAAACTAAATAGTACGGAATAAAGAGAGAGAGACAATACGCGCTCGTTTGCTGGTGATGTCGCAAAAATACGTTACATCGGAACTTATTGTCCAAATCTTGATGTGGTTAAAATGACACCGGCACGGTAGCTCAGTCGGATAAGGCGTTTTGAGTGGCGAATATGCTCACCGATTGTCTATCGTGTTTTGGGTTCAAGCCCCAGCCCCGGTACTGACAACACCGGTGGGTATGGATGCGTGTCTGCCTTTTTCCAAATGTGTGTGTAACCCCCTTCCGGACAGCCTTGGCTTTGGATTTGATAGTTGTCTACTATATGTGGTGTGATTATGTTTATGACTGATGAGAGTGTTAGGATCATTCATTTCAAGAATATGAATTCATAAAAATGGAACTCAAAAAGAAGGTTCCTAGCCTGTTCGGTCGATTTCCGTATGTTATGATGCCTGTATGCATGTATGCATGTGTAACTTCATAAATCCAAATCTTCTAATTCGAATTGAATGAAGTTTTCAATAATATTAAGGAATCAACTGTGAAAGGTTATAATAGGTCATATTATCTTGATCACACGGTAAAGGGGTAGGCAGAAAAGAGAAATAACAATTTTAAAAGATGTTTTAAAAATCATCGGATCCTTCGCCATATTATAGAAAATGGCACCTACAAATATAGGGCGATTCTTAACCTATACGCATAAACTTGGGAATAATAGCTTATGATCAATAATGACTAATAATGAAAAAAAAATGTGGTAAAACTTTTTTAGTTACCAAGATAATTCCGTAACATTTAAAAAAAATGTTGACATTTGTGAATTCCAATTTTTTTTTACTTGTCAGAAACTAAGTTATAAATAAGTCAGGACAATATATACCGGGTGACAACGGATTCGTTTTACAAGGCTCCATTCGCAAATGGAAGCAGTGCGGTCATATTCGATATACGCTAGAACGTTTATTTCAACTTCTTCGCTTACAATGAAAAGTTCTATAATATAAATACTTACTAATAAGTTATTAAATATTGTCAAAAAGATTTTCAAAATATCTGAAGTTGAGGGGCCAATTTTACGGACTCAACGTTCATTATTGTTAACATTAATATTGCCATTATTTTAATTTTTCAGATGCTGCACCAGCCAAGAGTAATATGCATGTGAAGGAGCATCATGATCTGAAAAGCATCCTGGTACTCTCCTTTAACGTTTCTGGTATTTTTTAGACACTTCCCATAAGAAGAAGTATGTCAATTTGATGCTCTCTTGAATAAATAATTTTTTCAGCTGTCTATTACTAGTACTTAATGTTAGTAATTAATTAAATTTGTTAAGAATGACAACACAAAGTTATTAACAATGAAAATACAAGAAATTCTGACGTTTATGATAAAACTAGCTTCCTTGTACATATATTTGTTTGAAATGCCTTCTTCTGTTATAGTATATTACGTAATAAGTGATGTAAGAAGCAAATTACGCACGAATGGAAAAGTTGCGCACGATGCCGCGTAGCGGCGAGTGCGTATTTCCATGAGTTCGTAATTGCCTTACAACTCGAATTATGTACTATACTTTACCTACGATCATATTTATTTAGTTATTTAGTAAAATCTGGATTTAGTTTACTAGTCAACAATATTATTCAACAAATATTAGGTAAGTTTTGACAGCGTTTGAAAATTAAGTAGGCGCATTTGTTTTTTAAACCCCGCGTCAGCGATATAAGCCACCTATAATTGCGTGTCCCGTGCGTTTTGTTTACCGTGCGATTTGTTTACAGTGCGTTTTGTTTACAATATGTAAAATTTAACTTACGTAGATGGCAGGTAGTGTGTTTTTTACTATTTACAGTAGTGATCGTAGGTAAAGTATTTTACTGCTACTTTACTGTATTAATCATTGGAATAAACAATCCCTAGTTTTTATTTCCTTTTTTTTTTTAAACTAAGGATAGAGAAACATGAAAGTTGAAAATAGCGAAATTTACTTCCCAATAAACAAATTGTTCTATAATTGTCATTTCTACAACAATTTTGTTTTATTTCTATTTTATTAAAATTGCAATAAAACAAAATAGTTGTATAACATTTTAATTTTGCTTGTTGGGTTATCAATAAAAAATATTAGCTAATTTAGTGGGACACAATATCATGCATACCGCGTTTCTAGTTATTTTATAAAGAAAAATGTACCTCTAGGTTTTTTTAAAAAAAATTTTCTAAAATCAAAAACCAAAGTGCATTTGTATTACAAAGTTTTCTGTAGGTTATGACACACTGTAAAGTTAGCATTTAATAGGTTCCCATTCAAACTTTTTTAGAACATTTATGAAAAATATTGACATTTTAAACAATATCTAAAATGTATGCCATTTTGTGACAAATTAAAACTTAGGCAAATTTAATAAATAAATCAAAAAGGAAACACATTTTGTTTGTTATTTTAACAAATTGTTTGGCATCAATTTCATTAATAACGCCAGGCTGCTACCATATTACATTTAGAAAAAAATGGCTCCTACGTCGCCATTAAAAAAAAATGCAGTATGTGAAGAATATGTGATACATACCAAGTCAACATTAGGCTAAGAAATTGGAAGCAGGGAGCTCAAAGAAAGAACAAGTAGAATAACTACAAGAAACGGACCACTGGTCCTTGGACCAGGATCATCAACGGATGAACTGCTAGTAATAATGGTTAGAGCTAGAAGAAATAATGCACCTAGAATTGATAAAATAAGCCACAAATAAATGTAATGAGCAACAGAAATATTTAAGGAGCAATCCCTAGATATTATCACAATATGAAGAAAGAATCTAATCTCCATCCAACTATATAAAAATTCTTGACTTAGACCAATTTTCGGAAAAACCGGAAGAGGTATTCAATTATTTTTTCTTGGAAAATATGAGCCCCAATGAGCAATATCTACAAACCAAATTTCAAACTTCTACCTTAAAAGATAATTAAATGGAGCCTTGTAAAACAAATCCGTTATCACTCGGTATATTTGCCTTATCAGTTACTTGTCAACAGTTGTAGTTCATATTCGAGGTTTAGTTTCACGAATAAAATAACAATCATGGTACATAATTTCTCCGATGAAGAATATATGATTTTGGTACTGATGTTCGGTGAAATAAATAAAATAAAATCCAGTGGCGGCTGCTAACCTTTATGAACCAAGGTTTCCCCGAAGACATCATGCGGGACGTGAAGCCTTTTTTCAGTTTTACTTGCCCAAGATTCAAAGTGGGGATCAAAGTATGTTAGTTTACTCACCCAATATATAATTTAGTATATTCGACGTTTGAAAAATTCCATTACATGGGCCGAATAAATTGGAGCAGTCAAGGCACACTTAAATTAATAAAAATCGCTGAACAAGGAATCACTACTTCCACATCCAGATTTTCTATCCAAGTCTCTCAGAACGAAAAACAAAATTGTATGTGGAAATAATTGTTTATGGAACTTTACTAATATAATATTTGATATCACCTACCCCAAAAACCCATAAGACGATATGTCACATCGGTATTGGGGGCGTTTTGGTGGTAGGGGGGTAGTATTGGGGGTAGATGAAGTAAAAAAAAAATGAGGCCTTGGTTCTTGTATACACGCTAACTCACAACTTTATTTTTTTCACGCTCTTTAATAATGGAGTGGGGGTGGTAATGGGGGTGGATAATGCCAAAAAATTTTTGAGACCTTATGGATCCTTACTTACCTGATTTACTTATTTACCTCCCATTTACTCCAATATATCCCCAACCTTTCAACAGAATAAGATCAAAATATAATCCTGTCAATGAACGTTTAATAAGGGGTCTAGAGGGAAATGCCGAAATCACAATTTTTAATGTGAAGGCTGTTTTGGACTATTTAGGAGGTAAACGTAACAAAAGTCCCCGAACATAGGAGATGCAGGGGGATGCAGGTGCAGGGGGGGCACGAAGAAGGTCCCAGTTTTTTGTTTTTCGCTCATATCTCGAAAACGGTTATCCCTAATCAAAAAGTGGCTGTATGTAAAATTAAAGGTGGCTAAATTTTCTACAATAATGTTTCTAATAATTTTTTCCTATCTGTTATGGTTCAGTAATGAATTGTAATGAACTGTATATCTTTTGACTTTTATTATAAATTTATTATACATTGAAGAAAATTTTAATAATCATCGTAGAAAAATTTTTTTGTACAGATATCCGTTTCATAGCAGACTGAACTCAAATATCGAATAAAAAATGTCTTTGTGTCTGTAAGTGTGTGTGTGCGTGTATATGTATGCGCGTATACCGTTTCTTGTAAACACGATAACTTATACTTAAAATATTTAATTACAATCTGGAACATACGTAAAAGAGCACAGTACAATAATCCCTATTGAAATTGAGTCATATCTGTAACAGATGGTAATAACCAGAGTGTGTTCCTCAGATTGGAATGACCTTCATATAAATTTTACTATTAAATTATTGTTCATTTTTAATAAAACTATTACGCTATGAATGAAGGATGTAGTCTGGTATAATCGGGTGTTGCCGACTGTTAAAGCCTATTAAATGCGATAATCTTTGTTAGACTTACTTAAAGTTTTTGTATAAAATTTGGAACATATGTAACAAAGCATAGCAGAATTGGTCCTACTGAAATTGGTCCATATTTGCCATATAAGGTGATCGCCAAAGGAGTGTAAATTATCATATTTTATATAAACTATGTTTTATTATAATTTTTGAGGAAAGTGTTACAAAGATGTTTGATTCAATACACAAAAATACGAAGATGTACAAGAATATTGAAACTGCAATATGCATTGAAACTGTCAGATTCGAATAAAACTACGTAGATTAGCTGATGACATGCCAATGTTTCCTTCATATGTTATTTTTAATAAGACTATTATGAAACAAATGAAAGTTGTAATTAGACGTTGCAGACTTAACATAGCTATTTGAACAATAAAAAATATCGGCTGTGTATTTATTCTCAGGGGAAACTATGTAAAACTGAATTTTACCGTATTCAAGCAAAGTTTTAAAAGTTATTTACATTCGGCAACGCCCGACTGCAACCTGGGCTAGTTCCTATCTAAGATTAAATATTAAACATGATAAACATGAATAGCAAATGTGACTAACTTCATTAAGTGTAGCATAGAATATTTTAAATGGATCAATACTAGCAGTTCATTTTTATTGCAATTTGATATTCTGCTTGAATGAAATGTTACTTAGTTTCCTAAAGATAGGGGAACGATTTCGTTGCTTTATACATTAAATATGATTAGCATATTCATCAGTATATATATATAATTCATAAGACGGATAACAAGAGTTAAATGACAATAATTACTTCCACATCCAGTGGAAGTATAGTAACGACAAAAAAAATTTTAAAAAATTTTTATTGTTCAAATAGGCTTAGAATGTCACGAAACGTCGAGATTTTAAGTTTGAGCGAAAAAAAAAATTTCTGTCTGTCGGTCTGTCAGTCTGTAACTTTTTTTGTGCGCACGATTACTCTGGAACCGTTTGAGATATTGACTTGAAATTTGGTACACATATGTACTTTAACGAGATCTAGAACTAGATTATATTTTCATTTTGTTCCGTCGAAGGGTTGGGGGTAATATTGGGGTAAATTTGGCGAAAATAGGTAAATCAAGCAGGTAAGAGTCCATAAAATTGGCATTTAGTATATACAAGAGAAGCTGAGGTCTCAAAAAAAATTTTGGCATTAGCCACCCCCATTACCACCCCCACCCCATTATTAAAGGGGATGAAAAAAAAAATGTGATTTAGGGTGTGTACAAGAACCAGAAGCCTCAAAATGTTTTTTTACTTCATCCACCCCCACTACCACCCCCTATCACCACCCCCACCTCGCTACCGATGTGGGGTATCATTTTATGGGTTTTTGGGGTAGAGGATTTCAAATATTATATTATTAATGTTCCATAAACAATTATTTCCACATACAAAATTTTCTCGTTGTGAGTGACTTAGATAAAAAATCTGGATGTGGAAGTAGTGATTCCTTGGGCAGCGGTTTTTATTGCTTGTGGAACTGTGTTTGTGCTATTATGTGACTGCTATTGTTTCTGGTTTAGCGTGAATCAACATAAAAAACTGTGTTATACCGAACAGTTTCTGCTACGTTTTAAATTCGGCGAGACCAAATAGTTATACCAAATGAAATATCGCTTTTGGACCAGCAAATTGATACAGTCAGTAAAAAAAATTGGATAATTTTAGGCAGAATATTACCTACGCCATTCAATAATGGAATATATTGTAAGATTCGATTTGTGTATTCCTATTGTAGTAAAGTAAGAAGAGTTAAAAAAAATGTAAAATTTAGAAAAAATCTCTTATATAATGATATTTTTTTATAGGTAATTGTTGTAAGTAAAGGATGTCATCTTCGGTATCTATATGGTCCAGACACTTGCTCCTTCCCCCAGGGGTGGAAACCACCTCTAAATTTAGGTATTCATTATTTGAAAGAGTATCGCTGATTTATTTTTGAGACGTAGGGTATTTGTTTTTGGATATATAGATTAAGAGTCAAAATTAAAGAATTTAAAATGGCTACAATACTGAGGATGGATTTTCTTTTTAAGTAAGTGTTATATACTGACAAAATGATGGTAATGTTATATTTTAACAAAAAACAGTATTTTTGAGAATCTTTTTTAATTACTGGGCAATTATAGTAACAAAATATCGACATTTTGTAAAAAAAATTTAAACACAAACATTGTTTCGGCGGCAACTTCTTTATTTTTTATGATACAGAGGCAAACAGAGAATTAAAGTTGGATTAATTATTTTATTATTAATTCTGGTCTTTAGAATTTTTGACGTGAGTGAATTATATGCCCAAGACACAGTTATCTCTAACGATAACATTATGCTGACTAACAGATATGTGAAACATTTTATTAGTTAGTCCATTTTGTAGCATTGTAGCCGAAGGTTGTAAAATATATTCAATATTCATTTCGTAATTGTGTTTGACGAAATAAAGTATTTTTTAAAAACATTATTTTTGGAATGAATAATTTAACTAGCATCATAGTTTCTAAAATATTCGACATTTAAACTAAATCCTATCAACGTTCGGTCGCCATCTTCAAACTTAAACTTTTCCGAAATTATTAATTCTACATATATTAAAAAAAACAAGCTCATTTTTAGTTTATAAGCTTCGTCTTTGATCTCCGCCATTTCTGGTTAAAATGAATGTTTGTTAAGATATTTGCAAAGGAATAAACATTGTATGTTTTTCGAAATTCCTTTTATAATTTAAAATGCATTTTTTTTTCTGAGGCAAATGCTATAAATGGAAGAAATCTGAGCGTCTGGATCATCCTATCTGTTAACGAAAAACAGTATTTAAGAATAATATTCTTTTAATTACTGACCACTTAAAATACCAAAATGGCACCGTTTTTATAAAAATGTAAAAGTAAAGAGTGAAGAAACACATTAGTTCTGTCATAACTTCTTTGCTTTTTATGATATACAGTGTGTCCCAGGATAGATGTAACAAGAGGTGTAATGGAACAAAAATTTTGGAATTTTGGAATGGTATTTGGGGATTGAGTCCTGCTTGTTGTAAAACTAAAGTATACCAAAAATGACTTGATTTCGTGTTCTACAGGGTATTTTATAAGCAAAGTTGTAAAAATCACTAGTAATAAAGTACCTTTATTTTATTAAATATAAAAAATTCCACTAAGAAAAGTTATTTAGAATGCAATTTTATACTTCTATACCAAATTTCAGGAATATAAAATTATTTTTTTGAAACTTCCCATTTTTTCAATAAATTAGTATTTCATTTTGAACCATTCAATTAAAACTGCATAGAAATTATTTTTTGTGAATTAATATTTAAAGTTATGTAGAAGCTAAAAGTAGGCTATGAGAAAAGCAGTTTTAAGGACTTCAGGCGAAGGATCGAAATGTGTGTGGATGTGGCTGGTAGCTACGTCGAATAACAAAAAAATTGTAAACATTGTTTTGTATTAGTTTGTTTGTTAATCTGTTATGTTTTTGACATTTATTACTTGTTATAATTTTTAAACCTCATTAATCTTCTGTTAGTAATTGTTTCTTGTTTCACAATTAGTTCGATTAACATTATACCTTCTTACATCTCGTATATTCAATTTTTTATTTACCAATAGCCTACTTTTTGAGGTGATTAACATTTGCTCCTACACAACCTTAAATATAAATTCAACTCTTAATTCGCAAAAAATGGGAAGTTTCAAAAAAATAATTTTATATTCCTGAAATTTGGTATAGAGGTATAAAATTGCATTCTAAATAACTTTTTTTTGATGGAATTTTTTCATATTTTGAAAAATAAAGGTACTTTATTAGTGGTGATTTCTACAACTTTGCTTATAAAACACCCTGTAAACCACCAAATCAAGTCATTTTTGGTATACTTTAGTTTTACAACAAGCAGGACTCAATCCTCAAATACCATTCCAAAATTCCAAAATTTTTGGTCCATTACATCTATCCTGGGGCACACTGTATAAACGGCTAAAAAACGGCTAAAAAAAACCACTTGAACGTTTGACTAATATTCTTTTATTTGGCCCTTAACAATTTTATGTAAATGCCATAGTTTCTGAGATATTTTATATATTTAAACTAAATACTTCATCTTATAAACGTTAGGATGCCATTTTTATACTTCCAGATAGATCTCCAAAATCATTAATTCTACAAAAATTAGGAAGAAAACAAAATTCATCCTAAAAGCATCTTTTTTATTTGCCTTGAGCATTCTCTCGCTAAATTTAACACTTATCTAGTTTAGCTAATATCGCAATATTCAAGTTGTTATAACATCAATTTATATGGAAAGTTGCATAGAACTTTTTTTCTCAAAATTGTTACCTTCTGTGTTACAGATGCCGCCCCCTGAAAGGAGTACGCCCACCCCCTATAAATTAGCAAGTCCGCGCACAATATCGAAACTTTTCTTTGATGCATTTACAATTAAATTGCCAAAAAAAAACGAAATCTAATTCATATAATATTATTCCGAAGTTAAAACCTCTGGTTACTGTATTACTGTTGGATGTTACAGAGTTATTTTTTTGTTCAGAATGAAAATCTGAATCTAATTTTAAAAAATAATAAAGATAGAGTCAGCCATTACTAAGATACTTGGTTGTGTCAGTTTGACACATAATCCAAGATGGCGGAATTATGGAACGAGTAATGCATGCGTAATTGCTTCGTCACTAAAAAACTTGTTACAGCATCTTTAATTTTCACATTTAGACACCCGAATTTAGACGTCTATCATAGTTTTCAAACACTGTGTGGATTCTTTTGATGATTCAATGATGTTTAGCTGAAAACTAGAATCTTCTTCGATGCCCTGTCAACAATTTAGTCTAACTCTATAGTATCAAATGTATTGATCTCAGTCTTGTTCAAATAAGTCCAACGGCCAAATAAGCATTGACATAATTAATAGGCAGTTATCTGAAGCCACAAGTTATGAAGCACTAGTAATGCTTTATAACTTGTTTTTCTCAGCTTCCTAAGTTTACATCGATCTGATATTCCAAAGAAGTGATCTATATGTTTAAATGTATTAATTTTAGGAGGATTAATTTTCTCTGGTTTCACGAAGCAAAACTTTTATAACTCGATTTGAACATTTAGTTTTAAATCAAGATGAATTGGAATTATTTATACACCTAATCTGGTAAAGTAAGTAATTTGCGGACTGGAGTTTCAGTAAACGTATATTAATATTAATGAATATGGTACATTACATAGCATAAATATTTTATACACAAATTCATAACATTAGTCCAAACCACAAATACCACCACCACTTTTTGGTATTTGCAAATATATGAGAGAGAAAATAATTATATAAATCAATAAATAATTGAAATATTTGCGGCTGAATTATTTATATATTTTGCATGAACACTTGGTTTTACATAGCAATTGTTTTATTGACGAGGTTAAAGCATATTAAAATATCAACGAAAACATTATACCGGACGACGATTCAATGTACGCCCCAATTTTTTGGTTGTTTTTAAATTTTAAAGTTTAGTTTTCTTCTTATGCACAATGTCTTGTCTGACGTTTTGTGATTCATGAAAATTATTCTAGTTGGCCTGCAATTGATGTATAGTACGCCTGGTGGTGTCACGCCATATATCGCGGCTGCCTATTAGGCGCACAGTCTCATTGAAGCTCTTTCCCAACACCGCCTTGGTGACATCAGCCCAATGCTTTGGAG
Organism: Rutpela maculata; assembly: GCA_936432065.2. Lineage (NCBI taxonomy): Eukaryota > Metazoa > Arthropoda > Insecta > Coleoptera > Cerambycidae > Rutpela > Rutpela maculata. Next base: position 270,132,082 of record OW386285.2, read on the forward strand.
GGCGTCCCCTTCGCCTCTTGCCATCCGGTTTTCCCAGAACTATTGCCCTCGTTCCAGTTGGTGTGTCCAAAAACTGAGGAGATTCGAGAGAATACAGTGTTTTAGAGACGTATTTCTTGGAGAATCGAGGTATTAGTGCGATGAGCTGTCCAGGTAATTCATAGCAAACGTCTCCGGACCCACATTTCGAAAGCGTCAATAACGCCGTCTGTCTACTTCCCTAATGGGGTTATTTCATAATTTGTATTTGCATTAAATTTGCATTCTAGGACTAATAATAACTAAGTATATGTAACGGTAATTTTTTTTTATGGACGTTAAATAATTTTAAATTCAATTTATAATTAGAAAATAGTTGTTTAGTCCAGTCGAATTAGACACCATAAAAAATTTTGCGTACTGCGGACTTTTTTTTGTGGAAGTTGTTTAAGAGGGCATAATAAGCAAGCACAGAAAACTACACCCTGCTACACCATGTGCGTCCCCTATTTTTAGGGGTTGAAACTTTGAAATTTTACTTATGTGTCCATATTTGTTTCCCTATTGCCCGTAGGGCTCTTTACCAAGTTACACTTTTTGAAGATTCGTCCCTCCTCTATATAATATGTATATTACACATTTGCCGTAGGACAAACGGTTTTGGCTGTACGAGGCCGGAAAGGTCGCGCTGTACAGGACAAACGGCTATTATTTCCAATCTACAATACTACACATACTAATGCCCTTAAGGAGGAATGATGAGTTGTGAAAAAACTTGCATCAAATACCGCGCGGTTTTCATGATACGGGATGTTGAAATTTTGAAAACCCCTTTTTAAAAAAAAAAGTACTTTTTTTCGCCCATTTTTTTTTTTCATGCATGTATGACCCTAATATAAGAAAATTTACGTTGGTTTCATTTTAATACATTCGTTGGCTTAGGAGCTAGACAACAAAATGTGCCAAAAATGGCTATTTTGGTATCGTTGCATTAAAAAAACCAAAACCAGTATAATTCTGGTAAGTGTTTTTGTTTATCCTAAAAGTCCAATTCATTGCGCATAGAAAATGTGTTTTTGTATTTAAGTAGGATCAACACTTATTGTGTAATAACGATTTATGTCATGTGTTCTCCAGTCTCGTTTTACCCAATTTTTTTTGCTGCCTTATGGTTCATAGTAGGGCAGAAAGCATTATAAACGTGGATATGGCACATAATAATAGGGTGTTAAAATGGGTCTCTTGTTAAAATGCGATAGGACGTACCATTTTCGAGTAAAACGCACTTGTTTAGTTAAGTTTGCTTTGAGTTTTCATTATGTTTTGAATTGTGATCTGATAAATAAATTCTACATTTTGGTGCTTTCTTTCTTAGGAGTTTGTTTTTTTAAATCATTTTACAATGAAATGGACATATAATAGCTGTTTCTCGAGGAAGGTAAAATTACTGTAGATTTTGTTGTAGACACAAAATAAGTTGCAATGATAATTCGAGACAAGCGTGAACCTTCAAATAGGGGAGTGAGAACCTCCTATTCCGTCTGGGTCCCTTCATTTTTTCGTTAGCAGTGTTCCTCATAAACAGAAAAAGCAAGAAGCGACACATAGTTTTATTTTTTCGTAGTCAGCGGTGAGTATTTACTAGTCAGTCGATGAAAAGTGTGATCTGAAATAATTTTTCAATGTACGCCCCAATTTTTTGGTTGTTTTTAAATTTTAAAGTTTAGTTTTCTTCTTATGCACAATGTCTTGTCTGACGTTTTGTGATTCATGAAAATTATTCTAGTTGGCCTGCAATTGATGTATAGTACGCCTGGTGGTGTCACGCCATATATCGCGGCTGCCTATTAGGCGCACAGTCTCATTGAAGCTCTTTCCCAACACCGCCTTGGTGACATTAGCAGTGTTCCTCATAAACAGAAAAAGCAAGAAGCGACACATAGTTTTATTTTTTCGTAGTCAGCGGTGAGTATTTACTAGTCAGTCGATGAAAAGTGTGATCTGAAATAATTTTTTGCAAACAAGTGCGTTTTACTCGAAAACGGTACGTCCTATCGCATTTTAACAAGAGATCCATTTTAACACCCTAGTATGTGCCCTGTTCAGGTATACATTGCTTTCTGCCCTACTATGAACCAAAAGGCCGCAAAAAAAATGTGAGAAAGGAGACTGGAGAACACATGACATAAATCGTTATTACACAATAAGTGTTGATCCTATTTAAATACAAAAACACATTCTCTATGCGCAATGAATTGGACTTTTAGGATAAACAAAAACACTTACCAGAATTATACTGGTTTTGGTTTTTTTAATGCAACAATACCAAAATAGCCATTTTTGGCATATTTTGCTGTCTAGCTCCTAAACCAATGAATGTATTAAAATGAAACCAACGTAAATTTTCTTATATTATTGTCGTACATGCATAAAAAAAATGGGCGAAAGAAAAGTAGGTTCACTTTTTTTTAAAAAAAGGGGTTTTCAAAATTTCAACATCCCGTATCATGAAAATCACGCGGTATTCGATGAAAATTTTTTCACAAATCATCATCCCTCCTTAAGGGCATTAGTATTCGTAGTATTGTAGATTGGAAATAATAGCCGTTTGTCCTGTACAGAAGACCCCCAAATTCGGACAGCGCGACCTTTCCGGCCTTGTACGGCCAAAACCGTTTGTCCTACGGCAAATGTGTAATATATATATTATGTAGAGGAGGGATGAATCTTCAAAAAGTGTAACTTGGTAAAGAGCCCTACGGGCAATAGGGAAAAAGATATGGACACATAAGTAAAATTTCAAAGTTTCAACCGCTAAAAATAGGGGACGCACATGATGTAGCAGGGTGTAGTTTTCTGTGCTTGCTTATTATGCCCTCTTAAACAACTTCCACGAAAAGAAGTCCGCAGTACGCAGAATTTTTTATTATGTCTAATTCGACTGAAGTATTCCCGCTAAAAGCCGTGACGTCAATGGTTACGCATGCGCAGTATAGTTTAAACAGTAAATTTGTATGACAGCCATAAATACAAACTTCACCATTACCATGTTGACATGTGTGACTAACATTTTGTTTTACCGTTTTCGCTAAATGTCAAAAAATGCCACTTTTGATTCGTTCGTGCCGAGCCGAATTTTCGATATGCCTTGTGCAATTTACGATACGGATCAACTAGAACTCTTTCTCTTTGCGTCGCGGTATCGTACGGCCCTCCAGCAGGTGTTTTTCGAAATATATGAACATTTTAAGATTGCATGTTTTTGCGCTATTTTCGGTTCCGAAATGCATGTTTTTCTTTAACTATTTTTCGCCGATATCTCTGAAACAGTAAGAGCTAACCCAAAATGAAAAATACCGTAAAACGAGTTCGTTTCATTACGAATCTTTTGGTTCCATCAGAATTTTGATTTTGTTTTTCGTTTCGGAGATATTTAGGGAAATATGTGGCGATGTCCGGCAAAAATCGCACATTTCTTGTTTAAAATGTTGGTAAGTCCTTAACCTTGGCTCCTAGGCTAAAAAACTACTCTAACGAATTTAAATAGAATTAAATTTGATAAAATTCTTTTTTTATTTAAAGTGAGAACTTTTTTTTTTCTGTAAAATTTCGTCATTTTGTCGCCGTAATTAATCGGTAATTAACTGAAATTGATTTCAATTACGATGTACTCTTAATATCATGTATTATCTAGGCGCTCCATTAATCTCGGCTCTTCAAACCAAACGTTTCTGGGAAATATGATTTTTTTAAGATTCACATGAATTTTCTAGGAAAACGTGAAATTTTTTTAATTTTCCCAAGAATCTCGCTAATTAAAAGTTTTTTCAAAATATTTGTAGACACCAATTCTAAAGAAATTTGATCGAGCTTTCCGACGCTTTTTTATGTATTTATTTTTTCTATAACATGCAAAAACAACAAAGTTGTGGGCGAAAATATGCGCCACTTCGCACTTCCTAAAATTCATAAAATAATTTATTTTCTGTCGTGCTAAATTTTTGTCAACTGGCAAGTTGCCGATCTTGCCATCTGAATTCTTCGCCGAATCTCATATTCACAGTCACCAGTATTGTCCATAAGGGTGCCAAGATATACCATCTTGTTTACTACCCCACAGGCAGCTATCCTTAATATATATGCCTGGATGGTTATCCTTTTTTCTGTCTACAATCATAATTTTCGTTTAGTTGCAGTTTACACTGTGGCCATAATTAGAGCTTGTTTTTTGAAGCCTGTCCAACAGGCGTATGAGCTCGTTCTCGCTTGCTGCAATTAATGTGTTATCTGCAAATCTTAAGTTAGATATCTTCGTTCCGCCTAAAGCTACTCCACCGTGTCAGTTCTCCAGCATCCGTCGCATTACTTGTTCACTGAAGATGTTAAAGAGGACAGTGATAGAACACGGCGCTGTCCCCATCTCCAATAATACAGTCCACAATTTGTCCTATTCCATATTATCGGAAGCCTTACGGTAGTCTATGAAACAAAGGTACATAGGCACGTAATATTCTGTTGCTTTCTCGATAAGTTGTCGCAAATTCAGTATTTGCTCTCTGGTACCGCGTCCTTTAACAGAGCCTGCTTGCTCAGGAGGTATTTGTTACGACAGATAATTCTGAAGTCTGGATTGAATAATATGCAATAATATTTTACTGGCGTGCAATATTAGTGCCATAAATCTCTAGTTATCACAGACACCTGTCGTTCCTTTTTTACGTAGTGGTAAGAAAATTGGGGTTCTCCAGTCGTTGGGCCAGCCTCCCGTTTCCCATATTCCTTGGCATAGTCTATGAAGGATTCTCACTCCATCTTCACCAACTAACTTAAGCGCCTCGGCCGTGATGTTATCGACCCCAGCTGCTTTGCCAATTTTTTATTTTTGTATAGCTGCCTCTACTACTGATTTAACTATTGAAGATTCGTGTTTGTAGCTCTGTTTAGTTTTTTCTACTTCTGGATGGCCTTTTTCAAAAAGTTTTTCGCAATATTGGCGCCAAACTTCACTGATCTGATCCTTATTAGTTCTTAGAGTACCGGTGAGGTCCTTAATTGACCACGTTATTGGTTTAAATTTATGTGCAATCACTCCTACTGTTTGGAAAAGATTTTTGCTATTATTGTGGTCAGCATGTGACTCCAGCTCTTTACAGATGTCCTGCAAATAGGAATTCCTATCTCTTCGATAAAGAGTCTTAATTCTTCGCGTCAGTCTATTAAATTCTTCCGAATCTAAGGCAGTGTTCCGTTACTGCTTGTGTGATATTCCCTTTTGCAGAATTCCACAGGACATTTGGATCTTCGTCATTTAGTGGGTTGATTTCACTTATATATTCCTCTAATTTACTTCGGAAAGTGGCAGACATAAGGTTATGATTTCAAATGTCATGCAAATCGCCTTAAACATAATACCCAAATGGTGCTCGCTGAAGGGCCTCAGCGTTAATTCGAGCAAAACTGTTATTGTTCCGTTTACCAAAAGGAGAAAACTAAGTTTAAGAGCTCCTATGCTAAATGGAATAGTGCTGAATTTTTCCAGTGAAGCTAAATATCTAGGAATAATCCTGGATCAAAAACTTACCTGGAACTCATACCTAGAACACTTACGAAAGCCACTGTAGGCTGTTTGGTAAGACTTGAGGTCTAAAACCGAAAATGATCTACTGGTCCTACTTATCGGTTGTGAGACCCATAGTCACCTATGCATCATATGTGTGGTGGTCAAAAGAAGAAAAATTAACACAAGGAAAGTTGCAGAAGTTGCAACACCTTGCCTGCTTAGCGATTACAGGAGCAATGTGCTCCTGTCCCACAGCAGCTATGGAGGCAGCTAGACCTGCTTCCTCTACATCTGTATGTAAGGAAGGAGGCAGCACTTAGTGCCCCAAGGCTGAAGCAGGTACACCCTTTCAAACCAGGAGACCTGGTTGGTCACCTAAGAATTCTAGAAACAATTAAACTGGACCAAACCCACTGACTCTATGCCGATTAAGCGGGACTTTAACTGCCCGTTTGGGGCCACTCATTTGATACACAGATGGATCGAAGATGGCTAAAGGGGTTGGCGGGGGCGTAGCAGGGCCTAACTATGGGCTATCTAGTGCCCTAGGTAAGACCCCAACTATCTCCCAATCAGAAATCTATGTTATAGACCTAGAATGTGCCCAGGAATGCATAAACAAAGGCATTCGAAGGGCAAAGATCTATATACTCTCAGACAACCAAGCAGGGCTGAAAGCTCTCAGGTCCTACACCTTTGAGTCTAAAATTGTCTGGGAGTACAGACAATCCCTGAAGCAACTAGCAAAAAATGATAAGGTTACCTTGATGTGGGTGCGAGGGCATGAGAGAATGGAAGGAAATTAATTAGCTGACGCTCTTGCAAAAAAAAAAAGGTGCTAAAGTCCCATTCTTTGGGCCCAAACCGTTTTGTGGCTTATCTTAGGGACACATAACGGAAGAGGCCCTAAAATGGGAAAAGGAACAGAAAGAATCCTACTGGAGAAATACTCCGGGCCAAAGACAAGCGAAAAAGTTCATCACTTATTCGTCCAAGAATGCCACAAGGCTTCTCGAACTCGAAAAGTCCGACTTAAAGCTGATGACAGGCCTTTTAACAGGCCATTGCCCTTTAAGATACCATCTTAAGAACATGGCAAGGCAGACGACGATATGTGCAGATACTGCTATTCTGCAATAGAAACTGCGGAACATATTCTTTGCGAATGCATGATGCTAGTCTGCACTAGGCTAAAGTACCTAGAAAAGGTGGAACTAACGCCTAAAGACATAGGGAAATTAGCCCCCAGGAAAACCACAAGCTTTATAAAAAGCTAGGGAGTCCTGGGCAACAACTAATCGTAGGGTAAATCACAAAAGATCTTTTCAGGTCGAAGTGAAGTAGTGCTGAAAGAGCCGAGCGACCCCTTGAACAATCTACTTCGGAAAGCTGGATCATCGGTTATGGGGGCAAACGATTTTGTATTTGTCTTGGACACGTTTTCAGCTTCAGCGAAAATGTGCACATGAGTAGCTGGTAATCTGAACCACACTCTTTATCGAAGGTCTCCACCGATTTTTTATCATAATATAGTCAATCTGGTTCAGATATCTAGCGCCAGGTGACAGCCAAGTGTAAAGATGCCGCACAGTGGAAAATATGAACTTTTTTTGGACAAAATTCGCCCGACAACTGAATTGGCAATTACATAGAAAGGTTGTCTCTACAACATGGTGCTGCTACAAAGTGACTAAAATTAAATCTGATCTGCAAAATCTTAAAACAATTCCTATTAAATCATTCAGTCTAGTCAACTTTGGGCATATTTTGACGTTGTCATCAAATTATTTGAAAGAGAACATATCCAATGAAATTATTAGGACAAAAATGTCTATTGTATTAGTAATTAGCGAGCCACAAAACATATAAATCCGTTGAATTTTGAAATAAAGATATGTTATATTTGAAATAATATGATAAAAACGTCAAAATGTCCAGAAATGTGTCCAATGTTGGTCAAAATATCTATTGTACTCGCAATCAGCGATCCAAAAAAACATATAATTTCATTGAATTTTGTAATAAATATATGCTCTATTTGAAATAATTTGATAGAAACGTCAAAAGCTATTGTTTTAAGATTTTGCCGGTCAGATTTAATTTTAGTCACTTTATAGCAGCACCATGTTATAGTGACAACTTTTATGTAATTTAAAAAAAATGTTAGCTTTCGTTGCTAATTCAGTTCTCGGACGAATTTTGTCCAAAAAAGTCCATAATTTCCCACTGTGCGCAGTGGATGTTGTTGGAATATAGTATTCATTATCGTATAAGTTTTGTCTAAGCAAAATTGAATTAGTCTTTGTCCCCTTTCGTTGCCCGATGCCAAAATTGACAGAAACAGCCCGCAGGTGATCATCATCCAGTGTGGGATCGACTTTGGCGCTGAAATCGCTCACAACAATGTTTGGAATAGTGTGGAGTAATGTTTCCGTTAAGAAGGAATATTTCAAAAATTTGGTTTTGGGACACATAAATTAGACAAAAATGGGCTACTTTTAGAGAAACAGAAATTATGGTTTCACATTAAGCATAAAATTTCCATTGCAACAGTTTTTCTTTGATTCAAAAAACTACAAAAACAATTGAATATTTTTTATTTTTTTTCACAATAGCTGAATCTGATCAATGTGGTATAAGAATATCACTAAGAGGCACACCATTTTCAACCCAACCCAAAATTCAGTAAATAAATCGTTCTTCGGGTACTCTTAAGGTATATATGATCGGATAAACACGTTCGGCCAAAAGACGAAGGTGATGACATGATATAGTAGAACTTTTTTTACAGGTATGAAGCGCTGCCAATTGACAGCGTAACGGCGACGCCTGACTGGGAGGAGTCGTCATTATTGCTTCTTACGCCATAATTAAGAGAATTGATAATTTCTGCTTATTGATCAAATTATTTATAAACTTCTGTCACGAGCCTCCTAACTATAACACTTTATGGAAAATTTAGATGAACCCTATCATTAAATATTAAAATCGGGCACTACTGTAATAGACGTAATAACCTGAGTAATGAAATTTTGGTTTCTGCAGCTACGAATATCCATGGAAAGTTAAATATTATAATTTCATTAAAATTTGGTAACAGTAAAATCGAAAAAATCAAATACAGTGTATTTTGTGTAGTTCTGTAAATGACTGTTTACGTTTAGTTAGATCTACGTTTTGAATGTGACAAACATACGCAAATAAAATAAATAAAAAAAATATTAAAAAACAAGAGGCACAAAATATTTTACAAAAAGAACAAAACTACAAACGGCGGAAAATACATTCTTTATGGTATTAATAACATGATAATTATAATTTAAATTATAAAACAAAATCAAACATCCACGTTTACGTTAATAGTTAGTGTATCGAGTTTCTTTTAACGGGGTAAAGGAAAATATATGCTATTTTTGGTTTGTATTTTTTTACTTTTAGAAATAATAAAAATTTTGAAGTAAAAGTTGATCTAACGGAACCTAGAGGGAGGGGAGATGATTGCCCCATTATCCCCCGTAAATTCACGCTTGATATTAGCAAAAAAATGTATACAATGTGTTTAATAGGCAAACTATCGGATCCGATAAATCAATTAACTATATATAGGCCTACAAGAATTGAAAATTCAGATTATGACGAAAATGATAATTTCTAGGCAAAATAATATCAATTTGATCTGAATCGAAATGTCGTTGGAGTCATCATCATAGCTTTTCTGAACTTCATGTTTTGAAAGGACCCCGCCCTTTCCTATTGGGAAAGCGCGGATTTGACTTAAACTGCGCCATTCTGTAGTACTAATGATGCTGGTTAAAAGTTATCATTGTGGTAACTCGTTATCATTGTGGTAACCCTTGTTGCACTAGAAGGGCAAATATAGTACTTCAATTTACCATCCAGTTTGTAAAGATTTTGAGAACGAAATCTCATTATACTATTTTCTTTACTTTAAAGTGTAAATTTGAGGGTTTCAACACAATGCCGGCAAGACGCATGTTGGTTGTTTGCGGCATCAGCCTCAAAAAAGAGACAAATACCCATTTTTACTTTTTTTTTTCTTTTTACAGCAATAACCCCATTTCCTTAAATGTTTTTTTAATGGGTTTTGCAAACACAGTTGCTATTATATCAATTTGTACTTCTAGCTATGCTATTCAAAGGTTTTTATTGCTATAACTCTGACTTATGGGCCGCTTTCGCCGCATTATGGCTCAGAAATCAGTAATTATACGATTTTTTAAATCGCCATATTTACATTAATAACCTCTCGAAGTATAACCATAGCTGTTCTACTAGTCAGCTAGGACGCTCACATACAGACAACATTACAATAATTATTCCCAGCGACATTGCCAGATATGCATCTGGGGTTCGAACTCTAGGCTAATCATATAGTCTCACTTTACTATGGTCTAGCCTAAGACTACCGTCTTGGTTAACACTTTAAAAACAGAACATCCGTACCTGGTCAGGATTCGAACCCGGGAACTCGTGGTCTTAACAAGCTGTATGTTTATCATATTTTCTCTCTTAGTATTATCCAGCAACAACAACGAAGACGAGGTGAGTAGCTGGTCCCCTTTATCCTGTCTACGTCAAAAACAGGTCATAAGTTAGAGTAGTAGCAATGGAAACAACATAGTTAGAAATACACATTGGCATAATTTCAACCAAATTCGCTGAACCCATTAAAAATATATATTTAAAGGAAGTAGCATTGTTGGTAAGAAAAATCCCAAAAAATTGCAACAAAATTAAAAAAAAATATATTGAGTATAGTGATATTTCATTCCCAAAAGCTATTCCAATTGAATTATAGATTACAGTAATATAATTGACTTTTCGCCCCCCCCCCCCCCCCCCCTCTAGTATGACAATTATACATAAGATCGAGTTGTGACAATGATAATACAGGTCTACAAAAAAAAGTCTTGCCTTAAGGTTCTAAAAGTCTTTTCTGAAGTATTCTGACGCACTGAAGCCAGATGCCCTCTACCACGCCTTTCATCCCCTAAAAAGTGCTTCTCCTAAGATCTAAGGTTCCCATTTAACCTTTCTGAAGTAATTTGACGGGCTTCAGCGCGTCAAGATGCCTCTAAAAATTTAGATTTAGGACAAGACCTTTTTTGCACACCTGTGTAATTTTTGATCAACTTAATTTAACTTCAAAATGGGGCAGTTTCTTCCAAAACCGCCGAATTCCACTCTCCACTTCCCATAAGAAAAGTGCGGGGTCCTTTTCTCGGTGATAATTATATACCTACAAAATAATTATTTTGATGTAATCAAATTTGAACAGACGTACGCGCCTTGTTTTAGAATGAAAGAAAGGGTGAAATTTTTCAAAAGTTATGTTAGCAAATGTGTAAGTCCACAAGTGCATAATTTTATTACAACTTCAGTTCTGTGCTTCGTGGTGAATTGTTTTTCTCTTATTAAAAATTTCAATTGATTGAGCTGAATTTTATCAATTCTTGAAGCAACTAACTAAATTTTAATTTAATATTTTTAAATAGGTAGGTTGGAAAAGGTTTTATATTTTACATTGCCTTAGTGACTTTTACTTAAAACTGTTTCTTTCGGTATAATTTGTTGTTACTTCAATTATCTTTCTATGTATACTTTCATAGAGTTGAAAAAATATGCTATAACTTTTAAAATTTTTAATTTATTTCATCTAAATATCTATATATATATATTTCTAAACTGATCTATTGTGTAATAGTTTATTTCCACACTTAAAGTGTTGTATATTTATGTAGATATTGGATCATGTACTCATCTATTTAACATTATTAAATTAAAACAAGCCTTTGTTGGAGAATTTCGCCCGCTCATTTAGTTTAAACTAGTTAATTGCTTGAACAACTCTCACATCTAACTAGCAATACAACTTTTGACGTTAAACCCAGCAACCCTTTATCTTTTAAACTTTCGGCAGTAAAATTTAGCATGCCTATACCGGTACACTAAAGTATGCCCGCTTCCGAAATGTCGCTGTAAAACTAAAGCAATAGCTGTTAAACTCTCGAAAATTCTTACAACCAACTTTAGCTTACTGTTGAGCAATAAATCTCGATCAGGAAAAGTATTTTCCGAACATTGCATGAAATAAAATCTAAATAACTACAAGTAACTAAAGTACTAGACAATGTATCCGAGGAAAGCGAAAAATGTGAAAAGGAAATTAAACGGGCTGGGGAAAAATGTTAAATGGAAAAGAATTATAAGACTTTCGGAAGAGAATAGGATTTCCGAAGAGGAAAAGTTTCATTTGGTTGGTTGTTTATTGCGGAGATGTTATTGAATATTGACATTTCATCTGATGTCTTAATATAAAAATAAAACTGAATTTTTATTGTGGAACACTAAATTTGAAGGAGATTTATTATCCAGATTTGTAATTTTTTATTTATTTTCCTTTTTTTAAAACATTAAAATGAATTAAAAAAAATGAAATTAACCAATTTTAAAATGATCTGGATCGATTCTAGTGTACTTTCATCGGCGAGCATGAAATTTGATTGGTTATTCAAAATTTATTTGAGATAGTAACTTAAAACTTAGTGATCGCACCACTACTAACAGGTAGATATTTTCCATTTAATGCTGTTTTCTGATCATCTGCAATGTTTGTTCGGATGGCTTTTGGAATTATAATACAGTAACTAGAGGTTTTGACTTCGGAATAATATTATATGAATTAGATTTGATTAGCAATTTCTGTATTATGTAGAGATTTGCTAATTTAGAGGGTATGGCACTTAAAAGAAAATTAAAATATTGCAGCTGAAGAAAAATCCAATTTTAAGAAGAAAATACAAGTGAAACCGTGCGCTAACAATCAATTTGGCTGAAAAGAATTTAAAAATTTTGTATTTTGGTAATTATGGCTGACTGAAAATAATATAAAACTATTTTACTAAAAAAATATGGTTTGTTTATGAATAGCTTAAAGGTCCTAGATCGTGATTTTATCATTCACGGGACGGAGTTCGACGAATACATGAGTTTAATAACTTTTGGCTAGTCTTATGACGTACTTGTCCCCATGCAGGTTCAATATAGGAAAAATGACAGAGTCGCCTTCGGACGACTTTTAGGCAAAATGGACTTTTGAGTCCTTTGTGCACGAGGCGATTTTTTTCTATAACTATTCTCTAATATTTGTAAAGCCCTGCAGTTGGCTTTCCTACCATCGCTTTGTATTGACCACTCAACGCACTTGACCAAATTACGAGTCGCTGGGTGAATCCATACTTGTTTTATGCGAGAAACCGGCCTTGTCCATTTTCATTGATTTTTTGCCAATTTTTGCTTATAGGCGCTACGCCGTTTTTACCAAATTCATCGGTTTCGCCTTTTTGATACATTGCTTTGTTATAATTTTATTGTCAGTCTTTAGAACAGGGTATATAATGACTCTACCTCCATGATCAATGTCTTCGGCGGAGGAATTAAAGTTGAAAATATTTTAAATATTTCTTTTTTGGCGTACTTAAAAAGTATGTGATTAATTTTTTCATGACCACCATACACTTTCACTCTCATATCCCGGACCAAAATATATTTTCCTAAGTAAAAATTCGGTGTTCCCTCAAATTTTTACCCGGTTGTGCCTAATGTCTTGTCGAACTGATAACGGTCCTTTTGGACTAGTTTGTGGTTCTGAAGTCTCTTAGACACTTGAAAATGTCCTTAAATGAATTTTCTGCTTAAGTCGAACTTTTTATTTTGGCTTCGACCTAGGTCAATTCTGGAAGGTTCTACAACATGAACATGATACGAAGCTATTGCAGCTGCGTCCCTAACTGTGCAGGAAAAGTAGCAGTGTCTGACCGTACTTTTAGGTAATCCTCGGAACTAGTGGACCAATTTTAATGAAGCCCTCACTGTATTATAAACTGAGATTTCGAGAGTGTCGTAGGCTAAATGTTATCACGTTGTGTCAAGTCGGGGTGACAAGTGATCAAAAAGATACAATGCGGATGTTAACATGCAAGAAGGGGTCTATGAGCACTTATTTTTATAAATAAAACCGGATGTAGTATGATTCTCCTAAAATGGAGATCCATTTCCAGACAAAGTAGATCCAGCTAGACAGTCGAAATTTTTCACTCTTACAGATTTCACACTCCAAGCAACGGGAAAAATACCACATCTAAAATTTTAACCAGGTGAGACATTTATGGGCATTTTTTTCCAAGCCCAGGCCACGGCGGGATATTTAACTAGTACCGGGGTCTAGAGGGAAATGCCGAGATCACAATTTTTTACTTGATTGCTGTGTTTGGACTAAGTCTCCGAACACAGGAAGCGCAGGGGGTGTAATGAATTGTACATCTTTTGACTGTATTCTAACTTTATTTTAAGCCCCTTATCTGGCCCCAGATGAGCACAAGCCAGTACCACTTTGATTCTTACATATGTCAAAAATTTTACGTTTTCACACTATATATTTAAAGAGTTTTGCCGTACTCCTTTGCGCTCAGTGTAAAAAAATCAACCAAAAGCACAAAAAAATGTGATTTTGACGTATTTTTGGATCTTTATCAATGGTAAAAAATCGAACTACGAAAAATGTATATTGTTTGTCGTATCTTCAAATGTTGAAGTTTGGAAAAATGGTAATTTTTTATTTTGCCTCGAATTTAAAAAAAAGTGTTGTTGTTGGGGGGCAAATAAGGGGCTTACGGACACCCCTCCTTTATTATAAATTAAAAAAAAATTAATAATCATCGTAGAACAAAATTTTTTGTACAGATATTCGTTTCACAGCAGATGGAACTCAAATATCGAATAAAAAAGGTCTTTGTGTTCTTTGTGTCTGTAAGTGTGTGTGTGCGTGTATATGTATGTGTGCGTGTATAACGTTTCTTGTAAACACGATAACTTCTGTTAGACTTAAAATAATTAATTACAATTTGAAACATATCTAAAACGACATAATACAATAGTCCCTATTGAAATTGGGCCATATCTGTAACAAATGGTGATAACCAGAGGCCTACAAACTCTCACTAATTATTAAAAATACAATGTTTCAAATTTTAGGATAACATTGATACATCATCTAATTTAAATAAAGTTTGTTCGAATCTAACATTCACTCGTTATATTGCGATTTATAAATCTTATACATCTTTATATTTTTGTATGCTTAATCAAAAACCTTATAACATTTTGCATTGAAATTAAAATGAAACCTATTTTACGTAAGAGAGAGTTTGTCGGCCTCTGGTTATCACCATGTATTATAGTTTCAATAGGGATTATTGTACTATGATGTTTTAAATACGTTCCAAATTGTAACGAAATATTTTAGATCTAACAGAAGTTTTCGTGTTTACAAGAAACGGTATACACACACACACACACATACATATACACGCACACACACACTTACAGACACAAAGACATTTTTTATTCGATATTTGATTTCACTCTGCTGTGAAACGGATATCTGTACAAACAATTTTTTTCTACAATGATTATTAATTTTTTTTTTTCAATTTAAAATAAATTCATAATAAATTTAGAATACAGTCAAAAGATATACAATTCATTACTGAACCGTAACAGATACGAAAAAAAATTAATATAAACATTATTGTAGAAAATTTAGTCAGCTTTAATTTTGCATAGCCACCTTTTGATTAGGGCTAACCGTTTTCGAGACATGGGCGAAAAGCCAAAAACCGGGAGCTTCTTCGTGCCCCCTGCACCTATCGCACCTCTTATATTTAGGGACTTTTGGTACGTTTACCTCCTAAATAGTTCAAACACTCATGTCAAAAATTGTGATCTCGGCATTTCCCTCTAAAAACCATTCATTGACAGAACTATAGTACTTTTATGTAGATACAGTGCGTGTAATTGCCGATTAGACATGTACATTCACGTATCGCGAGAGATATGGCAACCTAGCAACTGCAAACTCGCCCGTTGGCGGCATAGAATTGGCGCTAGACACTGAAGCTCTCAGTTATTTCATTTCAGCCAGCTGGCACACGCAATGTTGCACTTCTTACTCCCTGTGTCTAGCCCGCCACTACACACACTGCAGAAATATATTTTCTAATAAATGGTGGATGCGCTAGTCTAAATACATAGTTATTTGCCACCCAGGCAGAATATAATATTGGCTGCAGACTGATTTAATATTAGGTCAACATAGATATATTTAAAGTGTAAAAAAATAGTGGACCAATAGGTATTAATAAATATCGTTATTAAAATATGGGGATGCTTATATTGGCAATATATTGTTTTTGCCAATTTCCGCCCGAATGTAAGCGGACAAATTGATAATATAAAACCGCTGCCCAAGGAATCACTACTTCCACATCCAGATTCTTTTCCAAGTCACTCACAACGAAAAAATTTTTGTATGTGGAAATAATTGTTTATGGAACTTTAATAATATAATATTTGAAATCCTCTACCCCAAAAACCCATAAAACGATACCCCACATCGGTAGCGGGGTGGGGGTGGTGATAAGGGGTGGTAGTGGGGGTGGATGAAGTAAAAAAACATTTTGAGGTTTCTGGTTCTTGTACACACACTAAATCACAATTTTTTTTCATCCCCTTTAATAATGGGGTGGGGGTGGTAAGGGGGGTGGCTAATGCCAAATTTTTTTTTGAGACCTTAGCTTCTCTTGTATATACTAAATATCAATTTTATGGACTCTTACCTGCTTGATTTACCTATTTTCCCCAAATTTACCCCAATTTACCCCCCAACCCTTCGACGGAACAAGATAAAAATATAATCTAGATCTCGTTAAAGTACATATGTGTACCAAATTTCAAGTCAATATCTCAAACGGTTCCAGAGTAAACGTGCGCACAAAAAAGTTACAGACAGACAGACCGACAGACCGACAGACCGACAGACCGACAGACCGACAGACCGACAGACCGACAGACCGACAGACAGAAATTTTTTTTTTGCTCAAACTTAAAATCTCGACGTTTCGTGACATTCTGAGCCTATTTGAACAATAAAAATTTTTAAAAATTTTTTTGTCGTTACTATACTTCCACTGGATGTGGAAGTAATAAATGAGATCAATATAAAATATTATATTTTTATTTTATTTATTTAATCGTAATATTCAAATTAACGCACCGATCGAGTTTATTCATAATTTTTTTCAAAAATGGGAAGTTGACAAAGTTTTTTTTTTATGACGAAGCAAAAATGATATATTACTTTATTTTCTTACGAATACTGCGTAAAACAAGATTGAGGAATATTTAAATCTTCCGCAGTTTTTCTCTTAACTGTATTAGCAGTAGAGAAATATTTTTATATTTTTACTAATTGATAATAATTAAGAGATTACTTTAAGTTTGATATAAATTGTGATTTTAAATAAAATAAACAGCTTATTCATATCATAATTTAATAAATCGTGATTTAAATCAATTGTTTTAAATTGGACCAGCCCCGATTCTCAGCTTAATGTTATTAAAATTTCTACAAAAATTGTTTCTGTAAACAATGCAGGAAATGTTAAAATGCCTGCACTTTGTTACGCTATGATTTAAATTCTGTACGTGAGCCCGAGAGACAGTAGACACACATTATCGATCTGTCTACACTGAACGTATGCGAACACCCAAAACGAGAACTTTATCATCCTATAAATATGTACCACGTTTTGTGCCACTACGCTGGTTTAGTTTACAGTTCGTCGGTGTTTCGATTTTCGCGTCAAGAATCCTTTGAACGAAGGGGTGCCAAATGTAGTAGATTTAACGATCTAAAAGGAAGTAGTTACCGATGTTGAAAGCAAACAAATTAAGTTTGGCGTGATTTATAAAAGCTACTTTATAATTCTCAAAAAGAAAAATTGCACGTGTTCAGGAATTTACATGAATTATTTGGAATTTTGTAACAATTCATTCTTAAAAATTCAGTGATATTTTTGTATTGTATGAAAAATAAAACTATATACTTAAAAGGTTTATCAAATTATAACATAGTTTGATAATTGATCAATGCCCAAAAATTATAATAAAGTTAATACATTTCTGGTCAGTTGTATAAATTGCCGAATTACAGAATTTATTTTTATTTCTCTAACTTACCTAAGTGAAGTAGTTACTTGTAATGATGAAAACATCACTCTCCGATATTTCTTCGTATTTTGCAGATCATCTAAATTATGAAAATTAAGGGATGAAAGCCCTTAATAATTCCTTCAGTCAATCTATCTGTCTGTTTCTCTGTTGGCGCTATATCTACATGACTATTAGAAGGAGGAAAATAATATTTGGTAGGTTATTGACGTTATTGTCTACCATAACTTAAGTGGACACTAGGTTAGTGTGGGCCGAAAAAATTAAATTTTCGGCTCGTATTTGTAATATCGAAAAATAATTGCCTTTATCTTAGTACCCGTATAGAATTTTATTACATTTGAACAATTTCTTCAGAGCTCTTCTAACCTAAAAACACCCTAAAAAAATTACACAGGCCTGCGACAAAATTGCGTTTTTAAAAGTAACTATCGTTTTGAATTAATTTTGATTTGCACAATACGAAAATGGCAGCCAATTTTTCTATTACGTATGATGTAAAATTTTTTGCAAAAAATGAGGAGCATTTTTAGCACTATAAAGGAAGCGAGCGGCACCCTTATAAAACTAAAAAGTATCGCTCGGCGATGGTCTCATATTAATTTCATCCAGCTACGTCTAGTATAAGGTGAGAAAGAAATTAGAAATAAGATTATTCTTTTAGTGGAAAGTTTGATGAAGTCGTCTATGAGAATTTAATTTCATTGTATTTAATTTTGTGAAAAAAAAAATTCTGTCGGAATTGCATTAAAATTAGCAGTTTAGAAGTGCGAAAAACGAATCTGATATCAAAAGTAACTAATTTAAAATGGCGAATCCAATATGGCTGCGGCAATTGCAGCGTTTTTGCAGAATTTAATTTTCAATATTCCAAGAGAACATGTGATAGAAGAAAACTGTAATTATATTTGAATTCAGTGAAATATGTTGATACACCATGACCATAAAAATTGAAAAGCACCTGCAATTTTTTTTTGCAGGCCAGTGTTATTAATGAAAGAAATGTGACGGAAGATAATTATATTTGGCATGTAGTTAACACAATCAAGGAAATCTGCTAAACATTCAGCTAAAAATGTAAATAATGGATACCTGTAAAAAATTATTTACGAATAAATTGTGACAATGACAATAAATATTTGGCCTGTAGTTAATGCATTTGTCAAGCAAGAAACTTGCCATACTTTTAGTGACAAATATACAGGTGATGGTGTAGCATTTTAAAGTGCTACAACTCTAATTTCTAATAATAGACTGGCGGTACATGACCAGTCAGGTGCAACGTTTTTAAAATGCATACCAAAAAATTTTATGATTTAATGTGCACATCAACGTGTGTTTTGCGCGCGTAAACTGCATGCCAATGAATTTTCGCTGGATTCTTTTTCACGGCTTTTCGTTTGGTATTCTTGGCATCCACTTTAAATTAAAAAACAAAAAAACCCAAAAAAAATAAACAAAGAAAATCGATTTGCACAGCCTTCTGCACGCGACGACTGCCTAAAATTTGCGTTTCTGGCATATTCACGGTAATTTCATTCATATATATGATTGGCATGCATTTTAAAAACGTTGCACCTGACTGGTCATGTACCGCCAGTCTATAATTTGGTATTTAAAATAGATTTAGTGCCGCCTAAACATTCACTATTTACTTTCAGGGACCAAGTTACAGGTTACAGGTAGGCAACCAACTTGCATCTTGACAGTACTGTGTGTTGCATGCTGTAAAACTTTTGGTCCGGTAATTTGATGATGTCATTTCAAAGGTGTAGAACTGAATTAAGTTTATCCATTTATTTAGTAGGGTTTAGATAGTTTCAGTCTATGGAATTTACTCCTCTTATGTTCTTAAAATTGGGTATAACACGTTTTGTTGCTCAAGGTAGTAGAGGAATTTTTGTAACTAGTTTTATGTTGGTAACTCTGGGTGGAACGCGAAGCCTTGCGGACACGCTCTTCTTTTGGAGGAATTTTGGTGATATCGTAGTCAAAGTGATATTTTCATGGATTTGTGGATAATGTCCTAGCGTGTCCTCTCGTACTGCTCTGGCTGCGAATGTTCAGAGTGTTCAGAAAGCTGTGTTTAGCTGAACCTTCAAGTTGGCAGTTTTTTTGTTGGGTAATGCTCTCTAAGGAGAGTGTTTGGAATGTTTGGATCCAGTGATTTGTTCTGGTAATGTTCTGGAAAAAAACCGTGGTTTTATATTGGCTATGTTGATCCTTTTGTAAGCGCCTCGTGCTGGCTTGTTCAATTGGTCTTGGTCCGCGCCATCCTGTCACTCACTGTGATGAAATTGTTCATCTTAATCCAGGAGCACTTCTGATGGAATAACAGCTGTTTACTGGAATGTTATGGGGAGAAGTCGCACGAAGACACTGAAACGCTGGGAGATGTGCTCTAGGTATCAAGAGGGAGACTCAAAATCTCGCCGGATTGCCGGAGTTTATAAGGTTTTTTCTTTCTTAATTTTCAATGGCTTTAAGCCACCAATTTAGTAAATTTTTTGTGACAATAATTAAATTAAATTATCTTATGATATCAGATCATCTATCGACTCATAAGTTGTGAACCTTCAGTTCGATTTCAAGTGTATTTAATTAAATGAATTTTTGTAAGCATGTCGCTGTAAAAGTAAATATGGTACCATGAATTGCTTAGACACTGCGTAATAACATAGTAGGACAGGATCGTTTAGTTATCTGTTATCAACTTTTAACCTCACATAGGTACCTCTTTTAGTAAAGATTTTTTTTGTAAATTTGTTAGCGAGAAGAGTACGTTGCCCTGTTGCTTACTTAAATTCATATGCAAACAATATAATTTAGAATTTTTCAAATTGAAATTTTAATTCAAATCACCAGTGTAATTAATCTTAAATGTTATTTTTGTACATACTATTTGGGTAATTTTAATAAATGTTGTCCATGTCTTAAGTGCTCTCATTTCTTGATACTCATCCAAACTTTGTTTAGACTTTATAATGAATAATTACGTAGTATAGTTAAAAAGATACTAGTTAAAATTTCAGTATTTTCCATCGCATGTTATATGCCAGCTAAAATTTTGTTTCTTGGCTGACAGAATTTCAATTTCTAAATTAACTATTGGCCAAGTGGCGCCCTCTATTGTGCGTCTGTGTTTACTCTATTTCTCACTCCTCTTTTTGCTCTCCGAAACAAACTAGCTGCCGTACGCATGTGAATGTTTTTTATGCATTAGGCATAACAAGCGTTGCAATGGTCACTCTAAAAGTAATAATAAATTATGTGGAAAATGAAATTTTCTAATGTAGTTGTTTCTATGGCTATGAAAAAACTTGATATACTTTTAGTTAATAATAATAAATAGATAGAAGAAAAGAAAAAATAATAAATAAATAAAAGATGCCAAATAGAGAGGGTAGAAAATGTATAAAGACTTGTAACTAAATGTGCAGGACATGATTAATGTTTCATATTTATTTAATCATCATGAGTTAATGTTCGAACAACGTAAATTACAAAATAGATAGAGTGAAATTTCTATAGAGAAAAACAAAGTATGTTTAATTTTACAAAATCTCTATTATTTTCTAATATAATTTCATCAGGAGTAACTTAAAATATGAGAATAATCGTTAAAGCGACATAATGTAATACAATTTAAAAAACGATCATTATAATGTTATAAATATAATACTTAATGTGTAAATGAACTCACTAGTTTAACAAATGTTTAACAATAATGGCCATTGATTCCAAGCTCATCAAACCAAACTTTGTATTTTTTAGCATTATGCATCGGAATGAAGACTTCTTTTATGGTTTTCTAGAGACATCCAAAATTTCTGAATTATCTTGAAATATAGCTCTGTGCACTTACTTAGTCCTTGGCGTATGTTGAAACTTCTGTATTTTGATGCAACTTTTATTATATTCTAAAATATTTGTTCTAGAAGTTCTGTATTTCCATAGGCACGTGTGACATTTCATTATAACTATTTTATTTTTACTTATTTCTTCTCTAAGAACTAGTAACCATCTAGCACAAAAACCAATGGAATTATTTGATATAGATTTATCCTCGTTTAACAAAATAATAGAGCATTCGTTAAATTTTCCTTTAATTCCGTTGCTTTTTTTCCATAGCCATCGCGGGGACCCGTAAAATCATATACTTGTTTTCCCACATAATAATAATAATAATAATAATAACACGTCTTTATTATTTTTCATATAACATGACAATTAATTATACAATTCATAATAAAATAAGACATGAAAAATAAATGGCGAAGTTAAGCGGTCACAATCCACAAGAAATCATGCACGCTTTTCTTACACTTAACCACAAAATAATTTACAGTAATTTAAACATAATTACAAACAAAAAATATAGATAATGCTGAATGAACGAGTGATTTACATATTTCCATTATATACATATATTTTATTAATTCTCCATACAAAGGGCTATAACAATCCTGTACATTGACGTTCGAACAAGTGTGTCTTATATATCTTTTTAAACCTAGTGATGCTGTTCTCTTTTAGCTGATGAGTCAAACCATTATACGTTTTACCAATTTGATAACTAAATGATCTCTTGAACAATTCAGTACGATGCTGCGGTGGAGTTAGAAGACCCTTAAATCTAATATTCAATGTATGTACATCAGTGCGAAATTTAATTTTTTGATACAGGTATATGGGAGTCTTATTTAATATAATTTCATGAAAAAGACAGACTGTGTGATGCAACCTTCTGTTATACATATTAAGCCATTTTATCTCTTTGAGTTTGTGAGAAATTCTCTGATTTCGATATATTCCATAAATGAGTCTGAGACAAGAATTTTGTAATTTCTGTATTTTCCTTGCATACAAAGTAGTTATGCAAGGGCCATATAAACAATCTGCATAATTTAAAATAGATAAAACCAGAGTTTCACAAAGAAGAACTTTGATTTTATGTGGGAGATAATGACGATTACCATATATTAATTTTAAAACAGAATAACCTTTTTGTAACATTTTATTTACATGGTCCTCAAATCTTAAATCACAGTCTAATATAACTCCTAGACTTTTTGCCTTGTCTACTTTTTCCAAAGAATCATCACCGATTTTAATATTTATTTGATCTTTAATATTGTTTCGTTGGTTTTTAGGACCAAAAATGATAATATTAGATTTAACGGGATTAATGACAAGACAATGATCATTTGCAGTTTTTACAAAGTTTTGAAGATCTTCATTGACAAATGTACAGGCGATATTAGCATCAGAGGGCTTGAAAGAATAATATAGCTGGGTGTCATCTGCATATAAATGCACTTTGCAATAGGTTAAATGATTAATAAGGTTGCTTGTGTACACAGTAAATAATAATGGACAAAGAATAGATCCTTGGGGAACGCCAGATCTTAGAGTTAGATAATTTGACGTATTATTATTCAATTTTACACGTTGTTCCCGATTATTTAGGTATTCATTGAATAATTGTAATGCTTCCTCAGAGAGCCCTATGTAATGCAAAATGTTATTAAGTATTTCATAATTTATCGTGTCAAAGGCCCTACTAAAGTCAAGCAAAATTAAAGTAGTACACAAACCTTTATCAGTAGCCGCTATAACATCATCTACTATGTGTAAGAGGGCTGTAGTGCAACTGTGTTTGGGCCTAAATCCTGATTGAACCGAAGGTATTAATTTGCATTTTTCTATATGCTCTCTTAACTGGTGTTCCATTATTCGTTCAATAAGTTTTGACATGGTTGGTAGTAAACTAATAGCTCGAAGATCTTTGAATTCTTCTGGATTATTTTTTTTAGGCAACACAGTTATGTCAGCCCTCTTCCACATAGCTGGAAAAACGTTCTCAGTTAAGCAGAAATTTATAATATGCGTTAAATATAAAATAATATGCGGACAACATAATTTTAAAAGATTAACATTTAAACCATCACACCCAGCTGCAATAGTTTTTATTTCATTTAAAATCTTATATATTACGTGTTCGTTGACAGGTTCGAATTTAAAATTTGAATTATTTATATTATGATTTTTATAAAACTCAATAACTTCATTTGATGCAGTTGTCTCGGGAATAGCATTTATAAAAAAATTATTTATTTCATTAACATTCTGTAAGTGATCTGGAATCTCTCTAAGTTTATTTTGAGGCACAAAATTGTTTTCTCTGAGAAATTTCCAGTTTTGTTTTGCTGTAGAATTACTTATTTTGTGTTCAATATACATTTTTTTCTCTTTTTTAATAGCTTTAGTTGTATAATTACGCATTTCCTTATAAAACTGAAAATGTGCTGGATTTTTTGTTCGTCTATAACGCTTCTCTGCCTTATCCCGCATTTTCATCATTATTTTTATATTATACGTTAACCAGGGTGCATACGGTTTAGTGAATCTAGATGTGATGAAGGGTGCGTGTATTTCAAATAGGTCATTAATATTTTTGACTAAAAATTCTACCTTTTCATTTATGTCATTTAAATCAAATATTAAATACCAGGGAACGCTAATAAGATCTGCTTCAAAGTGTTCATAATCAAAATTTTTAAAATTTCTGTACGTAAATATTTTTTGTTTATTTTTTTCGCCATATACCTTTAAATTACAAAATACAATTTGGTGATCAGATAAATCATTGTCTAAGACACCCTTCTTTAAAACATCCAAACCCTCTGACACTAAGATGAGGTCAATTAATGAAGAAGTATTTTCTGTAATTCTAGTAGGAACGTCTATTATTTGATTTAAATTAAAAGAGCTTAAAACAGAAAAAAAATTATTCACGCAGATATTATTAATATGTAGTAAATTTATATTGAAATCCCCTGTACAAAGAGCATGGTTTACTGTAGGAAATATCAAACTTAAGTTGTCTTCTAACTCATTCAAAAAAGCTCCTGTATGGGAGGTTTGTAAACAACACCTATAGCTGTAGAAGAATTATTCAATGTTACTTTGATCCATAATTGTTCTATAGTATTGCTTGTAAGAATGAAATCACTATTTAAACTATTTTTTATATAAGCGCACAATCCTCCCCCCCTAGTTTCACGGTCACGTCGGAACATTTTAAACCCATCGATCTGAATTAAATTACCAGGTACACCCATATGCAGCCAGCTTTCAGAGATTAAAAAGATATCAAATGATTGCTGAATAATAATTTCTTTTAATTCATGCACTGAAGGTAACAGAGATCTAATATTTAAGTGTCCGACTTTAAAAGTTTTTAAATTCATTATTTCTAAACATAGATAAACATGCTAAAAAAGAACCTCATCAATAAGTACGAAACAAACAAGTAGACAGAATATTTTGTGTGCTATTAAGAAGATAAAATATATACCTAAATATAAATTATACGTATTATTCACAAGTGATATATAAATGTTAAAAAAAATGCTTGATTACAGTATAAAAAGTTAGTTATTATAGCCCAATATTAGAGAAATAAAATATACAGAGAAACAAAATATGTAAAAAGAAAAGAAAAAGAAATAATATTTCTTTTATACAAAGAAAAAACTGGAGAATGCAAGAGCTGTTTTTCTACTTGATACCCTATAAAACCTTATTTACTAACCAGTCTGAAAACATTAACATTAACATAGCAGTATGTACAGAAGTAAATATTAATTTACCAAAATTCTTACAAAACAAAACCAATTAAAAAATAATGATATATATTTATACACAATACACAAATGGATATTTAATAATAAAATTATAAATTTTCAATATCTGCTTCCGATTTAATTCTTATAATTTCTTCGCCTTCATTAAATTTATAGAAAATTCGACCATCGCTTGTCCAGACTTTGCCAATTTCGCCCACTTTGCTAATAACCATTTTCAGTAATTTTATTTTATTTCTGGTTAAATCTTCCCTTATGACTAATTTACTACCTTTCAGGTTTTTCTTTTTACCATATACAAGTTGTTTATCTCCAATTCGAGCAAACTGAACAATAATTGGACGAATTTTATCCTTATCGTGCTTACCAATTCGGTAACAATGTTCAATTTCAATTTTTCCAGTGTCTATTCGAACATTAGTTTTTAAAACTTCAGTTACAACTTTAAAAATATTTTCATTTTTTTGCTCTTTCACGCCATACATTCTAAGAGTTTTATTACGAAGTATTTGATCCATGTTCTCACATTTTTCTGATATGTTTTGCAAAATTGTACTTTGCTTCTCCATTGCAGCTTTTAAATTTTTATTTTCTGCCTCTAATACGGTAATTTTTTCTTCAAATTCCTTGGTAACAGTACTGGCAATCGTTTTTGTAATTAAACTTATAAATTCCCCAGATGTGCAAATTTTATTGACTAACATTTTTATATTGGCTTGTAGTTCGGAGTGTTCCTCCTTATCTTTACCTGCTTTGTTTCTGTTAGACATATTACTAACAAATTTGCACTTATTAATCACTTTTTACACACCACACCTGCAGTTATATTAAGCTTAGACTTTGAAGAACCGTTTAGTACTAGATAATAATAATTATTTATATTGGTAATCACTTTAATTTAAATACTTTTACACAGCTCATGCAACTACACCTTCACTCAAGCAGCGCCATCTATCTGATGGCGTATATTCGCAAATGCTTGATTTCTAGAATTCACTCCTTCTAGTATAATTTCTATGTTCATCAGCCTTCGTTGAAAAGTCTAGTTGACTCACCTACATAATGTTTACAGCATTTACAAGGAATACTATAAATACAATATTTGAAATTTTGAGCAAAACAGATGTCAATGTGATGTCCATTTGAAAGACCGTGCGTTCAGAAAGCTTACTTCTGACTATTCGTAGATTATTCGATGAAGTAATGTACATATGAAATTACTGCTAAAGACATAAATTCAGGCTTAACAAACTTAACGGAACTATTAAAAAACCAACAACTGATCTACTTACCATTGAAGTTTTTTTCATTAAATTCTTAAATGTGTTTGCGAAAGTGGCAAAATACTCAGTAAGGAGGATTTTTAATTGTATTTTACATGAAAATCGTTGCATCTACAAAAAAAAATTAAGAAAACACCTTTCGTTTGTGAAGTGTTCTGTTCTTTACATGTGGTATGGTAAATATTATGCGTATTATTCCGACTTACGGAGCTATTTGCAAAAAAAATATTTATTTGGATTTAAACACTTTCTTGGAGGTGAAGCAGGTTCCCCATTTATGCAAACATTTTTTATATGGTACTAAAAACTACTGACATGAAATATCAATTTGTTTGGTTTAAATACAAGGTCGATACCTCTGGACACTGAGCTAAAATGGTGATATTACGTTTTTCCATTACCATTGTTCATTAATTTATTTGTTTCTTCGAATGACCTAGATAATTACCAATCTCTTTATATGTATTTTCCAAACTAAAATTATTGCTTCATTATGATACTAAGAGAGTTTACAGTTGTGAATATGTCAACAAGGATAATGATATCGAATGCAAATATAATCGTAAATTAGAATAGTCGATACTAAGTATTAGGGTTTATGTAAACGCAGCGTCTCAATTTGGTACATTGACTGGCTTTTCCTGCTGATTTGGTTTACTAAATGATTAAAGCCTGGCGTAACCCATTACTGCATGATTTGTGAAATTTTGATGAAAATTTTAAATTCAGTGTATTTAGAACATACTATTTACATAAAAAATATTTAAAAAATCAATTTTGAAATTTCACACATATTAAAAAAATTATTTGTGCCATATATGGCACACCATAGAACAGGGACATTATATAATGTTCATTATGTATTTTTTAAGGTATTTTCCCTGCCCTGCTTCAACATTGAATTGAGGAACTTATCCCAAGCCTGAGAAGCATATTCATAGCAAGCTATACTCTTGGGTATATTCCCCAAGCATGGAGGGAAGTTAAGGTGGCGTTTATCCACAAAATATGCAGACGTCCACCAAAAAATATCTAAATCTTATCACCCCATCAGCTTAACCTCTGTTCTCCTTAAAACAATGGATAAAATACTAGATAAACGGATTAGAAGCGAAATCATTACAGAGAAACCGCTTCACTCGAAACAATTTGCCTATCAACCTGGCAAATCAACAATAAATGCTCTACGTGGCCTAGTAAAAGGCATCGAAAAGACATTTACAGCAAAGAAACTGACTCTGTGTGCTTTCATAGATATAGAGGGTGATTTTGACAACACCTCATATGAGTCCATACAAAGAGCCCCGGAAAAAAGGGGAATACAGTCTCCAACAATCAAATGGATACAATCCATGCTAAGAACCAGAATAATTACCAGAGATATGGGGAACGACTCGGCCACCGTGACTGCAGTTAGGGTCTGTCCACAAGGTGGAGTCTTATCGCCCTTGCTGTGGTCAATGGTGGCCGACGATCTCCTCCAAAAGCTGAGTAATTCAACGTTCAGAGCTACGCTGATGAACTGGTCGTTACTGTTAGAAGCAGGCATGATGTTATGATCTCAAATCACACGCAAATTGCCTTAAACGTAATATCTAAATGGTGCTCGTTAGAGGGCCTTAGTGTCAATCCGAGCAAAACCGTTATTGTTTCATTCACCAAAAGGAGAAAACTAAATTTGAGAGCACCTATATAAAATGGAACAGTACTGATTATTTCCAGTAATGTCAAGTGTCTAGGAGTAATCCTGGGCCAAAAACTTACCTGGAACTCACCCTTAGAAAGGACACTTACCAAAGCAACGACGGCTATTTGGACGTGCTATAGGCTGTTTGGTAAGACTTAGGGTCTGAAGCTAAAAATGATACATGGTCCTATCTTTTGGTTGTCAGACCCATGGATACCTATGCATCATGTGTATGGTGGCCAAAATCAGGCACTTAAATTCAGATTAGGCGACCTGGTTGGTCACTTAAGGATTCTGCAGCTAATCCAATTCGAATCCATGACCAAACCCACTGACTCAATGTCAATCAAGCATGACTTTGACTGCCCGTTTGATGTGCTGATTGAAAGCCGTCAGGCGAGCAGGGTCGAAGTACTGCGGTTGGAGAAAGAGTCACACATCTGATACACAGATGGATCCAAGATGGAAAAACAGGTTGGTTTGGGCGTAGCAGGTCCTAAATACAGGCTATCTAAAACCCTTGGTAAGACCCCAACCATCTTCCAGGCAGAAATCTGTGCTATATATCAATGTGCCCAGGAATGCCTAAAGAGAGGCACTCAAAAGGCAAAGATCTATATACTTTCAGATAGCCAGGCAGCATTAAAGGCTCTCAGGTCCTATACCTTCGAGTCAAAAATTGTCTGGGAATGCAGACAATCCCTCAAGCAACTAGCAGAAAACAACAAGGTTACCTTGATATGGGTGCCAGGGCTTAAGAGAATAGAAGGCAACGAATTGGCTGATAGCCTCGCAAGAAAAGGGGCTGAAGCCCCGTTTCTTGGACCCGAACCGTTCTGTGGCTTATCTAAGGGACCCATAACGGAGGAAGTCCTAAAATGGGAAAAGGAACAAAAGAAGTCGTACTGGAGGAGTACTCCAGGCCAAAGACAAGCGAAAAGGTTTATAACCTATTCAAAAAAGAATGCCACAAGGCTTCTCGAAATTGAAAAGTCCGACTTGCTGATCACAGGCATTCTAACTGGCCATTTTCCCTTGAGACATCATCTCACGAACATGGGCATGGCAGAAGATGACAAATGCAGATACCGTGAAGCTACAACTGAAACTAAAGAACATATACTTTGTGAATGCAAGGTACTAATCCGCATTAGGCTAAAGTACCTAGAACAGGCGGAATTAACGCCATAAGGAATAGGGAAACAAGCTCCCAGGAAAATCGCAAGCTTTGCAAAAAGTCTTGGAATTCTGGGCAACAACAAGTTGCAGGATAATTCACAAAAGACCTTTTAGGTCAAGGCGATGAAAGGCCAACCCTGGGCCAAGCGACCTCTTATACAATCTACAACCTGCAAGGGGTTTTAAATTAATATTTTTTAAGTTACAAAAATTTGATTGACACTGCAGTTCTTTTTTTGTTACACGATTATACCTGTCTGTAAGTCTAAAAAGATAACAAAGCAGGTAAAATAGGTGACAATTGCCTCAATAAGGAAAAGTAAAGATAGTCCAATTTTTATTTGAAACTAGCTATAAAATTACTTCCATACCTTTAAAGAAACCCTAGCTGGGCGTTGGATGGGACATACTGAAAGAAGTAATTTATGGGTGAAATTACGGTTTTTCCTCCTTTACTTGGAAAATAATATCAAGTGAGCTTTTATAAAAAAATAAAATTTTCTTTTTAAATTAATTTTATTTTTGTTGCTGTACGAGAGAATTAAGCGAGATACGGCAATTTAAAATTTTCTATTAGGAGCGGAATTATAGTTTTCGGCGAAAGAATTATATCCTATTAGCCCAAGCAATGTAACACTACTAATAGTATATTTGGAAAAGGAAAAATAAAATTGTACAACCACTGAACTAAAAACCAGTGCTGAAATATGTCATTGGCAAGTTTAATGAATAGAAATCCACAGATACAGACATAAAAAAGGCTGACAAAACTTTTTCCTTATATGGTTGCAAGGACATAAAAATCTATTAATCAGTTCTGATTCGAACAGTATGATGTAAAAAAAGTTACCAAAAGTGGAATCGTTATCACCTACATTTGATAATGCACCTCATTCATTGATAGTTTTTTTTACCAAATCCAAACGTAGCTTGGCAATAAAAAAAATCCACGACATGGAAAGAAGTTAACAAAGTCCGTTACCCTTTAACACCATTAAAGAACTAGCTCCACATGTTAAATAAATTAAGTATTATGCAATTGCATAGGTAAATGTGGCTGTTGGAAAGCGGAAAGTTTAAATTGTACAGTACTCTGCAAGAACTGCCATGAATGTATTAATTTAGCTGCTATTATAGAAGATGTTTATGATATTGAACAGTCTGTTGTTGAAGATCCAGACGAAACTAATCAAAATTTTATACAGAATGAAAATGAAACTTGTGACGGATTAAATTTGCTGTAATGATAATGTATTTAACTACTGTATTAAGTTAAAAATAAAACGTTACTTAAGTTAATTAGAAAATTAAAATAATTTATAAACTACCTCGCTGTAAATGCATGAGCTAATAGGACATAACTCTTGATATTAATAAACTGTTTCTGTAAAATAGTTTATTTTTTTTCTTATTCAATACATATCCTCAAAGTGAAAGAGCAGAAATTCTAATTCCATCTATTCGGCAGGAATTGGATCTTAATTGCTCAAGACAATCAGCGGTGGAGGAACACGGAGGAGGCCTATATTTAAGAATCGTCAAGAACGAGTTAGGAAAGAAGAAGAAGAATGAGACGAGGGAGAAGAAGAAGAAGAAGAAACATTTTCAAGTAAATTACGAAAAACCGTAATTCTGTCTATGACTTTTTTATAATTAAGTTCCGTCCAACGTTACAGCCAGGAGCTCGTCGGTTTCTTCAAAGATAAGTATGTTTATAGTATTTTAAAAGAAAAAAAAATGACTACCCTTACTATTCCTTATTGTAATTTAATGTATCTGTGTTATAAGTAATATTTGCAGTGTATTGCCTTAGAAATCATGGGGCCTACCATTCATTCCTGACGAACCGAGTTAAGATATCTATGACGACATGTGGTGTATAAACAAACATGCCTCCTGGAGGCATCATCATATGAAGAGGATTGTATTCCGCATTTCCTAGCTATGGTGTATTCGCACATTAACGATTTCCTACGTCAAATACAATAAATCTACTAGCACGTGTCAATGTTTTCAAAGGGGTACATAAGCTTATTTTCTGACGTGGTAATTGACCTTGGTTGCAAAAATAGCGTAAGATATATAATTAAAAAAAATAGATCCAAACATTTCAATATTTGGGCTAATTTATTGACCTTAGAATGTACAGGCCAAACAAACGTAAGATTATTTCTTTTCAAGTTCAGAATGTTTGTTTCTTAACTTCAAGCCTTTTTATTTTAAGGAATTGATTTTTAAATTCGTAAATATTTCTACAAAGTAGTTTTTCAGAAGTTACAATAATATTGACACAACGCTTCGGAATTTTGTTTCTTCTCGAAAAAAAGATGGTTACTTAATACCACTTAATTGAAGTTTACTTTTTGTTACGCACGTAGGATATTTTTGCGCAATAAAACTGAAAGTAAGTAATGGTTTATTAACACTTTTTTCCGCATTTTTTTCTAGTAAGTCAGGTTGAGTTACAAAAACTGCGGTAGTCAAGTATCCTCTTAAAATGTAATCAAGAGATCTTAGGTCGAGTAAACTGAAGGACAAATTTTTTTTACATCTGATAAACGCAATTTTACTTGGGTACCTGGTAATGTCATCTAAAATAATTTAAGTAATTCGGAAGTGTAGCGAACATCTTATTAATTATAATTAAAAGTCTAGAGTAAAAATATAGAGTATAACCAGACTGAAAAAAGTCAGAACAGTCTAGTGCGCCATCTGTGGTATGCTAGATTTATTATTAATTATTATGAAATCTGATAGAAAACGCAGTGGAATCACATATAATTCAGATGTTACAAAATTATTAACAGCTTGTTGAAAAAAAATTTCCTAATTTTTCGGAACATCCTCAATAATGACACCCTATCAAACCATCGCTTTCTTGAAGGATTCATTAATTAAGAAGTGAGGTCATATGGAATGACCTCCTAGATCACCTGGCATGTCCAATAATGTAGGATCCTTTCATTAACTTGATGTGTATCATAGGATTTTTTGGCCAGATTAAATGAAAATTATTATAGATTCTTACGTTTCGGTTTACAAATGTATTGTTAATGTCAAAATGACTTTTTTCTCCCAAAAATATACACCGTGTTCAGATAACACAGGCACACACAAGAAAATAAAAGATCACATCCATATATCTGTATGTATTTTGATGAGCTGATTCCGGATTTCATAACAGTTATGTTTGACTGCAGAATTTCGATTAAATTACGACGTTAGTCATAAAACGGGGGTTTTGTAGAACTAGTAGGGACATGAAATTAAAAAATTGTCTTTTTTGTATAATATGCACAGAATCGCAATTAACTGCAATTATTCAACTCATTTCAAATGCTTTTATATCCTCTGACACTAAAACTACCCCCATAAAGCGGGGGCGATAAGGGCTATTATGGGCAAAACTTGCACGAGATATGTTCATGGATTTAAGAGAATATTTTTTTTGCATAAGATTGATAAAATTAGGATATACTGTACTTCTGTTGAGTATTTCGATCCCCATTATATTTAAGAGGAGGCAACGCCAATCACAAAGTTTCATCGGAAAGGCTAAAGCTGAAGTGGGGCGAAGGGTAAGCAGTGGGGCTATTATAGGTCATCTGCACGTAACGTCACAGCTAACCTGAAAAATGCTTTTTGCTGGAATTTTTTTTAGTATAAAGCTGTTTTAGCTTGATGGAGTCACTTCGATATAATTAAAAATGATTGCAAAAATAATTACATTTATAACCGATGGGCACTTATTTCGTGTATTTGAAGCTTGGTCTCGATGTGTTCTTGGCCTTTCAGGTGTGATTGTAAGTAGGTAGAACAATAGTAAAGAAAGTATGAACGCCAAAATTAGACAACCAACACAACAGATCTCTGTGCTTCATTGGCTCATTTCCACCCATTCCCCTCTGATTTGATAGCGTTTCTCCCTCTTAACGCCATGGAACCACCACTAGTATTTCAGTGCTATTTTGAACAAAAGCGACGAAAAATGATTAAAAACAAAAGGATTGTAACCATTTTTCATCGCTTTTGTCCAAAATAGCATTGAAACACCTACGTGGGGGTTGTTCCAGGGTGTAAAATATAAGAGGGATCGAAATAGGCAAAAGAAGTGCAGTGTTTCCTAATTTTATTAATTTTATACAAAAAAATCTTCTCTTGACTCCATAAACATACTTCGTGCGAGTTTTGCCCATAATAGCCCTTATCACCCCAGCTTTAGGGGTGGTTTTAGTGTCAGAAAATATAAGAGCTTGAAATTATTTTTTTTATGTGCGTGTGTAATCTAAGCAAGGCAATTTTCAATAAAACTATTTTTATTTATTAGAAACAATTATGTTATAATTTTCAACTTAATTCATCGTGCCATGGGATTTCTAACACTAATAAGAGAAATGTCGTCAAACAATGACATCTAAATAAAATTGATTTCAAAATATCGGAATATAATAATACAGTTTCTGAATTATTTTTCCAGAGTTGCATGCAATACGTTGCAAAACTTGCTGGACAAAATTTACCAATTGTGCAAAAGTTGTATTTTCAATCTTCACAATTATATGACAACTTGCATCTGGTTGAGCTAAAGAACAAAAAGCTTTAAATTGAATTTATTTACAATAACCTCACTCAACCTTTTATATTTGAAAGGATTCACCTTGAAGTTAATCGCCATTCTATTTCTTAATGGTATTGGCCAAATTGGAATTCATTCAGTGGCGCAGGGAAGGGGGTCGCTCTCCTTTATAACCCATTTTCTTTGTTCAGCTTTGGTTTTAAAAATTTTGCTACTGGAATATGGTTTCCTGATCAATTTTGTACAAAAAGATCATCTTTGTTAAAAAATGAACCGTTTTTTATTCAAACTGGTTTAAAATAGTTGCTGCAGGGTTAATTTATGGCCCGATTTCAATTACTAATCTGAATTTTGGCTTTAATTTAAACTTACTGCATGTCATACTTTGACGACAGAAACATTCACGCGCACAAAAAATCTTTAAAAAATGGAAGAAACTATTGAAATAAATTGAAATCGGACCACCAAATAACCAACAACTATCATAAACCAGTTTCCATATCGGTCCATTGTACATTCGTGACATTTAGGATCCTCCAGGAAAGATCAGTGCAGTGCTCTCCACGAAGGAGAGCAGTCCTTTCCAGGGTAGATCCTGTAGTTCCTCCGGCTGTAGAAACTGCCTTCCGAAATACCTATAACTTGACGCTCCTCCTAAAAAACGGTTAGTCCTACGGTGTTTCATAAAGAGGATCTTTTTATATAAATTTGACTACAGATCACATTCCTGTATTAAATTTAAAAAAAAAGCGAAACAAAAAAAATTATTATAAAGGAGGTCGCCTTCCTTATGCCCCTGTATGAATGTCAGTTTGGTCAATACTATGAAATAATAGTCCTTATCGATACTTAATAACGTGCTCAATATCATCGTTGTGGCACAAATAGTTCCTAAAATATTAAATAAATTGCGCTCTAGAACTTTATCTTAGCTCCCGTAGGAAGTATTTGCATACATCTGTTTCTATGAATTTTTTTCATATTTTTGTATGTATAATCCGCTCCAGAAAATTGCAACCGGTATTTTCGGGCAACTTGTATTTTGATAACCATAAATTTTCATAATTAATAACAATTTTTATTCTCAAAAACCAAAAGCCCCTTCTAATTTGCTCATTCCGAGAGACCCACATGGGGAAATCAATCACAATGAGTCAGAGCAGGTCCAGACATATAAATCGTTTAAAATATCCCCAAACAGCACGTCCAATTGTAATTACGTCTCTACAAGATATACACATGAGAAACAAAATATGTTAAGGTGGATCTAATTGTTAAACTAGTACTGACGTACACATATGAGATACACTTATGTTTATATTGACAGAATTATGTGATACAATGTTTAATAATTGTATACCGTATGCACTGAAGATTCTAAACATTTTTATATAACGTAAAGAAGGATCATTAGAATGTTGAAATTTGACGTCCGTAGAAGATGCCTACAAGGTTTAAGTCATATGTATGTGTGATGCTTTATATAATACTTGTGCCTACTGCATACACCACATAAAAGTGCGATATATACACATGATACAAATAACTATATATACACTTTTTAGTTGTGTCTTGTCGTGTCTACATTCGACTATTCGAGCATGGAACAGTGTGCGCGCGCAAAGCGTCAGCGTGAGCATACCGGCCATGTGTATCTCATGTGTCCTCTTTCCTCTATAAGAGTGGTCATAGCCACACATATAGCAGGCATTTTCGTTTTTTAACAATATCCAAAATAATTTATATTCGAAAGAGTTTGCAAAGATTGGGTTTTAAAGATATCGAGTTCTTTTAATAATAAAATTAGATTAAAATGCAAAAGCAAAATCTAGCCGTTGCGTGTTCTACTATAAAGTCTTTAAGCAGGTATTCAAACAGAAGTCAGTGGTTGAGTGAGTTAAACATTAAACGGCGAGTTCACACTCTCCCCTTCACCCTACCTTTCCGGAGGCGGGCAGACCACCGGATGAAGACTGTGACTTGTTCGAACGGGTTTTTTCATTGAGTTTTTCCCTGTATCACTAACCACATCTATAAAAAACCAGTGCGCGTGTGTTGTGCGCGCACCATAAACCCAAGTTTTTAAATCTAGTTTTAAGTAGCTTTAAGTGTTTTTAAACTATCTTTAGTTATGTTACTCAAATTGTTAGGCGTAAGTTTTCCCATTAAACAGGAGGCCTAACCAACCCATGTTAATTATCGTCATAGCCAAAGCCGAGCCCTCTTCACCCGACCACTCATCTACCACGACGTTGCGCGCCGTGGTGGTGTGGTCGGCTCTAAATTGGACCTCGACCGAGGCGCATTATTGTATACAAAAACTGTTAATAAATTTGTTTTGAATTTGAATTTGAAACGGCGAGTCAAGAGGTACGCTGTTCAATCCGTGCTCACTCTCTCTTTTTTTTTTGTTAAAATAATTGCAGAAAAACTATTAGTTGTTTTTTTCTAGGTAATAATTGCTTATAAAACCGATGTACGAATATACTTCTTTTCAATTTTAGGTCTGTTTTAGACCATTAAATATTCTATTTATGTTGTAGATGATATATTATACCTGACCGTTTTTTCTCCAACACGTTTCCCAGGTTTGTATAAGTACTTCAACTTAAAACTTTAATTCTTAACTCAGGTGACACTGGTGACAGTTTAATTAAATTAAATAAGTTCTTCTTAATAATTATAAATAAATAAAAATACTAGTAACTCGAAAAATTCAGGTTTGAGAACACGTAAAAAAATAGAAAAAAAAAGAGAACTTGAAAGATTTTCATATATTTTAAATAAGGCTAGAAATTCAATTTCACACGTAATAAAGACTTCATACATATCTTAAATACTGCTTTTAGCATCCGAAATAACAGTCACCACGATAGCTCAGTTGGTAGAAGCGTCAGTACTGTAATACCGACAACAGAGACATGTAGGTTCGGCCCTTACCCATCGCAATTGGCAAAGGTAAGTAAAAATGAATTTAATAACTTAATAAACATTATAATTTGCAGGCAACCTTTGTGAGACGAAATTGGAGTGATGGTAAACAATATTAAATAGTTAATGTAAATAAAATATATGGATGGCTAACAAATAAATTCATAGGACAAAACGTATTTATGCATTAATTACTTTATTTTTATCAAGTAGACTTACTAACTAGTATGTAGTTTTATATGTTCCCATTTCTAAAAACCTGTGTGGGGATTACCAAATATAACCTGAAAAAGACGTCAAATTAACGTCTAGCATAAGATGTCATTCGTCTGAAAAATTAGGAAGTCAATCACTGTACATCCGATAACACACTGTGGATCAAATTATTTGTGTATATGTAAATGGTATACTGTGGCTACATTGTGAGGCGGACGTTTAACCTTTGTGCATACGTGTGTGCCTACAATGTGTAAACGTAGCACATTTACATCGTAGAATTGTGTAACTTTGTGTCTGCATCTAGATACATCGTCACAATGCGAACACATCGTAATCATTATTTGGTGTGCTGTATGGGTCGTAGTCGAAGAACATAATTTTTAGATAAAAGAATGTGAATGTATGAACTTGATAATAATTTGTGTACTAAGAGCGCAAAGTGCCACATTGCCGAAAGATAATGTAAGTTCAACGAGCAACGCGAAGCGGAGTGCGTAAAATACTTTAAAGCGGCAATGACATTTTGGGCTCGAATTACACACATGGTTTGAAAACCAAAATAAAATGAATAATTAAGTTGAATTTTTGCTGGAAACGACGATTCATCAACATATTATGAGTATGCCTTGCATATGTGATCAACACACAATCGCTGTCAATTTATTTAAGTTTTATTAATTATTATAAAACTCGTATTCTTCGTATAAATAAATTAGGTAATTAATTGTTATTCTTATATCAACTCTCATTATATTAAAAACAGTTTAGGGCACAGTAGGCTAGAACCAACTATTTTTTGCATTGGTAAAAAGTAAAATTAAACATTCCAATTCAAATTTAAACTTAAAGCAAGTTTGGAGAAATAACATACAAGAAACCTTCATGCTCGACAGCCCCAGGACGTTTTGATAATAATCAGGTTATATAAACTTTCCAAGTAGGTAGTCAATTTAGACAAAATCATTAGATCTATTCCCATGTTATTTTGAATGACAGCAATTTTGGTCTACCAATACATCCGTAACAATGAATAACAGTACTATTTGCGTAACTGGATTTGCTAGGGAAATCCGAGCGCCTCTACTGGCCGTTTGAGTAGAGTTTCCATTCTCGAAGGATTACGTAGTGGGCGTAAGCACGTGTTGTTCACGAATATAGTTCGCCACGATCATTTCGTTCAGTCAGATAATAGGTGAGAATGAGAACCGGCGATGGGCCGATGAAGACAACCCACAGAAGAGACATGACGATCACCGAACCACCTACCCACCACCGTGCAGGTACCTGACAAACACCCTTCAGTACCCGTAGTCACCTAGCTCTGTGCAAACCAAAAGTGCTACCAAAGCACTTAGGTCTGCACTACCTCGAGCTACATAGCTCGTCCCTACCTAACCGATGATCCGAATGGCAGGATGTCAATTGATATTTTGCGTACCGGTAGTCAATCCCAGCCAAAAATACCCTGAAGTTTCCGAACATACAGATGACTACCCCCAGGGGTGACAAGCTGGCGAAGAAAGATCATCGAGATGGAAGATAAAGACCTTAGCCAGCAAGGTTCAACAAGCCAAGACCCGGGGAGGTATACCGAAAGCATTCACACCGTTCACATTTGTGAGAGGATGTAAAGTAAGCTCGCCCGCCCCGCACGTGGCCAGTCCAGGTCTACAGCGATGTACTAGGGTAAAAAGCAGTAGTCCTGCTCGACCCTAGACATCCGAGACCGTCATCACTGCCAAAGAATATTTTGACCATGATTGAAATCAAAGATCATGAAAAACGCACGATGAAAATAGATATTGTCTTTGTCTATTGTGTAAACGTAAGAATCCGGGATTGAAGAAGGAAAATGATACTTAACTGATAGGTTGTTTGAAATATGTCCGGGTATTCAGAGACTTTAAAAATGTAGTAGATTCTTGTTTTTATCAATGCAAAAAATCAATTTTCAAAAAAAAAAATTAAAAATAAATTTTCTAGAAAACGGCCAAGGGAATAATTTCGGGGTTTACGGGAATTGTTTCAGGAGAGATCAAGCTACCATTTCCCGTAGGAATTGAGAGAGTGCATGCATATTTCATTTAAAGTTGGTTCTACGGTACTGTGAGGGCATTATTATTTCATAAAAATATATTGTTAATGTTCCGACCAAGCTTGTTTAAGTGCAGATGCACTGAAGCGTGTATTAAAGTACTTTTTTTCATCCGATCAGAAAGGAGGCCCTTTTCGGAGAAATTATTCGCCAGAAATTAACATTTTCCCGGGCTAGACCGGAAAGTGACATTAGATATCGGCAAAAGCTTTTCCGGTCCCTGTTACTCTCGTTGCTATGGAAACGAATTTGTGTTAATTGTTGAGATAAGTGTCAAATAGATAAATATACTTGACTTTTACGAGTTTTCAAAAGTCAATTGACAAGTTATGGAAAATATGGATTCAGATTTTGAAGTGTTACAAGCAGAAATTAAAGTTGTATAATAGTGTCGGTAGTAAAAATATTTTATTTAATTAGTTATTATTGTTTGTCGTTGTATTTGTTAGAAAATTTATTAAAAAAAATAATACAAAATTGATTTTGTATGACAGTGTCAGCCGAAAAAAATATTGTATGTTACACAACCGAAAAACAGTGTGTTGCAGGTCTCCCCAAGCTTCCAGGGCGAGCCGCAGGTGAGTCCTGCTTGGGTCGACCTGCAAAACACCTCTTTCCGGTCTTGTAACATAAATTACTATTGCTGCACGTGTCATGGGAGATGAGCGGCAAAGTGACATTATTCACAGTTGCTTTGAAAACATCAACTTTGCGCTTTCAAAATGCTAGTAAAAAAGCCTACTTCATATGTCGATCGTAGATAAAATATGTTTGATCTTTTTGATGCTGATATTACGGAAATATATAAAGCCAATTAAATATACTATTCTCATTTACTAATTTTAGTAGCGACCACTCTTTATTTAATTTATGCTCAACAATTATACATTTAATATAATAGCTTGGTAGGTAATAAAGTGTTTAAATAAATTTGTAATATGCGACAAGTTTATGACAAACTAGAAAATTTATACATAACGCTCGTACACAACCACTTTGTACGCCTGTTTTACTCGCGCTAAATAGATTTTAAACACGCAATGGCGGCAAATACAGCAGGAGTTGAATACAGGAATATCCTTTAATATTAAAGGTAGTCTACATGAAAATATAATTAATTTGAGAATGGGCTAATGACACAATTGTTATATTAAGAATGTAGATATATTCATAAATTGGAATTGATATATTTATTAGAAGAAGAAACCTTTCCTGACCAGTGTTAATTAATATCGAAATTTAATTATCGAGAATATAGTACACAACACGCTAAAATAATTTATTGCCCGAAAGCATGTACCTACCTATTGCAGCGAAATTCTGGAAATAATTACTATGTCACATTTATCACTGTTAATGAGTTGAGTTCCGAATTTACAATTGTGAAATTTTAATTCTATTTGGAATGGAAAAGTAGTAAGTTTTTACAATTGATTATTTTTTATTTATTTGTTTTTAAGTATT
The DNA here is from genome assembly GCA_936432065.2 of Rutpela maculata. Classification (NCBI taxonomy): domain Eukaryota; kingdom Metazoa; phylum Arthropoda; class Insecta; order Coleoptera; family Cerambycidae; genus Rutpela; species Rutpela maculata. Next base: position 270,172,794 of record OW386285.2, read on the forward strand.
TTCAATATATTTTTTTGCTTTAAAATGCCAGGAATTCTATCATTCAATTCAATCAGTATTAGCTAGAAGAGTAGTTGTTTTGATTGGTTTTCCAATGAGTGTTTTAAAGTGTTTTTCTAAGTAGTATATTAGCGTGACCCGATTAAGGTACCAATATACAGAAAGTAGATAATTTCATATTAAATGAAAAAGTGTGAATGACTAAATTTGAATAAATGATTTAAGTACTTTTAATATATTTTTTTTTCTTTAAAATGCTAGGGATTTCATCATGTAATTCAATACTTCGTCAGTATTAGCTAGAAGAGTAGTTTTTTTGATTGATTCTCCAATAATGAGTGTTTTAAAGTATTTAACTAACTAGTATATTAGCGTGCCCAGATTGGGGCAACAATATACAGAAAGTAGGTATTTTCGTAACAAATAATAAAACATGTAAGTTGTGATTTGCATAATACCTAAATAATATTCTCTAATAATATTAAGTGATTACCTAAAATGTCCGTTTTTCACAAAATCTTGTGCCAATTGTGAATAAATCTTATTCATATTTTCGAACACTAAGGCTTTGCATAATAGTGGATGTGAAGAGTCGGGATTTTCTCGAAAAAAATCAAAAACGTGCTAAAGTTATGAACCCCCCCCCACTCCGTTTTCGAGGGTGCTGAACATTAATAATAGAATGAAAAAAGTTTTTAGTCATTTGCACCCCCTCAAGCGGCCAAAAAACACTTTTTTTTTCTTATTTCTCATACGACCGCTTGGCATTGACTATTTTTGCAGGGATTCTTTATTTTTTCATGGGTATACAGCAGATGGTGAAAGGTGATGTCAGGTAGTGAACTGCAACCGCGGAATCTAGCCTGTCAGGGGTGTAAAACAGTTTCCTTTATTGTTTCTTGTTAAAGACGTTTACCCCCCGTTTTCGAGGATGCTGATCAAAAAAATGGTTTTACTCTCGTTCGACCTTTCCTTCACCCTTAACCGGACCTAAACCACCCCTTTCTTACATTTCACGATATAAATGCTCGTCAGGGCGTTCTTGGAGGAGAATGACTGGAAATTTAGGCGAAGTTCACTGATTAGCAAAGGACAATGGTAAGAGTGAATTGTGACAACCCCAGACGATTGGTCCTACCCTCCCAAGGGGTGGAAAATTGATTTTGGCTTTCTCTCTCTCTCTCTCTCTGGTTTAACCGATAAAACTCCGTTTTCGAGGATGCTAATCAAGAAAAAAATAAAAGTAAAAGCATTTGATTCTGCCTGCTTTTCAATAAGTATATATGATTGAAGATTGTCAGTTTTAAGAAACATGAATTTCAAATCCTTGCGAGGATTGGTTCATCTTTGATGAGGATGTCCAATGGACAAATTATGACTTTGAAACCACTCCTACTCAATATACAAATTAGGAAATAAAAAAGGTCAATTTTCCACCCCCCGGGGAGTGGGATCAACCTCCTGAGGTTGTCACAATTCACTCTTACCATTGTCCTTTGCTTATCAATGAACTCCACCTAAATTAATAGCCGTTTCCTTCAATGACGCCCTGACAAGCTTTCATATCGTGAAACACATGAAAGGGGTGGTTTCCGTCCGTTTAAAGGTGAAGGGGGGATTGAACCGGCGTATAAAACCATTTTTTTCTTGATCAGCATCCTCGAAAATGGAGAGATAGACGTCATCAATAAGAAAAAGCAAAGGAAACAATTTTACACAACCGCCAAGGAGGTTGCGGTCCACTACCTGACATCATCTTTCACCGTCTGTTATATCCTCATGAAAAAACTTGCAAAAAAAGTCGATGCCAAGCTGTCATATGAGAAATGAGCAAAAAATGGTGGTTCTCGTCCATTTGAGGGAGTGCGCAAGACTAAAAACTGTTTTCACCCTTTTAATCCTGTTCAACACTCTCGCTAACGGGGTGGGGGGGGACAGGTTTCATAACTAGCACAATTTTGCCTACTCCTCCAACTTACATCAACTATAATAAAAGACTTTCTTTGTAATCGTGGAAAATGACCACGAGATTTCTTGGAATTTTCACGTTGCAAGTTATGTAGATTACGAAAATTAATGTCTTTCAATTCCGTCAATCAGTCTGTAGTTGATAATATTGCAAATGAAGAAATGGAGGATATACTTTTAATGAAAAATATAGAGGGTAGACACACTAAAAGAATAATTAAGTTTTGTAGCGCAAAAAAATATATTAAAAATTTTTGTTGTTCAAATAGGCTTACAATGTCATGATTTTAAGTTTGACAAAAAAAATTATCTCTGTCGGTCTGTCTGTAACTTTCTTTGTGCGAAAGATTACCCTGAAACCTTCTAAGGCATTGACTTATTTTAACGCATATATTTTAGCGATATCAGGAACTAGATTATATTTTTATCTTATTCCGTTGAAGAGTTGGGAGATACATGGGGGTAGATAAGGAAATCACGCAAGTAAAAGTTTCATAAAATTGGTAATTAGTATATATAAGAGAAGCTAAGGTGTCAAAAACTTTTTTGGCATTAGCCACCCCATTATCACCCCCGCCACACTATTGGAGGTAGTGAAAAAAATAAAATTGTGATTTAGAGTGTGTACAAGAACCAAAAGCCTCAATTTTTTTTCTTCATCCACCCCCACTACTAACCCCACCTCCATTACGATGTGGCATATCGTTTTATGAGTTTTGGAGTAGGCGATTTTAAATATTGTATTATTAAAGTTCCATAAACAATTATTTCCACATACAATTTTTTTTTCGTTGTGACAGACTTGGAAAGAAAATCTGGATGTGGAAGCAGGGTTCCTTGGAGAGCAGTTTTTTATTATTGTAGTCCTGTGGAGCGACGACGTGAAGTAAGATTTGTTCACGAAACAGGTCACAAAGTAAAGAGTTTTGTCAGAAACAGAACTGTTTGCCTTTCAGTCAATATGAATTGAAGTGAAACTACAACGCTAGAAAAATTACAACTTCCAAATTCAGCAGTCCTATAGTATCGACGAAAGACATGAGAAATTTTGCTTATCTTTAAAAGTAGTTAAAATTTCTAAAATTTGTACCGAGTGTTCAAAAATGTAAAAATAGGTTAATAGAGAATTATGCTTATTTTTCACGTTGGAGCAAAACGTTATTATAAAAAGTTATTTGAAATGGCAAAACAACCCTCGATGCTAAGTTTTATTAATTTTTCTTCAAAAAAGTTTTTCTTTTAAATGTTATTGTATATTTTTGATGAATGAATGTTTTATTTCCAAATTAAATAAAATGCAGATAATAACATTATGAATATTACACTTAAATTAACAAAACAAGAGTTTTCTTCTCTCTCATTACCTATATCTTTTTACGATTCGAAAAAAGGAATGAATAACATTTTGTATGGAGATTTTTTTTCACATTTTAAACTGCTTTTTCTAATAAACGTTCTTCTCCAAAGTGAAATATGAGATAGTTAGATCTCCAGTTATTATTACGTTTTCCATATTTTTGAACACACAGAACATATTTTTGGAATTTTGACCATATTAATTTGTTTTTAAAGAAAAGCAAAATTTCCTACCAAGAATGAGAATATCGAGAATGAGAAGTTTTTCCTCGAGTTTCTCTTTTGTTGCGTTGCGCCCATCCGCGAATAAACTGTATAATAAAATAGATTCGTCATTTCTTTTCATTCAACCAATCGATCTAATGAGAAAAATCACAATCGATTATAAAATTTACAGTTATAATCACGATTTTTATAATAAAGCATAAGTTAACTAATATAGAACTAATATAAATACAGACACAGGCACTAGTGGTATATTTTTTTAAATTTCGTCCACAAAGGTTATGGTGAATCTTCCCAAATTTATTTATGTTAACAGCATTAATGATGATTTTAATTTTTGGTAACTCCAAAGAAAGATATACTGTCACTAGAAGTTTTATTTTCGCGATCTCTAGCTGCAGAACACATTCCTTCTATTTTGTTAATTACTTTTCACGGAAATTGCTTTCCAGAACTAAATCATAAATCACCACACACCCTACCAATCAACATAAATATTGCAAATAAAGCAAATGTATTGTCAATGTCAATCACTGAAGGTTGAAAAATCATCAAAAATAGTGCATCGGGCGTATGTAGAATCAAAATTTTGCAGTTAATTTTAAATCAACCGCTGATTCTGACCATTCTCTCGTATGTGATATTGACATAACATATGTGATCGATGGAACCATCTACGACAATGAGTCTATGGTCAATCTTTGGTCATCTAAAAGCAAGACGCTCAGATTCATATTCACATTCATCAATCGGAGAAAATCGTGGTAATTGTATGAAATAATACCAACATTGAATCTATTGGAATGGATTACAATAGATTCTTAATACTTCAACGATACCTATACGTTAATAGCATTAGTAATGTTAAATAAACACTCACCTAGAATTACTGGAAGCCACTGAATTATTTGACCTGGATCTCCTACTTTTTAAGCTGTCTCCTCTATTCACCACACCCTTTCCTGTTATTGAAAAATGCCTAAGACGATAATACTCTTCCTCTACTCCAGTATTGGGCATAGACGCTACTCGCGACCTCTGTTGTGGTAAACATAAGTAATTTGGTCTGCCAGAAGATCTGCCCGGAGTCTTTACGGATTGCGATCTGTTGTGGTGAGGGCTTCCATACCTGAAAATAGTATTTTTATAGTATATGCTTCAATATTAAATGTCACATAATACTGTTTATTAATATTTCTTAGCAGCGTAATAATTTCACAAAACTGTAACTATACTATTGTCAATTTTTATTTCTAATAGGTTAATTGTGCAAAAAAAATTTTTTTTTGTATAAATGACACTAAATGATAGTTTTATCTATTGATGTTATGAAAAGTAAAAAAAATATAGCCGCAAATTAAAACTAGTTCTAGATTGGTGCTAGAGTGGAAAGTTCAAGAAAGACTGCATTTGTTTATTACTGAGAAGGAACATTAATTGTTGTTTTATTTATGTTTTTTTAATTTTATAAGTAATTATAAGTAGTTTGATGCATTGCAGTTACATTAAATATAACAGAATAGAATAATTTATTTTTACACATCCAATAGATCGCATACGTGATATAGAACAAGGCAAAAATCGTTGGTAAAAAAAAATGTACACCCCGAATGTTGTTTTAATCAATAAATGTTATGCGCAGGGTTGGCACACAGAACCCCAACCAACAAAAACCCGGGGTGTTTTTTGACAAAAACTTGCTGCACGAAAAACTTGCAAAAATTACACCAATAATACTAGTTAACTAACTTTGTGACTTGGGGTTTAGGTGGAACTTGGATTATTTTTGTTATGTTATTCACTTACTTTTGCTGCTTTTACAAGAGCACAATAATTTGTTAGGTTATGTTATGTTTAGTTTTTAGTTTCAAGACCGCCAACCTTACTTATAAAAATTGTAAATTGCTTTACTTCGATTATTTCTATGTATGTACAGATGGCGCGGAAAGTAACAATGCTCATGAAAGTACAAAAACTCAAACCTCACAGAAACAAAAAACCCTCAAAAGCCCGCAAAAACCCACTACCCAGGGGTTTTCTCCAACCCTGGTTATGCGTATAACATTAGTTCATTGATCAAATTAATACCATTGTTGCAAATGCGAAAACAAATGGAGTATATTTTTGAAAAATATTATTTTGAGTATTTAGCAGATAACTTTCAAAGAAACTATTCGTTCTTTTCATATACCATTGATCATTTTGACAGCCAAATATGGCTGAAAGTAAAATGTCAGGGAAAGAGCTCTGCAATTATTGTACTAAAAAAACGTTAAAAAAAGCTGTTAAGTGCCCAAAGTGTGAAAAAGTCTATCATAACAGTTGTGCAATAAGAGTAGAATAGAAAAAACTACAGATGTAAATGAAGGTATGGTGGAAGATGATGAAATAGTTTTGTTATCTCAAACCACTTCAAATGAAGAGTTATTAACAGAAAATCAAGAGTTAAAACAAATCAACAAAGCCCTAAATGAACAAATTAAGCAATTAAAATTAGACGTCAATAAGTTCCGAACTGAAAATGAAATGTATAAAGCCGAATTACGGAAAAAAGAGAACGACATAAAAAAGGTAGATCTACAAAATTTTATCACTCTTGAAATTGGTAAAAGGTTTTCATTGTATTTAGAAGATTTAAATGAACTTAAACAAAAATTAAACAAACTAGAAACACATGGGGACATTCAAGCCTCATATCAAAAAAACATGACCAAACAAAAAACCACAATAGCAAATGGAACTGTTGTAAATATGTCTGTTGAGTTGCACTGTGAAATTTCAGCAATCGAGGTTAGCGAATTTAACTGCATCATACTAACAATTTACATGTCACCTGATGGAGATTTTCATACATTTCTTTCAATATTAACTAATATTTTAGACAAATTAATAAACTTGTACAAATATATCATCATAAATGGGGATTTCAATATACATTTTAATATAAATAATACAAAGAGAAATCGATTTATGGATCTGATGCAAGCGTATGGTCTAACACAACAAGTCTTTCAGAACACGACATCCTTAAACTGTATTGATAACATATTTGTAAATTTCCTAAATATCGTACAATTTAATATCAATGTTTATGACCCATTCCTCTCAGATCACTTTGCTATAGATATTTCAGCCAACTTTCAAAATGACCCTGGGCCTGAATGCCATATTCAGAGACCTATCACGAAAAAAGGAACATGTAAAATGTTCAACATATTAGAGACACAGAATTGGAATTTTATAACCCCAGAAGATTCAGTAAACGTTCAGTTTGATACTTTTATGCACATATTAACAGACGCAATGAGCAGGGCTTTTCCTGTAGTCAAGAAAGTAAGTACTTTTAAAGATAAAAACATAACCTGGTTTAATAACCACTTAAAACAGATGAGAGAAACCCTGAAATTCATTATAGAGGCACATAAAAATAATCCTAGTATGGAGTCGGCTGAACATTTAAAACAATTCAGACTCAGATATAGGCAGGAAATAAATTTAACAAAGAAAGCTGCTTACTCTAACTACATTATAACTTCTACGAATAAAATAAAGTCTTCATGGGATGTGGTAAATTCTTTCAGGGGCACCAATAGATTAATAGATGAAGAGTCCGACCTCGATGCGAATGATTTTAACACATTCTTTGCGAATATAGCAGAGAATACATTACTAGCATTGCCAAATAGTAACCATAGTCATGAAATATATATGTCTAAATTAGAAATCGACAAAAATCTTCATTTTGAATTTAGAGAGGTAACTTATGTAGAGGTCAGGGATGCTATCAATAACATAAAAAACAAATCTACCAAAGATATTTATGATATGAATATAACATTAATAAAATCGCTCAAAAATATTCTTATAATCCCGCTAACTAAATTAATAAACAACAGCATAAGGAAAGGAATATATCCTTTTTGCTTTAAATTAAACAAAGTGTTACCCATCTATAAAAAAGGATCAAAAACGGACATAAATAATCATCGCCCAATAACACTAATTCCCGCACTATCTAAAGTATACGAATATTTATTAAAAAGTCAACTCTATGACTATTTTGAAAATAATAACTTATTTACAAGTGCCCAATATGGGTTTCGATTACATAAATCTGCTACTTCTGCTCTTACCGATCTTTTGGAGTACATATCGGAGGCCTTCGAGAAGGGGTTTTATGTGGGTTCTACATTCTGCGATCTCTCGAAGGCCTTCGATTGTGTATCTCACTCAATACTAATAAATAAATTATCTTATTATGGATTAAATGGGAAAAGCTTAGCCCTTATTAGTAGTTATCTTTCTGCAAGAAAACAAAAAACTTTTTATAGAAAATCAATATCAGAGTGGGAAGATATAAAACATGGAGTGCCTCAGGGCTCTATACTGGGGCCTTTATTGTTCCTAATATATATAAATGATATAAATACCTCGGTCCCTAATGATAAGTTGATCCTTTTTGCAGATGATACAACTTTTTTTAACTCAAATTTGAATTATGACATCTTGAATAGAGTTATGAAAGAAAATACAACAAATTTAAATAATTGGTTCCTTGCCAATAAAATATCACTAAATGCATCTAAAACTGTCAAGATGACTTTTAGCCTCAAGCAAATCGCAAATAAAAATAATCCTATTGAAACTAAGTTTCTGGGGATTTATCTTGATCCAACCCTTAAATTTGAAAACCAAGTCACTCATCTGGCAACTAGACTCTCTAAAAATATCTTTTTACTCAAAAACTTGTCAAAAATATTACCGCATAATATATTGCTCCAAACGTTTCATGCAATTTTTCAGTCACTAAGCTGCTATGGCATTCTGGCTTGGGGTCATTCTTGTCATGTGGAGCGTATTTTTGCTCTACAGAGAAGGGCTCTTCGAATCGTAGCTAACATCAACTACAGACACGACGTAAAAAATGTATTCATTCAACTTGAGGTTTTAACTGTACCTTGCCGATTTATATACGAATGTCTAGTTTATGCCTATATTAACCAAGTTGTCTATAATAGAAATAATACTTTTCACCAGTATTTGACCAGAGACGGAGATGATATTAGAATAGACTACTTCAGGCTACGTAAGTCTCGGTTGGCAACTAATTACTACCTCTATTCTATAACAAGCTACCAAATAACTACAAAGGATTAACTCTAAACGAGTATAAGACAAAAGTAAAAGAATTACTAGTCAGAAAAGCTTTCTATAACACAACTGAATTTTTGCAGTGCAATTAATTGATATAGTGTTTTATGTTCCATATCTGTATAAATGACTATTTTATTTTGTATGTATAAGTAACAATATTTGTGATGTAATTTTATCTGATGTTTGTATACAAATTTTATTGACGAATGTAATGATTGTTGTAAATCAAATAACATAAATAAATAAATCTTAATCTGAATCTGAATCTGATCTAAATCTGACCAAGCTAGAATATCAACAAGAAGTTCTCTTACGAACCGACTTGTCACCTTCTTTAATACACTTATTATATCTAACATTTAGTATGAAAAACAAGAAAATAACCATTATTTCTATCAGTATATAGAAGGAATGGTTATTTACTATCGGTATATAGAAAGAATGGTTATTTTCTTGTTTTTCATACTGAATGTTAGATCTAGTAAGTGTATGAAAGAAGTTGGCAAGTCGGTTCGTAAAGGAACTTCTTGTTGATATTCTAGCTTGGTCAAATTTAGATCAATGGTATATGAAAGGAATTCATGGTTTCTTTGAATACCCAAAATAATAATTTTTGACAATAATGTAAGCAGAAATACAAGATATTTATTTTTAAAAAAGAGTATATTGCATTTGATATTTCGAAAATATCGAATTCGAAATATTTCTAAAACCGTAAATCGCTCGTAGAGAAAAAATGTTATGTCATCGTGTTGGTAAATTTTTGGTCAGAAGTCATTGATTAATTAGGTATTGGTCAACGCCCGACTGCAAATTCCATTCGTATTGTAATAGTCTTATTGAAATCACCTTATTAATATTAAAATTGACATATCTGTGTAAAGGTTGCTTGAACCTAAAAGACGCACTATATTAAAGTTTAGACATATGCAAAAAAGGAGTATGCTATCGAATGTGCAAAAATTATATTAAAAGTTCAATAAATCGGCCGAAGAGTATGATGTAATGATGTTTACTCTAATTGCTTGTTAAATTTGTAGTTAATTTATTGCTATAAACAATATACCAACAGTGAAAGAATGGTTCTATTGAAGACTGAAGGCAAGGTGAAACGGTGGAGGAACGTGGACATCGAGTAGCAACTAATTGCGGTACCGGGCCAAAAATCACTCATATACAATTTTGCTGAAAACTGCTGATCTTAGAAAAAAAAGCTTCAAATAAAAAAGTTACGTCCATCCTTTATCTTCATTTCTTCTCGATATAGTTGGTATCTTTGGAAAGATAAAAAAGCTTTTCGCTTACTCTATTTGTCCCTGCTACAGTCTGACACACAAAAAAAGAATCGTTTTGTAAGTAGTTTGTTCGATGTCTTTTAAGACTGCTTATCTTTCCATTTAAATGACTTATAACTTATATTTTGGCAAAGGATATACCGAAGCCAGTCAGATTGAAATTATAATAGTACGAAAAATAGCTTTATTATAGCCGGTGGGCTCTAGAGGGGCGGTGGCTGTTTACATGATTTTTCGGCAGAATCAAGTGCATCGTAACTGAGTAATTGTAAAATAAAGCAGACAAAAATTAATATCAATTTTCATTTGTTTCACAAAAACCATCGAGATTACAAAGAAATATCTACCGTTTACTTTCGTTAAATACAAACACGGCATATATTGATATTTCCCTTCGTATTTGTTTTCTCGCAAAACAAACATTTCGTATTAGTTTTTACATAGCCACCACAAATACAACTTGATGGGGCCAATTTCAATAATTGCGTTCACTTTAACACTTACAACCTGTGATTTACTAACCAGTAAATCACATGTTTTATATTGCATATACACGCACCAAGCTCTATGTGATACACGAACGATTTTAGTTCGGCCAGAACAGTGAATTATGACCGAGTCTATCTGATTCGCCAGCTACCGAGGTACAGATCGCGTCAAGTTTACACGGGGACATCGATTATTATCTTTTTTAACAAATCATGTTGCTAATAAATATACTTCGGAGGAAGTGATATGTCCACTGGAAAGCATTTATATTATTATACTTTTCGCAAATACGAAAACGAAAAGTATATTGCATTTGATCGGAACATTTCCAAAACCGTAAATATCTCGCAGACAAAAAATTTTCATATCATTGTGCTAGTGAACAAATTCTGAACAACTTTCAAAATGTCCGTCTGTCCGTCCGTCCGTCCGTCCGTCCGTCCGTCCTTCTGTCTGTCCGTCCGTCACGTTTCTTGTAAGCACGATAACTCAAGAAATAAAAATCCGATTGTACTAAAATTTGGACAGTAAGTTAGTGTTACCTACGGTTAGCGGGCTCCTGCAAAGGGCCCTGCAGATCGTACAGAGATGGTGTAATGACCAGGGCCTTAGAGTCAACCCCTCTAAGGCAGAACTGGTAATTTTCACTAGGAGGCGCAGGCTAGACGGTTTCGTCGAACCTGTACTCTATGACACGACTCTAACGATCTCCAGGACAGTGAAGTATCTGGGTGTCATCCTGGACTCTAAGCTGACCTGGAAAGATCACATAGAGAGACAAATACAAAGGGCCACTACAACCCTCTGGGTATGTAGAAGGACCTTTGGTAAAACATTGGGGTTAAACCCCAGGGTAACAATGTGGTACTATACTGTGATAGTTAGACCAATGATCACGTATGCTTCTGTTGTGTGGTGGCCTGCCGTAACCAGGCTATACATTCAACAGAAACTAACACAACTCCAAAGACTCGCTTGTCTGGGAGTCACAGGAGCAATACGCACGACCCCTACAGCAGCTCTGGAGGTCCTTCTGGATCTCGTGCCCCTTCACTTGGTGATTGAGGCCGAGGCTCGGAAAGCGGCCTACAGGCTGAGGTGCGGTGGTCAGTGGAAAACCGGAGGAGAACAATTAGGGCACACAAGGGTCCTTTCCGACGTGATAGGGACTCACTCACTTCTGGAGGCCAGGAGTGATGATATGGTGCCTTCCTTCTCCTTCTCAGAACCCTTTGAGGTTGTCATCCCCAAAAGGGAAGACTTTAACCCGCTCGAGGACATACTCAGGCCTGCCGATATCGTCTGGTTTACAGACGGATCGAGGTTTGAGGAAGGTGCTGGAGCGGGGATATACGGTGAAAGGCCCAGAGCTGAACTTTCTTATGCCCTGGGCAAATTCGCCACGGTATTCCAGACCGAGATCTTTGCTATTTTGGTCTGCGTACAGGAGAATATACGAAGGAAATATTCCAACAAGCACATATATATATATGTAGCGATAGTCAAGCGGCCCTCAAGGCCCTTGCATCAGTCCGGACCAAGTCAATACTGGTTCAAAACTGTAAACAGGCGCTCGGTGAACTTGGCTCATCCAACTGGGTCAAGCTTCTCTGGGTGCCTGGACACAGCAACATTGAGGGTAACGAGCGGGCAGATGCTCTGGCCAGAGGGGGCTCTCAGAGGCCCCTACTGGGCCCGGAGCCGGCCCTCGGCTACCCTAGATCAAACGCCAAGAAGTCAATAGAAAACTGGACTCGTTCCCAGTTCGTTGACTTCTGGGTCTCCCACCCAGGGCTCAGGCAAGCAAAGCTCCTCATCTCGGGTCCCTTGCCGAAGCGCGCAGAACAAATCCTGCGCCTGAGCAGGAAACATGTCAGAATCGTGGCAGGTCTTTTGACTGGACACGGCTCTTTCAGAAAACACCTGCACACCATGGGGGTTGTGGACAACCCCGACTGCAGGTTTTGCGGGGACGAGGAAGAAACCTCTATCCACGTCCTAACTTCTTGCCCTAGTCTTATGAACTTGAGGCACAAACACTTCGGTATCGGTTTTCCGGTGCTGGAGGAAATAAGGAACGCCCCCATAGTAGGATTCTGGCCTTTGGGTTAGAATCCGGCCTGAACGGGGGTACTCCATAATTTCGTAGCGGTAGTACAATGGGCCACAGGGCCTGAGTGCGGCGACTTTAGGTTGCCCCGCTAAAAGAAGAAGAAGAAGAAGAAGTAGTGTTACCTAGAGGAAGAACCCTATTTTGAACAAAATCGATCAGTAAATAAAAATGTTATTGATTTATATTTGAAAAAATTTTTTTTTGTTTTTTATGTTTTTGTATTTAGAGAATATTATTTAGGTATTATGCAAATCACAACTTACACACTTTTTTATTTATTATGAAAATACCTACTTTCTGTATATTGTTGCCCTAATCTGGGCACGCTAATATACTAGTTAGGTAAATACTTTAAAACACTCATTATTGGAGAACCAATCAAAACAACTACTCTTCTAGCTAATACTGACGAAGTATTGAATTACATGATAGGATTCTTAGCATTTTAAAGAAAAAAAATATATTGAAAATAAAAAAGTGTGTAAGTTGTGATTTGCATAATACGTAAATAATATTCTCTAAACATGATAAAAGCAAATAAATAAAAAATAATTAATTGTAAAATGTTTTTGTAATTGAATAGAAATCTGGTGAAATGGTATTTCATTTTAATATTTAAATATTTATATATTTTACAAATATACATTTCATAATGTAATACACAACCGTGGAAATATAATTTTAGCTCGTTTCTTATAATGTAAAAATATACGTTTTTTACGTGTTAACTGGTGGTGCAGTTCTTACGCTTTTGACTCGGAATCCAAGGGTCCCGGCTTCGAAACCTAAGTGGGGTATAGTATATATACTTTTTTATTTTTACTCTATTTTACACTGAGTCTTTTACCAACTAAGTTTGTACTATAAAACTAAAAATGTCTAAAACTAACATTATTTACAGAAAACTACGAAGAGTATCCTATAGAATGTGTAACAATTATATAAAAAGTTCAGTGAACAGGAGAAGAGTACGTTTTTAGCTTGTTTTTTCAAGGAAATAAAGTAAACAAATTCGGAAGCCCAACTCGAGGTACCTGATTATTATACTCTTCGCAAAAACGAAGAGTATATTATATTTGATCGGCACATTTCTAAATCAATAAATATCGCTCGTAGGGAAAAAAATGTTCATGTCATTATGTTAGTGAATGAATTCTGAACAACTTTCTTTCTCTCCGTCTGTCCGTCCGTCACATTTCTTGTAAGCACGATAACTTAAGAAAGACAAGTCCGACTGTATTGAAATTTGGAAAGTAAGTTAGCGTTAGCTAGTGGAAGAACCTTTTTGTTTTTGAATATATATATATATATATATATATATATATATATATATATATATATATATATATAAATACATATATAATTTTGCAAGCACCTGCAAACTTTTAGACCCGACTAAATAATCCGGCTTGTTTATTTTTTCACTCTTTAAATATTAAATTTTAAAGTATAAAAATTACAGAATGTCTCAAGAATATTTTTTGCGAAAAAAAAATCTCTTATTTGAAAATATAAGGGTCGATTTAGTCCCGCTTCTCTTCAGCCAGATCTGCGGTTCTGTACTTTGGTATAATAGGAGAAGTATTGAACAAGTTTTCATCGTGCCTCAAATACCTACCCAAAAATGTCTAACAGCTCTTAGACCAGTAGGGATGGTAGTGGGGGTGGTTGATACCAAACAAATTTTCTCCCTACATATACTAAGTCCCAATTTTATAGACACTTACTTGTTTAATTTATTGTAGTATTGGAGATTTTTTTAATTTGCAACTAGTCGCACATATGGAACACATTTGTTGGTAGTGGCGACTTATATAATAAGATGTGTTCTCGATAATGAAGATTTGTGCATTTTTTTTAAGTCAGATGTGCATATATAGGGTTCATTCTTGATTTTCTTTGTCAAATTAGCAGCGCATATAGGATGTATTGCTTTTATTTACTAACGATTTACATAATTTAGTGTGTAGGAGGCAAACACAACTGTGAAAATAATGCATGTTAAGCCTCCAAAAGCAATAAATCTCTGGCGGTGGATTAAAGACGTCTGAAATATAATATGACGGAGTGGAGGAGCGCTGATACTGTAAAGATGTGTACCTACTTTGCGATGCTGCCATGGCCCTGAGTAGGCCTTTCTTCACCTCGACCTAAAACATGTTTTGTGAATTACCCTACAACTAGTTGATGCCCAGAATTCCAAGACTTTTTGCAAAATTTGTGATTTTCCTGGGAGCTATATTCCCTATGTCTTCAGGCGTCAATACCGCCTGTTCTAGGTACTTTAGCCTAATGCTGATTAGTATTTGCATTCACAAAGTGTATGTTCTGCAATCTCAGTTGCAGCTTCGCAATATCTAAATTTGTCATCTTGTGTTTGCCTATGTTCTTGAGATGATATCTCAAGGGGCAATGGCCAATTAGAAGGCCTGTGATCAGCCTTAGGTCGGACTTTTCCAGTTCTAAAAGCTATACTAAATTCATAATAGTGATAAACTAAACTCTCAGGCGGTCCAAGTGGCACATATAATAGAGTGATGTTGATAATAATAAGATCTGTTCACGCACTAATCACGTGTATTTATTACAATCCTCCTTTTACGGATTCGGTATAGAGGAAAATATTCAAATATTTTCGTACTGTCAAGATCCAACTTACGGAAATATTACTTACCCGCCGAACATAACCATGCAGAAAAGGCTTTTTTATTGAAAATTGGTAATGAGTGTGAAAAGTGCTAGTCGCGCAATATCTTGTGTCGTAGAGGAAGCATTGGATGAAATAAATCCAACGCATATGCATATATTTGCTTGCAAAGAATTAGAGAGAACTAATGAAGACTTTTAATAGATTTATGTTTAAAAGAACCATGAGGCGATAAATACGAATGAAATGTTAACAAGCTGTAACTATACGTAACTGACACTGCATCGTACATGAAATGAGCTGAAAAACTGTTAAAAGAAAAATATGGAAATATGATTCATCTAACATGTTTAGCTCATGGTCTGCATAGAGTTGCAAATAAAAGCAAAGCATCTAAAATGGTGGACATCCATCATTACTTCGTAGATGTGGAAGTCAGCATAGTTATGGTAAAAAAAGTGTTTTTTCTTTTTAAAATAGGCTTAGAATGTCATGAAACGCCTAGTTGTTTAAACTCTTTTTGTGCACGATTACTCTGGAACGGGTTATGATATTGTCTTCAAATTAGAACACCATGTATTATAACGATATCTGGAACTAGATTATATTTTAATCTTATTCCGTTGAAGGGAAAGGGGGTAAATGGAGGTAGCTAAGTAAAGCAAGCAAGTAAGAGTCCATAAAATTGGGATTTAGCGTATCTCAAAATTTATTTAACATCAACCACCCCCACTACCAGCATCCTATTATATCGATTTGGCATATCGTTTTATAAGTTTTCGGGGTAGATGGTTTCAAATATCATATTAATAAAATTCAGTAAATTATTTCACATAGTGCAGCGCAAAACTAGTATCAAATTATTTTTATAAATGCATAAGGAGCTAAATAGTCCCTTGAGGTAAACCAGCAAAGGGCAAAAAGCCCAAAAGTTCTGCGACTGGACTGCAAGACATCTTCCCCCCCGTTTTCGAGGGTGGAGAACACGATGGTGACAATATTTTCCGACCTACCCTCCAACCACTACCCCTAAACCGAAAAAACCACCCCGTCCTTCTGATTTTCCGGTGCTAGGCATTTTTTTATCGGAAAATTTTATTAATGAAGGTTCTTCAGAATTGTCCAAAAACCCCCACGATCCAAAATTTAATCAAAATTAAAAAATATTGAAATTTTATTGAGAATATTGTCCAAGTCCGAAAATATCATTTAAACCCAACCTGTCAGATAGTTGTCAAGTAATTAGTAGTCTTTTTTATATTTATTAATTTTTAAATTTTTCATTTTTTCAATTTTGATGAAATATTGGATATTGGGTTTTTGGATAATTCTGAATAACTTTCATTAATCAAATTTTCCGATACAAATGACTAGCACCGGAAAATTGGAAAAAGGTGTGGTTGGAGGGTAGGTAGGAAAATATTGTCACCATCGTGTTCCCCGCTCTCGAAAACAGGTGCATGTCTTGCGGTGCGGTCGCAGAACTATTGAGACTAAAAAATGGAAAAGTTTAAAGTATCGTAAAAATGTTTACCAAAAAGGATTTTTGGGGAATTCTTCAGGATTTACTTCTAGCTCATGAACATACCCTTCTATTTCCAACGTGTTATTTTAAATTTACTGATTAAAGCCTCTCTGACCTATGCTATTTTGCTTATAATTAAGTTTTGCCTTAAATGTTATTGAGTAGAATAATAATAGCCCTAATCGTCATCAAAATTTCTATTTAGTATTTTTTTGTACACTTATTTAAAAAAGTAATTTTTGGCCAGCGCTGTCCGAATACGGACCACTGTACGACAAGTAGTTTGAGATCAAACAGTCCACTTTATTGTTTCAATTTTCGAATGCAACAATGTTTTGCACAGAGGCCTGATATGAAAATTTACAAACAAATAGAAAACTGTATTACCTACATAAAATACAAACATCCCTTTTACGCTAAAGTGAGTGTAATAAAGCTTTACCCAACATCAAAAATATGAATACTCTGACTATGAAACACAGTCGAAATATATGTTTTATAAGTTATACAGTTTTACCAGTTTTCCTACATATTTATACTTCTTCAGTTTATTAAATTCTTAAATTCTGTTACCGTCAGCTGTTCCGAAGTGACATTCTTTTGTGAGAGCATTTGTAACTGACAATTTTCTTACCCTGAAAAAGCTAATGCGAAATTCGTGTTGAGTTTATTTCGACAAAATGATTTTTTGTATTCTTACACTTGTCTGAATTTAAATGTTTACGTAAGTTGAGTTGAATTGTATTTTACATAATTTCATTGCTTCATGTAAAACAAATAATTTATGTTAATTCTCCCTTTGGATTAACGAAATGACAATGTTGCAAATTGTGTTTGAGAAAATCGCAAGAGATTAAGTGATATTTCTTAAATATTACGCATTAAATCCACGTATTGAATAAAAACGAACTAACGACTGAGAATAAATACGTGAGTTCGGACATAAAATTCGAAATTAATTTTCTTTTTCAGATTATAAGTTAAGGATTCATACAACATACATGTAAAATATTTTTTCAAATAAAAATTTGTAACGCGTGTAATTCCCAAATTAAAATTCTACGATTATCTCAAGTCCAGAAACGATGTCTGAGGTCGGATACTAGGTGCATGCTCCGGTTTTACTCTGCATATACGTATCCTATAAAGCCCGGAACAAGTAGCATTAAATACACAGGCACATAAAATAAAAAAAGTGGTCTTTTTCAGGTACTCCATTGGGTAACCCATATGTTCTTCGACGTGCTGACACAACACAAATCAGGTGTCCGTTTAACTCCATTGGCCACCAAACGCATAATTTAGGTTATTTTTGCGATTTACTAAAAATTGGTGGGCAACGGAGCTAAACGGATACCTGATTCGTATTCAGCATGTCGAAATACTGCGTATGATGTCTGTGTAATATATGAATAAGACCGGATCCTCCGCCATTTTCTAGAAAATCGTCTACGCAAATATATTACACAGACACAAAAAAAAGTGAAAAGTGATCTGTTTCTAGGACTCCATTGGGTAGCCCCCATGTATTTCGTTATGCTGAATACGAATTAGGTATCCGTTTAGCTTCGTTGCCCACCAATCTTTAGTAAATCGCGAAAATAATCCAAATGATGAGTTTTTTTAGGTTATTTTTGCAATTTACAAAAAATGGTGGCCAGTGGAGCTAACGGACAACTGATTCATGTTCAGCACGTCCAAATACATATGGATTACCCAATGGAGTATCAGAAAAACACCACTTTTTTATTTTGTGTGCCTGTGAAACTAACTGCAAGTTTATCTGTCATTTACTAAAATTTGACATACATGATGTAGCTGGCATTTGGCCACGTACCTATTAGTCCCCTATCAAATGTACATCCGTGGGATCTTTGATGATGCAAGTATGGTAGTGGTCTCAATCTGTTTATTTGTCCTTGGATAAACATACTTTTGATGTTGGCACTCTCAAAAATGGTGCATTTGAGTGCTGCGTGCGAAAAACAAAATGGCCGCCGTCGCAAACACGTTTATCTAAGTAACCACTGGGATTACGAAAAAAAGTTTTATATAAAAAATATTGCTAAATCAATTATACAGAGAAACCTTATAACAATTTTTTATGTAGAACTAAACGTTCTCTCAAAAAGTTTCATTTTATAGTTTCCAATAATAAAAATTAATATATCTAATGATGAAAGATTTGCCAGTGCATATTAACATATTTGACACTATTTCTCGGGCCACTGGAAACAATAATTATAACTAAAATATTACAAACATAAATAAATTAACAAATACCCCCATCTACCCTATGTTTTACAGTATAGGTAGCTATAGGAAATTGAAAGAAAAAGTACCTATATAATTTTAACGTTTTCCTTTTTACTTCCTTCTCTTCCCCCATCTGTGTAGCTGGCTGATGGAACTCATCCAAGGCCAGAAAAGGGGGAAAAAAAATTAACGTTTAATGAAGAAACTTATAGAAATACAGTAGTTACAGATTTATATAGACAAAGTACGGACAAGCAATACTTTTCACTTCTACAGCGACAAATTTAATTAAAATCACTTTCAATGCAAATCTCACTTAGCCCCAAATTTTCATCATCGCCTTGCTCGCACTCTCCCATATTATCACATCGGTCGAGATTACCTTCGCACTTACACATTTCGGTACACCGGAGTTCATTTGACTGACACGTACACGGAGGAGAGCAATGCCTTTGGGAGCACGAGCAGCGACAAAGTTCCAAGATAAGCTCTGGAGCACAAGGTTTGGTACAAGCAACTGGCTCGTATGTACTCCCTACTTTCTTCCATCCAAAGTCTGAGGGTGATGGGTTATTGGAATGCTAAATGAGGTCTTGATTCCACTCAAAACACTGAAGGTGGGCCCTTAGCAAAGCCGGATCCAGTGCAGATCTTGTTGGAGGAAGGTTCTCATCTTGATATTGTTTCTGGGTGAACAACAACCATCTTACAGCCCCTATGTCGGTCAGTGTTGTTTTGGGGATATAAAGCTGACAAATGAACGCTTCCAAGTTAGCCCTAACATCTTCTGTGAGAGACAGTGTAGTCCCCAATGTAGCCCAAGCTTCTAGTAGCTTATCACTTGCAGAATTAAAAGTTTTCCACCACTTTATTTTACCTTTGCCAGCAAATGATCCTGTTACATCTGCTCCTGAAAGTGCGTGTAATTCAGGAAGTGCAGAGGCTTTCAGAGGTCCAAGTGCTCTGTAAATTGAACCTAGCTGAACAAACCTTTTCATGCCATGGCCAAGGAAAAATGCAAACTCTTTCGAAAGTTGGGGTTATCGTTTTAGTGCCAAAATTAGGACATAAGTATCGGGGGAGAATACATGAGTAGTTTTAATTCATTTCTGTGCTGAATATACTGCATGTAATATGATCTTTGTGTCCGCCTTCTCCTGCGTACTTGAAAGACTGGATACATCATGGCCATGTGATGAAGCTGCTTTGTCCCTCCAACTGATTACAAATCTTTTGTTATTGGTCACGCCAAATTGAAGAATCTGACCGGAAAGGAACTCTGTCAGTTCATCCTTCGTCTTATCGTGGGACAAGAATTTATTCATTGCTATACTTCCAATTTTCGTTTCTGATCCGATTTTGTACTGGATTGGATCTGAGCCTTTTTGCTGAATCACTCTCATGGCTTTCTTCAATGAATCGAAAGCAACATGGACTTCACTGTAATTGCTGAATTTTTGCCCGATCCATTTGCTGAAGCTTAAACCGAGGTCACGTCATGTCTTCACTGTGCTATGTTTGTGGTAGGTGTGAAGAAGCGCTTTTTCCTGTAGCTCCTCATTTTCTTCTAAAACTGCAGGTGTGGTGGAAGCATGATCATCATCGTTTTCTTGCATTAATTCAAGAGCATCCATAAGTTTGTACTTAGCCAGACAATGGTGCATACTCCCGTCAACTGCAAATAATGACTTCGGTAGTGCTGCGGTATAAAGCCATGAAATAATTTTAAAAGTTAAGTTTCTGGGAAAATGTTTAGTCCTGCATGAAAACTTATAATAACCTTTTTTGTGTAAAATTGATTTAGCAATATTTTTTGTATAAAACTTGTTTTCGTAATCTCAATGGTTACTTAGATAAATTGGAAAAAGTGTTTGCGATGGCGGCCATTTTGTTTTTCGCGCGCAGTACTCATGCGCATCATTTTTGAGAGTGCCAACATCGAAATTATGTTTCTTCAAGGCCTAACAAAGAGATTCAGACTACAACCACACTTGCATCATCAAGGAGACCACGGAAGCGTATTTTTGTACACTTGGCAGGGGACTATATTTAAAAAATGCTACTGTATTTTTTTTGTAATGCCGATTTTGTTCTTTTTTAGAAATTCTTAATTTTTCAACATTTATGTAATTATTACGCACTAAGAAGTTTCAATATTCTGATTTTTTTTCTTTATCCAAAATAAACAAACTTCCAAAAAAAAAACAATTTAAATGTTTATAGAAAAACAAAATGTAACAATAGCTTAAGATATCGAATTTCAAAGGCTTTTATTTTTTTTTAAAGTCGTATAGATGTTACAATTATTTTGAAAACTTCTCCATTTTATCCTTTTTTTTAGTATTATCATACATATAGTCAATTTTTATCAGTTGAATGACTGATTGATTGATTTTTTAGCATGCAGTAGGCATTGCTGCCACTTCCAGGGTTATACAGCTGGACCTGCTACGTCCACGCTGGGTTGGACTAAGGTCATGCTTGTTGCCAGGAGCGAGAGCCACATGGCGAATGTTAAAGGAATATGAGTTGGGAAGTGTAGGTATTTGTGAGATGCGTTACCGCATTGTGTCGTGAGGGAGTGTTTAAGCTTCCTTTTTGTGATTTTGGTTCTGAGCATCTGCCTCTTCTGAATCTTCGTGTGAAATATGTTTTGTGGCTTGATACGGAGTGTTTATGCTCCTCTTTTTGTGTTTCTGCTTTTTCGAATCTTCTTTTTCTGAGTCTCCTGATTCCTTGGTTTCCAATACTAGGTTGGAGTTGGGTCATGCTTGTTGTCAGCAGCGAGAGCCACATGACGCATATTTTTTTTTTGGAATTCATTTTTCCCCTCGCTTTTCTTTCCCAGTTTGTTTATGATCCTCTCGATTGTTGTTTTCCACGTGTAACATGGTCTCCCTATTTTTAGTTTGCTGCTGTTCAGTGTAGCGCTCTCTTAAGTAGGATTTCTGCTGTCCTTTTTGCTTTAACTTTCTTTATCCTTTCCCTTATCTCTCTGCTTACCAGGATTGGATCTATTTGTGTGATTGAGCTTCCATTACTCCAGGTGCCAATGCAGGTTTGACTTCTGCTCCATGTATTTCTTATTGTTAAGTCTGTGTGCTAGGTTTTTCAGCGCGTTTCCATTTTCGTTAGTCCATGTGTGGAGTAAAGTTCTTCCTATGATGCCTTTGTCCTCCTCCGTCTGATCATCTTTTCCTATATGTTCATTGAAGTCTCCTAATAGTATAATGGACATTTTTATTGATTTCTCAGAGCGTTGGTGTGTGTCGGGGTTGTTATGTTTTCTCCTTCTAACTGGTGGCTTAGTGCTCCATAAAGACAGTCCTTCCTTCGGTTATTACTGATTTCTTTCTCCTGTTTGCCGCCTGGCACGATTTTACTGCACTATATATACTATGATTTACTGCGTTAGAGGGGAAGCACTGTGTAAAGTTTTGGTTTGTATACCTAATTAAACCCTAACTAATATTTCTTATCAATTACTGAAATGGTTCCGAGATATATATTATTTTACAAACACATCCATTTATATTTTAAATATATTTTCTACACGTTGTCACTATTTAACTTTTATAAACTTTTATGAGTATCCATTGGTGACAGAGAAGAGATAAGGCACGTCTGGTCGCCTCGACAGCAAGACGACAAGTCCAATGCGTTGCCGCATTGTGTTCGTTATTTAATGTTTTTGATCATCTTTTTGTGTTTCTGCTTCTACAGATTTTGTTCTTCTTCTTTTGGGTCTTCTGATTCCTCGATTTCTCATTCTGGTAGAGTATATCGCTACGATTTCTTTGTGGAGTTCATTTTTGCCCCTCGCTTTTCTTTCCCAGTATATTTGGTCCTTCCCGAGTTTGTTCATGACCCTCTTGGTTGTTGTTTTCCACGTATAACCCGGTTTCCCCATTTTTAGTATGAAATATAATGTAGAATTTTTCACTTAACAACGAGCGCAAATTTGACCTGAAAATCTTCATTTGATAAGAAAATATAAGAAAATATAATGACCATACTTATTACGATTATTACGTGTGTTATGCTAATATGTACCACTCTGTAGAATTTTTCACTTAGCAATGGTTTTTCATGAAAGACAAGAGTTTATCAGTCGATAGTAATTTTTCATTTAATTGAAAATTAAATGTGTGGGGTTTTTCAACAAACACAAAGCTATATTTTCAAAAACTTTATTTTCGAGGTTACAAAATTATTATTTTTTATGTTCGAAATGAGATCCATTATTTCTAATGCATTTTTTGTGCTCGACTTCTTATTTTGACCATAGCCGCCCTTAGGCTTATTTGGGTTCGTAATTGTAGGGCAGCTTGTTCCATTTTTGTTATCAGTTGAACACGGTTTTAAATTTCCTCAGTGTAGACAAATACTTCCATCCTACCCCACACGTAAAAGTCCAACAACAAACAAACAGAGAATGTTGGTTAAATAAAAACATGTAAAAATAAATAAAAATCCATTCGTTTTTTGATAAAGATTCAATAGAACGTTAAATGTCTCCAAATAATTAAATTTAAGTTTGTCTTTGAAACTGTCTATTATTTCAAATAATTATATTCATGCAAACTTTAGTTTATCAACTAAAACAACATGTTTTAATAGGGTAAGGTAGTATATAATTTACAAAAACCAACAGTGCTTCAGTATTTAATCAATACATGGATAAACAGAATGAAAAATGAATAAATGAATTTGAAAGTACATCAAAATATGAATTACCAATTGAGTTTTTACATATAACGTTGTTTTATAATAAATTTATGATACAAATGTATTTTATCATTTTGGAGAGCACTAGCTGAATCGAATATATTTAAATGCAATAATATATTTATATTCTTAAATACAATGCTAGTTTAACGTTATAAATCAACTAACATAACTGGATCGGCTTCCCGAAATTTGAAACGAGATTAAACATGACAAACAAATCGAAGATTACAGAACCCGGGCCAATACTAGCACAGTTCCTAGTAGAAGCTGCAGCTGGGGTTTCGACTAGAACTATTAGGAGAGGAGCAGAGGCTGCTTTTTAAATTAGAAGAACAACAAACGAGCAAGACTTCAATGGAAACACACTACAGAAATTGACAGTTACATCTTAATATTTACCGATGAATCGCTATCATACAAGAATTCTATATACATGAACGCATTTCAGCCAAATGCAACTTATTTTCATATTTATTTGGACCTACATAGTGATCTAGATTTTGAGATTGTCAGATCGAGGGCAAGTTTGCGCTCACAAACACTAAGGCCTCGCTGTTTGCACCCCTTCCTCTCAGGTGTACTGACATTATCACCGAAACTCCCATTCCCCATCTCGGGAAGGAGACTCGATGGAGCATACTGGCCATACCGAACCAGCGTTTTCCCAGTATGAATTCATTTTTTTGTTGAGAGAGCAGGACAATGGCACAACAGGTTCGACTGTCTCGTCTTCTAGGTTGCATCCTCTGCATTTGGGGTTATCTGCAACTTCCAGTGTGGAGAGCTCTTTATTTAATCTGCAGTATCGTGTTAGTAATCCTACAGAAATGTGTATTTGCGTCTGGAAGTATCTAAAGTCATTTTGCCGTGTTTGCAGCTGCTTTATTAAAATATAAATAATATTGGTTCTTACGTTCCAGTATGAATTTAGCAAAATGTAGTTTTATTGATCGATTGATTGATTTACCAGCGTGCGGTAGGCATTGTTGCCATTCCCAAGTATACAGCTGAGCCTGCTACGTCCACGCTGGGTTGGACTAAGGTCATGCTTGTTACCAGCAGCGAGTGCCACATGGCGCATAGTAAAGGAATATGGGATGGGAGGTGTAGGTATTTGTGAAATGCGTTACCGCATTGTGTCGTGAGGGAGCGTTTAAGCTCACTTTTTTGTGCTTTTGGTTCTGGGTATCAGCCTCTTCTGAATCTTCGTGTGAAATATGTGTTGTGTCTTAATATGGAGTGTTTATTACTGTTTATGCTCCTCTTTTTTTGTTTCTGCTTCTTCGAATCTTCTTTTTCTGAGTTTTCTGACTCCTCGATTTCCGATGCTAGGTTGGATTTGAGTCATGCTTGTTGTCAGCAGCGAGAGCCACATGACGCATGGTTTTTTCATTTTTCCCCTCGCTTTTCTTTCCCAGTTTGTTTATGATCCTCTCGATTGTTGTTTTCCACGTGTGACATGGTCTCCCTATTTTTAGTTTGGTGCTGTTCAGTGTTAGCGTTTTCTTCAGTAGGTTTTCTGCTGTCCTTTTTGCTTTAACCTTCTTGATCCTTTCCCTCATCTCTCTGCTTACCAGAATATGGTCTATTTGTGTGATTGAGCTTCCATTACTCCAGGTGTCAATGCATGTTTGACTTTTACTCCATGTATTTCTTATTGTTAAGTCAAACATGTGTGCTAGGTTTTTCAGCGCGTTTCCATTTTCGTTATAGTCCCCAGTACAGCGTCCTTTTTTGAAAATCATTACAAAAGTGGTAAAAATGGTCTTAGCGGGTTCATTTTAACGAGTCTACCACACTGTAACATTTTCAGAGTACGGGAAGAGCGCTTTTCTGCACGCGCAGCACCTAAACCTGTCGTTCTAGCGCGGTTTACGATTTTTTTATTACAAAACTCAAATTTTTTATTTTAATTGAAAGATTATGCGTCAAATCAAAAGAAAATTTTTTTGTCCGAAAAAAAAGAGGGCGTGATTGTCGCGTCCGACACCTGCAACATATCACTCTAGCGCGGTACCGTTTTGTTATTGCACAACACCTAATTTTCAATTGCAATTGCTCATAATTGCCTAAAAAAGATAGTTCATAAGTTGTCCGACAAATTTTCAGCCTGAATATGTCAGTTATGGGAGGTTATGTTTTGCGATTGCAAAATTTCGGACAAAAATCACACGTGATAGATTGGTACGTTTTTGAACTAAATCTAGCATTGACCGACACAAATAGTGGATTATATTACCAGTCCGACAAAAAAAAAAGTTAATACGATGCATCCTTAATCGAATTTTTATTTTCGTGTATAATTAGCTGCAAATATTATGTAAATTAATGTTGATATGTTGTATTATGGTTTTATTTAATTTATACTCTGATAGAAGATAATTATGCAATGTATTGTAAATAAATAAGTACTAATAAATTAATTAATAAATAAAATTAGTTTTTTTCTGTGAAAAAAAAATGATTAGACCTGATTTTGTTCATAACAACTTGTATCTTTTATTAAATTCATATCTTTAGAGAAGATAATTATGCAAATTAATAAATAAATAAATACTAATTAATGAATGAATAAATATTAAAAAGCTCTGGCTTTCACTTCAACTAAATTTTAGTTTTTTTTTGTGAAAAAAAATATGAAAATTAATCAGGCCAAATTTTGTTCATAGCAACTTTTATATTTTATTAAATTCATATCTTTGCGACTTAATAAATAAATAAATACTGATTAAAGAATGAATAAATATTAAAAAAGCTCTGATTTTCAGTTCAAGTAAATTTTAGTTTTCTTTGTGAAAAAAATTATGAAAAGTAATCAGGCCAAATTTTCTTCATTACAACTTTTATATTTTATTTAATGCATACCCTTACAGAGCAAAACTGTGCAATGTAGTAAATAAATACTAATAAATGAATAAATACTTATTATATATCGGTTAATTCCATAATTAAAAGAAATAAATACACTAATACACATTTTGATTAATACTTTGATTTTTATAAGTCACATGGAGTAAAACGTGAATGAAGACGGCAAAGCAAAGCGTATATATAAAAATGGAGCCTGGCGGACCATGAGGCGATGAATTCATCAGCTGCTTTTCCCGCGCACACTCTTTAGTATAGTTTAGTGCGCGCGTTTTGGCACTACTTTCAAAAATTAAAAAAAAATTAATTTTTTTATAAGTTTGCATCATTTTTTTTTTGTCGGACACCTATCTTTTTAATATACATATTTTATTTGAAAGTGAAAAAAATTAAGATTATAACTTTTGTAATTGCAAAACGTAATCTGCCATAACTGACATATTCAGGTTGTCGGACTGAAAAAACAAGGCTGAAAATTTGTCAGACAAGTTATGGACTATCTTTTTTAGGCAATTACGAGTAATTGCAATTGAAAATTAGGTATTGTGCAATAACAAAACGGTACCGCGCTAGAATGATATGTTGCAGGTGTCGGACTAGACAATCACGCCCTCTTTTTTTTCGGACAAAAAAATTTTCTTTCGATTTGACGCACAATTTTTCAATCAAAAAATTTGAATTTTGTAATAAAAAAATCGTAACCACGCTGCACGTGCGGAAAAGCGCCCATCCCGTACTCTGAAAATTTTACAGTGTGGTAGACTCGTTAAAATGAAGCCACTAAGACCATTTTTACCACTTTTGTAATAATTTTCGAAAAAGGACGCTGTACTGGGGACTATTAGACCATGTGTGGAGTAAATGTGCATTAAAGTCTCCAGGTTCACTGCACTATGTATATGTTATGATTTACTGCGTTAGGGGGAAGCACTGTGGAGAGTTTTGGTTTGTGTACCTAATTAAACACTAACTAATATTTCTTATCAAGCTGAAAATATTCAGAGGTATAAATTATTTTACAAACACATTCACTGATACAAACTTAAATATAACTTCTATACGTTGTCACTTTGTATTTAACTTTTTCAACCTTTTATGGGTTTTGGTTATTAATTATTATTTGTATTTTTGTAATAGTTTGGTTTGTATATTTTTGCTGAAACAAAAAATATTTAGTGCCCTTATTTTAATTTATTGTCTAGGAACTATGAAGCATTTAAAGCTATAAATTTAAGTAAAGTGCTATAGTCGAGTGTAGACTTATCTTTAGCCTTAGTGTTGATTGATTTATGGTTTCCTAGAGGCTCTCGGGTTATTCTCCACTTTTCACTTGTTATGCACTTGCTCACTTTTTCACTTGTTATGATATTCTAATCACCCACATTAATTAAATATTAGCTATATAACTTAACTGTTGTAATGTTATTTTGTATATCACTTTGCGTATAATTTTTCACTTATCACATCAGCGTAATTTAGTTCTATTGTGCCGGCTTTTAATCAGGATTTAAGGCAGATTACTGGCACCGAACTTAACGCGTCCGATGTCTTTGAGGTCACTAGACGAACCGCCCTGAATTTAGCAAAATGTAGTTGTTAATAACTTTGACTTTGACGGTACCTACTAAAGTTAATCTGCGTTCCTGTTCTCTAGTCGAATTTGAAAGTTATAGGCCCAGCACTATATACCCATTATTTCTGTTTATGTTGAGGATTTAAAAATAATAATAAAACAAAATGCTGGATAACAATAGAAATAATGGGAAGAGTTGAAATAAAGGATCTTGGAGTAGCAAACTACTGCTTGGGCGTAAAAAAATGAATCCTCAAGCTGCTCAAATTATTTTAGATCAAACAAGTTGCATAGAGGAGCTTCTAAGGCGTTAAAATATAAGTGACTCAAAACATATGGAATGTGGGAAAAAGTTGTATGAAGATTAGCATCTCTTAATAATAAAAAGAAGTAAATTACCAAATGATACTAGGTAGTTTGTTATATGCCTCTCAAGTAACTAAACCAAGCACATCATTTGTAGTGAAGCCACTAAGTAATTTTAATGCAAATCCTGGACAAGATCAATAGGAAGCATTCAAGAGTCATGAAGTATTTGTGAGGTTCAACAAACGCAAAAACTGTTTATCAACGTAGTAAGGTTACAAATTTTGTATGGATAGGCAGACACAGATTAATTTGATGATCCAGATGACCGAAATCAGTTAGTGGTTATGCATTCAACACTGTAAATGCAATTGCAAAGTGCAATAAGTTGGTACAGTAAAAAGCAACAAACCGTTGTAAGTTCAACAAGAGAAGCACTGCCGCTGCTTTTCTCAAGTCAAGAAGCATTGTGGCTAAAAATAATGACTGAGGAGTTAAAAATTTCAAAGAAAGATGTAATCAAAATGTACATGGACAATAAAAGTGCAATCGAGTTTTTAAGAATTCAACTCATCACACAGATTTTTAGTATTATTTTATTCGTAATGTAGTTAAAAATGGATGGATTGCCAATTTAAAGTTTCTACCGAAAAAGTATTTGTCGATTGTTTAAGAGAGACTATGAATCAGCGAAGTTCAAAAGTGTAGGGCACGCATGGAAGTTCGTTTGCTATAAGCAGCATCCTATCAAGTGAAGATGTTAAAATATAATAATAATGGTTGTTATGATCCGGTGTCTTAGCAATATATGTATTTTTATCCTGGAAGTATGTAGTTGTGACTCATCTTCACTTTGTGTTACAGTTTTCTAGTTGAATTTAACAAGCTTAGTCCAATTTTTCATATGGCAATTAAGTATATTTTGCGTAAATATCAGGGAACTGTAAACTGAATCCGAAAGCAACTATCATGTTTTCGGACCATACAGAATGCTTTCAGAGCCTCGGCATGTCTGGAAATCCGCTAATTTAAACATTCTGGTTTTAGAATTGACTGTGGATCAGATTTCACAGTCTGTTTTATACCATCTGTGTAGATTGAAATGTCAGATTTATCGTTTCCTGACGTGCTTAATTTTATTTCAAAGTTACTCTGAAATTATGATCAGGAGCGATCTGTGTCCATTCTAAGCAAAGATATTAATGTCATAACCTCTTCTATTATACGAACATGTCTTGTGACTGTGCCGTTTAATGCCATTGTCCTTCAGATCGTAGTCCCACAGTTGTCCTCAATGTTATCTCCTGCATGAATAATATATTAATGGGATAGTAAAAATAGGTAATTTTTTTGTGTATCTGCCTAAATATCTGCTAGCTTACTTGTAAGTAAAATTATACTCATTGTTCTAATTTTAATAAATTCATTTCGACGAATGACATGAGATTTAAGGTATAAAGAAATAAATGTACAGTAAAACATTTGTGTTGAGGATTAAACCCTCAACTTGATGTCACAAACTTAATAACAAAATAGTGTGAATGAATGGTTCTTTGAGAAACAAAACATTTCTTTGCTTCCCAGTGAGTCAGTCAGGATGTACATTGTACATTATAGTCCCCTAATTAACTGCACTAATCCATCCAAAACTTAAAATTTAATTTTAGAACAGAGACAAGGGCCCATAAATTATTTATTTAAACAATGTTTACTGTTGTATATTTCCACCAAATTCTCAATTAACGATATTTTATGTCTTAGGTGTTTCCTAAAAATACACAACCTCTGTTTAACTTCTAATATTAGAAAGATTTATTTACTATGAATATTTTAATGTTCTACATAAAATACGTTTTCGCATCGTAAAATTTTATGAATTTCATTGTAGTATAAAAATAAAAAATACTTATTAACACATAAATAAACAGGCAATAATTACTTAATATAACCGAAATAATCATTTGGAAATTAAATGACCACTCTGATTCGAGGCATTAGTAACACGCTACTGTAGAAGATGTTTACGAGTTTCCCATTCGTAATGATGGGTTTGTTTCAAATTAGCTGATGGTTATTTAAATTAATTTAATAACCATTACATCCGTCTTGTCAAACAGAAAAGTGATTTATCGTTGAGACCACCAACGACCCTCGTTTCAAACTCTAATTGAATGCGGTAAATTCGCCATAACATGGAACCAGGGAGTTTTGTACGTGGGATTCATTTACAAATGAAGCTAAAATATTAAGCAGAGCGTTGTCCGATGACCCATATTTTTATCAATGAACTTTTGCTGTCTGTTTTTAATTGTTTGTGGAATCGTCTTCTCTTGTACGTCATCAAAAATGATACATTTGTTCGTTTCTGGATGTGTCGTTGTGTCTATTTCTATAAAGATAGCACATTTAATAATGATGAAAGAAACATTTTAACGCTAATTAGTTACTTTTATTGTTTTCAGTTACTGTGGAAATTAGCTTTCAAATGCTTAAAAAATGTTTTATCAGAAACTCTGCACGTGTTTCGTCTTTTTGGATACTTGTCAAGAGTAAGTAGAGAGATCTGCAGATTGCAGATTTGTGTCTATTAGTTATACAGGGCGTCCCAGGAGTATGGAGCAATATGGGAGTGTATACTTTGCGTCAAAATGAAATTAAAATATCAATAAATTATTCCGAACGATGTCCCCTTTCGAAACTATTCGCCTTTAAAAGTTAACTCTTGAAGGATTTTTGCTCATTACATCCAAAATACACTGTGTTGATGGTAATACAATTTGGACAATAAATACAGTAAGCTTTTTCCATCTTTATACACATCTCTGAGACATGAAGCTTACGGGAAGCAAACATACGGCGTTGATTCTCTCGAGATGTGGATCTGGAGACGTTTGCTATGAATTCCTTGGACAGCCCATCGCACTAATAGCTCCATTATTCAAGAAATAAGTTACCAAAAACCACTCTCCAACAGCGTATTCTTCCGAATCCTTTCATTTTTTGGCCATATCAACAGGGGAAAGGAAAATATTGAACGGTTTCAACCAAAATAATTCTTGAATCACAAAGCGCCCGACAAGACGTTGTGAATAAGAAAAAAAACATGGTAAGCACATATCTGTGATTGTAGGATATGTCGCCTTTCGTTTCTTGTCTGGGAAGCTAGGAATGGAATACTTATAAAGCTCTTTTCCTCAAAACTTCTAATCTGTCCGAGAATCTTTCTAAATATAGAGCACCCTTATTTAATATCGGTAAAATAATATTTTGATGAAAACTGATTTTACTGAAAAGGGCTCAGTAACGTTCATTTATTTATTATTTAACACTCCCACATGTTCCATGTAGGTTTTTACTAGGATATAAAGTGTTGTTGGATTTCCGGGAGTAGTTCCGCATGGCTGGTAGGCCTCTAAATGGGCAGTGGTTGCCTTAACGAGTCAGTTGAAGGTCCTTTTACATGGAGCCTTGGCTGCCTCATTACGGTGCCAAAAGTTGCTTAACTGTGCCATGGTTTAGTCTCGTAGTTCTGATTGAATCAGACTTCTTGTCAACTGAAGGCTGGCTCATGGAAGGAGAAAGAAGTTTTTGGTATTTCTTATGCCAAATGTCTGCTACTGCATTTCCCTTGACTGAGTCCGGATATTCATATGTCTTGGACTTAGTTGTGTGCATGAACCTTCGCCTATCCGCTGCGCGTATAATACGATTGTCGTCGAAACCTCTCTACGCCTGCATACAATAAGATGGCACATACGCAGGCTTTGAACATTAACACGGGTTCCCTTAGTCTTCGATTTGTCCGCATTTCAGATTTTCGGAATTCAGAAGATATCTTTCATCATGTTCTCGACTATGGAACACGACTACTTATGAATGATGAATTTATCGATGACTGAGTGATGAACTATTCCCTTGCAGGCCTATTCATGCTCCACCCGTCTTCCACATTTCGATCTTTAACAGTCTGTTTACTGCTTTTCGGGTTTCCAGCTCCTCTTCACCAAGCAAGGGAGTGAGTTCAAGGATGGCCTTTATTGCAATCGTTGTAGTAGCCCTGATGACTCCTGTTATTCTTACAGGCTAACACTTTAATTTGACATATGCGAGCTCTAATTGTGGACCGCTCCTGAGACTAATATTATGCCAAGACCGCGTATATTAAGGGGATTTTGCCATAACAATTTACGTTTAGATAGTGGTATTCGGGCGCATTGTTTATTTGGTACCGAAAATGAGCTGGTATATCCATAATGATGCAAGGTTTCCTCGTTTGACTTTTCACGTACCCAGTATTCCAGATTACTCGTTGTGCGGAAGAGACAGAACTTATAACCACAAGAAAAGGGAGCGTATTTTTCTCCTTTTCGTGAACAGCATTGGCTATGTTTTGCCAAAATTGATAGAGAGCTCGTGTATGTTATACAGTATCTGACTATGTTGAGAGCCCTTCGCATGAGCCATGATATAATTATGGTTCAGTGGTTATATTTTTGTTATTTTATTTGGCTTCCATTATTTATAATTGTTTTAACACATTCAACTTTTTATCAGAACATAAACTGTTATACGTCCCAGATCTTATATGCTTCCTGTGAGAAACCGCCATGAAAGTACGTGTATTTTTCCCATGTTTACTTTCCATTAACTTGTCTATCAAGATTCCTTTATAGCTATTGCAAGACTACTATACCAGATGCCACAGGCTAGTGGCTCCCCCCTATATTTCCTTTATTTTTTAACTTATGCATTTTAAATTTGGAGTGCATAAACAACCTGTAAGAATGGAGTTTTGGACATAAAGAACGGTATGAGACCATTTCCGGTTTACCCGGAATATTTGAGTCGATATTCAGTTTTTTAAAGCATTTTAAGACATTCTTCTAGAGTGCTTTGGAATACCAAAATTTGTTCTATGGCAGGTAAAGTCCAAGGGAAAAATATAATTTTTCGTTTAATTTCATTAATAACTATTTACGAAGCCTTCAAAATTGAACAAATCACTTTTTATCGAAAACTTTTTTTTCCAAATGAGAAGGTGATGGCTCCTAGTGTTCAATAAATTATATATTTTTTTCTGAATTTATTGATATCCATTTCAAATCTATGCTATTTGTTTTCTATTTTATTGAATTTATTCAAAAATAAAAAATCACTTTCAATATAATTTTTCTTGAACTTCAACGTAGTTGCCTTTGCAAAAATCATATGTCTAATAATGGAATGTGATTAACTACCTTTTTTGTGAATAATAGCCTTTTGGTTCTCTCTTTTGTTTCTTAATAGGAATAAGTACTAGTGCAAACTATAAGGATCCAAAAAAATTATTTTGAAAGTGATTTTTTAATGACTAATAAAATAGAAAAACAAATAGCATAGATGTGAAATGGATATCAATGAATTCAGAAAAAAATCTATAATTTATTGAACACTAGGAGCCACCACCTTCCCATTTGAAAAAAAAAGTTTTCGATAAAAAAGTGATTTGTTCAATTTTGGAGGCTTCGTAAATAGTTATTAATAAAAATTATACGAAAAATTATATTTTTCCCTTGGCCTTTACCTGCCGTAGAACAAATTTTGGTATTCCAAAGCACTCTAGACGAATGTCTTAAAATGCTGAAAAAAACATCGACTCAAAAATTTGCGAAAATCACATGGTATACTCAGAATGTTGTCTTAAATCCAAACATGTAAAAATATATAGGGTGTCCATTTAAAAATCGAAAGTTGCGGTCATTTCCAGGTAAACCGGATATGGTCTCATACTGTTATTTATGTCCAAAATTCCATTTTTGCGGGTTGTTTATGCACCCTAAATTTAAAATGCATAAGTTAAAAAATAAAGGAAATATAGGGGGAGCCACTAGCTTGTGGCACCCGGTATATGAAGATGTTTTAACTGTGATGCTAAAAATTTTTGAACCCCGTTAAGGCCTCCCTTCAAGTTGAATCTTACCCATTAGCCTGAAAACATTAAGTACATGGCAAAGTTCAACATTTAAAAATATCAGGCAATTAATTGTCTTTTCCGGTAAATATGTATTCGGCTTTGTATATATAAATGTATAAAATAGATATTTCACAGTAGAATAAAATAAAAATCAATCAATGAAAACTAATCAATATGCGAGAAATATCCCAGCGTTTGACGAATCAAATCACACACTGATTTGATATGTCAAATAGAATACATTCCATATTACGATTGAAGAAGTTCGTGCTGTCTTTTAGAAGGACTTCCGGATACAATATTCATATATCCGATAGTTTAGGCAGGAATCTATCTTGAAGTTTAGAAAGAATGAGTCAAACCAAATTTCCGATTAGTTTTGATTTAAAATGAAATCATTATATCTATTAATACTTCAGGCATGAATAAAAATATAAAAATAAAGATTTTATTTGTTTACGGAATTATTACTTTGTTCCAGACTAAAAGTTCGAGAAATGAATCATAATAATAATAGATTTGTTACATATTTCTATTTGTTATTTATTTATGATTCAACTAAATTAGGATAATACGCCAATTGCGTAACTTATGTCGTCAAAAAATGGCAAACAATTTAAATTCTACCTACTTCTAAACGGAGATTATTGCTCCTAATATAAATATATTTAACCACTATCAAGAATGATTATGATTACTTCATGGCACTGATCAAGAAGGCCTAGCATTTATCCATGAATTGAAATAATTATTGTTTAGGATTATATAAAAATTGTCTCAGTCTCCACCACATTCGTTTCATTTATTACTTTCTATTTCGTATCTGGGCTTATTTTTTCTACTTCTTTTGCTTTGTTTTAAAAATTATCGGATCAATAAATTAATGTTATACATGGTACATTTAAAATAGACACTACATAACATACACATGGAACTGGACTTGGCCTAACATTAATTTTTAAAAGTGTTTATGATAACACCGGCACACAAAAAAAAGGAGTCGACTGCAAGAAGGCAGACCTATGTATTCTCATGCATTTTGACCTGCTGAACACGAATCCGATGTCCGTTTTGCCCGATTGGCTCTTGCATTTTTGCTAATCTCAAAAAATACCTTAAGAATGCCCGAAGAATCTCAAACGAGTGAATAAAAAGCTTAAATGAGCTGACCACCATTTCCATACGTATTTTGGGGCGCTGAGACCGAATCTGAAGTCAGAATTGACCGATCAGTTGGGAATTTTGACATAACCTCAAAAAACACCTAAAAAATGCCCGGATAATCCCAAACAAGTAAATGAAAAGCTTACATGTACTGATCATTATATCTATACGTAATTTGGGGCACTGAAAGCGAATCCAAGGTCAGAATTTATGCGTGACGATCGAATATCTTGTAAAATCCATATTTAGGATGAAAACGTACCCAAAAATGAATGAATCATATCCCGAAATTGACTTTGCTCTAGTTACATATTATCTGAACATATAATTTCCGACGTATTTTCACGAGCTGAACACAATACCGTAGTTAGAATTAAAGCGCAATCTGCAAATTTCGTAGAGAAATATCATTTCAGCATATAAAAGTTACCCGGAGATGGGTAACTTTTAAATTTTCAAGTATCTAAAGAAAAATATTACTAAACGGTGACATTTTTAGGAAAAATTTTTCGGACAAAGTTTGCTCTGTTGAGAGAAGAATATCTTTTGAACTCAACATTTACCTACACCCTCCCTTGATGATTTTTTACTTTTTTTTCCTTAGAGCTGTTTAGAATTGTATAGTTTTCTTTATTTTGTTTGATTGTCATATGCCATTTGTTTCTTTTTCTATTTTTGCGACTAGAACACCTTCACGTGGTGACGGCAGGCGACGATTTATTTCGGCTAAGTAGAGAAAGAGTTTACAATGCAGGGGAGGGAAACGAGTATTGACGGCCGGTCAGGTTGGGAAAACGGCGAGCGTCGTCACTATTAGTATAGAACTACAAGAAATTTGCACAACTGTGTAAATAATGCGAATTCCTTCTGTTTTGTTTGTAGTTAATTCGAGGTTCCGAAAAATCGAAAAAAAAATCAGCGATAAAATAAAAAATATTTATCTAAAATCTATATATGATAGGTTTAAATATATTCATCAACCCTTTCATTATGACAATATAAGGGCAAGTGTTCTATTCTGTGTGTAAAATATTTTCTAAAGTATTTTTCTCGTTTTCTGTATGAGCTAGAATGAATATCACTTGATACTAAATTGTCTTTTTCCATAATCTCCACTATTAAGTTTATCATTTTACCAAATATTGGGAGTTTTAGTTCTTATCCAACACTCACATTCACTATCTTTATATTCACTGTCATCTTCTTGACTTTCAGAACAATCAGTTTCCACAACCTTTTTTAGCATTAATTCCGGAAACATTTGTATTGCTAAAAAATAACA
This sequence comes from Rutpela maculata, assembly GCA_936432065.2. Lineage (NCBI taxonomy): Eukaryota > Metazoa > Arthropoda > Insecta > Coleoptera > Cerambycidae > Rutpela > Rutpela maculata. The sequence goes on from OW386285.2 coordinate 270,209,699, forward strand.
CCCCTCACGGATTCCAGGCTCCTTCCATATTGTTGGAATTTTATATTTTACTTTGTAACGTTCTTTCCTTTTGTCCAACATCTTATAACATATGATGCAAGGTAGCATGGAAAACCTTTATCCACTATTTCCATACTATAAACATTTTAGATAAATATTTTTTATTTTATCGTCGATTTTTTTTTTGTTATTTCGGAACATCGAATTTACTAAAAACAAGTCAAGAATTTTACACAAAGAACTTTAAACCAAGAACTCTAAACCTTAATAGTTCTTGCCTTAGGAGCTTAATGGTTCTTGTCTTAATTTATAATAGGTTTAAGTTTTTGGCTTAAAGTTATTGTCTCAGGTTATGTTGGGTTAAGAATTCTTAGTTTAAAGTTCTTGGTTTAAAGCTCTTGCCTTAGGTTTAGAGTTTTTGGTTCAAAGTTCTTGGTGTAATTCTTGCCTTAGGTTATGTTAATTTTAAAGTTATTGGTTTAAGCTTTTAATTTATTTGTTTTGGATTTTTGGGCATTTTTTAGGTGTCTTTTGAGGTTATGTCAAAATTCCTAACTGATCGGCTAATTTTGACCATTCAGTTTCAGCGCCCCAAATTACGTGTAGATATAGTGGTCAGCTCATTTAAGCCTTTTATTCACTTCTTTGGGATTTCTCTGGCATTTTTAAGGTGTTTTTTGAGGTTAGAAAAAATGCAAAAGCCAATCGGGCAAAACGGACATCGGATTCGTGTTCAGCGCGTCAAAATGCATGGGAATACATAGGTCTGCCTTCTCGCACTCGACTTTTTTTTGTGTGCCTGTGTAATTAATACTTTTCCCCAACGACACATATTTTGTTAGCCCTCAGAATCATTACTGGAAATTAGTACGTATGAGGCAATAGGCTGTCACGTCACGGCGTCTCACAGTGTGCAAAAAATACAAGTCGTAGGTCAAAATTCTGAAACTCTCCATACCTTCTTGGAATATCTAGAGACTACTGGGAAAAACCTTGGAAAAATTTAATCTGTACTCGGGGGTGGGATATAAGGGATGAAAAAAAAACAACGCAGTATATTGTTTTGTGTATAACACATGTGTATATAGTGAAGAATACTACATAGACTGTTGAATTTGTTTACAAAATTATTTAGTTTAAGAACATTGTTTATAATAGTGCAAACAGATAAGTGTTGTAGGCAAAGTTCCACTTTGCTTAGACTTACAAAATGCCAGGAGTGTCTGTGTGCCATTATTTTTCACCGTGACCGCTGTTGAAGTGTCTACTATCTGCCTGCGTAAAGGTAAGCTGCGCCTACTTGCGCCTCTATATGTAATTGCAATTTATTCATGTAACTGCATGGATCGCCAGACGCGATAAACTCGCTCGCACAGCGATTTAACAAGTGAAACATCTTTACACGATTACTAATAATATTCTAATTATTTTTACAGTATTTTTTAGTAAACATAGAGTAAAACCATAATAATAAGAATAATACCAATTTAGTAATAATTACCAGGTCAAACCATGTTAGCATCTGCTATCCCGCGTATAATAATAAAAAACGAAATAACTTGCATAATCTTGTTTTTCGTTACAGGAAATCGTAGTGGCTTCATTAATTATGGAGGAAATTAAATTAAATCGACAGAAATTTTTTTATTTTTGGCATGACACAACTGAGGTTGCTGATGATAAACTTAAATAGTTTGTCATGTTATTGGAGCCGAAAATTATTCAGAGGCTGATTAAAAAGCAAAAGCCTTATCTGCTGTGCAATAAAATTAGCCGCAGATGAACTAAGAGTGGCAGAAGTAAAACTAATTTCTTAAATAAATACTCATCGTGGCTGCAAAAAGAGTTTATTTTTACCATGTCCTCGCTACTGGCACCAGTTCCAGTGGATACTTCAGCTGCCAAATTGTTCGAAGTTATTTAGTTTATATTATGTTTCAAAATTTTTCGACATTTTTTTTTTCAAAACCTACATCTCACCCTCGAGTACAGATTAAACTTTTCCACTATTTTCCCAAAGTTTTCGAAATCTATTTAGTTTATATTATAAGTTTCGAAACTATTCATTGTTTCTTTTTTTTTCAAACCCTTATATCTCACCCCTGAGTACAGATTAAATTTTTCCACTCTTTTTCCCAAAGTGTTCGTTTATTTAGTTTATAAGTTTCGAAATTTTTTTACATCGTTTTTTTTTCACCCCTTATATCTCATCCCCGAGTACAGATTAAATTTTCCAAGATTTTTCCCAGTAGTTTCTAGATATTTCAAGAAGGTATGGAGAGTTTCAGAATTTTTACCTCCGACTTGTATTTTTTTCACACTGTGGTCGAACGGGGAACAAAAAACGGCGAACATTCCATTCTCATTCGTCTGTTTATATTTTGTGTAGCCTAATATGTTTTTTCAGTCTTTTAAAAGGCCAAATAAATATTTAATATACCCGAAGATAAAAATCGCTGGTTAAAATGCAAACATATTTTTGTGCCTAATGGAAAATTAAACGGTTATAACAGTTATAAACACTACATATAATTTTTACAGAATTAAGATGGACTGGTAGATAAGAATTGAACATTTGGATTTTAGCGATGATCGACTATTCATTATTGGAAACAACATTGATAGTCGACCGTACGCTTCGTTAAGTTTCTTGTTAATATGGTAACTCCAGGTCAGTCTTCTATCTAAGTAAACACCTAAATATTTTATTGCACCATCTGTGGTATTCCATACTACTTCTTGATTGTCAATTATTATATTATTTGGATCTCGTGGCCTTCTTCTAAGAAGGCCATGAGATCCAAACACTATAGTAAATATTTTTGTTTAAATTTTAAAGGATTGAGTTTAATTTGGCATTGTTTAAATTATTCCTGGAGCACTAAAATTGCATCTTGCAGGGTTTAGTCAGCTGTATCTATGGCTGCGTAATGACCGTATTATCAGGGCTATGGTTGCAGAAGGTGGATATGATATGTCATATAAAAATATATTAAAGAGAACTGGTTTCAAAATTGAGCCCTGTGGTATTCCAGCTATTATGTGTTTTGAGTCTGATAGGCTGGAGTTTATTCTTACACAGAAACTTCGCCTTGTGATGATGCAATAATATTTAATAAATATGAGGGTGTGTTAATCATGATTAGTTTATATCAATGTCGCTTTAACCAAACTTTATCAAAAGCTTGAGCAACATCATGTTATTGTTGTTTGCTTTTTACTTTCAAATCCATTAGAAATTGTTTCATAAATTCGTAGGATTTGGTGTGTTGTGGAATGATTTGTTTGAATACAAATTGACATACACAGTAGCTAGTTGTTCCATTCTGATTTTATTCAATACACTTAAAACAATAATTTTGATTGCACAAGAGATAAAGTAACATTAAATAAGGATATTATGTACACAAGGCGAAATTCCAGGTGAAGGTTTTGCGATTATAATACAATCATTCAGGAATGCTTTGTAACAATCTCCGTTTTCTTTAACTAGATGAATAAAGTTAATTTCGGCTTGTTCCAGTTCTTATCAACGCTTTCAATGTGTCTTTATTTTTTTATGGAAACTTTTGTCATACTTAATTCTTTTTATTTTTGTTGAGAAAAAATTAAATGTGTTTTTTATCCATAACGTGCACCAAAAGACAAAAATTGAAAATAGAACTGTCTAACTTTAAAATAAGCTTTACATATTATAGAAACAAAATTTTGACAAAAATGAGCATGTTTCTAAATAGAATATCAAAGATTACGTCAAAAACATCTAAAACCAGCAGTACAAATCTTTCTCCTTCTCAATGGGAGACGTTCTGCCACTCATGTAATATTCTAATGAGCGTCCCTGCGTTGTAAAGTAAACGATATAGTATCACTTGATCTATCATGGAGACCTGGAAGATGTAAGGTCTCACAAAAGTCCTTTCCCATTTCTTGATGATTTCAGTCCAAATTTTGGGAGACGTCCTCTTTGTCGCTTACCATCTGGTCTTTCATGAACTATGATCCATTCTACTTTTTCCTCTCTCCGACTGATATACCCGCAAAATGGTAGGAAGAAGGAAAATACAGATAATCATCCAAAACTGGATCGCAATAAGTAAAAGCACCGTTTCGTTATTATAAAAAGATAAAATAAATTTTTAAGAACTGCGACAATCAATAACGACTTGAAGAAGCACTTTTGGATCAGGTGAGTCGAGTTCAACCATCTCATTTTGGTTTCTCAAATGTGATAGCTTCTTATACAAACTTTTCAGATACACTGCATAGATATTTTCTAATCTACAGTGCTTATCTCTTACAAAAATTGTGAAGATTTTTTCGACTTGAATATCTTTTGTAATCTCTATAAACACTGTATAACGTTAAAAGTTTGAAATCGTTTTAATTTATGAAAATGAAAATTACATTATTTTAACGTAACACACGTAGTACAAAATCTAAATTTAAATACATTGGTTTATATTTTGCATCATTTACGTTTATATTTAGCTCAAACGTTCACTTATAAACGCTGGTGTGGTCCACTGATATATTTATCTGTTTACATTACAATACGAGGTTCAATTTATTTTGAAAAATAAAAAATATGAATCATAAGTTCTACCGCTTTAAATTATTTTAAAAAAAGTTAGAACCATAATTAATTTATTGTTAAATAAGTTAATGTTGTTGTGATAGGTCATGAGAAAGAACATCTGGACAGAATTTATTATTTTTAACATACTCGCAGAGAACATCAATAAAAGCGTTAAAAATAACATGAATAACGAAAACCAGGTAATAAAGTCTGTAACATTATTTTTACGTTCGGTGTAAATTTAACGAGATGAAAAGATATCGGTAATTGTGTCATATCCTAAATAAACATTTCTTACGAAATATTATATATACATTTTTCCAAGAAATAATAATCCGTTTTTTGCGACTTGAAATTTAAGTTGCGGATTTCTGAGACTCGATCTATTTTTGATTTGTAAAATATAAAAAAAATCTTTATCTTACATATTTTTTTTATGTAAAATATATAATAGTATTATTAACTCATTATATAAGAACTAGCATAAATTGCATTTAAATATTGTTGGTGATGTTAAATTGTGGTATTTCATTTTTTGGTAATTAAGGTAAATTACCAATTTTTAACTATGGCACTAATTCTTTTTGAAATAATTGGAAAGGTAGTTCATAGCGGTAAATAATTCGAATCCATTTTTGGTAAATTACCGATTATCTACAGTCATAAATCACCATAATTGACATAATTCTCGTCTGTCCATTTAAGAGCTGATTCTAAGCAAAAAGTGTAAGAAAAATTCTTATAAAAGTATATTCGAAAACGCTTTCTAATGAAACTACCACCGTCTGAAGTTGACCTAAATAGTGGCTTCAAATTCAAACTACTATTTACTTCTTATTTACCACATTAATTCTTCCTGAAATAATTGGGATGGTAATTTATGGTGGGAAGTAGTAGTAATTCATTTTTGGTCAATGATAATAATCAACAGGATTATCCACCGTCGCAAATTACCATAATTAATATACCTCTACAGGACCTCAAAATTCCCGTCTGCATCTGTCCGTTTAGGAGCTAATTCTATATTGAAAGCACACATAGTAAGAATAATTCCCGTAAACATGTATCCGGAAATGTTTTCTAAAGGAACTACGACCGTTTGAGGTTGGCCTAAATAGTGGTTTCAAATCAAAATTACAACAGAGATAGATGAGATAGTTCTGATAAAGAGGTTTCATATAAAAGATTTATTTACTTCTTCCAATTACATTTTGCCTGTATTCCGCTTTCGGAATACAAACGTCATCCATATTCAGTTACATCTAGAAATAATTTTAAAATAATTATTTTAAATCATGCTGTTCCTTAGATATTAAAATAACAAGTTAACAAAAAGTTAAAATTAGAAATAAATTATCTTTACATAACAAATTCAACCCTATAACTAAGTGATAACAGGAATAACACACTTTACTTTTGAACAAACTTTTATCAGACTTTGGTATTGATAGTTTGATATTTGCTATGTATATACAATCCGTTTATTGAAAAAATGAGCAGTACAACTACATATTTCTCCAAAAGGAGGCATATCAACATTGTTGTTTTTTAACACTTCCCGCGTATAAAATAGAAGTATAAGCACATACATATAAATACAATTAAGCAAGTACATGTAATAAGTATCAGATGAATACAAGTAAATACATAATCCTAATTTAGAACATTTATACATCAACATTTTCTAATCTTGATAAGATTATGTCTTCCTTTAGTCTACGTTTAACTATTGCCACTGAAATATTGGGATATTAAATTTGCAGATTATTAATAACATATGCTGCTGTGAAAGAGAAGGACGATCGAAAAGGTGAATTTTTATGAGAGTGAGATTTTATTTTCAACATACTCAGATCTCTGCTATGAATTTCCGTACATCTTTTTATCTTATTGAATAAATAATTAGGTTCTCCTGTCTTTGAAATATTTGGAACGAATCCTATAGTGTGTATGAATCTTACACATATTTAACAGACTGAAAGCTCGTAAATGTGGAGTAATGTGACCGTATTGGGGTACAGTTGTAAAATATCAAACACAGCAGTTTTCAATTTTTTGTAAGTGGTATTTGTCTTCTTGTGAAAGACAGGGACCGTATACAATATCTGCGTAATTTACATGGGATAGAATAGATAGTTTTAGAAAGCAATATTTTAGTATTTGTATCCAAATATTTTTTAAAGGCATATAACTGTTTTAAGCCATAAAAAGTTTTTTTACAAATAGTATTAACATTACCAGAAAAGCTTAATAAAGGATCAAAATTAACACCAAGATTTTTTACGCTGTTGGTTGATGCAAGAACCTCATTATTTATTTGAATATTTAGTTCAACAAGGTTGAATGACTGCTGAGAAGTTCCAAATCCAATATTTTGACCTTTGTTAGCATTTAGTACAAGAATATTCTGGATTGTCCATTCGTATATAAGACTTAAATTATTATTGATGCAAAATTCTGTCATTTGAAATGCCGAAGGAGAAAAACTATGTATTAATTGAATGTCGTCAGCGTACATGTACAGTTTTGAATACAGCGGAAGTCTCGAGATATCTGCAATAAATATATTAAAAAGAAGTGGTCCAAGGATAGATACTTGAGGAACACCGGATGCAACTGATCTATTTTGTGATGTATTGAGTTTCCTGAATTAACATTAGTAAATTGTCTCCCATTGAGATAATTTTGAAACCAGGAGAAAGGCCTTCCAGATATACCATAGTAAATTAATTTTACAGTTAAAAAATTAATATCCAAAGAGTCAAAAGCTTTATTCAATATTATTCATATCACATTGTTAAGTGTTCTGCTTTGTATTCTCCTTTGGAGAATCTAACAGGGCATTTGGATCTTCGTCATGTAGAGAGCTAAGTTCACATGTAATTATTCCCTTTTATTTTGGAGTGTTATAATGCGCAGACGTTTTTGTATTTGTCGTCTATAAGTTTTCAGCTTCAACGAGAACTGAGGAATCACGTCAGCACAGGTAAAGTATTGAATAGCTTTATTGAAAATCTTCGCCGAGTTCCCATTATACTATAATCAATCTGATTCGATAATCTACATCCATGTGGATGTTGTTTAATTACAATATTATCTATAATATAGGTTAACGTGGTTAAGTTACAGGAAGCCCTCGTTTCAAGTTATGAGCACTCTTGTCCCTTAAGAGAAGTCGGAACGGGGCATGCAACACCCTGGTGGAGCAAAGAACTCGACCGGCTGAGAAAGAAGACAAGAAAACTTGTCAATAAAGCGATGAAGTCTAAAAGTGCCGAAGACTGAGAGGCATACAAGAACAGTCTAAGGCTGTACAAAAAGACCATTCGCGAAAGTCGAAGAGCGTCATGGAGATCTTTCTGTAGCGGGGTTGCATCTACTGCCTCAGCAGCTCGGCTCAATAAGATACTCTCCAAAGATCCCCAACAACAACCAGGACTCATGAAACGAGAGGATGGCTCCTTTACAACCAACCTCTCTGAAACCTCTGAACTCTTGCAAAAAACAATGTTTCCAGGCAGCACTGTGTCGTCCTGTATGGACTGGCCCAACGTATCTCACCCAGTCGCTACTGCAGCTGACTGGGAGGTTGCGAATTGGACAGTGGACGATACAAAAGTAGCCTGGGCGATCAATACCTTCCTCCCCTTTAAATCACCAGGTATAGACGGTGTCTTTCCAGCTCTACTCCAGTGGGGGCTGGAATACATACACCACACCTAGGGCATATTTACCGGGCGTGCATTGCTTTTAAATACACCCCGGTGAAGTGGAAGGAAATAAAGGTAATATTCATACCCAAACCAGGACGTACGGATTACTCCCTACCAAAATCATATCGGCCCATCAGCCTCTCCTCCTTCCTATTGAAAGGTCTGGAGAGACTGTGTGATCGAGAAATTAGAGATACGGTGTTAGTTTCACATCCACTGCATCCAATTCAACACGTTTACATCCCAGAGAAATTAACAGAATCGGCACTTCACTCCATGGTATCTCGTATCGAGAGATCGGCGGATATGAAAATGTCTACCCTGGGAGCGTTTATTGATATCGAAGGTGCTTTTGATAAAACAACCTTCGAGAGTATAGAGATAGCCCTCCAAACGCATGGTGTTCCCAACACACTTAGTGAATGGATAACACACATGCTCAAATGGAGAGCCGTCCGAATAAATGTGGGGAACATAGAGACTAGAGGCATGGTCAATAGAGGCTGTCCACAGGGTGGCGTCTTATCACCCCTACTGTGGGTTATGGTCGCCGACAGCCTCTTACAGCGCCTCAATAACTCTGGTTTCTTCACAATAGGTTACGCAGATGACATTACCATCTTGCTAAATGGAAACTTTGAGGGCTTGCTATGCGAACTTATGCAAACAGCCCTCAAGTTGGTCGATAATTGGTGCACAGAACACTTTCTCTCGGTTAACCCCCAGAAAACTGAGCTAGTACTATTCACCAAGAAAAGGAAACTACCAAATATGAAAATTCCCAAATTATCGGGCAGTCAACGCCACTTAGCGAGTGAGGTCAAGTACTTGGGTGTCATGCTTGATCGCACTCTGAATTGGAAGAGACATTTGGAAGTTAAGATAAACAAGGCATGTGCGGCATTCTGGCAGTGTCGCAGGGCGGTCGGCAGGTCCTGGGGTTTCTCACCCAGAATCTCCCTCTGGCTGTACACTGCTGTAATAAGACCCATGCTTTGTTATGCGGCCGTAGTCTGGTGGCCCAAAGTAAGGCAAAAAACAGCAGCATCTCAACTGGAGCATGTTCAAAGACTGGCATGTCTGTGCATTACTGGTGCGATAAAAACGACGCCTACAGCTGCAATGGAGACTATACTCTGCATCCCCCCTCTAAATCTGTACATAGAGGAGGTGGGTTGAGGACTGCTCTGAGATTGCAATCTGTAGGCCAATGGTATATTAAGGGCACGGCTACGAGACATGCCCGTATCCTAGAGGAGGCTACAAAACAAATTCCTCTTCTGGGAATGGGAACTGACCGTATCCCCCCTATATATAATTTCAACAAGAACTTTGTGGTGAGTTTGAATGTATCCGGTAATGACGAGCCGGACATATCAATCTACACCGATGGTTCAAAAATGGACTGTGGATCAGGAGCTGGGGTATACTCAGAAGACCTAGATCTATATTCAATAATACCGCTAGGCACACATGCCACTATCTTCCAGATGGAACTAGTAGGGATTCTGCAAGCGGTAATAGAAACCACGAAGGCAAACGTCAGTGGTAAAACGGTGCGCATATCAACGGATAGCAGAGCAGCCCTGCTTGCCCTAAACAATTGTAGGACAGGCTCGGGGCTGGTTCTGGAAACTAGAAAGGCCCTAGACGTGCTCGCACAAAACAATAGTGTCCAGCTCCGTTGGGTGAAAGGACATGACGGAATTCAGGGTAACGAAGAAGCGGATGCTTTAGCCCGCAAGGGATCTGAAAGCGCCCTGCATGGTCCAGAACCTGCAATAGCACTCTCAGATTCAGTACACAGTTCCCTGCTAAAGAACTATACACTCAAACGCCATGCGGACTGTTGGGGTGGTCTGAGCAGCTGCAGACACAGCAAAATGGCTTTGGCCACACCCAGTCGTAAGCTAGGCAAACACTGTCTCCAGATGTCCAGAAGTAATCTGCGCATTTACGTAGGATTACTAACAGGACACTGCAGACTAAACAAACACCTCCATATACTGGGAGTTATAGACAACCCTATGTGTAGAGGGTGTAATCTGGATGACGAGACTGCCGAGAGCATGTGCTCTGTCACTGCCCTGCTCTCTCAACGAAAAGAGGATCCATACTGGGGGACTTCTGGCCCAATATGGCCAGCATAGGTGGCGCCTCACCTGGTCTCCTCCTCAAATACATCACAAGTGTTGGTTGGCTTGAGGAATGAGAGGCTCGGTGGACATGCCACCACTTACGGGGGCAGCACAATGGGCCCGCTTATGAGGCCTGAGTGCAAGTGAGTGTAAGCTCACCCCCCGCCAAACAATCCAGATCCAATATAGGTATTGACTATGTAGAATTAAATTAGCTTTACACAGTTTTTCGATAACAAATATACCAACAACTGCTCATAAGGGATTATCTTCCAGTACGCAAATGACTTTGGCGTTGGAATCACCTATAACAACGGTAATTTCCCTATTTGGAATAGTGTGTAGATATTCGTAGAAGGCTTCCAACGTCTTTTCAGCAGCAGTTGTAGGTGCATGTACTATGTACTTGCACCTACAACTACTACCATTGTTGGCATGGCACTGAACTTTATGAATATTATTTGATCACTGTCAGCTACACATTCTCACTAATATTTTAAAAATATTGCGTTAATTCCGTATATTTTGTTCCATTCTTTAAGAAACATGTTTGAACATATTTCTAGTGTAAAATATACTGGTTAACGAATTTAAGTATTTTTTTCATATGAAAGAATTATTTTTTAAATGGACTTCTTATGGGGCTTTTGACTTATTAATATGTTATCAATTTATTTTGGGAATATCACGTTCTGCGCATTGAAAAATAATAGTATAGTGTTCGTGATCTACATAATTATGAACACCATACAAAATAATAAAGTTTTATAGTATGAAATTTACTTGATAGTCGAATGAAATTTTTTTTATAGTAGGAAATTTATGATGAGGTAAAAATGCCATTCTTACTATTCCGATATCGACATCGTACGGCCTTCCCACTCATGTATTCAAAAATTACATGTCTTTCTTTGTCTATCATATTTCATCAAATACGCAAATGTTTCACGGTCATTGCGCAATGGTTAAAGTGAGGGTTTCCATACGGAAATTCACGTTTCAAATCCTGAACATCCTATACTGATTTTCTAAAATGGTATAAAAAATAATTTTTTACCACCGTCATAAAGCACGTTCAAAAAGCTACAATTTAAGAAAGAAAAAGTCTTAGTGTGACCAAATGGCAGTTTTTTTACAAAGCTTCCAACATTTTTCAGAAATCTCGTTCTTCAGAGAAAATAATGAAAATTCTTATTTGTAATTTTTCATAATTGTTTACACCTACAAGTTCTATCATTTCACCAAGTTTGATTAAAAAACAAATTATTTTTAGTAAGTTCGGGTTATTTACATAACCCAAAATTAAAAATTGGTTATCAAAATTAACCATAGCAAATGTTAACTTCCAACTATGGGGTTGGTTTTCGCATCAGATTTCATTAAAATCGAAATATCTCAAAAACTAATGTTTTTTTAGATAGGGAATGAAATTGAAAGTTAACTTAAAATAATGAATAAAATTCGAATCCAACATAAAAAATAAGGCATGCCATTTAAAATAAGGAAGTTGATCAACTTCCGGTATAACCGGATGTACTCTGAAAGCAATTAAGTATAATATGTTACTATACAGCATATTAAATATAATTAATAATAATAGTAATAAAAATAATATAATATAATGACAACTACACAACCTATCTCGCACATGCGCATATAAAAACGGTTAACGCGGGAAACCTTGCTGTCGCTTCTCTGTGGTGTAAGTTCTCTGGAAGTGTCACATACGTGACGTTATTTTAATTAAACAGAATACCCCTGTAAACCCCACTTCCTAAATTTTTTAAAACGTCTAATAGGCCACTAACCGTAATGCCGCCTGTATAAAAGCAGGATTGACATGTGCCACTAGAGATTCAGCGAAGTTTTGAATTAACATATGAAGAATTATATTTTCTAGTGTGGGGGTTTCTGTTATTTTGTGCATGTAATTTGTTGGAGTGGCATTAGTGGATTGTGTGAGTCGGACGAAAACCCGACTATTGCCTGATGCAACCAGATTAGTTCTCCCCCTCCCCATTTTCGAGGATGCTGAACACCGTGGTGCTGGCAGAATTTCTCATTTCCCCGCAAATGGTCAGAAACCACCCACAAATGGGGGTTAACGCGTATTATAATTGTTTGAGGTACTCTTACTTGGTGATCCCCCGTTTTCGAGGATGTTGAACTTTGTGGTGGTGGCAGAATTTCTCGCAAAAGGCCATAAGCCACCTACAAACGGGTATTATAATTGTTTGAGGGACCCTTACTTGGTGATCCCCCGTTCTCGAGGATGCTGAATACCGTGGTGTTGGTGGAATTCCTACCCGGGGTGACCCACCCCCGTAAATGGCCAATAACAATCCTCCAAATGGTTGAGAGTGCGTTCTTAGCATACCCCTGGGCAAAGCTCTCCTCCCCCGTTTTGGAGGATGCTACATGGGAAAAAGGCATTAAGATGTCACTTCTATCTCATCAACAAAGTAGTCATCTTCATTTACTGTGGAGCGGAAAAAAAGATGAATGTATATCTTTTATATACCTATATGTTTTTTGAGGAAAATAAGTTCATATAAAAACACAGGCCCACAAAAAAGAAAAGTTGTCTGCGCCGGGGTATTGACCAAACCTTGTATTTTGACCCGCTGAACACGAATCTGACCTTAATTTTTCTCCTATACGTCGGGTTTTTTTTTAAGCAAAAAAGTCTAATATTCACATATTTAATTGCTGTTAAAAGAAAAACCTAACGTGCTGGGGAAAAACTAAGATCAGATTCGTGTTCAGCAGCTTAAAATACAAGGGATAGATGTGGTCAGTACCCCCCGCGCAGATGACTTTTTTTTGTGTAGGATTGTGCCACACTGAGTGTGGCACAGTGGTAACAGAAAAAAGTGATCTGCGCGGGGGTACTGACCACACCTATCCCTTGTATTTTGAGCCGCTGAATACGAATCTGACCTTAGTTTTTCCCCAACACGTCCGGTTTTTTTTTAACAGCAAAAAAATTTGTTGAATCGTAATATTTATATATTTATTTGCTGTTAAAAAAAACCTGACGTCCTGGGGAAAAACTAAGGTCAGATTCATGTTCAGCGGCTCAAAATACAAGGGATAGGTATGGTCAGTACCCCGGCGCAGACAACTTTTTTTTTGTGGGCCTGTGTAATTGAAGCATCTGATTTATTTAATTATAATACATTATATAAAATATTTTTATTGAAGGGGTATTTTTTTGTCATTGAGGGGGTAAACGGGTGTCAAGCACTCGATTCATGGTCCTTTCCATGTTCGGCATGCTCGAAAATGGGAGGAAAACTTGTTTGTCCAGTGGTATGATGAGAGCGCTCTCTCACCCCTTTAGAGGGGTGGCTATTGAGGGGGTGGGCGGGTATCAAGCACGCGACCCAGGATCCTACCCATAATTGGCATGCTCGAAAACGGGGATCAATAAGTTAAATTCCGTGAAACATTAACAATACGCGTTTGACCCAGTTTGGTAGTGGTTTTTGGCCGTTTGCGGGGGTAGGTCACCCCAAAGAGAAATTCTACCACCACCACGGTGTTCAGCATCCTCGAAAACGGGGGGAGAGAACTACTTTAGTTGCATCAGACAATAGTCGGGTTTTTAGGGTCTTTTTTCGACTCACACAATCCTCTATATATAATGAATGAGTTGTTTATTATTCTTAGTATTTTATTCTGCGTTCTTTGTAATGATTTCTGTCTGGATGGGGAAATTAAAAGGTGGTGCAGCGTAGGTCAGTTAGACCTTCTTTAATATGACTATATCAGTTGGAACATTTTTTTTTATAATGCTATATATTTGGACTAGTCTACCGTACGCTTGGCTAATGCTTTTCAAATCTAAACGATTTGTCAAATATTACTCCATACATATTTTATTCTATTGACCCATTTTAGATTATGGTTATTATTTCTAATTTTTGATGGGCCATGTACTACGTCTAGTGAAAAAAATAGTTTGTGTTTTGTTGTGGTTTGTAATTAATCACCAGTCTGCGTAAAATTTGGTTATCTGACCTGTAGTAGCTGTCTGTAAGCTCTTACTCATTATCTTTGGACATCTCGAGGTTGCTATTACGGCGGTATCCTCTGAGTAAAGCGATCGTGTGAGTCTATGGTTTTGTGTGTGATGTATGATGTTTATGTGTATTTCGAATAGGATTGGACCGGAGGAGGATCCTTGAGGGATGCCAGAAAAAAATGGGGGTACAGGAGAGCACTCCCTGAAGACTACCACTCTGAATTGGCGATTGAAAATATATAGTGCCACGACCGAGATTTTAACTCGGCAACTTTAACTTGAGAGGCAAGTGTACTTGCTCTCAGAATTAATTAAATAAACAGAACAATTTGTTTCCAAAATCTAAAGTTTATTTTTACTTTTAACGCTGTACTACATGCTACATTGTCAAACAACGTACAATTAATTTGAAACCACCACCTAGATAATTTATGTAATTTGTTTAAAGAATATCGTTTCAAAATCTAACTTTATTTGTGCTTTTAATGCTGTACTACACGCTACATTGTCAAACAACGTACAGTAAATTTGATACCAACTAGGTAATTTATGTAACATTTCACATTTACGTTTCTCGGCAGTAGTTTCGTCGAAAATGAAACAATTAGTAGAACACAGTAATATGTTGAATACAGTTTAACTACATTTTAGAGTTTTACGACAAATAGCTAAGGAATAGTAATTTACGCGGTGTGATAATATCTGATAGGGTAATTTTACGCCGCTGTGCTACTAATATTAATGTGCTATTGGAGTAGTATTTCCTGATGGAATAATTTAACTCCTTCCTTTACGTCACAGCATTGAATCATTATGAGAGAAAATATTATAAGAAACTTGAAACAATGCTTAAAATCCACTCAGTTTTTATTATATTCCTCGGAAATACGAAAACGAAGAGTATATTGCATTTGATCGGCACATTTCCAAAAGAGGAAATATCGCTTGTAGACAAAAAATTTTCATATCATTTGCTAGTGAACGAATTTTGAACAACTTTCAAAATGTCCGCCAGTCCGTCCGTCACATTTCTTGTAAGCACGATAACAAGAAATAAAAATCCAATTATATTGAAAATTGGGCAATAAGTTAGTGTTAGCTAGAGGAAGAACCCTATTGCTTTTGAACAAAATGGATCAGTGGAAAAAAAGTTAATTATTTAAATTTAAAAAAATATATTTTTTTGATTTTTTTTTGTCTTTTTATAATTAAATAAAAATCATATGAAATGATATTTCCTTTTAAAAAGTATTTATATATTTTAGTGGCAGGTAGTGGTGCAGTTCATAAGTTTTTGACTAGGAATTCAAGTGTCCCGGGTTCGAAACTCAAATAGATTTTGTATATAGGTAGTTCTGTTTGTCTATTTTATTTTATAATGAATGTTTCACCAACTAGTTCGTATTATAAAATTAAAATTGTCTAAAACTAACATTATCTACAAAAAACTGCGAAGAGTATCATATAGAATGTGTAACAATTATATACAAATTTCAATAAATTGGTGAAGAGTGTAATATTTTTAGCTTGTTTAAATTATGGTAAGTTGTGGAAATTTGAATTTGGTTCTATGAGTGATACTAAAGACAGTTTTACTTACTGAGATTATGTTGAAAAGTAAATAATACAACCACAAGTTCAAATTAGTTCTTCATCGTTGTCAAAATGTAATTTAATTCCAATATAAGTATATTATGCATTGCTATATCGTAAATATTATGAATATCATCAAATCATTTCCATATTCCTTTATTAGGCAAACTGCTAAGGAGCTTACAGAATTCGGACTGTCTAGATATCTTGGTTTTAAACTAATGGACTCCGCAATAATTTTATGGAAAAGTGGTTCTGGTCAAATTAGTTGAATTTTTAATATGTTGTAGATTTCGACTTTCTGATCAGAAGCTCTCATGGGCCCAACTCGTCCTATGTCTAATTTCGGAGACACAGCTATAAATTCTTGTAAAATTTTGTATCTTCCCGAACTTTTAATTATTGATGGGGTATTTTAGGAGCAATTTCCGAAAGATTTTAATCAGGAAGACAGATACCTTATAGTCCATACGAAAATTGCAAAAAGGGTAAGGGTAGCGACCGAACATGACTACACCCCCCCCCATTTTCGAAGGCCGCCAACACGATGGTGATAGTCGCGCGATCCCTACCTCCATCGAACTACCCCTAAACGCAAAAAACCAAACCTTTTTCCCATTTTTCATTGTTTTACATGCAAACATGCAAAAAACATCCAAACGTGCTGAAAATTGTTTTCAACACGTTTTCATGGGCGGGGAATACGATGTTGAAATTATTTAGCCTCCCACCCCTAACCAACTACTCCTAAATTAATAAAACTTAAATATATGTACATTTCCCCCTACAGAGGGGGCAATAGATAGATTTATTAATTCTGTATGTCAATTACAAAAACTGGAAAGAATGGGTCAATATACAAAAATATACAAATACAGTTACAAAAATTAGGGAACATGTAAAAAGAGTGTATTTTCAAGTTCATGTGTGGTCATAAAATGAAATAAACCCTGTTGACTGGGGTTGGACAACGGGAAATGTCTTACAATAGAAATTTTCCTCCGAAAAGCTAATTCCTGACTCATTTTTCAAACAATATAACTGTGATTGTAAGACCGGGTGTAACACAAAAATAAAATTGGGTGTAAAATGTAGTCCATTCTGTAAGCAAGTCTCATTGAAGAGTATAATGTCCATTCCGATCGGCCAGAACAATGTGATCTAATTTGTAAATGCCGAAGAATAAATCAACATTTAATAATAATCATATATGACGCATACCTAGCATAAGAATAAAAATCATGTACATAATATGAAAATAAATACATAATAAAAAACGTCGAGTATACCAAACTTCTCTTAAGTCTGATCCAATGAGAGTTTGTGATCCACTATAAGAAAAATCGCCAGTTTTGGGCATGCATGTAGTTTTTAAGGGCTAAGAGAGAAAGTGATGC
The DNA here is from genome assembly GCA_936432065.2 of Rutpela maculata. NCBI lineage: Eukaryota > Metazoa > Arthropoda > Insecta > Coleoptera > Cerambycidae > Rutpela > Rutpela maculata. Next base: position 270,227,146 of record OW386285.2, read on the forward strand.
CACGATCGTGTTCTCTACCTTTGAAAACTGGGATACCTTATTTAAAACCTTCTCCTTGAGGGACACTTCAAGATTGAGGGAGGTGGTGGTTTCAAGTCCGGGGGTTGTTAGGATGTCTGGTTGCTTAATTTTACAGGACATATTGAGTTTCCTCAAAAAAGAAACCGATACAACAAATCCTCGCATGCCTGATAACGAAAAATGCATTTAGAGGTAGTTGGTTGGGGGTGAGAGGCTAAATAATATCAGCATCGTGTTCCTCCCCCTTGAAAACGTGTAGAAAACAATGTTCAGCACGTTTGGATGATTTTTGCATGCTTCGGCATTGGAGAGGGTGGTTCCAACCGCCAGGGGTCGTAGGATGTCTGGTTGCGAAATTTTACAGGACATATTGAGTTTTCTAAAAAAAAACGACCTAACAAGTCCTCGCATGCCTGACAGCGAAAAATGGGAAAAAGGAGTATTTTTTTGCGTCTAGGGATAGTTCGAGGGGATAGGGACCACGCGACTATGACCATCGAGTTGACCGTTCTCGAAAACGGCCATGTTTGGTCACTACCCTTGCACTTTGGGGTTTTTACGACTTTGGCATGGACTATTATGTAAAATACGTTTTAGCCAATTTCACTAAATACATTTTTCACTTGTTATTTTTATAAAGAATTCCCGGCGCCTTCGCCAACATTTTTCAAACTTGAATTTTTTTCTACGCTATTTTTATTAAAACAACAAATATTTTTAGTGCAAAATCTTACAAAAAGTCGAAATCTAGAACATATTAAAAATTCAGTAAATTTAACAGGGGCCACTTTTCCATAAGATTAGTGCGGGGTCCTTTGCAAGTATATTCATTTAAATTAGGCAAACCTTGCTTATATACGTACAATCACTACTTGAATCTACTTCTAACCCTCCCTTATAATCAAACTGAATAAATCGAAACAAGACAAATTTTTAGGATCATGTGCTTTTGAATTGATCTTGCTTTCGGTTACGGTTAAATGGATCACCATGTACATTTCAAAATATTTTAAAACTTTACATCGTTGTGCACTCAAAGAACCTGTTTATGAAATTTTTTTATATCTTCTATAAGAAAGCCAGGATATTTGTACGATGCGAGGCTGAGACACACTATACACAGTATTTTTTTCGATTCATTATATCGACTTTAGAAAAATTAAAGTTAGATTAAGAGTTATTTTTAGAGACTACAGAAGCTTTAAGCTGTTGCAGTAAATTCCATCTGAAAAAAACACTTTTTTGCGATTTACAAAAAAAGTTGTGCCCCAAAATACGCGGGGCTGTGATGGTCTGGTTTCTGATACAATATACTTTTTCTGTGTGTGGCTGTGTAATTTAGATTTCACTACTTCAATAACAAGATTGAATGTCAGCAAAATGATTAGTATTAAGTCTCATAATGTTTATTAAATATCAAGATTTTTGAGAATACCCAAAAATTTATTTTCTCAAGTAATATTGACAACGTAACACTTTTTGGCGGTAAATATATATATTTGAAATTTGAATAATACTGTTTTCATTCACGCATCAAAAACAAACAAAAAACACAATTTTTTTCTTTTAAACTTGCTTTCTGTATATCACAGAAATTAATTTTTCAGATAATCAAGTATTATGTAAAAATGCCAATATTTGCAAATTGTAGTCTAAATTTTTTTTCTGAACAACCAAGGCAAATTATATTTTTTAAAAATTTTCTCATTCAATTCTTTAATTGAAAAAAAAATTTTACACTTAGTAACTTTTTACTAAGTGTAAAATTTTCCTAATCGATAAAATATGCATTAAGTATTTGATTTGTTGCTCAAAGATTTTCAAATAAAATTATATCGAATTATTTTTAAATTGCACACAGTTTAAAACTTATTTAAGTATAATACAATAGTTTTAGAAAAAGCCGAATTAGCACATATGATCACTCACCTCATTTCAAAATCATGTATTTCCTCCAGAGTTAAATTATTCGCCACGTCCAGTAGCTGCTTCATGTTCTCCTCCTTCTGTTTTTTCAGCGACAACTTATTGGCACTTTCCACGTTAGACACAAATTCACTGCCGTTCTTAAGTAAAATAGTTGATATATTAGCGTGGTCAAGACTGACCGAAGGTTGCTGCACGACGATAGTAGCCTGCGGCGCTTTTCTACTACCAAAATGTACTGAGTTTTCCAAAGGATTAGTGGTAACATTTATAGGAGACGTTGCTGATGACTCCAAGTGGGCCCCCACCTCCCGAAGGCATTTGTTTAGACATACGCTACCTCGCTTCTCCGTAGACACGTTAACTGCCAGGGAGTGTGCCGTATCCATCTGACTCGGCAATTGGCAATTGTCCATCGTTTCGTTGAAGAAGTCTACTCTTAAGTCTGGCAGTGGAGGTGTCATACGTGCAGCTGATGTGACGCTGCCGCTGCGGTACTTGGCGATCTGCCTTTCATCATATGTAAACTTCTCCCGCTGTTTACTTGGCGAACGGTTTCTTCTGCTTGTTTTTTTGTGCCTGTAAAAACAATGTATTTTGAACTGGTGTTAGTAATATTGTTTACTATACACATAATATTGTCCGGATTTGTTTCATTAATTGGGAAATACAATATACAGTGTTATCGTTTAATAATATTTGTTCGTGAGTTCATCAGTTTATTGAGACTAACAAAATGTATCACTCTGCATTAGGCCAAAAAATAATTGAATACATTTTGTATACAGGGTGTCTTAGAATAAGGTTAAACATTTAAAGGCTATTTAGTATATAATAGCTAGGAGCTGATGGTAATACGGGTATATGATTTCATTGTAATTAACAATAATATGGAATGAAGGTATTGATATAACAGATCGATTAGAGCAGGAATCGAGCTTGGTTGCTGCTGCTTTTTATATAAATGAATTTCAAATTGGGAAAAAAACGCTTCTATTTTATTTTATTTTTTCAACCATTGTTATAAAATTATTCATTTATCAAAAATATAAATAAAAAAATGGTTAGGTTAATTGAATATTTCACTGCCGCAAATATCCGTGGAATACATTTAGAAGTATGTTATTATCAATTCTTATTAACTTATCGACCCACCAATATCGATTGAGGAAGGGCATCTTCAGCTGGTGGTATTCTATGCACAAATATCAGACGACTAACAGATATAGCTTTGAAAAACTAACCCTTTTAACAGGCTATTTTTAAAAAATATTGTATTTTTAGATTAGGTATTCAGTAAATGCCCTATTTGAGTTTATGTTTATAATTTTTGTTATTTAAAGGGATATTTTTGTTATTTGCAGAACAATTATTTCATTTATATTTTTTCCTTTTGATAAATTAACTCCTATATAAAAAAGTCTATTTGACAGTCACATTTTTGTCACTTTGACAGCGATAAAAAAGGTGTATCGTTTTTTATCACCGATAAAAATGCCTGTTCCTCAAAAGCCTGGTAGTCGCACGTCACTATGAAATCTGTACTGTCAGCTATAATTTTTAGGTGTTGTATTGTGGAAACTATACTGTACGATATGAGTCGTTTTGGGAAAATTATAATTATTTTTAATAAATTATTGTTGTTGTTCGTTCACATTTATATTCTGTCGTTAATTTATCTTGCCAAAAAATACTCGAGCTTTTCTTTTATGAATAAATTTCTTTTTAACTCAAAATTTTGCCAATCAGTAATTTTGCTCGAAAAACTGACATTTGACAAAATCGCTTGACCTCCGGTCACGCGATTTTTTCATCTCAGTTTTTCTTATAAAATCACTGATTGGCAAAATTATTTCATTACAAAGAGAAATTTATCCGATAAAAAAAAGCTCTTTAAATTTCCTGTTGATAAAAAACCTTTTTTTTTTGTTAATTATATCAAATATACGTATATAAAAATGTTTTTGTTAAATTTAGATAATTTTGTACATGAAAAAAGACAATTGCCATTTTCGCCACCCTAATCAACTATTTTAAAATTTACCGGAAAATACCGATTAACCGGTTATTTACATTTTTATTTACCGATTTACCGGTTATTAAAACTTCCGGTAAATTGCAATCCCTAGTTGTTTGATTAGAATATCTATTGTGTCAGTATCTCTTTGCCACCACCATAGGAAATAAAAGGTTGTAGAGGGAAACTGACACGATAGAAAAATTTGTTTGTCCAAAGGTGGCTTCAGCGCGTCAAAATACTTCAGAAAAGTTAGATCATAATCTTAGAACAAGTCTTTTTCTTTGCCCTTTTAGGGGATAAAAGGTGTGGAAGACAAAAACTAATGAGGTAGATTTTCCTTTTAATATCAGCATGGGACTCATCAATGTATGTACACATTCTTTAACTGATTTCTGTTAAGTACTTAGCTGCATTTGAAAATATTAACGTAATAAATTGCTTATAACGGTGTTCCATAAAGGGAGCCCTTAAATAATGGTTATAACCGCATCGAAATCATTTGAGCAGTTTTTGAGTTTATCGCATTCAAATATAAAAATCGATGATAGGTAGTTAAAGAAAAAGAAAAGAAAAGAGAAAAATATAGAAAAGAACAAGAGATTTTATAAAGAAATTGATATTTTTCATTGAATTATCATCTTCACTCACTGTCAGATGTGAGTCGATTTTGGTCACTTTGGCCTTCTATATCTTTGAAGCCTTTCTTATGCTCAACTCCATTTTTTTTTACGATTAATGTCTCATCATGAGGTATAATTAAAGCTACAAATCATAACATAAACATAAATACACCACAGATTCTCAAACGGGCTAAGAAACCTCCGTTTTTGGGGTCACTCTTTCAATTGGACAGAACTAGCTGTTTTAGGAAAGTAATTAAAAATTGAATTTGTATTAACAATAAAAGGGCTATAATAGCCTTCACAGGAAACATTTTGGAAGCCATATTTAGCCATTATTTTTCTTATTTTGATGAGTATGTAAGTAAGAAAGAAACTGTATTCATTAAGATTAATACACATTAAATTTCATTACAATTACACTGTTTCTTAAGAGAATGATACAGTTTCTAAATTGTAAAATTTATGATTAAAAAAAATTAAATTATAAATTGTAGTTAGCTACAGCATTAATAAAATTCTATATATTATCTCATACTTGGAAAAAAAAAATTATAATACCAGTGCATTCAATAAAATTAAGAGAACACTCTAAACTAAATAATAATGTATATTGTCTATTAAAATGTATCTAATATGTATCGCAAAACATTATAGCTAGGAAACTGGTGGGAAAAATTTTGATATGATCTCATTGTGTGACTGAAGTTGAAAAGTGTAGGTAAAGATGCCATAATAAAAAGCCAGAAAAACTATTTCGTTCATTACGGCGTTGCTGAGTTTTTAATTAACAGTGAATTAAAATTGCAATTAAAAAAAACGCTCTTATATGATTTTATTGTCAGCCACTTGTTTTAAATATTGCTTGTCAATATGACATTGATATAAATGCAGTCGGCTGAAATCTATGTGTCTGTGTTTTTTGCAATTTAATTTTTAACCTCCCCACAATAAAATTGTGGGAGGTTACTACAATTAGTCCAAAATCGAAAATTGAGATAACATCAAATCTTTACGTTTTGAGGTCCCAGGAACCCAAAAAAGTTCTTTTTGAAAAATGTCTGTGTGTGTGTGTGTGTGTGTGTATGTATGTTAGCACGATAGCGGCGAAGCTACTAAACGGATTTGGATGAAACTTTGCATGAGGGTTTCTTTAGTACTCCAGAAGATCTGAAAAGGTTTTGGTTGAGATCGGATTACGTTTAGTGCCGTTTTGGCACAACAAGTTGTTTATTTTATGATTACTTACAATTTGTAATTGAACCATTGAAAAGCAGTAAAAATTCCGATTTCAACGATATGTCACACTTGCACTTTTTCGATTTGGTTTCCGTGAAAAAAATTAAAAAGCAAAAATTTCACTTGTTTTGTCCTCAAAGCAGTGCAATGTACAGGGTGATATTCTAATAATGACAGAGGTGTTCAGTGATTTCGGCCGATAACTCGGGAACGGTTGAAGATATCGAACTGAAATTTGAAACGTAGGTATAAATATTGTAGACGGACGGATTACGAGTGAATTAATAATACACCTACGTCACATGACGTCACAAATATGAAAAATTCTTAGAAACTGGTGCAGATATCGACTTAACTATTGGAAACATCCAGTTAAAGTTTGAAACGTAGGTGGAAATATTGTAGATGGATGGAATACGAGTGAATTAAAAATACACCTACGTTCTGATGACGTCGTAAAAGCATAAAATTCTTATAACAGGCGAACTGAAGATGATATCAAAAAAATATTTCTACAAGAGTCACGAAATTTTTTTTTTTTAATTTCCAAGAAATATCAAATTTTCGGAGAAATGTCACTTTTCAGAAAAATGGCAAATTTTCGAAACAATGCTAAATTTTCAGGGAAATGTCACTTTTCAGAAATATGTCAAATTTTCAGAAAAATGTCACTTTTCAGGAAAATGTCAAATTTTCGAAAAAACGTCAAATTTTCGAAAAAATGTCACCTTTCAGAAAAATGACAAATGTTTGAAAATTGTCAAATTTTCGGAGTAGTCACTTCAGAAAAATGTCAAATTTTCGAAAAAATGTCAAATTCTCTGAGAAATGTCACTTTTCAGAAAAATGTCAAAAATTCAGGAAAATGTCAAATTTTCGGAAAAATGTCACTTTTCAGAAAAATGTAAAATTTTCGAAAAAACGTCAAATTTTCGAAGAAATGTCACCTTTCAGAAAAATGTCAAATGTTTGAAAATTGTCAAATTTTCGGAGTAATGTCACTTCAGAAAAATGTCAAATTTTCGAAAAAATGTCAAAGTTTCGGAGAAATGTCACTTCAGAAAAATGTCAAATTTTCGGAAAAATGTCACTTTTCAGAAAAATGTCAAATTTTATTAAATGGACTCAAAGGAAAATTCCCAAAAAATACTACGGGTCCATTTGTAGTATAAGTTCTCTGCTAGTGTGTTAAAGCGCGCAGACTGTATGCTGAGTATTTTTGACGTGTCAAGTGCATCGAGAGATTAAGTTTTTTCGACGTTTATAAAGCCCACGGACGGTGTGAGAGGCCATCCTGAACCGCTTACAAGCCCTACAAGTGTAAGCAACCCCACCGGAACGCTTTCGGTGAGTTTTTTCCTATAAAACTTTAAAAGTGACAGTAACATTATATTTTAAAAGCTATTTCCGCTACTTCCGGCATCCCGCCAACCTAATAACAATTTAAGACATTGGTACCAACCTAAACATTTTTCAAAAACCAAATTCCCCAGAGAAACATTGGAACCAAAAATTTGACAGCTGTCACTTCCCCGACCGATTTAGTGAAAAGTTGGTCGAGGCCAAAAGATAAAACAAAATATACCAACTCAAACTTAAACGATCCACCATGAACACTACCCTGGCTACATCTGGCAGGGAAGCTGTCCACCAAAGATGGCCATCCCTGCCATCCATCCTATTACCAACGAACAGGTTTTTTCGTTTAGTTGTTTCCCGTATCAATAATGAAAATTATTAAGTGATCTTGCCTACGAACGTTTTTATAGAATTGCGTTTATTTTTATATTAATTTTAGGTCCATGTGGACACATTATAATTTTAACCTAGTCTTTAAGCCTGCCTACAGAAGACACATACTTTCTATTTTTCTCCAAGCCAAACCGGACCTACCCCGTCCAGCCTCACACTCGCCACGGCGGTGTTCACCGTGGTTGTCTGGCTGGCCCCGGGCTAGGATCCGATGAAGCATATATTTGTATTAAAAACATTGAATAAAATGTTGTGCAGACTATAAATTTAACACTCAAGTTCTTAGGTCCAAATCCCACCGAACGCAAGACTTTTTTTCTGATTTAATACGAAAAAAATATTTCAACTTAATAAATATAACTAAATGAGATCGTTCATATTGTTTAGTGCTCTTTTCGGCTTCAAAGATTCACCGGGTGGGGAGGTTCCAGCCGCTTCCAGTAGCTGCCGATTTTTTTTATTAATTTATGATATACTAAAAATTAAGTGAATTTATTGTCGGTGTACCTTATACCAATAGATTCGCAAAATGATAAGAAACAATAAAAGGAACTTCAGTCACCTGTATGCTGCTGCGTTCAAAGGGGGTGAATTTTCAAAAATGGGTTAAAAAAACGCTTCTATATTATTTTACCGTGTCAGCCACTTTGCAGCAAGCTTTGTCTATTTGTAAAAATAATAATGGCTGAAATCTGTTATTCTGATTTTTCATTAGCTGACGTTTCTTAATAATTACACAGCACAAAAAAAGAGAGGGCTGTTGATCAAAACCATCTTATCCTATGTTTTTTGACATGCTGAACCGATGCTAATATACGACTGCAGGCAAGGTGGGAGCAAATAAACAATGCAGCTTCATATTACGCCAAGCATAAACATGAAGGAATTTTTCTTGTGCAAAAATTCAATCCATCACCTAAGCATCCAACTGCAGCTTATGCTAAATATGGTATCACAATCAAAAAGCCCTTGTTAATTAAAGCTTATATGAAATTTCGTTTTCGCAGCAGTAAACATCATCATATATACATTCTTATATATATATGTAGTGTTTCATTGACCATACAGAAACAATAACTGATGAAATATAAATTAAAAACTAATCTAAAACAAAAAAAGCAGAAAATCGAAAAACAATACAAAAAAACATAAAAAAATTAAAAACAAAGAAAATTTAAAAAACCTCTCTGTAGATTGGTGCCGTGACATGGTAAAGGGGCTGAAGCATTGTTTTTATTATTATTGTATATTATTATCATTGTTATTATTATCCTTATCATGTTTTACAATAATAATAATACAACCAAATCTAATATATTGACCTTCTATAACTCTGAAACCTTTCTTGTGCTCAACCTCATATTTTTGTGTGATTAAGGTCTTATCATTTGGACCACAAATCAACTGAAACTTTGCGGACACCCAAACGGGCTATTTTCACTCTGTGGTCTTGCGTTACTTTTCACGAAGAAGTGGTTGGTGAAAATACTATTAAAACATTATTTTCGTAAACGATAGTTTTTAACTGGGTCGGCGGTGTCTTCCAAACTATTTTGCTATTCTACAACTTTTGGTCTTTAAAATTTTTAAATCCATAGAACTTCTACGTAAACAAGCTTCTCGTGTCTTTCAAAAAAATCTTGTTTAAAGTTCAAGATTCAATTTACTTATAATGGGTTTATCAATTGGTGTGACATATTTTGACGAGGTCGTAAAAAAATTAACAAACAACGAAGTAAACCAAGATTGTACCAAACGATGTCTATAGTTCGTGAAAATAATAACTTTTAAATGACTTTCATCGGCTTCTAAATTATAATAATCTACTTTTAAAATTCTACATAACTCTAACTAGGAGCTCTTCAATGATCCTTTCAATTTCCCGAGAAATGTTATATTTTAATTCTTGAATACTCTGGGGGTATACTTTTCACTGCAGATATTCTCACAAAAATAAGTCGCCTGCTCATCAGTCGGGAGTTACGAGATCTTGGAGGTCAATTTATGTATCCATATTTTGAATTCGATTTGTTAAATAACATTCATTTTAAAACAATACTGCTATACTTTACTATATGGGAAGCTGCACAATCATATTGAAACGAAACTGTGTCTTGTCCTAGATTTTGAAACTCCTTTTGTAACATATTCGCATAACAATTTGAGTTAATATTGACTGTTATTCTCTTCAAAAAAGGTCCAACAGTTTCAAAAACTGACAACCCTCACGATAAAGTCACTTTTAGAACATGTAGTGGTTGTTTCTGATGAAGTTGCTGAGGATTCCTCGACGAAAATTTTATTTGTGGTCGTAACTACTTAAATGAATGTGAGTTTAATTAGACATTAATAAGCAGTTTAGCGCATTTTCATGCCCGTTCAGAATTTGTAAGAATTATCCACACAAAGCCATACGACCCAATTTATCACTAGTATCTACTTCCGCATGATCTCAATTTTATAGGGGTGAAGATGAAACCGTATTTTAGAATTCTTAAGACGATTCTTTCAGAGATTTGCAAGACCGCTAAGCGTTTTTCTTTCAGACTGCACTGGAATTCTCTAAATGGCAACACAGACCATTTCAATATTCTCTGGTGTCTGAACTTTAAAAAGTGACCCAAAGTTTCTCCGGTTTTGGGGACCTCATGAATTCGATTCAAAAGTAGTCTGAATGATATCTTATGGTGATACTTTAAAGTAGTCGAAATTTTAAGTTCAGCATAGTTTTTGTTTTGGAGATATGACTAGTCGAACCTGTTAGTTGATCTGTTCACGGCAAGATGAATCCAACATTCTTGGCAATCTCGTTCATTATGTTCAAGATTCTCAAATACGTAAAGTGTATCATTTTCTATGTAGAAATCTTCCGTTCTTTTCGAATCTATTATTGTAGTTTATCAAAAACGTTGTTCAAGTGAGGTGTAGCCGATTTTACAGGAAAAAATCAGATTTCTGCTGATAATATTCGATTAATCGGTATTTTTATACTGGAGACTTAGCAAATCTCGATAGATACTCCAAACTTTGTATCCGACGGCCTTTGAATTAAAAGGTAAATGTATATTATATATCTCTAAGAAAGATTAGGTTTGGTTATATTACTGAAATGTTTTTTAATAATATGTAAGCCTCTTCACCACGTCACGGTACTAATCCAGTAAGAGGTTTATAATTTTTATTTATTTTTTCTTGTTTTGTTGTTTTTTTTTCATTTTTTTACTCATCTTTTTTTTTAGCATTTTTTCATTTTTTTTAAATTAACAAATAAATTAATTTCTGAGGCGACTCTTTGTAGCAAGTATATTTAAGTAACGAGTTTAACTCGTCATATCTGCAAAACAAAAACTATGCTCAACTTGAAATTTCGCCTACTTTAAAGTATAATCATAAACTATATTTAGACTTCTAAATACAATTCGTGAGGTACCTAAAAGGGGCGAAAAATAGGGGATTTTTTGGATCACTTTTTGACTGGATATTGCCTGTTTGATTAAAATCACTCTTCTTCTTACTCATAATGTCTTTGCGCCTTTAAGTTTCCCGATCCATGAATTATTCTAGTTGTCCTCTCTTTGAGGTATGGCCCGTCTGATAGCATCTCGCTTCATGTCACTCTTACTTGTTAGGTGCACAGAATCGTTAAAGCTTTTTCTCATCGGCTCACTCACCCATCTTAAAATCGATTCTTAACCAGTAAAATACTATTTGAAGCTGAAACTGTAAGAGTGTAAAATATTTCAACCAATACACTGTTTAAATTTAACGTAAAAAATAGAAACCCGATAATAATAGTTAAATAGAAGGGAAGCCGATTAGAATAATTCGTATACATAGTTTTGCAGAGATTATAAGTAATTATGTTAATTTTTCGTGTTTTTATGTGATACCAAATTTTTGGATTAATGCTCTTTTTGAAACTCATTTGTCTTTTAACTTGGTAAAATTAATGTAATAGACTTATATTTTAGCCGCGGGTACATCACAGACCTGTGGAAAATGTGACACAGGCGGTAATAGTACGAGGATAGTGTCGCGTACAACTGGTTACTGCAGCACGTTAGAACTTTTTCAAAAATTTTCCCAATGTTTTATTGTTATTGGCTCGTAGTTTACATACGTCAGTCCGGATTCCTCAATGCAGAATCCAGATCGGAATAGGTCGTTTTTTGGTATTTTAGTAATCGCAATTCAAAATTTTTCACAACTCACAGAATATCTGCCAAGACGTTATGAATACGACGAAGAAATAAATTCATGGTAAGTGCTATGTACGTGTATACTTTTTGAGTCGTTTCATTTAACGGAGAATAATTGTGAATAATGATTTTTTTTTCTTATAACTAAACCATAGTAAAATGCAATTCTAAGCTTCAACGTGGTGCTTAAATCCATACCAATAACTTTCTCAGCAAATTTTATAGGAATTAGTTTGATATTCTTACTTTCTCTCTCTTTTATTAAAATTAACAACCACTTTAAAGTTAACTTAATTTATTAAATGAAAGTAGTACAGTGTAGGTCAGTACTAAAAGAATTTAAAAAAGAATGCTTGGTAACTGGAGTTTCTCTGTATTTTCGGGTGTATTTTGACGTAAATTAAGGGTACCTCCATTAATAGATGCCAATTAAAAATGGCATAGGAGGTCATTTTCTTTATTTCTTTTGTGTTATAACTCTAAGACAATGAATTATTTCGTAAAGAGAGTTGAGTACTTTTCCCCATTTTATAAATAGAAAAATGAGTAACCGCTGAGATATTGCGGTTCAAAGTTAGGCTAGAGAAGTGCAAGAAATGTCAAAAGAAAACTTCTTTTCACAAACTTCGGACACTTAAATAAAGAAAAATCAAAGTGTCCCTTAAACTACATCATGCAACGAAGTAAATGAGCCCCAATAGATTACTCTCAAGGTCAGATGAGCTGGAGATATAAAGTCCTGAAGTAGTGTATAACATCATTATTTTTTGGCTTTCTTTCTTTTGTCAAAAATTGAAGAGATCACGACATGTTATTACCAGAATATTTACTTTGTTCCTAATTATAAAACATACCTTACTCTAACAAAAAATTGGTTTGGTGCTATGTTTTATAATTAGGTACAGAATAAACATTTTTATAATAATATATCATTATTTTGTTAACAAAGAAATGAAAATATTATTATTTTACAGAAAGTAGATAATTTCATATGAAATAAAAAAAGTGTGAATGACTAAATGTAAATAAATGATTTAAGTATTTCTAATATATTTTTTTTCTTTAAAATGCTAAGAACCCTATCATGTAATTCAATACTTCGTCAGTATTAGCTAGAAGAGTAGTTGTTTTGATTGGTTCTCCAATAATGAGTGTTTTAAAGTATTTACCTGACTAGTATATTAGCGTGCCCAGATTAGGGCAACAATATACAGAAAGTAGGTATTTTCATAATAAATAAAAAAGTGTGTAAGTTGTGATTTGCATAATACCTAAATAATATTCTCTAATCATGATAAAAGCAAATAAATAAAAATAATTAATTGTAAAAAAAAAAGAAATGAAATTTTTGAAAAAGTAAAAGAATAAAGATGTTATACCTCACCTTGAGACATTATAGCTCCTGTCCATCTGATCCTAAAAACTTTTATAGCGGCTCTTTTTTTTGTAATATATGATGGAGTTTAAAGGAAACTAATTTTGTCGTGCCAATATGTAAAAACTAGTGTTATTCTGGAATTCTTTATACATTTTTACCCTATTTTTGAATGCTAGTTTTCATTATTATAAACTTCAGAAAAAGACACTTTCCACGAAATAATACATTGTTTTCTAGTTACAACACAAGAAGTGAAGAGAATGACCTCTTTTGCCATTTTTAATTGATTTCCACCTCTAATTGATTTCTGAAAACTTAGATACACTTTATTTACCTCGAAATAAACCTGAAAATGTAGAGTTGCCAAACACTTACTCTTCAATTTGATTTTAAGCCTCCCAGGATTGGCCTAAAATGACAACTTTATTTCCAATTTGAAGATTTGAATCTTAATCTGCGAATTTGTATTTAAAATTGTTCTTGACTTACCTATGCTTCGGTTTTGGAGAATCGGAATCATTTTCTGGTGACGAATTCAACACCCTCTCAGCTCTTCTTTTCGGCGACGTTCTTTCAACTTTCTCCTTGTCTACATCCAATTTTCTCCTGAAACTTCTCCTGTGCTCCTTTTGATTGTGCGCATTGTGATTGGCATTATCACTAATTACTTGGATTTCATCAAAATTTTGTGCAGCCTGTTTGTAACTATTCCTTCTCCTCGCCTCGAGTTTCAAGGCCTCTATTTGTTCTTCCATTAACTTTTCCACGCTTTTTTCCGCAGCATTTTCATGATGCTTCTGAGACATTTTTTCAGAACTCTTATCATCTTTTATGTTATTAATAGTAATTGAAGTTGTACTGTGTTCAAAAGTAAATTTGCTCTCCTCCTTTACCATAACCTTAGGTGTTTTTTCATCTTTCATTAGGAATTTGGTCGAATCTAATTCAAAAGTAAATTTCATTTCATTTTTGGCTGTGGGTGGTGTTTTTTGTCTTGCCGTTGCCGGTGTTTTAGGAGACAGTGGGACAGGCTGAAGGATTGGATTTGACATTTTGGAGTCTATAATATTTTCAGATGAAAAATAATCGATAGGTTCGGTGAGATCTAAGCTGTCTTCTGTAACGTCCCCGTCAGTAGCAGTCACAGTAGTTACAATGGTATTTGAGCTATCTGTACTTGTATTTATGGTTGTTTCTGAAGCCGTGCTAGAGCCCATAACTATTACTTTGGGAACAGGTTGATTCTGAAACAAAAATAAATTAACTTAGTAAACGATTTACTTATTAAATATTAATTTGAGATACAGCAATGTTTGGTATGAGTGATCTGCAATTTATAGAAATGGATAGTCTCTATCTTATACATTGTTTCGTGGATATGTACAAGGTTATTCATTATATTTAGGCCACCCTTTATTATCGTTATTATTGGAGGTAGAAAAAAAAGTTTCGAACGAAAGTTGTAGGGTTGTAATCGAACCCCTTTAATAAGTTAATGGAAGCACAGTGACGCGCAGAAATTAATAGGTACAAGAAGCAATGTTTTTTTAAATGAAACACCCTGTATATTGTTGAATTTTTGAATTAGTATTCTTTTTCTGATTTCAAAAATATGATATATGATAGTCCTATCTTTAACCGTTTTCGAGTTATTGAACATTGAAAATCGTATTTAAGCTATTTATTATACGAACGGAAATTACAATTATTAAAGTAGCCTATGAAAATGTTAATAATTAATTAATTAATGCTAATTCTGTTAGTAAATCTGTCAGCAATTCATATAATAACAGAATACTTGTCATTTTCATAGACTACTTTGATAATTGTAATTTCCGTTTGTATAATAAATAGCTTAAATACGATTTTCAATGTTCAATAACTCGAAAACGGTTAAAGATAGAACTATCATATATGAAATCAGAAAAAGAAGAATAATTCAAAAATTCAACAATATACAGGGTGTTCCATTAAAAAAAGATTATTGCTTCTTTTACATCTTAATTTCTGCACGCCACTGTGTTTCCATTTACTTATTAAAGGGATTCAGTTACAGCCCTACAACTTTTGCCTGAAACTTTTTTTTTCTCCAATAATAACGATTATAAAGGATGGCCTAAATATAATGAATAACCGTGTACACTGTGCACCAAATTAGATGAGAATTTTTAGTTTTCTAGTATAAAAACAAAATATTGTAGATGGTTTTTAAGATTATAAAATCTCTAAAAATTAGAAAAATTGTATGGCACAAAAATCAATAGAAACAAATAAATACTAATTGCATCATTCAATTTGTTTTGAAATACCAACGACATCAGTTTTGTTTTGTTGTAGAATTTCTTCTTATCTACCAAAATCCGTAATACAATTGAATTGATCCACAATAGATGTAAGTGACATAAATAAAGCTTACCACAATTTAAACATTTATATATTTTTAAAGATATATAACTAAAGACAAGTATATGCGGCAACTGATATTCCCCATTTATACACACTATGAATATTTTTGTAAGTATAAAAGAATCAATATACATATTAATATATACCCAATTAATGTCTTGTAATGTATTAAGTAATAGAAACTGAAACGTTTAACATTAAGTTAAAACATGGCAAACACGTTAACAAAAATAAGGATTAGTAAAGGTAAAATAAAATACAAAGTAGTTCCAATACAGAGGTGAGGTGATTCATAAAAATAGTAATAAAAATATAGTTCAGCAAATAAGTAGCTTTCGAAAGAAACTTTTGAAAATTTTGGAATTTGGTAAGATTAATAAGTCTTGTTGAGCTGTTTTTGGACGCAATATTTTCCGACTTAAATTTTTTGCCGGAACTTTGAAGAAAATCTCAAAAAACGTGCTAAAAATCTTTAGAAAAAAATATTGCTATACTAAATCAAAGAGAAATAATATTTTTTATGGGACGAATGGTTTTGGTACCGCAAAGTTGAGTCAATATTTCGAATTGGCAAAAAATGTACTTTTCGTAGCAAAATTAATGCATGAATATTGATATAATTTCAATTCTGCTATTTTTCCAAAATATGAGATATTTTTTTGCACAAAGACGCATGCACAATGGTGAAGTAATTGAAAAAATATATATTTCGCGATCGCCGCAAAATTAACGTGTATTATGCTATAATTTAAACATCGAGATTTTAAGTTTGAACTTTTTTTGTGCGCACGATTACTCTGGAACCGTTTAAGATATTGACTTGAAATTTCGTACACGTATGTACTTTAACGGGATCTCGAACTAAATTATATTTTCATCTTATGCCGTTGAAGGGTGGGGGGGTAAATTGAGGCAAATGGGGGTAAATAAGTAAATCAAGCAGGCAAGAGTCCATAAAATTGGCATTTGGTATATACAAGAGAAGCTAAGTTCTCAAAAAATATTTTGGCATCATTACCACCCATTACCACCCATTGCCACCCCCACCCCCGTTATTAAAGGGGATGAAAACAAATTGTGATTTAGTGTGTGTACAAGAATCAAAAACCTCAAAATATTTTTTTACTTCACCCATCTCCACTACCAGTCCTCCTGTTACCACCCCCACCCCACTACCGATGTGGGATGTCGTTTTATGAGTTTTTGGGGTAGACGATTTCAAATATTATATTATTAAAGTTCCATAAACAATTATTTCCACAAACAAAATTTTTTCGTTGTGAGAGACTTGGATAAAAAATCTGGATGTGGAAGTAGTGATTCCTTGGGCAGCGGTTTTTTTTCTATATTTGATTGATTCTAATAATTTTTGTTAGACATGCGTAGGAGCATTTATGGTTGATAATATCTACCTCAATATTCATTTTCTTCGCTCTTTTGCGCACTGACTTCTTTTCTGTCTCCATTTATTTTTCAAGTTGTTCAGATTTTTTCTCCATTTTATCCTCTTGCTCTTTATTGAGATCTTCAGATCGTCAATCAACAAGGTTAATATAAGCATGATTACAATTGGTGTAAATAACGTAATGCTTAAGACCAGCCTGCATCCATATGACACTCGATATATCTTCTTGCATTTACAAGTTTGTTTCAACAAACTATCAGGAGTTGGAGGTTGGTTCCTGTTAATTTTTCAACGTTACGTACCAGCTCTGGACCTGATGATATGCTCGAAGTAAATATTTACGTGCTGCTGGCTTATTCGATGTTAAATCTGCTTTTGTAAGCTAATTTTACAAAGCAATGATTCTATAATTTTTGATGCTAATATCATATTTACTTTGGCACTGCGGCCATACAAGTAGAAATGTTCTCCAGTCTTAGCTATCACCTTTGAGTGAGTATTTGGTTCTTTAAATACCTTGATAATCTCGCTAAATTGTGATTTTTTTCGAAGTATGTTAAGGCATTTCATTTTATGATGGTTAAAAAAGACTGATTTGGTATCACAATCTTTCGTACTATTGTTGGAATAAATTTGCTGCATAGTTTTGCCCTTTCTAGGTTTGAAGAAATATACGTTGTTACTTTTGATACGACTGTTAAGAAAATGAGGTGATTCTAGACAGGGATTCAGTAAACTAAATTCCGCTTATTTCTTCATTGCTATGCATCGTTTGGACATACTTTTAAAACTAGGTCTATGTTATGTAAAATTTTCTGCCGAATCCATTTCCGGAGGGCGATTTGCCATACAAGCTGGCGTTCATCTCCTATATTAATTTTTCACCCCTTTTCGGCGATACACGATATTTAACATGTTTCAGATATATCTCGTGTTATCTCGGAAACTATAAAATCTACATGGATCAAATTTTAGACGGAGATTAAATAATGTATGACGATTACGATAGCTGTACTAGAATGATATTTTGATTATTGATCTTCTAAGAAAAAAATAAAAACTGCGGGGATGCTGAAATATTGTAAGGAAAATTGTAGCATCTAGCATCTAGGTACTTTTTCTATGTGTAGAAATATTATATCAGTTATGTGAGCAGTATTGAAGTAGAAACATCAAATTTAATTTTAGTGAAAAAATTTTTACAATCGGATCAGTCTGGCGGAAGATATAAATTATTTAGTATCGGGAGCGATACCCTGCGCTTTGATCGCACATGCATAAAGTGTTGTAAACTGTGGTAGAACGCGCAATTCGCATTCGACATCGCAAGGCATTATTTGAATACGGCTGAAATAGCAAATAGAAACGTGTGTATACAAAAATACTCGTTTGCAAATTTAATGTAAGGAAAGAATTGTGACATTCGGATAAGTCTGTACAAAGATAAAATTAATTTTGAATCATGAATATTTCGTCTCATATATAAGCGCCAATTAACCAACCCTTCATATAAACATTTATTTTAGTGGCAAGTTTTAAAAATTTGTAATAAATAAAATGATTTTTTAAAACCCATTACTTTTTTGACAATATTATTAAAAAAGAAACGATATACAATTTCATAATGAATAATGAATAAAGAATTGTAAAAAATTTGATTTGCTGAATATCTAAACAATATTTTTTTTTTTGATGATTAACAAAAATGTAAAGTAAATTAATTATTAATTTTAAATACAATTATTTATTCTGTATGGGGAATATATTTATTCGTGTATACAAACAGTTAAAATTTAATTCAACTCGTTATTTAATGTCGTACAGAAAGAAGCTATCTATGGAAATAGATTCAAAATATTTTATTCAATAACTACTCTAGTCAGATTTACCATTTCCCATGTATATGCAGCTTATTATGCAATCAACTCCTAGTTTTTTGCAGCAACACCTAATTCTGCAGCTATTATTTTTACACTTCCAGGTTGTCACATCCATTTGTTCTGGTTTCGGGTGTTTTATGATCATGATGGGAATGAAAATGTTGTGCTCTTTTTTTCAACCATATTCATGAATATGGTCAGGGGACGGATTACTAGCATTTTTCCATAAAAATATTGTATAGGCACTTCGTTTTGCATGCTGAATGAAGGCATCCTCAGTAGGTGGCAACGTCCTCAAATTCATTTTGCAGTTTTTAAATAAATGTGCTCGTAAATCTGTCTTCGTAAATCTATCTTCAAAATTGGGACGACCCTACAAGCATTTGAAAAAGTAAGAAGCTGCTGCCGTAAATTGAAAAACATCCGCTTTCTGAGGGTATTGCGCTAAAGGATCCATTTCATTGGCGTTAATGTTTCGCAAGAGAGTCTTAAGTACTGTTCTTTTGCTCTTCTTGAACGGATAACTTTTACTATCACAACCGCTGAGTACATAAGCTGCTAAAAGCTGACTTGCAACATACGACAGTGACTTTGCAGCATGTATTGATAATTCTTCAATGATTTTATTAGATAATATATAGCTATCTGATAGGAATAACCATAATTCAATAGGAAATATTGTAGCGAAGTAAAATGACAGTACGAAGATATCTGTATCATTAGCAACCAACACTGCCCTATCATAAGCAAAGGTATCCACAGCATATTTCATTAACTACCCACTCATTACTGATTTCCTCTCTACATACGGCACACGTTCTTGTGTGAAGATCACTTCGCGCGCTATGTTCTCTGATATTAAATAATTTATATCTTCCGCCAGACTGATCCGATTATAAAAATTTTTTCACTAAAATTAAATTTGATGTTTCTACTACAATACTGCTCACATATCTGATATAATATTTCTACACATAGAAAAATTACCTCGATGCTACAATATTCCCTACAATATTTCAGCATCCCCGCAGTTTTTATTTTTTTCTTATAAGATCAATAATCAAAATATCATTTCAGTACAGCTATCGTAATCGCCATACATTATTTAATCTCCGTCTAAAATTTGATCCATGTAGATTTTATAGTTTCCGAGATAACACGAGATATATCTGAAAAATGTTTAATATCGTGTATCGCCGAAAAGGCGTGAAAAATTAATATAGGGGATGAACGCCAGCTTGTATCGCAAATCGCCCTCCGGAAATGGATTCGGCAGAAAATTTTACAGAACATAGACTTAATTTTAAAAGTATGTCCAACAGATGCATAGGACTGAAAGTAAATGGGCTCTGGATCCCTGTCTATTCGCATCTTCGTCGATTTCTTTAAGTATAAAGTTTTTAGCTTCAAACCTGATCCTCAGCAGTTCTATGAGGCTATAAGGTGTGTAAGAAGGCGCTGTTTTTGTAAGTGCATAGAAATTCTCGGCAACTGCGAGAATTTTTTTGCACTTTTCTTGTGTTTTTTTTTGGGCTCTAGTAAAAAATTTTAGTCGTAAAATGTGACTTCGACAACAGCTTCCAGTCTACTATTCCACCAATTTACAAACTCTCGCAAAACTTGCTCCAAGACTACTGTCTTGAACACATATTTACTGGACTAACACTAATCGTCAATAAATTCATAATTCTCTCACTATGTTTAATATTAAATAAATTTATTGAAACAAGTCACACAAAAAAAATGACAAATTTGATTTTCTCAATAAATATAAGATACTGACTGCACACTTGTTAGGCGTATAAAAAATGTCGGCGTCTTTGGCGATGCGATGCGGCGTGTTTGATGGTCAAAGGCGCCGACATTTTTTTGAGTGCTTCGTAGACCTGAAGACAACTATACAAGGATGAAAACAATGGATTTGATACTAGAGGTATGGTATACGATAGAATTTTATATTATTGAAAGTCCAGATACTTTGCTGTGTAGAAAAATTGACTTTATTATTTATTTCAATGACACGGATCCGTTTTGACTATACTCGTATCTCGATACGATAAGTTAATTTGCGTATGTCATGGTTGGCACTTGGAAGAAAAATATAGAGATCTCGCCCCACGACTTGCATAACAACGTATACATAGGAGCTATGCAATATTATACGAAGATTGCATAACATCGTCTCCTGAAGTCGGTGATCGGCCTTAATAACGGAAATAAACTGACTGAATAAATGATAAGGAAAATATGAGACCAAGTAAGTATACACGGTTGCAGTGAATTTATACGCTCAAATTATTTAGATCATTTTGTGTTGATGAAACTGCTGAATACGTAGTTTTTACAAGTAATTACCGTAAAGGCAGCGGTTATCGAGCAACTGAAAGGAGAACTATAGCGGTTAGTAATTTCAGAGCAGAAAGCTCTACTCGGGGAACTTTAGTATTTTCATAAAGGCGTTCAACGCAAATATCTCTGCCAACCCATAAAATAACATTCCAATGAATTCCGTTAACGGCCATATCACCTTTAAAGAATTGGAAACTGGTTTTTAATTGATATTGGAACTACTTATTCTATTATTTTTCTGGATTATTGTTGTTTTACTATTCGATACAAAAAATTAAACATTATGCATATTAAACTTTTAAACAAAAAGTATAATATTAAATTTATATAGTGTTTTTAGTGAGTAATTCGCCAATTACAACACCATCATTTGCTTGCTTGATTTTGGCAAAGTAGTTGTATAGTCAACTAGTTGTAAACAACCCACTTTATGTACACGCTTTTGATCAAAATATTTAATAATTGGTAATTAAAAAAAAAGAAAAAAACAGTAACTTTATTTCGATTTGACTTTTCCTTCTTAAGCTATCGTTTTTATGAGAATAAAAGTGCTGGACAGGCAAACAGACATTTTGAAAGTTATTTATAATTCTATTTCGGATAATGCTAAATGTTTCTGGGATTTTATTATATCAACTCTGAAATCTGACTGTTCTCCATGTTCTATGTTCGAATTTGTTTGTGTACTATTTTTCATCAGTTTAGAGTCCGTTGCATGATGTTTAAATAATTTTGCTCCCAATGCTACTGTCAATATGCATAAGATATATATTAGTTCTTTAGTTGTGGAGACTGCTTTTGATTGAATGGATGTTAACAAAGGAGCAGTCCCTGACGAAATTCTCACCGAGAAAACCCAGCAGGTTCTCATTAAAGGATATACTTTAGAGTCATTCCTTCAATATCCGGGGTGCCTCAGGATTCCCATACTGGTCCCTTATCGTAAAATTTATTCATCAATAATATTACTAAGAATACTGATTGTAAATTTTTACTGTCTGCGGACGAGCTGAACATATTTAGCTTTGTTCTTTGGAAAACTGTGCCCAGATTCAAGAAAACTTAGAATTAATTCATAGTATGAAGACAATAACATGTTTCTTAATGTTGAAAAGTAATTTAGTCCTGGCTACGGTATTAACAACGTGAACTTGCGAAACGTAGCCACTGTGAAATATTTAGGTGTTCTATATGACTAAACTGTTTTCTAAGCACTTTGAGAAAACGGTCAGGAAATTAAATAGAATCTTCAGATACTGGCTCAGAATTTTTCAGATCCTCGATCGTTAATTATTATATACATTTCTCTAATTTGATCAACTGTAAAATATTGCAAAATTTTTTGGTAATCGTACTACAACAAGAGCTCCAAACTAAGCTCGAGGACATTTTTGCGAGGAGGCACAATCATGTTTGTGAATTACCTCGTTACACAGCAGGCGCCAATGTTACGATGTTCATATCGCCTTCAAAATTATCAATAACTAATCAGTTCTTCTGATTGCTTGGAGTTTATGCGTTTTAACGTACCATCATTCGATACAGAAATGCATCCATCCTGTCTGTACCTTGTTGTCTAACAACGTATGCTATTTGCTATTTAAAATCTTTATTTTATTTAACTATGATTAACACGGCATTATGAGAGTATTTTATTTTAGTTTACAATAAAATAATATAGCAACGGGACAACAAGTGCGATGCCCTGCAGCGGCCAAATATCTCGGCGAAATACCCCAGGCCACCAATGAACGAAAGTTACAGGCTTCTGAAAGATCATTTGCGTTTGTTTCAATTATGTAAAGAATACTCAAATGAAATCGTTTCTTGATTTAACATATTATGGCCATATACGAAGAAGGTTGCAGGGAAAATAAAAATAAAAACCCTGCTCGAGAACATCATCTGATAAAAAACGTGTTGTTGCTCAGAGTGCTTAATTTATAGGCATTTTGTTTTCAAGGGTCAAGAGGGGACGTAAATAAAGAAGCGTGGTATTGTGGGTGGTGTATTTATGGTGGGGTGGGTTTTATGGGAAGGGGTTTCGGCAGTCTTGTCATTGTAAGTCGTAGATTGGTAAGCGTTCGTGTAGTAGTTTGTGGGTATGTCTGTGATTATCGTGTCTTCTTATATACGTGACGTTACGTGTTAAGTTATGTTAAGTTTGGTATTTTGTACGTTAAAAATTTTTGCGATATTTCGTCGATATGTTGTCGCCATTTGCGCCCCCGTAAGCCTATGCAAATCTTGTATGGTTATGTACCTTGGAGAGTTGGTCAACAGACGTAGCAACTTGTTCAGAGTTATCTGGAGCCTCATGCACTGTGTGTCTGAAATAATATTCCAGGCCACACAGGCATAGGTCAGTATTAGAGATGGGCGCGTGAGTCGATTTTGACTCACGCTCACGCACGCTCACGACTTTAAACTTTTAGCTCACGCACACTCACGCACGACTGATATATGTTAAGGCAAACTCACGCACGCTCACGCTTTCTGATAGTTTACTCACGCACGTTCGTTCACGCATGCTCACGCACGCACACTCATGCTCAAGCACGCACGCACGCTCGCTCACGCACGAAGCTAGTTAACTTTACCCCATGATTCATTCATGCGCTCCCGGCAGTCGCACGGCACGTGGTGCCCTGCTGCGCTGTGCCCTGGCCACAGTCTCCACAGTCACACCACCATCACACCACATAATAAATAGAATAAAAATCTACGCCCATAATTTAGTTAAAAAAATAGTTGCATTTAATAATAATAATAATACAGTATACATAGTACATAGTACATAGTACATAGACCAGAGTGACCAGACCAGGCCAGGAGGGCTAGGCGACTGGCGAATGCAGTAGAGAGAGATTGCAATTACGCAGTTTGATTTGAATGTTGCGTCATTCATCCTGTCTCCTGTCCTTTTCCCTCCCTTCTCGTGCTCGTGTTCCGTCTTCCGTCTATCGCTTCGCTTCTTATTCTTGTCACGACACGACAGGTTGAAGTTTTAAAGCAGAGATGGGGCGTCGTGTCCCGGCGTGAATATTATCTCACGCACGCTCACGCACGGGATCTTTTGACTCACGCACACTCACGAAATCTTCCGTAATTTGGTACCTTAAATGTACACACTCACGCCGTGACACGGTGAAATTCACGTCACGTGCCCATCTCTAGTGAGTATTGGTTTGAAAATCACTTTCTATAAGCAGATCTGTTTGTTAATAACTCTAGTTATATGGGGTGTAAAGAAAAATCCTGTGTCGAGTGTTAGTTCGAGTAATTTAACTGTCTTGTGTTCTGTAATTTTCTTGTCATTTAATTTAAGTTTTGTGATACTTATTTTTGCAAACTTTCTGTGAAAAGTTATAATTTCAGATTTCGGGTGGTTAATTTTAATTTTCCAGTGATCGCAATAGTTTGTCAGTTTGTTCGTGATTATTTTATTGTTGTACTTTATTTCTTCTCTCAATGTTATTAGACAAAAAATCGTAAAAGCAAGAATTTTTACACCAAAAATTTGTCTGCTATTTTAAATTTTATAATTAACCGTCAAAAATAGAAACAAAAGCACTGGATCGATCGGCGCCACTGGGACTCGAGTATATTTTTTTGGAACTAACTAATACAGTAACAACAAATATTAATTTAGAAAGATTGTCAAATGGATTTTTCATTTTTAGTTTATGATTTAATAGTAAATGCATCAAAGAAGTATTTATATATTATGCGGGGGTTTGCCATTTATAGAGGGTGTCACACAAGAAAAAGTAAACAATAGTATACATTGAAACAGAAAAAAATTTTATATAATTTTTTGCATAAATTGATACTTTTTAAGTTGTAACGACGAAAATTGCAATATTGGCTTGAGTGAATAGGTATATCAAAACATCTAATAACTCGAAAAATATCACATTTAACGAAAAAATGCTTCCGATAAAAAAAAGCCTATAAACTGAGAATGAACTTGGTTTTCTTTAAATTCCTGTGGGATTAATAGTTTCAGATATAAAGTATAAATATGGACTACAAACGTTTATAAGACGGAGTATTTAGTTTAAATGTTAAATATCTCAGAGACTGTGGCACATATGGTGATGAGGATTAAAGTGAAACGTTATTAATTAAATTTTAAAATATTGTTTTATCTGTTTCTGTGGCATAAAAGACTGCACTGCGACTGACAAAATATGCTTCTTCACATTTTCTTACCGTAATTAGTGAAGAATTAAAAAAATCATTCCCAAATACTATTTTTCGTTAATATATAACATTATATAGATGCTCATTTTTTACCCGTTTAAAGCATTTGTTTTAGAAAAAATTCCATCATCCATATTGGAGCCACCAATTTAATTTTTTTACTTTTGGCAGAGATTCGTAATCAGCAAGCTCAAAAACATAAACATACTACCTAAATAGTGGTAGTGTCCCTTAATAATTTACTAAACTGTAAAAACTGTTTTAGTTACAATTTGTTTCTAAGATAAATTGTTTATTATTGATAAACACGTTGCAAAAGGTTTCCGACGATGTCATTCTTGTAGGTTGTTCTAAGAGATTTTGCTGTTTTTAGACACTCATCCACTCTACTAATATTTACGGTTTTAGAAATGTTCCTGACAAATACAATGTAAACATAATGTGATAATTATAAATATTGCATTTCCCAGTCAGCAAAACTAATACGAAAACTGATGTGTAATTTTAAAGTAAATTATATTGAAAATATAAACATATAAATGCTTGAAGTTATAGGAACTCGCATAACAATATCTTCGGTCTCATTCTAATACTGCTTAATTAGAGCTTCTTTGAATAACCTAATTTTTTTGGCGCACCTATACCTACTTATCTTAGAAATCGAAATACTGAAATACGTTTAGAGAAATTTCACTAACGCTTCATAAATAAACCTCTTAATTATTCTATTTTATATAAATATTATTTTTTTTTATTTCAAATCAATATAGGTTAAATAATTTATAGAAAATAAATTAAATGTGTTGTGTGATTTACGTATTCGACGAAAATTAATCTAATAATTTAAATACGCAGATAGCGGATTTTCCACA
This sequence comes from Rutpela maculata, assembly GCA_936432065.2. NCBI lineage: Eukaryota > Metazoa > Arthropoda > Insecta > Coleoptera > Cerambycidae > Rutpela > Rutpela maculata. The sequence goes on from OW386285.2 coordinate 270,253,419, forward strand.
TGAGATATTGAGGTTATTGGGTGTTCCACAATACACGGAACAAATTGACGAATATATTATTTACATCAAAATAAGAGAAAAAAATATTATTTTGGACATGGCAAATACACCTAATATCTAATATTAATATGAAAAAAAAGTAGTAGAAGTAGAAAAATTACTGAAGGGAATATACAGTGTCTTTCTCCGAAAACTTTTATATGAAATTATTTTTAATCGGAAATAGATGTGAAAATTTAAAAAAAACCTTTTTGGGTAAATTGGTGAGGGGGGAGGCTAGACTATATTATATATCAAGTAGCTCGTCTGTAAAAGTAAAATCGATTAAAAATGACAAAATAACTATTTTTCCAAACTACAGAGAACTATCAGTGTCCACAGACGTTGTCATGTGACGAGGTTATGATTTTGAAAATACACTAAAAAATGGTTCTTTCGTTTCATAAGAAAAATCAAATTTTACGTTGGAACGATTTTTAACATTACAAAGAGTGACAGGATGACGACTTAACCAAGTTTTAGGTTTTATTAATGTTTAATAATCAATTTTTGATTTTAACTACAATTCCTCCAAAATGAAATAAGTATCATAAAGTGAGGAGGCGGACATCTCCATAATTTTTTAATCTAAAACTAGAAAGATTGACTACATTAACAACATAATAATGCCACATTAATAAACATTTCTAGATTTTTAGTATTATCGACAATATATTTTCGTTATTTATTAGTAAATTGCAGTTAACTAAGTAAATTTTTCTTTCTGAAGAATTACCCATTCAAGAGTGACCAAAAACGGGGGTTTTTGGGGTCACTCGTTTGGGAGTCCGCAAAGTTTTGATTGATTTGTAGTCTTAATGATATGTTATAGGAAAAACAGCCGTATTACAAGACCATGATATGTACAGTTGGACATCCTCATATGTGAAACTGAAACTGCTTATGATAATAATTACTGCTGCTCAAACAAGCAATAAACAATTCATGGCATAGAAAATCAACAGTTTATATTGGTTTGTCAGTATTTTTAATAATTATTTCTTGTTTAAAATTTAGTTAAGCGAAGGTGTGGAGCTGTATGGAGAGAGAGGCAACGGCAGATTTTAAATAAAGTACACTCCAAGAGGAAAATTTGCAGGTTTCATAATGATATTAGATGAAGTACATAAATTAAGAAAGGAAATTCCAGAATACCTACCCGCTGTCAACAAGTGATGCAATGTGCCCTTTTAAAGTATGTCGTGTAGTGTTTAAAAACTCAATATTGGACTATTGGATATTGAGGAAGTATAAAATTAAAACTTTGAAGTGGTCTAAGTCCAGTGAACGCATAAACAAAGTCTGAATGGGCTATGAAAGTGTTAAATGTAGCTATAAAAGCCCTTTGAGTTATATGTAAAATATGAATGTTACTATTATTGCTTAGATAGATATTAATGTAAAGTAGGTATATGTTATGTTACAATCATTTATTTTTTTTGTTACAATATAAACTTTTATAAGTTATAACTGAAGAGGTTTGTATCTAGGTCTTGTATATTTTTCCCCTTTTCAATAAAAAAGGAAAAACATCATAGTTCTAGCTTTTACGTGATCGTCTATTTTTATTTAGTTAGGACCCAAATTTACGTTGTGATAGTAATTTTATTGAACAGATTCTTTTTTAAAGTTTGATATTATTTGTTTCTATTTATTGATTTAATTTATTTATATTAGTTTTGACAACACTCATTTGTTAGTCGATTTTATTTGGGTACCTTTTATTTGGTTGTACTTTAGTTAATACTGATTTCACTGTAATTACAAATTGCATTTATAATTGATTTATTTGTCTAAAGAATTATAATTTTATTTAATTGATTATTCCTGAAAAAGTATAATATTGAAAGAAAATACCGAAAGTGTTTTAATACATTTATTTAAAGACAATCGCCATATTCATTAGTATAGATTACACATTTATTGGGCAACTGCCACATTTTACATGAAAATAATACAAAAATATGTTAGGACAATAGTCACAATAATTTACTATAAGTTTAAATTAAGTATTCGTTGGGGCAACAGCCACATAGAAAAATAATGGAAAGTATTCTTTGTGAAGAATCGTCACTGTTACTTCCATAGAATAGTCAGGTCAGCTATGCAAACAATAAAATAAATTGTTTACAATGACAATAGTCATTACTCGTGAAATATTTATAGTTGGAGTCGGACATACGTAAAATCTAACACAAAACTTGGGAAATCTCCCAGTAGTGATATTGTGATAAAAAAAACAATCAACAAAATCCTGTTTAACTGTCACCTCAACTGACGTAGGTTTGTTTCGGTATTTCGAAGATTCGTAGTATGGCTAGTTACAATTGTACTTGGCCGAGATCAATGGATCTCAAATTTAACACCTGATGTATTTCTAGATGAGGTGACAACCAACAAAATCTTGTGATTGTCTTTCGAAAATATTCGAAAATATCATTGATAACAAAGAGCTGTGTTCAGATCTTATCATATGTAAATAACAGATATGTTCCACTTATAACCACAGAGATGACAATTAAGAACTCTGCGAAAGTAAATAATTGCCAAGTCTAAAGTTAATAAAACATCGCGGATGTGTAAATAGTGTTTGTATAGCTAAGCTGAATATTGCCCGGACTATAAGAACAATCGTAATCATATTTTAAAAACCAAAGAAAACTTCCCATTTATTAATTAAATAAAATAGTAAGTTAATTCTGAATATAATTAGCTATACGGTGAAATAAATCAATATAGAATAATTCCAAATAAATTAGCTAATCAAAAGGTACCACAGTATTGTCGCAATCGCGAAGCCGAAGATATAAAGTCGTTTACTCTACTGATATTTAAATAAATATTATTAGATACATTGTTATACTACCACTATTTCTTCTCCCCCAGTGTCCAGACTAAGTCCTGGTGTATTCGAGAAAAGTAGGTCTATGAAGACGCCGAAGCGTGCTCCTAGACTAAGTTTCTACAGTTTCTAGTGCTCAACAGAAAAATAGGTCTATAAAGACTAAGTTTCTTGTTGGGTGCAAAAAGTTTGACAGTTAGGATCAGGTTAAGCATAAGTAGATGGTTCTAGCATAGTTGCTTGGTTTGATCGAACTGACCACGAGATCAATTTGTGGTGTCCTTTTTATACGAAATTTCCTACGCGTTGTGTAAGAGAACATATCTATTTGATATGAACGAGTGAGTGAGTTAGGTAATATCGCCGGAGTGCTGATATGGCCCGTTCTTTGTTCTCGTTACCCTGATGCAAACGTGGTTAGTCCATTACTTTAATGTGTTTATTTTAACACCATAAAATCTGTGAGTTTCGAAGCACGAAACTGCGTTTAAAAGAAATATTCAAAACTATTTCTATACAGGAATAAAATTATTTTAAATATTATGGAACTGTAATTAGCATATTTAATAGAACTAAAGTTTTATATCGAAAAATGATAAAGCGAAATGGTTTCTAATTATTAGGCGGCAATTTAGTTTTATTTTATATCCAAAAATAAGTAAAATTTGATTAAAAGAATAGGGAATTCTTTCACAAATAGACGACATAGATACGGGGCGTCTCATAACTTTCATCTCGATTATTCTTAGAAGTACTAATAGATCTTGGATAATAAATTATTTAATTAGTGAAGATATTTTGTTTTGCTTTCAGTTACATCCATGTACCTAAGTACAAGTTCGACGTAGTTGACTATTTCAGTTTACTGTAACAATATATAGTAGTAGGAGTGATAAATAAAACATAATAAAAAGGAAATATTTAATAAAACAATAATGAGCAAATGACTTAAATATAATTATAAGACAAATTACATAACAATATATGAAAAATAAAGTTCTTATAAAAATTACAATGGATTATATAGTCCAATCTATAGATACATTATAGACGAGAGGTTAACTGCTCTAAGAAATTGTGTACGTCTTATTACATAGGTACCTCAAATAGTTTATAGCACATCAATCTTAATTGCTTAATTTATATGGAGTGTTTTTCACAAAATTTACAGCGGTTAATTCCTTGACCATAGCCATGTTTACTGCTAAAAATCTAAAAGGAAATTCTTCTTGTCACATGTTTTGTCTAGACTAGCAACGCTTTCACAGTAAGTACTAAGTAGCCGTCTGAATCTGCGATAGTCCAAGGAGTCGATTGCTTTTGTTTACGATGCTACAAGTTCATAACCTGAAAATTGAATTTGTACGTTAGCAATTATTTATAAAGCAACATTTAATTAGGCAAGTATATATGAAAAGAATTGTTGATCACTGATAACAATTCTTACCTTTGCAACAAGCTTTTATTCTGTAAATTTCTTGCACAGTACTTCTTTCACCTAACCACAAACAGCTTCAAGACTTTTGAATGCTTTGAACTCATCCTTATGTCTATGTACTTCTCTCAAAAACCAAGTGTTTCGCAGTAGCCCTGTGTGTAATATTTGGAAGTACATTACTATTTATACTAAAGCATTTTTTTCTCAAAATATAAGGATTTAATTCGATGGCAGAAGTATACCTAACCTCTACATCATGAGACAATTCTGCAAAATACGAACTAACCGTCTTCCTGACAAACAAAATTGAGGATATAAAAGTATTAAGAATAGTTGCAGATGTTAAATAATCCAACGTTAAGCTTTTAAATGGCACAAACACAGCAAAATTCACTTTAAAGAAAAACATTCTGATTCAATGACAGCTGTTTGTTTTTCCTAAGATCTCAAAATCTGTGACGTCGGCGCACGCGACCCATATAGGTAATGGTGAAGTTTGCATTTCATGGCTGCCATACAAATTTACTGCTTGAACTGTACTGCGCATGCGTAAACATTGGCGACACGGCTTTTGGTGGGAACTACCATTTTCGAATTATAAATTGAATTTAAAATTATTTAACGTCCATAAAAAAAATTGCCATTACATATAGGTACTTAGTTATTACTAGTCCTAGTATCCAAATTTAATGTAAATAAAAATTATGAAATAACCCCATTCCCTGCATAGCCCATCGCACTATTATCTTCAAGGAATACGTCTCCAAAAGTAACTTTCTAATAGCATATTCTCATGAATCCTCCAATTCTTTGGCCACATCAACCGAAGAGAGAACAATAGAGAATGTTTGGTAGGTTTGGGAAAACCAGATGGCAATAGGTGAAGAGGGAGCTCTCCAAAACGGTGAACAGATATCACCAATACAATGAGCTGATGGGAAAGAACTTTGGTAGAGCTGCGGCATAACAGGCATTCAAGTTGAATCGCTGAGTGCATTTTCAACATCTAAAATTGGTAGAGTTGATAGTATATATAGTTGGATAGTATCCAGGGTGAATTTAACATCTCTTAACATGTAATTTTTCAATGACTGAACTACTGAATCAATATTTAAGGGTATTTAAAACTGACCGCCCTAGAAACAGCAACCCTATTTAATATTACTACGATCATGAGTTAAATTGCTTCTTCTCGGGATAGTAGTAATAACACAGCCACACAAAATAAAAAGTTCAGACCCAGAAACTAGACCACCAATCTTTATGTATTTTGATCTCCTGAATTCGATGCCGCTATCAGAGTTTAATTTTATCTTGTAATTTTTTTGTAATCGTGGTTTTTTCGCATTTTATCTGTGGTGGTACCAAACAAATTGACAAGATATCGAAAAACTGTATTAGTAAAAGGGCTTAGAATCCAACGAGGACTCCATATATCATTTTTGAACAAGATCTGGGAAAAAAATGTAAAAATAAAAAGATACCTAATGGTAAGGGTAAAAATTTGAGTTTTTGATTTTTTGTCAGATCTGGTTCAAAATTGATTTTGATTATAAGCACTTTTTCTCTATAAAATTTTTCGATATCTCGTCAATTTGACTCATTTTCCGGAACCGCCACAGATAAAATGCTAAAAACACGTGATTTACAAAAAGAATAACATGATAAAATTAAATTCTGATGGCAGAATCGAATTCAGAAGATCAAAATACATAAAAGATTGGTAGGTCCAGTATCTGGGTCTGAACTTTTTTTTATTTTGTGTGGCTGTGTAATCTTAGGCATCGATTCAACGATTTAGTGACTATTATGAAAAAATCGCTGCCTCAGGAATCACGACTACCACATCTAGATTTCCTATCCATGTCTATTCAATGAAAAAAATGTTGATACTATATTTGCACTCCACTATGTGAAAAAAATTGTTAATAGAACTTTAATAATATTATAAGTTGTCTACCCCAAAAACCCACAAAACGATATGCCATACGGTGAAGGGGGTAGTAGAGGGGGAGACTGATGCCAAAAAACTTATAAGGCCTTCAGTTCTTGTACACACACTAAGTCATAATTTTATTTTTTTACCCCTTTTAATAATGGAGTGGATGGTGGTAGTGGTAGTTGAGGGGATGGCTGGTGCCAAAAGAAAGTTGAAGCCTTTGGTTGTTGTGCTCACACTAAATCAAAATTTTATTTTTTACCCCCTTAATAATGGTAGAGAGGGTTGGCTGTTGTTAAAAGAAATGTTGAGGCCCATGATTCTTGCACACACATTAAATGATAATATAATTTTTTCCTAGGCGATAATGGAGGTACTAGTGGGAGTGGCTAATGCCAAAACATTTTTAAAACTTACCTTCTCGTACATGCACTAAATTACAATATTATGGACTCTTACTTACTTCCTTTACCTATTTACCCCCCTATCCTTCAATGGAATAGGATCAAAATATAATCTAGTTTCAGGTTTCATTATAATACATATGTGTACTAAATTTCAAGTCAATATCATAAACGGTTCCAAAGTAATCGTGCGCACAAAGAAAAGTCACAGACAGACAGGAATATTTTTTGTCAAACTGAACTCTCGATTACTATATTTGTACTCCACTACGTGGATGTGGAAGTAATTAAGGTAATATCAGAAATATCAACTTATATTTTCTCGCATAAGGTAAATTACTTTTGACTAGATGACAGTTCCTTAAGTTTGTAAATAAGTAAAATAATTTGATGATGCATAGAAAACGTCCTTTATTGCGTAAAAATATAGCTTTAACATTTATTGAATTACTTTAGTTTTGAATTGTACATGTATTATATCTGTAAAATTTGCAAGGGTAATATTGTTAGAATATTTTCTATAGTACCGACTTGTATCCAATAAGTGCTTTAACTATTTTATCTGAGCACCGCACACCAGCAAATAAATGACTCTAATAAAACAAAAAATACTTTCCTTATTTAAGATTTAGGAAGGATTACAGTACAATGTCTGTTTTATTAAATGTCTGACAATATTTCAGAGCCAGGGACAATAAAAAAGGGATAGTATTAGTTCGGCTTGATATCTCAGAAACTATCAAGTTTCATGCCTAAAGCTGTTATATTATGGTGTTTGAGGACAGCCGTAAATTTATATTTGTCACACATTACTGCTTGCAGACAGATAGTTTTCATAGATAGTAATTATAATAAAAAATAATTATTCATGAAGGGCATTCTAAAGTTCAGTGCTTGAGTCTTTACTTTTTCTTTTAGGTACAGAAATATAATACTAATACTAATAATAATTTATTTGTTTCAGCTCTTTCGAATGCCAGAATATATCAATTCAGTCAGTTGATTAAATAATCACTTATGAAAAGAAAAAATAAAACTCGAATAATGTCAACTTCCACATTAATAGTACATTAATTTGTTAGCTAAATAAATACGCATGTATTGCCGAGCATGTTAAAATAATTAATCTGAAATTCTGAAAACATTTTTTTTAAATGTGCATATTGAATGTTTATTAAAATTATTTGGACAATGCCATTTTAATTGGGCTGTTACAGGTTTGCCTTCCTTATAGTATCTTGCATTTTGGAAAATACAATAAGTGGTTAATATGCTTAAACATCAATGTAGGGCATGAATAAATGATAATCTGTTTAAAATTACATACTCGATTAGTGAAGCGTAGCATCACTAGTCATGACGTGAAAATATACTGTCATTTTCTATAGAACATCTACTAATCCCAGTTTATCTTTTCCTTAACAAACTCCTATTTGCGATCCGCTTACTACCCAGTAACATAGCGAACCGCAAAAATATCCTGAAACCTAGTGAACTTAGAACAAATGCATCAGGATAGAGACCTATAAGCCAACTCCTATGGCTAGCCAATGTCTCACACACGTTTCTTCCAAATCGTGTCCTGGAACACTTAATAAGGCAGGCATCCCGAATAACTATCGGTTTCCATGCCGCAATTTCATGACTCAGTAGCTTTTCTGGGGTGGTGAAATATCATAATCAACTTCAAACAAGGTCTTCCAACAAGATCTACCTGTCGCCTTAGACCTCGAAAACATGAGACCTGGGCTACTATTCAAGCTCCATGTCGCAGTATTTCCAATATACATTATTAAAATAAAAGTCAGACCGAAAATTTCGAGTAGTAATCCACCAGGTATGTTTTCCTCTTACTCTTATCATGTTCGGCATCCCTCAAGGTCGTACCTTGGACCAATACTATCTAGTCTGTACACAAATGACTTGCTACCACCAACTCACCATAGAACAATCCTCTGCACCTTTGTGGTCAACACGGCTATACTTACGGCATTTAAAGAATAAGATATAATGACCGATTTACTAGAGACACATGCACACTTGACATTTCATAACGACTAGGGGTTAAAGGTCAACACGAAAGAAACACAGTACATTTAATTTACAAAAAGTGGAGTAAAGTTCATTACCATCTAGCCATAGCAGGCCAACTCTTAAACTTGAAGGATGACACAATATTTCTAGGTGTCACTCAACTTCTTGATAAATTCTAGAAACGTCATATTTATGTCCTGTTCTCCGTAATTCTCCTCAATTTACAACCCTTATATGCAAATTATACCTACGTCCCATCATAACCTACGCCTCTCCCATTTGATATTCTATCACCACCTACACACAAAAGATCTGAAACCACCCAATACAAACTTCTCCGAACGGCCATTAAAGGCCTATATGTAAATTTAGCCAATAAATACACGTTATATATATATATATATATATATATATATATATATATATATATATATATATATATATATATATATATATATATATATATATATATATATATATATATATATATATATATATATATATATATATATATATATATATATACTACTTTTGCCAGGGCTTGCGACAGATACGGAATGGCAGACAGGTCTGCTGCGGGACTAGCTACTGCTTTAATGCATGATTTAAAGAAGGATTATACTAAAGAGGTGGCTGTAGTTGTTGACAGGAGCAAAGTGCGAGAAGAGAGGAAAAGTGTACGTCACAATCTGCAAAGAATAGAACAAGATAATATACAAGCATCTTCGAGCACTATATTTTGAAGACAGAAAGGATAAGACACTAACAGTGAACAAAACTGATGGTGGCAGCTTACACCGAATAACAGTTGTAGAAGAACAAGTTTCTGTTATTAGTGATCCCGGATCTAGTTATTTGGGACATCGTCTGGTTCAGCTGAAGACATAAAAATAGCTCTTTGGAACCTAATTTCTGACAGAAATATTGACACTTTAAAGTTTTCAGCTATTGGATGTGATGGGGCGGTGGTAAACACAGGAAAAAATGCAGGAGTTATTTGTTTTCTGGAAATGAAGCTTGGTCGGCCTTTACAGTGGGTGATTTGTCAACTACATTTTAATGAGCTTCCTTTAAGGCAAATCTTAGAATATCTGGACGAAGCGACAACAGGGCCACGGAGTTTCTCCGGACTAATTGGTAACAATTTATCCAATTGTGAGAAGCTGCCGATTGTCCATTTTCAGAAGATTATAGGACAGCTCCCAGAGGTAAAAAGAAAGATTTAAGTACAGATCAAAAGTACCTCCTTGATATTTGCAAAGCTGTATCTTCTGGTGAATTTCCGCAAAACCTAGCTACACGAAGTCCTGGACAATTATCTCACGCCAGATGGCTAACAGCAGCAAATAGAATTCTTCGATTATATGTGGGTACAATTGATCCATTAGCAAATCTTATAGAACTGGCTACATTTGTCAAAAAAGTATGTCACAATGTGGTTTGAAGTTAAATGTAATCAACAACTTAAAGACGCTCCAAAAAACCTCTGGCGTGCTATATATCTGTCAAGATATCTCAAAGAGGATTTGAAATATATAGTTGAATCTACAATACAGCGAAATGGTTTTTTTGCACATCCTGAGAACCTTCTTGTTGCCATGCTAACAGATGACCGTCAACATGTTCGTGAACTTGCTCTTCGCCGTATTATATCTACTAGATCCAAAAGCTTACCCCAAAAAGAAGTACGAAAATTTACTATTCCTGATATTAATTTCGCAGCTAAAGATTATATAGATCTCATCTGGTCGAATTTTAAATACACCGAGCCTCCTTTAACTTCCATCTACCAAGCGGAGATTTGCGAGAATTCCTTAGTCAAGGTTCCCCTGTTATTCCACTACTCTTTGATCTTCCATGCCATACGCAGGCCGTGGAAAGACATGTAAAAATTGTCACTGAGGCTTCATCGGCGGTTTGCAGTTCATTGGAACGTGATGGCTTTATTAGAGCAAGACCGAAAGATTTTGCCCACTTTTGAAACGAAATCTGATTATAAACAAAATTAAATATTTTCATTAAATTATTTGATAACTGTTAAATTAAACTACTTAAGTAAATATCCAATATATAAACAGAATATATGCTGTTTTATTTCTTACTCACGAATACATGCTTCAGAGTAATAGCATAAAATTCGGCTACAGTTAAAAATCAAGATAACCGCTTCTTAAGACTCGCAATATTCAATACGAAAACTTTCAAATTTTAGGGCATTAGCAGATAATGAAGGTGGAGTGGGAAACTAAATTAAAAAAAATGTTGATATTATACTAGTTAATACAATTATTTAACATCTAATACTAAATTGTCGGACAGAAAATGTTTTCTGCGGTTTTTTTAAATCACTATTTTCAGCAAAAATTTCAAAATTTTAGAACGCTTGCGGAAAATGTAGATAAAATCGGACAAGAAAAAAAGGAGGGAGTATTATATGTGTTATATCAGGCAATAGACAACTTCTACCTCTAGTGCTAGATCATCCGACAACATTTTTTTTCCTTATATTTTAAATAGTCACGATTTTCAACGAAAATTTCAAGATTTTAGAGCGCTTGCGGGAAATGAAGATGAAGTCGGAAAATTTTAAAAAACGGGGTGAGTGTTATACTAGTCAATAGACAACAATATTCCTTGTTTTCGCTCCATCCTAATTTTTAATTCGTCAAAAATACTGTTCATATTTATGTCTAGTGGTAGTAGTTACTTTTTACTGGAGAGCTAGGCCACAATTGGCCCTTTTATGCCGAGATACCTACAGTTTAGCGTGGACTCCCAACAACGGCCCTCGGCTGCCAACTTAACCCACCTTCTAATTTCGTCACACCGCCTTGTTACGCAGACCAATTAATGATGTCCTGTTGAACGTGTGTTTTTTGTTTATTTTTCAGTATCTTTTTTAATCATTTAATTTTTTGCATTTTTTCACACTATGAGTTTTACAATAATAAATTTTGTTTTTCAAGGAGTGTAGATATAATTCTAGGATGGGTGTTTAGGAACTTGACTTGGTGGAATTTGGAAGTGAGCTGATTGTTTAGGAGAGGTTTATCGGATTTTACATGGGATTTGGCGACGTTGGAGTCTATTTATTATCAAGTTAGACACAATATCATATATATATATATATATATATATATATATATGATATTGTGTCTAACTTGATAATAAATAGACTCCAACGTCGCCAAATCCCATGTAAAATCCGATAAACCTCTCCTAAACAATCAGCTCACTTCCAAATTCCACCAAGTCAAGTTCCTAAACACCCATCCTAGAATTATATCTACACTCCTTGAAAAACAAAATTTATTATTGTAAAACTCATAGTGTGAAAAAATGCAAAAAATTAAATGATTAAAAAAGATACTGAAAAATAAACAAAAAACACACGTTCAACAGGACATCATTAATTGGTCTGCGTAACAAGGCGGTGTGACGAAATTAGAAGGTGGGTTAAGTTGGCAGCCGAGGGCCGTTGTTGGGAGTCCACGCTAAACTGTAGGTATGTCGGCATAAAAGGGCCAATTGTGGCCTAGCTCTCCAGTAAAAAGTAACTACTACCACTAGACATAAATATGAACAGTATTTTTGACGAATTAAAAATTAGGATGGAGCGAAAACAAGGAATATTGTTGTCTATTGACTAGTATAACACTCACCCCGTTTTTTAAAATTTTCCGACTTCATCTTCATTTCCCGCAAGCGCTCTAAAATCTTGAAATTTTCGTTGAAAATCGTGACTATTTAAAATATAAGGAAAAAAAATGTTGTCGGATGATCTAGCACTAGAGGTAGAAGTTGTCTATTGCCTGATATAACACATATAATACTCCCTCCTTTTTTTCTTGTCCGATTTTATCTACATTTTCCGCAAGCGTTCTAAAATTTTGAAATTTTTGCTGAAAATAGTGATTTAAAAAAACCGCAGAAAACATTTTCTGTCCGACAATTTAGTATTAGATGTTAAATAATTGTATTAACTAGTATAATATCAACATTTTTTTTAATTTAGTTTCCCACTCCACCTTCATTATCTGCTAATGCCCTAAAATTTGAAAGTTTTCGTATTGAATATTGCGAGTCTTAAGAAGCGGTTATCTTGATTTTTAACTGTAGCCGAATTTTATGCTATTACTCTGAAGCATGTATTCGTGAGTAAGAAATAAAACAGCATATATTCTGTTTATATATTGGATATTTACTTAAGTAGTTTAATTTAACAGTTATCAAATAATTTAATGAAAATATTTAATTTTGTTTATAATCAGATTTCGTTTCAAAAGTGGGCAAAATCTTTCGGTCTTGCTCTAATAAAGCCATCACGTTCCAATGAACTGCAAACCGCCGATGAAGCCTCAGTGACAATTTTTACATGTCTTTCCACGGCCTGCGTATGGCATGGAAGATCAAAGAGTAGTGGAATAACAGGGGAACCTTGACTAAGGAATTCTCGCAAATCTCCGCTTGGTAGATGGAAGTTAAAGGAGGCTCGGTGTATTTAAAATTCGACCAGATGAGATCTATATAATCTTTAGCTGCGAAATTAATATCAGGAATAGTAAATTTTCGTACTTCTTTTTGGGGTAAGCTTTTGGATCTAGTAGATATAATACGGCGAAGAGCAAGTTCACGAACATGTTGACGGTCATCTGTTAGCATGGCAACAAGAAGGTTCTCAGGATGTGCAAAAAAACCATTTCGCTGTATTGTAGATTCAACTATATATTTCAAATCCTCTTTGAGATATCTTGACAGATATATAGCACGTCAGAGGTTTTTTGGAGCGTCTTTAAGTTGTTGATTACATTTAACTTCAAACCACATTGTGACATACTTTTTTGACAAATGTAGCCAGTTCTATAAGATTTGCTAATGGATCAATTGTACCCACATATAATCGAAGAATTCTATTTGCTGCTGTTAGCCATCTGGCGTGAGATAATTGTCCAGGACTTCGTGTAGCTAGGTTTTGCGGAAATTCACCAGAAGATACAGCTTTGCAAATATCAAGGAGGTACTTTTGATCTGTACTTAAATCTTTCTTTTTACCTCTGGGAGCTGTCCTATAATCTTCTGAAAATGGACAATCGGCAGCTTCTCACAATTGGATAAATTGTTACCAATTAGTCCGGAGAAACTCCGTGGCCCTGTTGTCGCTTCGTCCAGATATTCTAAGATTTGCCTTAAAGGAAGCTCATTAAAATGTAGTTGACAAATCACCCACTGTAAAGGCCGACCAAGCTTCATTTCCAGAAAACAAATAACTCCTGCATTTTTTCCTGTGTTTACCACCGCCCCATCACATCCAATAGCTGAAAACTTTAAAGTGTCAATATTTCTGTCAGAAATTAGGTTCCAAAGAGCTATTTTTATGTCTTCAGCTGAACCAGACGATGTCCCAAATAACTAGATCCGGGATCACTAATAACAGAAACTTGTTCTTCTACAACTGTTATTCGGTGTAAGCTGCCACCATCAGTTTTGTTCACTGTTAGTGTCTTATCCTTTCTGCCTTCAAAATATAGTGCTCGAAGATGCTTGTATATTATCTTGTTCTATTCTTTGCAGATTGTGACGTACACTTTTCCTCTCTTCTCGCACTTTGCTCCTGTCAACAACTACAGCCACCTCTTTAGTATAATCCTTCTTTAAATCATGCATTAAAGCAGTAGCTAGTCCCGCAGCAGACCTGTCTGCCATTCCGTATCTGTCGCAAGCCCTGGCAAAAGTAGTAAGTTTTATTCTGGTTTTATTCTGTTTGTCAGCCTGTATGAGTGATGATGATAATGTTTCCACGCACTCATTCTGCGGAGAACTTGGTTCGTCCACATAGCAGATTTTTGAATTTGAGAGGTCGCTCCGTAATCAACAGAGGCCATAACCATAAGTCTAGTCGACCTCTGGTCACTTATAAACGCTCTTTCTAAAAAGGGGACTCCAATATCGAAAAGTTTTTTCGCCTCTTCTTTTACCTTAAGTACTTTATTTTGGATAGATGTGGTTTTTTTGCGGCTGTAGGATTTTAAAATATTATTTAACTTATCTTGTTCCTTTTTTATCATAGCCACAATTCTTACACGATGAAGTACTGGAATCGATGCTTTCTTCCAAATTTCTTCAAGCCTTGTCGCAATTTCCTCACATATTTCACTAACTTTTGATTTGTATTGTCCGGCATTGTGTTTTTACAAACGAATCCAGCTGTAGTGTCGAAGCACTTGTTCCCGGCTTGGTAGCATTTTATCAGTTAATTACTACGGACTGCCGAAGATAGGACAGCATACTTTGTTTCGCGTATTTGACATTGTCCTAGAAGTACGATCGATCTAGTTTCAAAGCGCAATAAGTACTAAATCTCCAAAGGGAGCCCCAAGTGAGAAAGTATTATAGATGAAAACAGCGTGCTACTACGCATTACATTATCAGACCATAACTAGTAGTAGCCAATCGCGCATAATTGGAGTGAGAATGATTCAATACGCGCGAAGAAGCACTGTTTAAAATTGTAATTACTTTATTATCTAACTAATTCTTATTTAAAAACCATTGAACATGATTTATTGTTCTCGAAATTAACAACAATACTTTTATCAGACATCGTTGAAGCAAAACAAAATTTAAAAAAAATCTTTTAAATTAAAATTTGTGTTTGCGGGTAATGAACACGACATCAAAAAAATTTCAAAAAAAAATCCTAATAATCTGTACATTAGTGAACAACTTTTGACACATAGTGCTATTTCATCAGTAAACATTTTTTTTCGCTCCACCCTATAATATATAAATTCTATTGTTCAGTTGTTTAATTGAATTTATTAACCGTAGAACGGTATCGATATTTTATTGTACTGTATTGGTATCGTACGTAAATTTTACGTACATATTTTTTCTATAAGCTTGATGCTAAAATGCGGTTAAATAAATTAATAAAACACAATTAATATTTTGCTTAAAGGTTTATTTTACCAAGTATACATACAATATACATGGTAACTTAAATTAGTAATGAACAAAGTAAATTTACTAGCTTCCTCCAAGTCTTCATCTGTTAAACCTCGTTTCGACATTGTAAACGTTTATTGGTATCGGACACGTAAAAATTATAAACTAATTAGCGGATAGGGGCCGTTCAAAAATTACGTAACGCAAATTTTGATCAAATTTGCCCCCCCCTCCCTCCCCCTTATCACATGTTGTCACGTTTGAAGATTCCCCCCTAAATAAATTACTTCACAAATTTCACCCCCCCCCCCCAACAAAATATAAATGTTTTTTAATGTCATATATATTAAAGTCCTGTGTAAACTTGGTTTGTCTTGTGACTAAGGACAAACCTCGTACAGTTTATACAAAAATAGCTGTTTTCTTTAGATCAGAATTTTTGTGGAAAAAAGAATAACATTACGTTACGCAACACTTGATGCAACTCCCCTGCCCCCCTATGTCACAAGTTGTCACGCTTTTAAGTACTCCCCCTCCCCCCTAAGAGCGTTACGTAATTTTTGAACGGCCCCTTAATGGTAACGATGCGTAATATTTACGTATAAAGCTCCAAAAAATAATAAATGTAATCTCTAGTACGAGCACTTGCGTATTGGCAATGTAAACAGCCTATCGCCAAGATATTTAGGGAAGCATATCTGGAAGGTCGAGAAAATTTGCGGGCGTATGGAACTGTAAATGCAAATTATTAATCTTGCACACGTAAATTTTACGTACGATACCGTTCTAGGGTTAATTCATTAAATGGAGTAAAATAAATTAAAAATTTTAATTCAAAAACTGAATATTAATGTGGTCAGCATATATTTAAATTAATTTAAAATATTACTTCACATACTGTTATATTTTAATTAAGCAAAACATAAAAAGTTTATTAAATATAAATCCTGTATTTTATAAACCACAATAAAAGTTTAATTAAAAATAAATTTGTCTGTTTTAACTTCGTGTTTATACATCTTTAGGGGTTGCACGAATAAACTCGTTTATCACGAGCCTCCCCTAAATAAAATATATGGTTGTGTGTGGTACAAGCAAACAATACAGAAGACTGTTTTTATAGAGCCCAAAGGAGTTATTTAAGTCAGCTGAGCAATATTAAAAGGACGTCTGAGAATGAATAAGAAAACTTGAAAGTAAAAGCTGCCGCGAGTAAATATGCGGTGCAAATATACAGTTAAGTCGTAGTCATTCACGGAAAATCCGGCCCTTTAAATTGAATACTTCGGGTATCTCAGATATTTTATTTCTATATCCTTTCTATGTAGGTACTTATTTAACCTGTCATGTAAATCATACGGTAGAATCTGACGATAATATGAATTCGTCAACTACGACTACTACCAATGTAGATTTGCAGTTAAAAGTTATCGTAATGTTGTATGGGATACAACAGGGTATATGGAATTTTCCTGTTTTCTCAATGAATAGTAGAGAGATTAAACCATAAATGATTGGCTTGGACACCCAAAGAAAAAAATGTGTGTTTTTTGTTTACGAATGGGACAGTAGAATAGTACTTTTATTAAACCACAAAGTACTTGCTTTGATAGGCATACAATAATATCTTTATCCCCACTAGTTTAGCCAAACTAGATTTAATGGATAAGGGCGATAGCCATAGCGATAATTGACGTTTGCCGAGCAGCTGTGAATAATATCACCTTGCCGAATGTCTCTCATACAACGTGCGGCAAAGTACTTTGACGCACGCTTCAGTGCATCTGCACTTAAACAAGCTTGGTTGGAACATTGACAATGTATTTTTATGAAATAATAATACCCCAAAACTATTTTTAATATAATGAGTATTGATGTAAGAGTAACAATATTTAATTACCTAATTTATTTATACGAATATTATGAACTTTATAATAATTAATAAAACTTACATGAACTGACAAAGATTGTGTTTTGTTCGTCTGTTTACTCTGATCACATATGCAAGGCAATCTAATAATATGTTGATGAATCGTCGTTTCCCGCCAAAATTCAACTTAATTATTCCTTTTATTTTGATATTTTCAAACGATGGAAGATAAAATTATGTGTAATTCGAGCGCACAGTATCATTTTTGCAGCTCTCAAGTGTTTGACGCGCTCCGCACTATCGAGCGACAATGTGGCACTTTGCGCTTTTAACACACAAATAGCTATTACTTGCATATACAGGGTGGACCATTAATAATAAGCCATAGTTAAACGGTAGATTCTTTGGATCAAAATATGAGGATATAACCAAACATGCTTTTCAATAAATACAATTTGTCCTTTTCAAATTGAGTTTGTTTTCAAATAATTCTTGAGATCTATGAGGCAGTTTTCTCGAAAACGGTTGAAATTATCAAGTTCTATCAAGTGTACATTTTTTTATGTAGAAATGACTCCTACATAAGATTTTCTAGTCAAAATTGCCACAAATTTGCGTAAAAAAAAATATTCATCATCACGTATAGCTCATACATAAATTATTGTTTCTTACTTTAAAAAATGTTTCCTTTCCAAATTTGTAGAAGATCGGTCAAGAGGTAGTTGAGATATTGCAAACAAAAATTACAATTTGTATCTTTTTCCATAGCAACAATTTACTGGAGCATGTTTGGTTATACCCTCATATGTTGGTCCAAAGAATGTACCCTTGAATTATGGCCTATGCCTATGCATTTAAATAAAATATGATAAACAGAAATAATGATGCCTAATAAATATAGATACTCACTGAATTACAAGACGTACTTACATTAATTTTCTATTGAATATTGATATTTTTATTTATTTTTTGTTTCAGCAGGAAGCATTCCAGACAGTTTTGGTTCTAGGTAGTTGATATATGTGTGTCAATTTGTTTCAGGCGATATTTAATTCTGATTTATTTAGGTCTACGTAAAGGAAGAATAGTTGTCGTATATCTGGCATGTTAGATTTATTAAATATTTGATGGGATGGATAAGTAGTTTCTTTTCGAATTATGATTTTTTAAAATTTCTTTTATAGTAATTTTATTATTTGATTATTTTATATGTCAGTCAAATACTATATTTTACATGACATTCAACCAATGACTGATACATTCATTTCAAGTGTTTTACATCTAGAACATTATGCAAGTATTTAAATTTATTGGGTACAAATCTGACTTTTTTTAGGAGATACCCGCATCACGTGATGATTGCCTACATTGAATATATTTAAGATTTGTGGTGCTGATGTTTTATTTAAATAAAAATAAAAGTAGTGCTTTTGCTGAAGTTTATTGTCAGCAGTTTAGAGTCGAACCAATCTTTTAACGTTCCATAGTCACGTTTTACTTTTGGTTTAGATCGTTCCAGGAGCTACCTTCAAAAAAATGTTGACATGTTATCAGCGTAGCTAATAATTTTACCTTTACTTTGAATGGAGAACAGCTCCTTAATAAACATTATAAACAACAGTGGACCAAGTACTGCGCCTTGTGGTATGCTATATTTTATTGTCCCGAAATCGCTAATTGAGCCATTTATTCCGACGGGCTGTTTTCGACAAATAGCTGCAGAATATTTTTAAAATTAGACCCCCCACACTAGAATTTTCCAAAGATTTTAATAATGAGTCATAGCTTACAGTTTTGAGAGCTTTTACCAGGTTGATAAACAGGCATACAGATTCCATCCAAGGCCCCGCAAATATTATTTGTTAAAGATAGAACATCATCCTTTATTTCTTTGAAAACCATATTGATATTCTGAGATGAGTTGCTAATGAATTTTTCCAGTTTAATTACTTTTCAAAAATCTTCGCAAACAACATGGTGAGTGATATTGGTCTGTTTAATATTCTTTACCTTAGACCATCGGTACTAGGTGATTTTTTATTTTTAAGACTTCTTATAATGTATTCAATCTTATCTACATTTATTGTTAAAATATGGAGTCAAAAGCAGTGCTATTTTTGAAATTGTGATTTTGTTTTGTTATATTACTTGCTAGTGACTTCCCAATTTCTGCATATGTTTTGTTAAACATTTTTGTCGTATATCAGATTTTCGGATTTATA
This sequence comes from Rutpela maculata, assembly GCA_936432065.2. Taxonomy (NCBI): domain Eukaryota; kingdom Metazoa; phylum Arthropoda; class Insecta; order Coleoptera; family Cerambycidae; genus Rutpela; species Rutpela maculata. The sequence continues at coordinate 270,273,152 of OW386285.2, forward strand.
CTTCATATCAGTGACACTAGATTTTATAATTATTCCAGTGAAATTAGACTATTCTGATCTTACAAAATATATCCTTCATTTTCTTTTAAATCGATTTATTTTGGTGTTTTAAAGAAAATATTAGAAATCGGCAACGAGATCACTACATAAAAAATTATTCAAGGTCAAAATTCACAAGAAACGGTTTTTTGCGAATATCGCGCATTCTATGGCTCGGAGGCCAATTGAGGTTATTACGAAAATGAAAGATAATAAAATTGCGCACAAAAATGATCTCTTTCATTTTTTATGTACAACGAACAGTTTAGGCAAAAAGGTGCTTCGAAGTTTCCGCGCAGGGCATATAATATGCTCCTTTTCATATAGTCCATGCATAGAATACGTGCTTGTTCTATGTATATTATTAGCTGATCGATATCTATTTACCGTCATATACAGTAATATTTGCTAAATCTTCACATTAAAATTTATTGGTTATATATTTACAGTGTATTTCACTTGAAATGGTAACACCAACTTTTTAATTTTTGTTTCAATTTGAATTAAATTTGACTTAAGTATGGAATAACTTAGGATCTACTTATGGCCAGAGCAACATTCGCCTCCTACAAATGCGGTACCAAAATATGCGGAGAAAATCAAGAAATCATATTAGGCATGCATTTTTTTGTCGGAAAATTTTGTTAATGAAACTTGTTCAGAATTGTCCAAAAACCTTAAGTCCAAAATTTAATCAAAATAAAAAAATATATATTATGCCTTGCGCGGAAACTTCGAAGCACATTTTTGTCTAAACCGTTCGTTGTACATAAAAAATGGAAGAGATCGTTTTTGTGCGGAATTTCATTAGCTTTCGTTTTTATAATAACCTTAATTGCCCTCCGAGCCACAGAAAACGCGATATTCACAAAAAAAACCGGTTTTTGTGAACTTTGACCTTGAATAATTTTTTATGCCTTGGTGATCTCGTTGTCGACTTTTAATATTTTCTTTAAAATACCAAAGTAAATCGATTTCAAAAAAAAAAATGAAGGATATATTTGTTAGATCAGAAGCCATATTTTTGTTTAAAATAAATGGAGTAAATAGTTTTATTGGTTTTATTTCATTTACTATGTTCCATATACTTTTAAATCTCTATTTTTATTTATTGCGCTTTTACAGTATGTATAGTATTTTTTTTTGCTTTCTTTATTAGATTGGCCAATTTATTTTTGTGATATATTTTTTAAATCTCATTAGATTTTTTTTTATAATTTTTTGAGATAAGTCACTTTTAGTATTTATTAAATTTAAAATTCCATTTGTCATTCATTTTTTCCTTTTCTGCTTCTCAAGAAATTTTTGTGTTGCAGAATCGGCATATTTTGACGAATAAACTTGCTGCTCGCGGGTTTTAAAAAGAAAAATCCTCCATGCTCTTCAATTCAAGTTAAACTTGTCAAAGTCTTCTGAAACTATAACATTTTTTTTCTGTAAAGTATTTTTTGGAAATTGCTGTTTCAACTATTAATCTGTCAGCATCACCTGAGGATTGCTCACAGAGAAAATTATTTTTGTTAACATTCGGAAAATTTCGTCAGCTTAAAAACATAAATTTTTGAGCTGATTTGCAAATTGCGGAAATTCGTGACTAGCGTTAATCTTGAACGTTACCCTCCGCAAATAGAAGCTGACAGAATGCTGTGTATTTAACAAAACTTAAGTATTTTGAACAACGTCATTCCAATTGTTCATTTTTCAGCGCAATTTTAAATTTTTTATAAGAAAAATCGCAGCTCTCCGACCGCCATCTTGGATTTTCATTTTTTCGATTTCAGATTCGTAGCGATCAGCGACCCCCAAAAACTATCTAGGATATGATTTTCACAAAAAAATCACGCTTATTTTCGGAGATATTGCATTTGTTAACTAAATTGTTAATTTATAATTTATTTAAAAAATGTGAAGGATGTGAGACCTTATATGAGAGTAGGAAATATTCTTTCAGGGTTCCCAAACAAAATGCAAAAACCATGTGTCGATCCGAGGGAAGGTTTTAATTTTAAGTCAGGTACTTTTTCCATCATATTAGACTGGGCTGTTATACATATATCGTTGATATGAATCGAAGTTAAGGTATTTAGTTATTATGTACAATCCTTAATTTTTAGAATATCTACATTTATGTCACCAATTGAGAGATTGCAAATAATTGCTTAAGTTATTAATATAATCAGACTGAACACTTTGACTACATCTTTCATAGTAGTGAAAAAGCAGCTTGAAGGCTTGAAATGCTTGGGGTAATAATCTTCCTGGGCATCAACACGATAGGGAACTATAAATAGCTTGTGGAAGATGAAACACGTCATTATTATAGATACACGTCACATTCTTTGGATTGACGAATATGATGCGACATTCTATTGGGTTTTCAAAGCAATGAGGAAGCCTTACCAAGACGAACTGAACTGCAGAAGCCTCACTACTTCTTGCTGGATTGTGAGAAGGGTGATGCTCCAGATGTAGACTACAAAAGACAGGCGGTCAAAAAGCGTAGACTGAATTATTTGATTTTCTGCTTATAGTTGATTAATGCGAGATCTTTATCCATTTACTACAAATGTGTAATTTTTTATAAAATGTAAATTGTTTCTTAAATTTTTATCCCCCTTCCACTAGCAATCTGATTTACGTAAGAGGCTCAAAAATAGTGAACATTTTCCTTCATCACGAAACACCTCGAGGCTGCGCTTCGGCAGACCAATTTTTTATTTGCATTACTAAATATCTACTATCCCCATAAAATGATTTCATTCATATATTCGATAACGTAAGCCTTCTTATTTACTCTACTTACTCATCTGCTGGTCTATTGTGGTAAAGAACTGCTGTGAACCATCTAGTTTCCTTTCTGGTAATGTTTGATAGTGGACAATGCAAGAATCCTGAATATTTATTCGATTCCATCATCAAAAAATGGATGATGTCATTATCTTGAACCATCTCACATACTTCTACCACCGTTCTATTACAAAATTCTGCGTAGTCTGGCTTTGATGGCTGTAGTTTGTTTTCAAATGTAATCTGCATAGTTCTGGTCGAAATTCGGTTTTTATTTCATAGATGGATTATCAACTTCTGACAAATGTTCGTTGATAGTTTTTTTTTGAAGACAACCTCGGCAGGCGCTAATAGTTGGCATTTACCCAAATTATCTACCAATCCCCCCTCATTCCCTTCATTGAAGTCTTCATCCGCGAGACCGACAACTTCCCATGTAGAAATAAATATAAGACTAGACGTCGAGATTCGGTGAAGTGGGGTCGTTAAAAAATGTCTCCGAAGAATTATTTTATAAATGCACTTTTTTAAACTTACTACTAGTAGACATATTTTCAATTAATTAGTGGCGTAATGGAGGTGATAGAGGGAAACTAATACGATGGAATTTTTTTTTACACAAAATTTTCTTCAGCGCGTCAAAATACTTCAGAAAAGTGAGATCAGAACCTTAGGACAAGACCTTTTTTGTTCTTTTTAGGGGACAAAATGGGCGGTAGAGAAAAACTGACATGATAGAAAAAAAATTTTTGTCCAAAATTGGCTTCAACTTGTCAATATACTTCAGAGAAGTTAGATGAGAACCTTAGGACAAGACCTTTTTTTTTGTAGACCTGTGTTATTTTATTTCTTTTTAGTGACCTCATTAAGAAGTGTATCAGGTTTGGTCTCAACTACATTCCAAATATTATTTTTCTCCATCATTTTATTTGTTTAGACCACAATAGCAGGTTTCTTCCTTTTGTTAACAACGTGCAAAATATAATTGTCCCCCCCATCTTATTTTTTTCATTAAACATTTTTTTTAGGGCATTCAATCTGAAGATTTAAAAATATATCGGGTTTCTTCTTTAGCAACAGTGTCAACTCAATCTCAAATATTATTTCCACTAGACAAATATATTTTTAGATATGAAGCCAATAGACAGAGACATGACAGACATACAAATAGACCGACGGAACTTTTTTTTTTATCTATTTATTTAACGTCGGCCTATTTCCGCTACCAGGGCCTATCACCGACGCCAGGAGACGAGCTTCCAACCTGGAAATTTTGCCGAACCTCTTCTCGTAAGAAGAGTAGGGATCTTTTACTTGCCTAACATTTAATAGACAAGGGACCGCCTGCTTTACATCCCTTCCGAAGGATGGTATATCCACTACGTATTCCTCGTCTTGAAATTACATAGCTTCCGCGTATACACTAATATACAAGCCGCTAGAAGGTGGGACGAGATCGCCGTGTTTCCCAAGATGGATTTCATCCATACAAGTACTAACCGCGCTGCACGTTTCTTCACTGTAGTATAGAGACTGACGGAACTGGAAGACCTTAATATGCTAATCTGAAACATTAAGGCCCGAAAAAGTCTCCAAGAGATGTTTTCACGATTATAATGCTTTGCTGTGGTAAGCAGTAAATTAGACAACATCGTAAACTCAATTATCATACATAATTACTTAAATAACTTTAAAGTAACTATAAGAAATAACGCCCACCAGTCCACAACGCCTCTCCACCCGCTCTATTGGAAATTTAGTTCCCACTGCAACAGCTGTGCAGTAAATTGCAATCTTTTATAACGAGTTTAAAATAGATGACGATCTAAGTACTGAATTAAGAGCCAGGTATTTAGTGCCGTCGATGAGCAACAAGAATGAAAGTTTGAAAAAGTACGTTTAGTTACTACTGTAAAAGCAGTTTTAATTGCATTTTTTTTTTCTAACACAAATTGATTTATTATTGATTGACTATAACAAAAAATAATAATGCACCGGCTGAAAAGGTAAACTTTGTAGCTATCAGTATAAAAATATGTTGCAAAAAGTTTCGAACGATTTCATTCTCGTACCAGGTTCCGAGGTTTTGCTGCTTATAGACCCTCATTGACTCTACTAATTGTATATTTTCTATAGATTATATTAGTGCCTATAATATTTACAATTAGAAAAATTAAATCCTAGAATATTGCAACACTTTAGCCTTTAGGCTTCATATTTGTTTCGGAATTATCCCTAATGGCATTCCTAACTACACTGATGTTATGTTGATTTCCTTTTACCCATGTTTTCCCTATCCCAACTAAATTCCGACATAGCTCCAGTATCATTAAACAGTTTTGATAGCCACCCTAACGATCCGGTGTATCAGATATCTATAAACCGCTTTAGACCACCGGTGTCTGAAACATTTCGATTACATTTACCGCTAGAATAATTGCTGCTTATCTTTCTGGGACAAAAATATAATCAAAAATGCATTATCTGGCTCTATTAGAAAGAATCTATAATATCAGCGTGACATAAAATGATATAAAAACACTCCTTTTAATCAAATAACTAACTGAAAATAATGGGACTTTTCATGTACAATACTATGAATAGTGATGGTATAGTACATTATCTTGGAGGTTCTGTCACGAATGCTTGTTGTGCTTAATTTTGAAAATCATTTGTGCTGACGCACTCATGGACTTCACAAACGTAAAAATAATCTACAATGCTTTCAATACAAATGGTATTCAATATTTACTAGAAAAAATTTAAAAAAAAATTGAACCGCCTTCAAAAAATATCGCTAAAAATTAAATATCACCATCGCGTCGCCCAGTTAATTGAACCTTATTACCTGATACTGATATTGAAGTCCGTTAAAAATACGTATGAATATCTTATTTATTCATTTTCACACCTACCTCGATATTAGGTAAGAAATTTCAGTTAACTGGGCGACGCTGAAATTCTATTTCACGATTTTTAGCGCTCTTTTTTGAATGTGGTTCAATTTTCTTTCAAAAGTTTTCAACTTTTTTAGTGACTTCTTTATTTAGCTTCTACATAATAAACATATCAACTTTAATGTGAGGCTCGTTATCACATAATTCTGAAATCTACATATATCAAATTTCATATAAGTCTGCAATAATGTTGCATTATGATATAGCCCTGTCAATGAACGTTCAATAAGGGACTCTAGAGGGAAATGCCGAGTTCACAATTTTTGACTTGAGAGCTGTGTTTGGACTATTTACCAAAAGTCTCCGAACGTAGGAGGTGGGTGCAGGAGAGCACGAAGAACGTCCCGGTCTTTGGTTTTCGAGATGTGATCTCGAAAACGGTTAGCCCTAATCAAAAAGTGGATATATGCAAAATTAAATTTTCCACAATATTGTTTCTATTAATTTTTTTCGTATCTGTTATGGTTCAGTAATGAATTGTGTATCTTTTGAGTGTATTTTAATTTTATTACAAATTTATTATAATTTGAATAAAAATGTTAATAATCATCGTAGAAAAAAATTTCTTGTACGTTTCACAGCAGACTAAACTCAAATTTCGTATACAAAATTTCTTTGCGTCTGTAAGTGTGTGTGCGCGTGTATATGTATGTGTGCGTGTATACCGTTTCTTGTAAACACGACAACTTCTGTTAGACTTAAAATATTTAATTACAATTTGGAACATATGTAAAACAGCATATTACAATAATCTCCATTGAAATTGGGCCACCATATCTGTAATACATGGTCAAAACCAGAGGCCTACACTCTCATACGTAAAATAGGTTTTGTTTTAATTTCAGAGCAAAATATGGCTAAGGTTTTTGATTAAGCGTACAAAAATAAGAAGATGTATAAGACTTATAAACCGCGATATACCGGGTGTATATTAGGCAAACCAACTTTATTTAAATTAGATGATATATCAATGTTATCCTAAAATATGGAGCATGGTATTTTTAATAAGATTATTATGAAGTGAGAGTTTGTAGGCCTCTGGTTATCACAATGTATTACAGATATGGCCCAATTCAATAGGGATTATTGTAATATGCTGTTTTACATATGTTCCAAATTGTAATTAAATATTTTAAGTCTAACAGAAGTTATCGTGTTTACAAGAAACGGTATACACGCACACTTACATATACACGCACAAACACACTTACAGACACAAATACATTTTTTAGTCGATATTTGAGTTCACTCTGCTGTGAAGCGGATATCTGTACAAGAATTTTTTTTCTACGATGGTTATTAAAATTTTTATTCAATTCAATCAATTTATAATAAATTTATAATAAAGTTAGAATACAGTCAAAAGATATACAATTCATTACTGAACCATAACAGATACGAAAAATTAATAGAAACATTATTATAGAAAATTTAATCAGCTTTAATTTTGCATATAGCCACTTTTTGATTAGGGCTAACCGTTTTCAACATATGAGCGAAAAACAAAAAACCGGGATCTTCTTCGTGCCCCCCTGTACCCCCAACCTGCTATGTTCGGGGACTTTTGGTATGTTTCCCTCCTAAATAGTCCAAACAGGGCCCTCAAGTCAAAAATTGTGATCTCGGCATTTCCCTCTAGAAACCATTCATTGACTGGACTAATAACCGTATTGGATTCACCGTTTTGAACTCTTAATTTTTCAGATCAGATTCGGTATCAGCTACTTCTAAAATACCTACTAGATTGTCTTTGCTATTAGCTACTAACACTTTTAATACAATCCCGACTAAATTTACACGGCGCCTTCGCCAAATATTAAAAAATATTCAATTAGTATATTAAGTAAGAAAGGTAAGGGCCGTTTACCAGTCGACGAAAAGGTTTGGACGCTGAGCAGTAGCTCAGCCGGAGACCGGTACAACCCTTAACGTTCGCAATGCTTATACTGTTTGGTTCTTGTACACACACTAAATGACAATTTTATTTTTTTTCCACCCCTTTTAATAACGGGGTGGGGGTGACAATGAGGGTGGCTAGTGCCAAATTTTTTTGACACCTTAGCTTCTATATATACTAAATATCAATTTTATGGACTCTTACTTGCTTGATTTACCTATTTACTCCTCATTTAACCCAATGTACCCCCAGCCCTTCAACGGAATAAGATCAGAATATAATCTAATTCCAGATCTCGTTCAAATACATACGTGTATCAAAGTCAATATCTTAAACGTAATAGTGCGCACAAAAAAGTTATATACAGACACATTGACATACAGAAAGTTTTTTTTGCTAAAAATTAAAATCTCGACGTTTCATGACATTCTAAGCCTATTTGAACATAAACATTTTCAGATACTATACTTCCACTGGATGTGGAAGTTAAATGGTCGTAGTTCGTCGCCCTTTGACCTTTTCGTTTGTGATTCTTATATACAAATTCTGCCCAGTAAAATAATTATAAAAGGGTATTTGGTACTTTAGATTTTGTTACATATTTAAAAAGGCCCAAAAATTACCAATTTCGGCCAGAAAATGGTCATTTCTAAAATTATTTAGGTATATGGTTTCGGATCCTTGAAATTCAGATTCTTCAAGTCAAAAATCATGATAAAATATGATATTGATGGTCTTCCAAGGAGTTATATAGGAAACAACAGTGTTTAGATTCTGCCTTAATAGGGTTTCACATTTTTTACAGGCTTTTGACAGCTGTCACGTATCAAAAATAAGCTGGATTGCAATTTTCTCAGTTCTTCATTAAAGTGCTCAGTATTACGAAAATTTTGAGCTCAAATAAATTGATTTTGGTTGAATTATCAAGGAGGAGTCGAATTTTGACCTAAAAAACAAAAAACATATTCCTTATATTGTCATGGAATGAATATATTCTATCATATCAATTATCATGAAAGTATTAATTACAACTCAAATAAAAACATGATATATTTTTGTGTCAAGTTATTGAAGTTTCATATAGTATATAATTCTAAGATGCAATTAATTCTTAAACATATCTCTGAGAAGAAAGTAATTAGTCTTACCCATTCGCAGAAATCTATTGTGTGACAATTTCAGTATAAGTTCATTTGTGGCGATTCCAGAAGTTTTGACTCAGTCTACAGTTTATTTTGGAAGAATAAAAAAATACGACACTAGCCACCAGTTAGTTGATGTATGGCATGATTTATGGTGCAAAACTAAAAGGAATTCATTTGAGAGAGACATGCTTTGCAGACGCTAAATACACCAAATAAAATAAATATCTAGCTATCGTCTTCAGCCGGTTTCATCCTCTTTCTACGTGCTATTTATAAGTGCCTTATTTTACTTTTTTAAACTTTTTAAGAGTTATTTCGTCCGTAAAATATTACATTTTTAGTGCAGTCGAATTGTGCTTTGACATGGCGAAAATAGATAACTACGATTTTATTATTTTAAGTTGATCGGTTGGATATCCAAAACAAGTCCTTATAGCGTACCAAGTCATGTCATAACGGATAAGGGAGGTGGGGGGGTGGTAAAGTTTTTCGCATTTAAATAAAAGACTAATAATCTGAAACGAAAAGTTCAAATGAAAAAGTTATTTGTATTTAAAAAACCTATACAATAAGCCCGCGAATGTTAAGATTATTTATTAGATCAGGAAATTTTGAAAGGGCGTAGCAGAATAAGCATGGTAAAATGGCCTCAGAAGCGTTTGGGCCTAATTCGGTGTCAGCAGATCGACAATAGGAAAAGAAATGTTTTCCGCGAGTTTTAGCACTCGCCACGGGTAACCCCTGTACCCTAATAAATATGACATTTCGTTTTCATGTTTTATCTCTGCAATTTGTGCATTATTATGAAAAAAATAGATGACGTACATGTAATTTAAATGCATCTTAGGAAAAAAAATCAGCTGATTTTGCTGCCTCCTTCGAATAAAAAAAAAATATTTTAAAACTAGAATATTTATTTTTTCATGAAAATAATGATTCGCATACACAAAACTTTTACCAAAAATACATTGTTATGAATAGCTTATTGTGGATTTTTTTCAAATTTCTTTTGAAGAGGTGCGCAATAATTAAAAAAAATAAAAACTGTTACGACCGAGGTTACGACGCATTGTTTAGTGGTGCTTAACCACTGAAACATTAATTACACAGGCCGACAAAAAAAGTTGTTGTTTTAGAGACGTGACTCTACCTATCTTTAGTAAAATTTTCCGCTGAATCCAAAAATGATAAAAAAAAATTTCTGACGTATGAATTCCCCCTCTTAAACCTTCAATTCCCCCCCCCCCCGAAAAAATTTGTTGTTTTAAAGACGTGACCCTACCTATCTTTCGTAAAATTTTCCGCTGAATCCGAAAATTGTAAAAAAAAAATCTGACGTATGGATTCCCCTCATATACCCTCAATTCCCCCCAAAAATCCAAACTGGCCATCCTAAGTAAAATTTTTCGCTGAATTCGAAAATGATAAAAAAAAATTCTGACGTATGGATTCCCCCCTATACACCCTCAATTCCCCCTCCAAAAATTGTTGTTTTGGAGAATGTGACCCTACCTACCTTTAGTAAAGATAGGTGGGTTGAATGGCCAGTTTGGATTTTTTGAATTTGGGGAGAATTGAATGTGTATGGGGGGAAATCCATACGTCATTTTTTTTATCATTTTCGGATTCAACGGACAATTTTATTAAAGATAGGTAGGGCACAACAATTTTTTTTGGGGGGGCTGGGAATTGAGGGTGTATGGGAAGGAAATCCATACGACAGAAAAAAAATTTTTCTCATTTTCGGATTCACTTACGTATATACACTATAAAGGTTTGTTTTGGATGTCCAACCCATCGACTTCAAACAATAAAATCGTAGTTTTTTCACCACATTTTGATACTTTTCGTGACAATTCGACTGAACTACTTACTGAAAATGTAAAAATTACATGGAATATACGAGCACATTCATGGTCTGAAAATGTAATAAATGTAATAAAAATTATTGAATAGAACTAAAGTTGTTGAAAATTTTAATTCTGTGAAAAAACATAAAACAGAAATATTAACTTAAATCTTTAATATTCACAGTCTACTTGAAATCAAAACTATATTGTCAAAAATTGTGCATTTGTACTCTAGACAATAACTTTTTTACTATCTCTAATATTCTGTGCTGAATATACTTTTGGTTCAAAATTGAATTTTCTATAAAAAATTTGTCAATTCATATACAGAAATTTTTTGTTGTTTAAAAGATATAGAATTTATTTGTTGGACTTCCTGTTCGAATGTATGTCAGTCTGCAAGGGTTCTTTGACTAAAATTTTATTCTGACATTGTACACAGAATGTATTTGAATGTATATCAGTATAGTTTTTCACAGCATTTTGCAATCTGTCGCAGTTGCCTGACAGATATACGACTTTTCCCATCCAGTCTTGGTAGCATCGGCCCAATTTTATAGAGAATGACCTTTTCGCTGTTTCTTTCACAAACTATCAGATAGTCTGTATTGTCCTCTCTCCACTTGATGAAGAAATTAGAGGATTTGGGAGAATATGATGCTGGAATGTCCTTTGGGCGATGTATTGGTAAAATGATTTAAAAATTACACTTTTTGACGAATTCTTGAGTGGGTCTCCTGCGCCTTTCTGCTAAACCGATCATACTGAACATGACATAAAACGACATAAAATTATGTTAAAATCACTATTATTCTTTAACGCTCGCGATTAAGTTTACTTTTTTAATCCGCATGCCTAGTATAGTTGAAGTATTCGTATTAGTGAGAAGTGTGGTGAGAGGCAAGGGGAATAAAAAAGGCGGCAACTCATCTCCCGTCTTTACTCCACTTTTACATTAAGTGAGAGAGAAGATAGCGACCATTTAATGTCAGCTATCTGACGTGGGTTTGTGGGCGTAAACTTGTGAGTGTTTTGTTTAACCCAGAACCGCAGATACGATATCCCAGTCTAGCTGATACTGTCGGGGTGGAGATATAATTCTATAATTACTTTATATTTCTTTATGTGGTAATGTGTTTTTTTATAATCGCCTTATTTATTTTAATGTCCTGGTGGAGTCCCAGCCAGGACGGACACACACATAGTCAACATCACAACACCCATTCCTTGCGACATTGCCATCTGCCGCAGCTGAGACTCGAACGAAGGAGAGGGGAGCGACTAGACCGTGTTGTCTCTCACACAACCGCAGTCTAGCCCACTGCTACCGTCTCGGTAACACGTGAAAAACGCCACTACACATCCATACCCTAGCCAGGATTCGAACCCGGGACCCCGTGGTTGCAAGCCTAACAAATTACCAAATTACAATTCTCTTTATTTTGTTTAACTATCTTTCACATGTCATAATGTAAGTCATTTATTTCAGTTTACAATAATAGGATATAACATTGCGTCACAACATCGCGACTGGTCGCGCAGAGTGACACAACGGCCAGGTGTTTCGGCGTAATGACTTTCAAGATCATGTGTCTGTATTTATTTTTGCCGGTTTCTAAATAGCATAACCGTATTTAGTATGGTTTATATAGCGATTTCAGATTTAAAAGTTTAGTAGTTTAATAATGTGTGAGCTGGAAGTAATATTTGGGATATGCAGGGAAAATAAATTGAACAAAAACCCTGCTGCAGATGTCATATATATAAAATTACTTGTTTGTTCTGAGAGAAAATTTTTTGATGGTGTATAGAGTTCGACGGAGGGGCAAGCCTAACACCTTAAGCACTGCGCCACCGAGCCGGTTGAAAATAATGTTAGTAAGTGTTGTTACCAATTCATAGCAGTGCTTTGGGGATATTGTAAGTGTAATATTATAAATATTATTAATATTATAAATTATTATTATTATTTTATATCTATTTACAATATAGTATACGCGACGCGATATCTTAGTCAGTTAAGGCGTATTGAGTGGCAAATATGCTGACCGACTGTCTATCGCGTTCTGGGTTCGAGCCCCAGCCCCGGTGCTGACAATGTTGTAGAACTCTCCAAAATCGTCCTAAGTTGAAGACATAATCAAAATTCGACTTAGGCAAAAATTTCATTTAAAGACATTTTCGGGAGTCTGCAGAGGCGCAGATCAGTCCACAAGGACCGTTTTGGGTTCTATAAGGCGTTGGAAATGACCAGGCGAAAATTCGAAGAAACACCGAATTTTCACTTAGGAAAAATGTTTTTGGTTCAGAATATCAGAGTAGAAGTATATAATGACAAAGATTTATGAATAATATACTTTTTCAAAGGTACCATAAATTGGACTTTGAAAAATAATATTTTTGGAAGGGCGTCAAAATTTGGCCCAAGAATCGATTTATCGAAAGTACGCCAAAGTTTCACTTGCAGACTAATTTTTCAAAACTGCGTTGAAATTTGGCTTGAAGATCGATTTTTCAAAAGTACGCCAAAATTTCACCCGCAGATTAACTTTTCAAAAGTACCTTGAAATTTGGCTTGAAAATCAATTTTTCAAAAGTACGCCAAAATTTCACCCGCAGATTAACTTTTCAAAAGTACCTTGAAATTTGGCTTGAAAATCGATTTTTCAAAAGTACGCCAAAATTTCACCCGCAGATTAGTTTTTCAAAAGTACCTTGAAATTTGGCTCGAAAATCGATTTTTCAAAAGTACGCTAAAATTGGTCTTAAACTGGATTTTTCAAAAGTACCACGAAGTCAGTTTAAAAAGTACCACGAAAATATACTTTAAATTATTTTTTATTTTTTATTCCTCAACCAAAGACATTGACCTTTGAGGTACGATCATTGAAAGCCCAATTCTAAAGTATGAGCATAAAATTTTAACGATGCACTGCATCCAAAAGGCAAAATAGAAGATTTTGTCAAAGCCGGCGTAGTGCCGATAAGCAAAAATTGATAAAAATCAATGCACATGTACAAGGCCGGTTTCTCGCATGGAAAGAGTTTGGATTGACCCAGCGGCTCGCAATTTGGTCGAGCGCGTTGAGTAGTCCAGACAAAGCGATGGTAGAAAAGCCAATAACGGGGCTTTTCAAATGACAAAGTTATAGAGGAAAACGCCTTGTGCATAAAAATCCAAAAATTCAATTTTGCCTAATAGTCGCTCGAAGGTGAGACGCTGCCAAATCGATATTATTAATCGACTGTGATAAGGGTTAGTAAGTCGTGGACTGATCGAACGCCACTCAACTTATGCAGTAATAAGTCCTCTGAATGTGTTTGAGTACGTGAATCTCCACGATACAAGAACTTTAAAGCTAGGTAGTCTCTAGCGAAACTAAATTCATTTAGTAAAACTTTTTTAAGTTAATTTCAGTCAGCCTTAATTATTCATTTACCCAGAGTCTGAAATGATTCTAAAAGCTCGCATTTTGATTCTGAGAAGGTACGTATGAATCTTTTCTACCTAATCGATCGTTAGCGCGAGCGCTCTCGCTTGTATGGTCTGAAAGTCACTACCTTGATTGGGGAAGGCACGATTCTTTCTTGAGAATTTTGTATAACCAATTCTGTTAAATAAACGGATTCTTTGAACTAATATTTCTTAATTGATCTTGAGGCCTGTTGACGGTCTATAATCCCTGGAACTTTCGTATAGAAAACCGGATGTGTCGAGTTAATTCGCATTAACGTTCGACCTTCTGGTTGTTTTACGGAGGTTCGATAGGGATTTTTTTATGCGTTTTTTGAGAAATATATTCCGTTATTAATGGACCAAAACGCGATTTTCGCGTACCAAAACTAATCCCTCCGCAGAGAAATTCTTCGGTTGGGATTTTTTTATGCAAAAATTCAGGAAATTAAGAGGTGCCTAAACCCCTAACGAGGGAATTCGGGTCCAGAGAGAGCGTAGTTTCCGATCTGTGGTAGTGCAGCCTTGGTCCCGCTTTTCGGCTACCGAAGTCATCTTATCTCGAACCCGCCTGGGAGGTAGAAGAACGGGGTAATACGCGACTGGCGCCCCCTGAGAAATAAATTGGTGTCGCGTCATTTTGACGCCCGGTAGTGCGTTCTTCTACATGGCGCCCAACGTGGGGCGTTGTTAGTCAGCAGGGCTTTCTGGAAAGGATATGGATGAATCAACGCCTTTCCAGTTTTACGACGAGCCGACATCTGTGATGGACAACGTCTCTAGAGGGTTAGAGAGGCCGTGCGCGGAGGATGTACTGGGTAGTTCGGGGGTTGGCCCGAGTACCACTGAAGGAGTCATACAGCCCTCCTCAGAACAAGTGTTCGCCCAAATGGCAGCAGGTCTTGCCAAAGCTCTAAGCGAAGCCACGCACGAGCATAAGTATCGGTCGAAGCATCCAAATGCGGAATTTCATGGCTTCGAACACGAAGACCCTGAAACCTTCATTTATCAAATGGAGGAATTTTTCGTCCGAGTACGAATTACGCAGGATAACGACCGACTATATAAAATATCAGAACAGCTCAAAGATGATGCTAAGAAATGGTTCGAACAATATCGAACCCTAATTACCACGTATCCTCTATTCCTCGAGCGGTTCAGAAGCCGTTATGATTCAGGTGAAGTACTCACCGAAGCAGTAGCTAATTTATATGGCAAGAAACAAGATGCCGAGGAAAATACGTCAGTATTTATTTCAAGGAAGGTATGCCTCTTCAAGAGGATCGATCCGTTTAAGCCGGAGGCGATGAAGGCGGCTACCATCTTCAATCAGTTGAGACCTGATATGAAAATGCTCCTAAAGAGTGCCGTCATACTAGATACAAATACACTAGTGACGATGACCGAACAAATGGCCAAAATCATGGATGAGAATAAAGAATTCGAGATTCTGCAAAATGCAAAGAAAAGCAAAGACCGAGAAGCGTCCACCTCTACCGCTTCAGCTCAAGGGAATCAGCAATCGAGCAGTAACTGGAGAACGGAACCCTCCGCATTAGCGAAGCCGTCCTCCAGTTCCTTTGGTGCATCTAGGACACCATTCAATGGATCTCAAAGAAGAGATAATCCGCCAGCACCAAGGGTGCATTTTGCAAATAATATTTCCTCGCTGCCTAGAGGGGATATACCGAGAAGGGGTACTGGAGACGTAAGGAACTCCCGAGTCCCGTATCGCCCTTGCAGATATTGCCCAACGGAGCAGTGGCATTTTCATGCGGAATGCCCAAACAATCCCTATCGTAATATGAATACGGGAAACCAAGCGGGGGTCAGAGGCGATGGCCCAGGCCGAACTGTACCAGCCCCGCCTACCAGGCCCCAGCAGGCTCGAAGCGACCCTCGGGGAAGCTCCGAAGCAAGAAGTTTAAATTAAAAAACTTCGATGACCTTCCTGACCTTAATTACCTGTTTAAGGATCAAGAAGTCAACCTATCTCCCCACCGATTCACTCCATTAGAATCTATCAATCAAACCAACGACGCTTTCCCTCTGCCTCGCATTAAGATTATAATTAATAATCGAGCGGTTAACGCTTTATTGGATACAGGTTCGACAAGGAATATTATCCAACCGAAATTTTTGAACGACATTGATCAACTTACAGCTCCCCAAACTTTTGTTATGGCTTGTGGCGATGGTTTAGTAGAATCCCTCGGGACTACGACCATAAACGTTAATGTACTAGATGTACCCTTTCAGACCACGTTTCAGGTCATTCAAAATTTAAACGAAGAGCTCATTCTGGGAGCCCCCTTTTTATATGCTCACAATGTCGTATTCGATTATCAACGTAAATGTGTCTACGTCGGCACCGAAGAGCGAATAACCGTCTTCTGGAATCAAGCGGCACATCAGGCAAGGAAGCAATGCCGGCTTCCCGAAGAACTGATCATCGAAAACGATAATTTAAAACCTCTATTCGAGGAATTTGCTGAATTGTTCACCGCGGTGCCTACCCAAGCTACCACGGTGACAACAAAACATAAAATAAAAATTAAAGATGACCGCCCGTTCAATATCAAACCCTACCCCATGTCTCCTTCTAAGAAAAAAGTTATGTACGATCAAATTGAAGAGATGCTGAAAGCCGGGGTCATAGAACCGAGTACCGCTCAGTACAGTTCGCCTCCCATTATAATTGAAAGGCCCGGCAAGAAGCCTCGCTTCTGCATTGATTATCGTCACTTAAATGAAGTAACGGAAGACGAAGCATCCGTCTTACCAAAGATATACGAGAGTATAAAGGATCTAGGAAACGCCAACATATTTACGGTGTTGGACCTCAAGAGCGGATATTGGCAAATCCCTCTTGAGGAGTCGTCAAAAAACTATTCTACGTTTACAACATTAGATGGAGCATCTTACCGATTTAACGTGATGCCTTTCGGATTGAAGACCGCTCCATGTACATTCCAAAAATTTATGGCAAGAGACGTATTGACCGGCTACTTGCATCATTTCTGCAAAGTATATCTCGATGATATTATCATCTACAGCGAAAATATAGAACAGCATGTAAACCATCTGAGAGCCGTCTTTGAACGCCTGCGTTTGCATAATTTAAAGGTGTCACCGGAAAAATGTGTGGTAGCCACGTCAAGCATAACCTATCTCGGGCATCAAATAAATGCCAACACCACTCAACCATTAGAAAAACACATATTACAGATACAAAATTATCCGGCCCCTACGACAAGGCGCCAGCTTCAGAGTTTCCTTGGTCTATGTAATTGGGTACGTGAATATATCCCTAATGTTGCAATAATTACAAAGCCCTTGACCCGACTACTCTCGAAAGACTGGCGCTTCAAGTGGAATCCGGAAGCCCAAGAAGCTTTTATTTTACTAAAAGAAGTATTGAATAAACCTCTAGGACTGCACCGGCCAGATTTCAATAAAATGTTCATACTGCAGACGGACGCATCCTTAATAGGATTATCTGCAGTATTATATCAATTGGGGGATAATGACCAGAAGCACATCGTCTCTTATGCTAGTAATACGTTATCTCCGACGGAGAGAAAATACCATATTAATGAATTGGAATGTTTGAGCGTCGTTAATTATATAAGAAAATACAAAATATATTTGGCAGACCGTCCATTTATAGTCAAAACCGACAATCGAGCTTTACTATGGTTAAATAAGCATAAGGACGAGAAAACGAAATTTACTCGTTGGTCATTATTACTTCAGGAATACAGCTTCACCATAGAACATTGTCCCGGCAAGGAAAATATATTGGCTGACTATCTTAGCAGGAATCCTCAAGGCCCAAACGTCGAAGCAGACGACGAAGAGGAGAGAATGTACCCACCAAAATTCTCGTACAAGGAACGAATATCAGTGATTACCACATTGGAATTAAACGATCAGGTCAGAGAAGCGCAAACGCACTCCAGAGATATCCAAGACCAAATTGAACGATGGAATACTCTAGTGCGACAAGCAGATAAAACCGAGGCAGAGGTGAAATTCGTCAATACAAGACAAGTGATAGGCGGCACACTTTGGACAAGAGGCGAAAATGTTAAAGAAAAATTATACGTACCAAAACGTATGGTCATGAGAGTAATATCTCATTTTCACGACCGACCGGAAGTAGGTCACCCCGGCCGCGATGAAACTGTTAGAATCATCTCGGGCCGCTATTATTTTAATAATTTGTCGAGACTAGTTAACAAATATTTAAATGAGTGCATTATTTGTAATTCCGTAAAAAGCAGACAGTCACAACCGAAGGCTCCTCTCAGAAGCCATGCTCCATCGCATCCGTTCGAAGTTCTAAGCGTCGATGTAATCGGACCGCTTCAGCGAACCAAAGATGCAGATAACCGATATATATTAATGGTAGAGGATGTATTTAGTAAGTGGGTCGAAGCCAAGGCGTTCACCCAAGTCAGTGGAAAAACAATAGCACAATTTATCGAAGAGGAACTAGTGGCGAGATATGGCGTTCCGAGGGTCATCATTTCCGACCAGGGAGGCCACTTCAATTCCGGCTTTTACGATACGTTCTGTACACGTAACAATATTGAAAGATTCTTCACAGCAGCTTACCACCAACAGGCCAATCCAATAGAAAGGAGGGTGCAAGAAGCCAAGAAGATCTTAAAAACCTTATTATATGGTTCACCCAACGACGAGTGGGATCGACATGTTAGTCAGATGGCATATATCTTGAGAACAAGAAAAAACGCCGCTACGGGGCATACGCCCAGTTTCGTAGTGCTCGGCTATGAATTACCGCAGATTGGTGATTGGAATATGTTCGCTTATAGACAAGAACGTCGTAATCAAGCGGACGTTCCCCGCCTTGAAAGAGTCAAAGAGATTCGTAAAAATCAAACAAATTACCAATGGCGTTACGCGCCCAAAGTGGCGGTAACGCCGGTCGTATATAAAGTGGGAGATATGGTAATGACTAAAAGGATCAGGAAGGATCATACCTTCACACCGTCGTGGAGTGGGCCACACAAGGTTTTAAAGAGATTGTCTAATGAAGTTTACCTCATTCACAAGGGGGTAACTTCGACGAGGTTACATGTCGATGCCATCAGGCCGGCACCTAAGGGAGACCCCGATGTTGAATTGGAATTGTCTGAAGAATCAGAAGATAGTCCGGATGAAACTCATCTTAGTGACGACGCTTCCTCATCAGACAATGAGATCGCGCCCAGGTCAGAGCGACGTAGCGATACCACACTAGTTCAAATCAATGTTCCCGCAAGTGCTCAAGATGAGCCGGATGTAATAAGTCGAGATCCCGAAGATGCTCGAGATGAGCCAGATATAGAAGAGTCACCTCTAGATATTTCTGAGGTCGACCACGGCTAATAGCCGTTTTCGCTTTTTTTTATATTTTTTCTCAAAATTCTAAGTAGCGATTTTGACCTATATGCGGTCGAATCGAAAATTTAAAGTCTACTCCATGAGCAGACATGGAAAGACGGCGAACCCGACGCAAGAGCGCGATCCGGTAAGCCTAGCTTCTCAAGAGCGAGAGCCGCCAAGTTCGAGTAATGGACGTAGGCATAAGTACGAATCAGTACGAGTTTCGGAAGCTGTTTTTCTTATGCAAGAAGACAACTTCTATTTTAATCATTTTAAGTCAACAAAATTAACGTATACCCCAAATGGAAACTACGAGTTTCAGAAGCCGTTCTTCGCTCAAGAAGACGCTTCGATTTTTTTTTTTTTATACTTTTTTCACAAGTCGTGATGACCGCACGAGTATCGTAAGCCGATTTAATCTACCTTACGAAGTAGAAACTACGAGACGAGTTTCAGAAGCCGTTCTTCGCTCAAGAAGACGCTTCGATTTTTTTTTATACTTTTTTCACAAGTCGTGATGACCGCACGAGTATCGTAAGCCGATTTAATCTACCTTACGAAGTAGAAACTACGAGACGAGTTTCAGAAGCCGTTCTTCGCTCAAGAAGACGCTTCGATTTTTTTTTATACTTTTTTCACAAGTAGTGATGACCGCACGAGTATCGTAAGCCGATTCAATCTACCTTACGAAGAACCAATTTCTAACCATTATAAGTTAACAAAATTCATGTTAGAAAAATATTTCATTAAAAACAACACATTGTGTTTGTTAGTCGACGCGTCCCAGTCGACGACTTGCTAAAAAGTCAATCTAGTTGCAGAACTGCATTTTCCATGTGCAAAAAATGGAAAGATGACCCAGCCTGTCGCAAGGGCGCGGCATGGTGAAGTCTGGAACTCAAAGGCGAGGACCGTCCAAGCTGCGGCATGGAGATATAGACAGCCTCTTCTAGAAAGGACCGAAGTTAAGCAAGAGCGAGACCAGGGCAAAAAAGCGAGTGCAACGAGTTAGTGAGAGTGGACGCTAATCAAAATTGTGCTACGCTTCGCTTCGCTTCGCACCTCGACGCGGGTGTAATTAAGTTGATAAAAATGTTGTATCAACTTGTCGTATTGTTTAAAAAATGTATTTATTTTAAGTTAGATAGGCGAATCAGCCGTCTGGCCCAATTAAGGCCGTTATTTTTAAAACATCTGTACCATAGGTCAGACCGTCAAATGAAGGCATACAGACATACAAGTGAATATGGAAATTAAAGGCAATCGATGAGTAGAAAAGATTCAACCAAAGGAGGGGAGTGTTGTAGAACTCTCCAAAATCGTCCTAAGTTGAAGACATAATCAAAATTCGACTTAGGCAAAAATTTCATTTAAAGACATTTTCGGGAGTCTGCAGAGGCGCAGATCAGTCCACAAGGACCGTTTTGGGTTCTATAAGGCGTTGGAAATGACCAGGCGAAAATTCGAAGAAACACCGAATTTTCACTTAGGAAAAATGTTTTTGGTTCAGAATATCAGAGTAGAAGTATATAATGACAAAGATTTATGAATAATATACTTTTTCAAAGGTACCATAAATTGGACTTTGAAAAATAATATTTTTGGAAGGGCGTCAAAATTTGGCCCAAGAATCGATTTATCGAAAGTACGCCAAAGTTTCACTTGCAGACTAATTTTTCAAAACTGCGTTGAAATTTGGCTTGAAGATCGATTTTTCAAAAGTACGCCAAAATTTCACCCGCAGATTAACTTTTCAAAAGTACCTTGAAATTTGGCTTGAAAATCAATTTTTCAAAAGTACGCCAAAATTTCACCCGCAGATTAACTTTTCAAAAGTACCTTGAAATTTGGCTTGAAAATCGATTTTTCAAAAGTACGCCAAAATTTCACCCGCAGATTAGTTTTTCAAAAGTACCTTGAAATTTGGCTCGAAAATCGATTTTTCAAAAGTACGCTAAAATTGGTCTTAAACTGGATTTTTCAAAAGTACCACGAAGTCAGTTTAAAAAGTACCACGAAAATATACTTTAAATTATTTTTTATTTTTTATTCCTCAACCAAAGACATTGACCTTTGAGGTACGATCATTGAAAGCCCAATTCTAAAGTATGAGCATAAAATTTTAACGATGCACTGCATCCAAAAGGCAAAATAGAAGATTTTGTCAAAGCCGGCGTAGTGCCGATAAGCAAAAATTGATAAAAATCAATGCACATGTACAAGGCCGGTTTCTCGCATGGAAAGAGTTTGGATTGACCCAGCGGCTCGCAATTTGGTCGAGCGCGTTGAGTAGTCCAGACAAAGCGATGGTAGAAAAGCCAATAACGGGGCTTTTCAAATGACAAAGTTATAGAGGAAAACGCCTTGTGCATAAAAATCCAAAAATTCAATTTTGCCTAATAGTCGCTCGAAGGTGAGACGCTGCCAAATCGATATTATTAATCGACTGTGATAAGGGTTAGTAAGTCGTGGACTGATCGAACGCCACTCAACTTATGCAGTAATAAGTCCTCTGAATGTGTTTGAGTACGTGAATCTCCACGATACAAGAACTTTAAAGCTAGGTAGTCTCTAGCGAAACTAAATTCATTTAGTAAAACTTTTTTAAGTTAATTTCAGTCAGCCTTAATTATTCATTTACCCAGAGTCTGAAATGATTCTAAAAGCTCGCATTTTGATTCTGAGAAGGTACGTATGAATCTTTTCTACCTAATCGATCGTTAGCGCGAGCGCTCTCGCTTGTATGGTCTGAAAGTCACTACCTTGATTGGGGAAGGCACGATTCTTTCTTGAGAATTTTGTATAACCAATTCTGTTAAATAAACGGATTCTTTGAACTAATATTTCTTAATTGATCTTGAGGCCTGTTGACGGTCTATAATCCCTGGAACTTTCGTATAGAAAACCGGATGTGTCGAGTTAATTCGCATTAACGTTCGACCTTCTGGTTGTTTTACGGAGGTTCGATAGGGATTTTTTTATGCGTTTTTTGAGAAATATATTCCGTTATTAATGGACCAAAACGCGATTTTCGCGTACCAAAACTAATCCCTCCGCAGAGAAATTCTTCGGTTGGGATTTTTTTATGCAAAAATTCAGGAAATTAAGAGGTGCCTAAACCCCTAACGAGGGAATTCGGGTCCAGAGAGAGCGTAGTTTCCGATCTGTGGTAGTGCAGCCTTGGTCCCGCTTTTCGGCTACCGAAGTCATCTTATCTCGAACCCGCCTGGGAGGTAGAAGAACGGGGTAATACGCGACTGGCGCCCCCTGAGAAATAAATTGGTGTCGCGTCATTTTGACGCCCGGTAGTGCGTTCTTCTACAACAACACCGGTGGGTTGGATGTATGTCTGCTTTTTCCGCATGTGTAACCCCCTTCCGGACAGCCTAGGCTTTGGATTTGGGGGTTGTCTACTATATGTGGTGTGTTTATGTTTATGTTTTATGTTTAGCTAAATCCGGCTCTGCGTTCTGCCTCTCAAAGTCGCTCACAAATGCGATTGCGTCAACTATACAAAAATAACAAAGCAACATTTTGGGAACAAAATAATTCAAACGTTTTATAAATACAAATACATTATCAATATATTTTTAATAAGGATAATACTTGAAATTTTTACAATTTGATTTCTGATTTGTAAAAAATATTTTATAGATCAGAATCAAAGTTTTAACAATCACTATTAAGTTTTTTGTCATTAGTGCTTAGTTGATTTTCCTAATGTTCTTTATCTCTATTTATAATATTTTATAACAGAATTTTTTTTATGAAACAGATATGTTCTTACTTAGATTATCAAAGATAAAAAGCATTAGCTACAACAAAAGAGTAAAATAAATGTATAAGAATTACATATAACTGTCAGCTTATTAAAGAAATGAAAGCCAACGGAAGCCAGATACATAAGCCTAAAAGGAAACAAAAACACTTATAAAAAGTACTTAAAATCTCACCAGTGCCTGTAGCAACGATGTACGTATCTCATATAAATGAAGCAAAAAGCTACGAAATAATGGCAAAGATATATCAGACAGTGGAACATTTTGGCTTGTTATCTCTTTCAGTGGATGAATTAAATAATATTTTTAAAATGAAGGAAGGTTAGGTGTATACAAAATTAAGTATAATGCTCGTCATAAAATGGTTTTCTCAAGAACATTTAATTAGGTAGAATTTATTTATAACACATATATTATATGATATATGGTGATTAATCTACTTCATAAAATCCTATTGTTGGTACATTTTGGACATTTCTTTGCAGAGAATATCATTTTCAGCTTTTTGAAGGCAACTAGATGGTTTGAGTCTTGATTTTCTTGCACACCAAAAATAAATACTAACTAATGCAGAGGAATAAAATGACTAGCACTACTGGTTTTACTGAAAATGTCCTTTCTGTATCTCACATTGAATATACTCTATATGTTTACGTTTTGTTTACTTACAAGAACTTGTTCTGTATATAAAAGGGCTACCTTGTAACAATAGATAAATGTCACAAGGACATTTTGTTTATAAGCAAAAGTCAGCTGATTGAATGTGATTTCATTATTCTAATTAATGACTTTGAAAGAAACATTACTTGACCATTGGTTAAATGCAAAACTTTTTCCTCGAAGTGCAGAATATGCAGAATGAATCCTTGGATCAAATAAATCGGTAAAAGTATTTACGCAAAAACTTTCCTCTCTGTGTTTGGTACCTTTTATACGTACATTAATTATTTCTTCTTTGGGTGACCGCTCTGTATATATTTTTTTAATAATGGTGTATCAGGTTTTGTTCCTTGGCAATTCCAAATATTACTTTCCTCCTCTGTTGTCTATTTTCTTAAAATGACCCTCCTGTGTACTTTCACTAATAATATAACAAACTTCCTTAGGAATTGTGTTGACTATATGCGAAATATTCTATTACATTTTTTCAGAGATGGGTCGAGGAAACTTTCCAAATTTGAGAATATAATTGTATGCACTTGTTTTATATCACAATGAAGCTTGCATCATCACGAATCAGATTTCACCATAAAATAGCCTATCAATGTACTCAATGGAAAGATAGAAGGAAAACTTCCAGGAAACTTTCCGTTTGGAAAACTACGAAAGTTTCCAGTTTTCCGTTACTTTCCATTGGGTATATTGATAGCCTATTTTATGGTGAAATCTGATACGTGATGATGCAAGATTCATTTTTATACCAAATAAGTATATATAGTATATACAATTATATTATTTACATGACTTTTACAGACTTTTATCAAATATGGAAAGTTTCCTCGACCCATCTCTGCACTTTTTCCCTTTTCCTACCGATCCGGTAGCTCAATCGGTTAAAACGTATTGTGTGGTGAATATACTGGCCGACTGTCTGGTGCACTCTGGGTTCGAGCCCCATACCATACCCACCGGTACTGACAATACCGGTGGGTATAGATGTATATCTGTGTTTTTCCAAATGTGTAATCCCCCTGCGGACAGCCTTGGCTTTGGATTTGAGGTTTGTTTGCTATTTGCGTTGTGTCTATGTTTATACATTTTCTTTACAGTGTCCCTATGTATTTTTCACTAAAAGCATATTGGGGTTCTTCCTTAGCAATAGTGCCAACTATTTGTTAAATATAATTCTTTTACGTCAAATAGTTTTTTTAACATAGCGCCAATAGACTGGCAGACAGCAACAAACTGACAGCAAAATAACCAGGGAGACTTACGAAGCTGGAAGATCTTAATTTACGTAATCTGCGTAGTCTGAAAAGTGAAAATTTGAAGAAATCTCGGAGACAGAGTTTTCACCATTGTAATACTTCCCTTCAGTTATCGAGTGATATATGAAATTATACACAGTAGCCCATTCAAAAAAGAGAAGTTAAGGTTAGGCTGAACACATAATGTTAACATTATTCTGTTTGTGTGCATTCACTCAAACTGTCTTTTTTTAAAACTTCAGATGTCTTTAAAAGTAAATAAAATAAATAAATAATACACGAGCACTAACAATTCGTAGTGTTTCTAGAAATATTATTTTCAATCAGTGCAGGTGACATCCAACGGCAATTATTTAATTTGAAAACTTCTTAACAACAAAATAGACATTGTGTATCTATATTAATTGAACTGTTGATAAAACATCAACTTACTATTTGTAGAAGAAAATCAGAAATAATTTTTAATACAAATATGGAACAATTACGTTGAGTTATACAGGGTGCAATTAATTTCATGTCATTAAAAAACACTGGTGGTGGGGAACGACTAGACAATCAAAAAAACCTTATACAACATGGTTTAAAGACCATAGTTTTGGATAAAACTTTTTAAAATTTTTTAAAATATTGTTTGAGAACTGCTGGAATATCGGGATAGGCTTTACCTAGTCGCGTCTTTGGCGATGCGGTAAAAATCAAAGATGCCGACATTTTTTGAGTGCTTAGTAGATCTATAGACAACTATACTCTACCTTGTGATATTCTCAAGTAATATTTTAGTTAATGTCCTTGGTTAAGTACGTACACACGGCCTACCTTTTCATTGTTTTTGTATGTAGCTTTTGTTCTCTTTTAATATTCAGGTTATATACAGACACAACTTACTTGTTCGGTCTTTTTGTGTTGCATTTTGAATGTTGGACCAAGTTTTTCCTTTCTTCCTTTCTTTATTGACAACATCAGTTGATAGTTTAGTATGTTTAGTGTTGAACGGAGTGCGTATATTCGACGTGCCGAAATGTGTAATGATGCACATGGAGGTCATTTCGAACAATTTATGTAAATTAACGATAATTTATTGGTAAGTTCTAAATTTCTCGAATAGGCCTGTCCACCGCGTTCTCACATTACTGTTACTTTTAAATCAAAGTCGCTGCTGGGTTAGATATAAACTTTATAATTATGAGCAACTCTTGTGGTTTTGTGACAAATTCAAAAGAATTGTTCTGTTATTGGGTGTTAGCTGTTGGGCAATAAAGGCATTATTATCATTATTTTTTTTTTTTTTAGCGAGCTAAAAACCAGTCACCCTTCTCTGTGGCTCCGACCCTCACAGAGGGGAGCTAGTAGTATCGGTAGCCACTCCCCACGCCCGTGGGGTAAGTGACTACTGGGTCCGGGAATCGTGTGACCTGAGCAGACGTAATGAACCAAGAATGACGGCCTTCTGCATTCTGCCGGCTAAGATCTCTGCCGAATTTCGGCATGCCGGTATGATCTTGAGTTCCGAAAGCAGTGTGTGTCTCGTTCCACTGAGGGCTCCTATAATCAGTACCACTATCTTAACAGTATGGTCTGGATACAGTCTGCGGAGTTCGAAGAGCATATCTCGATATTTTGTCCGTTTTTCCTCCTCCTTCAAGACAATGTTGTTCTCCGCGGGAGCCGAGAACTCCAAGACGAACATTGTCTTGAGTTGATGGTCGAGGAGTACTACGTCAGGCTTGTTGGCTTGTATTTGCCTGACGGTGGGAAAAGAGTAGTTCCAATAAATTAGACACTTCTCATTTCCCACAACGGACTCAATATCCCCGGAGCGTAAGGCAGCACTGGTGTTTCGTCTATCCCATACGAGTGCCTTAGATGGTAATAAAGCACTCGTAATGCTCCGTCGTGCCTTTGGATATAGGCCGAGACTGCATATGTCGGGCAAGCCGACAGCAAGTGCATAAGAGTCTCTGGCGCCCTGCGGCAGGCCCTGCAGCTGACATCAGGGACCTCTATACCCATGACACGACTACGATAGACGAGGGTGTTGAATACACCATCCTGGCAAGCCATTATGAATCCCTCGGTCTCAGACTTCAGCCCGGCTGACCTTAAGAAGGCAAAGGTCAGCCTTTCGGATAAGCCAAGGTTTTCTATATTTTTATAAAAAACTCCATACAGAAAGATGTTGTGTTCTGCAGCTTTAATTTGGGCTTTTCGTCGAGCAGGTTCCAACTCGGTGACAGAGTCGGGATTTACCCGCTCGACGTCGAAGGAGAGACCAAGTTCATCGGCTGCTCTCTGTGCTGCCTTAAACAAAAAGGCTCCTATTCCTGCACTTTCATGGTCTCGGACCATGCAGAAGAGGGGATCCGAACTCCTGATGACCTTACAGGCTCCATCCAGAACCATCCTATTATGGAGACTCTCCAAACTCAAGAGTCCACGGCCTCCCCGATGTCGTGGGAGGTATAGCCGAGGAACGGACGATTTAGGATGCAAACTCCTATTGAGATGCATCTTCTTGCGGGTTCCTACGTCGAGTTGACGCAACTCTTCTCGAGTCCATTTCACTACTCCAAAGGAGTAGAGAAGGATCGGAACGGCAAGCATGTTGGTAGCAGACACTTTGTTCTTCCCCGACAGCTCTGAAGACCAGATCTGTCAGAGTCGGTGCTGATACTTGCCGCGGAGAGCGTTTTTCACTACACTCACTTCTTGGGTGGAGCGTTGCTCGACACCCAAGTAAGTGTACGACTCTCCGGCATCTAGATGATGTAAGATGCTTCCGTCCACGAGCTGCGCGTCCTCTCCGTAGTCCCCGCATCGTCCTCTCTTGAGATGGACCAGTGCACATTTGTCCAGCCCGAACTCCATACCGACAGCCTGCGTGTACTCCTGTACCACCCTAAGGGACTGGTGTAGGTCCCTCTCTCCGGAGGCATAAAGTTTAAGGTCATCCATGTAAAACAGATGGGTGACCTTATGCCTCCTATCGCCGGGGGTACCGCAGTTGTATCCACGGGTTTTCCGGAGCGAAACGGATAATGGCAGTAGTGAGATGCAAAAGAGAAGGAGGCTGAGGGAGTCTCCCTGAAATACTCCCCTTCTGAATGTTACCGACTCCGTCTGGACTCTATCATTACCCGATGTAATAGTAAAGCGAGTACTCCAGAGCGGCATCAGTTCTTCGATGCATCTCACTACGGGACCGGGTACCGCAAGACATCGGAGCAAGTGAACAATAAGCTCATGTGATGTCATATCAAATGCCTTGCGGTAGTCGATCCAGGCCATTGAGAGGTTCCGCTTATACTGCACGGAGTCCTGCGTGACACATTTGTCAATCAACAGGTTCTCCTTGCAGCCAGCGACACCTCTCTTCGACCCTCGTTGCTCATATATCCGTTCGTAAACCGGTTCAACTGCGTGGAGCACTCGCATGTACAGGATGCGCGTAAACACTTTGTAACATGCGTTTAAACAGGTTATCGGCCGGTAGTTCTTTGGGTCAGACAAATCTCCGTTCTTCGGGATCAGCACTGTCCGCCCCTCGACAACCCAAGAAGGAATTTGCTGCTCCCCATTTAGCCATGAATTGAAAATTCTGGCCAAATGGTGGTGGGTACTGGGTAATTTTTTCCACCAGTAGTTGTTTATCCCATCGGGACCTGGAGCAGCAAAGTTCTTAGAGCCCTCAAGAGCTCTTCGAACCTCTTCTGGAGTTATCGGTTGGCACACCTCGTTTGGTTGTTGAAGCCTTTGACAGAAGGCTTCAAAGTGTGCCAGGGCTGGAGAGTCTCGGTTGAGTGGAAGCTTCTCCTCGTAAAGTGTTTTCCAGAAATTATTATTATTATTATTATTATTCAGGTTATTTTCTCGGTTTATTTTTACCGGTGTGTGATGGTTCTTTTATGCAAGACAGAGAAGAAATTCATCTTGTTCTGTCATGCATTTAGGAACTTGCGCACAATATGGCAAGTTTGTAGAATAGCCGCTTTCTGAATGATTTTGATGAGACCTTTCGGAATATCCAATTGGTCCAGATGTTTACTGAGTTGTTTCGTAACTACCCCAGTAACTGATATTATGATAGGTATTACCCGAACGTGGTTTAACTCCCAGATATGTTGGATCTCTATTGCCAAGTTCTGATATTTATCGATCTTTTCTCTTTCTGTCTTTTGAAGGTTGTTTGTCAATGGGCAACCAATGTCAATTAGGGTAGCTCTTTTGTTTGATTTGTCGATGATTACTATATCTGGGCGGTTGTAGTCCACGGATCGGTCTGTAGTTATTGGTCTGTCCCAATATAATACGGTGTCTTCTGATTCCAGAACTGCAGAGGGTAAGTATTTGTAGAAAGGGGGTGGGTTTTCTACTAGGTTGTATTTCAAAGCCAGCTGTCTATGGATAATCTTGGCGATCTGGTTATGCCTTCCTAAATATGCGGTGTTGGATAATGATGGGCATCCCGCTGTTATGTGTTCAATGGTTTCCCCAGGTAAATTACACTTTCTACACATATCTATAGTTCCTGGCGTTTTCAAAATATACTTCTCGTAGTTTCTTGTGCGAATTGTGCAGTCCTGGATAGCCATAATAAATCCCTCTGTTTCGGGGTGGAGATAACCTTCTTTTAGCCATAGCATTGTAGTGTTTTTATCTATTATGGGGTTGTCAAGTGAGGTTGGGTACTTTCCATGTAAGACCTTGTTCTGCCAAGTGAGATGAGCTTCCTCGTTTGTCCTAATGATTGGAATGGCTGCTTGTCGGTCCCGGAGATTAAGGGGAGTATACTTCATATCTACTTCTGTTATTTTACGTATAAGTGGATGTTCAGAATTATGGAAATACTGGCGCATATTGGATTCTTGGGATCTGCATAGGTTAAATATATTAATTAGTCCTCTGCCACCTTCGTTTCTAGGAAGGTATAGTCTTTCGATGGCACTTTTTGGATGGTGGAATCTGAATTTTGTGAGAGTGGTTCTAGTTAATCTGTCCAGCCCATTGAGATCGGTATCAGAGTATTTCAGAATTCCAAAAGAATACGTCAGGACAGGTACAGCATATGTATTTATTGCACTGATTAAATTTTTAGAATTCAGTTTTGTGTTTAATAATTTATTAAGCCTACTTTTGTATTTCTGTTTAAATTCCTCTTTTAGCAGAGTGTTGTTTATACGTCTATTTTGTTGGATCCCTAAATATTTGTAGCTGTCCTGGGGCATCATCTGATCGAAGTTGCAGTTCTGATCAGGCAGCTGAGTGAGCTTTCCATTCTTAAGGTGGATTTCGGCACATTTATCTAGTCCAAATGTCATCTGAATATCTTCACTAAAAGTATTAACCGTTCTAGTAAGTATATTCAAATGAGTGTGGTTTTCTGAATACAGTTTTATGTCGTCCATGAATAGTAAGTGACTGATTCGGGTATTATTGTCTTTCAGGTCAAGTCTGTAGCCTTTATTGGTCAGTTTAAGTAGTTGGGAAAGCGGATTCAGTGCTAGGCAAAACCACAATGGACTTAGTGTGTGGCCTTGGTAAATTCCTTTTCGAATTTTTATCATCGACAAAGGGCTATTATTTATTTGTAGCTGTGTTTGCCAGTTATCCATGATACAGGTAAGTAGTTTGATAATATGTGGATATACTTTGTATATTTCTAGAACTTTTACCAGCCAGTCATGAGGGACCGAATCAAAGGCTTTTCTGTAGTCGATATAGCTCATACTTATGTTCCTCTGTTTGGATTCGGCTTGCTTGATAATAGTGGCATCAATGGTGAGTTGTTCCTTGCACCCTAGGGTATTTTTAACACATCCCTTTTGTTCCATACTGATTTTATTATTAAGGTGACAATGTTCATATATTTTCTGATGAAGTACAGATGTAAGCAGCTTGTACAGTACAGACAGGCAAGTGATCGGACGGTAGTTTTTTGGGTCCATTTTGTCGCCTTTTTTGAACAGAAGGTATGTAACGCCATGTGCTAAAAATTCTGGAAATTCTTCAGGGTTTTGAAGAATTTCATTGAAGTATTTAGACAATAGCGGATGTAGGGCTACAAATTGTTTTAGCCAGAAATTATGTACGTTGTCCAGCCCTGTTGCTTTCCAGTTCGATGTTTTACTTATACAGGTCTTGATATCTTCGTTCGTATTATTATTATTATTATTATTTCCTTTCTCCTTTCTCCTTTTTTAGGGTATTGTGATAAAGTAATTTGGGTTATCACCAAGAATTACTCCTTTTCAGAGGAACAATTAAGGAAACTTCTGACAATACTGCAAGTCTGTAGAGCTACTGCTTTTTGCATCGCCAGGTAGGTGTTTTCTGGTAGTTTCAGTAATGTGAGACTTCTCTTCAGCGATTTAGGAACGACTGCGGTGGATGATAGCAGCAGTGGAACTATATGTACTTCCTTTAGTTCCCATAAACGTTCAACCTCCTTAGCCAGTGCTTCATATTTCGTGATCTTTTCCTAGAATTTGCTGTCTAAGTTGTGGCTATTTGGTATCGATATATCCATGAGGTAAGCTATTTTCTCTTTTTATCGATCAATGTGATATCAGGCCTGTTATGTTCCACTGTTCTGTCGGTTAGTATCCCCTTATCCCAATAGATCTTAACAAACTGATTTTCCTCTACTATATTGGGTTTATATGTGTAATAGGAGTCTTCACTTTTCCGCTCTATTTTGTATTTTTTTAGCAGCTCAATGTGAACAATACAGGCGACCTGATTATGTCTTTCCAGGTATTTGGTGTTCGCAAGTTTCCCGCATCCTGATGTAATGTGGTCTATAGTTTCATCTTGTGTTAGACATTTTCTGCATTTGGCTGAGGCGATAGGTTCTCGAATAATATACTTCTGGTGGTATCTTATTATTATTATTATTATTATTATTATTATTATTATTATTATTATTATTATTATTATTATTATTATTATTATTATTATTATTATTATTATTATTATTATTATTATTATTATTATTATTATTATTATTATTATTATTATTATTATTATTATTATTATTATTATTATTTTTTTTTTTTTTTTTTTTTTTTCGGTTTCCCGTTGCCGGACAGGGCTTCCGTGGCCTCCGACACCACACGGTAGCCGCGCCGGCTAATTAATTACAGCCACTCTCCACGACCTGTGGAGTTAGTGACTGTAAACACCTGAATCATGTGCCCTAAGCAGACGAAGGGACCCCAAGATAACCGCCTTCTGCATCTGACCTGCCAACCATTCTGCCGAATTCTGACAGGCCGGTATGATCTTTAATTCTGAGAGCAGCGAAGGCTTCATCCCTCCGAGTACGCCGATTATTAGGACGACAATCTTGACCGAGTAGTCTGGGTACAGCACTTGGAGCTCATACCGGAGATCACGATATTTGGTCCGTTTTTCCCCCTCCTTCAAAGCGATGTTTGTCTCAGCAGGCGCTGAGAATTCGATGACAAACATCACTTTGTTCTGATGGTCGAGGAGGACTATGTCAGGCTTGTTGGCTTGAATTAGCCTGACGGTCGGGAACGAGTAGTTCCAATAAATTCGGCACCTCTCGTTCTCGACAACGGACTCAATATCTCCGGGGATGTAAGGCAGCACTGGTGTTTGATCTACCCCGTACGAGTGCCTTAGATGGTAGTATAGCACTCGTAAAGCCGCGTTATGGCGGTGGATGTAGGCCGAAATCGCGTATATCGGGCATGCTGAAAGCAAATGCATCAGTGATTCCGGCGCCTGGCGGCAGGTCCTGCAGTTGATATCAGGGACCTCTACACCCATTACGCGGCTTCGGTAGACCAAGGTGTTTATTACACCATCCTGACAGGCCACAATGAATCCCTCGGTCTCCGACTTAAGCCCAGCTGACCTTAAAAAGGCGAATGTCAGCCTAGTCGATAAACCCAGTGTTTCTATGTTCTTATAGTACACACCGTGCATGGGTTTATCGACATGCTGCCTGAACAGATTCTCCTGTTCGGCAGCTTTTATTTGGGCTTTCAGACGATTTGGCTGAAGTTCGGTGACTGACTCTGGATCAGCACCGCGCCGGCCACCTCGTCTGACGTCGAATACGAGACCAAGTTCATCTGCGGCTCTTTTTGCTGCCTTATTATTATTATTATTATTATTATTATTATTTTTTTTTTTTTAGCGAGCTAAAAACCAGTCACCCTTCTCTGTGGCTCCGACCCTCACAGAGGGGAGCTGGTAGTACCGGTAGCCACTCCCCACGCCCGTGGGGTAAGTGACTACTGGGTCCGGGAATCGTGTGCCCTGAGCAGACGTAATGAACCTAGAATGACGGCCTTCTGCATTCTGCCGGCTAAGATCTCTGCCGAATTTCGGCATGCCGGTATGATCTTGAGTTCCGAAAGCAGTGTGTGTCTCGTTCCACCGAGGGCTCCTATAATCAGTACCACTATCTTAACAGTATGGTCTGGATAGAGTCTGCGGAGTTCGAAGAGCAGATCTCGATATTTTGTCCGTTTTTCCTCCTCCTTCAAGACAATGTTGTTCTCCGCGGGAGCCGAGAACTCCACGACGAACATTGTCTTGAGTTGATGGTCGAGGAGTACTACGTCAGGCTTGTTGGCTTGTATTTGCCTGACGGTGGGAAAAGAGTAGTTCCAATAAATTAGACACTTCTCATTTCCCACAACGGACTCAATATCCCCCGGAGCGTAAGGCAGCACTGGTGTTTCGTCTATCCCATACGAGTGCCTTAAATGGTAATAAAGCACTCGTAATGCTCCGTCGTGCCTTTGGATATAGGCCGAGACTGCATATGTCGGGCAAGCCGACAGCAAGTGCATAAGAGTCTCTGGCGCCCTGTGGCAGGCCCTGCAGCTGACATCAGGGACCTCTATACCCATGACACGACTACGATAGACTAGGGTGTTAAATACACCATCCTGGCAAGCCATTATGAATCCCTCGGTCTCAGACTTCAGCCCGGCTGACCTTAAGAAGGCAAAGGTCAGCCTTTCGGATAAGCCAAGGTTTTCTATATTTTTATAGAAAACTCCATGCATTGGCTTATCCGTGTGAAGCTGCAGAAAGTTGTTGTGTTCTGCAGCTTTAATTTGGGCTTTTCGCCGAGCAGGTTCCAACTCGGTGACAGAGTCGCGATTTACCCGCTCGACGTCGAAGGAGAGACCAAGTTCATCGGCTGCTCTCTGTGCTGCCTTAAACAGAAAGGCTCCTACCCCTGCATTTTCATGGTCATTATTATTATTATTATTATTATTATTATTATTATTATTATTATTATTATTATTATTATTATTATTATTATTATTATTATTATTATTATTATTATTATTATTATTATTATTATTATTATTATTATTATTATTATATATTCGCTGTTTTGTTCTGATTACTGTTTACATTGATTTCCATAGAGACCAAAGACTCGATTTTTAGTTTTCAATACCTGACTGGAAAAATTATGCGCGCAATTCATTAAAAAAATCAGATTTTTCCTAACTTAATACTCATAATTATTTTCTCTTATCGTATCTCGGACGTCTAACTGTTTGTTTTCCAATTTCATTAAATAATTACTCATTTTTTGAGCTTTTAGCATAACACCTATTTATGTTACAAATGTTAATAAACCACATTTAAATTTTGTAAATTATAAACAACAATAAAAGCTTCAATAATTTTGTTCCAAATTAAAAAACACAGTAAAGTCAAAGGCGCCGACATTTTTTGAGTGCCTGTTACATCTGCGGTCAACTTTTTTTTAAACCAATCCTCTGTTTAAACTCCTACGGCCATCCTATGTGGTTCTGCAGAAAGAGATAACGAATTATTTACATTTTTATAATTGGTGTAAAAGTTCAGTTGAAGCGGTCACACCAAGGAGCCGCGTTTCTTGCTTTGAGACCACGCGGCGACAAGGTTTACCCAATACTGACTTGTGATTCGGAACTATATGTCCATATTGTCCATTGACCCAGAAAGACAGTGGTTCTCAAGTGTCTACTATCTTAACGTACACATTTTTGACAATTGAATTTTTTTCAAAGTGCCCCCAGAGGAAATAGTAGTTTTTGCAACAAGAGTGGATATGATATCCATATTGCACGATAAAGAAGTTTGAGCACGACGCCGTAGGCGGAGTGCTTCAAATTTTTGAGTGCGATATGGATAATCCTCTCGAGTTGTACAGTATACTTTTTCTATGACCAGCTTAAAAAAAACTACAAAATTTATTAAACTTTAATATATTATACAAATACACACTGACAGTACACACTACAGTTATTTTGACAGCTTACGCACTAATTTGATTTTAAAACGAATAGTTGTCTATGTACTTAATACACGAACTGTGATTGGTCGGTTTCATTTCATATCCATCCTAGAACTGATATGAAATATATCCGTTCAGTTAACTGGAATTGCCTACATATCCATTCTACAGACTGTACAGAAAACAACAAATTTACATAAGGGAGTAGAAAAAAGTCATATAGGTTTCTTGTTTGCCTAGTCGGTTCCCATTATCAGTTTTTTTAATGACATGAAACTAATTACACCCTGTATATTTACTTTCGTTTTTCATTTTCTCTGTAAATTTTCTTCATAGTCAATTTGTATTCTCTTAATTATCCAATATCACGAAAAATATGCAAATTGCGTTTCTTGATGTGTTTGTTAGTGTTATATTTTATGTACTTCAATTCAATTCAAAAGGTTTTTAAATATTACGTAGGTAATGTATAGTTGACGAAACTTTATGAGACACGTAAAAAATATCAAAGCTTTGCCGCCAAGCCCCGTAAGATAGAGTGCAGCATGCTTTTTTTTCTACAGCATATTAAATAATAAGTATAATGTATTACTTAATACCATCATATCAATATCATTATTCTCGTGTAAAGTATGTTCTGGCATGATTAAAATAAGAAATTAACAGAAACACGCCTATATCAATTATGATTACAAATTATCTTGATATAATTACGCAGCTCCCTCTTAAAATATTTGACGACCTAACGCTGGTTATAGTTGCTATAGTAACCGTTAGGAGGGAGTTGCGTAATTATATCAAAATAATTTGAAATTATAATTGATACAGGTGTGTTTCCGTTAATTTCTTATTTTAATCATGCCAGAACCTAATTTACAGGAGAATAAAGATGTTTTATGTATTAAGTAATGCATTATATTTATTATTTAATACGATGTAGAAAAATAAGTCATGCCCCGCTCTATCCTAAGGGGATTCACGGCAAAGCTTTGTGATTTTTTACGTGTCTTATAACATTCTGAGCAACTATACCATTCTTAGAACGATTTATGTTTTACCTAAATATAAAACTGAGACTGGTTAGTGTTCTTTATATTACACAACTATTTCAGAGAACTTTTATTTTTCCATGGAAGCCCATCTCCGAGTATAAGCAATATTAAGAAGTCGTTAAGATGAAATGGAACTATAATGAGAGTCTATTTTAACTTAGATGTTCAGTAAATAAATACAAAATTGTTTGTATAGCCAGATGATCACCTCCAAACTTATTATTATTTTTTTTAATTTACTTATATATTGTCTGACTCAAAACGAAAAAGTGAAATTTACTAAAGTACAGTACACTTAATCCATTAAATGTATTCCACATACACTCAACATTTTCATCTCTGGGCAGCTCAACAGGTACCCCACATCAACAAAAGTATTAAAAAGCACTTCTTAATTGTGAAATGATTGTTTGTTGCCTTTTATTGGTGCGAATGGAGACGATTAAAGAGTACTGCAATAAAGCTTTCCTTTTCATTTGATTTCTATTTTATCAAATGCGGGAATCCTTCTACTACCGTTCAATGAATATTTGTTCGACATTGATTTGGAAAATTAATAATAATCTACAACATACGAGCGTAGAAATTATCACCTCTAACAGAAGTATAAATCAAGAGAAACCTGAAGGCTCTAGGTGTCAACACTACTTAGGATTAGAATGTAAAGAATTCAATCTTTTGTCGAAGGAATAAGTAGTAAGTAGATAGTTCTTATCTACAAAACATCCCTAAAGAACTGGTGTCACATGCAGATCACAGTAAGTAGTCTAAACCGTAAGAATAATCTCATGCAAAGTCAAACACAAATCTACAATATTGAAAGCTAAATGCTGGTAAAGCAGCTGGGTTTGACGATATCATCACAGTGGTGCTTAAAACAGTTCATGAGGATGAGGTGAGAATCCTTTATATAATATGTTATAATATTGGAAATAAAAATCGGATTTGACGATTGGAGAATCCAAATCTTCATTCCAAACCACATAACAAGAAAATGCAAGATATCTGTGATAACTACAGATTGCTAGCTTCAATAGCACTTGCACATAATGATGTACATTCTTTATTTAATTAATTATTTATTTAATAATTCAATTATTTAATATAATCATGTTTTAATCATCTCCAGATAATGCCAACATGGTTAGCGAAATGCACGTCGAGTAACGAAATTCAAGTGTTTTGGTGTTTGTAGAAACTACTTCAGAGGCAGCTTCACACCGAAGGTTCCAGTCCCCGTGAAGACTAATATAATCATGTTACTACAAAAAGAAAATACTAACGCCAGACAGATCAATAATTAAGATAAAGTCAAAACTAAGCTTAAGAAAGTACAGGTGTATATAGAAAAACAATAAATCATAGTAAAGTATAACTAGCCCAGTCACTTTATAGATGAACCTCTAAAAAAATCCAACTCAATATTTTCCAGCGGGATTCTCTTTTGGCGTCACAAATAATCACTATTCTACAGCCTACATGTACTGGAAGTAAAAATAGCAAATTCTTAGTAACTTCGTCATGCTCAATAACAATATAAAAAGCAAAAGTTCAAGTTGGCTCTGGTTTTCCCAATACAGGCAATAAAGTGTAACGCAGGTATAGGGGTCTACAGACGATCCAGCTGCTGGGACCCGACATTGTCGGTACGCTTTGAAGATAATTGGAATACCAGCGGACCAGTTCACTTCTACGAATGAGTTCAAAGCATGCCGACAAAGCTGGCTCCTTGCCGCTGAATCGTGTGTAGACCCCTTATAAACCCTAGTTTATGGGCGGTCCTATCACAAATAACAGGTAGAATTAGAATTCTACGAAAAATAGACATACTAACTACCTACCTCCTTATTTGTCACTAAAACTAATATTCATTCTTAGGTAGTCGTATTTATACCTTGTGCATGATAACCGTTCATTTTCGAAAGTAAATAGTGCTATTTTGAAAATATGCCACGAGATTGTGTAAATACACCTAACAACTTTTGTTATATTTGTGGTGAAGTGACTTTTGCGCATCAAAAACGTAATTTTACTCCCAAAATTAAGAAGACGTACCAGTTGTATTTTGTTTGTACAATTGGAGATGAAGACAAAAAATGGGCACCTCATATATGTTGCAGCAATTGTGCGAACAATCTTTGCAGTTGGCTAAGTGGAAGAGGACGTTCAATGGCTTTTGCTGTGCCCATGATTTGGCGAGAACCTACAGATCATGTTACCGATTGTTATTTTTGCGTGATACCTCCTATTAGACAGGGCATTAACAAGAAAAAAAGGATGGAAATACAATACCCCAATTTACCATGTGCCATTCGCCCGGTTCTCCATAGTGATGAACTACCTATTCCTAATCCACCTGAAGAATACACCCTTGATTCTGACGAAGAATCGGATGATAATGTAGATGACAACTTAGTCCAGCCATCAACATCACAAGATCCCGATTTCTCTGCCAAAATGTCCGGTGGTGAACCACACAAAATTAATCAACGCGAATTAAGTGAGCTTCAACACTGGAGACCTACAACAATGGAATTTACTACAAGAAAATGTTAAAGTTTCCATGTATCGAAGTCGTCAAAAAGATCTTATAACCTTTTTCAAAATGGAAAATGACTTGGTTGCCTGCAAGGACATTGACGGTTTAATGAGTGCTTTACGCATTCCCCATGATCCTAGTGACTGGAGACTTTTTATTGACGCCTCGAAACTTAGTCTAAAAGCTGTGTTACTCCACAATGGAAATAAATTACCATCAATTTCAATCGCCCATGCTGTCCACATGAAGGAAAATTACAGTAACATGCATGTATTGCTACAAACTATAGAATATAACAAGTATTAGTGGCAGATTTGTGCAGACTTAAAAGTGATAGCTATCTCACTTGGTATGCAGCAAGGGTATACCAAATATTGCTGTTTTCTTTGTGAATGTTCGAGGGCGATTAGAACATTACAAAAGAAAAACTTGGCCGCCAAGACTGGGTTTTGAACCAAGAGAAAAAAATGTTGCTAACATTCCATTAGTTCATTCACAAAAGGTAATACTGCCACCACTCCACATAAAACTGGGGCTTATGAAAAACTTGGTAAAAGCTATGGACAAAGAAGGACGTGCTTTCAGTTATTTAAAACAAAAATTTACCAGGCTTAATAATGCGAAAATTAAAGAGGGAATTTTTGTGGGTCCTCAAATCAAGAACCTTTTCAAAGATGTTGAATTTGACAACATTCTAGAAGGTAATGAAAAAGCTGCTTGGAATTCCTTTAAAATGGTAGCAACACACTATCTCGGTAACAAAAGAGCAGAAAACTATAGAGACCTTGTTGGGAATCTTCTTTCTTGCTACCAGATTTTAGGATGCAATATGTCATTAAAAGTCCACATTCTATATTCACACCTAGATTACTTCCCAGAAAACTGTGGTGCAGTAAGTGATGAGCATGGAGAGAGAGATTCCACCAGGATATTCAAAATATGGAAAAAAATATCAGGGCAAATGGACTTCTACGATGTTGACAGACTACTGTTGGACATGTATAAGAGATGCTCCAGAAGTAACATATAAGAGACGGGCAAAGAAGCGCAAGAAGAATGATTAATTTTCTGATTAAAGGGCTTATATTCTAATTAAATATATAGTATACAACATGTATTTGAAATATATATCAAAATGGCAAAGATTTTTTCGCATGATGTAATTAATTGCTTTTTTATTAAAATTATACCATAATATGTGAGATTACAATTTTTAGAGCCGCCAACAAATTTTTTTATGACTATGTTAGACGTAGCTGGGACCAAAACAATGCAAATAAATGGTTTT
The DNA here is from genome assembly GCA_936432065.2 of Rutpela maculata. Lineage (NCBI taxonomy): Eukaryota > Metazoa > Arthropoda > Insecta > Coleoptera > Cerambycidae > Rutpela > Rutpela maculata. The sequence goes on from OW386285.2 coordinate 270,313,537, forward strand.
GGTTAACGATACAAAATAAAAGTTAAAATTTGTAGGTGTGTGAATTTCTCAAAAGTCCATAAAGCTAACCGGATGGCTACAAAAGTTACGGAAGGTCAAAGGTCACGAAAATCAGTTTTTCTCAAATATCTCGTATATTATCGGTTTTACGTTAATATTGGTTGTTATATTTTTTGGTTGTTATAAAATTTGTTCATAAGATAAGTTTGCATAAAAAAGGTCCCATACAATATTTACGTAGAACAAATAGTTTTTGAGATATATGGCTGAGAAAACTCGTTCATTGCGCTGCATTCGTTTCCGCACCACCTTTGAGGTAGAATGCAAATGGTGGTTTTTTTTACATGATGTCCATGGGTTAGAAGTTATATTATAATTTTTATCACAATCATACAGAAATAATCAAATTGTCTTAATGTCAAAAGTTGGAAAGTATGACATTTCTACGTCATTCGTCAATTGAACTGAAATGTGACATTTCAGGTTGGAAAGTGACGTAAGTGACATTCCAGGTTGGAAAGTAGCCACTTTCTTACCAGATTTTTCGGATTGGAAAATGAGCATTTGCCAACCTGAAAAAAAAAACATGAAATGCTATTCAAAAATTTAGTGAACGATTTTTTTAGGTTTTTGTTCTTTAAGGGAGATGATTGTGAATAAAATAGTATACAAACCTTGGTGGAAAGTTTAATTGCTGTCTCGAGAATTAGTTGACCTCGCCGCTTAGCGCCTCGGTCAACTATCTCATCTCTCGACAACAATGAAATACTTTCCACCTCAGTATGTAATATACTATTGTTGATTATTGTTCGTCTTTGCTGACTTCTTCTTCGTCTTAATCTATCTCTTCCATTTCCAGTTCTTCAATATTTTCATCTTCATCAACAATCATTTCAGCGGAAAATAACGAAATGAGGTCGGCTTCATCATCGTTGAACTCAGAGGCAACGATTGTATCCTCGGACATCATATTGAGACACGACTGGTCCCGCTAAGAGCCACACACTACGAAACATGGCAATCCTATTTTACTGCATCCACAATTGATGTCATAACCTTTTGAAAAATTGCAGAAAATAGAATTGAGAAGTTCATCTGGTACAGGAGGAATCAGAGTAGTTGTTGGCTCTAATAAATTATTGTTTAAAGTCCAACACCATTGCTGAGGCTCTAAATCTTTTCCCAGCCAAGTTTAAAAATGGTAGTGTACCCTGAATAGATGTTGTTGAGTAGCTGGTGCTGTATGTGGAAGTGACGACAATTGCACAGACTTATTTAGTCTAGTGCATTTTGCAAAACTAAAATATTTTGGAGCTCCGTACATAGCTAAAATAAACAATGTAAAGTTTGCTAGGTAAAATTTGCTGATAGATTTCTGATAGATTTTTGGTATGTTATTATGGTTAAGAGTTTTGCCTAACATTAACATATGTATTGATAATAATGTTATTAATGATTAAGTTTTTAATATCAGAATCGGTTCTGTTTTTTCTCTGTGCTAGTTTTAAGATACATACATAGGCAATAATTATGTTTTGTAATATATGTTAAGTTTTGACATGAATAAATCAATTTTCTGACAATCCCGAATTCCCGAAGGGTACTTTTCCCTACTTGTGTCGTTTTTTGTTTTCCCGTAATTTCTTATGTGTTTGTTATCTATTTAAAGTTAAATCAGACCATATAATTACATAAAAAATTCAATAACATCTTCTCAAAAATTGCTTTAGTAGATTTTTAATAGATTCAAACAAAAAAATTAGTAGATTCGAACGAAAAAATGTGGCAACGCTGCTTACTATTATTATTATGAAGAAGGATCCATTTCAAGGACATCACAGATAGAAATTATGCGGGTATAGGTATGTGCAAAAACGATGTTCCTCAGTGTACATAGGTCTTGTTATTTATATAAACCACTATACATACGTATAGAATAGTGGCGCATGCACTTTGCTCCGAAGTTTCTCAGCAAAATATCTCGAAAAAGTATTGGTTTTACGTAAATTTTGTATAAAACTTTTTTTATGCAGATGTATCTCACTAACAAATTTTAAAACAACCAAAATTAACGTAAAACCGATAATTTACGAGATATTTGAGAAAAACTGATTTTTCGTGACATTTGACCTTCTGTAACTTTTGTAGCCATTCAGTTGGCTTCATGGACTTTTGAGAAAACATTTGTTATGGCAAAATAAAGAGAATCTCGCTGAAGAATCTTCGGTTGAATTTTTTTAGAGGTTTAGCCTTTTTTTGTATAAAGTGAATGGGTTAAACGTATTACTCAAACGCATGAGAAATAATTACTAAGTATCTGTTTTTTTTTCTTACGGATTGCGGTGCCAGAATCCCGCTTTACTGAAGCTTAAGCTCATTGTACCCCACAGTCTCGTTATCCCATTAGTCCCGTCCCTCTAAAAAAGGCGAGTGTACGGCCCATGGGAGCTCTGGCTATCTCTTCCGGAGTCACAAATGCCACCTATTTCAAAATCTACTGCATTTCGAACAGTTAATCGTATTCAACAAACTGGTTCTGTTGATGATGAAGCAAGATTTGGACCTAAAAACGCTACAAATGAAGAGAAGCTTTGAGAAGTGTTACTGCATTTATAAGATAATTGTCATGTATCGAGTAGAAAAGTAGCTCAACACGTCGAAATAAGTCAAGGTTCAGTTCTTAAAGTTATCCGGTATAAGATTAAAATAGTACAAGAGCTTATGGAAGATAACTTGGATCGTAGAGTTGAATTTTCGATCCGATGTATATTTCTCGAGATATTTGACTGGTCCGGGACTTTTTATTCAACCGGTTATACAGGGTGTTTCATTAAGAATTGGACTTACGCTAACTGGAGAATCCTTAGTCCAAAATATGAAGATTTAACCTAAAACACTTAGATAAAATGTGCCTCCTTACTGAGATGCAAGGTGTCAAAGTTGTAATTTTTTTTTTTTTTGTAATATCTCAACTACCTCTTGACCGATCTTCTCCCAATTTGGTAAGGAAACATTTTTTAAGCTAAGAAACAATAATTTGTGTATGGCACTTTTGACTAGAAAATCTCATGCAGGATTCATTTCTACGTAAAAAAGGTACACTTCATAGAACTTGATAATTCCAACCGTTTTCGAGAAAACTGCCGCATAGGACTCAAAAATTCTTTGAAAACAAACCCAATTTGAAAAGGAAAAATTGTATTTATTGAAAAATGTGCTTTGGTGACATCATTTACGTATAATTTCATTAGTTTGACATTTTGACAGAACTAAGACGTCACCAAAGCACACTTTCAAATAAATACAATTTTTCCGTTTCAAATTGAGTTTGTTTTCAAAGAATTCTTGAGACCCATGCGGCAGTTTTCTCGAAAACGGTTGGAATTATCAAGTTCTATCAAGTGTACCTTTTTAACCTCCCCACAATAAAATTGTGGGAGGTTACTACAATTAGTCCAAAATCGAAAATTGAGATAACATCAAATCTTTACGTTTTGAGGTCCCAGGAACCCAAAGAAATTGTTTTTGAAAAATGTCTGTGTGTGTGTGTGTGTGTGTGTGTGTGTGTGTGTGTGTGTGTGTATGTATGTTAGCACGATAGCGGCGAAGCTACTAAACGGATTTGGATGAAACTTTGCGTGAGGGTTTCTTTAGTGCTCCAGAAGATCTGAAAAGGTTTTGGTTGAGATCGGATTACGTTTAGTGCCGTTTTGGCACAACAAGTTGTTTATTTTATGATTACTTACAATTTGTAATTGAACCATTGAAAAGCAGTAAAAATTCCGATTTCAACGATGTATCACACTTGCACTTTTTCGATTTGGTTTCCGTGAAAAAAATTAAAAAACAAAAATTTAACTTGTTTTGTCCTCAAAGCAGTGCAATGTACAGGGTGATATTCTAATAATGACAGAGGTGTTCAGTGATTTCGGCTGATAACTCGGGAACGGTTGAAGATATCGAACTGAAATTTGAAACGTAGGTATAAATATTGTAGACGGACGGATTACGAGTGAATTAATAATACACCTACGTCACATGACGTCACAAATAAGAAAAATTCTTAGAAACTGGTGCAGATATCGACTTAACTGGAAACATCCAATTAAAGTTTGAAACGTAGGTGGAAATATTGTAGATGGATGGAATACGAGTGAATTAAAAATACACCTACGTTCTGATGACGTCGTAAAAGCATAAAATTCTTATAACAGGCGAACTGATGATGATATCAAAAAAATATTTCTACAAGACGAGTCACGAAATTTTTTTTTTTTAATTTCCAAGAAATGTAAAATTTTCGGAGAAATGTCACTTTTCAGAAAAATGTCAGATTTTTAAGAAAATGTCAAATTTTCAGGAAAACGTCAAATTTTCGAAGAAATGTCACCTTTCAGAAAAATGTCAAATTTTCGAAAAAATGTTAAATTTTCAGGGAAATGTCACTTTTCAGAAATATGTCAAATTTTCAGAAAAATGTCACTTTTCAGAAAAATGTCAAATTTTCGAAAAAAACGTCAAATTTTCGAAGAAATGTCACCTTTCAGAAAAATGCCAATGTTTGAAAATTGTCAAATTTTCGGAGTAATGTCACTTCAGAAAAATGTCAAATTTTCGAAAAAATGTCAAATTTTCAGAGAAATGTCGCTTTTCAGAAAAATGTCAAAAATTCAGGAAAATGTCAAATTTTCGAAAAAACGTCAAATTTTTGAAGAAATGTCACCTTCCAGAAAAATGTCAAATTTTCGAAAAAATGTTAAATTTTCAGGGAAATGTCACTTTTCAGAAATGTCAAATTTTCAAAAAAATGTCACTTTTCAGAAAAATTTCAAATTTTCGAAAAAACGTCAAATTTTCGAAGAAATGTCACCTTTCAGAAAAATGCCAAATGTTTGAAAATTGTCAAATTTTCGGAGTAACGTCACTTCAGAAAAATGTCAAATTTTCGAAAAAATGTCAAATTTTCCGAGAAATGTCACTTTTCAGAAAAATGTCAAATTTTCAGAAAAATGTCACTTTTCAGATAAATGCCAAATTTTCGAAAAAACGTCAAATTTTCGAAGAAATGTCACCTTTCAGAAAAATGTCAAATGTTTGAAAATTGTCAAATTTTCGGAGTAATGTTACTTCAGAAAAATGTCAAATTTTCGGAAAAATATCACTTTTCAGAAAAATGTCAAATTTTATTAAATGGACTCAAAGGAAAATTCCCAAAAAATACTACGGGTCCATTTGTGGTATTAAGTTCTCTGCTAGTGTGTTAAAGCGTGCAGACTGTATGCTGAGTATTTTTGACGTGTCAAGTGCATCGAGAGATTACAAGTTTTTTCGACGTATATAAAGCCCACGGATGGTGTGAGAGGCCATCCTGAACCGCTTACAAGCCCTACAAGTGTAAGCAACCCCACCGGAACGCTTTCGGTGAGTTTTTTCCAATAAAACTATAAAAGTGACAGTGACATTATATTTTAAAAACTATTTCCGCTACTTCCGGCATCCCGCCGAAAATTCTTCCGGCAACATAACCTAAAAATAGTACTACATAACCTAAAAACAATTCAAGACATTGATACCAACCTAAACATTTTTCAAAAACCAAATTCCCCAGAGAAACATTGGAACCAAAAATTTGACAGCTATCACTTCCCCGGCCGATTTAGTGAAAAATTGATAGAGGCCGAAAGATAAAACAAAATATACCAACTCAAACTTAAACGAGCCACCATAAACACTACCGTGGCTACATCTGGCAGGGAAGCTGTCCACCAAGAATTATATGTTTTTTTCCAAAGATGGCCATCCCTGCCATCCATCCCATTACCAACGAACAGGTTTTTTCGTTTAGTTGTTTCCGAGGTTGTTTCCCGTATTAATAATCAAAATTATTAAGTGCTCTTGCCTACGAACGTTTTTATAGAATTGTGTTTATTTTTATATTAATTTTAGGTCCATGTGGACACATTATAATTTTAACCTAGTCTTTAAGCCTGCCTACAGAAGACAGGAGCTACTTTTTTATTTTTCTCCAAGCCAAACCGGACCTACCCCGTCCAGCCTCACACTCGCCACGGCGGTGTTCACCGTGGTTGTCTGGCTGGCCCTGGGTTAGGATCCGATGAAGCATATATTTGCATTAAAAACATTGAATAAAATATTAATGTTGTGCAAACTATAAATTTAACACTCAAGTTCTTAGGTCCAAATCCCACTGAACGCAAGACTTTTTTTCTGATTTAATACGAAAAAAATATTTCAACTTAATAAATATAATTAAATGAGATCGTTCATATTGTTTAGTGCTCTTTTCGGCTTCAAAGATTCACCGGGTGGGGAGGTTCCCGCCGCTTCCAGTAGCTGCCGATTTTTTTACGTAGAAATGATTCCTGCATGAGATTTTCTAGTCAAAAGTGTCACTACGTTTCGTAAAAAAAAAGAGGAAAATTATTCATCATCAGGTATAGCTCATGAGGCGCCCTCCATGGGCTAGCGTGATGTGATACATAAATTACTGTTTCTTGGCTTAAAAAATGTTTCCTTACCAAATTGGGAGAAGATCGGTCAAGAGGTAGTTAAGATATTGCAAAAAAAAGAAAAAAAAATTTTTTTTATCTAAGTGTTTTAGGTTAAATCTTCATATTTTGGACTAAGGATTCTCCAGTTAGCGTATGTCGAATTCTTAATGAAACACCCTGTATAGCTCATTTAAAAAGTATTTGCGACTGTTTTCGGCTAAATACGTATCTTTTTAAGTTATTTTATAACCAAAACAACTATTTTTTGCTATCGATTTACTTTTATCAGAGGGGCAAGAATTCGATCATTTTTAACATTATTCTTTGCTGCTTCCCTTTTGAGCTATTTTTTCCGTGCATACAGATTTCTGCAAATTTTGGTATATTACAACTTCCACTACATTTCTCAAAATAGTAATTCATCTTTTCGCGTTACACCCACATTATTAAGGATGAGTCCACGTCGTATGGAGACAACTCACCTCTATATTATTTTCACAAATTACACAAATTTCCATCGCAGACTTACGTAAACGTCACTTGAACACGGACTAGAGGAATGAATGTCGTTATAAATAATTAATTGACAAATTGTTCGAAACTACTTCTGAAATACCTAAAACAGTGCAAATGTCGTTTTTTTACATTTTTGTCGTGGATATCATACATATAACGGATAATTAATAAGGATCTTTATTTTTCAGCTTTCGATTAAAAAGCAGCTCAAATGGTCAAGTGATCGTGAGATATAGGCTGTTAGCTGAACGCCCGATTTCCGCCATTCTTTCAAGGTGGAGAGTTACGCGTACACGGGATTAAGTGAAAACTTAAAGGTGTCGTAAAGTAGGAAAAGGGCTTTCCATCGATGTAGAGAAACCTTAGTTGCCACAAACTTTGAGCACTTTTCTTTGTTTGCCTTTTGTGGTGTACTTTTGCAGTAGACTAAGGAAAACATTTGACAATGTTGTCTATCACAAACTGTGGAGTGTTCTATTGAAGATGGGAACCTCCGGATATCTGGTCTTCATTATTTATTGGTGCTTACGAGATGTGAGTTTGGAGACATTTATTACTAGGACAAACTATCATACTAACAGCTTGATTACCAACGGTACTCCCTCTAAAAGGACTCTCCAGAATTGTACTTTCTTTTACGCTATCATTATTGTCCTTATCAACAGAAAAGAAGACAATTTATATGGTTCTAGATTCAGGGAATATTAGGTAGTTAGCGACCCAACAATCGAGCTGATGTTAACAGAATGCTTATGAGGAAAAAACGCAGATGAGCCCAACCCGGATAAGGCACGTATCACAAAATATCTGTTCAAGGCGTTGTCAGTGGGACTAATTTTACTATAAAAATTCAAAAACAAATTGTAACAAAAATTGTAAGGTGCCACCGTCATCTGTGAAATTTGCGTGACTAAAATTTGTTCGATTGATTTAGGACAAATAAACCTTTCTTCTTCTGGTACATTTATATCACACTATAATGTATCTTTTACGGGAAATATAGCATCATAAAAAGAAAATTTTACACCTGCAAAGAAAAAAATTTCAAATTCATTCTTTATATATGTAATGGTTACCTGAATAATTTCTGCGAGCGAAGTTACGTCCTGGATAATATAATCTGTTGTGAAAAACATTGTAAAGGTTAGAAAAAATGTGTTGAATATATCCGACTCTAGAAAAATAAGTGATATACCGCGTAAAATAAATTTAGTAAACCGATGAATAAAGGTCAGGATGCGAGTGGGAAGGTGGAGAAAATACGTGCGTGTAAACGTAAACCATTATGAATCGTTGTTTTCCTACATTGTAGGAGGTTCGTGAGAAAGCGGAGTTCCAAGGATATATGAATGGCATACTATTCATTATTATCAGTCAATGGAATAAGTGAAAATGCGAGAAATGAATTTTGGTCATCAGAGTAGTAAGTGATGAGACTGACTGCTTCACGGAACGATATATTCGTATGTCATATTTTCAGATTTGGAACTTTCTGCGTTATTTTTATTTTAGTTCCTGCAGCATGCAATTGGGTAGATTATTAAATATTTTAATATTTTTGTTTAGAATACCGAAATCATAATAATATTGTATTATGATTATTTTTACTCCACCATATTACATCTTTTATTGTTCGTGTTGAAATCATTGTTATTTTTTTATATACCTATAGTATTGGCAAATTTTAAAGAGTTCTATCCCAAACAACAATGTGGAAAGCACAAGCAGAAATAAGTCATCAAATTTGACAATAACTAGCAATATTTCAAAACAAATTCTAATTCAGAATTCATTATAGTGTGGTGACTTGGAGTAAATACTAGTCAGAATCGTGACCTGCTGGATTAAAGCACCAAATTTTGCAGAGTTCTTATATGCCCTCAGTACTATCAATTCAGGGGGGGGGGGGGGGGGTCGATTTCAGTGTCCGCCATCTTGAAATACGACGCTATCTTTGTTTTATTTGGACTGTAACTGTAAATTTTCGACTTTTATTTGTCTTTTACTAAATATTTCCCCAACTTCTGGGTTTGTAGTAAAAAGGATATAATTTAAACTAAATTTGCTACAATTTGAGACCAGAGCCGCTTTTGTAACTTTAATATTTTGCGAGATAAAAGCTTCCAAAGTTTTGGACTATTTTCAGGTTATTACGAGAATCAGTTGCGTTTACAGCAACACTATTCGAATCAATTTTAATCTAGACTAAATTTGCTACAACTTTAGACTATATAGTGATATGGTTTTCTTACCATGGATCAAGAGGCAACTTCAGGATTGCCTAAGAATCGATGTTGTATGGGACATATACAAGCTAGACAGTCCGAAGGAAACTACACTACACGTGTGCAGAGAGGGAAGGCGGAAGGGAGAAAAGTCACAAGTGAATCAACACTCCCCAAAAACTTTGTTACATTCCTGAAGAATTCAGAGAACAAGACAGAACTGTTTACCCTATTAAGTGATGGAGTCGCAGCTTGTGACGTACAAAAAGGTAAGGAAATATACATCACCTATGGTAAATCTGTTATTTCAAAAAATAGCAGTGCACCGATGTCCGAAACTGACCACGAAGAAGCTGATACCAGAAGGTGTCTTCATATATTGGATGCATTACAAAAGGGTGCAACCAACATCCTTATAAGTACAGTTGACACAGATATTATTGTGGTACTAGTAGGCATCCTTTTCGAGCTACGAACTTACAAACCTAATATTCAACTTTGCATTGTATTTGGTAAGGGTGTACACTTCCGATATTATCATATGAATGCCATCTGCCAAGAGCTCGTAGAAGATATGTCGCAAGCATTGCCCTTTTTCCATGGAAGACATAGAAGGCATACCCTCCAGGCACTGAAGGATTTATCTTCTCTGCAAAACATCGATTTCAGCCAGTAGATGTTAAAACAAAGGCATTTGAACTTATAGAATGATTTACATGCATCCTGTACGATGGCACAACAGAACTTGACAGCATCAACAAGCTCAGAGAGGATCTCTTCATACAAGGAAAAAAGTATGCAGTCTACCGCCCACACAGGATGTCCTCATTCAACACACTAATTGCTGCATCTATCAATCTAGCATCCGGTTAACAAGTTTCCAAAATGCACCTACTCCTGCTAACTTTGAAAGGAAAAGAAACGAAGAGACTTGGCAACCAATTTGGATGTCTATACCGGAAGCAAGCAAAAGCTGTAGGGTATTAATCAAGTGCGGATGTAAGGCTGAATTCCTGTGCTCTAAGAATTGCGTTGTAACAAGGCTGCACTTCCCTGCACAGCTCTTTGCCTTTTCAAAGGCCATTGCGAGCGGTAAACAATAACATTATAAATATAATTTTTATGATTATTTTCTCAATAGTTATTCTGTAATTTTTTTATTGAAACGTTTGTAACATGGTCAAATACATTGTCTTAGCAAATTGTGATTGTATCGACGTCTTTCTTTACTCACATTGTAGCCTATTTATTCTTAAGTAGTAATAAAATAATGTTTGCTGTAAAACTGATAGCATTGGAGATATGTAGCAAAAAAGAGAAAAATATAGATTTTTGTAATAACCTGAAAAACGTCAAATTTTCGAAGAAATGTCACCTTTCAGAAAAATGCCAATGTTTGAAAATTGTCAAATTTTCGGAGTAATGTCACTTCAGAAAAATGTCAAATTTTCGAAAAAATGTCAAATTTTCAGAGAAATGTCGCTTTTCAGAAAAATGTCAAAAATTCAGGAAAATGTCAAATTTTCGAAAAAACGTCAAATTTTTGAAGAAATGTCACCTTCCAGAAAAATGTCAAATTTTCGAAAAAATGTTAAATTTTCAGGGAAATGTCACTTTTCAGAAATGTCAAATTTTCAAAAAAATGTCACTTTTCAGAAAAATTTCAAATTTTCGAAAAAACGTCAAATTTTCGAAGAAATGTCACCTTTCAGAAAAATGCCAAATGTTTGAAAATTGTCAAATTTTCGGAGTAACGTCACTTCAGAAAAATGTCAAATTTTCGAAAAAATGTCAAATTTTCCGAGAAATGTCACTTTTCAGAAAAATGTCAAATTTTCAGAAAAATGTCACTTTTCAGATAAATGCCAAATTTTCGAAAAAACGTCAAATTTTCGAAGAAATGTCACCTTTCAGAAAAATGTCAAATGTTTGAAAATTGTCAAATTTTCGGAGTAATGTTACTTCAGAAAAATGTCAAATTTTCGGAAAAATATCACTTTTCAGAAAAATGTCAAATTTTATTAAATGGACTCAAAGGAAAATTCCCAAAAAATACTACGGGTCCATTTGTGGTATTAAGTTCTCTGCTAGTGTGTTAAAGCGTGCAGACTGTATGCTGAGTATTTTTGACGTGTCAAGTGCATCGAGAGATTACAAGTTTTTTCGACGTATATAAAGCCCACGGATGGTGTGAGAGGCCATCCTGAACCGCTTACAAGCCCTACAAGTGTAAGCAACCCCACCGGAACGCTTTCGGTGAGTTTTTTCCAATAAAACTATAAAAGTGACAGTGACATTATATTTTAAAAACTATTTCCGCTACTTCCGGCATCCCGCCGAAAATTCTTCCGGCAACATAACCTAAAAATAGTACTACATAACCTAAAAACAATTCAAGACATTGATACCAACCTAAACATTTTTCAAAAACCAAATTCCCCAGAGAAACATTGGAACCAAAAATTTGACAGCTATCACTTCCCCGGCCGATTTAGTGAAAAATTGATAGAGGCCGAAAGATAAAACAAAATATACCAACTCAAACTTAAACGAGCCACCATAAACACTACCGTGGCTACATCTGGCAGGGAAGCTGTCCACCAAGAATTATATGTTTTTTTCCAAAGATGGCCATCCCTGCCATCCATCCCATTACCAACGAACAGGTTTTTTCGTTTAGTTGTTTCCGAGGTTGTTTCCCGTATTAATAATCAAAATTATTAAGTGCTCTTGCCTACGAACGTTTTTATAGAATTGTGTTTATTTTTATATTAATTTTAGGTCCATGTGGACACATTATAATTTTAACCTAGTCTTTAAGCCTGCCTACAGAAGACAGGAGCTACTTTTTTATTTTTCTCCAAGCCAAACCGGACCTACCCCGTCCAGCCTCACACTCGCCACGGCGGTGTTCACCGTGGTTGTCTGGCTGGCCCTGGGTTAGGATCCGATGAAGCATATATTTGCATTAAAAACATTGAATAAAATATTAATGTTGTGCAAACTATAAATTTAACACTCAAGTTCTTAGGTCCAAATCCCACTGAACGCAAGACTTTTTTTCTGATTTAATACGAAAAAAATATTTCAACTTAATAAATATAATTAAATGAGATCGTTCATATTGTTTAGTGCTCTTTTCGGCTTCAAAGATTCACCGGGTGGGGAGGTTCCCGCCGCTTCCAGTAGCTGCCGATTTTTTTACGTAGAAATGATTCCTGCATGAGATTTTCTAGTCAAAAGTGTCACTACGTTTCGTAAAAAAAAAGAGGAAAATTATTCATCATCAGGTATAGCTCATGAGGCGCCCTCCATGGGCTAGCGTGATGTGATACATAAATTACTGTTTCTTGGCTTAAAAAATGTTTCCTTACCAAATTGGGAGAAGATCGGTCAAGAGGTAGTTAAGATATTGCAAAAAAAAGAAAAAAAAATTTTTTTTATCTAAGTGTTTTAGGTTAAATCTTCATATTTTGGACTAAGGATTCTCCAGTTAGCGTATGTCGAATTCTTAATGAAACACCCTGTATAGCTCATTTAAAAAGTATTTGCGACTGTTTTCGGCTAAATACGTATCTTTTTAAGTTATTTTATAACCAAAACAACTATTTTTTGCTATCGATTTACTTTTATCAGAGGGGCAAGAATTCGATCATTTTTAACATTATTCTTTGCTGCTTCCCTTTTGAGCTATTTTTTCCGTGCATACAGATTTCTGCAAATTTTGGTATATTACAACTTCCACTACATTTCTCAAAATAGTAATTCATCTTTTCGCGTTACACCCACATTATTAAGGATGAGTCCACGTCGTATGGAGACAACTCACCTCTATATTATTTTCACAAATTACACAAATTTCCATCGCAGACTTACGTAAACGTCACTTGAACACGGACTAGAGGAATGAATGTCGTTATAAATAATTAATTGACAAATTGTTCGAAACTACTTCTGAAATACCTAAAACAGTGCAAATGTCGTTTTTTTACATTTTTGTCGTGGATATCATACATATAACGGATAATTAATAAGGATCTTTATTTTTCAGCTTTCGATTAAAAAGCAGCTCAAATGGTCAAGTGATCGTGAGATATAGGCTGTTAGCTGAACGCCCGATTTCCGCCATTCTTTCAAGGTGGAGAGTTACGCGTACACGGGATTAAGTGAAAACTTAAAGGTGTCGTAAAGTAGGAAAAGGGCTTTCCATCGATGTAGAGAAACCTTAGTTGCCACAAACTTTGAGCACTTTTCTTTGTTTGCCTTTTGTGGTGTACTTTTGCAGTAGACTAAGGAAAACATTTGACAATGTTGTCTATCACAAACTGTGGAGTGTTCTATTGAAGATGGGAACCTCCGGATATCTGGTCTTCATTATTTATTGGTGCTTACGAGATGTGAGTTTGGAGACATTTATTACTAGGACAAACTATCATACTAACAGCTTGATTACCAACGGTACTCCCTCTAAAAGGACTCTCCAGAATTGTACTTTCTTTTACGCTATCATTATTGTCCTTATCAACAGAAAAGAAGACAATTTATATGGTTCTAGATTCAGGGAATATTAGGTAGTTAGCGACCCAACAATCGAGCTGATGTTAACAGAATGCTTATGAGGAAAAAACGCAGATGAGCCCAACCCGGATAAGGCACGTATCACAAAATATCTGTTCAAGGCGTTGTCAGTGGGACTAATTTTACTATAAAAATTCAAAAACAAATTGTAACAAAAATTGTAAGGTGCCACCGTCATCTGTGAAATTTGCGTGACTAAAATTTGTTCGATTGATTTAGGACAAATAAACCTTTCTTCTTCTGGTACATTTATATCACACTATAATGTATCTTTTACGGGAAATATAGCATCATAAAAAGAAAATTTTACACCTGCAAAGAAAAAAATTTCAAATTCATTCTTTATATATGTAATGGTTACCTGAATAATTTCTGCGAGCGAAGTTACGTCCTGGATAATATAATCTGTTGTGAAAAACATTGTAAAGGTTAGAAAAAATGTGTTGAATATATCCGACTCTAGAAAAATAAGTGATATACCGCGTAAAATAAATTTAGTAAACCGATGAATAAAGGTCAGGATGCGAGTGGGAAGGTGGAGAAAATACGTGCGTGTAAACGTAAACCATTATGAATCGTTGTTTTCCTACATTGTAGGAGGTTCGTGAGAAAGCGGAGTTCCAAGGATATATGAATGGCATACTATTCATTATTATCAGTCAATGGAATAAGTGAAAATGCGAGAAATGAATTTTGGTCATCAGAGTAGTAAGTGATGAGACTGACTGCTTCACGGAACGATATATTCGTATGTCATATTTTCAGATTTGGAACTTTCTGCGTTATTTTTATTTTAGTTCCTGCAGCATGCAATTGGGTAGATTATTAAATATTTTAATATTTTTGTTTACAATACCGAAATCATAATAATATTGTATTATGATTATTTTTACTCCACCATATTACATCTTTTATTGTTCGTGTTGAAATCATTGTTATTTTTTTATATACCTATAGTATTGGCAAATTTTAAAGAGTTCTATCCCAAACAACAATGTGGAAAGCACAAGCAGAAATAAGTCATCAAATTTGACAATAACTAGCAATATTTCAAAACAAATTCTAATTCAGAATTCATTATAGTGTGGTGACTTGGAGTAAATACTAGTCAGAATCGTGACCTGCTGGATTAAAGCACCAAATTTTGCAGAGTTCTTATATGCCCTCAGTACTATCAATTCAGGGGGGGGGGGGGGGTCGATTTCAGTGTCCGCCATCTTGAAATACGACGCTATCTTTGTTTTATTTGGACTGTAACTGTAAATTTTCGACTTTTATTTGTCTTTTACTAAATATTTCCCCAACTTCTGGGTTTGTAGTAAAAAGGATATAATTTAAACTAAATTTGCTACAATTTGAGACCAGAGCCGCTTTTGTAACTTTAATATTTTGCGAGATAAAAGCTTCCAAAGTTTTGGACTATTTTCAGGTTATTACGAGAATCAGTTGCGTTTACAGCAACACTATTCGAATCAATTTTAATCTAGACTAAATTTGCTACAACTTTAGACTATATAGTGATATGGTTTTCTTACCATGGATCAAGAGGCAACTTCAGGATTGCCTAAGAATCGATGTTGTATGGGACATATACAAGCTAGACAGTCCGAAGGAAACTACACTACACGTGTGCAGAGAGGGAAGGCGGAAGGGAGAAAAGTCACAAGTGAATCAACACTCCCCAAAAACTTTGTTACATTCCTGAAGAATTCAGAGAACAAGACAGAACTGTTTACCCTATTAAGTGATGGAGTCGCAGCTTGTGACGTACAAAAAGGTAAGGAAATATACATCACCTATGGTAAATCTGTTATTTCAAAAAATAGCAGTGCACCGATGTCCGAAACTGACCACGAAGAAGCTGATACCAGAAGGTGTCTTCATATATTGGATGCATTACAAAAGGGTGCAACCAACATCCTTATAAGTACAGTTGACACAGATATTATTGTGGTACTAGTAGGCATCCTTTTCGAGCTACGAACTTACAAACCTAATATTCAACTTTGCATTGTATTTGGTAAGGGTGTACACTTCCGATATTATCATATGAATGCCATCTGCCAAGAGCTCGTAGAAGATATGTCGCAAGCATTGCCCTTTTTCCATGGAAGACATAGAAGGCATACCCTCCAGGCACTGAAGGATTTATCTTCTCTGCAAAACATCGATTTCAGCCAGTAGATGTTAAAACAAAGGCATTTGAACTTATAGAATGATTTACATGCATCCTGTACGATGGCACAACAGAACTTGACAGCATCAACAAGCTCAGAGAGGATCTCTTCATACAAGGAAAAAAGTATGCAGTCTACCGCCCACACAGGATGTCCTCATTCAACACACTAATTGCTGCATCTATCAATCTAGCATCCGGTTAACAAGTTTCCAAAATGCACCTACTCCTGCTAACTTTGAAAGGAAAAGAAACGAAGAGACTTGGCAACCAATTTGGATGTCTATACCGGAAGCAAGCAAAAGCTGTAGGGTATTAATCAAGTGCGGATGTAAGGCTGAATTCCTGTGCTCTAAGAATTGCGTTGTAACAAGGCTGCACTTCCCTGCACAGCTCTTTGCCTTTTCAAAGGCCATTGCGAGCGGTAAACAATAACATTATAAATATAATTTTTATGATTATTTTCTCAATAGTTATTCTGTAATTTTTTTATTGAAACGTTTGTAACATGGTCAAATACATTGTCTTAGCAAATTGTGATTGTATCGACGTCTTTCTTTACTCACATTGTAGCCTATTTATTCTTAAGTAGTAATAAAATAATGTTTGCTGTAAAACTGATAGCATTGGAGATATGTAGCAAAAAAGAGAAAAATATAGATTTTTGTAATAACCTGAAAAAAGTCCAAAACTTTCCAAAATATTCATCTTATAATAGCGACTCTGGTCACAAATTGTAGCAAATTTAGTTTACATTAAATCCTTTTTGCTAGAAACCCAGAAGTTGAGGGGATATTTAGTAAAAACCAAATAAAAGTAGAAAATGTACAGGTACAGTCCAAAAGTCCAAACAAACCAAGATGGCGTCGTATTTCAAAATGACGGACACTGAAATCGGGCACCCTCCCCTTGAATTGATAGTACTGAGGGTATATAAGAAGTGTGCAAAATTTGGAGCTTTAATCCAGCAGGTCACGATCTTTTCGCTAAGAAACCACACTATTATCCTTATTCTGTTATTTCTTAGTTATTTTCTACGCTTCAAATCTCGGCATTTGAATGCCTTATCAAACTAAAACTTTATGTGGGAACACGGCATTACTTCTTGTATTGCTTTTACTCCAATTCTTCTTCTTTTAAAACTTCCTGTAGCAGACGTACAACAAAGGATGCATGCACAATTCGCCTTTAATAAATTGTCAGCGCCTTTATTTCACATCTACCGTTTCGTGTAGTTTGTTATTGAAATCAATATCGTCTTTCAATAATTGCTCGCTCTGAACACTGCACTGTCAGCCGTTAATTTAATTGTGCTCTCAGTTGTGCGAATACTAAACATTGTTTTTGTTTGCAATTGTCTCTTGTCATAAATTAAAATGACGTTATGAAAATAATGAACAATTTTCTTAAGAAAAAAAAAATAGAAATAATGAGAATTAACATCATTAAATGGGGACAAATATAAGAAACGCATATAGACCGTATAGTACAGCGATGAGAGCATAAATCATGGGGTTTAGTCGAAGTGCGGGAATTTTGAAACTTTGAGAATTTGTAGATTTCGATGTCCTGAATGAAATAAGAAATGCAAATGCAAAATGTGATCTCAGCCGCCGGCGCCACCATATTGAAAAAATGGCACACAAAAACAGTTTCTTTTAAATATCTCGCTTCGGGTGCCTCATACGGCAAAAAAATGTTCTTATGAAAATAAAAGAGTATTACATTTTCTACAATTATCTACACATTTTTTCGTAGAATTGAACAGATTCAGTGCAGCAGCCGATTGAAGTCAAGCATTATTCACAAAATTATGATTTTTATAACTTCTCGATTTAGTGCGCCTTTTATGAAGGAGTATTTTTGTGTTGAGACAAAATTTGTTTCCATACCTGAAAATCCTCAAATATAATTGATTTTACTTGTCTGCTACGCATAGCTCAATGTTCAATACAAGTTTCCACACCACCTTAAGGTAGAGTATATGGCGCGTTTTTTTTACGTGCTTGTCCCCTATAGGCCTAATTCACGATCAGCCTGCTTCCTGAGGCGTTTTAAGTACTTGATGTCGAAGGTCCAGGTTCGTTGTAGTCTTCAACAATACGTTCTTCGGAAATTTCTTCAATTCAACTTGTTCAAGATAGTAATGCTGAACCGGACGCTATCGCTGATGCTGGAAAACGCTTCATTATGGCACTGTATGGAGCCAAACATGGAGACAATATCTCTCTGGACACTTATCGTTGCCAATGTTTTGTAAGATCGCCCACAAAGAGCAAATTTAACATCGCTACTCTACCACCTACAGCTTCAGCGACACGGCAGCATTCATTCAAGACATATTATCAAGTTCAGGAGTGGCAGAAGGTTTGTAAAAATGTTGAAGAATGGAGCTGGAAACAGAGCAATGCAGTAATAATGCTGAAAGATCCTGCTTCAGAAAAGTTACTTAAATTTGTTTCTTGTAAATGCAAGAAAGGGTGCAGTGCAGCATGTGGTTGTAGAAATGCAGGGTTAAAATGGTCTGCAATTTGCAAATTTTGTAGCGGATAAAGCTGAGACAATGCATCTGCAATAGTCGACGAGCTTCATGACGACGAGGAAGTCGAAATATTTCTCGCAAGCATGGAGAACAATCAATACGTAGAATCAGTGGAAAGCGCAACGGAAGCAATTTCCGAATAAAGTATTGTTGAAGACTAGAACGAACCTGGACCTTCGGCATCAAGCACCTAAAGCGCCTCAAGAAGCAGGCTAGTCGTGGATTAGCCTATAGGGGACAACCACGTAAATAAAAACGAGCCATATCTAGCTCAAGTATTGAGCTATGCGTAGCAAACAAGTAAAATCAACTATACTGATTTGAGGATTTTCATGTATGAAAACATTTTGTCTCAAGACAAAAATACTCCTTCATAAAAGTCGCACTAAATCGAGAAATTGCAAAATATCATAATTTTGTCAAGAATGCATGACTTCGATCGGCTGCTGCACCGAAACTATTCAATTTAACGAAAAAATGTATAGGACATATTTTGTAGAAAATTTAATGTTATTTTATTTTTATAAGAACATTTTTTGTCGTATGACGCACCTGAAGCGAGATATTTAAAGGAAATTGTTTTTGTGGACCATTTTTTCAATATGGCACCTCTGGAAGTTGATATCACATTCTGCATGTTTTCTTATTGTATTCAGAACATCGAAATCTACAAATTCCCAAAGATTCAAAACTCCCGCATTTATTCGGACTAAAAATCTACCTATCGACTGTACTATTAATATAATATTTTTAGCAGTCTCTCTGTCTATAGAGTTTAATAATAACAGTCATAAGATCTGAATATGACCAAATTGATTTCTATATTTTACTGCCAGGAATTCGAACGTCTCTTAAGCGTAATCTTGTGAAGAGCGTAACATAAATTATTGTATGTATTACCATTAGTGTATTAGAATTTCATCAGTAAAATTTGTTCGAGAGCATGGCAGTAAATTGACAGTTTATTATTTAATTGAATCCAGAGCGTTCTAGCTTCGGTGATTTAATCTTTGATAACAACGTGTCAATTTTCACGAATTATATTTTGGCAACTTAGCTGGAGAAAGACTGTATACATTTAAAATCACGAGTGATATTTGACCGACTCACTGGCGCAGTACTTATGGTGACACTAGACTCACATTTCCACCCCATATTACTAGAGTAATAAACAAAGCCTATGCTATGCTCAGCCAACTCTATCATTCGGTTAATAAACGCAGCAAGCTTTCGATCGACAATAAAATATGTCTTTATAAAGTAATATTCCGGTCAATGGTGACCTATACCTGTGTGTCATTGAATTTTATTTCAGACACACACTGCCTTAGGTTACAGCGAACTCAAAACAAGCTGCTGCGTCTATTAACAAATTCATATAGGTAAAAAACCATAGAAGATAGGCTTACGGGGGTGCGAATGATGCGACAATATATCGACGAGACTTCTCAACAAAGCTTTTAACTCCAACTTAACCCGAGATTTAACACATACAAGAAGATACGATAACATTCCACATGTCCATAAATTTCTACACGAACGACTACCACTTTACAAGTTACCCAGAAATGACTGACGTAACTTTTTACCCCAAAACTCTCACTTTCTACAAACGCATGTATCTAATAACCACAAATCCATATCTACTTCCAATTTCATGATAACCCCCCCCCCCTGAACCCTCGCTGAAACACTGTGCCATAAAAATTAGGCACATTGTACAATAACACGTTTTTTATCCACTGATTATATTGAATAAGTTTTTTTTGTATCATTTTCCCTATGTAAACTTCTTATATGATAAAGTTGCAAAAACTCGAGTCGTCTCATTATTTTAAGTTAACATACAAAATTAAAACGCAAGTGAGCTGTAAAGAAACTTGCAATATATTCTTAAATTATCGTGTCTGCACGTATTTCTGCCACAACACCTGGCCGCCGCGTGACATCGCGTGGTTCCCGCGTCTGCTGTCACAGCTTTTTCGTATATTGTATACTAATAAAATAAATGCTTATATACTGATATGTACAATAGGGTGGAGTGAAATATTAAAAATTAAAAAAAAATAATTATTTTTTTTAATATATACTATGGATGGTGGCCATTTGGGTTCAAATTAATAGGAAAAAATTTCAGCTCGATAAAAAAATGTCTTGAGGGTTCACAAGTGAAACAACAAAAATGAATATATATATATATATATATATATATATATATATATATATATATATATATATATATATATATATATATATACGAAGCCCAAAACAGTATATTCTGCCGCTTACTCGAAGCCCACAACACACATACGAAGCCCGCCTTCGGGCTTCGTAAAAATAAGCGTGTATAAAACCTAGACTATGTTATTCTCAACAAATCCCGCCAATTGGCAAAATTTCGCCCGGGCATCAAATTGCACCTCCTTTCTCTCAAAACATACGCGATGTAGTTCAACGAATTGATGTTCAGATGGCGCTACAGTTGTCGGTGTATAAGCGATATATACAGTGAATATATTTGACGCATTTTGCAATGCCCTATTTTATTCGATGCATTATACGAATCCCTTAGTCTTGGCAACACTGTACATCTGCTTGGTAAATATTATGCAGCCAACTAATATGTCTGTATCTGTAATATTTTTGCTGTGGCAATGATAATTTTTGGCTATGATAATTAAATATTTTATGTTAGTTGTGTTTATCTAATGGCTGGCTTAGAACCGGACTCGTAACTAAATAATATTTATATCTGCTATAAGATGACAAAAAAACTGTTGTTATTTAACAAAAAATCTATTGATACATTTTACTTTTTTACTTCACTAAGATTATATAGACTGTCTTTCTTTTCCGTGCGTTCAGCAGCAAAAATCGTAATTATAAATATAATTAATTTGTGATTTTAAGTACACCTATACAGGGTATTAACTAAAATGTTGAGGATATTTCTAAGTAGATTCCTTGGCAAAAATTAAGGAAAGTTTCTAGTATTAACTTTTCCAAAATTAACCCTCCCTGGAAAGCTACCCCCTTTTAAAGGGGCGAGTCCAAATCTCCTCTACTTTATATTTGTTAAATATTTCCCACCTTCTTTGTTATTTCCGTTCATTTAGTTTACATTACTTTTAATCTGAATAATTTTGAGAGAAGGGTATTAAATACATATGGAAGAAAACGGCTTATTACTTCCACGTCCAGTGGAAGTATAGTAACGACAAAAAAATTTTAAAAAATTTTTATTGTCCAAATAGGCTTAAAATGTCATGAAACGTCGAGATTTTAAATTTGAGCGAAAAAAAAAATTTCTGTCTGTCTGTCGGTCTGTCTGTCTGTAACTTTTTTTTGTGCGCACGTTTACTCTGGAACCGTTTAAGATATTGAATTGAAATTTGGTACATATATGTACTTTAACGAGATCTAGAACTAGATTATATTTTCATCTTGTTACGTCGAAGGGTTGGGGGGTAAATTGGGGTAAATTTGGGGTAAATGGGTAAATCAAGCAGGTAAGAGTCCATGAAATTGGTATTTAGTATATACAAGAGAAGCTGAGGTCTCAAAAAAATTTTTGGCATTAACCACCCCCATTACCACCCCCACCTCCTAATTAAAGGGGATGAAAAAAAAAATGTGATTTAGTGCATGTACAGGAACCAGAAACCTCAAAATATTTTTTTACTTGATCCACCCCCCACTACCAACCCCTATCACCACCCCCACCCCACTACCGATGTGGGGTATCGTTTTATGGGTTTTTGGGATAGAGGATTTCAAATATTATATTATTAAAGTTCCATAAACAATTATTTCCACATACAAAGTTTTTTCGTTGTGAGTGACTTGGATAGAGAATCTGGATGTGAAAGTAGTGATTCCTTGGGCAGCGGTTTTTTTATGCATGTCAGGGTATTTTATTTTTTTTTAAGCAAGAAGCAAAAAGTTTTAAAATTTTCTGATGAAGTTATAAGCTAAGTTTCAACCGTTAATAACTGTTGAAAAGTCATAAAGGGTGGTTTATTTGATACAGTTAAGGGATGCCACGGAGGATGAAAAGACTTTTGCATAAATATCATATTGAGTAAAAACTATTGATAAAAGCTTGCACTATAATGAGTCTGAAAAAAATAATTTCAAACATTATTTTAATGCACGCTTTACAGAAGGGCGTAATTATTCAGGAAAAGCTAATTTTAAAAAACTTAATATGAAAGATCCGACTTTATTTTTGTCAAGTAATCTAGTTACTTACCTAATATATGGTAGATATATATTATTCCGTAGTGTGGAAATAATAGCATATTAAGAATCATCAGAACGGTAACGGACGTTTACCGCCGGAGATTATAAGGTTCGCGATGCTTATACTGTTTTTGTACAATCGTATTAAATTGCACTTCAATTAAAATAATTTAATTTCTACTAAATAAACGAAAAGTCAAAAGTCACGTTTATATTTCGTGGCAAGTACAACTTGTCAAATAAGATATTTGTATTTTGACATTTCGTTTATTTACTAGAAATTAAATTATTTTAATGTCCTACAAGTCTGTTTTTTTTGAGATACGTTAAATGAAAAATAACGCCCTAGGGCGTTATGAATATCTATAACGCCCTAGGGCATTATAAAATTATAATACAACCCAAAACAAGCAAATTATGATAGCGTCATTGACAAACAAAATGCGTTGCTATGCAACGGCGGCGTTTACAAACAATTTTGATTTTTACTCTCTTTTAAATCAAATCGTTCAGAACATAATAGATGTCAAAATAATAAATCGTAAATGTCAAAAAAAAAATTGAATTAAATAACAGACTTGCAGGACATTAAACGTTGAAGGCACCACGGGTGTTATAGGATAATGACGCCCTCGGTCGACGTACACTCCCTCGGGCCAGAGGCCCTCGGGATTGTACACTGCCGACCTCGGTGCGTTATTATCCTTATAACACCCTTGGCACCTTAATAACTATAATTGAAGTGTAATTAAAAACAATCGTGCAGAAAATAATGTTATTTTTTTTTTAATACATAGAAATGACCTTATCTTTTGTACTTATTTTTGTGAAATATCGGTAATATATATTATATTAATTTCACTTACCGGTAAGGAAATTACTTACCGACTTAGCAATCAGTAAATATAACCTGACGTCTTGGCAACAGATATTGTAAATAAACAAATAAGCCCGATCGTACAAAAAATAGATTTTTTTGAAATCGGAAAAAACCTCAAAATTGTCATTGAAGTGTTAGAGATAGTCACTAAAGTAATCAAACATTGTACGATTTCTTGTAGTTGGAGGAGGTGACAGGTAAACGTCAACATAAATTGTCCATTGCTTGTCACATAATAACATTACAAAAAATTATTGAGATTTGAAATTTAAATAATTGACATTTCTTAATGACACTTAAAATTATTCATTAAATAGAGTTGATTAACCTTAATTTCACAATTTCAAGAAAAACTTAGTTATGCACCTTGGCACTAAAGTTTCCTTTTATCATTTATGTGGTTTATTTAACTAAATTCTACATCGTGATAAAATGTTTAACTTTAGTGCTTAGTTACATAAACAATTATTATCGCGTGTTTCCAAATAATTAATAAATTATACCTACCTATTTTATTTATTACTTTTTCCGTTCATCGTGTATTTGTAGCTTTGATAAATATATAAAAAATCATTCATTAATAACCCCTATTAATAAATGATTTTCTATTAATATACGATTTTAGTTTAGGTAACTAAGGACATAATTGAAAACAGTTAATATGACAATTAATGTCAAAACTCTAATTGTCAAACGTATAAAACGCGTATGAAACTTTTATAATTAATAAAAGAGAAGCAGGTATCGCGCTATTCGGAATCGGTGCTATTGTCATATTTCTCCGATGTTACAAAAAGAGGCCTAATGAATTTGTAATTGTATTTTTGATATTTTTTAAATTCCATATGTGTTACCATAATTAAATAAATAAAGTAACACTTAGAATTCAATTTTGTGTCATAAAATAAAATTAGATTTTTTTCCTATTACTTCCACATCCAGTGAAAAAATTTTTAAAAAAATTTTTGTTGTTCAATAGGCTTAGAATGTCGAGATTTTAAGTTTGAGCGAAAAAAAAATTTCTGTCTGTCTGTCTGTCGGTCTGTCTGTAACTTTTTTTTTGTGCGCACGTTTACTCAGGGACCGTTTGAGATATTGACTTGAAATTTGGTACACATATGTACTTTAACGAGATCTAGAACCAGATTATATTTTCATCTTGTTCCGTCGAAGGATTGGGGGGTAAATTGGGGTAAATTTGGGGTAAATAGGTAAATCAAGCAGGCAGGAGTCGATAAAATTGGTATTTAGTATATATAAGAGAAGCTAAGGTCTCAAAAAAATTTTGACATTAGCCACCCCCATTACCACCCCCACCCCATTATTAAAGAGGTTGAAAAAAAAATTGTGATTTAGTGTGTGTACAAGAACCAGAAACCTCAAAATATTTTTTTACTTCTTCCACCCCCCACTACCACCCCCTATCGCCACCCCCGCCCCACTACTGATGTGGGGTATCGTTTTATGGGTTTTTGGGGTAGAGGATTTCAAATATTATATTATTAAAGTTCCATAAATAATTATTTCCACATACAAAATTTTTTCGTTGTGAGTGACTTGGATAGAAAATCTGGATGTGGAAGTAGTGATTCCTTAGGCAGCGGTTTTTTTTCCTAGATACAATCAACGGAAAATTTTTGTAACTTACTCGTGTGTTAATCGGCGATTAATAATCTCGACAAATAATGCGCTCGCTAGCGCTCGCACGTTAAAATGTCTCAATTTATCAATCGCTCTCATTAACATACTTGTTTGTTAAATAACTATTATCTTATAGGTGTGTATTGTCTCTAGATATATGGTGGAGTGAGGTGAGAACAAATAGCAAAATAGAACATGTACTTATTTTATTTTTAAATTTTTAATTAAGTTTATTTGAAAAAAAATTCTATTTGAAAGGAAATTGACAATATTTATTTTATATTTATTGCGGACAAGGAAAAGTGGTAGAAAACTTCATATTTGATTATAGAAAGCCATTAAAAAAGTTTTCAGGGAAATTCATTCAAATCCAATCGATTTTCTAATAACTTACTTTTTTCCACCATTAGTGGAGTGAAAATAAATTTTGAATGAAACTGTTTGGCTGCTGTAATTTTTGTTTTATGAATAATAACAAGTGCTATGAGCTGTTTTGGATTAAATCGGTCCATTGCTTCTTGTAATATTTTAACAATTTACCTATTTTTAAACACTGAAATTTGCTGTTATTTTCATTAGTATCTCCGGTCCTAGTAATCGTATCGTAAAAATAAAAATAGCGAATTATTCGCAATAAAATCTTGAATAAGGCTAGGCCTATGCAAAAACTAGATGATAGTTTGTTAATTAGTAAAAAAAATAAAAACCACCAAAAATTGCCTTTTTTGATAATAATTTAATAAAAATATAATATAATAATGCATCAATTTTAACGAAAGTCCGTGGAACTAAGCTTTTTATTGAACTAAACCTGTGCTAAATTTTAGCGTAAAATAAATACTTTTGAACAAAACTCAAACGGCTAAAAACCAATAAAAATTTCGAAATTTTTATCGCTTGTTGTTTAAGTGCAGTGACTCGTGTGCGGTAAATTTTTGTTGAAAATGTAGGTTTTTACATGTATTTTCCAACAGTGTTAAGAAAAAAGAATACTCACTTAAACGGTTTTTGCTTGAAATTTATTTATTATTTTCAAAGTTACAGTTGTAAACAAATTCAAATAACTCTGGATTTTTATGAAACCAAAAGCGGGAAACGAATTATGAAAATAGATGAAATATCTAACATTTTTCTAAAGAAATTAATGATCTATTTGCATTTGGAGCCGTGAAACGTCAATTTTTGTGTTTAGGTCACTTATAAATAAACAAGTCGATATTTTTTCTAGAAATTTGGACTGATTGTTTTTCGATACTTATGTTTTTGTCTCCGCTGTTTGAAAATGAGTCAAAACTACAATTACTTCCACATCCAGTGGATTGTTGAAATAGGCTTAGAATGTTATGAAACGTCGAGATTTTAAGTTTGAGCGGAAAAAAAATTTTCTGTCTGTCTGTCGGTCTGTAACTTTTTTTTGTGCGCACGTTTACTCTGGAACCGTTTGAGATATTGACTTGAAGTTTGGTACACATATGTACTTTAACGAGATCTAGAACTAGATTATATTTTCATCTTGTTCCGTCGAAGGGTTGGGGGGTAAATTGGGGTAAATTTGGGGTAAATAGGTAAATCAAGCAGGTAAGAGCTCATAAAATTGTTATTTAGTATATACAAGAGAAGCTAAGGTCTCAAAAAAAACTTTGGCGTTAGCCACCCCCATTACCACCCCCACCCCATTATTAAAGGGGATGAAAAAAAAATTGCGATTTAGTGTGTGTACAAGAACCAGAAACCTCAAAATATTTTCGTTCTTTATCCACCCCCACTACTACCCCCTATCACCACCCCCACCCCACTACCGATGTGGGGTATCGTTTTATGGGTTTTTGGGGTAGAGGATTTCAAATATTATATTATCAGAGTTCCATAAACAATTATTTCCACATACAAAATTTTTCGTTGTGAGTGACTTGGATAGAAAATCTGGATGTGGAAGTAGTGATTCCTTGGGCAGCGGTTTTTTAAAATTACATCGAATAAAGCGGCTTTGAGATTATAACACACTTAGTCAATTTTTTTTTACTTTCTTATTCATTTTTGTCGCGGAAGGGAAAACAAACCTAACCTGAACAGTTATTCTTATGTCTATGTACACAGCTTTGTAACTTTTAATTTTACTGATACAATAAAAAAAAATCGCAGTTAGGATTTGAACCAGAGACGTTGCATCAAAAAAAAAAGTGTTGGTCGTCTTACACACTGAATTATCTTACGAGTGAAGTATGATCTGTAAAACCATAATATCACATTTAGACTATTTGGCGATTTTTGGATCTCTAACATAATCGCTAAAAGCCCGACTATCGGGCCTCTATCTTTTTTAACAATTGTGCTTCTGGATTGTTCTCAACTAGGTGAGACTAATATTATTGAAGAATAACCAGTCCAAATTTTAAGAACATATATCAATTTGCTTATTTATAAGCGACTGAGGCGCAAACACTGACGGATCTCGGCCCCAAATGCAAATAGATCATTATTTTTTTAAGAAATATTTCATCTATTTTCAAAATTCGTTACCTGTTTTTGGTTTGATAAAAAAATCCAGTTATCTGAATATGTTTATACCTATAATTTTGAAAATTATAAACATATTTAAAAAAGGTTTAAATGAAGATAATATCATTGTAAAATACATGTAAAAAACCTACATTTTGAAAAAAAAATGTTCTACGAATCGATGCACTTAAATAGGCGATTAAAATTTCGAAATCTTTTTTTATTTTTAGCCGTTTGAATAAATATTTTATGCTAAAATTTGGCACGAAGGTTTAGTTCAATAAAGTGCACAGTTACTCCAACTTTCGTTAAAATGGATGCATTATTACGTTATATTTCTTAAATTGTCAAAAAAGGCAATTTTTGGTGGTTTTTATTTTCTTACAAATTAACAAATTATCAGAAAGTATTTTCATAGCCACTCGCTATTTTTATTTTTGCGATACGATTATTAGGACCGAAGATAATAGGAAAAGAGCAGAAAATTTCAGCGTTGAAAAATAAATTGTTAAAAAATTTTTACGCTGGACCGATTTAATTAAAAACTTCTCGGTGGCACTTATTATATCTACGACAAATTAAAATAATAAAATTGCTGCAGCCAGAGAATTCCTTATTCACCTATTTTCTTACTTAATTTGACTTCACTTTATGTGATTTAAAATGTTAACATATTTAAAAACTAAATTAAATAACTAAAAAGTCAGAACGTGAAAAATTTATAATACTGTACATTACAGCAAATTGAGAAAGTATTAGTCACATATTTAAAATTACTAACTATAACAGCCCATTGTTGTGTCTGACCCACAGATGTTGGGGTAGGTCGACACTCTCTATCCAGTTCCCGCTAAATTTGTTTTAGGTACCTGTAAATGGTCAGTGCCACTTGTTTACGGAATGTTAAAATCCACTATTAAAGCATTTAGAAATATTGCCATATGGATCAAATTTCGTTTTTTACTTCCCTCGCTAACCGAAGGGAAGTAGGGTATTGTAATCGTAAAAAAATTACCCTCCGAGATTTCTTCGGATTTTCGCGTTTCAGACTATGCAGATTACGAAAATTAAAGCCATTTAATTCCATCAGTCTCTCTGTCTGTCGGTCTGGTGTCTGTCTGTTGGCGCTATATCTACAACTATATCTACAAGAGCCAGAAGTACTTATCTATTTCTAACAATACATGTGTACACATAACAATTATTGTAGTTTATAAGATATGTATTGTGGGGAAAATATTACAAAACCATTTGATGCAGAAGAAAAATATTTGGTCGTTAATTGACGCTACTGTCAAAGAAGAACAGTGGACACCTGAAAAAATAATGAGGAAAAAATGTGACAAAAGACAGTTATATTTTGTGTGTAGTTAACACAACTGTCAGGGGAAAAATATGAAAAATGTACAGGGTGTTCACTCTAAGAAAATAATGAAAAAATGGATTGCGGACAATAATGTTTCTCATATAGTTAACACAACTGTCAAAGAAAAATATGAAAAAATATATAGGGTGGTCGCCCCAAAAATAATAATAAAAAATGAGATGAAGGACGATATTATTTCGCATGCAGATATCACAACACAACTGCCAAGTAAGAAAAATATGAAAATATACAGGGTTGTCACCTAAAAAAAATAATGAAAGAAGATGTGGCTGAGATTTCGCATGTAGGTAACATAACTGTCAGTGAAGAAAAATATGAAAAATTTACAGGGTGGCCACTTTAAAAAATTAGAAACGACACAGTAAAATGATATTTGAAATGTAGTTGTCAGTCGCTATTGCCAGGAAAAAATCTGATATAGTTTTTATAAGAAAAATATGCAGGGTCGTCATCCAACAGAAAAAAATAATTCATAAATAAAGGATGTCAATCAAAGGGGGAAGGAAATTTTAGTCCGTTCCAATATGGTAAAAAATTGACCGAGAAGTGATTTTTTTTTAAGGTTTAGTGTTTTTTTCCTGCCCTCCAAAAGTCAAATTTCGACGCTCGTTTTTCGCGATTAACTCAAAAAAACCGTTGCCCAAGGAGTCAATACTTCCACATCCAGATTTTCTAACCAAGTTTCTCACAACGAAAAAATTTTGTATGTGGGAATAATTGTTTATGGAACTTTAATAATATAATATTTGAAATCGTCTACCCCAAAAACCCATAAAACGATATCCCACATCGGTAGTGGGATGGGGGTGGTGATAGGGGAATGATAATAGAGGTGGATGAAGTAAAAAATATTTTGAGATTTTTGGTTCTTGTACACACACTAAATCACAAATTTTTTATCCTCTTTAATAATGGGTTGGGGGTGGTAATGGGGGTGACTAATGCCAAAAAGTTTTTAGAGACCTTAGCTTCTCTTACATATACTAAATATAAATTTTATGGACTCTTACCTGTTCGATTTACCTATTTATCCCCCATTTACCCCAATTTACCACCCAACCCTTCGACGGAAGAGGATAAAAATATAATTTATTTCCAGATCTCGTTAAAATACATATGTGTACCAAATCTAAGTCAATATCTTAAACAGTTCCAGAGTAATCGTGCGCACAAAAAAAGTTACAGACGAACCGACAGACAGAAAATTTTTTCGCTCAAACTTAAAATCTCGACGTTTCATGACATTCTAAGCCTATTTGAACAATAAAAATTTTCAAATTTTTTTTGTCGTTACTATACTTATGTGGAAGTAATTAACGCTTGAGGAGAAGAACGTTGACCACAATGTTGAAAGATATTTTAATTCTCTACAATTTCTATAAGTTATCTTTGTCCAAAAATTTGTTTACATGAAAATCGAATTTTGCGAAAATGTTTTCCTCTCGGTTCTCCTTTAAATTGCGTTCTAATAAAAAAGTTCATTTAAAGTTTTTTTTTTTAGCTTTTTAAATGATTAATTAAATAGTATAGATGCCTACATTATTTTCCTTAAAAATAATTTATAACCTAAAAAATCCAACCTTATTGTAAAACAACATTTTATCCATTTATAATGAAACAAAATATTAAAAATTTTTGTTGGAAAATAAAGTTTATTCAATTACCTTTCAACTGGGACCAACCGATTTCATTTACCCTAATTACAGCGTCTTCTGTCAACACCTATAGACAAGGCCGGCGCACAAAATCGGTGAGTCATCAACACAAGACTTCAGTTTTGGTTGCTTCATAAAAATTTAAACAATTTATGTAGCAATATTAAATTTCTGCTATATTTCTTATTATGGTCTTAGTCTTCATATCGCAAATAATAAAAAAACTAATTTTGAATAAAAATAGACATTAAAAATTGCCCTCTTTGTATAACTGGGGTAAATTTATGCCATTTATTGATGTATTTTTCAAGTTATGTTTACTTACTTTTTTTTGATAAAATAATAAAGTTAAAAATATCGTGCGTCTATTCAAATAATAAAGAAAATAAAAATTGAAGATAACTGTATCATCTACAAACAATTTTTTTCGTAAAGTATGTATTTTTACGTAATTGAGAATTACTTTTTCTGCTCTAAAACATTCTTATAAACAATGACTTTCATGTTATTTTAAGTTTCCAGCTGATCAGGTAATTTGTTGTAATACGCAGTATTATGTATTTCTCATATCCTAATGTTTTGGTTATTAATTTTAACGAATTATAAAATAATTTTTCTGCTCTATTTATACATTTTTTTCGTCATAATAATAGGACAATTAATTTTCTAGATAGATTTATGACTAAGTACTGCCTTGCTTCAAAGAGGTGTAGCTTTACCATTGCCAACAGTTCTTTTGACATTTACTGGACTATTTACGAAACCACCATGTGCTTTGTAAGCACGATAACTGAAGGACCAAGAGTCCGATAGTATTTAAATTTGGACAATAAGTTAAAATTAGCTAGAGGAAGAGCCACGTTGTTATTAAAAAAATTCCAATCTGCAAATACAACAGTTAAGACATCTTAAGCAAAAAATGCAAATATAAACTGTTGTAACTCTTGATAAGGTCTGACAATAACAAAAATTCTATAGAATTTAGCTAGAAGCTCTTTGCCAATCAAGCTGGCATCATCAGGAGACGATTAGAATTACAAATATAGCAATTATATCTAGAAAAATCAACTTATTTTCAACAAACTGTAGGTCATATATAATGTTTAACAGTTATATAAAAACTTCAGTAAACTGGCGAACAATATTTACATTCAGTTATTTATTTTTGCTTTCTATTGACTTTGACTTTTATCATGTGGGTAGTTCCAATAGAAAAAAGAACAGTTACATTAATTCTTCAACGTTTTATATAACATTGTTCTATTTTCAAACTTCTCAAACAGTCTAGTTCACAAGTTCAAACCCGTGTTAATTCTTGATAAAGCTCGTAAAAATATGAGTCTAGAAAAATGTGCAAAAGTTTCAAACCCGCACATAAACAATTGCAAAAGTTTTAAACAAATTAAGATTGAAAAAATAACGAGATTCGTTTTTTGCAAATAACTCGAAAACTATTAATATTTAAGAAATAAAAAAAAAAGATTCTTAAAGAGGAAGAAATTTCCAATAAAAAACTCCTGACACTCGGAACACTATCTCTATTATTAATAATTTTAATTTAATGTTGAAAATAGAGCTCCAATGCTCTGAAACCGACCGTAGCAAGTAGAAACATTTTTTTATATTTTTAAATATTAATTTAGAAATTAAAAAAAATTATGGTATTATTTAGACACTTAAAGGAACAATATCTCGTTGGAAAAAAAATTTTTCGCCGATTTTTCATAAAATGAGCCTGTTGTTAATTAATAAATTTTTTTAGAGTTTGCGTTTATATTTCAAGTCGGATAATTGTTAAACAAAAGCCACTAAAACTGTTTTGCTTCGTGGAGACCTTATGTCAACTATACTTTATGAGATTATGACATTGCGATGATTTTAATTGTTATGGTTTATTAGTTATTCATTATTTAAGGTAACAAAAAACTAAAAAATGAAAAAGAGAGGAGTTTTTATTAATTTTAATTATTATTACTGTTATTAAATTCAAAAATACTATAAGATTACATAAACTTTAAATTTTTAGTGCTATTTGCTTAAACAAATTTTATAGACAAATAGATAAATTACGTATTTTTGAAAAACATTTTTTGCCATTTTATTTGTTATAAAATATTAGGTGATTTAAAATTTTTTTTAACTGTTTATAATCATTTTTTTCCTTTTTTCATTATTTAAACATATTATAAAAAAAATGATTCTTAAAATTTATTATTTGCAATTCTCTACAAGGGAAAAAATTTTTTCGTTGTTAATTTATTTGTTTATTTATTAATAAACAATTTGTTATTAACAATCGCTGAACGTGTTTATATGTTTTTTGATAGAAAAAAAAAACAAAAACAACCTTATACATAAACATGTAAAAAAAAATATATTTAATAACATAAAAAAATGTTTTTACTTGCCAAGGTCGGTTTCAAAGCATCACAACGGCTTTGCGTTCTCCGCGCGGAGCTCTATTTTCAACATCAAATTAAAATTATTAATAATAGAGATAGAGTTCCGGGAGTCAGGAGTTCTCTATTGGAAATTTCTTCCTCTTTAAGACTCCTTTTTTTTAATATCTTATATATTAATAGTATTCGAGTTATTTGCAAAAAAACAATTTTTCAATTTGAATTTGTTTATAAATTTTGCAATGGTTTATGTGCGGGTTTGAAACTTTTGCACATTTTTCTAGACGTCATTCTAAATCCAATGAGACCTCACTCATATTTTTAAGAGCTTTATCAAGAATTAACATGTGTTTGAACGTGTGAACTTGTCTAAAAGAACAAGTACATAAAATAATTAATTTAATAATCCTCATAAAATGAAAAATGTTTATAGACAAGCTAAAAACTACATTTTGATATGCTTTTTATCCCTGTTGGGATGATTCAGTACCTTTTTAGCAGAGGGTCGTAGGATGACTCAGTACATTTTGACACGTTTCTTTTTCCTTTATTTTTTCTTTTTGTATTGACTAAAGTAAAGGCTAACTACATTTTGAAATACAGAAAGGACATCGTTTATATTGTTATTTAGTAAATGAAAATCGGTCAAATATTTATAAAGATAGAATTTTCCCCGTTATGATCTTTATTTTTTTTTTGGTTTGGATACCTATAGATAATTTCGTGTATTATCAAAATAGAGACTTTTTCGAGAAGGGAGTGATTTCGGACTTACAATTTTATTTTCGGGCGGACTGCTACTCTGATATACCGGGCGTGAACATGCCCATCTTTGTAAATAACTCGTTTATTTTTAATTTTTTGAGAAAACTCCATTTCAGATTTTTTGTACAAAAATATCCATGCCTTATACTGGTTATAGAGATTGATCGACGGAATATTTAATTTTCGATTTTTATTAGGAAACTGTTCGGTATTTGTAGAATTTATCAAAAAGTAAAGTTTTTCAGGATTTGTAGATTCGCTTTTGTTTTGTCAAATTTCTCACAAACGTCACCTAATAGACTTAATCGAGCCCTACAATCGCCATTTTTGAAAATCAAAATCGGACCTTCGTTTCGGGAGTTATTAATTTCTTTGCAAAATCATACTCGGCCTTGGAAAAAATACTTACGGTCAACGGATTCGAGCCTCAAGCAATAGGCTTCATTTGTGGCTGTGTACCTTCGATCCCACCAAGTCTTATCGAAATCAATCAATATCCTGGACAGTTATCGTGCTTCCTAGCCCGATTTCGAGAAAACCAGTTTTTTGCAAAAAAATTCAATTTCCATTTATTTTTCGATATAGTCTCCGGTATACTTATCTGTAGACCGTTGCCAGCGGCACCATTTTGAAATATCTCCATCTGACTGCCCGTTACAGAGTTATTCAATTTTTCCCGAAAAACTTGAAACGTCTATATCGGGTATTTCCGGTTTCCGAATTGAGCCGAGCTTCCAGCGTTAAGGTCTTCTGAAGGCCTCCTATCAACCACCCAAGTTTCATCGAAATCCGACGGACGGAATTTTCTAAATTCGCTCTCAAGTCGATAGATATGACTTTCATTTCGATCCGACGTTTTTTTCGGGTTTCGATGGTCCACCGGAAAAATGCAAAACCTATACTACATCTTTTTTTTCAAAATGTAGTAACAAGCATAGGCAGGGTGTGGACTTCAAGTAAGCGAGGAATATGCTACTTTGGGCTTTATTTTGAGGCTTCATGTTTGTACAAAAAAACCTATTTTAGTCAAACGTCAATAATGGAATGAATACCTTATATCTGTTACCTATTTTGCATTATAATAAATATAAATTGTATCAATGGAAATACTTTTAATATGCATACCCTAAACATAATTATTTATATTATAAATTATATCAATGAAAATACTTTTAACATGCATACCCTAAACATAATTATTTATATTAGGGCGGCCCCTTTGGTGCCATGCGGCCGTGACCTACAACAAAGCAATTATATTATTAACACATCGACTACGCAATTATATTGTCGCACACAGTTATATCATTTAGTTAAAGAATTAGAAGAGAAGTGGCAACTATGTATGGCTTCGTGTAATCTGAAACATCTATACATTTTATACAAAGGGCTTCGTAATGTACCATAATTATAAAAGGCTTCGTATGACATGTCGTGTTGTTTTTAATTTGTATGTCCAAAAAAGTTCCCCCCTCTCATGTTGCTCGCGTTATTATTCCCACTTAAAACATTATTAACAGTTGTACACACTATTTCAATTACAAATAAGGCTGGGCTTCTGGTACCCTGTAGTGTGTGGTGGGCTTCGTTTCATGCGTACCGTACGTATATATATATATATATATATATATATATATGTGCATTTGTATCGTGTCCGCCTCCTTACAAATTTGTGGCGCCCGCACCTCCACTAGAAATAATATAGATAGATTGATTCTGTTTACATATACATAACCGCCAAATTTCACTTACCAAGGGCACGCGGAGAGGGGAAAGGATTTTTATCTTTTTTTACATACACTTTTTTGTTCATACGATTGGTATGTTTACACCTCGTGATATAAATAGTACCTCTCTGACTCAATGTATTTAAAACTGTTATATATAACGGTAGACTTTGCCTCCTTCGAGGTTGCCAAACTTCTATAGTGTAAAATGCTCTAGCGCTTGCGCAATTAGTTGCGCTATGCAATCGTGTGCGTTTGTTATTATGATGATT
The DNA here is from genome assembly GCA_936432065.2 of Rutpela maculata. Lineage (NCBI taxonomy): Eukaryota > Metazoa > Arthropoda > Insecta > Coleoptera > Cerambycidae > Rutpela > Rutpela maculata. The sequence goes on from OW386285.2 coordinate 270,349,553, forward strand.
CATATTGTGTAAGTTATACTCTATCAGATTACATTGGTGTTTTACCCGATAATGTGCGATTATCTGTTTTAAAATGAACCGTTCACGCTAAATATCTATTGTAGAATAATATATGTAATTAAAAATATGTTCTTAAGGGAATTATTATTACTATTTAAAATGCTTTTCAAAATACATCACTGAATCAGTTCAATTACTTCCGCGTCCACTGGATGTATAGTGACGACAAAAAAATTTTAAAAAATTTTTATTTTCCAAATAGGCTTAAAATGTCATGAAACGTCGAGATTTTAAGTTTGAGTGAAAAAAAAATTCTGTCTGTCGGTCTGTCTGTAACTTTTTTTTTGTGCGCACGTTTACTCTGGAACCGTTTAAGATATTGACTTGAAATTTGGTACACATATGTACTTTAATGAGATCTAGAACTAGAATATATTTTCATCTCCGCCGAAGGGTTGGGGGTAAATTGGGGTAAATTTGGGGTAAATGGGTAAATCAAGCAGGTAAGAGTCCATGAAATTGGTATTTGGTATATACAAGAGAAGCTAAGGTTTCAAAAAAATTTTTGGCATTAGCCACCCTCATTATCACCCCCACCTCCTTATTAAAGGGGATGAAAAAAAATTGCGATTTAATGTATGTACAGGAACCAGAAACCTCAAAATATTTTTTTACTTCATCCACCCCCCCACTACCACCCCCCTATCACCTCCCCCACCCCACTACCGATGTGGGGTATCGTTTTATGGATTTTTGGGGTTGAGGATTTCAAATATTATATTATTAAAGTTCCATAAACAATTATTTTCACATACAAAGTTTTTTCGTTGTGTGAGTGACTTGGATAGAGAATCTGGATGTGGAAGTAGTGATTCCTTGTGCAGCGGTTTTTTGTAACACAATTGTTACGTATTAGTCCACGTAAATTAGATATTTTAGAAGAAATAATTTATAAAGTAATAATATTTGGGATGCGTAATCTAGATAGGGTTCGAAATAGATACCCGAATAGTTCCCCACAATTTAGGGGTGAAACGTCCATAATGATTATGAATAGAGCTGCTTCGGCCATATTACGGGGACTTAACGCTGGTTTTTCACTTTTATCTTGTAAACCGTTCGTCGAAAAAGAAAAAAGTATAGGAAATAAAAAAATCGTCATGTTAAATTCTGCATAAAAAATGTACTATTAACCTTGTAGCTTATCCTCACCTATTTCGCGCTAACAGCGTCCGAACAGAGGCGTAGTTTGGGGCGCAGGGGTAAAAATCCATCCTATTCCAAGTTTGACTCCGAATATCTTAAAACCGGTTACTTTAACGAGAAAAATGCTCAGGAATGAATTTATTGAGCAGAATTTTCTCTATTAGATGCATATATAGAGGGTTTTGTCGCAAGTAGTTTATGTATTTTCCCCTTCTTTGCAATTATATTAGAGGATAATCTGTTCACACAAAAGAAGATTTGGAGTCATATTTCAACTCTGAGCTTGCTTCAATTCCACTTCTTCTCTCCAATAAGAAAGGGTTAATTAGGAAAATGAAGAAATCGTCTGTATGATATTTTCAATGCTGTACGAGAGAGGCCAATAGATTTTTCCGATTGCCAATTCATTGTTGATGGCGGCAATTTGATTCATCGTGTAGTATGGCCGAAGCAGCTTTATTCGTAAACATTACGGCCAAAAAGTGACTGTAGTGTTTGACTGATATGCTGACGGCAGTATGAAGAGCATCGAAAGACGGCAGCGTCTTTTGAAACGCATTTCACCGGAAATTGTTTTTCATGAGAACACGCCACTGACTGAAACGCAAAATAAAATGATAAACAATCTCACAAAAAGGAACGCTTTATTTCGCAATTGGTGGGGAGATTTAAAAACGAGGGAATCAAAACAATTACTGCTGTAGACGACGTTGACGTACTCATAGTTCAAACCGCCTTAAACGAATCTCATGGAAACGATACAGTGGTCATCCTCGGACAAGATATTGATCTTCTCGCATTGATTATCGCTCTCGCACCTGAAGATAAAGATATCCGTTTCTTAAGAGAGGCTCAGAGATAAATAAAAAATAAAGATTACAGTTCTCGTGACTTCCAGTCCTCGGAAGTTTTAAAAAGCTGTATGGCCACACGTTCAGTGGATGCGATAACACTTCAGCTTTCTTTGGTAAAGGAAAAGTGCAAACGGTGGAATGCGTCAATAAAAGAAAAGATCTCGAAGAGGTTGTCCGTATATTCAACAACCGTAGCTCAACGAAAAAAGAAATTACATCTTTGAATCATCAAAGATTTATTATCTTCAATAAGTTAGTCCGCCAATCTAGTACTACCGGGATTCTACGAAGACTGCCAGCAACATCCGAGGCATTACGTCAACATTCTTACAGAGTATTTCTCCAAATTCATGTTTGACGAGGAGAAAACTTGGAACCAACGGAATGCAGAAAAGCAGAAAATAATATAAAATATTTCAAAGAGATGATATACTTAAAGAAGTAAAATGTTCAAAACTTAATCATTTTGGAGCAAAAATGTAAATATTTCCCTCCAGCAAGAGAAAAATTTTTGAATTGTTTAAAAATTTTTGAAAAGCATTTGAGATGACTCCAACAAACTATCATTAATTAGTATAGCAAAATTTATGATTAACCAACAAATATATTCTAGAGTTTTGGTCTCGAATGCTTTTTAAAACATTTTTATTTCTTGCTAGAGGGAAATATTTACATTTTTGCTCCAGAATAATCTAGGTTTTTAAAATATCTTTGGAAGGTGGAAGATTACACTGGTCAACATTCAGTTTGAAAAAATACACCGGACTCTACCTAGGTACCCAGGGGTTTTGGGGTCGCTGATTCCGTTGCCGAGGTCGGTTAAGCTCTATCACGTCAGGTTCAAGGTCATTTGAAGGTCAACCTAAGAAAAGCTTTTTGAAAAAATCTAAAAAAATTCACACCTAGGCTCTTGGGGGGTCTCTGAGTCCGAATCCGATGTCGGTTGACCTTTATCACCTCATGTCCAAGGTCATTTGAAGGTTAAAGTAAGAATAGGAGGTGAAAAAAATTAGAAAAAATTTATACGAATGCTCACCTGCCTACTTATTGTCTGTTTATCTGTCTGCCCTTATACCTGCACACCTGTTTGTTTGCTTGTTAGTCTGTATTTATCATCCGCCTGCATTTTCTCTCTGTCCATCTATTTGACATCCTGCCTTTCTGTCAGTAATTCTGTCTGACTGAATGACTAAATGTTTCTATCTGACAGTCTGTCTGCCTCCTTGTCAGTTTGTCTGACTCAGGAAACCATTAAATTACTTTGACCCTGACAGGATTGAGCTCAGGGCCGGTTTTAGGTAACCGGAGGCCCTAAGCTCTAGGTATGTTTTTCGTTGAAGCTTTCTCTTCTAATAAAATAAACGTGCATATCTGCGTATGAAATCTGAGTTCTGAGGCCCCCTAAATGCGAGGCCCTAAGCTGGCGTTTACTCAGCTTATAGGCAAAACCAGCACTGATTGAGCTCCAAGTGAGTGAAGCCAACGCCCGTGGTACTCTTTACTTGCATGTTCGCTCTGCTTCTGCAACTATACCTAAAGGCCATCCTTTCACAGAAGAAAATAGGTAGGTGATTCATTGAGTTAAATATATTTGCACTGAGATAGCCGAAAAATCTTCATGTGCAGCTAAAGCTGGCGGACGAATGCCGGCTTGAAATGACCTCAGAATGACCTTGAAATGACCTCTGGATGCCTCTTTTTTTTAAGGGTAAGCGAACAATGGATTCGGACTCAGCGACCCGAAAAACCTGTGTGAATTTTTTCAGATTCTTTCAACCATTTTTTCTTACTTTAACCATCAAATGACCTTGAAACTGACGTGATAGAGGTCAACCGACATCGAATGCAGACTCAGCGACTCAAAAAACCTATATATAAGTTTTTTCAGATTTTTTGACAGCTTCTCCTCTGTTTTTCTCAAACTAACCTTGAAATGATCTCCGGATGCCTTTTAAACACCGGATTCGGACTCACCGATCCCAAAAACCTATGCGTGAATTTTTTCAGATTTTTTCAATCACCTTTACTTAGTTTGACCTTCAAGTGACCTTGAAACTGACGTGATAGAGGTCAACCGGCATCGCATACAGACTCAGCGACCCAAAAACCCTATATGTAAATTTTTTCAGATTTTTTAACAGCTTCCTCTCCGTTTTTCTCAAATTAACCTTGAAATGACCTCCGGATGCCTTTTGAGGGTAAGCGAACACCGAATTCGGACTCAGCGACCCCAAAAACCTATGTGTAAATTTTCTCAGATTTTTTCAACCACCTTTTCTTAGTTTGACCTTTAGATGTCCTTGAACCTGACGTGATATAGCTTAACCGACCTCGGCATCGGAATCAGCGACCCCAAAAACCCCTGGGTACCTAGGTAGAGTCCTGTGTATTTTTTTAAACTAAATGTTGGCCTGTGTTATTATTATTCTTTTATTTTCTGCTTTTTAGCCCCCCCCCCCCCAATAAAAATCGTCTTCTAATTTTTTTTTACTTTTACTATATAAGGCCAGCAGCAGTGACAAATAGTGGATTAAGGGCAACTAGTTACGTTAAGGAATGTTCGTGTCCTGTTAAATACCTTTTTTAATTTGCTCTAAGCTATAAAGGGGTACAAAAATATTTGTTTCTGAACAAAATAAACGTTTTTTTATTCCCAAATTGAAAAAATTTAAAAACCCATTGATCTCTAGAAAGTATTATTTCTGTGTATAAAAGTTATTTATATTTTTAGTAAGATAATTTTAGTTACCATATCTATAGATGTATTTAGGAATAGTATGCCTCTTTACTATGTTGCCAAGTTTAGGAGGCGATATCGCTACTTTATTGTAAGGAAGCATTTAATACCTATATACATCAAGTGTTTAAAACAGCAGCGCCACCTGGTAAAAAATGTAGTGGACTATGGTGTATGTTTACATATGTTTATAGGTATTTTCCGCCTCCAAAAAAAGTGTCGTTAAATGCTTCTATCTCTCTATTTCTTCCCTTTTTGTCATAATCTTATATGCGCACCAATAAAGCTGATCATTATTGATAATAATGAGTCATGAATTTACTAATTATCTAGACATTCGCGATGAAAACAACACAAAACGTCTCCGCCTCCGAAATCGGAGGCGAACGCGTAAAATCGGAGGCAAACACCACCTAACCATATAACATTCGGAGGTGTATGAGTACTAAATGCATGTATATATATATATATATATATATATATATGTATATATATATATATATATATAGACATATGAAGCCTCAATACGAAGCCCAAAACAGCACATTCTGCCGCTTACTCGAAGCCCACAACACACATACGAAGCCCGCCCTCGGGCTTCGTAAAAATAAGCGTGTATAAAACCTAGACTATGTTATTCTCAACAAATCCCGCCAATTGGCAAAATTTCGCCCGGGCATCAAATTGCACCTCCTTTCTCTCAAAACATACGCGATGTAGTTCAACGAATAGATGTTCAGATGGCGCTACAGTTGTCGGTGTATAAGCGATATATACAGTGAATATATTTGACGCATTTTGTAATGCCCTGTTTTATTCGATGCATTATACGAATCCCTAAGTCTTGGCAACACTGTACATCTGCTTGGTAAATATTATGCAGCCAACTAATGTGTTTGTATCTGTAATATTTTTGCTGTGGCAATGATAATTTGTGGCTATGATAATTAAATATTTTATGTTAATTGTGTTTATCTAATGGCTGACTTAGAACTGGACTCGTAACTAAATAATATTTATATCTGCTATAAGATGACAAAAAAACTGTTGTTATTTAACAAAAAATCTATTGATACTTTTTACTTTTTTACTTCACTAAGATTATATAGACTGTCTTTTTTTCCGTGCGTTCAGCAGCAAAAATCGTAATTATAAATATAATTAATTTGTGATTTTAAGTACACCTATACAGGGTATTAACTAAAATGTTGAGGATATTTCTAAGTAGATTCCTTGGCAAGAATTAAGGAAAATTAGTATTAACTGTTCCAAAATTAGCCCTCCCTGGAAAGCTTTTAAAGGGGCGAGTCCAAATCTCCTCTACTTTATATTTGTTAAATATTTCCCATCTTCTTTGTTATTTCCGTTCATTTAGTTTACATTACTTTTAATCTGAATAATTTTGAGAGAAGCGTATTAAATACATATGGAAGAAAACGCCTTATTTTTATGCATGTCAGGGTATTCTTTTTTTAAGCAAGAAGCAAACAGTTTTAAAATTTTCTGATGAAGTTATAAGCTAAGTTTCAATCGTTAAGAACTGTTGAAAAGTCATAAAGGGTGGTTTATTTGATACATTTAAGAGATGCCACGGAGGATGAAAAGACTTTTGCATAAATATCATATTGAGTAAAAATTATTGATAAAAGCACTATAATGAGTCTGAAAACAATAATTTCAAACATTATTTTAATGCATGCTTTACAGAAGGACGCAATTATCCAGGAAAAGCTAATTTTAAAAAAGTTCATATGAAAGATCCGACTTTATTTTTGTCAAGTAATCTAGTTACTTGCCGAATATATGGTAGATATATATTATTCCGTATAGTACAGCAAATGAAGGTAGAAATCAACTATTACCTCCGATTTCGGTGAACCTCCATCGATTTGCATGAAAATTTGGGAATGAGTATATTTTACCCTCAACTTCAAAAGTGACATATGCTCGACTTGCGCTTTTTGCATTTTAGGGTGAAATCCACCCCTTTTTAAAAATGGGAAAAAATGCAGATTTAAGCATTCTGGCGTAAGTAATCTCGTTTAATTAGATAAAATAAATATTTTTCAACACTTATATGCATGATTTATGATTTTAATTAATTTTTCAACCCTTTTAGCAACCACCCCTTAAATCGAAAATCATTAAAAAATCATTTTTTGTATTTCTGAAATATGAAATCGCATATTAACATTACACAAACGGTTTGTTTAATGTTTATGATATAATTTTTGGTTGACTGTGAAATTTCTACCCTTAGAAACCACCCCCTTAATGCAGAATCATTGAAAAAATTGGTTTCAAGAAACTTTAATCATTTGAATAATACATTACTGAATTGAAATCTCATTTACTGAGTATTAAAGTAATTATTTATTTATTGCGAAATTTTCCACCCTTAAAAACTACCACTTGTCATAAAAATAATGGAATTTTTTTTTATCAGCTTTAATAGCTTTAATTATTTAGAATCTTTTTTATTACTTATGATAAACTTTATTAATATATTTCAAACTTTATTAATATTATTCTTTCCACATTCCCCAAACTACCCTTCGTGCACAAATTGATGAAAAAGCATAATTTAACGTTGGAAACAATTTTTCAGTGCTTATGTGACTTATAAAAATTTAATTTATTAATTAAGAGGAAAATGTATTAAAATAAATATTAAAATATATGAAAAGTTTATTCATTTTTTATTTAAATAATGTTTCATAAATTAATCAAATATTAATAGTACATTAAATTTAATTTTTCACTCGTCATCAGAGCTCTCTTCACCAACTTCTCCTTCTTCAGTAATTGGAGGGCTATTTTGGCAATTGTCCCCACTGCATGATCCGCAGGTTGCATTGCAAAATAACCCTACTCTTCGACATCCGCAAGAAGCGCCGCATCCTTTTATTGTTTTTTTACAATAACTCCGTTAATTTTTATGATATCAGGTTCATCCAAAAACCATTTGAAAGGTAATTTCAAGGGCTATAAGATCGTATTAAATTTAATCTTTTAAAACCTTTATTTTTTAGAAGATAAAAGGTTAAAGGGCCCCGGTTACATGGTTCTCGCAGTAAAATTTAGGCTTTAAACGTTTCTATCTCGGTTATTTTTTATCCTACAAAAATAAAAAAAACTCAAATTTCGTTCTCTATTATTTTTTACATATATCGAGTATTTTTGGAGTTATTATCAAAAGAAAATGAAATTTACGAAAATTTGAAAAATTCTGATTTTTTTAAATCATTTTTTTTTCAAAAATATGCATTCTAAACCGGTCAAAATTTTGAAAGTCATTACTTATGCTAAAATAAAGAAAGTCTTATAGGGATTACTATAAATTTTAATTTTTGTGGAAATGGCGTAGGTTTTATTTTTCACTTTTTCCTAAAAAATTCGAAAGGGTTCTCTTATTTTCATCATAACTTGCTTAATTTTGATGCTATCAACTTCTTCTATAGCTCATTTGATAGGTATTTCTGAGTACTTTGAAAAGTGTTCAGTAAGTATATTTTATAAAATGCATTGTTTTCCCGTTATTTAAGCTTGAATACTTAGATTTGAGTACTCACCGAAAAAGAAATATACATTCAATTACCTATAGCTCACTTTAAATTAATATTAAAAGTTTTTTTAAGGAAGGAATTTATTCGTTTTTTTATTAGCTTTAATTTTTGTAAAAACTTATAGTTTTTGAGTTATTTATGAAAAACCGCTTTAAAACATGCATTTTTTTCACGAAAAATCAAAATCTTTGATCTTTAATAACTCAAAAAGTATTGATTTATTTTAATAACTTTATATAACAAATTTTGCTTAGAATTGGTCCCTCTATCGATTCCTGGGATTATTTTTCATAAAATAATTTCCACCCCCGAGAAGGGGTGGCATCCACCCCCAGGGTAAAAGCGCAAGTTGGCACTATGTCACTTTTGTTTCTTGAGGTATTCTCTAACTACTCACAAATTTTCATGAAAATCGATGGAGGTTCAACGAAATCGGAGGTGAAAACCTTCAGTGACTGTACTAGTAGTGTGGAAATAATAGTATATTAAGTATCATCAGAACGGTAACGGACATTTACCGCCGAAGACCGGTATAACCCTTAAGGTTCGCGATGCTTATACTGTTTTTTGTACAATCGTATTAAATTCCAATTCAATTAAAATAATTTAATTTCTACTAAATAAACGAAAAGTCAAAAGCCACGTTTATATTTCGTGGCAAGTACAACTTGTCAAATATGATATTTTGTATTTGTATTTTGACATTTCGTTTATTTACTAGAAATTAAATTATTTTAATTGAAGTGTAATTAAAAACGATCGTGCAGAAAGTAATGTTATTTTTTTTTAAATACATAGAAATGACCTTATTTTTTGTACTTATTTTTGTGAAATAACAATATGACAATACATGTCAAAACTCTAATTGTCAAACGTATAAAACGTGTATGAAACTTTTATAGTTTGTTATATTATTAACCCCCCCAGAAGTGCTAGAAAGTGCAAATATAGCAACTCTAAATTTACTTCCAGATAAAAGCAGAAAACTTCACGAGAAAACTTATGCGGGTTTTATTTCATGGTGCAAGAAGAGAAGCAGGTATCGCGCTATTCGGAATCGGTGCTATTGGCATATTTGTCCGATGTTACAAAAAGAGGACTAATGAATTTGTAATTGTATTTTTGATATTTTTTAAGTTACATATGTGTTACCATAATTAAATAAATAAAGTAACACTTAGAATTCAATTTTTTGTTATAAAATAAAATAAGATTTTTTCCTATGTAATAATATACAATCAACGGAAAATTTTTATAACTTACTCGTGTGTTAATCGGCGATTAATAATCTCGACAAATAATGCGCTCGCTACCGCTCGCACGTTAAAATGTCTCAATTTATTAATCGCTCTCATTAACATACTTGTTTGTTACATAGCTATTATCTTATAGGTGTGTATTGTCTCTAGATATATGGTGGAGTGAGGTGACAACAAATAGCAAAATAAATCATGTACTTATTTTATTTTTAAATTTTTAATTAACTTTATTTGAAAAGAAATTCTGTTTGAAAGGAAATTGACAATATTTATTTTATATTTATTGTGGACAAGGAAAAGTGGTAGAAAACTTCATATTTGATTATAGAAAGCCATTAAATCAGTTTTCAGGGAAATTCATTCAAATCCAATCGATTTTCTAATAACTTACTTTTTTCGTCTAAGAGCACCCCACACTATTAGTGGAGTGAAAATAAATTTTGAATGAAGCTGTTTGGCTGCACGAATTTTATTGTTTTAATTTGTTTTATGTATAATAACAAGTGCTATGAGCAGTTTTGGATTAAATGGGTTCATTGCTTATTGTAATATTTTAACAATTTACACTGAAATTTGCTGTTATTTTCATTAGTACCTCCGGTCCTAGTAATCGTATCGTAAAAATAAAAATAGCGAATTATTCGCAATAAAATCTTGAATAAGACTAGGCCTATGCAAAAACTAGATGATAGTTTGTTAATCAGTAAAAAAAATAAAAACCACCAAAAATTGCCTTTTTTGATAATAATTTAATAAATATAACATGATAATGCATCAATTTTAACGAAAGTCCGTGGAACTAAGCCTTTTATTGAACTAAACCTGTGCTAAATTTTAGCTCAAAATAAATATTTTTGAACAAATCTCAAACGACTAAAAACCAATAATAATTTCGAAATTTTTATCGCTTATTGTTTAAGTGCAGTGACTCGTGTGCGGTAAATTTTTGTTCAAAATGTAGGTTTTTACATGTATTTTCCAACAGTGTTAAGAAAAAAGAATTCTCACTTAATCCGTTTTTTCTTGAAATTTATTTATTATTTTCAAAGTTACAGTTGTAAACAAATTCAAATAACTCTGGATTTTTTTATGAAACCAAAAGCGGGAAATAAATTATGAAAATAGATGAAATATCTAACATTTCTCTAAAAAAATTAGTGATCTATTTGCATTTGGGGCCGAGAAACGTCAGTTTCTGTGTTTAGGTCGCTTATAAATAAACAAGTCGATATTTTTTCTAGAAATTTGGATTGATTGTTTTTCGATACTTATGTTTTTGTCTCCGCTGTTTGAAAATGAGTCAAAACTATAACTTTTAGAATTACAATTAGAATAAAGCGGTTTTGACACATAGTCAATTTTTTTTTACTTTCTTATCCATTTTTGTCACGGAAGGGAAAACAAACCTAACCTGAACAGTTATTTTTATGGCTATGTACACAGTTTTGTAAATTTAATTTACCCGATACAATAAAAAAATGGCAGTTAGTTATTTGAACCAGAGACTGAAGTATGATCTGTAAAACCATAATAAACCTTTAGAGCTATTTGGCGATTTTCGGATCTCTAACATAATTGCTAAAAGCCGGACTATCGGGCCTCTATCTTTTTTAACAATTGTGCTTCTGGATTGTTCTCAACTAGGTGAGACTAATATTATTGAAGAATAACCAGTCCAAATTTTAAGAACATATATCAATTTGCTTATTTATAAGCGACTTAGACGCAAACACTGACGTATCTCGGCCCCAAATGCAAGTAGATCATTATTTTTTTAAGAAATATTTCATCTATTTTCATAATTCGTTGCCTGTTCTTGGTTTGATAAAAAATCCAGTTATCTGAATATGTTTATACCTATAATTTTGAAAATTATAAACAGATTTAAAAAATGGTCTAAATGAAGATACTATCATTATAAAATTCATGTAAAAAACCTACATTTTGAAATAAAAATGTTCTAAGAATCGATGCACTTAAACAGTAAGCGATTAAAATTTCGAAATCTTTTTTTATTTTTAGCCGTTTGAATAAATATTTTATGCTAAAATTTGGCGCGAAGGTTTAGTTCAATAAAGTGCATAGTTCCTCCAACTTTCGTTAAAATGGATGCATTATTACGTTATATTTCTTAAATTGTCAAAAAAAGCAATTTTTTGTGGTTTTTATTTTCTTACAAATTAACGAATTATCATAAAGTTTTTTCATAGCCACTCGCTATTTTTATTTTTGCGATACAATTATTAGGACCGAAGAAAATAAGGAAAAGAGCAGAAAATTTCAGCGTTGAAAAATAAATTGTTAAACATTTTTTTACGCTGGACCGCTGAATTAAAAACTTCTCGGTGGCACTTATTATATCTACGACAAATTAAAATAATAAAATTGCTGCAGCCAGAGAATTCCTTATTCACCTATTTTGTTACTTAATTTGACTTCACTATATATGATTTATTTAAAAACGAAATTAAATAACTAAAAAATCAGAACGTGAAAAATTTATAATACTGTACATTACAGCAAACTGAGAAAGTATTAGTCACATATTTAAAATTACTAACTATAACAGCCCATTGTAGTGCCTGGCCGACCAGATGGTAGGTCGACACTTTCTATGAAATTCCCGCTAAAATTTTAGCTACCTGATATATGTTTACTGGTCAGTACCACTTGTTTACGAAATGTTAAAATCCACTTTTAAACCATTTAGAAATAATGTCATATGGATTAAATTTCGTTTACTTCCCTCGCTAACCGAAGGGAAGTAGGGTATTGTAATCGTAAAAAGTTACCCTCCGAGATTTCTTCGCGTTTCAGACTATGCAGATTACGAAAATTAAAGCCATTTAATTCCATCAGTCTGTCTGTCTGTCGGTCTGGTGTCTGTCTGAGTCAGAAGTATGTATCTATTTCTAACAATACACATAACAATTATTGTAGTTTATAAGATATATATTGTGGGGAAAATATTACAAAACCGTTTGACGCAGAAGAAAAATATTTGGTCGTTAGTTGACGCTACTGTCAACGAAGAATAGTGAAAAAATAATGAGGAAAAAAATGTGACGAAAGACGGTTATATTTTGCGTGTAGTTAACACAACTGTCAGGGGAAAAAATATGTACAGGGTGTTTACTCTAAAAAAAGAATGAAAAAATGGATTGCGGACAATAATGTTTCGCATATAGTTAACACAACTGTCAAAGAAAAATATGAAAAAATATACAGGGTGGTCGCCCCAAAAATAATAATAAAAAATGAGACGAAGGACGATATTATTTCACATGCAGATATCACAACTGCCAAGTAAGAAAAATATGAAAATATAGAAAAAAATAATGAAAGATGGCGGAGATTTCGCATGTAGGTAACATAACTGTCAAAGAAGAAAAAATATGAAAAATTTACAGGGTGGCCACTTTAAAAAATAAGAAACGACACAGTAAAATGATATTTGAAATGTAGTTGTCAGTCGTTATTACCAGGAAAAAAATCTGATATAGTTTTTATAAGAAAAATAAGCAGGGTCGTCATCCAACCTAAAAAAATAATTCAGAAATAAAGGAGGTCAATCAAAGGGGGAAGAAAATTTTAGTCCGTTCCAATATGGTAGAAAATTGACCGAGAGGTGATTTTTTTTAAGATTAAGTGTTTTTTTTCCTGCTCTCCAAAAGTCAAATTTCGACGCTCGTTTTTCGCGATTAACTCAAAAAAAACCGCTGCCCAAGGAGTCACTACTTTCACTTCCAGATTTTCTAACCAAGTCTCTCACAACGAAAAAATTTTGTATGTGGGAATAATTGTTTATGGAACTTTAATAATATAATATTGGAAATCTCTACCCCAAAAACCCATAAAACGATATCCCACATCGGTAGTGCGATGGGGGTGGTGATAGGGGAATGGTAATGGGGGTGGATGAAGTAAAAAAATATTTTGAGATTTTTGGTTCTTGTACACACACTAAATCACAATTTTTTTTATCCCCTTTAATAATGGGGTGGGGGTGGTAATGGGGGTGACTAATGCCAAAAGGTTTTTGAGACCTTAGCTTCTCTTACATATACTAAATACAAATTTTATGGACTTTTACTAAATACAAATTTTATGGACTCTTACCTGTTTGATTTACCTATTTATCCCCATTTACCCCAATTTACCACCCAACCCTTCGACGGAAGAGGATAAAAATATAATTTATTTCCAGATCTCGTTAAAATACATACGTGTACCAAATTTTAAGTCAATATCTTAAACAGTTCCAGAGTAATCGTGAGCACAAAAAAAGTTACAGACGGACCGACAGACAGGATTTTTTTCGCTCAAACTTAAAATCACGACGTTTCATGACATTCTAAGCCTATTTGAACAACAAAAATTTTTAAAATTTTTTTTGTCGTTACTATACTAAAGTGGAAGTAATTAAGACTTGAGAAGAAGAACGTTGACCACAATGTTGAAAGATATTTTAATTCTCTACAATTTCTACAAGTTATGTCTATTCTTTGTTCAAAAATTCGTTTATATGAAAATCGAATTTTGCGAAAATGATTTCTTTTAAATTGCGTTCTAATAAAAAAGTTCATTTAAAGTTTTTTTTAAGCTTTTTAAATGATTAATTAAATGGTTTAGATGCCTACATTATTTTCCTTAAAAATAATTTATAACCTAAAAAATCCAACCTTATTGTAAAAAAACATTTTATACATTTATAAGGAAACAAAATATTAGAAATTTTTGTTGAAAAATAAAGTTTATTCAATTACCTTTCAACTGGGACCAACCGATTTCATTTACCCTAATTACAGCGTCTTCTGTGAACACCCCCTATAGACAAGGCCGACGCACAAAATCGATGAGTCATCAACACAAGACTGCAGTTTTGGTTGCTTCATAAAAATTTAAACAATTTATGTAGCAATATTAAATTTCTGCTATTTTTCTTATTATGGTCATAGTCTCCATATCGCAAATAATAAAAAAACTAATTTTAAATAAAAATAGACATAAAAAAACTTGATAATTTGTTACCTTGCAAAAAAATAGGCACCATTAAAAATTGCCCTCTTCGTATAATTGGGGTGAAATTATGCCATTTATTGCTTTAGTTTTCAAGTTATGTTTACTTACTTTTTTTTGATAAAATAATAAAGTTAAAAACATAGTGCGTCCATTCAAATAATAAAGAAAATAAAAATTGAAGATAATTGTATCATCTACAAACAATTTTTTTCGTAAAGTATGTATTTTTACGTAATTGAGAATTACTTTTTCTGCATTAAAACATTCTTATAAACAATGACTTTCATGTTATTTTAAGTTTCCAACTGATCAGGTAATTTGTTGTAATACGCAGTATTATGTATTTCTCATATTCTAATGTTTTGGTTATTAATTTTAACGAATTATAAAATAATTTTTCCGCTCTATTTATACATTTTTTTCGTCATAATAATAGGACTATTAATTTTTTAGATAGATTTATGACTAAGTAGTGTCTTGCTTCAAAGAGGTGTAGCTTTACCATTGCCAACAGTTCTTTTGACATTTACTGGACTATTCACGAAAACGCCATGTGCTTTGTAAGCACGATAACTGAAGGACCAAGAGTCCGGTCGTATTTAAATTTGGACAATAAGTTAAAGTTAGCTAGAGGAAGAGCCACGTTGTTATTAAAAAAAGTCCAATCTGCAAATACAACAGTTAAGACATCTTAAGAAAAAATGCAAATATAAACTGTTGTAACTCTTGATAAGATTTGACAATAACAAAAATTCTGCAGAATGTAGCTAGAAGCTCTTCGCCAACTAAGCTGGCATCATCAGGAGACGATTAGAATTACAAATATAGCAATTATATCTAGAAAAATCAACTTATTTTCAACAAACTGCAGAATGTCATATAGAATGTTTAACAGTTATGTAAAAACTTCAGAAAACTGGCGAACAATAATATTTACATTCATTTATTTCTTTTCGCTTTCTATTGACTTTGACTTTTATCATGTGGGTAGTTCCAATAGAAAAAAGAACAGTTACATTAATTCTTCAACGTTTTATATAACATTGTTCTATTTTCAAACTTCTCAAACAGTCTAGTTCACAGATTCACGTGTTAATTCTTGATAAAGCTCGTAAAAATCTGGGTGAGGGTTCATTGAATTCGGAATGATGTCTAGAAAAATGTGCAAAAGTTTCAAACCCGCACATAGATTGCAAAAGTTATAAACAAATTAAGATTGAAAAAACAACGAGATTCGTTTTTTGCAAATAACTCGAAAACTATTAATAGTTAAGAAATTAAAAGAAAAAGATTCTTAAAGAAATTTCCAATAAAAAACTCCCGGTACTCTATCTCTATTATTGATAATTATTTTAATTTAATGTTGAAAACAGGGCTACAATGCTCTGAAACCGACCGTAGCAAGTAAAAACATTTTTTTATATTATTAAATATTAATTTAGAAATTAAAAAAAAAGATGGTATTATTTAAACACTTAAAGGAACAATTTCTCGTTGGAAAAACAATTTTTTGCCGATTTTTCATAAAATGAGCCTATTGTTAATTTATACATTTTTTAGAGTTTGTGTTTGTTTTATATTTCAAGTCGGATAATTGTTAAACAAAAGCCACTAAAACTATTTCGCTCCGTGGAGACCCTATGTCAACTATACTTTATGGGATTATGACATTGCGATGATTTTAATTATTATTGTCTGTTAGTTATTAATTATTTAAGCCAACAAAAAACTAAAAAATGAAAAAGAGAGGTTGAAATTTTTTTTTTATTAATTTTAATTATTATTACTGTTATTAAATTTAAAAATACTATAAGATTACATAAACTTTAAATTTTTGGTGCTATTTGTTTAAACAAATTTTATAGACAAATATATAAATTACGTATTTTTGAAAAACATTTTTTGCCATTTTATTTGTTATAAAATATTATGTGATTTAATTTTTTTTTAACTGTTTACAATCAATTTTTTCCTGTTTTCATTATTTAAATATATTATAAAAAAAAATTATTCTTAAAATTTATTATTTGCAATTCTCTACAAGGGAAATTTTTTTTTGTTGTTAATTTATTTGTTTATTTATTAATAAACAACTTGTTATTAACAATCGCTGAACGTGTTTATATTTTTTTTATAGAAAAAAAAAACAAAAACAACCTTATACATAAACATGTAAAAAAAATAATATTTAAAATCTAAAATTCTATAAAAAATATATTAAAAATTTTTATGTATACGGTTGTATACATTATTTTTTTCCATAAAAAAGTATAAACACATTCGGCGATTGTTAATAACAAATTGTTTATTAAGTAAACAAATGAATTAACAATAAATAAAAATTTCCCACCTTGGAGAGAATTGAAAATAATAAATTTTAAGAATAAATTTTTTTCTTAATAATTTGTTTAACTAATGAAAAAAGAAATAATTGATTATAAACCGTTAAAAAATTGTTTTAGGAATTTTTTTTAAATCATTTTATAACAAAATGGCAAAAAATTTTTTTTTCAAAAATACGTAAATTATCTATTTGTTCATAAAATTTGTTTAAACAAACAGCACTAAAAATTTAAGGTTTATATATTATGTTTATAGTATTTTTGAGTATAAAAACAGTATTAATAATTAAAATTAATAAAAATTTCAACCTCTCTTTTCCATTTTTTAGTTTTTTGTTAGCTTGAATAATTAATAACTAATAGATTGTAACAATTAAAAACATCGCAATATCATAATGTCATAATGTACAGTTGACATAAGTTGTCCACGAAGCGAAATAATAATAAATTTAGTGGCTTTTGTTTAACAATTATCCGACTTGAAATATTAAGGCAAACTCTAAAAAAATTTGTTAATTCACAATAGGCTCATTTTATGAAAAACGAGGATCCAACGGGATATTGTTCCTTTAAGTATCTAAATAGGAGGTACCATAATTTAAAAAATTTTTAAATTAATATTTAATAACATAAAAACATGTTTTTACTTGCCAAGGTCGGTTTCAGAGCATCACAACGGCTTTGTGTTCACCGCGCGGATCTCTATTTTCAACATCAAATTAAAATTATTAATAATAGAGATAGAGTTCTGGGAGTCAGGAGTTCTTTATTGGAAATTTCTTCCTTTTTAAGAATCTTTTTTTTTGAATTTCTTATATATTAACAGTATTCGAGTTATTTGCAAAAAACAAAACTCGTTATTTTTTCAATTTGAATTTGTTTATAACTTTTGCAATGGTTTATGTGCGGGTTTGAAACTTTTGCACATTTTTCTGGACGTCATTCTAAATCTAATGAGACCTCACTCATATTTTCACGAGCTTTATCAAGAATTAACATGTGTTTGAACGTGTGAACTTGTCTAAAAGAACAAGTACATAAAATAATTAATTTAATAATCATCATAAATTGAAAAATGTTTATAAATAAGCATAGGCAGGGTGTGGGCTTCAAGTAAGCGAGGAATATGCTACTTTGGGCTTTATTTTGAGGCTTCATATTTGTACAAAAAACCTATTTTAGTCAAACGTCAATAATGGAATGAATACCTTGTATCTGTTACATATTTTGCATTAGAATAAATATAAACTATATCAATTATCACTTTTAACATGCATACCCTAAACATAATTATTTATATTAGGGCGGCCCCTCTGGTGCCATGCGGCCGTGACCTACAACAATGCAATTATATTATTAACACATCGACTACGCAATTATATTGTCGCACACAGTTATATCATTTAGTTAAAGAATTAGAAGAGAAGTGGCAACTATGTATGGCTTCGTGTAATCTGAAACATGTATACATTTTATACAACGGGCTTCGTAATGTACCATAATTATAAAAGGCTTCGTATGACATGTCGTGTTGTTTTTAATCTGCATGTCCAAAAAAGTTCCCCCCTCTCATGTTGCTCGCGTTATTATTCCCACTTAAAACATTATTAACAGATGTACACACTATTTAAATTACAAATAAGGCTGGGCTTCTGGTACCCTGTAGTGTATGGTGGGCTTCGTTTCATGCGTACCGTACATATATATATATATATATATATATATATATATATATATATATATATTTTTTTTCTCTAATACATATTGGTTATGGATTATATTTGGATCCAAGTTAATGAAAAATATGTTTCAGGTCGAAAAAAAAATTTCTCGAGGCTTCACAACGATTATTATTTTGTGGAAAATTGTTTCTTTGTATTTTTGGGCATTATTTTTCTACTTGCAAGTCTAGATCTGATAAATCCATCTCTGCGTTGCATCCCAAAAACTTCACTTGATGCCTCGGTTACTAACTTGACACAACGTTCCACGCTTTGTGGATGACATTTGAACCGAGCAAAATTGATGTAGTTGCAATCACCACTTGTAATTACCTCCAAAATTATCTCATCTGCTACAAACTTAGTTACAGGTGGTTCGGTTACATTAATACCTTGCCAATCAATTAAATCAGTATAATCCTTTACTTCAAAATTCAATGTTGGTACCACAAACTTTCGAATAGTAGCTTGAGTTCCTCCTGATCCCACTTTCATCGGAACGTTAATTCGCGTATGGATTTTCTTGAATCAGTCATCATAGCCAGAAGCACATTTTCTGGGTGGGCGTAAAACGAATTTCGTTCAATGACAGGATCAATCACTTTTTTTAGATCCAAGTCAAGATATCTGGAAAGAGAAATAATTTTCCACAAGTGGCGTGCCCCATCGGTGCTGGAGGGGTGACATTTAATGGAGAACCACATCGGAGCGTATACACGACCGACAAAATTCGCTAGAGTAACCAAATTATGAGATGGATTTTGGTTCCAATATATACTCTCATAATTCTGTTTGCTGCAGTCAACCAACGAGCATGTGACAATTTTCTTGGGCTTCTGGATAATAATGATTCTGCACAATTCCCAGTGGCCACTGCCTGACATATATCATATAGATATTTTATATAGATATTTTTGATCACAACTAAGGTCCTTAATTTTTAACACATCTGGAAAAACTGTGAGTATTTCCGGAATTGTTTCGAATATCGCCAGTGCTGTGTTCTCACAGCTTTCCATCTTTTTTCCAACTGGTCCAGAGAAACCAGATGGTCCTGCTGTGGGAGCATCTAAATATTGTAAAAGGTGTCTCAAGGGCAGCTCGTTACAATGTAACAAGCAAATACATCATTGCAAAGGTCTGCCCACAGCTTCTTCTATATATATAAATCCTTTATTTAGCCAAAAAGACTAATACATCATGAATACACAGAAACATCATATAGATATAAAACAATATATATATAAAACAAATCATCAGACAGACAAATTTTACACGTCACACTATAACCATCAGCCTTACAACACCGCCTTTTATACCAGTATTGCCAACGGTTCCATCGCATCCAATTGCCACTAACTGAGATAAATGAATTCTATTTTTACGCAGATAATTCATTATTGAGTCTTTAATGCTTCTTGATTTTCCATCGCAAGGAGAAACACTTGAATAAGGGAAATATGTTCTTTCACAACAATTTTGTGGTATGTTTTTCCTCCGCGTTTTATCAATATTTTAGTCCGATCTCTTCTACCATCAAAATAAAGACTTTCAACGTGGGTCTCTTCTAAAGAAAAATTTTTCTGTAACTTTTGCCTGACACCAGTTCTTAGTCGCCTTACTTTGGATCTGTCAACAACCTTCGATTGATCCTCGGTGGATATAATACCAACGTCTTTCAACACAGAACTTGCTATTAGAGCAGCATTTCTATCAGACACCCCGTTCTATCACATGCAAGGCCTAGGCTAGGTAATTTTAACCTCATTTGTTTTGTAGTCACACGACTCGGCATTTTTTTTTTCACTGGTGAGTTAGTAACAAAATCACTATCATTGTCAGTTGTATCAGGCGATTCAGATCTATCAGATAGGTTTATCATAAGACTGGCGTCAACTAAAACATTTGCTTCATTCAGTTGTCTTTTTCGTTGTATACTCCCAGCTCGGTCTACCTTTCTTTTTGTATGTCGCTCACTTTTACGAGTAACATTCAAGTCAACATTTCCATTACACATTTTCCGTAAATTCCTTTGATCAGTCAAAAATTCGCGCTCTAATAGTGGAACTTTTTTATCTGAATGACATGAACAGAATTCAAAGCTCACACATTGGCAGCTACATATGTCAGAGTTTCGGATTTTTCCAAAAAATGGTTGCAGCTTCACTTTATAATCTTCGAG
The DNA here is from genome assembly GCA_936432065.2 of Rutpela maculata. Taxonomy (NCBI): domain Eukaryota; kingdom Metazoa; phylum Arthropoda; class Insecta; order Coleoptera; family Cerambycidae; genus Rutpela; species Rutpela maculata. Next base: position 270,370,442 of record OW386285.2, read on the forward strand.
CTTGTGCCTTGTTTCATTTACTCTATAATTCTTCAAAAGTTTTTTATGTTTATCATGGTACTGGCGAATTTTTCTAACAATAAAAGAGTGACAAGGGATAGGAAGGGATGCCTTAGATAGATAGATCTTTATTGGTCATATATACATAAATTATGTGACACGTCAAAAAATATGGCAATAAAAACCAAAAAAAAGTGGTTGTCTTAAATAGAAAAAAAAGTACACTATAAATAAAACAAATAAATAACAAAGTAGAGTAAATAACAATAAAGTACATAGAATAACAAACAATCATTATCACACACATATCAAGTTTATAAAATTAAACGAGAAAAATCAGTTGACAAGAATTCGTCAAAATCATAGAATGCATTTTCAAGGAGGAAACGTTTAATTACATTTTTAAAGCGAGTACAGTCAAGTGTTTGTACAGCAATCGGTAACACATTGAAAAATTTTACTGCATAATAGCAGGTGCCATTTTTGGTTTTTGAAAGTCGGAAAAAATCCAAATATATATTGCCCCTATTACGAGTTGAGTACGTATGTACACTTTCACATGTTATGTAATTATTAAGGTTATTTTTAACATGGACAAGGCACTGCAGTATATAATTACAGGGTAAAGTCAGTATCTTAAGGCTTATAAAAGCATCCCTACAATCATCTCTATATGATAGCCCAGCAACGATTCTAACAGCCTTTCTTTGCAGTGAAAAAACTGTTGAGGTATGTGCCGAGTGGCCCCATATTAAAATGGCATAAGTGAGGGAAGATTGAATTATTGCATGATATGCCATTAAAACCGTTGACTGTGACAAACAATTTTTTAAATTGCGCAATAAGAAAATATTGCGTGATATATTCTTGCAGATGTAGGACGTGTGTTCCTCCCATGTTAACTTACTGTCCAAGATAGTGCCCAAAAATTTAACGCAATGAGAGGTCATTTGTACAGAGTGCTGTCTTAAAGAAAAAATCATAGTCTCTGTTTTATCATCATTCAATATTAACTTATTGTTTAAGAGCCAGTTGTGAACCATAGACAAACTGTTTTGAGCTTCTGATAATAAAGTGTTACAACCTTTATAGGAATGAGCCAATGTTGTGTCATCAGCAAAGAGAGTGAAATTTGTTGAGGGACTACTGTTTGGCAAATCATTAATATAAATAAGAAATAAAACCGGTCCCAAAACTGAACCCTGAGGGACTCCAAATTTAATATCAATGGTACCAGAGTTAACATTATTAAAATGAACAAATTGATGACGATCAGTCAAATACGACATAATCAATTGTCTGCTACTCTCAGAGAAATTGTAAAATTTTAGTTTGTTCACCAAAATATTGTGAGGCACACAGTCGAAAGCCTTACTTAGGTCTAAAAATTGCACATGCATAAATTCTTTGCCCTCGAATCCTTTATGTATTACATTTATCAACGAATTAATTGCTAACGTCGTTGACAATTTTGACCTGAAGCCATATTGACAACTATTGAAAAGATTACAATTTTCAAAATAATTTGTGATTTGAGCTTTGAGAACTACCTCAAAGATTTTGGCAAATAATGGCACGATAGAAATAGGCCTGTAATTTGCCGGATTATCAATACAGTTTTTTTTAAATAAAGGTAACACTTTTGACAGTTTAAGACATTTTGGAAACACATTCTTTCTAATGCATTCATTAATTAGTTTAGTGAATGGAATGATAATAAAATTTAATACAATTGAGAATTTTAATGTTGATATCATAAGCATCTTTACTCTGTTTGTTTTTCAGATTAGCGATTACATCTAAGACTTGATTGTAAGTGACTTCAGTAAAAATAAAATCCTTGTCAGCACCAGTTTCTATGGAACTTGTAAAATAATTTTCAAAATTGTCGGTGGGAGATGACAGGGAGTTAACTAACTCATAACCCATATTTGACATACATTCTGGGCCACTTCTTCTGATATCTGAAGTACAGTGGGTTCTTTTTTGCTCGAATTTTTCAGAGTAAACATAACATTTAAGTAATCTTTCATTACCTCCTTAAATGTTGGTAAAACACGACCTTGGAGAGGTTCTGGTTTATCAAATATAACGTCCTCTATTTTGTGTCTAGTGTCATACATTTTCACTTCTTTTAAAATGAAAACTAATAGTTAAGATAAAATTGATGAATTAACACTTTAATACAACTGTCGCGTCAGTGGAAAACAACAAATCATTACGTTTTAAAACGAAATGCAATTATGAACGACTGACTTGTTACTTGTTTACCGTACCTTCTATATACGACGAATAATTCAGAATCGGTGGCGGGGGTATTGGAGGGGATACTTGGTACATGAGTCAGTTGCCGAATGCGGATACATTCTAAAATAACACATTATAAATGTTCGAGGTCGTTGTGAACCCTCATAATATTTTTTGATCAAGCTGAATTTTTTTTTCATCATTATGAATACAAATGCCTTCCGTTTCCCTTATGTATAAGAAAAAAATAATAAAAAAAAATCATATTTTCAGGATCGTTGTGAACCCTCTAAATATATTTTTTTTTAGCTGAAACTTTTTTTTCCATAATTCTAGACGCAAAAGGCCACCATCCATATGTACAAGAAAATTTAAAAAAAATCAAAATTTCACTAAACCCCTAATGTACAATAGCTAAATAAAAAAAAAATAAAAGATCTTTAATTGGCAAAATTGTTAGGCTTGCGACCACAAGATCCTGACTTCAAATCTTGTTTAGGGCATGGATTTATAGTGGCGTTTTTCACATGTTGCCAAGACGGTAACAGTGGGCTAGACCACGGTTATTTGAGAAACAACGCGGCTAGTCGCTCTCCTCTTCTGAGTTTGAGTCTCAGCTGTGGCAGTTGGCAATGTTGCAGGAAATGGGTGTTGTGATGTTGTGTACATGTGGGTATCCTGGTTAAGTAATGGAATAACTATAACTTAAGTCCACCAGGACGTTAATATAAATAACACGTTAAAAAAATATCTAACGAACAAATTAATGAAACACATAAAAATATGCTTTGAAGATTGCCATAGTAATTCGTAAAAGTGAGCTAGTGTGCTAGAATACCAGCAATCATCAAAGCGTACCTTCAGCAAGTTGGATCATCTGTAGAAACCTTAAATTTGGCTGTTAATTGCCACCAGCTGCTTTCAGCATTTGTCACATAAAAATTAGATGACTAAAGCGACTCGCATAAAGTCTGAGCAATAAGTGTAGACAGTAGAGCAAACAATGAGCAGTATTTTAATTAAAGGAAATAGCAGATAAATGTACCTGAAGCGACACTGTCGTTTACTACGTTCTACCACAGACCTATATTTAAGATTATTTCGGTTTTGCCGCTTATAAGAGATTATTGTGTGGATTTACTTCAAAAAAATTTAAGACATTTAATTTAATACTTGTTATGTAAAAGAGAAAATTCTCCCAAATTTACTTTATTTTCCTAAGGACGTTATGGAAAATAACGACCCGTTGCCAATGGCAACAGGTATTTGGTACATAAAGCGTCACTTACGATAGACAAAACAATGAAATTAGAGTATACTTACGAGAGAGGTATTTTGACGAAAAAACACTGAATAGGTGATAAGGAGAACCTCGGCACAAAGAGGCAGGATGCAGTGTCGTCCCGCTAGGTATTTTGATATATTATGTATATTATTGTACATTGCTTATATACAAACAGTAAAACCTATAATGATTATTATACCTATTTTATTTAATCGAATAGGTGTATTATGGCTGGGCTGGATTTTTAATTGTCATCTTAGAAAACAATATTTTGGTACAGAAACATAACACAACAGTCTGAATTCAAATATCGAATAGAGAAGCTTAGTAGGTTAGATTATATATCAATTTCACCTTAAGATGTCATCATAGTTATTAAGGTACTAAGGGTGTTATAAGTATAAGCACCGAGGTTGGCAGTGTACTTCCCGAGGGCCTCTGGCCCGAGGAAATGTACGTCGACCGAGGGCGTCATTATCCTATAACACCCGTGGTGCCTTCAACGTTTAATGTCCTACAAGTCTGTTACTTAATTCGAATTTTTTTTTGACATTTACGATTTATTAATTTGACATTTATTATGTTTTGATTACGATTTGATTTAAAAGAGAGTAAAAATAAAAATTGTTTGTAAACGCCGCCGTTGCATAGCAACGCATTTTGTTTGTCAATAACGCTATCATAATTTGCTTGTTTTGGGTTGTATTATAATTTTCTAGGGCGTCATAGATATTCATAACGCGCTAGGGCGTTATTTTTCATTTAATGTATCTCAAAATAGGGTGGTTATTGTAAAATAACAGACTTGTAGGACATTAAGGTATTTTTGCAAACCATTATCCGCGTTCATGTCCTTATGACAATCGCCAGTTTTTTTGGACATCCACGAATCCTGAATCACTTCTTATGTGCGCTATTATTAAGCGCTTTCTTTTCCTGTCGGTCTTTTTGGATCGGTTGACTAATGTTCCATATAAGCTTGACGAACACTTTGTACATTTTTATCTTACCAAATATAATAACAACAAATAATATCGTCTCTGTAAAGTAGGACGCTGTTCGTATTTGCTCATGTAAATACAAAGTTCAGATCACCTAAAATTTTTCTGAATGTCTTTTGGCTCATTCCGGATTTATCTTCATCTTCATTCAAAGACTGCAAATTTTTTTTTTAAATATATGAAGTTTACGACGAATTACATTTTTCTCGAAATCGTTTAATATTATTATTTTCCTTCCAGATTTCTCTTTAGATTTTTTAGTATCTCCTTCACTGTTTTCCTGCCTTAAAATTCTATAAACATGCATGATTAATACAATCGAAGGTTTTGATTTTTTTCGAAATAGATGTTATTCTATGGATTTTAATTAGGTAAAATATTAAGTAAAGTAACTTAATACCGATTTATCGGTGTTAGATCATTAAAACCCGTAGGGCTATTCATTAAATGTAATATATTAATAAATAAGTAACAGCCAAAACAATTTATGGAATTTGCGAAACTTGTAAATTTGCACGTCACACTTATTGCTCAGACTATAGTTAAAATGATGTATACTTAAATATTTAACAAACTCAGCTGCAGAACCTTAAGATCCTGCGGAATTAGTAATATTTTAAATGGAGAGACCATTTTTGTGACAACCATAAAACTAAATTGCATATTGAAGCCCTAGATATTGTAATACATAGACTGGCCCAAAGCCGCTGAGGAGTCTTTACTGCAAAGCATAATCACACATGCTTTGACCAATAACATAACGAGTAAGGGCAGAGAGAGCACTGTTACATTGGCCAATGTCCCATTGATATTATAAATCGTATTCCCGTTATTACTAGGAATCGAAATAGGATATGGCTCTATGGCGCTACTAGAACCAAACACTATGTACACCAGTGAATGACGCAAGAGTTATTAGTATGATTAAAGTGCTTTTGATATACAGGGTGACTGGAAATTGGACGTGTTCCTTTAAAGGAGTTAAAGTAAAGCTAATTTGCAGTAAATTTAATCATCTGTTACCCTGTCCGAAAATGAGTAGTAAAGAATAGTCCAGATAGTCCAGTATCAATTTTTTTTAAATATCGATTTTTATCCTACCTGATACCTGATTTTTAATTTGAGAAATTTAAAATCAAGTCAAGCACAGTGTACTCTCTGAGAGATTGAATAAGTGTTACCAATTGTCATATGGAGTGAACAGTTTCGATTTGCGAATTATTAAAGTGTTATTAGTTTTTAATGAATTACCGTAATTAGTGTGAGCGCCTATATCATCCAGTGTGCTCCTTGATAATACCAGTATCCGGTATTTTTTATTTTATTTTATAGTAATGTAACAAAACGAAAGCGATTATTGGCCATCCGAGAATCGATGACGTTTTCAATTTTAAAATTAACAAACTCTGCTCTCGGCTTTTAAATTTTTTATATCCATCTCTATGTTCTTTTTTATCTATTTATTTAATGTCGGCCTATTTCCGCTACCAGGGTCTATCACCGACGCCAGGACACAGGCTACCCCCAACCTGGACATTTTGCCGAACCTCTTCTAGTAAAAAAAAGAGGAGGGATCTTTTACTTGCCTAACAGGGGGGACCTCCTGCTTTACATCCCCTCCGAAGGATGGTATATCCACTATAGCCTAAAAGCTGGCTTCGGAGGGGGACATCAATGTAGTCGATATTTTATCGAGTACAGGTTCGATTGTTACCGACATAGTGAGAGCCCGGTCGCCAGAAGGCAATCTGGAAGGATAATGGGTGTGGGAGGGATGTCAAATATGTAATATTTTCGAGTAAAAAAAGTGATAAGGTGCAGTGCTGAAAATTTGTAGAATGGCTGAAGACAGTATAATTAAGTAGGAAATAAATCGCCAGAAGGGTGGGTGGAAGGTAAAGGGCCGCCAGAAGGTGCCAAAATTGCAAAAAAATTCGCAGCATTTACATGATCAAGTGCACTTCTGATTAGTTCGTGCCGAGCTGAATCTTCGAATTTCGCCGTGTAATTTATCTGGAAGACTTCCTCTATACGTCGCGACATCGTACGGCCGCCCCAATGGTGTTTTTCGAATAATATGAACGTGTCAAGATTGCATGTTTTTGCATTTTTTTCAGCTCCGAAATGCAAGCTGTTTTTTGCTATTTTACGCAGATATCTTCGAAACGGTGGGAGTTAGCTCGAAATAAAAAATAAGGTCAAACGAGTATTTTCCACTACAAATTTTTTGCTTCCATCAGAATTTTGATTTTTTTTTTTTATGTGGAGCTTCTACACTTGGCAACTTTTTAATCTTGGCCCCTCCTCCGAAACACTGCTTTAGCTAATTTACTTAGAATTAAATTTGCTAAACCTCCTTTTTAACGTTTTCACTACCAAGTATTGTGAAACTATGGACGTATATTTAGCAAATTGTCGATAACTCTTAATAGTAAACATTAGTACGCGAATAAATACACTTGATGTTTTTGTTCCCACTTCCATCTTGGCTTTGAATAAACCATCCTGTAGTAACCCTTGACTTATGATAGTCATAATATATGCAAACTAATCCATCGTAATCTGACTTTCTTATGCTCACTTGTAAATAATGTGAAATAATACCAGATAGGCAAGTGCATTTTATCAAAAATATGAGTAATATGGGAACGTACAATAAGACACAAGTGTTCACTTTAACTCTTTACTATGATCTAATCTTTACAAGCAGAATCTTCACTTTTATATAACATCTTATCTTTTAACCTGATACCGATGTAAGAATTCATAGCGTGTATCTGTTATGTGAATAATTACAAGAATTGAGATAAGATAAACAGTGACGCTACTTGGATACCAATATAACTCCTCCCGTCGAAGTGGTAGCATCGTCTCCTGGCGATGAACTCCCAAGGGTGGTGTGGATAACTTTTGCGTTTTGCCTTCTATTCTTATTGGAAAAGCATCGTGGCAATGTTTTGAAGTATCGTTTGCAGCATCTGAAGTAAGTTAGGATGCTGATTGTAAGGAATAACATCACGAACAGGATGGTTAGTAGCCAGTAATTTGGGGATTCCAAAAGGCTAGCAGGTTCTGGAATGAAGTGGGTTCCTTTTGTTGCCTTGACTAATTCCTTTAGAGCTCTGATATCGGAGAGGTCAACTTCCTTCAATGGTAATGGTTCATCCTTATTTACAGTAAGGTTCCATAGTTTGGCGATTTTTGGCAGCAGGAACATCAGAAGTGGGACTTCACTTTTTGTTGCCGTAAAGCGTTGATTTGCTATCGTGGTACTGCATCCTGTGGGCAGGTGGAGGACAACTGGTTGGCTAATGGTCTGGATTCCATTTTGACAATCGGGGATTTGGAGAGTATTAACTGGTATGACCAATATATGATTTTCTTCTAATGTGGTTAATATTGGCCTCGTGACTGATACATGGTGAACGTGACAGTGATCGTGATCGGCCTTGGATAGTAATTGGATGAGACAACTATCATCCTGTGGTTGACTGGGTGAGTTGCAGATATATACGTCTTCTATTCTCGGACAACTATGTGCTGTGGCAATGGAAGTGTCGGTACTCATTCCAAGGTATGGAGTAGTGGGGATGATTGTAAGGTTTTGAACGGGAACCGGGATTAAATGGTAGTAGGAGTAAATCTCGATTGTTAAGATTGGCAAACTAATTACAAAAATTATAAGCTTATCTGAAAAGTGAACGGTTGTTCCTAAATATGAATAATAATTTTGAAAGTGCTTTAAATCTAGAATGTTTTGGCTATTATAAAGTTCTCTTGCTTTGCTCAAAATATACAATAGACTCTGTTTGGGTAATATTGAATTATGAACTAAGTTCCATGAAGCGAACGTGATTGCATTTTCTAGCTCATCCAGAAACTCGCTAATATATTCCAGATTGACAAAGAGTTGTGATAGTACGTTTTGGATGGAAACAGTAATTAGAATGTTATTTAGTTCTTCTTTAAGTTTTATTACCGTGTCAGTCAAAGTTTTAATTGCCTTTTGATTTTGTGCCAAGGTTGATATTGTTTCATTATATTCATCGATTAATTTGGATGTTAAACTCATTTGGGCTTTCAACTCATATTCAATATGATTATCGTTTTCATTTAACTTTGTTAGAGCTTTATTGATTGTTTCCCGGTCACTATCATCTAAGGTGCCAAATAGCCATTTTGCTGCGGTACCTATTCCGTTTATTACACCTCGCTTGGGGCGCGTTTTACCTTGTGGAAGAAGATCTTCTAATTTTGATTTTATTCTAGTGACCAATTGTTGGGCTTGCGAAAGTGACGTTAATAGACCAGTATCAGCAGTGCAGTTATTAATTTGAAGGATTTTGGTTTTAATTAGGAGTAATTGGGATTCGGTGGATTTTAACTCATCATCAACTGGTTGCAAATTAACGTAATGAATGAATTTGTGTTGTGTTGAACGGGACCTCATTGTACCTAATTTTAAGGTCAAGAGTCCATTTTCTATTGGGGTTAACTTAATTTAGCAGAGGACTGTCGAAAAGGTAAGAGATAGGATGAGCATCAAGTGCATTGTCGTTGGCGTTCTTCCGTGGTCGTCCGCGTGGGCGTGTACCTGTAACAAGGATACGTTTCTTTTTTTACTCTTTTCTTATGATAGGTTCCTCGGGGTGTTTGAACCTTTTTATCTAAGTCTTCCTCTACTCCGGTTTTAATAAATCTCGGATTTGTTTTATTACGTAACTGATCGTTTTTTATAAAGATAGTATCACCAGGGTCTAGCTTTTCCGGGTCGGCATATTTTTCATTTAAATTTCGGATACGTTTTTCTTTTTCTGTCGATAATTTATTATGAGTATTCTCATATAGTTGTTGTGTATTTCTGGCATGATTTTCAACATAGTCAGTCACTATATTTTCTTCATTTATGTCAAAGGGCAATGTTTGGTTTAGATGACCGAATAAGATTTCGAATGGGGTATGTTTAGTATTACTATGGGGAGTGTTATTATATCCCATAATTGCTAATTTTATCAGAGATTTTACTTCTGCGTGTGGGTTTTCTCGCGTTAGGCATCTAAGTTGGTCTAAAAGTGTGGAATGCAAACGTCCTACTGGTGAATTGGATGTGGAATTGTGCAATGTAATATAATGCAATTTGATTTTATGTAGTTTACAAAAATCCGAAATTGTATAATTTCTGAATTCTTTGCCATTGTCGACAATAATTTCTTTAGGTATGCCAACAAAAGATATAAATGTTACTAAACCTTCCATGACCTCAATTGCAGATTTTTGTGCAATGGGGATAGCTTGTGCATATTTCGAGAAGGGATCTAAGAATGTTAAAAATAAATTGCTATTAGCAAAGAGTATATCCACGTGAATAACCTCCATCGGTTTAGAAGGCGTATGAGTTATTTCGAAAGGTGGGGTTTGCGGTTTGCGTTCGTATTTACATGTCTGACAAGTGTCGCAAGTATTTATATAGTTTTGAACGTCTCGAAACATATTGGGCCAGTAGTAATTTTTGGTTAATGAAAACATGGTAGCGCTAATGCCTTTATGTTGAGTTTTACCCTCATGGTGATATTTTATTTTCTGGTGTCGCTCTCCTTCTGTAATTACATCTGTTACGAAGAGATTTGAAATGGTTAGATTCAATTTTGCAAAGTGATTTTGTAATGTTGTGATTATTCTTAATTTTAAGAGCTCATCTTTCTTTGTACGGAAAAATAGACAGTAGTGTCGTTTAGGATCAATTATATTTTTGAACATTTTTATAATTTCCTCTTCGGTCGCATTTGACTTCATGGTGACTTTATGTCGGTTATTGTTGAATATCCTTTCATGTATTGTGAAATTAGAGATGCAATTGATTGATTCAGTAATAATTATCTGGTGTGCATATTGATTGATACATTTGTCTGTGTACGGAATTTCTTGGATAGGATTTTCTTGTGAGAGTGTATTGTGGCTGTTTCGTCTCCTTGCTCATTTGCAGATTGTTGTTGGAGTTTAACGACAGATAGTGGGAAATCATCTTCAAAATCTTCACCTTGTGTCTCGTCTGCTGGTTCTTCTTGTGGATCTAAGGAGTTTAGGGTTTCCCTCAGACTGGTTTCATCTATCTCTGGTATTTCGTCGACGTTGTTTAACATGGAGAGGAGATCGTCTTCTAGGGGTGTAGTCTTTGCTCTAGTTATAGTGTGAACTTCGTGCGTTTCATCTTGGAGTTTTATTCTAGATAAAGCGTCTGCTACGTAGTTGGACTTCCCAGGTTTGTATTTGATGTCATACTCAAATTCTTCCAGATGTAGTTTCCATCTGATTAGCCTTGCATTTGGAGTTTTTAGGTTTGACAGCCACTCCAAAGGTTTGTGGTCTGTGTAGATAGTGAACCTTTTCCCAAAGAGGTACGGTCTGAAGTACTTACAGCTCCATACTATCGCAAGCATTTCTTTCTCAACTGTAGCATAGTTTGCCTCAGCAGGATTTAATGTTCTTGAGGCGTAAGCTATTGGATGACCCTCTTGTGAAAGTACGGCCCCGACGGCATAGTTTGAACTATCAGTAGTTACGTCAAATGGTTTTTCAAAGTCTGGATATGCGAGAATGGGTTCATTAGATAACAATGTTTTACAGTGTTCAAAGCATGAAATATATTCTGGAGTTAATTTAATTTTTTGGTCTTTCTTTAGACAGCTAGTAAGGGGTTTGGTTAATTTCGCAAAGTTCTTTATAAATTTTCTATAGTATCCTAATAATCCCAAAAAATGATTTAATTTCCTTGTGTGTCTTAGGTATGGGGAATTTTTTTATGGCAGCGATCTTGTCGGGATTTGGTTTAATTCCATTCGGAGTAACAATGTGGCCTAAAAATTCAACGTTTTTCTTGAGAAATTCCGATTTGTCTAGTTGTACTTTAAGGTTAGCATTACGAAGAGTCTGAAAAATTCTTTTTATATTGGCGATATGTTCTTGTAGGGACGTCGAAAATATTATGACATCATCTAAATATACTAAACAGATCTTATTTATGTGTTCTCGAAGCACATTGTCAATCATCCTCTGAAATATGCTTGGTGCATTCCTGAGCCCGAAAAGCATTCTGAGGAACTCATAGTGTCCATGTTCGGTGTTGAAGGCAGTTTTTGGTATTGATTCAGGTGCCATTTCAATCTGGTGGAATCCTGAAGCAAGATCCAGGGTGGCGAAATAACAGCTTCGTCCAAGTTTATCTAATATGTCTGTTACATTCGGGATCGGATATCTGTCGCTGATTGTTTTCTCGTTTAAGTTCCTATAGTCGACGACTATTCGCCATTTTTTCTGTCCAGATGCGTCCAACTTTTTTGGGACAACCCAAATTGGAGAACTCCAGGGGGATACACTGGGTCGAATGATACCATCTTGAAGCATTTTTGAAAGCTGTCTCTGAACTTCTGCCTTGTAAATGTGTGGATAGCGATAGCTTGATTTCATACTTAATGACATGAGTAAAGGGTAATTGGTCGGTCGGGTTTTGGAAGATGTCCGAATATTCTAAACATAAATTTTGTATCGACTGTTTTTCCTCTTCATTCATATGATCGGTTCTAATAGCATTTTGTACATTGATCTGGCAATCAATGTTTTGTTTAACATGCGTGATGTTACAATTAAAGATGTCGTATTCTTGTTCTTCAAATGAAACTGATTTTTGTGGTTCGGTAAATGAAACTAGTTTATGTACGTTGGTCAAATTGTGAACCTCGACTTCAGCGAAATAATTTATGCTAGTGGACAATGTTTCAGGAACATAAAAAGAAGCTGAGTTAAATTCCGGGATTAGAACTCGTCCGTTTTCTACAACTACCGGAATTTTGATTCTACGAATTTCCAACCGGTTCAAGTCATAACTGCAAGATGAAAAATCGTTTCTAAAATATAGTGGAATTTGCACGTAATTATTATCTAGAGTTTGATTTGACAGATTCATGTTTAGTACGGCATTCATGAGGTCTTGTAGCCCTATGAGTCCGTCAAAGTAATTATGAAAATCATATAGAATGAAATCAATAGGCATACGGGAATGAAATTGTTCAAATGGTGGAATTTTTGCTTTGTAAAGAGCTTTAGTTTTGCCGGCACAAGTTTGAATTGTTGTTAGGTCAAGGTAAATTTCTTGTGAAAAATTCATTTCGACTATAGCGGGTCTAATTATTGAAAAAGAACATCCAGTATCTACGAGAAATTTGTAAGTTTTATTTTTTAAGGTGATATTAATATATGGTAGTGCATTTATTGCGTTTAGGTCGGGTATTGTGTTGGCTCGGTATTCATAAAATTTGAAACGCCATTATCATCTCTATCAAAATTATTGTCTGTCGATTCCTGTTGTTCTAGGTCTTGGTTATTATAATTGTCTTCTTGAGTTTGATAGAGTGTTACGTCTTCATATCTTAGTTGATCATATTCCAGCTCATCGTGATATGCTTCATTATCATAAGGTGGAACGTGGTCGGTGGTTTCAGTATTATGTAAATAATGACTGACACCTGACATCGTCGTGGGTCTCTGTTGAGTATTATGAGATATGCCAGACATTGGTGTTGGTTTCGATCTCCGATTAAAGAACTTATATCTAGATACATAATGGCATTGATTTATTTGTAGCTGAAAGACTCACAATCTAAGGCACTTCTTCCCATAAGTTGCTGATTGGCCCATCGGCGTATTCGCGGCCGCTCGTGCACGATCGGCTTCAGTTCGATTATCATAATTTCAGTTGACAGTTCGGCCATTAATGTCAATGAATGTTTTTCGTGTTCTCCGACCAAAAACTGGTGAAAAAGTAATTTTATTTTAAGTTGTGATTTGCTTAATACCTAAATAATATTCTCTATTCATATTTACACAGTTTAGTGGCAATATATTTTGTGCAAATAAATAGTGAAGTGCTCTGCCGTTTGCAGAAAGCAGTTTAGAAAAGTAGAAAATCGATCGTTCCATAGTCGTAACATGATGAATTTCAGTTTACAGTTATAAAGTAAATAGCAATTAAATTTTAATATCCTTTCAATACATATTTATCTTACTGTTTTATCTTACTGTAATATCGTATGCCTACATCACGTTATATAAAGAGCCGGTAATGCAGGAATTGCAATAATTCATTTTAATGAAAATATTTACCATTCTACACATTTTCTACACACACAACGCCACTGTTGCCTATGGGATGAGATGTTCATCTATCCATTTTAATGGACATATAATGTGACTATGTTAGGAGCAAACAAGGTATATAGTGAAAAGATAGCCTGTTATGTATCTAGATATAAGTTCTTTAATCGGAGGTTTCGATAAATTGGTATTTTGGTTTGGTTTCCAGACGTTTTGGCGTGATGATCCAAATGTTTGTCTGTTAGTGGGAAAATTTTGCCTAACTTGCCTTGGTTGCACGTTGATAGGTTGTGAAGGAAACTGATTGCGATAATTTGTTGGGAAGTTATTCATAAATTGTGGTGGCGTGAACTGGTTATAAGAATTTGATGGAAAATTATTTCTAAATTGTGGTGGAGTGAAATTTCTTTGCACGGGGTATGATGCACTTTCGTTAGAGTTTTGAACATTAGGATTTCGATTAAAAATTGGATTTTGAATATTTTGAACGTTAGAATTTCGATTAAAAATTGGATATTGAATATTTCTTTGCGGCGGCGTATTTTGTAAAGTGGGTCTTGGTATTGATGAATGAGATCCACTACTAGACGTTTGTAGTTTGGCAAAATTTTGGAATTCTTCTTCTTCTAGAACGTAATTTAGCGCGTCTTCTAATGTTTTTGGATTTTTTATTCTCACAATTGTTTGAACGTTAATAGGTAGGTTAGTTATGAACATTGTTTTGGCAATATTATTGTAATTGTCAATTTGCAAGGTTCTTAGTGTTGGGTCCGGTAAATCATCATTAATTTTTGCTATAATAACAGCTCTTAATTGTTGTAGTCGAAGTCCAAATTCGTAAGGTCGTTCGTTTCTGATCGGTCTCGTAGATGTTAATTGGTGGGTCAGATATTGTAAATCGCGTTGATCGCCAAATATTAATTTTAAAAGTTTTTCTATTTGATCCCAGGTAACTAAGTAAGGCTAGCTATTAAGTTTTGAGCACGACCTTTTAATTTATTTTTTACTGCCTGAAGAATGAGGTTATGAGTAACATGATGCGTGTCATCAGGAAAGTTTAAAAACGTGCTTCTAACTGAGTCAATGTACGAGAGTAATACTAAGCTATTTCCATCAAAAAGTGGTACCGTGTCTAGATATAGTTTTAAAAGTTGCGTATCTATAGCTCTTTGCTGTGGGCGAGCCATTGGCACTGGTTCTGTTAAAGTTTCTGGGTGAGTCTCTACTAAATTTTGAGTCCCTTCTTGGGTACCTGCGAGATTACGATTCGCGTCTTGTAGCATTTGTCTAGTTTGCATTGAACAATGGTTTGAATTAACAACTTTTAAAAAAACTATTTATTTACTTATTTTATTATTATTATTTTTTTTTTTTTGAAAATACTATGCACTTAAATACAAGGACCTTAGTGATAAGGTGGATAGTTCAATTGTATATTTCGGCAAAATAATTAACTAAAATAATAACTAAATCTAATGAAATGCCTACTTCTAGTGATCAATCAGATCAATTCTCCTAACTTAATGATCAATCAGATCAATTTTCCTAACTTAATGACCAATCGGGTCCAATTTGCCAATCGGGCAAGCGAGATCTGGTGTAAATTGGAAAAGCAAACAGGAATGAATGAGTACTTACTGTTTTTTGTTCTTTTCTTGGTTTGGAATGGCAACTCTTGCTAAACAGGCACTAGTTTTTTCACCACTCTCCACC
This sequence comes from Rutpela maculata, assembly GCA_936432065.2. Lineage (NCBI taxonomy): Eukaryota > Metazoa > Arthropoda > Insecta > Coleoptera > Cerambycidae > Rutpela > Rutpela maculata. The sequence continues at coordinate 270,385,835 of OW386285.2, forward strand.
AATCCTTTTTTGACTGCGCCAGTAATATGGGAACGTACAATAAGACACAAGTGTTCACTTTAACTCTTTACTATGATCTAATCTTTACAAGCAGAATCTTCACTTTTATATAACATCTTATCTTTTAACCTGATACCGATGTAAGAATTCATAGCGTGTATCTGTTATGTGAATAATTCCAAGAATTGAGATAAGATAAACAGTGACGCTACTTGGATACCAATATAACTTATGTAAGTGGTCTTTTTAACGTGATTCTTACTCCAAAATGAGACCTGTTAAGTTTTTTTAAAGGTCCAATGATACATTTTTTTTAATAAAATCATATATGTATATTGTTTAAAATTCATCTTCCTGCACCTCGAAAAAGAAGCGTTATCGGACCAATCCACATAGGAACTTTTTTTCTTATTTTGGCGAAAAAAATATTCTCCAAAGTTTGCGCTGTAGCTTTGTGACTTTTTTTTATATTTGAGATTGTAGTAATGAAAAAAGAATATAGATTCGTGTATTAACATGCAGTTTTCAACATTGCTCTTAGTTGTATATGTAAATGAATAAGTTAGGGATGCTTTCACACTATATCTATATTTAATGTCTTGCATTATAGAACTTCACTCAATAATGGAAATAAAACGATTGCATTATTAATGTAGGGCTTATTATATTTACATATTAGTGTATCTATATAACCACAAATAAGTACCCTTAATTAATAGTGCTTCCTCAGTATTTTTGCGTTTATATAATAAATCTATCAATGTTATATTTTGTAATTATTTCGAAATTAAACGTTATTATTGATATAGTATTGGCATAACAATTTATTGATTCAAACCCATCGAAATTGATTAATTTCGCTAAGACCTAAAATAGTTATTTTGGCTCTTTATGGGAAACACTGGAAAAATATTGAATTTGTTAGATTATGTCAAAGAAATGAAAACATATTATTCGTTTTGACTGTGGAAATGGTAAGAATAATTAGGTGCGCTCGCTCGCGCACTGACACACTTTTTCATTGTGTCATAAATTTGGTCTGCACTATTTTCGGAATGACCAACAATCGTTATCATATAAAGTAATCATTATAAAATGAATTTATGCAACTTTCCAATTTGCATCGTTCAGTATCATACGGAACCTAATTTTATTTCCTTTGGAGCTCACGCTCGAGTATATTTTTAGCTTATAACTTCCTAGAGCGAGTGTGCTTTTCTTGTTTCTGTGTGTGTCATTTGTACCTGTACATTTAATAAGTGCTTTGCCTGCTTGATAGGCATTTCTATTTAATTTTAATTGCCATATTGATAATTATTGTCAAACGTATTTAACCCATAGAAGACCATGTTAACTTACCTCCGTGTGAGCTTTATTAAAACATTTTCATGTAATTTTTACTTGAAGGATTTTCTGTCTGATTAAATAGTGTAGCTAACAATTTATGAATACGAAATATAAAGCAGGAAAGTCGAAGTATAGCTACAAATAGGCAACGGGCAGCCTGTATATTACTATATGTACTATATATTACTACAGTTCACACAAGTTATATTAATTTTGGCGTCAAGCTCGGGAAAAAATTATAGATATAATTTAAAAGTGATATTTGCAGAAAATATTTCACGAAATAAGGCATTGCATATGTCAATGGCTACAACGCGCATGTTTGCATTGTCAAAAGTCGATATAGTGGTTTTACTACTAATAATGGCATTTTATTGGTGCAATGATCTCAAAAAATAGCCGTTCATTAGCCGGATTTGGAATTCTTGCTATAGCGATATGATAGCAATTTAAATGCCAATAAATAGTTAGCTAGAATGAAGTTTTATCGCTTTAGAAAAAAGTTATGATTTGGTCATATGTAGGTACGTAAAAAGAAAGCGTACTGAACGGCAATCAACCGGCACTTAGAAGCATTATGGACGGATACAGTGCATTAAGCCATGGACATATAGCTTGAGTCAGCTGTCAACCAAGTGCGCTGTTAACAGTTTAGAAGCAACTACAGGATATTCTATACGAAATGGAATAGTCATATAATTACGATTGAACGTTCTACCAGGTAAGTCGTTTAACTCTTTCAAGGGCGGGCACATAAATTGTACCTGGAAGAATTGCATCTAGTTGGGCAGCGGTCTACAATAAGTACCACTCAAGCAAATAATACTAATAGCAATAATAATAATAGTTGATTTTCTTGATAGACATTTAAATTGACAAAATTAAATTTAATGATATATCTATCAAGAAGCAGAGCTGTACCTCACAATATGAGAAAATGCGTTATTATCCACTCAACTACATGCGTGTAGCACAAATTAATAAAAAATCATGTCCTTTTAGGACTTTTGTAATCCATATTCCTTGCACCTGAAAGAGTCAATCTCAAAATACACGTAATATTATATCCTATGTGCATAGGATTCTGATACAGAATGGTAACATCTTGATGATTATGTGAATTAATTTATGGTAATAGTTAATTTTCTTAAATAGATATTTCAGCATGATTTTGTTCGATATTTGTCTATAACTAGTATAACATTTTCATTTAATTTCTTTAGTTTTAATGCATTCTAATAAGATCAATGAAAAATAATGAGAAAATCATTAATAAATCATTATGTTCTCCCACAACGATATAAAGAAACTTCTGGCTTTTAGCTGATTGCTTCTAGTCAAGCAGAGTAAATTAAGAATAACTTTCTGACACGATAAAGTACAGTGGAAAATGATATACAATATTATTTCCCTAGTCCGTTTTATTGAAAAATAAAATTATACAATGGTAAAACAATTAGCTACGTGGTAGAACCTTTCAAAAACTGAAGGCCAAATGCATACTCATTATCTAAGTAAACTGGCGTAAAATGATTATTCATAGATTTATGAAACAAATTGGTTGGTATACATTTAAAATCTATATGAATTATGGATGCTAGTATTCCCAAATCGAAGCCTCGAAACAATAAATTTCCTCAGTAGCCTTACCAATAAGATAAACATAACAAAGATATAAAATATTACAATGTAGTAAAATTAAATGATGAATTTATATTTCTTAGTACTCCGCTCAAATTAGGGAAAAAACCCGTTTTAGAAAAAAATTCTGAACAGCAGTTTCTCTGCATAGGAAGTAAGTATTCAACTTTTAGAACAAGGTTATGCTTATGTGCAGAAAAAAAGACATGATTTTTGAGATATATACATATATATGTTTTTTCGTGTTTTTTTTTTCATTTGGACGTATATATCTCGAAAAGTACGCGTTTTTAAGGCTAAACGAACGTAGGTAAACGCATTTAGAATACGATTTCCTACAAAAAAGGCGCTAAATATTTTTCTGATTATCCCTTTGGCTTTTCCGAAAAAGCGCCTTGAAAAATATATGTTTTTTCGTGTTTTTTTTTATTTTGAATGCAAATATCTCAAAAAGTACGCGTTTTTATTGCTAAACGAACGAATGAAGCGAACGAACGAAATGAACGAACGAAGCAAACGTGTTCAAAATGAAATTTCCTACAAAAATGGTCCTATACATTTTTCTGATTATCCCATCGGTTTTTCCGGAAAAGCTTCTTAAAAAATATATATATTTGTCTTATCGAATTTTTACTATATGTATACGTTATCAAGGCATTTTTTGTGGCAATCATTATGTGTGGATGCGTATTTACATTTTAAGGGAAAACGAAATGGAATAGTCGAAAAAATGTATAGGACCTTTTTTGTAGGAAACCTCATTCTGAACACGTTTACGTATGTTCGTTTAGCCATAAAAATTCGTACTTTTCGAGACATTTGCATTCAAAATAAAAAAAAAACACGAAAAAACATATACATATTTTTCAAATCGCTTTCCCGGAAAAGCCAATGGGATAATCAGAAAAATGTATAGCACCTTTTTTTTGTAGGAAATCGTTTTCTAAACGCATTTACCTATGTTCTTTTAGCTTTAAAAACGCCTAATTTTCGAGGTATATACGTCCAAATGAGAAAAAACACGAAAAAACGTATATATAAATCTCAAAAATCATGTCTTTTTTTTCTGCGCGTAAGCAAAACCTTGTTCTAAAAGTTGAATACTTAGATCCTATGCAGAGACACTGCTGTTCAGAATTTTTCTCCGCTTTTTTCCTAATTTGAGCGGACTATAGGTCAAAAATAAAAGCTGATATAAATAGATTTCAGAAATTACTTAGTACAAATCTAAAATGATGTTTTGGACTTATATGTAGAGCAAAAAATATGATCACGTCGCATCTGTCACGATGAAATATAATGAACAAGAACTAACACGCAGTAAATTGATAGCAGACGCAGACGCTTTCGTATAGCAGTCCTCATATCTTTATCCGCAGGACACAAATATTAATATTAGACATGCATTTTCAAGTGCATGGAAAATATCCAGACACTGTCCTATTTTTAAGTTAGGTGAGCAAGACGATATTTGCAATTATCGTCCCATTGCGATTTTGTGAAACTTCAATGAAGTTTTTCAGATTCTTTTGCCCTATGATATATACAGTGTGTAGTGTGTCCCACTTTTCACGGAGCCACCCTCGTATCTTTTTCATCTCATATCCGAATATTTTGAAATTTTGGTGGTGAATATATACCTATAAAGTGAGTCTTTTGACGTAATTACAATTTTAGACAGAGGCGTCCGATTTTAGAATGGCAAAAGAGGGTCGATTTTCAAAGAAAAAGAATTAGCGATTTTTATAGAAAAAACTACTAAGATATTCTTAATCAGGATATTTAGAACTCCTTTGTAAGATTACATCGTAGTGGGTTCAAAGGTGTTTAAGATAGGGGCTGTGAAAAAACAATTTTTTCAGCTAAAAATAATTTATATCTGTAAAACGGATTCTCAAATAAAAGAAATGTATTTTTAATTTTTTGTTCAGAATGATGTATATTGTACTAGTTTGAATTGATTTTATAACAAAATAATTATTTATATAATAAGACAAAAATTCTAATTCATACATACCTATCATTTTTCTAACAAATAATCTTCAATAAAGACTTAAGTAAGCCAAGGAAACAAGAGTTATTGCAAGTGTCAATGTATTGTTGAACGTGAATAAGTTAATCAGTTAAAATTCATGTGAATGCTGGTTTAATGTAATAAATATGGTTCGGTGTTTAACAATGCGAGAAAAAGTTGGTTCGTTTAGTCGAAGATAATGCCAGATCATTTAAATAAGCTGCGGATGAATTTAATTTACGGCATCCTGACCGTCAGCCTCCCATTCGCCATAAATTGGTAGCAAATATCAATAACAGTTTTAAAAATACAGGAAATGTAAATAAGTTAAGACCAAAGAATTATAACAAAATCGGCCAATTGAAAACGAAGAACGCATTTTACAATATTTTTAAAACATTTTAGATATAGCATAAAGCAAGTAGCATTAAATCTAAATATTGATAAGAACATGGTTGGCGTTGCTTGAAAAAACATAGAAAAAGAGTATTCAAGCCAAAATTTTTACATATCTTAGAATAAACATTATTAGGTTGCTGTACGTAGGTGCCTTAATGGAAATGTTTCAAACAAATGGATTAGACGGAATAGCTTTTCTTCTTTCTTCCCACTTAGTATCTGATGTTGGTGTCACTAAATAAGGAGGAAAAAATAAAGCTACTCCGTCCAATCCATTTGTTTAAAAACTTTCATTAAAGCACCTATGTACAGTAACCGAATAATGTGTAGAAGCACTATTTATTTAAAGAATAACTTTTCTTTTAACTTCCTCATTTAGTGTCTGATGTTCCTTAAGTCGAATGACTACTTTACCTTTTTAGTAAATCTAACCGACTTTTATACAGGGCTAATCGAAAAGTGTGAAATTTTAAATTTGGCTATTGAATAACAAACACCCTATATGAGGTAGGGAGCTAAAATTCTGTATAAAAGTATTTGAGACAACTGCGAATACAATAAGTTATCCAATTTGACGATAAAAAATTGCCTAATAGTCGATCTCGAAATTTCGACCCAAATTTTCTTAAATCGGCCAACGTGTTCCAAAATAACGGGGTGTTGCAGTATTAAATAGCACACACTGTATATTTATTTGGAAACAGTTGCTTAGTGAAGTCTTGACCAGCAAATACTGCTGAATTTATTTATTCACATTAATGCAATTAATTATTTCATTTAGTGTATTCTACGATGTTACTATTACGTATTTATTTTGCATATTTATGTGATTCATTTTTATCCTTTTGTTTTATTTTATTTCATTATTAGATACAATTTTATTAAATTGTTAAATCACTATTTATTTTATTTGTTTATTATTTTACTTTTTATTCACATTGACTTGTAATGAATCCATTAGAGTGACACAGTAAATTTTAATCTTTATAGACAGATTTTTGGATAAAAATAAAGACGCCCTAGAGCAATAAAAAACGTAAATAAATCAGGATGATATCGATAAGCTTAACAGTAAAAAGCAAAAAGTTTATACTGTATATTATAGGCAAGTACAAAAACTTTATTATTAACTTAATTTCCACCATATTTCATGACACCCACGTTTTATAGCAAAAAATATGAGGCGTCCGCTTTCTTCCAATTACAGTCTTGCACATAAATTCATTTAATACGATCTATTTTTATCGCAAAGTTATTTTCATAGCTTCTCACCGGCATTAAAATAGTCTAGAGGAAATCCCACAAAGTATCTACAAAAAGGTTTGAATATCAAATATATTCAAGTACGACACAATTTTCTGCAATCTATAAATTCGTATACATCTACTATGTTAATGACATTTGAGGCCGTGGGAATAAAAAAAATATAGTTGATTGATTCTACCTTTACTTGATGAAAATCCATATTAACGACGAATAAATGAAACTTATTGTTTTACGAATAAAAATACCTAAAAATGTAAAACTTATTTCATTGATGTTTAAAATCTCTTCCCTAGTATTCCTTTAGAAAATACGATAAATTTTATTAAAGATTTATTAAATAAAACAGACACAAATCCGGTAATTAATGCAGAGATCTTAAAATTATCAATATGTTTAAATCAAAACTATTTTCAATTTAATTATAATATATATTTGGGAAAAGGTTTAATAATGGAAAACCCTTTGAGTCCGATTTTAGCAAAAACATTTATGGATTACCTAGAAAAACAAATCTATCAAAATAAATTCATTGGAAGTTTCATTTATTGGCACCGATACGTAGACGATATACTAATTTGTACAGGAACAGACAGATAATTAAATTTTTTACAAACACAAATACAAACACAAACATAAACACAAACAAGCAGCAAGCTTACAATATTATGGTACATAGATTAATAAGTGTCCCTATGTCTGAAGAAAACTTTAACAAAGAATTAAATATAATAAAACAAATCGCTTTTAATAATAGTTAGAACCCTAAAATGATCGATAATATTCTTTCAAAAAGAGCTATTAAACTTGTACATCCTACTCCCAAAGAAACAATAAAATATAAAAGCTTTACATATATCGGAAAATCGACAAAATTACTGGCCAAAAATTTGAAAAAACGGAACATTAACATTGCTTACAAAACGTCTAATTCACTGGGCAAATTAATAAAAAACAGTGAGGACAAAACTAATAATGATAACCAATCAGGAGTCTATAAGTTAACATGTGGCTCTTGCCCTAAAGTATATATATATACAAACGGGTAGAAAATTCAGAAAACGAATCAGCGAACACACATATAGTTTTAACAACAAAAAACTATTTCCACTTACGCTAATCACCTTATAGAGGAAAATCACAGAATTAATGATAATTTCGAAATATTACATTTAAAAAATAAAGGATCAAAATTAAATTTATTAGAGTCTTTAGAAATTAATAAATTAAAAAACTCAGGAATAATTTTAAATGATCAAAAAGTTGCAAACGTTCACCTTTGTTAAATTTGTTTTTAAATTATCGTATTGGTTCCTGTATAAACCCTTTTATACATTGTAATGTTAGTTTACTACTCACATCCGAAGAAGCCAAGTTTTATTTATTCGTCGTTGAAAAAAATATTTCATTAAGACTAATCAAAAGTACCTTGAAAAACCTACATTGTCTCCCTGCGACTTAATGGCATAATTTTGAGGCCGCAAAGTTTTAAAATATATATTAGTGCAGTTTTGAGTATGAACTATCTGGGGACAGCTATTTCTTTATCGAAATGGATAGGTTTATTCATGTAGAATGAGGATATAAAAGTCCCGAAAAATCCCAATGTGAGCTAAAGCCACCATTTAGACAAAATGGCCGCCAGAACCGTTTCTTTTACAAGGACATATCTCAGTAACCATTGCTCCGAATTTAGATTTCTTTTTTTTTGTTGTCTTCCCCTTTTTATGTACAATCGAAAGTATTATTACATCTTTGGGCATAAAATAGAAGATAACTGAAGAAAATGAGACTTGAGTTCTTGGAAATATACAAGGTGTCCAGTTAGTGCTTCCTCGGAAGATTGTGCAAAAACCGGTAACTTTAAAAAAAAAACTTTTTTAACAATACTTTCAATGTTTCATCTCTACTACAACGGGAAATTATTTTCAATTATACAAGGTGTCACAAAAAGTAGTTACACAAGAATTTATAATTTTTTTAACGGAATACCCTCTAATTTTTTAGCGCGAGTTAAGCCTCTAAGGGTCCTGAATTATACCCTAAAGTTTTTTGCCAATCGGATGCAGCGTTGCCAACTTATAATTTTTTTCCTGTTTTTTTGGCAAATTACAAACATTTTTTGACTACCATATCTCCGCGATTTATTAATTGTTTTTTCTAAAAATGTAGGGTGTTATTCGATAATGATGCATTTACTGAAAAACATTTTTGAAATAAATTATTATTATACCGGGTGTCCAAATTATTTGTTTACATTTCTTGTTATTTAATTATTATTTTCCTCAAATTTTTTAAATGGAATGCCTATATTTTTTTACATGGATGAATAAAGCATAAAATTCCCCACATTCTAGTGTTATACACTTAATTTTTATTTCAAACCGTTTTTGAGATATGATTATTTCATATAAGTATTGCGTAAATTGAGGTGCTTTTTATTTTAGCATTAAAATCTAGTATGGCTTTGGTCTTTTGTAATGAGTTTATTTTTCACTCTATGACATTTCTCTAATGTGCTTAAGATTGTCGTGATTAAGTTGAATTAATATTGTTAATATTTAAAAATCCGAATTATAATTATTGTCAATAAGATTTAATATCTATGGTAAATGTTATGTTATTGGTGAATGTGATGGAAATTGTTTATTGGCATCAAGAATGTGTGGTCAAAAATATCCCTATAGAAGATGTCCTGATGTGAGATCTCTAGAAAATTTGAAAGAACGTTTTGAACGTACTGGAAATTTTGCATATGAAAAGAAGGCGAGACGACGAAATGTATTGTAATGAAGAAAATGAGCTGGCTATAACTTTAGCGGTAATTGAAAAGCCGACGGCAAGTGTTCGGGAGTTAAGTAGGGATTTAGTGAATCTAGTGTTTCCCTATGTCTTCGTAAAAATAAGTTTCGCCCCTATCGAGCTCAGCTGCATCAAGAGCTTTGGGATGTGGATTTAAATCGTCGATTAAATTTTTGCCAGTGGGCTCAAAACCAAATTGGAGAAAATGAAGAATTTTTCAAATTTGTATGGTTCACGGATGAATCAATGTTTCAACGCAACGGATTTGTGAATAGGCACAATTTCCATTATTATGCCAGAGAAAACCCTCATGTTGCACAGAAAAATCAGAACCAAAGTTTAAATGTAAGGGGAGGAATTGTACATGATTATGTTATTCATCTTCGCTTTTTTGAGGGAAATGTGAATGGAGCAGTCTTCTCAGATTTTACGCAAAATACGTTTCCACAAATAATCGAGCATATTTTTGATTACATTACAAATAATATGTGATTACAACTTGAAGGTGCACCACCACATTTTAGTAGAAATGTTCGTCAGGCCATTAGTAATCTGTTTCCTAAAAGGTGGATAGGAAGAGGAGGTCCAATATTTTAATAAACTGTTACATAATATCTAATTTATTATTTTATTGAATTATGTTAGGTCTCATTACATGGCCGCCTAAGTCACCCGACCTGACTTCAGTGGGTTTTTTCTTTGGGGATTTGTGAAGTCAGACGTTTTTAAAGTAGAACCAACGACCCGAGAAGATATGATGGAAAGGATTCGTCGGTGTTTCAATTGTATAAATGTTGATATGTTACACTGTGTAAGGTGCTCAATTATCAAGAGACCTCAGTGTTACCTGAATCAAAAAGGTGGACATTTTGAGCAGTTGTTAGGTTAGTTTCAATACCGTGGAAAAAAAATTTTGCTCAAGAACCGTTCATAAAAGAAAGTGTACGATATCAAAATGTGAGAAATTGTAAGCGTTACTCATCCATTTAAAAAAATAAAACAAAATATAGATTTTATTGCTAAAATAAAGAGCACCTTAATTTACGCAAAAATTATTTGATATAATCATATCTCAAAAAACGTTTGAAATAGAAATTAAGAGATATTAAAATGTGAAGAATTGTATGTTTTATTCATTCATGTAAAAAAGTATACCTAGGCATTCCATTAAAAAAATAAGAAAAATAATAATTAAATATCAAGAAATGTACGCAAATATTTGGGACACCCAATATACTAAAGATTTATTTCAAAAATGGTTTCAGTAAATACACCATAATAAATCGCGGAGATATCCCAGTCAAAAATGCTTGTGCTAAAAAAAAAAACAGAAAAAAATAACTTGGCAAAATATTTTAGGGTGTAATAAAGGGCCCTTGGAGGCTTAACTCTTTAAGGAAATACAGGCTGTTCTATTTAAAACATGCGTATTTTCTTGTGTGACTCGTTTTTGTGACACCTTGTATAATTGAAAATAATTTTAAGTTGTAGTAGATACGAAACTTTGAAAGTTTTGTTAAGAAAATATTTTTATAAAGTTAGCCGTTTTGCACAATCTTCCGAGAGAACACTGAGTGGACACCCTTTATACCTTAATGTACATTATTAAAAATGATTACAATTTTATATATAAAAAACTATTACTCCGTTAATATTTGAGTTAGTAACATCGGCCAAAAACAAATGAAAGCTAATTGTGTGCTCTAGAACCTTTATTAAATTATTTTTTCAAAAATTGACTAGAAATTTCAGTACAAACGTCTCGAGTTTACAAAAGTTTAAATTTCCATAGTATTTAAATTATTTTTTAATTTCCTAAGTTTATCGTTTAATTTATCGTAAAATATGTAATCATACTTTCTGTAAAATGTGAAGTGAGGGATGGAACAAAAAAAAGAAATCTAAAATCGGAGCAATGGTTACTAAGATATATAATTTTAAATAGAATGTCTCTGGCGGTCATTTTTTCTAAATGGCTGCTTTAGCTCACGTCGGGATTTTTTGCGACTTTATGTACTTATGCTACATTAATAGAGCTATCCATTGCGATAAACAAATAACTGTCCCCAAATAGTTCACGCCAAACCCACTTTACACTGAGATTTGCCTGGTCTATATGGTCTTTTGGCCGTTTAAACAAATATTTTGACTTGAAACTTTCTGTGGTTGTTCACATCCTCATTTTTCATAAATTTCATCTAAATCGGTACGTTATTATTAAAGCTATATTAAATTGTTTAAAAGAGCTATGTATTGGCTTCTTAATATTTTTGAGGTTAAGTAAACATTTAATAGAGGTCTTGTGTATCTAGATCTGTTCGAAATTTTATTATGAACAATCTCCATTTTTGTTTTTGCAATATGACCAACACGACAGGAGATATTTGCAAAAATCGAGAAAAACGATGTTTCGCTATTTCAGTTGTTAATACGAACATGTTCCCGACTTCGCGCAAAGTCTAAATCATACTACTGTATACTGGGTGTCAACAGATTCATTAGATAAGCCACAGTTTCCAGAGTTTTCAAGATATAAGTCTTAAATTTGGCAAGGGCAAATGTGTCATAATTTAACACTTTCCATCACTTCCGGTTTCCCCGGAAATGACCCCAACTTTGAAAGGTCAAATGGAATGCGTATTTTTACATTTCTTGAGTCCGGAGATGATTTTAAGTAAGATTGCTTAGTTTTAAAAAATTTTGAGACTACTTGATTTTTTACATCTATTTTTTTACATCTAGAGTACAGTGAATGCAGTCAAATCAATCAAATGAACCAAAACAATAAAAAAAAAATGTAAACGTGAGATTTTTCGAATCGGTTCAGTAAGTACGACAAACCAAAATTTCCGAAATCATTAATTTGTAATTATGTCAATTATTTCAAATTTTCTAGTTTACTAATTTTCAGGACAAATTCATTGATACCACCCTGAATTACGCTACCCTGGTAGGACGGGAAAAGGTATTCAGACACTACCAAAGGTAAGCGGAATCATATTCTCTATAACGAGGATCCGGTACATCTACTCAACGTCCACGTCCATTTTCAAGGAATATTGATAATATTTTGCTTGTAACGTAAATCTCAGTAACACATTAGATTTCAGTAATATTTGGTACATTTTGTGTATCGTTACTTCACTCACTTAATAGCATTGCCTTATTTCACAAATAGATGTCAATAATTTTAAGTAATTTTATGTTTTAACGTACCTTGGGTCAATTGTAGTTTTTGTCACGCTTCTGGCAATATGACCTTTTGTACATTTTTAAAGGATTTATTATTTTGTAAGATATTTTGTGTATATTAGGTTAAGCGTGTGGGCCCCACTTATTAGAATATATTGTGACACTTGTACTGCGTACCGAGTTATCGGTGATAATTGTGAAAGATTTTGTACTACGTACCCTGATATTGTATTAAATGTTAAATTAGAACGACGTTGTCTTTTATATCTGACCACCTACACCACCCCAATTATCGAAGCCACCCCCAAGGACCTGAGTAGTCGGCCGTGTGAGACTTCCTCCTCACTAGCTTATTGCAGAGGGGGTACTGCACGTAAAATATTAAAATTTTGTTCAGGGCACAGGGTGACCACCCTACCCTGCGTTCGAGGTTTAGCAGCCTTTGGGGCCCCCTTTTAAAGTGGGCCCAGGCCCCTGCTTCAAATCGAAGATCAGTTAGATGTTAACCCAAATACACAAGTTCTTTGGTGGATAATAATTAAAATATCGAGAAAATGCGCTTATCAAGTAAGTATGCCGCCGTGGAAATTGAATAAAACTAGATTCAGAACATTTTGTCAACAAAAAACGCTTCAAATAAAAGAAGTGTACTGTCCGAAATAATTTAGTTTAACAATAAAGAACATTAAAAGGTAGCAAACGTTCAAAGTGCACCTCCCCCCCTCCTTCTTCTTGACATTTTCTGGCTCTGTCAATGGTGTTTCGCATAACATTTCGCAACACATCAGGAGTTATACTTGCAAAAACATCGCAGATACGATTTTGTAAAATAATTGTTTGAAGTGGTGTGTAAAAAACTGTTCTTTCACATAACCCCATACAAAAAAATCTAAAATGCTTAAACCTGGTGAACGTACAGGTCCGTATGTTGCAATTACTCGCCCATTATACCGGTTCACTAAATGGGCCACAACTCGAGAGGCATTATGATGCGGATCCCCATCTTGTTGGAAATACATTTGTTCAGAAACTGCAAGAGGTAAGTCCATTTAATATCATTTTGTAAGGATTCTAAATATCTCCCCTGTCGAAGGTTCTTAAAAAAAATACGTATAATAATTCTTGTTCCAATCACCGCAGCCCACACGTTTACTCCAAATCTTTCCTGAAGATTACCTTGCCTCATTAAATGATGACTTTTCTGCTCCCAATATCTATTGTTTTGTTTATTGAATATTCCATTGTTGGTGAATCTCAACTCATCAGAAAACAAATCAAAGAAATAGAATTCGAGTTATCTTATCTTATCTCTCTGCTTACCAAGATATGATCTACTTGTGAGGTTGATCTTCCATTACTCCAGGTGTCAATGCAGGTTTGGCTTTTGGCCCATGTGTTTCTTATTGTTAGGTCAAACATGTGTGCTAGATTTTTCACCGCGTTTCCGTTTTCATTTGACCAGTGTCAAATGTTTTTCCTATGATGCTTTTATCCTCCTCCGTCTGATAGTCTTTTCCTATATGCGCGTTGAAGTCTCCTAATATTATGATGGACATTTTTCTTTTTTCGTTACTTCTGGTTTCTTGAGTTAGCTGCCTGAATACCCTTCCTGCTCTCTTGTCTGAAGGTACGTGGACTCCTATCATGCAGATGTTGTCCTTTCCATTTTTTTATGATTGCCGTGACTATGTTTTCGTTTATATTTTCCGCCCTTATTCGATGGCCCTCTCCCGTCTGGTTACCCAAGCAACTTCTCTGCTGGTTTTTCTTGCCCCCTCCCCCGCTTAGTTGCTATTTATAATTTTGTGTGATTGCTGTTCCGCCTATTATGTGTGTTTCTTGTATACATGCGACGTCGATGTTTTCTGCTTGCAAGGCCTCGTCGATTTTTTCCTTTTTAGCTCTTTGTATGCATCCTCTGACGTTCCATGTTGCCAGAGTTATCCAATCATCTGGTGTTTCCTTACTGTGTCCCTCTTCCGTTCTTTGCGATATTTGGTACCTGTTGATATTCAACGTTTCGTCCCATTCTGGGCGGGGCGTTATAGCTATTCTTGGGGGGGGGGTTTGTTTTTTCTAGTGATTACGCTGTCGCGTCGTAGTGATTTCTGTTGTTTCCCTGCTTCCTGTACAGAATCTCAATTGGCATGTTGTCGTCTTCTTGTTGGTTGTTGGGATGAAAAGTTATGATTTCGCCCTCCTCTTGGTGTTTTGTATATAGTTCGCTACTTGTTTCCGTAGATTTTTCATGGCGTTGGTGTGTGCCGGGGTTGTTATGTTTTCTCCTTTTAACTGATGGCTTATTGCTCCATATAGACAGTTCCCGTCGCCGTCGATTTTTTGTAACAGTAATTGATGTGTCGTCGTTCTTACGTTCTGTAGTGGATACATTGCTTTTTTTGTGTGTTTTCTGGAGAGTTGTTATTTCTTGCTTACTTTTGCTTATTCTTACGGACCTAAACTTTTTAATAAAATAAAATTCCTTAACCTTACCAGAGCCGTACCAGACGTGAAGTGTAAACAGTCAGTATGTTTTTAAAGCATGCATGAGAATTTTCTAGATTTTAATGGCTGTGAAACCAAGCCAATGGACAACAATTTTATCCAAAATTTTTGTTATTTTAGAATTAATTTAATTTGGTGCTATGTACTGTTACTCTGATGGTACGCACCTGAGGTTTAGTCATATATGTAGCTGGAAGAGAAATTGTTTATTGACTTATCTAATTTATTGCCCGACTTATTTATGAAATTCTTTAAGTTGTCTACAAGTACCTAAGATGTGACTAATTTATAAGTGGTAATTGGGAACTTAACTTGATTTATGGCTTCCTTTATGGTCCGTCGCTTCGTCGAATGCTCGATTTTTGTCAGCTTTTTTTTCACTGCACAACACTGAAGGATTTAATCACGTATTAATTAATTATTGGCACTTATCACTTAATTGTTGTTATGTTGTCACCACCACCGTACGCAGAATTTTTTACTCAATAACTAAAGTAGTTTTGACCTATTTAGCCCAGCTTATTACCGGTTTTTTTTCCCGATTTACTGGCCGTTTGTAAAGAGCGTCTATTCCCCGTAATGTCTCTAGACAGACCTCTAGAAACTTGTCAGAAAGTTATTTGATTACTATTGATGATATATTATTTGAACTAAAATGTGAAAAAAACAATGTTCATGATACGTAGCAACAAAACTATTGTAATACTATTCAATGATAGAGCTTTAATAATAAAATAATAAGAGAAATAAGTGTCCATTTGCTAATTTTATTACAGTCGTGGAAAAGATTGTCTTTATATTTCAAGTGGAAAGTCAGCGCTTTCCGTTTTTAATATACAAATAATTATTCTATTTTTTAGTGTATGTTTAATAAAAGCGTATTATTAAAAGTTTACTTTTATATTTTTATTTTAAACCTTTTAGTTTTAAATTTTCGATTATCTATCTCTTTTAAAATCATATTCACTAAAACACTGTCCACCGTAATGTTAAATTATAAATTAACAATTAACAATCAGAGACTAGAGTAGACTGTCTACACTACCGACAAACACTATTTATTATAAGGAACTATGTATGGATGACGTCTTCCATTTGACTCAAAATTGATGTTTTTTGCGAACTGTAAACGAAAAGTTTTCTAGGTGACTTTAGTCATTTGATAAACTCTGTTATAAGAAAGCTATGGTTTAATTACCAAACGAAATATCTAATTTTCAAAAATTTGAATTCATATTGATATTCCATAAACTATAAATTAGGATAAGAACCAATGAAAATTATTAAGACGATATAGATTTTAATGCAAATTTAACATCGCTCTGTATTATTCTGATTATTTGAGTGGAAATGATAATATTATCTCATGTTTCCATGACATTAAACTCATCCAAATGCATTTATCGAAAAGGATTAGATCGAGTAAAATATGCCATAAGGCCATAATGCATTTTTTCGTATAATTTCAGCACTTGCTGAGTCAGATGCGTAGCTAAATTTTCCATTATCACCCTTACCGGAAAATTTAAATGCAGAAGCAAAAAAAAGCATTATATTTTGCATTGCGCACTTAATTACAATACAAAAATTACAACCTATAAATGAATGTATACCAATATTCATATCGCATTTATGCTCAATTTTACACAGAAACATGAAATTGTGTACATACAGTAATGAAAGAGCAGGTCACTAATATTTTATTTTTTTTGCACTGAAAACTTAATTGTAACCTCAGAATCTTGTCTCACTTCCTCGGTTCATCTGAACTGGCGGCCAATGACAGGATACCCAAACTGCATGGATCACACTGGTTTTGTAACAACAGTTTTTTTGCAATATAAACCTATGTTAATAATCAAATTCTTACGTTAAATACAATAGAATTTTATTAGTGGTAAACTAATAAAATACTTGAAACAGACCCAGAAAACTACGAGTACCAGCTTTTGACACCTGCTCTGCATAAAGCACCACTAACTAGTCACTCTCAAATCGATCCCGCGGCAGCCACGTGTCCAATGTTTGCCTAAAAATACATCGAAAACCATAAGACCTAGGAAATTTTGCAGGCAGATGTTTTGCTTTTTAATACCATAGAATTCTAAAACTGAATTTGCCAGCGTTTTTCATTTTGTAATAAGGCCGCTGCGGATTCAGATGTTGGTGGAAACATCTCCAAAATAATTAATGTGAGCACATATGATCTCTTGCGCCGTTGATTTTTCAGCAGGTTATAATCTATTAGTATATTCGTTGCTATATAATTTGTTTTTATATAATATCAAATTTTGATTAATTTAATTAAATACAATAAATAGTAGTAGAAAATAATATACCACATTAATTAATTTAAACATGAAACAGTGCATTTATCTAACGTTATTCAAGAAAATAGACAAACCGTCAAGAACGAAAAATATTCTATTGTTTAGTAATTTTAACAATTCTTGCTCGAGATAAATTGCCGGACTCTTTAATGTTTAATTCAGAAACTACATTTTGCATCTGTAAAATAGCGTTTTCGTAGTATGACTTAATTCAATGGCGCGGCACATATCAATGTATTCTCTCATATAATTATTACTAATACATGGTGTAATCAGTTTCATGTCATTAAAAAAAAGAAACTGGTAATGAGGACCGACTAGGCAAACAAAAAACCTTTATGACTTTCTCTACGGGCAAAACTGACCTAGGTCAACAATTTGAATATTAGAGTAGGAAACATTTGAGAACCACTGCTTTTCTGGGTCAATGGATGTGTACTTCCCAATTATACAACTTTTAAATTGTCACAAAAAAGTGCAAAGATTACCGACCGACTTGTTCTCGCCGGCCCGCGGTTTCAAAGCAAATAAGGGCGGCACCTTTGATGACCGCCTGAACCGAACCAATTATAAAAATGTAAATAATTCGTTATCCCTATTTGCAGAACTGCAAGCAAATTATGGGCGTAGAGGTTTAAACACAGCATTTCTTTACATGTGTGTTTTTTTTAATTTAGAACAAAATATTAGAGCTTTTATTGTTGTTTATAATTTATCAGATTCAAATGTGATTTATTAACATTTGTAACCTAAATGAGTGTTCTGGGTTAAGCTTAAAAAACGAGTAATTATTGCATGACATTGGGAAATAAAGAGTTAGACGTCTGAGATACGATAACAGAAAACAATTATGTGTATTTTAAGTTAGGAGAAAATCTGATTCAATTAACGAATTGCCAATCAGGTATCGAAAACTAAAATATTCGTTAAATCTAGAACTTACCAATAAATTATTTTTGATTTACATACATTGTTCAAAATGGCCTCCGTCTGCATCAATACACTTTTCGGCACGTCGAGCTAAGGACATACGCACTCCGTTCAACACATTTGGTAAATTAGGATCATTTTTTATGGTTTCTATGCACATTAAAATACGTTACTATAAATGTTCCAAAGTATCAATTGGATCACGGTAAACCAGAGATTTAAGACGGCCCCAAAAATAAAAATCTATCGCATTTAAGTCGGGTGACCTAGCAGGCCATGGTACTGGTCTACCACGCCGAATCCATCGTTAAGGAAACTCCGTGTTTAAAAAATTTCGAACAGCCAGACTAAAATGAACTGGCGCGCTATCATGCATAAACCACATTCTTCTGCGCCTTGCCAAAGGTACATCTTCCAACAAATTTGGCAATGTTTGTTGTAAAAAGTTTAAGTATACATCACCATTTATCTAGCGGGTAATTCTATAGGTCCAATTATTTCGTTATCGCAAATTCCTGCCCACAAATTAACACTGAACCGTCGTTGAAAATGTGCCCTTCTTATTACATGTGGGTTTTCGTCTGCCCAATAGTGCATATTTTTAAAATTAAACACTCCACTCCTGGTAAAACACGACTCATCGGAGAAACAGAGAGAGTTTAAAAAAATCCTCATTTGCCGCGTGTTTTCTCAAATTCCACCTACAAAATTCCATTCGCCCTGCATAATCTTGAGGTTCTAGAGCTTGCACACGTTGATAGTGATGGGGGTGTAAGTTCATATCTCTTAAAGTCCTCCACACCACAAAATGGGATATTCCCACACGGTTCGCGATATCGCGGGTGCTTAAAGTTGGATCCTCTTCTACGAGTTCCAAAACTTGAACCTCCGCTTCAATTACCTTGTCTTCGCATTGTGAACCTCGTTCTCCTCCATGTCCATCGAGACGACTTGTTTCCCGAAGACGCTGAGAAATGCTTACAAATATACGTGCACAAGGATGACGTGGATTAGGGAATCTTAAACGATAAAGTTGTTCCGCAGCTGCTGCATTTCCACGACATTCTCCATACATCAAGTGCATATCCGCGAGCTCTGGGTAAGACTACTTTCCCATAGCGTTCAAAATCTGCGTTTTATAATACCACACTAAACTGTCAACTAACGTTGTCAATAAAGAAAATAAAAATAAAAACTTGATCCAAAATCCAAAAAGCAACACAAAAAGAATGAACAAGTAGTGTCTGTACGTAATCAAGAACTTAACGACTTGAACAGTAAGTCAATAAAATAAATCTTAACTGTAAATACGTGGCCCAAAATTCAAAAAGAACAAAAACAACGAACGGGTTCGACGTGTGTACTTAACGAAGTGCCCACATAAACTAAAATATTGCACAAGAGAAAGTATAGTTTTCTTCAGATCTACTAAGCACTCAGAAAACGCCGACGTCTTTCACCTTAACCGCACCCCTAAAGACCTTACCTTACCTACTTTTAAAAAGCCCTAAAAAAAGTTTAATTATCAACTTCTGTCCTCACCACCGCGCGGTCTCTAACAAAGGAGTGCGACACTTTGACGAGCCGTATGTGCGTATTTGATGGTTA
This sequence comes from Rutpela maculata, assembly GCA_936432065.2. NCBI lineage: Eukaryota > Metazoa > Arthropoda > Insecta > Coleoptera > Cerambycidae > Rutpela > Rutpela maculata. The sequence goes on from OW386285.2 coordinate 270,405,866, forward strand.
GAGGCGCCGACATATGCGAAGATAAAAGCCTATCCCAACATTCCAGCAGTTCTCAAACAATATTATTGAAAATTTTCGAATTTTTTTTTCTAAAACTATGGGTTTTAGACCCCATATTATATAAGGTTTTTCGTTCGTTTAGTCGTTTCCCACCACCAGTTTTTTTTTAATGACACGAAACGGATTACACCCTGTATTTAATGACTCTCCATTGATTTGTTCAAAAATTTCATTGATTTTTTGACACTGCAAGCAAATCTGAATTCGATTTCATTAAACAACACTCTAATGCACACAGTTTTACACCAGTTTCTACACTGTTTCGTCCTCGAGGGCGTTCCGTATGCTTAATTGCAATTTTCTCGAAAACTGGTAATATTAGAAAAAAAATTCAAATAAAAAATCGGCAGCTACTGCAAGCGGCTGGAACCTCCCCATCCGGTGGATTTTTGAAACCGAAAAGAGCATAAACTATTAACGATCTCGTTTAATTATATTTATTAAGTTGAAATAATTTTTTAATAACAAAAAAAAATTGCGATCGATAGATTTGAACCTGCGAACCTCATATTTAAAATTTATAGTCTCGCGCTTCAGCACACTAATCTATTCAGAGAGTTACTTTATGTTGTAAAATATATGATACACAAAAATATGATACACTCTATAAATAGAGTTATTTATAGATTGTTATTTTGCTTTTTTAATTTTTTTCACGGAAACTAAATCGAAAAAATGCTTGTGTGATATATCGTTGACATACAGAATACATTAACACGTTGACTGCCATCTCGGTCTATATGACTGAGATTTTTATTGTCGAGGCCAATTCGATCCATAAGACCGAGTACCTACTTATATTTGCCCTGTGGGCCGACTCGGTCTATAAGACCGAGTCATGTTTTTGGGATCTCTGGATCTTCTGGATCTTTTCGGGATCTCGCAATCTCCCAGTGACTCGGTCCAGCACACTTCTATCGTTATAAATAGACCGAGATGGTGTAGTAAAAGACCGAGACCTTTTTTGACGTTTTTTTTTTTCAAAATATTGTGTGTCAATTCATAGTGTATTTTAGCCGATGATATTCATGGCCTGGGGGGATATTTTATTTGGTTAAACCGTTGCTACCGGTTGGCGCCTTATGAGAAATTTGTCTTAACCCGTATGGCAGTCAACGTATTAATCAGTGTATGGTAAAAACAGTATACTAGTTCTTTGGTTTCGCACTAGTTCTTTGGTTCTGTCTTCGATAAGCAGTGGCTTGCGCTATATTGACTTTTGAACATTGTGCCCAGGAGGCCGATACCTATAATATACTAAAATTTGGTGTTTAACCGAGAGCAATTTTCTTATCATTCCGTGCGAAGTCCTTTAAGTTAGTATAAAATAAACAACTTGTTGTGCCAAAACGGCATTAACCGCAATTCGATCTCAACCAAAACCTTTTCAGATCTTCTGGAGCACTAAAGAAACCCGCATGTAAAGTTTCATCCAGATCCGTTTAGTAGTTTCGCCGTGCACACATGCATACATTATACACAGACATTTTTCAAAAACCACTTTTTTGGGTTCCTGGGAAACGTAAAGATTTGATGTTATCTCAATTTTCGATTTTGGGCCAACTTTAGTAAACACCCACAATTTTGTGGGGAGGTTAAAACTGACGTGCGCCTTTTATCTTTATTTCTTCTCAATATACTTGGCATTTATTTCGAAAGATAAAAAAATTTCTCGTTTGTTATATTCGCACCTGTAAATTTTCACAGTCTATGGACATATTTTCTACACTTACCAAAATCTAACCTTTATATTAACAGATTTTGCCCTTCCTAATCATAAAATTTTAATGCAGCCAAAAATTTAAATAAATGCAAACATTTTAATGTCATGTTTAAGCAACGGTATCGTCACATAAATGAAAATAAATAAGTAACCCTATAAATTGTAACAAATTATTACAAGTAGATTTTTCATTAGTTGTCTTTTCCTGTGGCAAAGAAGTTTTCCACCAGAAGTTTTAATATTCCTCTTTGAAAGTTCAACTCATAATTTTAATTCGCCTCGGGCGAGAAGAGCCTTGACATCGTATTTATTATTAGTTGATGTGACCCGACGCATCCAGTTTTTCAACTGCTACGGGGCTGTACGTCATGGATGTCTGACTGGCTCCGATAATGGAAGTTAAAAGAACCCTGCCGTCGCATTTTACCGAAAATAAAGTCTTTTTGAATTTGATAAGGTGGAGCGCCATATATCGCCACATGACTTAAAAACATTAAATTATTTATCAGAAGAAGTAAGTGTAAATATGATTTAGTAGATCTGGCCAACAACTATACTTGTATTTGTATAAGATTGTTTGAGTATTGTTTCAATAATATCAGCATTATCCGTTTTTGCAGATAATTTCCTAAACCACAGATTTCATAGTAGTTATTTTTGTCGTAGAACTAATAGTTGACAAGACATTGGCAAGATTTGACACACTGTAACATTTTTAGCGGTGGTCAAATCGATGAACATTTTTAAAGTATTATTTGAAATTACAAAATAAAGTTTCATATATAAATTTAGTTTTCAGAAAAATCCTAATTTCTCTAGACTATAGACAAATTGAATATTATAAAAACTATTAAACGATTTAAGAACAGAAAAAGCAATAAAAATATTAGAATTAAATCCATTAAAGTATCGACAAATTGGTCAATTTCTAGAAGACCAAAGTAAGGTCGAAGACGGGTGACAAATTTATTAAAATGAAAGCTTGCAGAAACCGAGTTAATATTAACACAGGTCTTTGTAGGCGAATTGTAGCTATAAGTGGGGTAAAAGTTTCAGCATGAACTATTAGGAGACGATTAGTAGAGGTTGGTTTTGTATTTAGAGGGCCTTTGCGATATATCCCATTAAGGGCCAACTCCAAACAAGTAAGGGTTGAATGGGCATCAAATTACAGACATTGGGAGTCAGAGCACGCCGTACTATTTACTGACAAATCTCGATTTGGCTTATACAGTTCTTTGAAAATGAGTGACCCCGAATATTTCTAGATCTAAAACAAATAAAAATCTGTCGATTTAGTTACCGCGAGGGATGTTGAAATATATATCTCTCACTAAGGCAGTCCAATCCAAATTTATTAATGCTCATATATCACGTTAACTTAACAGAAATAACTGAAAATTTGATGATGTTTGAATAAGGTGGAAGCAATACGGCAGGAGGTTTTGAATTTGCATTTAACTACTCAAGATATATGTTCTAACCACCCATAAGTGTTTAGGTCCATCAAACCTTTGAAAAGTCGACAGCTGTCGACAAGATTATGGGAGGGCAATAAATTATATAAGTATGGCCATAACATTCCTGTGTAAACTTTCAACTAAATTATTTTTCATTTATTATAAAAATATTCAAACGAATTTAAATTTTAATTAATTAAATAATTAATTAAATAATCGTATTGTTCGTAAAGTATGGTCATATAAATTTCTTATGTAAACCTTCAAGTAATTCTCTTTTCATAATTATTAGAAATATTTAATAAAAATCAAACCAGTAATAATCTGTATGGTCATAATACAAATTTCTTAGTTAAATTTTTAAGGGAGTTTTTCAAAATTATTAAAAATATTCAAACGAATTTAATTTGAATTAAACCCAAAATAATCAATGAGGCGAGAGGATTATGAACAAACTGGGAAATGACCAAATGTACTTGGAAAATAACGAAGGAAAGAAATGAATTTCACAAAGATATCGCAGGGATATATATACTCTACCAGAAATAGAAACGGAGGAATCAGAAGACTCAGAAGAAGGAGAAGATTTGCAGAAGCAGAATTACAAAAAGAGGAGTACAAACAGCAGACATACAAAAAAGAGGAGCATAAACATTAAATATCACGAACACAACGCAATTCACAAACACCTACACTGCCCATCCCCCCACTCCTGTACCATGCGTCATGTGGCTCTCACTGCTGACAACAAGAATGACCCAAATCCAAATCCGAAGAATCAGAAGATCCACAAAAAGAAGATTCGAAAAAGTAGAAATACAAAAAGAGGAGCATAAACACTCCATATTAGCCCAGACGACAGAGAACATTTTATAGTGAAACCCACAAAAATTTTCAAACTGAATAATTTTTTTTTAATGAGTTCGTGAAAGTGTATAGAATAATATCCTGAAAAGTTTACATTTCGCTCGGATGTAGAACATAAAAAAAAGTGAAAAAAAGAATTTCTAATCATTTTTTCAAAATTTTGAAATCAAATCAGGGTAGGAAAAAATAAAAAATGCAGGTGGATAGACCACGTGTTTCTGAACAAAAAATATCCTAATAAAATTTATCGCTAAAGCCACGGTATTCCTGGAAAAAAATAGTGAAGTAACTTTGTCACTCTGCGCGGCCAGCGCACGGTTAAATGCATACTATGGAACCTCTAAAAATTCTTAGCTGTTCTATCGAGTAAAATAAAGCTTTTTTCTCTTTCCGATTACACGTTTTAAACATTTTTCTTAGTGAATAGGAGGATAAATAGTTACACGTTTTTCGGCACATGATCGTTATTTTTGTGCATATCCCTTAATTTTTCATGGAAGAGAAGGTGGTAACTTCAACCCTTCCAAGAGGTGTAAAATTCATTAATTACACTTTGGATCGTTAATACGCCCTTCCCCGTTTTCCAGGCGCTGATCACGATAAAAATATAATTAATGAATCTTACACGTTGAGTTCGCTACTACCTTCTCTTTCGTAAAAGATGAAGAGATATGCACAGGAATAACGATCATGTGCCGAAAAACCTGTAAATCCTGGACAGCATGCTTTCGGGTGAGTGAAGGGTGGTTTCTGCCCATTTGAGGGATTAGGAGGAGTTGGAGCTAAAGATGAAAAAAAAAGATTTTCCACCCCTCGGGAGGATTTAATCAACCCCCCCAGGCCTGCTGTCTGGATTTCACTTACTCTATAACCCCCTTCCATGTTATTTCAAATATATATAACCCGCCGATAAATTGCTCCCCAGACCCGTTTATATATGAAAACATAAAGGGATCCCCATAAAGGGGGTGGTTTTCGGCGGTTTCAGGGGGTTGCGGCAGTCAAAAACTTCTCCGACCACTTCCACCGTATTCAGTACCCTCGAAAACGGGGGGGGGGGTAGTCTCGTTTTTGCACTAAATATTTGCACTATTTTTGCCTTCATTGCATAGACTAATATTTCACAAGAAGACTCAGAAGAGGCAGAAGTCCAGAACTAAAAACACAAAAAGGGAGGTAAACGCTCCCTCACGACAAGTGTGGTAACGCATCTCACAAATACCTACACCTCCCATCACACATTCCTTTACCATGTGGCTCTCTCTGCTGGCAACAAGCATGACCCTAATCCAACCCAGCGTGGACATAGAAGGCTCAGCTGTATAACTCTTGAAGTGGCAGCATTGCCCACCGCACACTGGTAAATCAATCAATCAAGTTGTTAGAAACTAGTTTTGATAAGAATGTTACGAAATAAGTGAGAGTTGCAGTAGAACGTTGCCGACTACGAATGTATATTTAAACAGTAAAAAATATATTGGCTGTGTGCTTAATCCCAGTGGCACTACGTTCTAATATATCGAACCGTATTCAAGCAAAAATAAGTCGTTATATTTCATTTAGTTGAACTCGTAAGCATAATTCGACTAAGACCAATCACCGGCGTCAGGAGACGAGCTTCCCCAAAACTGTTAATTTAGCCGAACTTCTTCTCTGTCAAAGAGTGGAGATTTTTTTACTTGCCCAACATCTTATATACAAGGGACCGCGTGCATTGCATCCCCCTTCCCTCCAAGGAAGGAACATCCGCAATCCTCGCCTAAGATCCCGCGGCTTCTGAGTTTAAGCTAATACTCAAGAGACATCTTGTGATTCTCTGGGGATCACCCATCCAAATTCTATCCGTAACTCTTGTTGCTTCATTATTGAACACGAACATATTAAATACAGAGCTGAGCTTGTCCCCTTTTTTTTATTATTTAATTTAAGTGTACATGTTTTGCAGGGCACTAAAATTATTGCGTGAAAACTCATTCAATTTAATTTCGTTCGAAAAATTTCACAGAATAAAATTAAGTAATTTTAAATACAATATTCTTTACGCGATGATGGATAGTCTAATTTGGTGTTAATGATATAAAATAATTTCTTTAGATCCAATTTTAATCACGTGGAATTAAATTCATTAAATAAATGAAAATGATTCCGAAATAAATTAATTTATTTTTAAAACATTTAAGACATCTGTAATGTATATTCCCAAATGACAGATAAATGTGTGTTAATTTGCTTTGCGTCTTTAATTTTTAAGAAAATTTCAATAAATTTGAAACTACATCAAAGTTCCGGATATAAGTAATTAATTGGCAGTCGTAGTAGTAGTTGATCCTTCAAGTAATCCTCAATTAGTGGATAATGTTAACGGGATTTCATGTGACAACATAAAGCGTTTATTATACAGAATGTGTGTCTCTCAGAACTAATTCCAGAGCTTTGCAAATCCTTCTCCTTTCAGTGGTGAGAGTAATCATATGTAAGCCGTACGTAAGATGGAAACATAAATTGAGACAAATAATAACTAATGCGATGCGTTGTTACTTATAAATAATACCCTACACTCACTAAGTCAACGTTTCGGATGTGTAGAATTCTTAAAATTAGATAGATTCAAATGGTTCTTTTTTGTATAATATTTTCTTACCTGGCTCATAAAATAAACGCTTAGAAAATTATTCAATAAAATATTATTTCAATAGAAAATTTGGAGCACCGATAAAAATTCTTAATAATTCAGGTTGCACCAAAAATATACCCTACATATTTATCCGCAATAGATATATTTTAATGTGTATATTATTTACTTTCTTACTTTGCACTTACCACAAAGAAGGTTTCAACAACACGCAATATTTAAAAGTTTCAAATTTTCCAAAAACTTTTCCGTTATTGGGAACATTTGACCTCCAGAATAAAATATCGATAAAAATTTTATATACTTATGCCTTTATATCTTTATTAAAAATATCACTCAACGAATTATTTTCCATATCCAGTTTTTCCAGTTAAAGTCATCTTTTTCCAGGAGCCTGGACAATCCGACTAACAATCTATTAAAGAAATTTTGTTTCTTATAAAATTCTCTATCAAAAACGTACCTACACTTTTTTTTCCTAAAATTAATGGTACCGTGGGAAATAAAGCGCACACATAAGGGTTGGTTCCAGTTAACACAATAAATTGTAATCCTTACTGTAATCTACAATAAAGTTCAATGCTTAACGTAGAAGTAGTAGCTACTAAACTCTACTTAAAATTATAATACCCTCTCACCCTTAAAAAATATCGCAATTTTTATAGAATTATTTGATCAATTCATTCGAGTGGTTAAAAACGTGCTTTAGTTTTGAACTGGCTTCGGTACCTCTTTCCCTTTTCGATGACAAAGGGCTAATGAGAAAAACTAACAAGGCAACTTTTATACCAGATTATTAATACTATTCCAGAACGAGACAATATTTTCGAAATTAGTGAGTAGGTATGTGATTGATGGAGAATACTTGCTTCGCTACGTAATATGGCCAAAAAAAGGAGAATTTAATAACGTTTACAACGCTTACGTTAGTTACAAAAGAAAACATTATGCTAATAGAGTAACTGTCGTGTTCCATGGTTATTTGGATAATGCAAAACAGCACGAAGAGCCTAAAACAACAAAGGCGGGTACTGAAAAAAGCCTGTCCTGAAATTATATTTGATAAAAACACTGTTGTTTCTGAAACTCAGCAGAAGTTCCAAACTGCTATCGAAAATGTTATAAGTGCCACACAGTTGTTGTCGTAGGGCAAGATATTGTCCTCCTAGTCCTTTTTATTACTCTTTCTCCCTCCGACAAAGACATTACATTTTTAAAAGAAACACAAGGTAATACCAGCAAAAGGATTTACAGTTCAAGAGGTTTACAATCCTCAACTTTTTTAAAAAACTGTAAAGAAACAATATTATTTGCACACGCTCTTAGTCTAGGCTCAATTTTCGAACAAGCCTTCGAAAATCACATCTCGTTGGCATCTCGAATTTGGGGGTTGAACCACCCCAAAACCACCCCCAAAGGTACATTTTTTCAGTTTATCCACAATATCTTCGTCAGAAGTGAATTGAGAGAAAAACGTCAAGAGAGTTTAAATGTAGCTTATAAAATTTTCTTTAAAATGTTGTATACAAAGTTATAATTCCACTATACATTGGCGTGCAATGGGTGTCTAAAATGAGACATATTTAAAAAAACACAAAATAGTTCATCATAGTTGTTCGGAAGAATATTTCTTCACATATTATAATAATAATAATAATTTTATTTACCTTTGGTTACCACAATAAAGTGGATAAGGAAAGTAAAAAATGCACATAAAATTTGTAAAATACAGATAAAAAGAGACAATACATATGATATATAATACTACAGAATGTAATTAATGTAATTAATGCAATCAATGTGCTTAATAAAAGAGATGACTTATAAGACATCGTGCAAACTTTTAATAATAAAAAAGCTAGTCATGAAGAAATTGTAGACGTAGGAGAGTGATTTGTTCTAGCTTTATACAACTCTACCTCGGCAGAAAAAGGTCTAGATATATACAGATTTATGTCTTTTAACAAACTTGTTGGTAAAGCGAACAATAATGCAATGTTATCAAAACTACCACCAACTTCTGCTACTGTTCGGCAACACTCATATCGCGTTTTTTTACCAAATTCAAACATGGAAAAACGTTACGCTAGAAGTTACTGATTAGGGATGGGAAAAAGTAAGCGGTATATTAACCCCAACTATGAAAACTAAAGAATCAGCTCCCGAATCTGTTTTGAAATTAAGAAATCAATTTCAAAACAGATTCGATTCATGCAAATTAGGGTGCAGTTGCAGAAGAGCAGGCTTATGTTGCTCCACAATGTGTTATCATTGCCACGGACAAGCATGCATGAATGTCGAATCTATGGAAGACGACGAAGATTAATCAACGCAGGTAACCTTCTGATAATTAGTGTATTAGGTATAAACTTAAAAAAACCGAGCCAATTACTTTACCTCTGTGGTGGCGTGGCGTGGCAACATGTACAATGTACAATATTCTCGCTTTTTCAAAAAATTGCGATATTCTTTAGAGGTGATAGGTTGGAAGCGCTACATTTGTAATAATTTTAAGGGCAGTTTAGTAGCTACCGCTTTTGCGTTAAGCATTGAACTTTAAAGTAGATTAGAGTAATTACAATTTATTGTGTTAACTGGAATCAACCCTTAATGTGTGCGCCTTATTTCCCACGGTACTATTAATTTTAGGAAAAAAGTGTAGATACGGTTTTCCATAGAGAATTTTATAAGAAATAATTTTGTATATAGATATTTTTATCAAAAAGTGCACCGTTCCCGAGATAATCTAGAAAACCACAAAATAAGGGTGAAAACGACCTCCTAGGGGACGAAGCTCACTATTTAGTTAACTTTTCGGTTTACTAATTCTTAGCTATCCTTAACAGTTCCACCAATTTTCAAAACTTTCTGAATTTTGTCCGATATAAATCGTTATATTACTGAACTAAATCTAAAAATATAACAAAACTTCGAAAATTCTCATTCAATTTGAAAACAAAACAACTCTATTTAAATACTTCACTTTTACTCTTACTCTTAAGCTTACATGGATGGAAAGAAAATTGAACGTCCAATGCGTATATGTTCTTCTGTTCTAGTGTAAATCGCTAGCACACTTTAATAGAGAATACCTTTGGGCTTTAAACAAAAAGTTTCACTGGTGTTCTAAATAATTTGATCATAACATTGACTTTACGAAGGTGACGAAAATTTTTATCATAAAATGTTTAGAGTTACGTTTGATAGGTATTATGGAAACTAAGTCTTTGTAGCCCTTTTTAAGAGCTACATAGCCTTATATCGGTTACATATATTTCCCACAGTTTTGGCAGCGGAATTTTCAAAAATTTTGAACATGGGAGGCGTCCGATGTAAATACTGAACACAAAAGTGGATCCAAAAATTAGTTCTGAGGAATACCAGAACCCAGTAATAAAAATTCGCTATTATTTTATGCCATAAAGAATGTAGCTATATAAAAAATATGCAGAAAGCATTCTTGATCTCAAATGTTTGTCAATAGCAAATAACCCATCTAGTTTTCATTTTCATTTTCATTTCAAATAACAAATTACGTAGAGCATGTCACAATTATTATTTATTGGTGTATTTAATTCGCGACCAAATAGTATTTTTTATTTCATATATTTGTAATTTCTTTATTTCACAACATTTAAACCAACTTATCTACCTGTGTTTGCTGCTTGGATGAGGTTTTGGTTGCATTTCGTCCGGTTTTGAAATGAAGGCGTCGAAGGGCAGAAGTGGCAGTGGTGATAAGGTCGTCGGGAGGTCTGGGAGACTTGGGGGGGCCCGACTGCGAATTGACGGTCATCCTAGGGCGCGGGCTGGAGGAAGGGCAGTGGCTGTTCGATGTCAGGGGACTGCTGCTCGAAACGCAGCTGTCACCCTCCTGACAACACTGGAACAGAAAATACTAATTGTTAAAAAAAGTTCACGCTTCACTGGATTTATGGAAAGGTATAATTTTTAAAAGCTGGTGATATTAAGATGTTAATTGTATTTGTTTAAATATCACGGTAATTAATTAAATATCTAAAGGGAGTAATAAATTTCGATATAAAGGTTTATTTATATTTTTGAGAGTTAATAATATAACGCAATTAAGTTTAATTATTATCTACTGCCAAATATTACAGAAAATGTAAGTGCGGTCATATGGTATGCTTATGAATTAGATTTCACAGTCTCCTCCTTTATGATTACATATCATATGTTGTTCTCGTCTCTTAAGTAAATGAGTCGCAATGTTTAAAGTGCGTTTTCCCCCTATGTACTCCTGCACCTCTCAACGCGTAAGCTCTGGGTTATCACTTCGTTTTCTTGTATCGTGCGAGTCGCATGTGCATCAATTAAGAAAATGTAATTAATGCACTTTATGGATTAAGCTTTTATCAATTACAGTAGTGAAAAGTGTGGGACGTATTCGTTAATGCCCAAATGAAAAATTTGAAATTAGGATTATTCTCATCCCCATTCAAAATTGTAGATATCAATGACTTTCTCAAGATATGGCCGGTTATCTTAAAAGATTGTTGAAAACGCGATAAAATGATCACGTGTACAATTTGAACACTTGCTAGGCTTATTAGAAAACTGATAACATTACATCCCGAACTTCATTACAGCTGGTTATATGCAAAAAAAAGAAAAATGAGTTTTTTTTAATAACAAACAACGCAGATGTTGACAGTACAATAAGATTGCCAAATTATTTTAAATCTGATTTTGAATGATGGATAAATATTACAGCTGCTGATAGAACTATTTCCAGAAATAGTTGTGTTCTCGAAATCTTCATACACATTTAAATATTATATATAATTTTACACCATGGTACTTAAATCTTTGAAATTATTATCTGTTTTTTAAAAATTAAAACCTTAAAATCTTTAAAATAATGATAATAATAATAGAAATAAAAACTGCAGTGTACTGTTAAGAATTGAAAATATAACAACCATTGCGTGTAATTACAACATGTAAGGAACCAGGTGCAAAAGTACTTAAATAAAAATCTAAAGAAATTTGGAAATGATATCAGAAAGGATATGTTCATACGTTTGTAACATACATTAATAGTGAAAAAAAAAAATGATAGCAGAGAGAGAACCCAGATCTATAAATATTGGAACAGGGTAGAAAGAATACAGCAGACAGATTTACTTGCATCAAAGCTAAATGCAAAATATTATAAGGCGTATATCTCACTGTATACTGGGGTACATAATATTTCTACGAACTGTTACCATTTTCCATAGTGACAAATATTATCAGTAACATTATTACATATAAGGCAGAGGTTATTTTGGTTCTTCCTCTATGAGAATCGCAACCACAGAACCCCGTGTTCATAAAATTTTGACAACTGATTCTTTTTTATATATAAAAAAAACTCCAAAAGCAGGTATGGAATTGTGTTGAAGCGATGTTCTACTTGTCTTAAAAAATGGGGCTACTCTAATGTTATGAAACATGATGCTTATACGATATGATAATTAAACATGAACAACACACATATAGTAGACAACCCCCAAATCCAAAGCCAATGCTGTCTGGAAAAACGCAGGCATACATCCATACCCACCGGCATTGTCAGTGTCGTGGCTGGGGCTCGAATCCAGAACGCGATAGACAGTCGATCGGAATATTCGCCACACAATATGCCTTAACCGACTGAGCTACCGAGTCGCAAAATTGTATTTTTAATGCCCAATTTGATGAATTACCGTCTTTTCCATCAAAAATCTCTTACAAATCTGCGTCAGCCTTAGTTCTAAATTTTAAGGGAGATAAGACATTTTTAAGAGGTTTTTAAAAGAAATCTATAACAAAGGGTCAAGTGTCAAACTACGAAAACACAAAATCCAAACTCAGTACTTTTTTACTAGACAAATTATTGTTTTAATTATCGATTCGATAGTTGATAGCTATCAACAATTCACACAATAACCTAAATTTGACCATTTTGAAATGTTATAAACTACAACTACGTTGGCAAAGGCTCTTACAGGCTCTTATTCTAGATCTTGGGTACGATTCCATTTGAGGTACCGAACTATAATTAGTTTGAGACATTTTATGTTTGTTGTCTCTTGTGTGTGTGAGAGCAATTATTCTAATAATTATTACAGTTTTGTAAAGGGACCAGGTTATCCCTCAGTCAGAGGACGTCTGGTGCCTCCCTGTCTATAGGTTCACTATTCCATATACAGTCGCGCTCGCTAGTGGGGAAGACTGGGAACGTGATAAAATGTATTTCTGAATCCCGGAGGTCTGGAATGATACACAGACGGGTCGAAGACTCTGGAGAGAACCGATGCTAGCGTAGACAAATACAAACCAAGAGCTCCTATATCGTCGCCACTTGGTAAGTATATTAGTATACCTTTCGACTCTCGGAACTCCAAGAGATATCATTGTCATCTTCGACTAGAAAGGATACGGCCTTAAAGGCGTTCAGGCATAATCCCACGGACGGTATATTCGCACCACCGCCCGCTCCAGCGAGTACTTGAACCAAGAGTCCAAACCTACTGTTCCTCTCGTACTGAGCAGGACTACTATCACAACGACCAGTTATCAGTAGAGCTGTCCTGCGACGGTCTAAACCCAGTCACGTTCCCTATTAGTGTATTTTAGGTCGAGTTATATTAGTAGAGTTGAAATCAAGATCTTTGTTAACTTCCGTGGAACATGGAAGGTAAAAATGTGCTCATTACGCCATTATATAATACTTGACGTGTATATACACCCCCTAAATTCGTCTGGCGATATCGGTGTCCAAACAATCCCCAGGGGTGAAAAACCGAAAAAAGCAGAAAATTAGATATTTGCTTCATCTTTCTAGCAGTTTTTTAATTTTTGATGAATTATCCATAGTAACAAAGTTATGGCTATTTATATGCAAAAGAACTGTATTGTTTAAAGCGTAAAATATTTCCTAAAACCTTGCGTGGCTCTCTTATTATGCGAATATTTATTTTGTTATTTTGGCAAATTCGTTCCACTCGTGATTGTGGACAGACCAACTAAAATTTTAAAAATTTAATAAGAATAAAAGTTGTAGCGTATACTATCAAGATTCGATTACTTTTTTCAGTTTTAAATTTCGATCATAAATAAGCGAGTTATGAATTAAATAGTTAGTTGTTGTCAAAATTATGCCACAACCCCAGTCGCATCTATCCCTACTTCAACCGTTTTCCGTCGCATTCTAAGATGCCTGCCCGCCCGTCACGCGGCCCGCGGAGCTCTAAATATTCACGCGCGAATGCATATTTAATAGGTGTTGGTATGTAGAAATTGTTAATTACATCTTTTTAGTGTTTTTTTGATTAAGTGCTCTTATATATTTATACAATTATTGTAAAATATGAAGTCTTCATCTAACAATACGGATTAAACGACAAATGTTTGTAAATCAAATTGTATAGTTTAATAATTTGTAACTAAACTGGTAAATTATGTGAAAGTACTACTGACTAAAACTGTTTAAAAATATTTGCCATTGAAAACTCAAAGGTAATGTGGCATAAAACTATCACAGGCAAAAAAATATTTCTCTTTGAAATAATAGGAATGTGCATATTATTATATTATATTAGAGAGACTGAAATCAGAACCAGCGGGAACAAATTACAGAATTATTGTAAACCAGACAAAAATACCGTAATTCGAGTATAATTTTTAAATAAATGTCATTTCAGCAAAGATTAGTAAATTTTCTCTATTATTTGATTTCAGTGCAATAGGGGGCGGACAATTCAAATTTGTAGTGAAAAGAAAGAAATTAGAGCAAAATCGGCTGAACACGTGCCTCCGAGACCATCTATTTTATTTCCCTGAATGAACCTCCATAAGATCCTTTTATAGGGTTCTAGAAATGACCGTAAGGGCAAACATAGAGTATCGCGTACTTTTGATTTTTTTTTGTTTATTTGTGATTTTTTTGTACAACCTATTATATTATATTATTAATTAGTGTTTGAGTTTTTCTAAACATTTTAAGCATTTGAAATTGTTTAAACAATTATATTTTGATATACATTAAATTTATAGCAAAATAAAATTGTTAAATAAATTATAATTGTTTGAACAATCTCATAAACATTAAAACATAGTGCATAGTGTACGTCAAAAGTAATAATAATAATAATTTTATTTATATTAAGTCCTGGCGGAGTTTAATATAGTTACTACACCAGTCAACCAGGGAATTCGCGATTCTGTATTTGTGGACTTACGGGACCCTGCAAAAGAGTCTTATGGGGGTTAAATTTGCAGAGGAACAGTTAATTTTCGAATATATCTGGCGGTAAGACAGAAAAAATCGAACTTATTTTTTCTCTGGTATAAATTTGAACTACCCTATTGCGCATCCTGAAATGATAATTATTTAAAAAAATTTAGTTGTATCGATTTACGGCAGTATTATCTGCTTTACAACAATTCCTTAATTTTTTCCACTGTTTCTGATTGCTGCAACGTCGCGTCGCTTTACAGAGCACCACCTTCCTATTATTTAAAAGGTAAATATTTTTTTGCTTGTGAAAACACAGTAAAAGGTTTTATGCACTTTACCTTTGAGTTTTTAATATCCATAATAATGTTACACACTCCTCATTGTTTACTAAAATTATTATTTTTAAACAGTTTTAGTCAGTAGTACTTTCACATAATTTACCAGTTTAGTTACAAATTATTAAATTATACAATTTGATTTACAAACAATTGTCGTTTAATCCATATTGCTAGATGAAGACTCCATATTTTACAATAATTGTATAAATATATAAGAGTACTTAATCAAAAAAACACTAAAAAGATGTAATTAACAATTTTCTACATGCCAGTACCTATTATAAATATGCATTCGCGCGTGAGTAATAGTTCCGCGGGCCGCGTGACGGGCGGGCAGGCATCTTAGAATGCGACGGGAAACGGTTGAAGTAGAGATAGATGCAACTGGGGTTGTGGCATAATTTTGACAACAACTAACTATTTAATTCATAACTCGCTTATTTATGATCGAAATTCCAAACTGAAAAAAGTAATCGAATCTTGATAGTATACGCTACAACTTTTATTCTTATTAAATTTTTAAAATTTTAGTTGGTCTGTCCATAATCACTAGTGGAATGAATTTGCCAAAATAACAAAATAAATATTCGCATAATAAGAGAGCCACGCAAGGTTTTAGGAAATATTTTACGATTTAAACAATACAGTTCCTTTGCATATAAATAGCCATAACTTTGTTATTATGGATAATTCATCAAAAATTAAAAAACTGTTAGAAAGATAAAGCAAAAATCTAATTTTTCGTTTTTTTTCGGTTTTTCACCCCTGACGGTTGTTTGGACACCGATATCGCCAGACGAATTTAGGGGGTGTATATACATATCAAGTACTATATAATAGCGCAATCAGTACATTTTTACCTTTCAATGTTCCGCGTTTCTAAACGACTTTTTCGAATTCTGAACCTCTACTATATGTCATTCTGCAGTGTGCAAGCAAAAACCTCAGAGAGTTTTTCCCTACTTTTGAGAGAGCCTTCGTCTCGGCCTTCGTTCTGCCAAAAAGCTTGATTCAATCAGAATCTCGAGACTGGGCTATGGCACAGTTTAACAAATATTGGACTCGCCCTCCCCCAGAATGAGACAGCCAAGGCTTCATATAAAGGGGCCTTCGACCGACTACCGTAAAATGGCTCTCTGGACTCGATAAAGAACGATTGAGACAGATGGCAGGCCTGATAACGGGACGCTGTCCTCTGAACAAGCATCTGCATGTAATGAGATTGATTCTACTTGTAGAATGTGTGGAATGGAGGATGAAACCATCACCAATATTCTATTCAATTGAGCACCAATAGGAGTGTCATAGTATAGATATCTCGGAAGGCGATTTCTACAGCCGGAGGAACTACGAGATCTACCCTGATCCTTTATACAGAATCCCAAATGTCGCGAATGTACAATGGGCTGATAAGCGGATCTTCACATCTGCTCGCACTAATAGTCTAGCAATATTTTTGTAAATGAATTTTGTTCATATTTGGAAGATATTTTTCGTGGATACTAAAACACACATTTACACAGATAAGCATATGTGCTCTATTTGTTCCTAAATTTTGAACGCTCATTTTGAAAACATCTTGTGTAAGTGTTCCAATGTTAAGAAAAAAGAGAGTTAAGTTTTCATAATTTAGTGACTAGGCTTACCTTAAACGATTGCAATAACATTGGAACATGCTGTACATAAAAAAACAAACGCAATGGTTATATCAAAAAGATGAATAGCATAAAAAAATTGTTTATATACATCTTGAACCCAAATACCAAAAAAAAAATATTGGGACATTTTCTTAAGCATATTATTATTAGCATGGCCACAAACTAGGATTCGTTGCGGCAAGCCTAGCTAACTCTTGACAAGTTACTTCTATCTTGCTCACAGCAGCTTCTGGTAATTCACTTGTAGTCCAGTGTTCAACGGTAAAAATAGGGCACTACCTCTGAATTCTTTCGGATAACATCGACTTTGATGAAAATTTGTAATTAAGCTTATCTTACCCTCCTTTTCAAAAGTTATATGTTCCTTCCTGATGTGTGCTTTTTGGGGGTTTTATGGGGGTGATAAAAAATTTAAAAACCAAATCTAAGCGTTACATAGATTGAAATCATGTTTAAATATGTAGAATAAACATTAAATCAATGCTCTGGAATATAATTTATGATGTGTTACAACGTTTCAACTCTTTAGAACCACCCCTTATGACGAAATTAAAAAAAAAATAGTTTTTAACAGCTTGAAATGTTTTAATGGGGCATTTATAATGAATTAAAATCCTGTTTATAGTATAATTTATGGTTTATTTCAACGTTTCATCCCTTATAAACCGCCCTCGTGATAAAATTAACTACCATGTTTACTTAAAATTAAAAACTGTAATTATTAAATGAGATTAAAGGGGAAAAATAAAAATTGTATGTACATTATAATATCATGTTTTATTATTGAAAATCTATGGATCATTAGAAGAACTATCATCACTATCGATCTCTTCCTCTTGGTCTGTAATTGGAGGACACGTTGTCATCGGAGCATGTTCCGCATATTGCGCTACAAAAAATATCCAACTTTTCGGCAGCTACAAGCTGCGCCGTATTCTTTTTTGCAATTACAAAATATCATTTTGAGCAGTTCTGCCGGTGCAGACATATTCAGCATTGGTAGTAAAGATCCTTCATTATTAATCCATCCCCAATCAGTTGGACGAATATTTTTGTTCCCAAACCACATCTGAGTTTGTAAATAAACCCTCTTAATGTGCTCAGTCAGAGCTTCAACTGTCGGAACTGATGATAATTTCACAGAACTATTTTTAGTGGTAGCCTTATAAAGGACTCATAACGCATCTGCTGTAGAAACGCTGATAAGTCTTCGACACGGCTCAATTTTTTTAACTGTATCTCTTTAGCAGCTCCGTGCAGTAATATTGCGCAGTACCTACCGGCTTCTAAAATTTCTTCCAGCTCTGAAGTACTCTTATATATTCATATATTTATAAATGCTCTAGAATTGTCGAGAATAAGACAATTTACATGTTCCGAAAATTTTACCGAGAAGATGCGATTGGTTTTTCAACGATAACTTCCTTAATTTTTAAGCTATCTAATCACTCCAAAAATTATTTTGCAGAAAATTTTAAGAGCTACAAGGCATGTAAAGTTGAACTTCCTTGAACCCTTCGTTTTTGAAATTTTTGGCTTTGAATGGCTTGGGGAAGGTGGTCCTCGCACTCAAATGCAAACTTACAACGGTGACATCTCAATTAATTTTTATCCTAGAGAAATAAAAAAAAAACAAAATCTTCTATAAAAAAAAAACTAAATTTTTGTACTCTAGCATTTTTTACGTATCTTTTTATTGTTGAAATAGGCTTAGAATGTCATGAAACGTCGAGATTTTAAGTTTGAGCGAAAAAAAATGTCTGTCTGTCTGTCGGTCTGTAACTTTTTTTTGTGCGCACGTTTACTCTGAAACCGTTTGAGATATTGACTTGAAATTTGGTACACATATGTACTTTAACGAGATCTAGAACTAGATTATATTTTCATCTTGTTCCGTCGAAGAGTTGGGGGGTAAATTTGGGGTAAATGGGTAAATAAGTAAATCAGGCAGGTAAGAGTTCATAAAATTGTTATTTAGTATATACAAGAGAAGCTAAGGTTTCAAAAAAAACTTTGGCATTAGCCACCCCCATTACCACCCCAACCACATTATTAAAGGGGATGAAAAAAAAATGTGATTTACTGTATGTACAAGAACCAGAAACCTCAAAATATATTTTTACTTTATCCACCCCCACGACCACCCCCTATCACCACCCCCACCCCACCACCGATGTGGGGTATCGTTTTATGGGTTTTTGGGGTAGAGGATTTCAAATATTATATTATTAAAGTTCCATAAACAAATATTTTCACATACAAAATTTTTTCGTTGTGAGTGACTTGGATAGAAAATCTGGATGTGGAAGTAGTGATTCCTTGAGCAGCGGTTTTTTTTAATTATTGTGAAAAAATGAAAATTTTTGAGAAGTTTCACTAATCATTTTAAATTTCAATTAAACTTTTTTTCAAATCTAGGCATCCCAAACCGGTCAAACTTCTAATACGTATTGTTAGTACTTAAATAAAGTGAATTGTAAATGGATTACGTTCAATTTTAGTTCTTGCGGTGAAGTCATTGGTTTCATTTCTGATTTTTTCTGCGAAAAAACGAGACAACCATTTTATTTCCATCATAACTCCGTTAGTTTTTATGCCAATGACTTTTACCAGAGCTCATTTTAAATGCCTTTCGAAGTACTTTTAAAAATATCTTATATGTTTTCCTCCAAAAATTTTCCATTATTCCGTTTTTTAATGTTGAAAGGTTCGAATTCAGTTTTCGGCGAACAAAAAGTCACCTTCAACGTGCCATAACTCGGTTCATATTGCATCTACAGAAATAAAAAAAAAATCGATTTATTATTTTATAAGCTTCATTTCTGCTTATGATAATTTCTTTGCTAAAACGTAAGGTTTTCGAGTTATTCGAGAAAAATCGTACTAATACATACATTTTTTATATGAAAAATCAACATTTTCAATCACGAATAACTCAATAATTCGAAAAACTTCATAGAACATTTTTTGCTTAAAATTTATTCCTCTATCAATTTCTGCGGTTATTTTGAATGTAATGATTTACACCCCCGAGAAGGAGTGGCATCCACCCCCAGGGTAAAAGCACACATCGGTACTATATAACTTTTGTTTCTTGAGCCATTCCCTAATAATTACTGTCCTTTCACGACAATCAGTTTTATCCGAAAGAACTCTGAGCGAAAAGCCGTCAAACACTGGACCATTGCTAATTATATAATTTTGATGTAGGGATATTAAAGCTATTTCTATAGAAGCCTTCTGCTGGCATTATTCCTTTCGTGAAATTGTACCCTAAAGCGAAATGAACCTAACCTATGTTCACAAGTTTAATAATCTGGTATGAAGACTGAGTAGCATCAATAATATGAATAACATATTACCCTGTCACTGCATTCTCATTTCCGTAATGTCATACTTGCATTTACATAAATGATGCATATGAATGTTTATGTTCTATCACGTACATTTTAGCAGATAACAAATTATTATTAATCTTGCATCTCACTGAGGCTATATGGCCACTGGATATTAGTATACATTATTTTGTGCTAATAAACCCAAATTAATAATTATAATTTATTTATATGCTTAGTGGGTTCTTTAGCGACAAATGAAGTAAATGTTATTTTATTTTCTGTGAATAGAGAAGAACGTTGCTAATCTCCATATATTTGTTGGAGAAGTTCCATCATCATTGTTTCTCTTCCAGTTTGGTAAAGTGAACAATCCTTTACACACATGATGAACCAAAGTAGATGTCTCGAATGAAATTCGTGAATTATGCATGACACATGAAAAACATTTTGAAAATTTGAACCATCCTCGTCCTCAAAAAAAGATCACTAATAATTATGAAATTAAGTTTACTCGTCACCGGGTTAATTAGACCTAATATCAATATTGAAGTAGGTTAAAAATATAATTAATTTTGTTGTTTGATAAATTTTTACATCAATCTCAATATCGGTATAAAGTAATGCTGTTCATTTAACCAGACGATGGTGATATTCTACTTCATGATTATTATTGATCCTATTTTCAAAGGCCGTTCAATTCATTCAAATATTTTACTCCTTCTAATGATTTTTATTTAGTTTCTATACAGGGTGTTTCGAAAAGATTAGGACAACGCTTAGCCATAGATTCTTGACATCAAAACAAGTCGATTTAACCAAAGAAGCAGCGGTTTTTTTGATTTCAAGATACAGGGTGATAAAATAAAAAAATTGTATTCGCATTTTGTCTCTATCTTTGAGACTATTATTGGTAACGATGTGTTTTTCAATTACAATGGTGATATTGCCGATGTCACATTTTATAGATGGCGTTAGTTACAGTACTTCTATGCGACACTTTAAGCCATAACTTTTTTGAGGTTAGGTTTTGGACATTATTATAGCGACTCACTCGCTTACTACCAAGACAGGAGTTTCCGGGAAACGAAAAACAAAAGGACAAGAAAAATAACAAGAAAACAAAACATACATATATTCATGAATAAAATATAAAACATGTTAAAAATACATTTAAATATATAATATTCAAACAAAAATTTTTATTTTATTATAGCTATCGTTATAATTGTCTTCTATTATAATCGAAACGTAATTTAATTTCCTAAGAAAAGGTGTACTTGTTTAAACGCAATAAAATGCACCCTTTCAGAGAAATACACGATTTACAACTTTGTCACACACCGATTCGAAGAAATTCAATGGGGCCTTTTCATGTTTGTAAAAAACTTAAAAATACCTACTAATTTGAACAGTAAAATATACGAGGATAACGTAATAACAATTAAAATCACTCTGATATTTGTTAATTATTCATAAATCCACACAAACTGTACTATTTTATATTTTATTAACGCGTGACGTCAATGGTTAGAGGTAATTTTATTGTTGTTAGATTGCTGCCCTGTCAATATCAAATGTAATACTAATGCTTTGACTTCTATTGTTTTCCAGTTTGCAAATAAATATTATATGAATTTTAGGAAGTGCGAAGAGGCGTATATTTTCGGCCACAACTTTGTTGTTTTTTATGTTAGAGAAAAAATAAAAAAAGCGTCGGAAAGCTCGATTCTTTAGAATTGGTGTCTACAAATATTTTGAAAAAACTGATAATTAGCGAGATTCTTTGGAAAATGGAAGAAATTTCACGTTTTCCTAGAAAATGCATGTGAATCGTTAAAAAAATCATTTTTCCCAGAAACGATTGTTTCGGAGGGCCGAGATTAATGGAATGCCTAGGTAATACATGATATTAAGAGTACATCGTAACTGAGATAAATTTCAGTTAATTACCGATTAATTACAGTGACAAAATGGCGAAATTTTACCAAAAAAAAAAAAGTTCTCACTTCCGCCCCTCCTATTTCCCTCATTTCTGTCGCAAGACAAAAAATTTAAAAAAAAATTAGCAAATTCAATTCTATTTAAATTCGTTAGAGTAGTTTTTTGGCCTAGGAGCCAAGGTTAAGGAGTTACCAACATTTTAAACAAGAAATGTGCGATTTCTGAAGAACATCGCCACATATTTCAGTGAATATCTCCGAAACGAAAAAAAAAAAAAAAAAAATCAAAATTCTGATGGAACCAAAAGATTCGTAATGAAACGAGCTCTTTTACGGTATTTTTTATTTTGGGCTAGCTCTTACCGTTTCAGAGATATCGGTGAAAAATAGTTAAAGAAAAGCATGCATTTTGGAACCGAAAATAACGCAAAAACATGCAATCTTTAAATATTCACATTTTTCAAAAAACACCTGAGGAAGGGCCATACGATGCCACGACGCAAAGATGGGGAGTTCCAGTTGATCTGCATCGTAAATTGAACAAGGCAAATCGAAAATTCGCCTCGGCGCAAACGAATCAAAAATGGCATTTTTTGACATTTAGCGAAAACGGCAAAATAAAATGTCAGTCACACATGCCAACATGGTAATGGTGAAGTTTGTATTTCATGGCTGTCATACGAATTTACTGCTTAAACTATGCGTAACCATTAACGTCACGGCTTTTAGCAGGAGCAACTATTTTCAAATTATAAATTGAATTTAAAATTATTTAACGTCCATGAAAAAAATTGCCGTTACATATACTTAGTTATTATTAGTCCTAGAATGCAAATTTAATGTAAATACAAATTATGAAATAACCTCATTGTACCTAAAAGAGGTATTTTATCTAATAGGTGTATGTCAAGTATGATGCCTTGAATTCGTCAATAGTGCTTGTTGTAGATACGTATAATGGTCTCCAAGATAGAGACAAAATAAAAATAGAATTTTTTTACTATACCACCCTACATCTTTTGGGTTAAGTCGACTTGTTTTGATGTTAAGATTCTACGGTTAAGAGTTGTCCCAATCTTTTCGAAACACCTGTATATCAAAAGAAAGTATCCGTTATTTTTAATTTTTAAACGTTAACCTCAAACTCATCTGCGAATTTTGAAATCGCCATGAACCAAACGAGTAAATTTGCAAAATTTCATAACTCTGGAAACCCTATTGTATCCACTCTTTTGTATTGTTAACTTCTGATATCAGCTACTCCTACAATACCTAACTCCTAATTTTAATGCAACTCCGACGAAATTTGAAATTTGTTCAGATTTTGAGAGTGTAACCAACAATGCAGTTGATGAAAAAACTCCAGTGGAACTACCGCTGAGTAATAATACCGACTAGGCTAAACTAGACCGAACTTGATGAAACCATAACGGCACCACCATCGAGCCACACTCTACAGTCTGCAGAAAATCTTAAAGAAATTGCTTAAGGGAATCCAGAGTAATGAGCACACAAACATAGTAATTTACATTATAAGTCCTGTAGGTGACTTGTTACAGTACGAGTTGTTTTACGGACGAGGCGACGTAGGAGCCGAGTTCTGAATATAAACGAGTACTGTAATGAAACCTACCGGACGTGTATCGTATAATAATTTATTTCATACTGTCCGGTCAATCCTTTTTAAAATGAATAAAGAGTTATAATTATTGAAATTTTAAAAATATTAGTTCGTAATCTAACAATCGCATCACCGTAACGATGTTATAGCCATTGTTTTCCACAGCTAATTATAGTTGTCTTTAGCTTGTCATTGTCAACTAAATAAAACCATAATTTTTGCATTGTTTTGTATTATTATGGAGATTTCGGAGGAGACTTAAAATAAATCTGTTTAAGCAACCGGAAAATTAATCCAGAAAAAATCATCATATTTAGTATAAATTAAATAATCTGTATATTGGCTCCAAATAAAATTGAGAATTTTAGAACTAGAGAGCTTTATTTAATCAAAATAAAATACAAATTGCTAATTTTAATTAAGCAAAATATTAAAAAAATTGTAAGTAGAAGCCTAATCTGTAGTTATCTAGCATTCCTCATTTACTAAAGTTGGTAGAAAAGTATGTTTTATAAGTAGTAGTAGGGGCCAAAGTGCTTACTTCACAATAGCATCAATTATGAATTAATATAAGTTCAAATAAAATAAAAATTACTAACTTTTTTTTTCCTTATGGGTTGCGGTGTCGAAGCCCCGCTGTACTGAAGTTTGAGCTTATTGTACCCCATAGTCTCGTTATCCCATTAATCCCGTTCCTCTCCAAAAGGAGAGTATACGGTCAATGGGAGCTCTGGCTATTTCTTCCGGGGTTACGGTTAGTCCCCCGAAGTGTGAGAACCTCCCAGCCACTAAGGCTGGGCATTCACATAGTATGTGATGAGGAGTTTCTTCATCCTCACCACACATCCTGCATTCTGGATTATCTTTCACACTTATGTTGGTTAGGTGTCTATTCAGTGTGCAGTGTCCTGTTAGGATTCCCACTGCACATCTCAGCTGTTTTCTGCTCAGCTTTAGCAATTCGTTGGTCTTTGTCATGGATGGCCCGGAGGTGATGAACATGCGTGACTGCCTCATCCCCGGCGCGCCAGTCCAATACAAGATATGTTTCTGACTCAATAGTTCCTTTACCATTCCTCTTGCGGTATTGTATGATATCCCGCAGGATGGCTCAGATCCCATCAAGGCTGTTTTTGCGCCTTCTTTGTCCAGCTTATCTGCTTTTTCGTTGCCTTCATTGCCCTGGTGTCCTCGCGTCCACTCCAGTTGTATACTGTTGTGTTCCGCCAGTTACGCTAGGGATTCAAGGCAGTCTTTTACCGTTTTGGAACGTACCTCTACTGCATTCAGAGCTTTGAGAGCTGCTTGACTGTCAGTGATGATGCGGATTCTTTTGTCAGTATATGATCTCCGTATCATTTCTTGTGCACAGATTTCTATGGCTGTGACCTCTGCTTGGAACACCGTTGCGGTACTGCCCAGGTTCAGACTGATGTCTGTCCCTGGTTGATCCCCCGTAACACCTGCTCCAGTACTACTTGACGTTTTCGATCCGTCAGTATACCATATGGTATCATTTGGATGTCTTCGCAGTTGCCTGGTTCCTTCCACTTCCCTATCGGGTATGTATACCCTGAAGGTCTTTGTGAAGTTATGGCTAATCCTGATTCTATCTGACTGCATATCTAGTAGTCGATTTTTTCCTATTTGTTGAAATATTTCGGTGTGGTATCCTATTCTTGGAATGGTCCCATGTCCATTTATTTTCAGCCTGTACGAAGCCAACAGTGCCTCACTCTCCACCACTAACTGTAGTGGGGGCAGGTAAAGTAACGCTTCCATGGCTGCGGTAGGCGTTGTTGACATTGTTCCCGTTATGCCTAGACATGCCAGTCTTTGTACTTTCTGTAGTTTTCTCATTGCCTCTCCTTTTCCGGCTTTATGCCACCAGATCAGGGAAGCATAGGTTATTATTCCTATACCTCCCTGATCTGGTGGCAGCCAATGCACCATTCTTGGTTGTAGTCCCCAGTTTTTACCTACCATTGTTCTGCTGGCCCCTAAGGCCCGCGTAGCTTTGGTAGTCACTCTATCTAGATGTGCACTGAAGTTTAATTTGGTATCTAGAATCAGTCCCAAATATTTCACTTCATTGCTCACCTGCAATTCGTTTCCCCGGAGATATAATTTTCCCAAGTTGAGTTTTCTCTTTCTTGTGAAGGCGACCACAGTGGTCTTCCTTGGATTCACGGAAAGACCTTCCTGGGTGCACCATCTGTCTACCATAACGAGAGCTCGCTGCATCTTTTCTGATGCAGCGCCCTCGTGTTTTCCTGTTACCAGGATGGCGATATCATCTGCGTAGCCTTGCGCATATATTCCCCGCTGTTCCAGTCGAGATAGGAGCTCGTCCGCGACCAGGCACCACAGGAGAGGAGATAAGACCCCCCTCTGGTCACGGACACCTCCTCTGTCGTGGATCCTAGCGTGGACTGAATTTTCCTAGTTCTGAGTGCTGAGTCGATCCATCTTGTTATTGACTTTTCGACTCCACGCCTCTTCACTGCATCACTTAGTGAGTCGAATGAGGTATTGTCAAAAGCACCCTCTATGTCTAAGAAGGTTCCTAAGGCAGCTTCTTTGCTGTCCAGGGCCCTTTATATTTTTTGAGTAAGCTCATGTATTGCTAACTCACAAGATTTTCCTGTTTGGTAGGCATACTGGTTTCGATGTAGAGGTTTTCTACTCAGTTTATCGTCCCTGATATGCCTATCAACCAGCTTCTC
The DNA here is from genome assembly GCA_936432065.2 of Rutpela maculata. Taxonomy (NCBI): domain Eukaryota; kingdom Metazoa; phylum Arthropoda; class Insecta; order Coleoptera; family Cerambycidae; genus Rutpela; species Rutpela maculata. The sequence continues at coordinate 270,432,456 of OW386285.2, forward strand.
CAGGGTTTTCAGGAGAAATGATGTTAGACTAATAGGTCGGAAGGATTTGGCCTAGGCGTAGGTATCACGCCCTGGTTTTGGTATGAATACCACCTTTATCTTCCGCCAGCCGGTTGGCACAAAATCCAGGGCCAGACTGGTCCTGAATAGTGTGCACAGGGGTGTTGCAAGTATTTCCACTCCCTGTTGGAGTAGAGCTGGAAATATTCCATCCAGCCCTGGTGACTTGTATGGTTCAAATGAATTGATTGCCCGTACAAGTCTTGTTCTGTTTATTATTTTATTTGCAGTTTTCCAGTCCTCCTTTGGAAAACTGCAAATAAAATAATAAACAAAACAAGAATTACTAACTTTAGTTAAGCAAAATATTATAAATTTTGTAAGTAGAAGCCTAATCTATAGTTATGTAACGTTCTTCATTTACTAAAGATGGTAGAAAGTATATTTTACAGTAAAAAACCGCTATACAGTGGTGAATGATTTCCTTCAATAAAACACTGATCGGGACGCATTTTTATAGTTGGCTATGACTCCATTCTTATGTGTTTCTTTGAATTATGACAGTTATTTTTGTTATAAATATTGAAGAACTTATTAATAGATATTATTATATCCCCGTATTTCAAGAAAATGGCAAAAATGTGTACTCAGTTTTTGTAGAATTTCGTGATATTAATAATTGTCATCGTCATTTAACGTACTTAACTTTCTTACTTCATAATTGTACTTTAGAAGTGGATGATAAAATGTTGTTTCGGAAAATTCAAGAGGCTCTTTTGAGTTTTCTGTCAAACAAGACGAAAAATCGAATTGTCTCAAGGTATTATATTTATTATATGAAACATAAACATTTGATGGTCGACGATTTTCATTCCACATATTCACCATTAAGCAGAGAAGTTCTGAAATAATTCGAAAAGTACTTGAAAATAATATTAATAAATAATTGTAGTAGTTAGTTTAAAAATAAATTTTTCATGTATTAAATAATTGCTAAAACTGTGTATTTAAATATTTTATTTCTTATATTTTTAGGAGAAAAAGTCAAAAGTCAAAACTTGCTTACTAATAAAAATAATATGATAGTGTTGCTAGGTAACACATTACAGTATCAGATAACGTAATGTTCGCAAGTAACACATTACGATATCAGATACTGTAATGTTCGATTTACCGGTCGCAAATGAGTCCGGGAAATAGCCATTTACCGGACAGTATGAAATAAAAAATAATACAGGTCAGAGTGAAAGTCGATTGCTTTCTGTCATTCCTAAAATAACGGATTTATCTTGTAATTTCCACAATAACTTTGTGCTAAATTTTTACGATTATCGTATTCTTGTTCAATATATACAGAGTGTACGGAAAAGTGCAGCTACGATTAAACTAGACACAACTCAAGTGCTTCTTCACAAAGTTTTGGTATCATTGTTTGCTTTGGGAGTATTTTGGATATAAAATAACTGGTCAAGCTGGAAACAGGTATACCAGTACTAGTGTGCATACACTAGTACAGGTTATTCCTTAGGGAAGCTCAAATATTATAAGGGTGGTTCCGTTTTAGATGCATATCTATATATCTTTAGTAATGTCAAACATTCAATGAATTATCTAGGAAATACTTGGACATTGTCAGAAAAATGGAATTTCTCTAGATTTCTCTTTAAGCTAAGCAATATCGAAGTGGTCTTATTTTTGCTTAAATATAATTTGTTTTTGCCTTTCCACTTGGTTATTGTATTGTGTACTTTTTCAGTAGTAATTTTTGATTTATCTGAATTGTCTTCGACTATAAGAATATTAATGTCATCAGCATAACAGATTACAAGATTATTATATAGTTTATTCAAATACAGAATTAAATCGTTCACGAAAAGTATAAAGAGGAGCGGCCCAAGTATAAATCACTGCGAAACAACCTCCTTTACATCTAGATTATTGCTGGATGCACCATTAGGAAGGTGAACAATTTATTTCCTATCTTTTAGGTATACGGATAAATTTAAAGGTGTGCCTCTTATCTACGAAGTTTGGCTTTTAATAACTAATGGCCAACGCAGTCGAAAGTTCTAGAGAAATCTATCTTTTGTTATCTAGTGCATTGATTATATCACGGTGAAAAACACATAATGCTGCATCGGTGTTTCTGTTACCAGTAAAGCCGTGTTGTGAATTAGAGAGCAAATCATTTCGATTCAAAAAGGAGTGAGAAGTTCCGTTACAGTTAATTCAATGATTTTTGCGAAATTCCCTAAAAAAATCAGATGATATAAGCTACTATAGTGTTATACACGCATGAATATCTTTACGCGCCGATGCATTACCTAGAGTCAACCCATGGAGACGTGAATTTCGAGCTCTACTTATAATAGATAGTAAGAAAAATTATCCAATAAAAGACCCTTCACGGAAATCGAAAAGGGCAAGGCAGGCTTCATCTTTACGGTTAGAAGTTTTCACTGTATAAAATTCAACCTCGAATCAGATTTATTAAATTCTCGTTCAACTCTCTGAAAACAATATAGTATTCGTTTTTATATAGAATGCAAAGTAACACACCAGAATGTTCTGCTGTTATTAATTTTGGCTTGTTTTGATACCAATGCATAGAGGAATAAGGGAGAGATTAAATTTGAGGATTTCGAACATATGATATGTTGCTATAATATCATGATCTCCACGTATTGGCAGTATTTCGGAAGCCTATAGTAGAACACGGTTTTAAGCAGTATTTATAAATAAAAAAGCAATAATTTTGATCGAATTCGATTTCTTCAAGTAATGAAAAATGCAAGCAGAAATTTTAATTTTGATCAGAAAACTTGCGTAATCACGGAGCTGCATTCTCGAATAGAGAAAAATATTTTCAACACTAAAGACAAGCAATACTAGTAATAACTGTAATTTAGGGTGGCCCATCTCTATAGGGGGTGAATTTTTTTTGCGTATTTTTTAAGTCTTACCCCACGAAAATATACTATTATACTAGGAATAATTTATGTCAAAGTTTCAGATAATTCGGTGTACGGTAACCCGTGCCGCATTCAGGTAGAAATTTGTAGATAAGATTTTATTATGGTAACCCGTGCCGCATTCAGGTAGGAATTTGTAGATAAGATTTTATTACGGTAATACACTTAAATTTTACTTAAAATACAAATATCTCCCTCTTTTCTCATAATGTTTTATTGGTGTAATTATTTCCTAGAAATTATTTGTTTTGGAAGTTTGGAAATATAATGCACCTACGGTAGGTTTTTATGTCAGTTTGCAATTGTGTTTTACAGTGGCGACATTATAAGTTCTAGCATACGTTCCTTTTTGAAAAAACATTTAACGATGGCTGAAGTTAGATCCTTACGAAAGGATACTTTCATTTACTTAGTTGGACACTATTCGTCACAAATCATTGGCAATAAATTGCCGTCTAATAGACAAGTGCTCTTTTATAACATTCGTGAAGTGAAGCTAAGTGTACATAAAAGTGCTAAATTAACAATAAAAGAGGTGTCAGTTTTTTGGGATAAAGCTCGCATTTCGACACATCAGGATTTTCATTGTGTTAAACAACTAGATAAACTTTATGCAGAGTGGAGGAACTTACAAAAATCGGCTAAAAGGGCCAGTGCGGGAGATAAAGAAAAAAATTTCGTTGAAAAATTGGACGATCTCTTTGACATTTCTCATGCAAATGCATTGGAGTTGATGAAAATAGATGAAGATAAGCAGTTTTTAATTAACCAAAGAAAAAAGGGACGTCCTGGATTTATGCATGGTATTGATTACCAACTTGCTTCTCAAGAAAAATCAGCTGAGGAGAAATTACAGATAAAGCTAGATTAGAGGAAACAGTCACCTGTCCATCATCAAGTAGTAATTCAGCCGACTACAACGAAAATGAAGATGAAATAATCGAAGCCCAAGAAGACTTGTTACAAGACCAGCCTGGCCCGTCACAGCCAAAAAAGAGGAGATTGTATGGAACATGTAACATCATCGCACCAAAAATAGCCGCTGCATTTGATGCTTGCAAAATAAGCGACATGTATGGAGTCCATATTTTGACGGCAGTAGCAGAAGCAATAGGACATGACACCACATCTTTGTCCATTAGCAGAACCACACTTCAGCGCTCTAGACAACGCATCCGCGAAGAAAGAGCTGAAATATTAAAAACTGCCTTCGGTAATTCTGAATTGCCGGCCCCAGTCATCCATTGGGATGGAAAACTTTTACCTTCTCTCACTGGAATGGGAAATATCGATAGACTTGCTATCTTAGTTACTAGTGGAGATATTGAACAACTACTTGGAGTACCAGCTTTGCCCAATTCAACTGGAAGAGAACAGACTGAAGCAGTTTATGATGTGCTTTGTGAATGGAATTTGGACGAAAAGGTAATAGCTTTGTGTTGTGATACAACAGCATCAAATATGGGTTATACAAATGGGGCAGCCACACTATTGCAACAAAAATTAGAAAGAGATATTCTATATTTTCCTTGTAGACATCATATTTTTGAAGTGGTTTTGAGAAGTGTGTTTGACACAAAAATGCCTCCCTCATCTGGTCCAAATGTGCCACTATTTAAACGTTTTAGGGAATTTTGGCCTAAAATAGATCAAAATAAACTAAAAACTGGATTTCAGGTATCAAAAATTAAACACATTTTACAACTAGTTAAAGCCGAAATTGTAAAGTTTCTAAATGCAGCTTTAACTTTGCAACAGCCTCGTGATGATTATAAAGAATTTTTAATGCTTTCTAAACTTTTTGTTGAAGAAGAGCCCACTCACACGACATTCTATCAACCAGGGGCATTTCATCATGCACGTTGGATGGCCAAAGCCATTTACTGTCTAAAAATATTTTTTTTTCAAGATCAGTTCCAAGTAACTAAAAAAGAAAAAATAGGTATTGAAGATATATGTCTCTTTATTGTAAAGGTTTATGTAAAGGCCTGGTTTACAGCGTCATTTGCTAGTTAAGCACCGCTTCATGACTTAGACTTTTGTAAAGAACTCATTAATTATCAAAATATTGACAAAGAAATATCTCAAGCCGCAAGTAGGAAAATAGTGAACCATTTGTGGTACCTTAATTCAGTAAATGTTGGCTTATCTTTCTTTGATGACGTTATTTCAGTTACCACTAAAAGATAAATAGTTAAAGCTTTGAATAGGAAAGCACCAAATCAAGAGGGTATTAAACGACTTCTGATTAGTAACATTACTGACGTTGAAAACAAGGAAATTCAGGACTTCATATGCGAGAACACTAAACAGTTTTTTCAAAAATTAGGTTTGTCTATGGAATTTTTGAAAAATGATCCAACAATATGGAGGGAAAATGAAAGTTATACCCGATGTTTCAATATTGTAAACAAAATTAAAGTTGTAAATGATGCCGCTGAGAGAGGAATCAAACTTATTACTGACTATAATGACATTTTAACAAAAAATGAAGACCAAAAACAGTTTTTACTCTAAGTTGTAAATGATTATAAATCACAGTTTCCAAATGTAAAAAAAGAAACCCTGTCGCATGCTTTGGCCTAGTGCAAAAAATATTGTTTTTATTACTATATGTCTTGTAGATTTAGGATAATATTTGGTACTATGTATGAAAAAAACGTTTCATAATAAAATACACAAAGATAAAACGAGAGTTTTATTTCAAAAACTTCTAGTCTAGTTTTCTTAGACTACGAATTTACAGTAGTATGACACATGTCATAGTCACAACAGATAATGTCTTTGATATTTGTATGACTTGATTAGTCATTCTAAAGATAAATGTTGCTGATTAAAAAAAAGAAAAACAATGCATCAACCAAAGAATGTAAATAATTCCATTTACTTTTATTATTGCATAATAATGCATTCTGCGGCACTCCTTGCCTTCAATTTGCCTCAATAATATTTTGAGGGGACTGTTTTTTCTTCAAATGGAACCATTTGCAGGGGTGAGAAATAAAAAATTTCGATTTCGAAAAAGATGGGCCACCCTAAACTGTATGCGAGATGAAAACTGCATCTCGCATGTGAGAAAATAATTCAACAATTGAGTAAAATGCCAAATCTTGAAAAAAATAAATAATTGTTCAATTATTTTCTGACATATTTCATGTAATTTATATTCTGTGTTTATTCCTTACTAGAATTTTTTGATTATTGTAAGCTTTTTGATTATTGGTATACCACAACCTATCCCTAAATTTTCACAGCCAAAAAATTTTGCGCCCAATAAGCATTTATTTTCAAAAATACTTGAAAAAAATCGTATATAAATAAATTTATAATTATCTAATTAACAACATGATATACCGCAGTACTAACCAGGATTCGCTGAGGTTACAGTAAAGCTAGCTACTCCTTTGAAAAAAATATGCAGTTGTATACTGGCAAAAGAATAAGAGGAAAATAACCACCTCCGTTTTACTTGATTTCTCAGACATTATGTAAAATAAATCATCAACTTTTGTGAAACTGCTAGTTCTTTTTTCAACAGCTCTTGATTGGTTGTATTTAATAGTCGCCAATCGGCCTCCATAATTATGAGAGGCGATCTCAGGGATTAATACTGGGTCCGTTACTCTTCATTCTTTATACTGCAGATTTATTTAAATAATAATTAAGTCGCTCCAATAGCCATTTTTATGCTGATGATAGCCAAGTTTACCACAGCTTCAATTCATACTCTTATAAATACTGATCTAAATAAACTTATTTACATTTAAAATCAACACAACTTACACATCAATCCTGTTAAATCATCATTACTAGTTTTTGGCAGTCGGTGCTTTAAATCCAGACTTAAAAATAATATTAGCATCAGAATATTAGACATAATACTTTCAAAAACTTCGCAAAAATCGTAGCTTAGTTGGCACGAATTTATAATTTTCGGAACACATTAGCAAGGGCTTACAAAGAGCATACTAGTTCAAGCTATTATACTCAAAACGGTTGATTCTCAATTTAGTTATTGTGAGGTATATGGATCTTGTGTTGATTCCTTTGATACCTACAGAGTGCAGAGATGCAAAATAACGTCGTTTATTGCATACAACTACCTTACTGCACAAAGTTGTTACAAGTAAATCTTCCCCATACTTGTTCAACAAAATAATATTCAGTTCCGAGTTACACGATGATAAAATTCGTAACTCATATGCATTACATATTCCCAGCAGACAACAAACTAGTTTCGGCAAACGTTCTCTTATCAAGCACCGCAGATTTATAATAGTAAAATTGCTGCCTATAAACTCCTTTAAACTAAACTAAACAAAAAATTATTGGTTAAACAAAGAGAAGATATCAGTTATCATTATTTTTTAACCATATATTTACTATATGTTATTTAGTAACTATTTTTCGTTATTTTCGTTGCCTTTTGAATTTTCCCGTACAATTCTTAATTTGTAAAAATATTGCGTCCTATGATCCACATTATTTAATTTATTTTTATTTAGATTAAAGTGTAATAAAATAGGTTGTAACTAAACTTTCACTTAGCACAATAAGCCAAGAAGGCTGCAGTGCTCTCGAAGTATTTTACAGCCGAGTCTTAGGAGGAGGGGTTTTAGTCAGTTAGGGTTTGATACTAGAGAGAAAAAAAAACTTAATACTTAATAAAGTCCATTCATTATTATTATTATAGACAACTTTGGATTTATTTATTAAACCAAACAGGTTTTCATGTATTGAGATACCTGCGATCGATACTTCCAGGATTAAGAGCAATTGTTTGACGTTCGCTTCAAGAAACTGGTCTAATTCTTTGAACTCTAACAGGGAAATAAGAGGAATATGGATACCTAAACGCATACTGTTAAACACGTCATCCTTCCTCTTTTGCGTGGTTGAGTCGGATAATTGTACCTTTGAGATTCATTAAAAATAATGAACATGTATTAACCGTTTTATTGTCCATCATCACGGCAATATAAAAAATATTTAAAAGACTAAACTTTTAATTATAATTAATTAATGGAACGAACAATAAGCTACATATTGTGCTTAATATTTTAGGGAAATAAAAGATGCGATGCAGTAGAAATTTGCAAATTGCACCTATATTATTCGAAATGAACAATTCTAGGCGTTGAACTGACGTTACGAAGGGACTGATGGGAAAGAGCTTTGTTGAGGCCATTCGCTCTAATAGGCAATGGCGATAGATAGCGTGATACTACTAGACGTGTCATACAGGGAAGGGAGGTCAACTAGACGAATACAAAACGTATGTCAAACTATTGTAAATAAAAAGAAGAATAATTCTATCAACAGCATTTGAAGTTTTGGATATCACTTACCGGCTGACCTTTCCATAAAATAGAATCTCATGATTTATCTATATTCACAATGTTTCTCGTGATGGACTAGGAGCCCGCCGACCTATAATTGGGTGTTATAGGTTTACTCCCAAAATGTGTGAATTGTTGTTAATTTGGGGCAGTAGAGCACAGAAGTGACCTTTTTTGGGGGGGGGAGGGGCGTTCGGCAGGCCCCCAAACGTGTAAGAAATATGACTTGTAAAAGTAAAAAAAAAGTCACAAATAAGTCATAGGTTTACGTATGGGGGTTGGAGAGATTTCTTAATTTATCCCCAAAAATCATGAATCCAGACTTCCATTCATTTTGGGCGGTACAAGGAAGCGCTACGCTCGCCCAAATTTGAAAAAAAAAGTCAGATAATAAAATGATAAGTTTATGAATGGCAATCAGGAACCTGGTAAGTATGAACCTCCAGAGTGCGAAAAGACATTCGCCATCTTTGAAAAGTGGTACGAACGTCTTGCCTGTCACTATAATTGACGGCCTATCGGCTGTTCCTACCGCATGTACTAGTTACCCTTGTGATTCGATGAGTATCACAAATTTACAGCTGGCAATCATAAGCTTGGTAAGTATGAACCCCTGAGTGAATCATAAACTTGGTAAGTATGAACCCTCAGAGTGCGAAAATATATTCGCCATCTTTGAAAACTGGTGCGGAGGTCTTGCCTTTCACGATAATTGACGGCGTACCTATGGGCTTTTTCTGCCGCAGTTACCCTTGTAATTTGATGAGTATCATAAATTTACGACTGGCTATCAGAAACTTAGTAATTATGAAGGTCCTGAGAGCAAAAATATATTCGAAATCTTTGAAAAGTGGTGCGAAGGTCTTGCCTTTCACGCCGTATCGTAGCTTCCTACCGCATGTACTGGTTATCCGTGTAATTCAATCAGAAACTTGTGTTCGCACGTGCGTGTTTGTGTGTGTGCGTGTGTGTGTCACATGTACGAGAGGGTAATTAAAGAGAGAATAATTAAAACTAGAAGAGAAACTAATCAGAATGAAAATAAATAATTATAGTGAAACCAGGCGCTTAGACGTTTCAACCCCCTCTAGCTAGCTCTTGTACCACTTGTCAAATATGGCGCACATATTTTCGCAATGAGGAAGTTCATACTTACCGAGTATTTGATTGCCAGTCGTAAATTTATAATATACATCTAATTACACGGGTAATCAATATATGCGGTAGGACGCTCCGATAATACTCCATCAATTATCGTAAAAGACAAGATCTTCGCGCCACTTTTTAAAGATGGCGAATGTATTTTTCGCTCTCAGAAGGTTCATAATTACCAAGTTTCTGATAGCCGGTAGTAAATTTATGATACTCATCGAATTACAAGGGTAACTATTACATTCGGTAGAAAGAGCTGATACGCCGTCAATTATCGTGAAAGGCAAGACACTTCGCACCTATGGCTTATTTGTGACTTTTTTTTTACTTTCACAAGTCATATTTCTTATATCTTTGGGGGCCTGCCGTACGCCCCTGCCCCAAAAAAAAGGGCTGGCATGGTCATTTCTGTGCTCTACTGCCCCAAATTAATAACAATTCACACATTTTGGGAGTAAACCTATGACACCCAATTGGAGGTCGGCAGGCTCCTAGTCTATGACTGAGGTACATATTATTTAGGTGATGTATCTAGAATTTCAGTGTTATTAGACTTGCTGAATATTTTTTGTCAAAAGGGGAGAGTTTGAGAAACCGAAAAGTGTCAACTGCACATAATAAAAATCAAATCATCATTCGACTAAAAAAGAAACAACTTTTCTCTTCTACAATTTTCTCTAGAGCGCATACTTTCGCCGTAAAGAATTATTGAAAGTTGAAAATGTCTGGCGCAAATTGGCCTCAGAGTAAAAAATTGTAAAGAGCAAAAGATTGATATTTTTTGGCGTAAAATCGAAATCCGCTATATAGAAAAACATGTTACCCCGTAAAAACCGCACTAAACCCCATTAAAAGTAAAACCCCCTAGTGTCATTATGTAGAGCCCACGAAACTGTCTTAAACTTTTTTTGATTGGACGTCATGGGAAAGCGTCACATTCAAAAATTATTTGAGCCATATTACAAAAATTGCTGCTACTGCGCCGCTGCAACCCGGATTGCTATGACCGATTATACACGTTCAGAGATTGACTTGATAAGCATCCCCACCAATTTATGACTGTCCAGCTTACGTGTTCCGTTTTTGTCGGTGGGCTCTCGTGCTATTTTAAGTCATCATGAAAACGAAAATTCATAACACTTTGAACTAGAATAGAAAAACTGCAAAAAAATGTGTAGTACTTTCCAGAAATACCAACATACTTGAACAATACATTTGAATACTATACTCGATATGTCTTCCGCCAGCCATGCTGGCATCATCTCTCTTCTGCTTAAGAGACACTCGCCCAAGTTGTGTTTCTGACTCAATAGTTTCTTTACCATTCTTCTTGCGGTATTATATGATATCCCGCAGGTTGGCTAGGGTCCCATCAAGGCTGTTGTTGCACCTTCCTTGGCCAGCTTAACTGCTTTTTCATTATCTTCATTGCCTTGGTGTCATCGCGTCCACTCCAGTTTCGCCAGGGAATTAATGCAAACTTTTACCATTTTAGAACGAATCTCTACTGCATCCAGAACTTTGAGAGCTGCTTGGCAGTGATGATACGGATTCTCTTATCTATCCGTATCATTTCTTGTGCACAGATTTCTAGAGCTGTGACTTCTGTTTTGAACACTGTTGCGATACTGCCCAGGTTCAGACTAATGTCGTAACTCCTGCTCTAGTACTTCTTGACGTTCTTGATCCGTCAGTATACCATATGGTATCATTTGGATGTCTTCGCAGATGCCTTCCTGTTCTCTATCAGGTATTACCATGAAATATTTTGTGAAGTTTTGGCTTGTGCTGATTCTATCTGGGTGCATGTCGTTTTTTTTTCTATTTCTTGAAATATTTCGGTATGATATCCTATTCCTAGAATGGTGTCGTATCTGTTTGTTTTCAGCCTGTACGCTGCTAGCAGAGCCTCACTCTCCGTGACTAAGTGTAGTGGAGGCAGGCAAAGTAGTGCTTCCATAGCTGCAGTAGGCGTTGTTGACTGATCCCGTTATTCCTAGACAGGCCAGTCTTCATGCCTTTCTTAGTTTTCTCATTGCCTCCACTTCTTCGGCTTTGTGCTACCAGATCAGGGAGGAATAGGTTATTATTGGTACCACAGTTCTCTGGTATAGTCAGTGCACCATTTTTGGTTGTAGTCCCCATTTCTTTTCTACCATTCTTCTGCTGGCCCATAAGACTCGCGTTGCCTTGGTAGTCACTCTATCTAGATGTGCTTCTAGTTTAATATGGTGTAGAGCCAGTCCCAGATATTTGACTTTGTTGTTCACCTGCAAATCATTTCCCCGTGCAAATAATTTTCCCAGGTTGAGTTTCCTCTTTTTTGTGAAGGCGAACACAGTGATCTACCCCGGGCTCACGAAAAGATCTTCCTAAGTAAACCATGTGTCTATCACAACGAGGGCTATCTGCATAATTTCTAATGCAGCGCCCTCGTATTTTCCTGTTACTAGGATAGCGATATCGTCTGAATAACGTCGTGCATATATTCCCTGCTATTCCAATCGAGATAATTGTGCCTTACTACGTAATATTGATAATGAAATCGGCGTAAAAATGAACAAATAACGAAACCAAACATGTTTTTATTATTTTATTTTTAAATACATTGTTGGTGGCAGTGAAAAACCGTACTTACCAAGTTCCCGAAAATTAATTTACTAGGCTCTTATGCCTCAAAATCTGAATATGGAAATAGAGCGTACTCCTCTAATAGAATTATACTTTCCGGACTTAATACGTTATACCCTATTATTTCTAATATTTTAATTTTTTCAAATGATAATTTTACATGCCTCATATGGTCTAAACGATTTAATTGCACTGAAGCACTAGGTACCATAAAAACAAATAGGCTGGTCATAACAAAAATAATAAAAGGACAGATGCGATGAATATATGTCTTCGTCAGGAAAGACCCGCCAAAAATTTATAACACAGAATAATGGGAAGGCATTTTGCGTTAAGTGTTTCCTCCTTAAGTCAGATATGCTGCCATTTAATCTCGTATCCACGTCGCCCGAAAGGAAATCGCTCGAAAGAAAATCTCATTAAATGTCTCCATATTCCAGAAGAGGGATATTGCTGCTGGCTATGCACGAAACTTAAAAGAGAACGACAAATTATTAAAAACATGTTAAGCGTAGCGCATCAGATTTACCCATTCAAGTGGAACAGATCTTAGGGAATTCAAATTTATCTTGAAAAATTTACATACTGGCATGAGCTTAAATAACTTTAAAAATAGTAACTTGCAGTAAATACTGACACTTCTTAGATACATGGTGAAGCAAGTAGTTTCCTTTTAATAATTAAATCGAAAGAAAAGTACACTAATATGCTGTCATTTTACTTCCACATCCAGTGGTAGTACGACAAAAAAAATTTTTGAAAATTTGTATTGTTCAAATAGGCTTAGAATGTCATGAAACGTCGAAATTTGAAGTTTGAACGAAAAAAAAATTATGTCTGTTTGTCGGTTTGTCGGTCTGTCGGTCTTTTTTTTGTGCGCACAATTACTCTGGAACCGTTTAAGATATTGACTTGAAATTTGGTACACGTATGTACTTTAATGGGATCTGGAGCTAGATTATATTTTCAGCTTATTCCGTCGAAGGGTTAGGGGGTAAATTGGGGGTAAATAGGTAAATCAAGTAAATAAGGATCCATAAAATTGTTATTTAGTATATACAAGAGAAGCTTAGGTGTCAAATTTTTTTTTTGGCATTAGCCACTCCCCCATTACCACCCCCACCCCATTATTAAAAGGGGAAGAAATAAATATGATTTAGTGTATGCACAAGAACCAAAAACCTCAAAATATTTTTTTTTTCATCCACCCCCATTACCACCCCCACCCTTTATTAAAGGGGATGAAAAAAATTATGATTTAGTATATGTATAAGAACCAAAAATCTCAAAATATATTTTTTTCATATTCCAAACTCTCTGAATAAAAATATAGAATTTTCTTTCGATTCTAACTTTAGTTAACAAATGTAGCAAAATGCTGATTACAACTTCTTTTATCAACATGTCATTATTGAAATAAAAGTACTATTTTAAGTAATGGGAAGATAAAATATCTAAAGGTATTTATTTACATAAAACTTCCGTCTGTTTGGCATATTTCAATTACTAATTAACTTTTCTGTAGGATGACTGCCCTGCATATTTTTAACTAAAAGTATATCAGGATTTCTTCCTAACAATAGTGACAAATACATTCTAAATATTATTTTCCTCCGTCGCGCGTCGTTTCTAAATTACAATTTTTTTAGGATGACCACCTTGCATATTCTTCAAAGGCCTCCTCCGCGGTAATAGTGCCAACTACATTCTAAATAATATTTTCCAAAGTCGTTTCTTAATAATTTATTTAGTGACCACCCTGTATATTTTTTCACTAAAACAGATTCAATTTCTTCGTTGGTAACCCACCAAATATTATATATCTCCGTTAAGTAGTTTTGTAGATACAGCGCCAAGAGACAGACACCAGTTAGACATTATCGTCTCCAGATGACGCTAATATGATTGGCGAAACGAGCTCGAGTGGTAGTATTCGAGTTTGATCTTCAATTGTTTTAGTGTTTGAGGAAGCTACTTCAGAGGCAGACATAATGGAAAAACCTTAATTTTCCTAATCTACATATTACATAAGGAATCTCAGAGAGTAATTTTTTGACGATTACAATTAATACTTACCTTCGGTAAGCAAGGAAACTACTTTTCGACTCTTAGCTATGTGATTGTCTCGAAAGTTTGAAATTACGCTTTAACGGGCTGCAAAATGTTATCATTGAAGTGCCATAACATTGTTATCAGCGCAGTATCACAACGTAAGCTAAGTAATGGCAAGGAAAATTACTCCTGAGTAAGTATCAAAAATAGCTCTATCAGAAGACGAGAAAAATTGCATACTACGAAACTACGGCGGGGTGAGCATTAGGGAAAGTGAGCTGGGTTTAGACCGTCGTGAGACAGGTTAGTTTTACCCTACTGATGATTCGTCATTGCGATAGTAATCCTGCTCAGTACGAGAGGAACTGCAGGTTCGGACATTCGCTTCACGCACTCACTCGTGCAGGCGTTGGTGCGAAGCGACCACCCGTGGAATTATGCTTGAACGCCTTTAAGGCCAGTTTCTTTCTAGTCGAAGGTGGCAATGATATGATTCTGAGAAATCATCAGTATACCAAATGCTAGATCAATAGTTATCCAAAGTTCACGAAAAAATTATGTCTTGTGATAAAAACTCCGAAGGATTGATTCCAAGCTGATGTAACTACTAACAAACGTTTACGACATGTACACTATAATAAGATTGCTTGGAAATTACCTAGTAATGCGCCTTAAATAGTGAAGAAGCTGGCTGAAGTAGTGGCCTAAGGTATTATTATACTCTTCGCAAAAACGAAGAGTATATTGTATTTGATTGGCACATTTCTAAAATCGTAAATATCGCTCCTAGAGAAAAAAAAATTCATATCATTGAGTTAGTGAACGAATTCTGAACAACTTTCAAAATGTCCGTCTGTCCGTCTGTCCGTCCGTCCGTCACGTTTCTTGTAAGCACGATAACTTAAGAAAGAAAAGTCCGATTGTATTGAAATTAATTTGGAAAGTAAGTTAGTGTTAGCTAGAGGAAGAACCTTGTTGTTTTTGAAGAAAATCGATCAATAAATAAAAAAGTTATTAATATTCAATTTAAAAAAAAAATTCTTTTAATTTTTGTCCCTTGTACTTAACAATCAATTTTCGTAGCAATATATGCAGTGGCTAAAATTTTGCCTTGCAATCCAAATATCGTGTGTTCGAATCCCACACAGGTTGGATATTTCTTTTTCATTTTCTTTTTTTTTTTTTTCATATAATTTTTTTGACAACAAAATTTAGAATGTCCAAAACTAACATTATTTACAAGAAAACTGCGAAGAGTATCCTATAGAATGTGTAACAATTATATAAAAAGCTCAGTAAATTGGCGAAGAGTACGTACATTTTTAGCTTGTTTTCTGATGATTTTTTGTTTTGTCTGCAATGGTCAATGACAAAGTGTCTGGAGGTAGCCTTGTGGGTCAAGAGTAGAAAATATTTATCAGAGAAACAAGTTTTCAAGGCGGTCATATTTTAGTGAAGGCGAGCATTTCAGTTAAAGGTAACACATAACTTATGCGTTACCAGAAATTCTTTGAGTGCGGTGGGCTACATGTAAATTCTGGGGAACATCTCTTTTCATACAAAATGGTAGACGACTATATGTTGCTCGTATTAAGGCCTAACAGCTTATTATCTATGGAATCAATTAGGCAGGTGCATGAAGAATTGTGGTCTTGTTCCAAAAAGCCTTAATTGACAGCTGCTTTTGTGAAAGAATGATAAAATATCTCACAAGAAGATATTATGAAGTTAGTAAGGAGAAAATCCTGTTTAAAATTGATCAACAAAATATATATTCGAGTTTTCTAAATTAAAAGGCGATTGTTTTCACGACAAACCTTGTTTCTTCTCTGAAAATAAAGATGAAGGAGGGAATTAACAACTAAACTATTGAGAATATTGGTGCTACAATTTGACTTTAGAATGGATTTGTTGTTATCGCTAGTGAACTCTATGTAGTATTTTGATAATAATAAAAAATACAAGTGCCCCTGTAAAAAGTAATAGAGCAACAAACTTACGAAAAATTTGAGGTGAGCCTGTTTTTTGGTCAAAGTATCTTAAAGCAGATTCTGATAATTTTTCAATCTAAAATTGCTTCATTATACCCAGTATAATAATCGGAATAATTACTAGAAATGAATGATTACTCCTCATTTTCACAAACAATAATATTTATAGAGTTGACAGTAAAAATGGTTATGATAGTACCTTTTATTATTAACTGTTGTTTAAACCTTTCTTTTGAGTCTTAAAAAAATCTATTAAATCGATTTGTTGAAGTTTCCCAAGTTCCTTAAGTCTTTGGAGCTATGTGGGACTTAAGATACTTTTGTTCTAAATAAATGATATATTAATTAATTATACACAAATGCTAAGTGTAATTTAGAGTGGCTATGAGTGAGACGGAAAAAGCAATTGGTATTGGAAAAATTTAAGGTCCTAGCGCTGTCAGGTCAAAAAGTAGCTGGCACCAACTTCTAGTATTACGATTACCTTCAGTAACATTATTTTTATTTTGGCACACCGATCGTGACTTAAATTCGTGATAAATATAAAAACAATAATATTTTTTTCTATTTCAGTGTCAGTATCAGTTCGTCACAAATAAGCCAATCAATGGAGATAAAGCAGTATCTGAACAGAAAAGAATCTGTAAAATAAAAGTAAATCTCCCTCTGTATTTAGTATCTTTTGTTTATCAACTATTTTTTGCTTCCCTAGCTTACCGAATCAAAGTATAGTAATCGTGAAAAGATAATTATCTGAGATTTCTTTGGATTTTTACATTTTAGTCTGTAAATTAGAAATATTAATGTCTCTCCGTTACGCTAGACTGTCTGCCGGTCTGATGCCAGGCTGTCTGTTGGCGCTAAATCTACAAAACTGTTTGATGGCGACAAATAATTCTCGGTAGGTAGTTGACGTTACTGCTAACAAAGAAATGGGATACACTTTTAGATAAAAAAAAATGGGGCGAGAGTAGAGGCCTTTTGACTTTACATGTATTCCGATACACATACATACATACATACATGACGTACTGATACCAAACAATGTTGAACAAGACCACATTGAAAATGATATTAACAAACTAATTGGCCATGACGTCCAATTGACAAGACAACAGTTTTTAAAGATCGTGGCCAAGCCCTTGGATGTGACCGGAATTTACCGAACAACAAAGCTCCGGGTTCAGACGAGAAGCAGATAATACAAGCTGGTCAAGTGTCTCTCTAGAAAAGGTATTGTGCAAATGACATACATTTTCAACACGATTCTTCGACTACAACACTGGCCTAGCCAGTGGAAATGCGCCGTGGTCGTGCCTTGTTCTGAAGCAGAACAAGAACGGGAAGCTCGCCGGCACTTATCGACCAATCTCGTTACTGTCGGCGATCTCTAAGTTGATTGAGAAGGTGGAAGGAAGGATCTTGATCAGACTAGACTCTGCTCAGGATGAACTCCTTATCGACGATGAGTACCAGTTCGGCTTCATGCGGGGCAGGGACACTGTGCAACAGGTCTTCAGGATCGTGAATGACTTCAAAGTACAATACAACCTTGTGAAGAGCACCGTCATGGCGCTCCTTGATATGAGAAGTCCTCGATACCGTGCGGATTTCGGGACTTCTCCACAGGCTCAACGTACTGGACTTTCCAATACACCTAACCAAACTTATTCACTCTTTTTTGGGCAGGTTAGGCTGAATAATAAATTATCAACTCGGCGAAACATTTGCGCGGGCGTCCACCATAGGTGGTGCCTGTCGCCAAAGTTGTACAATTTATATGTCTCCGACTTCCCGGAGTTCCCAAATTCTAATCTTGCCAAGTACGCCGATGACACGGCCACGTGTATTCACACAATGCTCAAGCGACCAGTACTGCTGAAGGCACACATGGCTCGTGCCGCGGCATATTGCGACAGGTAGAAAATTCGAATCAAGTCCGAGTCGATTCTCCTCACGCGCCGATTTACCGAAAATCGAATTATAATCGATCGGAATTAGACAAATTCCTATTTGCGGATTAACTTAGACAAGCGACTGACGTTTAACACCCACATTAACGAGACTATACGAAAGATCTACTCCATGTTCAGGAGCCTGTACCCGCTCCTGGCAAGTGGTAGCGGACTTTACAGAAATAACAAAAAGTTATTGTATACGATGTTGATCAGTCCGGCAATCACATACGCCACTCCAGTGCGGTGCAGCATACCGGCCACGACAATGAATAAACCGAAAGTTTTATAACATAAATGTATGTATGCGCTTTACCTCTGATTTCGGCAGATACACCTCCTCCAGAGACCTATACGCTCGTTGTCACGACATAACCCCACTAGCGGACTACGTCCAAGAAATCTCACGAAAATTATGAGTTCAAACTGGGTGGTAGTCCGCTATCCCGCAACATAACCCGAATCAAACAGCATAATGCCATACTTTTAGATGTCAGACACTCCCTACCATACAAGGCGTTGCCTATTTCCGGCAACTCCCTTGGCCAAACATTCCTCTACCATAACTTACTACTATCTTAAACTTTATCTTTCCTTAACTTTACATCTTCAATCCTTTTTATTCTCTCTCTCTCTCTCTCTCTCTCTCTCTCTCTCTCTCTCTTTTGTTCAGTTTGTTCTTTATGTTCTTTTATCCTCTTTGTCTCTAAATTCCCTCTAGATAAAAAATTCCAAAAACTAAATCATTTAAAATCTTAATTTTTCTTTCCTGGAGGTAGCAGACCACCAGAGTGGCACTTCTCGAACGGGTTTTTTTATAGTTTAGTTTGTCCCGAGCCAAAAACCAAAATTTCTTCAGTGCGTGTATCCCCTACGCTAATTTATAGTGTGATTTTTAATTATTTTTCAGTATTTCTATATATTATTCCCAAACCAAATTGTTGATATTTAGTCTTTTACCTTAGCCAGGAGTTTTAACTTTTTCCCCCCTTAATTGTTATCTTAGCTTAAGCGGATCTACCCCGCCCAACCCTATATTCACCACGGCGCTGCACGCCGTGGTTGTTTGGTTGGCTCCTGGCCAGGTTCCGCGAAGGTGCATATGTGTAGCTAATAATTTTTAAAAAATTCCTCTTCTTCTTCTTCGATACATAAAGTTAAGCAACGTTCATCTTAGTTAGTACTTAGATGGATCAACTGTCTAAGGAAACACGGCAATCTCGTACCACATTCTAGCGGCTTGTATAGCGGCTTGTATAAGCTACGTAATTTGAGATGAGGATTACGTAGTAGATATACATTCGGAGGGAATGTATGTAAAGCAGTTGGTCTCTTGTCTATTAAATGTTAGGCAAGTAAAAGATCCCTACTCTTCGACAGAGAAGAGGTTCTGCAAAATTTCCAGGTAGGAGGTAGCTTTTCTCCTGGCGTCGGTGATAGGCCTTGGTAGCGGAAATAGCCCGACATTAAATAAATAAATATACAAATAAAAATATACAAGTTGGATACCCAAAAAGAAAGAATTGATGAAAAAAATATATGTCATAGTAAATAGTGCAATATTTGGCACATAGTTAACACAGTTGATGAGGAAGAAGCCTGCTATACTTTCATTGAGAAATATGCCGGGTGATCGCTCTAAAAAATAATTAATGAAAAATAAAAGAAACCCAATAATATAATAAGTAGATACAAAAAATACTTTACATGTACATAATGCCGAGGAAAAAACCTATTATACTTTGATAATATATAAGGTGGCCATCCTAATATAAATATAAATCGATTAAATAGCTCAATGCTGGTATTAAAAATGTTTTAGGGTACAAAAAACATCAAATGAAAGAAATAAATAATGGCAAATATATAGCGTGTGTGCTTAGTAACCGACATATTGGCAAAAAATATATAAGACACTTTTTGTTGACAAGTAGTCTCTTATATTTTCGATTACTTATCATTTTGGTCTGTAGCGGACCCAAACAGAAATATTTATAAATACCCGTAAAAATATCTCCTTGTAGTTTTTCCAATATAGCGCACTTTGAAGTTGCTAGTTTACACAAAATTAATATTAGTCTTTTTAGAGGTCTAAATAAATAGACTAATATTCATTTCAGCTTGCCGCCAATAAGTACTACAATAGCTTTTTTTAGAATGCTTTGTCATCTAGTCTAATATCAACTTTATTTTTATGTAATCAAAATATTGCTAATGCTATGGAAATGTGGATTCGCATATTTTGTGCGACTGCAATATACAATTTTTTATTTTTTATTGTTATTTAGTCACAAAAGTAAAACTATGTTCAAAATATAAATTTGATACTTCCTTGCCAAATAATTAGCTCAGAAATCAAAACGTCTTAAACCATTTAAATTATCATTATCACATCGTATATATTTTCTCGCATTATAGTCGTTCTATTTTCAATTGTCAGAATTACTTTTTTTAACACTGTTTATATAAATGAAACTTAAACAAACCTCCAAGATATAAAAACACATACTCGGTTAAGGTCAATTTACAATACTTGATCGGTTTTATCATCTGCAGGCTTTATTTTCACTCTTAAAATATAACTGAAAAACACGTAAATCTTGACCTAATTCGAAAAAAATCTTTTGCAGATAAAGTGTTTGTGCGATACTTATTTATTGAAATTTCCAAAAAAGCATTGCATAATACGGGCAGTGTTTATAAAAACCCTGGGTTAAAACAGGTCAAGAAATTGTATTTGATGCACTCTATTTATAAGCAGAATAACTAAATCTGTTGTGTTGTGTCATGCAACCTGGCGTTCTAATTTTATATACTCGCTTCTACAATGTGTATAAATACCTTCTTCCAGGAATAAAATAGTTAATGTGTTAATTGGAATGATATATATTTTTGATGTTTCGGAAACTAAGATCAAAGATGGTCTAGTGAGCTAGTTTAAGTTCATATATTTAACAAAAAAATCTAGCGTTAAGTCGCTTTCACTTCTTGCCAAATTTTAGATTGAAGAGTTTTTATTCCTTTATTCTTTTTAGTCTTTATATGGTGAATTAATCATCTACGTTTTTTGTGAACAAAATTAATTTAATAACGGCCAAGGTGATAAATATACAATATGACCACTATATTTTACTTCCACATCCAGTGGAAGTATAGTAGGGACAAAAAAATTTTAAAAATTTTTTATTGTTCAGATAGGCTTAAATCATGAAACGTCGAGATTTTAAGTTTAAGCAAAAAAAACTTCTGTCTGTCTGTCGATCTGTCGATCTGTACCTTTTTTTTGTGCGCACGATTACTTTGGAACCGTTTGAGATATTGACTTGAAATTTGATAAACGTATGTGTTTTAACGAGATCTGGAACTAGATTATATTTTCAACTTATGACGAAGGGCCTTGAGGGCCGCTTGACTATCGCTACATATATATATGTGCTTGTTGGAATATTTTCTTCAGATATTCTCCTGTGCGCAGACCAAGATAGCAAAGATCTCGGTCTGGAATACCGTGGCAAATTTGCCCAGGGCATAAGAAAGTTCAGCTCTGGACTTTTCACCGTATATCCCCGCTCCAGCACTTTCCTCAAACCTCGATCCGTCTGTAAATCAGACGATATCGGCAGGCCCGAGTATGTCCTCGAGTGGGTTCCAGTCTTCCCTTTTGGGGATGACAACCTTAAAGGGTTCCGAGAAGGAGAAGGAAGACACCATATCATCACTCCTGGCCTCCAGAAGCGAGTGAGTCCCTATCACGTCGGAAAGGACCCTCGTGTGCCCTAATTGTTCTCCTCTAGTTTTCCACTGACCACCGCACCTCAGCCTGTAAGCCGCTTTCCGAGCCTCGGCCTCAATCACCAAGTGAAGGGGCACGAGATCCAGAAGAACCTCTAGAGCTGCTGTGGGGGTCGTGCGTATTGCTCCTGTGACTCCCAAACAGGCAAGTCTTTGGAGTTGTGTTAGTTTCTGTTGAATGTATAGCCTGGTTACGGCAGGCCACCACACAACAGAAGCGTACGTGATCATTGGTCTAACTATCACAGTATAGTACCACATTGTTACCCTGGGGTTTAACCCCCATGTTTTCCAGTTCTGCCTTAGAGGGGTTGACTCTAAGGCCCTGGTTGTTACACCATCTCTGTACGATCTGCAGGGCCCTTTGCAGGAGCCCGCTAACCGTATTTGGGAATTTTCCCAGAGATGATTATTGCCAAGTCATCTGCGTAACCTTGAGCAAAAAAGATCCTCATTCTCGAGTTCCTGGAGTAGACCATCGAGAACGAGGTTCCTTAGCAGAGGGGAGAGGACGCCTTCTTGTGGGCATCCTCTCCTCACTGAGACTTTTACTGCCGTTTCCTCATTGGCAGCTCTATAATACGGTTAACTACAAGTTACAACTAAATAAACTTAGAAATTCGTTTCCTGCCTTAATTTGAATAGAATTGTGTTCAAAGGAAAGGACACAATCCGTCGTCTTAAGAGATGCTGGTAAAAGTCTAACTCGCTCAAAGTATCAACTGGTGTTTCACAAGGGAGTATTCTGGAACCCTTATTATATATCCTATTTATTAACAATATCGTGATATTATCAATAAATAAAATATATCTTTAAATCGCTTTTTGCCGAGGATTCCACCATTGCGGTTAAACCCTTTTGTGAGGGTAGTGGTCTTGAATTTAATAACACAAAATCACATTTGTTACTTTTTACTACTAAGGAACCAGATTACAGCATATTAACTAAAATTGATAACCGCACTATAGGCCAAAATATTAGCGTTACATTCCTTGGAGTTTATACGGATTTCCTTAAATTAGGGAAGTCAAGTAAATAATAAGTTATCTACACACTACTTCGTTATATGGCAACTATGTTCTTTTATTAATTAAAAAATGAACTATTTTGCTCATTTCCAGTCCTGTTTAAATTATTGTATCATCTGTTGCTGCAACTATTCTTAATTTAATGAAGTGTTTACGCAATTTACCCATCCATATTATTTTTTTATTTTAATGCCTTGTTTATATTTACGTCCTGGCGAAGTTTAGCCGCAGGCTGTTCCACCACTCAACCAATTTTTCTCTCTCATTATTTTAAACTGGTGATAGGAGGAAGTACGTGCTAGAGTCAAAACGTCTTCATTCCTCTAAAAACTTGCAAGTGATGCGTGTAGTGTTGAGGATGGGCCCTTTCTGCATTATTATGAATAGATTTGGATACAATCGTACCGTTTCAATGTTGCTTTACAGGCCTGAAAGTATAAGTACTGTGGTCGAAATTACCATTGGTCAAAGGTAGATTTTATTTAACATTCAGATTCGCTTAATTTCAAATTTGAGCTTTGTCTGTATCCTCTCGACAATTGCATTTTGCAGGTTATGGATATTGAGGACAGATATGTCGATTAAGAATGCTGTATTCTTCTTTTTATCCAAAAATGTGTAATATACGGTCTTATCAGTTGCTATTGTTCGGTCATAGTACAGTTTGGTATCTGGAGATTCTAATACTGTTTCCGGAGTGTATTTGTAGTAGGGTGTTTGTTCTACTAGGAGAGTGCTGCGGTTGGTCAATTCTTGGTGGATAATCTTGACTATTTGGTTGTGACGTTAAAGATAGTAGGTTTGTGAGAGGTTACTGCATGCTTCAATTGTATGCTGAATGGTCTCATGCTTCTCATGGCATTTCCTACATCTTTCGCCTATTACTTGTACATTTATTTTAGTATTAATATTATTATTAGATGACGAAGATCCAGATGTCTTGAAGGATTCTCTAAGAGAGATACGTAGAAATATGAAACAATCTTTGATCTGACGAAATTCTATCTTTAATTATAAAACAGGGAAAATCTGAAGGCTCAAGGTGTCAACAAACTTTTGAAATTTGAAGAGTATAACAGACTGATGCGAAGAATTCAGCTTCTTAGTCGAAGAGATAAGATAAGTCTGTAAAGAACTTGTGTAACATGCCGACCATAAAAATAGTAATGATTTTTCCCGAACAGTAAGGGTGATTAAACATTTTAAATTCAAAAAGTGGTCAATCAAGAACCCCACCTCACAGTGGTCCCAAATTGAGTTTTTTGGTTCAAAAATGGCTACAGAACGCAAATCTTGTCGGAAATGAACAATTATTTTTAAATTAAAGCTTACCGAAATTCCAACAAATCCTCGGAGCCCGAATTTCCTTTGTTATTATATTTAGTTAAAGGCCAAAACATTTTTTTGCCTTTAACTTAATATAATAAAAAAGGATTTTTTTTTTAAATTTCGGACTCCGAGAATTTGTTGGAATTTCGGTAAGCTTTAATTCAAAAAAAAATGTTCATTTCCGACAAGATTTGTGCTCTCTAGTCATTTTATAACCAAAAAAGTCAATATGGGACCACCGTGCACCGGTACTTTAGAAACTGACAGGAATCAGACTAGTGCCAATATCGCGTAAAGCTTTTCTAAAGTGATCTTGAGGCAGATGGCTGAAAACAGATCTACAAACGTGAACCTTCAATAGTGAAATAAGCAATGGAGGCAGCCATACAAAAATCAAAAACTGGCAAGGCAGTTGAGGTCGACAATATCACAGTTGGGCTTAAGTTGGTTGGTGAAGATGACATGAAGATCTTGACAGAATATGCCAAAAAATATAGGAAACAGTAATATTACCGATGATTGACGAATATCAATTTTCGTGCTACTATATAAAAAAGGAGCGACAGTTATTTGTGATAATTACAAATTGTGGCATTAATATCGCACATCAGTAAGATAATGCTGTACACTCTTGAATCTATACTTCAGGATTATCTGTCTTGGCAATTAAGCAAGCATGCTTTGTTAAAGCACGCAATACTAGAGATCAAATAATATAGAATTTGTGACAACCTATTGAGAAGGCAAGATTATAATGCACGCCAATGTATCCTCGTTTCGTAGATTACCACAAACCTTTTGATAATGTGGAATGGAACAAACTATAGGCTATATTATTGGATTTGGGAACACCTAAACGTCTAGTCTTTATTATTGACAAACTGCTTTAGTGAAAATCGGCGACACTAACTCCGATAGATGTAAAGCAGGTCAATAAATGCATATATTGTGTAGTAAGCATGCTTGGTCACATTATCACCAGCTTGGACATTGGTAATGTCGGTGAGTAAATGAGTTTGCGTTTTTTAAATATATGGCTTTGGATTTGGGAGTTGTAAAATATGTGTTGTATGTTATGTTGTAAATTTATTTAATTGAATAATATATTTAAATAAAAAGTAATTTAATTTTAAGAGAGGCCAGCTTTACACACACGATTATTAAATGTATATTTCTTGTCCTAAAATATTCTCAATAGGTGCAGGTTACTTAAGTACAATTAATAAAATGGTGACCATAAACCTGTTATCAAGTATCATAACTTTATTTTATACATAGTTCATTGACTATCTAACCCTACTAAAATTTACCAAAAAAATATATGCAAGTTGATGTATTTACGAGAAGAAAACTGTGAAGGAAATCTGGTGTACACTCAGAAGGAAATCCGAGGAAATCTGGGGAAATCTGAGTAAATCTTAGGAAATCTGAAGAACATCTCAGGAAATTCGGAGGAAATCTCAAGAAACACACCGTCAATGAAGATAACACAAAGATTTTTCATAAATCGGGTAAAATTTTGTTTTTTCGTCAGTGTTATAACTCTAAAAGCTTGAAGCTCCAAACTGAGACGAAATAAAGACATTTGGACATCAAATTCATTTTTACCATGTCATAATACATAGGAAAATGATGATGTGATTTCTGGCACCGAACATTTTCTTTTGTGTGAATGTGTAATTGTTTAAGAGTGCTATGCCGAGAAAAGAAAAACATAGTTATGCTTTAATGCTGTAAAATTCTAGAAAAATTATAACTGAAAAGCGATAGATGAAAGTAAGGTGACAATCTTGCGCAAACCTTTCTACCAAATATGTGCTGTAAGGAACAAATATAGTTATAAAAATATTTTTCAATGAGATTTTTTCAAAATTTGGAAGGCATTTAAAAATATGTCTCGTGTGTACCTCGTTTGTTTTGGGCCCAATTTATAGATCTAATGGCATAGAAACCATCTGCACATTTTTGAGTGAGTTTACATAACTGCACTTTTTTCGAGTGGGTACTTTTAATTTTAAGTACACAGTTCAAGAGTAGTTAAGTATTATCCTGACTGCCACGATTCAATTTAACCATTGGATTTAATACGGAAATTGTACAAGTCAGCTGTAAGCAAAGGTTTCATACGTCGTCACTGAAATTGCAAATAAAACAAGGTTATAAATAAAACCCAACTCAACTAAACTCAAAACATTTTATTATTACACAATACTTGAGTCAGAAGGACCGTTAAAAAATAAAGGAAACCAGAATAAAACTTTAACAGACAACTTTATACATGGCTATAAATTTTGTTGAAAATGTCGCCTTCAGCTTTTATACCTTAGCCCTTAGCAGTAAATTATCTCCGAAACTCTAAAATAATCCTGAGATTGCCCTAATTTCACCACATGCTCTTTGTGGGCGATTTACGAGCTGTTATTTCTTTACTAAAATTGCACATCAATCATTGATTACGGTTTTTTTAAAGTGTCAGAAGAACTATTTATCTGGTATTGCGAACATTATACCATTTGGATACTGCAGTTTCTGGTTTTTTGTCCATTTCCATTACAGACTAACGTCAAACAAGTAAATTTTTAATCTCCTCATGAAAGTTGAGTAAAAGTATTCAAACAGCTTGCAAGGAGAGTAATCAAAACTTATTGCAATCCAGAAATGCAAGGGACGAAATTGCCAAATCTATGAAATCTTTTATATTTATAAAAGAATGGCCCTGACTGACTGACTCGCTGACTGATCTATCAACGCATAGCTCAAACCGATGATATAGAGAATTCAAATTTTGCATAGGTGTTCGTCGAATGATTTAAGCAACCACTGAGAAGGGATTTTTCGAAATTCGATTCCTAAGAGGGTGACAAAGAGGGTTGAAATTTTATGCTTCTTCGGAAACGGTTAGATCTAGATGCGTGAAATTTGACTTCCTGAGTACTATAGAAATACTCAGTGAGTATATAGTACTTCTTTATAGGAGTAAGTTAGTATGTCAATGTTCTTAATTCCACGCGAACGAAGTATTCCACGCGATCGAAGTTCTATGTATATTTATACTCACACTTGCTGACAGCCTTCTTGAGGATTGAATATATTAAATACACAAAAATATTTTTGTCTAAACCCTCAGGTTTGAGTATCCTTATTAATATAAACATACCACATATAGTAGATAAGTCCCAAATCGCATATGCATATTTTGTTCGATTACGACACAATTCACTTTTAAAGAGTGTCATTACTGTTAAGTACACAGTCTATATATATTTAATTTTTGTTGTTGAAATAGGTATTAGAAGTTGGCAACGCCTGACTGCAACTGCCATTCTCTCATAACCAGAGCCCGTATTTTGGATGACATTGACGTAAAATGCAGAGTCGGCATGAGAGGGTAGTACAAAATTATAATAATTTTTATCTCATTTTGTAGTTAACTGCTCATCCAATTGGAAACATTAAATCAAACTGTTACATTGCAGATTAATACCATGTAATTAACAATAGATAATTAAATATGAGTCTAAATACTCGGCACGAAAAGAACGCCGCGCGCCGTTTCTATAAGAATATCACTGTAAATTCCTATTTTCCTGTTGATGGGAGTTAGACGACACATGCCATGTAATTAACAACTTGCGCGATCATAACAGGGTAATATTGCACCTTTGATAGGAACTTGAGTTTTGCATAATTTAATGTTAACCCGGCGTCTCCACAAATCCACGATTGTACCGTTTGTATTACGGTAATGGACGCGCCATTATTATACTAAACTGCCGAAATAGTCATTGGAAAGTTTCCCTTACCCATATCTGGAAATAATATATCAGCGGGTAATCGACGCATAGTGAAGCACTGAATTTAATTATTATTGTTTCATGTTAAATTAATAAAGAAATACCAGCATAGAAACACGCCAAACACAGCGTATGCAATGACAATATTAGAGATGTAGGTAAACGAAAATATACAGTTGGAGAAGAAAATATAAAAGCTCTTGGATATATTATGATTAAAATAACAACTAAAAAGTGTATATATAAAGCCGATGACTCAAGATACCCAAAATAATATTCAACTTCAATAATATATTCAACTACATTAGCGGTTGCGTTGCGATTTCATTACCTACTACTGCTGTTTTCTCAATAACAGTTTAACAGCAGTTAGCAAAAACATTTTTACTACGTCGTGTTTCTTATCTGTTGCTTTCTCACCTGTTATTTTCGAACAGAAATAACAGTCTGTTAATACTATTTACAAATAACAGTTATAAAATAACAGGTTGTTAAACAGCAACTCATCTCTAGTTTGGCTTTGGCAGTCTGGCAGTGTGCGTTGGGTTTCGGTCGGGTTTGTAACCGATGAGTTAATGTTTATGCACGTAAAATGAATTTGACAAATTTATTTTAAATACTTTCAGGTCTATTAACATAATTATTATACTTCGGGCTCCATATCATTGAACAATATTCAATACAACTATAACTACTAATGTTTTATATAATAATATTAAAATCCAATTTATATCTTTAAAATCTAGATATTGTCTAGGTCGACCAAAAATAGTATATTATATTACTAGGAGTAGAACGCACTCTTTTTTTGTGTTGAGCCCTGGGCGAAAAAAAAAAATTATGTTCCAAGGAGTAAACCTATCATGCCTTAAGTATTTTTGTGTGCTGAATCCGATTTTTTTTTTTAAATTGTCTACCTTGAAGATTTCGAGAAAATCCCGGTTTTTTTCGTCAAAATACGATTTTTTGACAATAATAACCGAGATTTACTCGAAATCTACGCGGTAGAAATTTTTTTAAATTAAAAATTCGGACAGCACACAAAAACACTTAAGGTATGATAGGTTTAGTCCTTGGAGCAGAATTTTTTTTTTGTAGACGTGTAGTAGACTTATTAGAAGACACAAACAATTTATACATTTTAAAATAAAATTGATACATCACTAAACCTAAGAGACACATTGTATGTTAGAGTTCTGATGTTCTACACATTTTCGTATTTTTTGGGCTTAATTAAGATATTTTACGTGCCTCTGGCGATAACCTCGTATATATACGCTATTCTATCACACTATTCTACATGTAATTATAAAATTATAATTATAATAAAAAATCATAATGAAATATACTTTATACAAAATATGACACATGATTACACACTTTTCTGGCGATCGCCCTATATGATGGATACGATCCAATTTCAATAGGAAGTATTCTGCCATGCTATTTTTTTATATGTTCCAAATTCGAAATAAAAATTTTAAATCCAACACAAATTATCGCATTTAACAGATATGCGTAATCGGCAACGCCCAACTGCAACTTTATTCTTTTCATGATAGTCTTATTAAAAATACCTTAATGATATTTTAAGGTAAAATAGTTATATTATGTAACCTATAAAAAGTTTATTTGGACACGAAAAACGACTTGTAGAAACGTCTTCATATTTTTGTGTACCTGATCAAAAACCTTGCTCTAAAATTTTAATAAAATATGGTTACATAAGAGATGACAGTTTACGCGGCTTTAACGATCGCCCTGTCTAAGGGATATGATTCAATTTCAATAGGAACTATTCTACTACAGTCCAATTTATCAGTCGCCTCCTTTCCCGTAAAGGTAAAGCGAAGAGCGGGGATGTATAGACATATCTGATGTTCTTTTAGTTTGTGATACTAGTTATACCGTATTCTTCACTAGCCTTTGAGATGCGTTGGCCATTTTTTTTTAGGAGAATTTTCACTGATTTCAGCCTGCAGCCTTAGAAACAATATTGATGCCTATATAGACCGCAACACCCCGTTATTTTGGAACGCGTTGGCCTATTTTAATTTTTTTTTTTTTGAGATATAGTGTTCGATGAACTTTGGCTGTTTTGAAAATTTTGTAATTTTCATATTTTCAAGGTCTACTATGCTCCTCTAAATGGGTCGAAACTTCGAAATCGACTATTAGGCAATTTTTTATCGGCAAATTGGAAAGCGTATTCGATTCGCAGTTGTCTCAAATAGCTTTATACAATATTTTAGCTCGATACCTCATATAGGGTGTTTGTTATTCAATAACCAAATTTAATATTTATCACTTTTCGACTGGTCCTGTATAAAAGTCGGTTAGGTTTACTAAAAAGATAAAGTAATCATTCGACTTAAGGAACATCAGACCCTAAATGAGGAAGAAGAAAGAAAAATTATTTTTTAAATAAATAGTGCTTCTATCAGAGCTGGGCGAGCACTGCTAAAAAGTGCTCGCGAGCACTAAGCACTAAGCACTCAAAAAAGTGCTTTATTTTTTCGAGCACTAAGCACTGTTAATAGTAGAGTGCTCGCGATTACTAAGCACTCTGAAAAAGTACTTTAAATTCAGGAGCACTAAGCACTAAGCACTTTTTAAAAATTTAAATAATGAAGTATCTCTATTGATTGAGGCTAGAATTTCATTTCATTTATGTGTTATTTATCAAAAAAAGGTCAACAAAAACAACCTAGAAAGAAATTGAGAGATTTTTGAGAGGAAATATGTTACAGGAAAAAGTTGTTTCTAGTGAAAGTTCAGATGTGAAATTTAAATGTCGGCGTCGTATATCAAAGTTGATATTTTTGCTAAAATTATGATTAAAATAATGAAATTTAACCAAAGTGCATATAATAACATGATAACAAAACATCAATAGAATAGAAATATTATATATTTTTTTATTTTTCATATTTCTTTAATTCATTTTTACTTCCACATCCAGTGGAAGTATAGCAACGCAAAAAAAATTATTGTTCAAATAGGCTTAGAATGTCATGAAATGTCGAGATTTTAAGTTTGATAAAAAAAATTCTGTCTGTCGGTCAGTCTGTAGCTGTAGCTGTCTGTAGCTTCTTTGTGCGTACGTTTACTCTGGAACCGTTTAAGATACTGACTTGAAATTTGGTACACTTATGTATTTTAAAGAGATCTGGAACTAGATCTTGATCTTATTTCGTTGAAGGGTTTGGGGCTAAATAGGTAAATCAAGCAATAAGAGTCCGTAAAATTGGTATTTAGTATATATATAAAAGAAGTTAAGGTCTCAAAAAATTTTTTGGCATAAGCCACCCCCATTACTACCCCCACTCCATTATTAAATGAGATGAAAAAAATAACAATGTAATTTAGCGTGTATACAAGATCCTAAGGCTTCAATTTTTTTTTCATCCACCCCCTCTACCGATGTGGCATATCGTTTTATAGGTTTTTGGTGTAGATGATTTCAAATATTTTGTTATTAAAGTTCCATAAACAATAATTTCCACATAGTGAAGTGCAAATATAGTATGAACATTTTTTTAGTTGTGAGAGACTTGGATAGAAAATCTAGGTGTGAAATTTTAAGTTTTATAAACACTACAGGTTGCATTATAATTCGAGTCCTATGAACAAACGAACATCTACTTTTCGAGATTATTTTAGTGGGTTGCTAAATTGACATCAATGTTTCAAGAATAGATGAGATGCGTCAGAGACGCGTCAGCGCGTGTGTGTGTGTGGCTTCTACGATTTCAAATTAGAATACCATGCAACCTGTACGGTGTTTATAGATTTACTATTTTCTTTGGTTTCCTCGAGTCAAATGGATGCGCAGTCGGTTACCTGAACTAGTATGGTTGCCCAGTAGGTTTCCTCGAGTATTTTGGATGCGCAGTGGCTTTTCTCTAGTACTATAAATGCGCAGTAGGTTACCTCAAGTAGTATGCATGCGCAGTGCTTTTCTTGAGTAAAATGAATGCGCAATGAGTTATTTCAAGTAGTATGAATGCGCAGTGGGTCTTCTCGAGTAAATTGGATGCACAGTGGGTTACCTCGAGTAGTATGGGTGCGTAGTAGGTTTCCTCGAAGAAAATGCATGAAGTAGAAGCTTTACTTCTATCGTGTAGTCCACGGCACACAATGATTCTTTATATCTTTATCATGCCATTTTCTGCGTATTACTTCCACATCCAGTGGAAGAATACTAATGCGAAATTTTTTTTTGAAAATTTTCAATGTCCAAATAGACGTCAATATTTTAAGTTTGAGCAAAAAAATTTCTGCCTGGCTTATCGGTCTGTCTGTTGGTCTTGTAACTTTTGGGTGCTCACGATTACTTTGGAACCGTTTAAGATATTGACTTAAAATTTGCCACACCTATGTATTTTAAGGAGATCTGGAACTAGATTATATTTTGATCTTATTCCGTTGAAGAGTTGAGGGGAAAATTGGGATAAATGGGGGTAAATAGATAAATCAAGTAAGTAAGAGTCCATGAAATTTATATTTAGTAAATATAAGAAAAGCCATGGTCTCAAAAAATTTCTTGGCATTAGCCACCCCTATACCACCTATTAAGGGGGTGAAAAAAGATTCTGATTTAGTGTACCTATGTGCAAGAATCAAAGCCATCAAGAATTTTTTCAATTCATTCATCCCCACACTACTACCGATGTGGCATATCATTTACTGGGTTTTCGGGGTACACGATTTCAAATATTATATTATTAAAGTTCCATAAACAATTATTTCCACATAGTGGAGTGCAAATATAGTATTTTCGTTGTAAGACTTGTATAGGAAGTCTGGATGTGGAAGTAAATTCCTTAGGAAGTGTTTTTTTTTTAAATTATTTTAATCATAATTTTGGCAAAAATACTACCTTTCAGATTCGACGTTAAAATTTCATATCTGACCTTTTGATGACATTAGAAACAACTTTTTCCTGTAACAATCTGTTCTCAAAATACTTATACTTTACTTTTCACCTCGGTGGAGAATTATTTAAAAAAAAAATAAGATATTTCTGATCCAACAAAATATATCCTTCATTTTTTTTTTAAATCGATTTATTTTGGTGTTTTAAAGAAAATATCTCGGAAAATATTAAATTAAAAAATATTTTATTCATTTTTTACGTACAATGCATAAACCGTCTGTTGTACATAAAAAGCGGAACAAATCATTTTCATAATAATCTCAATTGGCCTGCGAGTCATAGAAAGCGCGATATTCGCAAAAAAACATTTTTTGTGAACTTTGACCTTGAATAATTTTTTATGCCGCAGTGATCTCGTTGTCGATTTTTAATATTTTCTTTAAAACACCAAAATAAATCAATTTAAAAAAAATGAAAATCAGATCAGAAGCCATATTTTTCTGTAAAATGACTGGACCATTAATGAAAGAGACAATTTATCACTATCACATCATGCTTTTAGGTAGAAGATAGGGCGGTACACCATTAGTTCTTCTGACTAGAACATAATATAGTTAATAATATGATAAATGATAAAGATATCATATTTGCGTGAATTTGGCAAGTATGCTTATTGTGCTTGTAAGGTAAAATATAACATAATATGATGACTGATGATAATAATAGATGAATTTGATAATCCCAGCCGTATTCGAGCAAAAATGAAACAGGAAACCATCATTGACTTGGCACACACCCAATTTAGAAAAAATTGTTCGAGACTATTTTGGAAAAAGTAATGAATGAAAACAATTTATTATAAAGCATTTTCTTGAGAATTATTATTATTGCACGAAATCTGATGTAAATCGAATTTTGATATAATTAATTATACATTGTGCAGAAATAATTCTTTGCTTGTGAAAATTTTAAAGTGCTCATGAGTCATAAAGTGCTTGGGAGCTTTTTGGAGTGCTCGCAAGCATTTTCGAATGCTCCCGAGCACTAAAGTGCTTGCGAGCCTTTTTTGAGTGCTCGCGAGCACTTTGCGGCATTACTAAGCACTAAGCCCTTTCGCAAAGTGCTCGAAGCCCCAAGCACTAAGCACCGATTTTAAGAAGTGCTCTTAAGCACAGTGCTTCCGAGCACAAAAGTGCTTAGAGTGCTTAGACGAGCACTCTAAGCGCAGTGCTTAGGAACGGCTCTGGCTTCTATACATTATTCGGTTACTGTACGTAAATGCCCAAACTTCAACTTTTAAACAAACAGTTTTATTGTCTTTTATGGTATTGTATTGTATTTAGGGCCATCCGTCTAGGTGAAATGGTGCCTATTTACCATGTAGATTATATTTTTATAGTAAATAAAGATATTATTATTACTATTATAAAATGAATTAGATGGCCTAGCTTTTCTTTTTTCTTCCTTATTTAGTATTTGATGTTGATGTCACTAAATAAGGAAGAAAAAGAAAAGCTATTCCGTCCAATTCTTTTGTTTGAAAAATTTTCATTAAGGCACCTACGTACAGCAACCGAATATTGCATAGAAGCACTATTTATTTAAAGAAAAACTTTTCTTTTTTCTTCCACATTTAGTGTCTGATGTTTTTTAAGTCGAATGTCTACTTTATCTTTTTAGTAAACCTAACCTACTTTTATACAGGGCCAGTCGAAAAGTGAGAAATTTTAAATTTGGCTATTGAATAACAAATACCCTATATGAGTTATCGAGCTAAAATTTTGTATGGAGGTATTTGAGATAACTGCGAATCGAATACGCTATCAAATTTGCCGATAAAAAATTGCCTAATAGTCGATCTCGAAATTTC
The DNA here is from genome assembly GCA_936432065.2 of Rutpela maculata. Lineage (NCBI taxonomy): Eukaryota > Metazoa > Arthropoda > Insecta > Coleoptera > Cerambycidae > Rutpela > Rutpela maculata. The sequence goes on from OW386285.2 coordinate 270,467,241, forward strand.
GACCCATTTAGATGATATGAAAATTACAAAATTTTCAAAACAATCAAATAAAGCTCATCTCAAAGAAAAAAAAATTAAAATCGGCCAACGCGTTCCAAAATAACGGGGTGTTGCGGTCTTAAATCGCACACACTGTATATATTTCAACAATGCAAGTTTGTTCTAGTGCTATAACTTTGTTTTTAATAAATGTAAGTTTTGTTGAAAGATTATGTTTTTTCTCCGTTTTAAATTAATCCTTAAATTCCATTAAATAAATAAGAGACATATGTAAAATTACTTTCATAGATACTCTCCATAAAATTAAACCCATTTCGGTTATATTGTGAGCATTTTTTCTTAAAAACCAGCAAAAAGCATCACATGCATCGTTTTTACCTAGCAAAATTTGTAACGATCAGCTTTTTAAGTATTCGTAAATTTCTATTAAAATTAACTAAATTACATTATTTTTTATCTTCATTACCAAAATTATCTATTTTGTTACTTTTACTAAGAAAAAATTTTATGAAGGTCCTGTCGGACGGTTAGTTGTTTACGAATTAGCATTGTTAACATTCCGTACTAGAACGCAGGAAACGTTCTTTAGGAATGGTGAGACTAGACATATTCTTCCAATAGTAGAGCATGAACATGACATAATGCCTAGTTGCCTTAGTTACAGCCCCCCGAAAATGGTTTGTTAAGGCGCGAATATAAAACTGCAAATTAAGATTATGTATTTAATTCCGAATCGAGCCCTTGGCTCGCAAAGTCGTCAATTGGGTTGTAGAATCTGAGCCCCCAGAGCTGTGTAGTTGTGCTGTTTAACTAATAATGGTGTATCTTACCAAACAGTTAAATAAAATATTAACGATGCCATTTGTCTTCTAACTATGTGCAAAATTAATCAGAATCTGTGCCAGTGTTTAATATACCTATAAGGTATGGTGGGTTCATCTAATGCCAATATATATCTTTGTGCTGCAACCATCCTATAGTGTGTGCTATATTGTTCAGCAGTTGTTGTAAGTACATAAACATTTATTTTCCTACTTACGTTCATCCACGATTCCATTTAACAAGGGGTTATGCGCCCTTGTCTTCCGTGATGCCGCTGGCAGTTTGCCGGCTTCTTAACATTTCCATCGGTGTGCGTATTTGATACTCTGCATCCCACTAGATACGTGGGCTTTTGTCTACCAGCGTTCGTCGTAATTAACACACAAAATAGTTTTAGTGAGTGCTACGTCTTGTTTATTCAAAACTCCTAAATATATTCCTTTAAAATAACTTATGTAAGATGTAAAAAGCTTTTAAGCTCCTATTTTTGTACGATATAGTTATGTTTATTACCTACCTTGGAATGCATAATTCTTGGTAATATATATTTATTCATTCTTAAACAGTTTGTTTATAGTTTTTATTTTATTAGGCAGATGAATTGTTCGTTCGTAATATTTAAATTTATCTTATAAATCTCGGAATTGGTCAATTTCCAATCTCATATTTCTTACGTTTTTACAAATTACCTTTTGTCATTATGTTATATTTATGTCTGTCTCTCTTTATGTACCTTTTATTTAAAATTTGTTTGTAATAATATTATTATCGTTAGCACATATTTTTATTTAGGCACTGTATATCTCAATGCTCTACCGGTTTATTTATCTTTGTAATAAATTTTGTTATTGTTAAATACTTACTTTTTATTTTATGTCCATTAGTCTATTATGAATTTAGTGATAAAATGCGAAAAAAATACGCGATTAACAAAAAAATGATAAGATGGACGTTAATTTGGACCTCAGATTTGGATTCAGTGAGCCAAAATACGTGAGGGAATGATGATCTCTTTTCTGGTACAACATACTTTTTTTTGTGGGGTTGTGTTACTGTTCAAATAGTTTTTTGCAGTCGGTAATGCACGAGGTAACGCCCGATTGCAACTTTCATTCGTTTAATTGAATGTAGTGTTTTTTCAACGAGGACTACATAGTGGAACATGGTGGAATTCTTATTTTGCCCCCCACAAAAGTCAGGAAACATAAAAAGTGGCCTGAAACATCGAAGGTTTATGAACATTTGGGGAATAGGCGGAAAATTGTCGTTTGTCATAAACGTCATTGATTTGTAATACTGAGAACTCGAAGATTTTTTTAATATTCCTCTCTATTTATCTGAATTGGAAAGATCCCTAGTCCTGGCTCTTTAATAAAGTTTAACAACTCCTTCCAGATTTTTTATTTTAGCAATGCAAGTCATACTGGCTACCAGAAATGTTCGATCTAGGGAAATCTAATGCTATGTTAAATTCTGATGTGAATATGTTCCTGTAAGTTTCACACGAAACTCGGACTGCGAAAGACTTTTCTGAAAACATTTTATATATTTTTGTGACGTTTAATTCAGGGAGATACAATTTCGCTGATTTCTTTAGGCTTTAATGGCTCTTGCGACCTTTAAAGGATTCAATGTGGGTTCTTGTTATATCTTTTGAATCCTCAGATAGTTTGTGGTGACGATTAGTATAGACCTACGGTCTACTGGAGCTGCACCTTTTCCCTCAAAATATTTTGCAACAATTCACCTTTTTTTTTTCCTACATATTTTTCTCTTTACAAAACGTTTACTACTTAAAAAATCCCAAACTGAACAATATGAACACAGCAGACGGAATAAACAATCACTGGAATGAAAACAAAACACCATGTGCGTACGTTTGTACCCGACAAACCGTCCTTTTAGACACTAGTTCGCGGAGCTAGCGCTTTTTTTAGCCCATATACTGATATATTAAATATTTAAATACCCTGATAGACATATCTGCATACCAAAAATATAAGGTAAATAATGACCAATAGCTATTTGCTTGAATAGTGACAGCTCGGATGAGTTGAAAAGATGCACCATGACATGAGTACGATTGAATAGTTTCACCGTCCAGACACTCAGCAGGTAATCTCAAAAATTCCAGCACGCATGCGATAAGCGGAGATGAATCACAGAAGTAACAACCTATCCAATAAGGCTTATTGACAAAGACAAGTGCATGTCGGCATGCGTAGTCTGCACCGGTACTGGCTTTTACTTTAAGGTAGGTCCTCGCTCCGTCCCTGCCATCCTAAACTGAACAATCAGTTAATGATTTTATGTTAGGCGTTATATGCGATAGCAGCCCCTACACCATGAAATACAGATATTATAAAAGGTTTTTTATTGCATTAATTTAATTAACTAATTTCAGCATAACGTAGAGAAGGAAACAGAAGAAACAATGGCCAAAAATTAAAATAAATTTGCTTATCTCGCAATTTACATATAAATACACATTAATACATAAATTATCAAGCCTTTTTTAAATTACGGTGGAAAGGTGATGCATATAATTTTACTTATCACTTAGGCATTAAAATAAAGTGACATAATTACTTATTTCCACTTAAACTTGCAAACATGAATCATTAACGTCTAGACAAAATACTGAACCGGGTGGTGCGGCTTTCATCATTTCTAAAATTAAAGTAACTTAACGCTACCGCTGGCAAAAGGAACACACGTACACGGGACGCTTTGAGCTTTAATAACAAAAATAAAAGCTTTGAGAAACTATGGTAGTCACGTTGATTGATGTCCAAAAACAAAGGATTGAAAAGCCTTCAGATATTTTTCGTGACAGGCAAACAATGGAATAGAATGAGCTTTATTAATACACCAATTTGTAAAATTACCGTTCATTTTAGTTTGGTATTTGTTATGATGTTTTTTTTTTAGTGAAAAGGCCATATGGATTAAAACAGTCCTTGTTGAATTAAACACTGTTTCGAGAAATTGTAGGCTCAATTCAAGTAGTTCTTTTTGTCAAATTTGCAGGAGTAGATTAAGAACGACCATCTCATATTATAACTAACATTAATAACAATAAATAAAAAATGCCAAATGTCACACAGTTCTTACCTAGGGGCCTATCAAGGCATTTTTATATTTTTACAACAGATAAGGCCGCGAATTAGTAACAGAAGTATAAACAAAGGAATGACAACTATCAGTATCTCAATTTCAGTAAAAAAAATATGTGATCCAAGTCATTCTCAATGTCACTACATTACTTATTGTCCCGAACCGACAATTTTCCTACCTTTCCTTACATTCGAAGATACAATATTCATATGACAACATTAATAAATAATATATTATGGCGAGTTCCAAACCATGGACAGTTTTTTGTTATCAAGAATATTTGTAAAGTTTTTCAATAGTGTGGTTAAAAAATTCTCTCTATTTCTGGACGGAAAGATAAAATGATAAATGTTGGAATTCTATTGAAATAAATCCACCCTATTTTATCTGCTTCTGTGTTAGTAGTATTCAGGTTTAAAGTAAGTTTCTTTAGTTTTTCTGCTACAATGAACCCCAATATACTTATATCTCAGCGGATTTGTAAACGTCAGCCTGGCCTGTCCAGTGTCCATTCTCTGGAGAAAGAAACTGACGGAAGTATGTGTCACTTCAATTTTCAATATAACTTGATTCACATAACATACCATTTCTCCTAATATATTTGAAATGATTAGTAAATAAAGTGGATACTGAAAACTAACTAGAAATGTTGTACTAGAGTTTAATAAAAATATTCTCAAATTTGGAATATAGGGGAAAAAATTAGGGGATGGATGAAAGTTATTCGTTTTTATTTTATATTTCACGAATCGATAAGTCTAACTCAGGATCTACGACAATTTTTTTTAATGACAAGTGTAGAGTGGAAGTGTTTCCATATCGAAAAATCTCGAAAAAGTAGCGTTTCAAAGAAAACTGTTAGTGGACGTTTTTAAAATTAATTTCTAACTTGTAGCGTCAATTTTCGCTAAAAGTTGACTGAGATACAGCGTTTTGATGTTTTGACTATCATTTAACTCCTCTATAGTTGAAAACAGATCCGTTTCAACTATAATCGTTTCTCGTAGAAGGAAAAAAGGAAAGGTATCTTGTTACGAAAAATTAAGCAACTAGTCGTCTATTTAAGCAACATATTTTACAAAAAACTGCATTTTTTGCAGAAGCCACCAAACTTGCCGTGCATCATGTTTAGACCCATTGTCAACGTTTAGGAAGGGGAGCCTGAAAGCTATCCCTCTAAAAAAATGGCGGTGATGTTTCCCGAAATGGCCCCCATAAAATTTAAATTATTTTAATATAATAAACACAGGCATCTAGTTATATGTTTCTAGGGATACTGAATTAAAAAATGGCTCTAAAACGTTGTCAGAAGTCCATAGAACGAAATATTCAACATGGCGACCAAAATGGCCACCACAAAATTTAAGTTTTATATTTCATTAACAATTAATTTTCTTAAATTTATTTATTTATTTTTATCTATTTTCATGCAGTGTATCAAGGCAATGTTGCCGTAGTTTTTTCTACTAGACCATGTTTACTATGTAAGATGGCTGACCGTCCATGAAAAGGACTTGAGTGAGCTTCCATTACGTTCATCAGCAGTGCATGCCGAGTTTAAGGCAGGAAATTTTGTTATACGGAGGTCGTTTTCTGCTACTTCAGTAGACCAGGGTAATGAACAACACAACAAGAATATAAAAGATGATGATTGTACTGTTGGCATTCTTCAGGATCCAGCTACATTGGGGGGTGGGCTATGGCAGGTCCCGAAATACATAGATTAGTTAAGTCAAACAAATTCATGGTCCGGACACAAACCATTGCATCATGAATAGTACCTTTCTTTTCAAGAAAAGTTTGTGGATGAGATCGATAAATTGAAGACAAGCTTCAGGAGTTGCTGGTAATTCTTTTGAGGAAACCTCAGGTGGAAAGTCGCACTATATCTGATGCGGAATCCGTAAAAATGCTGAGAGATTCTGAACGAAAAGGTATTGCACTATACCAATCATTTGTTTCTGAAAGACTTGTTCAAGGATCCATTGTGAGCATCTTTGCACCTATGAAGGCATATAAACTGAGAATTTTTAAGCCTAAGAAAATTAACGGTACTGAGAAAGCAGTATCCAGAATCTGCGAAGTGACGTACATTTCCTTCAGAGATGTCTTACTGCTAATATGAACAGAAAACTTGACATACAAAGTTTCTTCAAGTATGAAAACAGTCCCTATCCTCCAAATCTGACTTCTGCTGATCACTTTCGCCATGCAATTGGAAAGGCAAATTTACTTGATCCTCTCGAAGAAATGGTGAACAAAAATGATCGTAAATTTCCTGGTACATGTGATGTCATTGTGTATGATGGAACTGCTCTCATTCATTCAATTCAGCCACGTGTGTTACGTGCCTTTGGAGAGTACTGCGTTCGGGAATTCCATCAGAGTATTGTAGGATGTATCCAGAGCATCTCTGCTACAAGGTTTGATATGGTATGGGACTTGTACAGACTGTAAAGGCTAAAGAGCAGTCTACGTAATGCTAGAGGTGAAGGAATTCGACATAAAGTTTTGCTGAACTCAATAGTTCCTCGAAATTGGCGTGAATTTCTTAGAAATAATGAAAATAGGGAAGATCTTTTTTCTCTCCTAGGAAGACATCTAAATGTTAATGTGCAAACTACCAAGGTCGTTACTAACATTGGAGATAAATATGTCAGTTGTGATACCGCTTCAACATCTCTTGTTGGAGTTACTTGCGCTCCTTTTGAGGAGGCATATGGGCGGGTTATAGTGCACACAAGAGATGCAGTCATCCATGGGGCCAAAATAGTTGTCATAAGAACCGTGGATACTCATGTTCTGGTTTTTGCCATATCTTTCTTCTTTGTATTAAGAATTTTGGGCCTTGAAGAACTATGAATTTCATTGAACTTTGGACAGAAACAGAGTTACATTTCTGCTTACATCATTGCCCTGGCGCTTGTTTCAGAATATGTACCTCTCCTGTATGTCAATTGCAAACATTGCACCAACACGACTAGGTAGGTTGTTTGTTTTCAGTGTGAAACAAATTAATTGATTTCACAAACGATAGCGGTACATGCTAAATATTTTTTTGATAACAATGATGCAATATGTTATGGTTTTACTTTTTATTTTCAGCCAAGGACAGATAAAAGAAGATACTACGCTGATATGGTGATAGATGATGTGGTTATAGACGACATGCTCGTAGATGATGTAGAATTGTAGAAGAATCTGGGTTTCGATTAGATTCGCATACCAACCAATATTTTACAATTCACTTTGTTTTCTAAATTTTTGTGGCGTTTCTTTAAAAATATTTGTCTTTTATTTACCCTCTAATTAGAAGTCAACTATTACCAACATCATAAAACTTAAAATGTATAGAAAAACATTAAACAGTATTCATCAGCCAAAAACGAAAAAAAAAATCAGATTACAATTTATTACACTAAGGTCATTTTGGTCGCCATGTTTTATATTTCGTCTTATGAACTTCTGACAACGTCTTGGAGCCTTTTTTTGAATTCAGCATCCATAAAGACATATAATTAGGCACCTAAGTTTATTATATTAAAATAATTTAAAAAATTTACATTTTATGGGGGCCATTTTGGAAACATGACCGCCATTTTGTTAGAGGGGTAGATTTCAGGTGGCTCCCCTTCCTAAACGTTGACAATGGGTCTGGAAAGGATGCATGGCAAGTTTGGTGTTCTCTGCAAAAAGTGCATTTTTTTTGCTTACCCAACCGACTTAAACGTTAATCGCGGTTTGTACTTGGATGGACGATCTCCAGGGAAATACAGCGATCTCGACTCATCTTTTAGCGACTTGTATATCAACGTATGAGCAGATGTTATGTGATTTAAGGCACACCAACCTAAAATTTAACTAACCATAGCTGTAAAAAAAATAAAAAAGCATTGGATAAATAAGTTTCTATAATAAGGTCGCTTGATTACTGAGTAAATAAGCCTTTAATGCTGTTTAACTGACTTCAAAAGCGATTTATATAAAAACTTGCTTAAATGACAAGATTCCTTTAGTAGCATATTTGGTAAAGGCGCTAATTTGGAAATTCAAATTTCTTGGGAAGAAGCACCCATTTTGTATATAGTATATTGGCACTCCACTATATGAAAATACTTGATAATAGAACTTTAGTATGATAATATTTGAAATCCTCTACTCTATAAACCCATAAAGCGATATACTACATCGGTATTGGGGGTGGTAATGTGGGTTGGTTGTAGGAGTGGCTTTGTAGTAGGCCTTTGTTTCTCATGCACACACACTAAATCACAATTTTATTTCTTTACCCCATTTAATAATGAGGTTGGTAATGGGAGTCATCTGGGTGACTGATGTCAAAAAAATTTTGAGGTCTTGGCTTAACGTACATAGACTAAATTCTAATTTACTCCTACCTATTTACTCCTAATCTTTCAGCTAAATAATATCGAATCCAGATCTCATTATAATAAACAGGTGCACCAAATTTTAAGTCAATATTATGAACGCTTTCAGTAATCGTGTGCAGAAAAAAAGGTAGACAGAACGACAGACAGACAGACAGAGCAACAGACAGAATTTTTTTTCAAACTTAAGTCTCTTTTTAGCGTTGTAGGCACCTGAATAGAATTAAAAAATTGTCCAAACCTGGAACTAATTAGTAGAGTGGAATTACTTAGAGAAGATAACATACTAAAACTACTAAGTTTACTATTTTCGTTTATAATAATATTGGATAGTTGCAATTAAAATAATTTTCATTTCATCTGTTTTATTCATAAAAACGGTTGTATATTCTCTATAAATATATAATAAATACCGAAGACGACCTAGACAATCGGCACGCGCTAGCGATATCGGTTTGTGCGGATGTTATCTTCTCTAAGTAATTTCACTCTACAAAGATGAAACCAACGGCATTCGCTCTTGAAAAATATCATAAATAACATATCTAAAGTATACCAAAATGGGTTGATGGAAAGACGTATTGTTTTCAAAATGGCGTGGGAATACGACACTTACCGTTAATTATTTATTGAAATACTGACTTCCCTTTCACAATTAGCGAAATTATACTCCCTACCCAATATAACCGGAAGTAATTGCCGAAAGTGGTACTAATATTTGCGATCACCTGCTACTTTTGATGATTAAAATACGTGACCAAAAAATAAGGACAAGCAGAATAGTGTTCGATGATTCTGGTCCTCAATAAAAGGTTCTACCAATTGTAGGAGATCAAAGGGAATTATTTCAGAAATTGTTTTGTTGGCAGGAAACATAATCAATAAGATGAAAAAGAAGACATTTCTGATTACCGCAGAGAATAGGCAACGATTTATTAATTACCTTTCTGATAAATTCCTGTCAAATGGGTGTTTGACGGTTCATGCAGAAGCCGATGCACATGTACTGATCGCGAAAACAGCTGTTGAGAGATCTGGCACAATGAAAACAGTAGTGGTGACACTGATTTGTTAGTGTTGCTTTGCTTCCATGCAAAGTTGAACGATTTTGATATTATATTCAAGCCAGAAGCAAAAAGTAATTCAGTTAAGAAAACGAGAATACGGAATATCAAAACTTTAAAACACGAACTTGTGTTGAATGTTGTAGATATATTATTTTTTCATACGTGATTCTAGGTTGTGACACTACCACTCACTTATTTGGAATCGGCAAAGGGCATGCTGTAAAGAAACTTAAAGAGTGCCAGTTTCAGAGGCTGTGCTGAGGTTTTCAGAAAACCTATCTGTGAAAAGAAAGACAGAATAGTTGCTGGTAAAAGAGTACTTGTGGATATCTATGGTGGCACAGAAAATGAAACGTTAGATAAGCTAAGTAAGAAAATATTTTGTCAGATGATTGCAGAGTCCATTACATTTGTTGAAGCCAAAAAACTACCACCAACATCTTCATCAGCTGCTTATTACAGTCTCCGAGTATGTTACCAAGTGCAACAATGGACTGTAACAGACAAACTATATCCCATAGAATGGGGTTGATGTTTGACTAACGTGGGTACCTTCGCTCCGTATCAAACAAACATGCATCTACCACCCACTTTTTTCATGAAGCTTATTCTTTGCAAATGCAAAACAATTCTGGAAATCAATGTGGATGCTGTGGAGTTCTGTCATTTACGTACAATTTCATTAGTTTGACATTTTGACAGAACTAAGACGTCACCGAAGCAAACTTTTCAATAAATACAATTTGTCCTTTTCAAATTGAGTTTGTTTTCAAAAAATTCTCGAAATTTTGCGGCAGTTTTCTCGAAAACGGTTGGAACAATCAAGTTCTATCAAGTGCACATTTTTTACGTAGAAATGACTCCTACATGAGATTTTATAGCCAAAAGTGCCACAACGTTTCGCAAAAAAAAAAGAGTAAAAATATTCATAATCAGGTATAGCTCATGAGGTGCCCTCGATGGGCTAGGGTGTGCGATACATAAATTATTGTTTTTTATCTTAAAAAATGTTTCCTTACCAAATTGAGAGAAAATAGGTCAAGAGGTAGTTGAGATATTGCAAAAAGAAGAAAAAAATTATCTGTATCTTTTTCCACAGCAAGAATTTACTAAAGCATGTTTGGTTATATCATCATATTTTGATCCAAAGAATCTATCCTTAAACTATGGCCTATTATTAATGGTCCACTCTGTATTATTGCATTTGATCGGCACATTTCTAAAATCGGAAATATCGCTCGTAGACAAAAAATTTTCATATTGTGTTAGTAAACGAATTCTGAACAACTTTCAAAATGTTGTCTGTCTCCGTCACGTTTCTTGTAGGAACGATAATGTAAGAAAGAAAAGTCCGATTGCATTGAAGACGGTAAGTTAATGTTAGCTAGAGGAAGAACCCTATTGTTTTTTAACAAAATCGATCAGTAAATAAAAAAGTTAATGGGCTCATTTAGCACTTTTTTTTTATTTGATTATTGGCAAGATCTTAAAATTCTAAGACCCTGTGCAAGACACTAGAATTTTGTGAGACCTGTAAATTGTCCAAAAAAAATTATAAACATGGACCGCACCCGCATTGTCGAATCTCGACCGTGACATCACTTGATACGAACAAGCTAGTCGCACAGAGAAAGACTCGACGATCTCAAGCGGAATGCACGAGCTTTGATATATTGCGCGACTGTTTCGTTTGCTATTCTCTTTAGAAGTCGTATATTTCGAGAAGCACATGTCGGATTCATCTGAAATTTTCAACATTGCCTAATTTTAAATAATACTTTATCCGCAAGAAGTAACAACTACTAAATAAAATTCATTGAATGAGCCCATTATTTAAATTTGAATTTTTTTTTAATTTTTGTCTTTGTAGTTGGACAGAAATCTGGTGAAATTATATTTTCTTTTAATATCTATTTATAATTAATATTAATATACATTTAACAATATAATATCCAACTGTGGAAATATGATTTTAGCTCGTCGCTTATAATGTAAATATTCACACTTTTTTTAACGAGACAGGTGGTGGTAAAGTTCTTACGTTTTTGACTCAGAATCCATCAATTCATACTGGACGGTAGTCCACTAACCCGCAACATTACCCAAATCACACAGCAAAATACCATACTTTTCAACCTGAAACACCTCTTAACATACCAGGCCTTGCCTATTTTCCGGCAACTTCCCTAGCCATACTTCCCTCTACGATAACCTATCTCTATCTCAGTCTTTATCTTTCTCCAACTCTCTATACCTCTATACCCACCCCCACCCCCCTTTATATTTGTACATTTTTGTTTTATACGTCCATCTTTGTATTTCCAAATCCGCTTAGTTCTGTTTTCCCGTATCAGCAATCAAAATTTCATGGTGCGTTTGCCAACTAATGTAGTTTTAATGTGTTATCTTTTAATTAGTTTTAGGCTCATGTGCAGTGGCGGCTCGTCAGGGGAGGCAGGGGAGGCTGAGCCTCCCTTTGGAAGAAGCAGCATATCCTCCAATCTTCCAAATTAATATCTTTTACTTGTAGAAATTTCTCTAATTGTCTTTCAAAATATCAAGCCTCCTCTGCAGACAATATTACGAGCTGTCACTGCTCATGTGAGCATATTTTAATCATAATCCAGTTTTTAAATCCACCTACGACGGATAGGAGTTCTGGCTAATAAACTATTGTCGCCAAGCCAAACCGGACCCACCCCACCCAACTACACGCCCACCTCTATGCTACACATCGTGGTTATCTGGTTGGCTCCGGGAGGGTTCCGGCTAGGCACATCAGTTGTACAAAAATGTTAAATAAAATCTTTTTGAATTGAATTGAAATTGACTCAGAATCCAAAGGACCCGGGTTCGAAATCTACATAGATTTTAGATATAGCTGTTTTTTTAATTTTATTTTATACTGAACGTTTCACCAACCAAGTTAGCATTATAAAATTAAACATGTCTAAAACGAACAATATTTTTAAAAAACTGCGTGAAAAGTATCCTATAGAATGTGTAACAATTATATAAAAATTTCAGTATGTCGAAGTTTAATGCTTCCTCTAGTTTTTCTTTTTAGTGACCTCCTAATACCTTTCTTGATATTTTCAATTTTTATCAAAATACTAATATTTTGCAGATTACTAAATATTAGCTTTTAAATATGTTTCTATTCCCTACATTTTCTTAAAACAGACGGTTAAGACAAACCGAATATTTCATATTATACGGAATTGAATGTTTTTATCGAAGAGAAAAGGAAAGAAAGTACAATTTAATCAATATCCATGTGTTGTCAATACTTTCATGAGAGATGCTATCTATCCTGTCGTTCCAAATTTTATTGCTTTTTTTTACGAGTCTATAAAAATTTTCATCCTATTACGTTTTTCTGACTTGAATTAGGGCAAATTATTACGTTTTTTTGTTATTAAATTGAACAGTTGTTTCTCGTGTTCTAATATTTTATCCAATATTATCCGATAAGTTTATTCCTATATATAGAGTGACTCAGCGTCACGTCGACTAAATACCCTGGCTCTCCTATGAAAGATATCGAAAATTTTCAAACACGGGGTGTGTTAGTGAACAAAAAGGTGTATAGTTTAAGACTCTTTTTAAATATATAGGTTGATCCATTTACGTGCGTATCACACGACAGACTTGTGTTTCTTTAAAGGGAACACCCGATATATTACTACATACTTGAATTCTCCTTTTAAAAACCATTCAAACAATATACCATTTGATAGATGGGGCGGTATCATGATATGAGTAAATTTGTACCAAGGACATCTCAACTTTGTGAGTCTGTTATGGAACATCCCAGAATCGACCTAAGTCGAAGAATAAATAATAATTTCGACTTTGGAAAAATTTATTAAAAGACGTTTTAGAGCATAACATACCAGACTGAAAGGCATCAGCGCCGAAGACTAGCACAGAATAACTCATACACGTTCACAGAGACGTAAGGCACCACCAGGTGAAAATTCGAAGAAGCACTGAATTTTCACTTAGGAAATTATTTGTATGTCATACTATTTTATTATTGTGTTTTTATAGCTTAGTTACCAACTATATAATAGTGTACTTTATACCCTTGCGGGCATAAAGTGTATTTTACGGCCCGCGCGGGTATAAAGACAAGAAAAACCATTTTTTGATTAACTTATTAATAAACTTTATTAATTACAAAATATGAAATTAAAGTATTATGTAAATAATCTACTTAACTTTATTTAGTCGAATTCACATTAAACTGGCAATTCTGGAAGGATCCGGTGATTGCCTGCAGCAAATGTTGATTCATATTTCATATTTCATTGTCTGGGTTTCTGTAAGGAAAAGCCAGGTCCAGAAGGTATGCCTGCCAGCATCCTTGAAATCGCATTTTTTGAAGATATACTGTCCTCTAAATATCCTTCAGCAACCGACGTACTCTTCTATCCACCATGGCGCTTCAACGTGGTCATACTGGCTCCAGCCTCTGCCAGAAGAGTTGCCAATATTCGACGCAGACAGTGTCCTGTATACTTATCAGGATCGCTCAAGCCCAGATATTTCGCAATGATGAACGGGATTTTTCCAAATACGTTTTTTCCAACTGGCTGTACAGTACAGCGACTATAGCTCAGAAAAAGTATTTTTTCTGAACAACCATGCGGTCGTAAAGACATATAGTCTCTTATCAGCTTCAAACTGTTCATTTCATCTTCGTCAACAATGGTAAAAACGCGCTTATTATCGGTTTTTGTCTCTGGTACATTTACCACGAAAACTGATTTTCTATCTTCTACGTGAGTAACTAGCATATTCACAAGTTCTTGTCGTCGACATCCACAAAATACACCAAATATTAGTGCAATTTTGCTCATTAAAAACATCTCATTCGGTGCCTCATGAATAAGTTTTAAAACATCTTCTCTAGACGGAACTTTAGACTTTTTTGGCAGGTATCCTTTTGACTGTTGCTTCAAGCATTCGCTTAATTTATGGTAATTAGCGATGTTAATATTCTTATTTACCATTAAAGTCTTCTTTACCATTGAATATTTGGACCATAAGGAAGTCGAAGAAAATGTTTCAGCGAGATCGCCGAAGTATACAAGCAGCACAGTTTCATCAATATGTTCTACATAGTTTTCTGCCAGCCAGTTTAGTAATTTGTCATCTTCTCTATTGTAGGCGTCTCTCGATTTATTCGGCAGCAAGTTTTGTGTTGCTTTTTCTGCTTTTTTTGCAATTTGCAAACAAAATTTGTTTATTCAACAAATAAATAAAGCATTTCCCTAGCAACGATATGATAAAATGAAAATGTTGTTATAATCAAATTGAATTTGATTATAATATTGTGGATGCAATAACGAACTAGTATGACAAAAAAGTTTGTATGCACCGCGGGAATTAATAGATGTTTATGCCCTCGGGCGACTTACAAACACTCGGACCAGAGGCAACGATATGATAAAATGAAAATGTTATAATCAAATTGAATTTTCGGATTTTTTTAAATAATATTGTGGATGCAATAAAGAACTAGTATGGCATAAAAGTTTGTATGCATCGCGGGAATTAATAGATGTTTATACCCTCGGCCGACTTACCCTCGGGCCAGAAGCACTCGGGTTTGTAAGATCGTCGCCTTTAGAGCAAAAACATGACTTAATTCCCTTGATACATAAATAACTATTATGTCCGGGCCATGAGAGTGAAAGTATATTATGGTCATGGAACAATCTACCGAAGATAAAAGTATATTTTTGGTACAGGAAAAAAAATACTATACTTCTTCGAAAGTGCGCCAAAATATTTTTGTGAACAAGGATATTATACTTTTTAAGAAGTATGCTAAAAGTGTAATTTGAAAATATTTTTGAATATTTTTAATTTTTTTATCGCTTCACGAAACATTGTGGATACCATTCAAGAGAATGAATATGAAATTTTAACGTGGCGACGCAACGTACTGGAAAGACGAAACCGAAAAATATGGCAAAGTTGCGTAGCATCTATAGGCAACTATTAGACTAAAATTAGCAAAAATGGACAATGGTTTCTCGAATGAAACAAATTTGGATTTATCCAGCGACTCCTCAGTTGGACGAGTGCATTGAAGAATCGGCAGAAAGCTGTGGTAGCAAAACAAAATGCAGGTCTTTAAAGATTGGTAAAGTTGTAGAGAAAACCGCCTTAGGCAGAAGTAAGATAAAAAGGTCATTTGCAAAAAAGTTGTTCGAAGGCGACGTCGTGTTGCATCCCTTATATTGAACCTATATGAGTGCCGGTATGTCACAAGGCAGGAAAGCTGTAATAACTCATATACAGTTGAACTCTAATTGAACTCCGCCCTTGTGAATGATACAATCACTAAAATCAACCATAAAGCTAACCACTAGTGTCCCAAAATTTTGATGAAGTCAAATATTTGCATATTATTTTTAGTTAGTCTCAACACCAAAGTGCATTCATAAACTTCCGGGGAAGTTGTGTGAATATTTTTACCTAATCGGTTGTTATTTCACGCTATCAATTAAATTGTAGAGTCTTCACTCGTCCTTGCCCTACTTGGGGAGGCGTTGCATTGAAATATATAGATTCTCTTAGATAGGATATTGCATAATATTATTTGTACTTGTTTTGAATATAATCAATAAATGCTATTATTCGAACTGTTGTATTTTATTGATTGAATGATTGACTTTCAGTCTTATCCCTCAAAGGCTTTTGTGTGTTACGCCGTAATTGAGTATCGGGCCTCTCCATAAATTTGTAACTCAATAACCGGTCGCATCACGAAGGCTCGAGAGGGATTTTTTTCTTAAGGTAAATCAGAGATATCTAAGCCACAAGATCCATTAAATTGTTAGGTAAATAAGTTAAACTGTATGAAGGGAGAAACCAATTTTGGGGAGAGCGCCGTTAGCAATCTACGATAAGTGCAGCTTTTACCTTTCTCGTCTGTCAAACATCCTCATAAAATATATATAAAACCCGCCTGGAAGTGGAAAACCACATACGAGCAAGGAAGAACGCGACTGGCGCTCTTTAATAAATAAATACGTGTCGCGTCGTTCCGACTAGCCCACACTGTGATGTAGGGAACGCGATATCTACCTTTTTCTCAATTTTTTAAGTGGAACACCCTATAGCACCAAATAAAAGCCCATCGAAAGAGCTTTCCATTGATATAGGGTATCATGAGTCTATCATAGATGCCAAGATATTTAAAGACAGAGTGGTACAATTCGAAATTTATTAAAAAATGACGATCGGTCTTCAATTATATTATTTTATGTAAATATTTTGAAAGCAATACTATAAGTTTATCTACACCATCGTAGTTCTGCCCTACAGATAACAAAAATGAAGAAAAAGATAAAAAGAGGAAACGAAAGCTTTATTTGCAAAGGAACTGGGAACTGAAATGTTAGAAAATGTTGTCATTCTCCCTGACACACAGCCCGAGATGATTTTCAGTTCTTCAACATTGCCTGGTTAGCTGCGCTAACATTACAGAATGCTGCAGTAATCCTTTCCTGCATATCCTCCGTGGTTGTAGACCTCACTCTGTAGAGGTCATGTTGTGGATCCTCCACAAACAATCCATTGGTTTTCTCTCAAATTAGTTAATGAATCTTTTATTATTCGGTAGTTATGTGGGGGCGCACCGTAGTGCTGGAACCGAATGCTTTTTCCTCTCTCCTCTGAAAGGCAACTTCATTGTTAAATAAGACCTTTGATAAAAATTGTGAATCTTAATTTTCTGCAGATGTAAATAGGTACAAGTTTGAAACTCTTTCAATTGGAGGTCTTGGTGTGATTCGATGTCATAGGATTTATATTTCATGATATGATTTACAGAAACTTTACTTATTTTAGATAAATATAAAAATCAGTTAGTAATCTGCATTCCCAGTTATAGTTGATGACTTTTAATAGTCTAACTTGTAAAACATTTACTTCTGAACAATCTTTACTATCTCACATATATGGCGCCGTTAGTGCCTAGTGGTTACACTCCACAGGAAAATTATGGAATACTGGTTGAAGTGTTTGTATTTTCGTTCTTTCTCTACCTTGTGGCATTGAGGAGCCTGGGAAGACGAAACGCGTCTGTCACTGTTGAGAAATGAATGGGCTTCAACCAGCTCTCCTAACATTTATAGTTCTATGGTTTGCTGCACTTAAAGGTGTAGAGTATAAAGCAGACTGAAAAACGTCTAGTGCTCGCCATCTATGGTACGCTAGATTAACTATTATTTTAGATAGATATTTTATTTTATTTAAATATTTAAAAATAAGCGTGACTGTAGACAAATGTTAATTGACCACTCATTTTCCTATTATGGGAATTTTACTGTACCAAAAATGATTTACTATTATAAAAGTTACAAGCGAAAATGCAGGCCAGGCATCTTTACATGACATCATTCATTGGCCCTTCGTTCCAAACTAAAATAGTAAATTTTATCACGGAAAAATTTCGCAATATAAAAGCCTTTTTACGACGTGAATTATACACAAATTCATAAAACAATAGAAGATTGACAATTGAATTGTGCCCATTTGTTATTAAGTATCTTAGCACTCATGATAGATAGACTTATAATACCTAATATCAATGGAAAGTTCTTTCATTTGGTACTATGTCATACAGGGTGTTCGATTTAAATTAAATGAGAAAAGAAGATATCGCGTTTCTTGACTCACCCTGTATAAATTGCTCGATTTCGTTAATTCTGATAACAGCAGCGGAAATTAGAGATTTTTTGACAATTCGTGACACAAGCGGGATCTCAAAATGCTATTCCGTTAAATGACAATAAGCTCACAAATTTGACTTATTTTTGGTACAGATTCCCCATATCATGGTACCGACCCATCGCAAATCCACCAAATGATATATTGTTTGAATGGTCTTCAAAAGGAGAATCCATAAATGTAATAACATAGCCGGTGTTCCTTTTAAAAAAATACAAGTTTAGAGTACAACGTGTAAATGGATCATTCTATATATAAAAAAATATTTTTTTGCAACGCCATATCCTAAAATGATATTTATTTGATAGTTTCAATGAATCAAAACAATGTCATTATTGACAAGTGTAAAATAAAAGAAAAATAGTGATTTTTATTTCACAATGTGAAATAAAACTTATTGGTTTCCATGGAAACAGCAATAGAATTTAGTCTATTTAATACAAAATTATATTGTTTTCTAATTTCGAATAGTGATACAAAAAAATTTGTATATAAAACTAAAACTAAATGTGTTTTTTTCACTCGTGTGGCTTATAGCACTCGCCTTCGGCTCGTACTATAAACGCCTCACTTGTAAAAAAAAAACACCATTTTAGCCTCCTGTTGTATAAAATATTATTATACTATATAACTTTATATCTGTTATCAAATTTCCCATATCTGTTATATGAGAGATATTTGGACGACACGAGGATGAGACACCCCGCATGCATATATTGTTATTATTTTAATAATTTATTTGATGAGTAAGTAATATAGGTCAGTTCCCAGGGGCCCAGAGGCGATTAATCGATGACTGTTTCATGGAATTATTGGCTTAATGAGAAAACTTTATTTTAATAAATTTCTTTAGAAAATAGGTGTTTATTCACGTTTCTTGCTATATCTTTCAAAGTAATGGACTTTTCGTAAAAAATGTACGACACTTTGTTTCCTTATAAATAAACAAAAAAAAAGTCCAAGAAAATGTCACATCTTCATATGTGGCATTCGCAAAGTTTTCCGCCCAGGACGACAAAATCAGAAAGATAGACTCACGTGGAGGTCGCTGCGATCAAGAGAACCTGAGATTCAAGGTCACGAGATAGGAGTAAAATTTGTTATTTTTATTCATAGACAATTTTGATCGTGACAGTCTTTTGATTCCAATAATAATGAGTTGGGGCCCGACCTGTTATATTTTAACTGGACAAATTCTAACTGTTTTATATTTCTTTTATTTTGCAATTAATCGTTGCAGTCGGACGTGGCCGACTGTGAATACCTATTTGAATAATTTTTTGCACGAACACGGCACGATTTTCTTTGAAGGATGCCACTAAAATCAAGTACACAGTCTTTACACATTTTATTTTCATTTTTCAAATTGATATTCGATATCGGTAACTTCTGACTGCAACTTATCGTTCTTTTCGTAACAGTCGGCCAGAGTATAAATAAAATTTAAATCTTTTCAAAATTTAAATTCTTTAATATTTGATATAACTTTCATAAAATGAAAATGAAGTCTGCACTTTTGTAAGTGGCATAGTATAACACATGTTCAGAGAATGACTTGATAAGCATCCCCCACCAATTTTTGACTCTCCAGCTTATGTATTCCATTTTTGTAGGTGAGCTTTCGTGCTATTATAGTATGCGTTTTTAATTAGGAATACGATGTATCTTATTGCAATAGCCCTCGATGAAAATGGCCGAGAAAACCGATTTTTCTTTTTTTGATAAATTGAATTTTGCATAAATAATATGTTAATTGTCATTAAAGAATGTTTTTTTAGATATATTTAACGCTGACAATAAGCTACAAGTTGAACTATTACTCGCCAAAATCCGTAAACTATCTAAAGACTTACGAACCTTAAAAATTAAGACCTTCAATTATTTATTGCTCCGAATTTTTAAACAAAATCTTTACAAAATTTTAGATGAAAGCTTTTGCCAACAAAAAACAACTTTTGGCATGTATTTCGAAACGATATGATACATTTGAAAATTAAAAAAAATAAGTAACTGTATTTGTATATAAAAAATGATAGAGTTGAAATGGAAAGTCAAATCAAAGTGTTAAAAATCTCAAAGGTTTACAGTCCTTTGAAACCGCGAAATATCGTGATAGCAAAAAAACACACATTCTATAATTGCGCACTAAGCTCTATCATATTATGTGTGACAATATTAATCAAAATCTATTTAAATCGCGACCGCTACTCTAATGTTTATGAAAAAAAAATTGTAATGTATTGACTTATATACTTTACTTCGGACTTTATTTCTTTGTAAAATTTGCGGTCGTGAATAAATGGAAGTTGAACTTGATATGTCTCTAAAGTTGTTAATAAAAAATAGGTAGAGTAAGTAACCTAGATAGAATAGAGCAAGGGACAAAAACTGGGGCACACACTCTTGTCTGGTGGTCCTTAAGGACCTTGTAAATTAACATAAACCGGGTTAGACCACGGTAAGGAAGTAACACGTTGAGGAGTAACCCAAAAGAAAGGACGTCAAAGCTAACTTAATCCTAAGCTTAATTGTTGTCCCTTCCGGAAATGCGATTATGGCTTCAGAAATTCCTTTATTATTTAGCTATAACATAGGAGGTTTCATGGACTCTTTAGAAATTGTATTTGAATTTAAAATCCAGGTGTTAATTAGTAAAATATTAACAGTATTTTATAGAGATTGTTATGTCACAATGTCATATTCAGAATTAAACAAGTAGAAGCTGCAGTCAGACGTGGCCGACTGCGAATACCCTTTGATTAACAGTACCGTTTGCTCGAATATGCTAAAATTTATTTTTACTTGGTACCACTGAGGTTAAATACATGGCAAACATCCCTCAACACCCCAACAATACCATTTTAAAGCAAAATTAATATATCACATAATCTACGTAAATTTCGATCGAACCCGAGAGAGACACACTGTATATTGCAGTTTCGATATCTTGTGTATCTCTTGTGTATCGTACTTTTGTGTTTTTTATCAAAAAGCAATATTTTGCTCCAAACTTGTAATAAAATACACTTTATATAAATACGACAGCTTACACGCTTCTAACGATCACCCTGAACGAAGGAAGTGGCCCAATCTGAAAAAAAAAGTGTTTTAACCGCCTTCCATATCATCTCAATGACCCTCTTAAGACTAGAAGATCTAGATTTGTCTGGGTAAAGGAGACGGGGCCCTACAGTTTATGGTGGAATCCGAACCACTTCTTGGGGAAAATTTCGAA
Source organism: Rutpela maculata (assembly GCA_936432065.2). NCBI lineage: Eukaryota > Metazoa > Arthropoda > Insecta > Coleoptera > Cerambycidae > Rutpela > Rutpela maculata. The sequence goes on from OW386285.2 coordinate 270,488,621, forward strand.
TGAAAAATTTTTTCGCTGTGTGGGGCTCGAACCCACTTCGCTAGGTACGCTCAAAGTGCAAGCTAGACGCGCTAACACACTGGGCTACCGACCCCCCTGAACAGAGAGTATTCTACTAGGCTATTTTATATATGCTGCAAATTTGAAATGAAAAGAGAAAAGAGTGACCCCAAAAATAGTCCATTTTCTAGCCCTCGAATTTTGTTTCAAACTAAGTGCTAAATTATTGATAAGGATGAGAACATACTGAATAAATAATTTCAAGATGAGCATATTCTTGGTTTTTGAGATATGAGGGATTCAAGTTGTGATAAGCATGTAATATAGGAGCATATCAAAAATACAAAGCAATACAAAAAGTGAATATTTATCAGTTATGGCATAGCAATCAAGATATTCTTAGTATTTTTCGACGCAGAATTCATGTCTAATATCGACGAATCCGTATATGGGGGTGCGAGTGGGTCAGAGACATCGCAATCGCTGTATCACATTAGCGAAAATCCTATAGAAAAGTTTTCAAGAGTGCTCTTTAGGAATGTCATGGCCTCGCGATTCTTTCTCATTGATCTAGAGAAATTGGCAGGGGTTAGAGGCTGGAAATCTGAGCAATTTTACAATTATTATATTGTATGGAAAAACATTCTGGCCCTTCCCGAACGCCATAGTCTATAGGTCCGTTTGTAACCCTCAAGTGGATTTTATGAGGGGGGTAAGAGTGCGAAGGGATAAATATCGGAGCAAACTCGTAATCGCTGCATTACATACAAAAAAAATACTGATGTAGCGGTTTCCAAGAGTGTTCTCTCTTATGTCAGCGCCTCTTGATTCCTTTCATCCCCCAAATGATCCCGACGGGAGTCAAGAGGTGAAGACCCACCAATAAGTTTTCGTCCCGTTCTCTTACCCCATCGTAGGTATGTCATAAAAGAGTTACAAAAATTCCAATTATCGTCCCACATAAAGCTTAGAGGGTATAAGCTTTTCACCAGTTATTGCAGTTTGATATTGTATTGATACTGTATTGGGGTAGCTTTCACGCCCTGAGGGGGTGTTTCGACTTCTTTGTGTGAGCCTAGTCAACACCTTCGTTCATGTATTCAGCCAATAGACTTATATTATATTTCTGTTCAATAGCATCCTATTTTCCTATTTTCATCTTTATTTAGGGGATGTTTGTGGCTCTTCTGAATTAATCAATAGGTATACAGATTTTGCGATTTTAGATTTGAATTTTGCGTCAAAAATTCTAAGAATATCTTGATTGCTCTGCCATAGCTGATGAGTATTCATTTTTTGTGGGGCTGTGTATTTTTTGATAGCATCACGCATGTCACAACTTCAATCCCTCATATCTCAAAAACCAAACATAAGCTCATCTTGAAATTTCGTATTCAGGATGTTCTCATTATTAACAATAATTTAGCACTTAGTTTGAAACAAAATTCGAGGGCTAGAAAATGGACGATTTTTGACCTATTTTTGGGGTCACTCTTTTAAGTCCAATAAAGAATCGCGTTCATAAGAAACGATCTACACTTATACATACATACATACCGAGGATTTTTTTGTTGGAGATTTGAGTTCAGTGTGTTATGAAATGGATTTCTGTACAATTTTGTTTTCTACTACGATCACTGAAAATTTTTGTCACGTTATAATATATCTATTTGTTTAAAATAAGTGTAACAATGTCATCTCTCCTAACATCTTCAATATTTGGCATGAGATTCAAATACTACGACAATGTTTTTCTGACTGCACTAGTTGTATAAAATTGGCGATAATGCTAAGGATCAATTAATATAATGTGCCGCGACTTTATAATGCTCTCAAAATATTTTATTAGTATAAGTATTTATAAGTATCATTTTAGAAAAAGAAAAAGAAAATAAATAAACTAAAAACGGTTTAAAATACATAATGCTGGAAATTTTTCTATCTTACTTGAAACTTAACCAGATGCTAAATACATGCCGGTGAATTGCTTGTAAATTTAGCAAAGCTTTATAATAGTACTCACATGTTGTCATACAGCTTTATACTTAAGATTTTCTAACTGCTTTCTGTTTAGTTATTTCATTAAATTATCCTGTGATATTCTGCAATGAAAGAAGTTAATATTTATATAAGATCTGAGCACAATTTTAAATACATTTTATTTTAAATGAGCTCTATTCTGTGAATTTTCTAGGTCGGAAATTTCATCGACGTCAATTTGTTTCCACTGAAAAAACAGTTTATCATTAAACACAGTGTATTTTTGTGATGATACTTTTCTCTATGTTATATAAATATGTTTTATGTTCAGGTTGTTAGAAAATTATTCACTTATTTAAAAACTGAGTATACACTGATTTTAATATCCTGTTGAGATTTTATTATGTTTATGCAAATATTTAATGTTTGTTCAAGGGGGAGCGATGACAGAACAGTGGATTAAGGTATTATTATATCATTACCGTTTCCCCTTTTCTAAGACACACCTATATCTAAATATGCTTTGTTATTTTTAGAAAGAAATCCAAAGACGGAAAGAAATAAGCACCAGAAATTGCGCTTGGTATTTGGCTGGGTGTGAGCTTCAAAAAAATACATCGTCTCACATTTTAGCTTAAACGCTCAAGCTATACATACTGTGCAATCCTAGGCGAGGTTTGCGTAGTGGATATACCATCTTTCGGAAGGGATGTGAGCAGTCGGTTGTTTGTTTATTTAGACGTTACACAAGTAAAAAATCTCTCCTCCTCGCCAAAGAAGAGGTGCGGAAAAATTTGCAGCTTGGAGATAGTTCGTTTCTTAACGTCGGTGATTACCTTAGTTACAGAAATAGGCCTACGTTAAATGAATTAAATAAGAAACTTAAAAGTGGAGAGTCTTGTAATGGTGAGAAAAATCGAATTCGAGGTTTTCACGGTTTTAGACGTTGCATGGGTCAAACATATCAAAAAGCGAATTTAATATATGCGTCCTTCCATCCATCCTATGTACAGAGGTCTGACCGACACATCTTTCAACGGATCGAAACCAAATTTTAAACTTTAATTTTTTTCCTTCTCGTCAAATAATAGCTTTTTATGTATCGTAAAGTGGTTGTTTTCAAACCAATCGTACGAAGACTAAAAATGTTCTTTGTGTCAGAGATGCATACGCTATTTATCGCACAATCACGCGATTTCAGTATTGTGTAAATTCAAAATAACTAATTCACGTATAAAATTTACACAGTGGTAGATGGAACATAGGAAAATGAAAACTGATCTAAATTTTAAAAAATGGCAAAAATCAACTTAGACAAATTTTTAGCCTCAAAACAAAGCAAATTTTTTGAAACTACGTCGAAGATTGACTTGATTTTGAATTTTATGTGTCTTCACGATATAGAACGTAATCAGAAAGTACACTTAATATGGGATTAGAAAATTGTAAAGTTTAAGAGTTGGCAGGCAAAATGTTAAGTCTAAAAAGAGGAAAATGCAAAAAGAACGTAACCTCCGAAACGATTTTTAGGCGAAAAATGCTAAAATTGCCAAGGGAGGTTTTTACCCTAATTATAAATTATTTCCATCTGGTAACTTGACCGTGGGTGAGGAACACCAGATGGTCATTAGAAAAATATATCATGAATAAATCTTGATTTTTTAATAAAATAATGGAAAATGAAAATTAGCTCATAAAAATCCTTATAAGGATATCTTTATAAGTGTAGCTCCAGAATGAAGTCAAAGTACACTACCATTATTGGGTTATGTGACGTCAGTACGTTTTTGTAAAAAAGCAGAAAAGCCTTGTGTAACTCGTACATTGCTGCCGTTCAAATGACAAGTTTTAGTAAGGCGTATGCGCCTTTGCAAAAATCAAGAAGGCGGCATCAATATGGCGGCCATAAACTTAAAAATTGATGATAAATGACCAAGAAGTTCAATTTTAGAGTAATCAAAATGAACTATCCGGTTTGAAACTACTCAAAAGTAGTAACTGGAGTCAATGATAAAAAATTTGGTATAATAACTTTGAAATCACAAAATGGCGGATTCAAGATTGCGGACTTTTTGCTAAAACCTGCTTTTAAAACCATCAGATTAGTTTGAAAATGGATTGGCAGGGATTCTTAAGATCACTTATCTCAAATCTGGTGTAATATATTCCAAATCACAAAATGGCGGACCCAGTATGGCCAAAACTCCCATCAATTGCCCATTGCCTTTAGGAACACTGAATCCCATTGAAAATGGATTTACGAAGGTTTTTAAGATCGCTCATTGTAAATCTGTCATGAATAATCCCAAATTAGAAAATGGCGGATTCAGGAGATTGCTGACTTTTTGCTAAAACCTGATGTAAATGCCTTTCAAAACACCAGATTTGTTTGAAAATGGATTGGCAGGGATTCTTAAGGTACTTATCTCAAATCTGGTGCGATAGATTCCAAATCACAAAATGGCGGACGTATGGCCGAAAGTCCCATCAAATTGCCTTTGGGAACACTGAATCCCGTTGAAAACGGATTTCCGGAGGTTTTTAAAATCGCTCCTTATAAATCTGACATGAATAACCCCAAATTACAAAATGGAGGATCCAAAATGGCGGACACAAATCAAATTTCAAATGTTTCTACAATTTTGATTAGATATGAGAATGCTCGTTTTCAGGAGTATCTGATTGTAAATGTAGTATTACGAAATCAAAATCAAAAAATGGCGAATTCACGATAGCAATTCATTTATTTAGATTAGAAATGCTTCAAACAATAAATGTTGCGCTGCGTAATGATGAGATCTATGATCTACTTTTCGACATTACTTTTTAGATCAGTTGCATTTCGTGATCCCAATGCTTTAGGTGAAACTCAGGAATGGTCTTTTTCAAGATAATTGTTGCTAGGAGAGCAGCCTTGATTAATCGCCTGTCCAACGGTTCTTTCCAGAATAGTTGGCGAGTTTTTCAATGGTGTCTTGCAGGAGAATTGTGATAAGTTTTCAACAGTCTTTATCAGGATAGTTGGTGACTTTTTCTTTAATATTGGTTTGTTCTGAAAATTTTTTATAAAATTGCTGTACATTTTTCATTCAATTACACAGGTCAACAAAAAAAAGTGTTCTGCTCCAAGAACAGGATTTTGATAATAAAAACCGGGATTTACTCGAAATCTACGCGGTGAAAAATTTTTTAAATTGAAAATTCGGTTTCAGCACACAAAAAATACTTAAGGTGTGATCGGTTTGGTTCTTGGAGCAGAACATTTTTTTTTGTTGACCTGTGTAATTGAATGAAAAATGTACAGCAATTTTAAAAAGAATTTTCAGAAGAAAACCAATATTGAAGAGAAAGTCCTCAACTATCCTGAGAAAGCTGAAAACTTATCACCGTTCTCTTGCAACACACTATTGAAAAACTCGCCAACTATTCTGAAAAGAATACGAACGATTAATCAAAGCTGCTCTGCTAGCAACAAATGAAAAAGACCGTTGCTGAGTTTCACCTAAAGCATTGAGATCACGCAATGAAACTGATCTAAAAAGCAATGTGGAAAAGCAGATCATAGATTTCATCATTACGCAGCGCAACATTTATTATTTGAAGATTTTCTAAAATGAATTGCTATCATGAATTCGCCATTGTTTGATTTTGATTTCGTAATACTACATTTACAATCAGATACTCCTGAAAACGAGCATTCTCAAATATAATCAAAATTGTTGAAACATCTGCAATTTGATTTGTGTCATAAGACTGCCATTTTGGATCCGCCATTTTGTAACTTGGGATTATTCATGTCAGATTTATAATGAGCGATCTTAAAAACCTCCGTAAATCCGTTTTCAACGGAATTCAGTGTTCCTAAAGGCAATTGATGGAAGTTTCGGCCATACGTCCGCCATTTTGTGATTTGGAATCTATCACACCAGATTTGAAATAAGTGATCTTAAAAATACATCCAATCCATTTTCAAACAAACGTGTTTTTAAAGGCATTTACATCAGGTTTTGCCAAAAAGTCCGCAATATTGGATCCGCCATTTTATAATTTCGGATTATTCATGTCAAATTTATACTGAGCGATCTTAAAAACCTCCGTAAATCCATTTTCAACGGGATTCAGTGTTCCTAAAGGCAAATGATGGGATCGGAAATACGTCCGCCATCTTGTCATTTGAGATAAGTGACCTCAAAAATCCCTGTCAATCAATTTCTGATGGTTTTAAACGCATTTTCATTAGGTTTTGGCAAAAAGTCCGCAATCTCGGATCCGCCATTTTGTGATTTCAAAATTATACCAATTTTTTTATTATTAATTCCCGTTACCACTTTTGAGTAGTTTCAAACTGGATAGTTCATTTTGACGACTCTAAAATTGAACTTCTCGGTCATTTATCATCAATTTTTGATTTTATGGCCGCCATATTGATGCCGCCTTCTAGATTTTTGCAAAGGCGCATACGGCTTTTCGTAGTTCTGAGTTTAAGCTTCAAATTGAGCCCTCATACGTATTTTTTCGTCGCTTCAAATTTTGGCCGCAACAGTGATCCTGTTGACGTGGAATGTCCCATATATATATTATCACCATCAGCCGCAAGTCAAATAGCTAAACGTAAATTTCTATCAAATGGTTAATCTTTTTGCGCCAATCGTGTACTATTACTCTCCATTGCATGGACTTAAGGTAAATGCTCTCAGAGGGAGTCGTCCGCCATTGCTATGTTTGGTAGGTACATTACCATATTATAGTTTATGCTCTTTACCAACATTTATTTATACAATGTTTAACTTTTTAAATAAAATGTATAATTCGAACCGTTGCATTTTCTTTATTAAATTATTAACTTTAAATTTCAACTCTCCGGCGTTTCTATGTGTAAGGTTGATAACTACAGGATGCTGAAAATGTCCTCAGACCTGCTATTTGGGGCATCGATCAGATTACAGATGGGAGGAATTCCATAAAAGTAATTAGGAACCTTAACCTATCTCCTCTATTACAAAACTCCGGTCTTTGGTTGTCTCTTAAAATTAACCGAACCCCACTGAGAGTAGAAAGCCACCCTATGTTGAAGAAGGACTGGCGCCTTCAATAAAATGAATATTGTCCTTCAGACAAACGGTGGTGAGTTGCTCTTCTACAACAACACAGTTTGTTCAATTTATGTCTTAATAAAATTATTATTTTTACTTTCCTCGCTTACCGAAGGGATGTGCTGTAATTGCAAATGAAATGACCCGCAAAAAACACAAAAACACTTAGGAAAGTAACACAGTTTTGCATTCTTTTTCAATAAAGAATTAAGGTAAATATATTCAGAAATGTAAGATTAACGGTATTTTTTACCACCCCGTACAATTATTTTTGCTTCTGCTTATATTTACTTGAGTCTCATTCATTGTAGTAAAAGGATCGACTTAGCAATTTGACTTAATTAACATTCCACTGATATTTATAAGTCGCTTTTTAAAGCTGTGTCAAAAATATTAAAAATGAGTGAAGTTTTCCCTTATTTCAGTTCCTGATGTAATGACATTAGAATATATAAAAAAAATGTAAAAATATAGTGTTCCGTTTGAAACAATGAAATTGGTTACCTTCTCCGATGTAACTGGAAGTGACAGAAAATACAAATATTTAATTTAATTTTCATTTTTTAATTTTATTTAATTTAATATAAAACCTTTAATAAAAAAATTCCTGGCTATTCTCTAAACAGATAGTTTAAGTTGTAGTGACCCGTCCTGTATGGTATTTGTCAGTAAAGTATATGTGATTCGGCAGACACGTATGTCCCATTTCATTTCTTCCCTGAATTGGCAAATAGAGCATAAATAAATAAGCTATATCTCAAAAGTAAAATTTACTTAATGAAGCTATTAACATCGAACCAATTTTAGAAGCACTAATTGTGAAAAAGTAAAAATAAATTAAGAAATAATAAAAGAAATATAGACAGGTTTCAATCAGCACAGTGTGTTGCTGGCACTGAAAATTGTAAGATTTGGGTAGTCTTTGAGCAGTTCTGGGAATATCATGCTTAGATGTGTCGATCGACATTTGGTCCGTGCGTATGTCCAAAATGATAAATGTAACCGCCAAGATGGTCTCAATTTCTGCTTAAACGTGGAATGTTATGTAAACGTGAATAAATCACCCAGATATTCTCGGATTTCCACGCCTGAGGTAATATAGATTACTAGAATCAAGGGCTTATTCAATTTCACCAGTATGTTTGTCTATCTGTCTGTTGATATCTCTGCTGGTGGCACAAAGTAAAAACTAACTGACGAAAGAAAATAGTTTTGGTACTAAATCGAATATATTTTTTTGAAATCAATAAAGTTATCTGTTACTCTGTAATATTTGATTATAAAACGAACATATCAAATTGATCATTAAGAAGGCTGGTATTCAGATTAAATATAAGAATCCCACTTTATTTGTCATTTCGATGTAACAATGGGCAGACCTGCTCTGTTTTTTTAATCACAGCTACTTAATCGACAATTTTTAATTTGTATATTCACTGTCACTAAGAAATTCAAGTCGCAAAAAGAGAAATACAATAATAATAATACTTTATTGGTGCTATAATACAAAAGAATTTATACAAGTCAGAAAAATAAAACATGATATATATAATATATAAATAGAAATACAAAATAACATTAAACGTAAAAAACGTACATTTGACATAACACAATAGTCCTAAAGTAAAATGCGTAATAAAATTGTAACAGAAAAAACAACAGCTATTATATTCAATATATAGATAAAAATCTGAAGAAAAATACTCCTGAAAATTATAAGAAGCATTGGTTATTAAAAATGCTCAGATAGTATTATCAAACTAATTGTATTCGAGTTTTTTAACTTTTGTTGGTAAATAATTAAGAAATCTTATAGCATAATAGTCCGTTCCATTACGAGATTTAGAAAGTTTTAAAAAGTTCGGAAAGAGGTTGTTGTTATTTCTCGTAGAATATCTGTGCACTTCATAATGTACATTGATTCATGTTCCTTAATATACAGTAGACAATGCAAATTATATACACTGAGCAATGTTATTATCTTTAAGTTTTTAAAAGCTTGTCTACAGTCGCTATATTTTAAGCCATACAAAATCCATATGGCCTTTCTTTGTAGACTGAAATCATTAGTGGTATGGGTGGAATGTTACCGCTAATTACTCTCACTAGTTACCTACTAATTACCCCTACTTATTACCTCCCAAGCCACACTTCCCATGTGACGTCACAGAAAGGGTGGATGGACCTAGTATAATACCCTACTCCGGGGAACATTCGAGAAAAAAATATGGCGTACCTCCCAAAAGAATTTGAAGCACTTTTGAAAAAAATTTGCTGTACTTTGGAAAAAAATTTATGGAACCTTAATAGTACAAGATCCTTCATAAGAAGTTAATACCCTCATCTGTTATTCATATAAGAAATAGTTTTTATGAAAGATAACAGGTAGGCTAATTGATCGCGACTAGGTTGCCTAGCCATATCTTGACACCATGACATTTAATTTTGAAAAAATCCATTCATTTGTGTGTTTAAACGTATATAGCAGCGAAACCATTAATCTTACAGGAATTTTTCAAGAAAGCAAATTCATTATCATTTTATAATTTTTCTAATAGATCCCTACCAATTTTTTCCTAGAACCAACGTTTATCTAGATATTCGGAAGAGATGGGAAAAAATACGTTTCCTTGGAAAATGTAAATTTCCAGGTGTATCGCTCCCTAGCGTCCTTATGTTTGTCGTAGTGCAAAAAATAAAAAAGGGACTTGTTGCTTATTAAATTCTCTACAAATTCGTTAGGCCATAGTTTTTTGCCACCGTTTAGGAGTTATGGACGTTTTAAGCAAAAAAGTGCAAGACAAAGCCATCTTAAAAGGCCCGCCGGGCCCGAACCAAGAGTCACAGTACAATTTGGAACGCGGAAAAACGTTCCTCACATTATGTAGTTTTCCTTTGGGAGTTTTTATTTTTGAGGTCTCTCACGAGCTGCTCACGAGTCACGGGCGAAAAACCGTTTTCAGAGATGCGGAATCCGAAGTGAAATTTTCGTCGAAAATCTGACATCTAAATATAGTAGTTGATCCGCATCGTAAATCGCACGCCAAAATTCGAAAATTCGGCCCGACACGAACGAATCAAAATTGACATTTTTGGCATTTTTCCTTTGACGTTTCGCGACCGCGATTTTGTGTTAGAAAAGTGTCTTTCGCCCATCTCTATCCGTCGCAAAAAAGAGAAAGTAAAAATTCCCCTGTTAATAACTAATCAACCTTAAATAATTCAACAACGTAAGATAACCTGACAAATGGTAGAATTTAATTCTAAATCGACCTGCACCTGTACCGATCCCGTCAGACATGTTTTAAAAAAAGTCTTTGTTAATGCAAATTCGCAAGGAGTAAGAGGTACAGACGTGTAGAATTTTACTTCAAAAACCCGCTACAACTGAACAGTCGAGCTATCTTTTATTTTTTGCCCTACAACAAAAAATAAGGACGCTAGGAGCGATACAACTGGAAACTTACATTTTCCAAGGAAACGTGTTTTTTTCTCATCTTTTTCGAATATCTAGATAAACGTTGATTCTAAGAAAAAACTGGTAGGAATCTATTAGAAAGATTATAAAATGATGATGAATTTGCTTCCTTGAAAAATTCCTGTGGGATTAATGGTTTCGCTGCTATATACGTTTAATGACAAAATTTCGATTTCGCCTAACAACAATTTTCAAATTAAATGTCATGGGGTCAAGATATAGCTAGGCAACCTAGTCGCGATCTATTAGCCTTTATGTTATCTTTTATATAAACTATTTCTTATCTGAATATCAGACGAGGGTATTAATTTCTTATGCCGGATCTTAGACTATAATAATACAATATTTGAAATCGTCGATCTAAAAATCCATAAAACGAAATCACATATAGGCGTGCAGATCACCCCCGTTTTAACCAACTAACCGGTTAGGTTGAGGTAACCACTTCTAACCTAGTTTTTCTTCAAGTTGACATCGAAGAGTACTTACAGTAAAAAATTAGCCAAAGTTAGTTGATCGGAACATATAAATAATTGCAAGAAACTATAATTTTTTTATATCACGAATTTTGTCGAATTTCATCTTCAATTCGCGATATCTCGGCAAACAATGAATATTTTTAGATGAAATTTCAGCACGACATTGTTCAAGTTATTCTTTAAGATATTGAATTATTTATTTCACAAATGAATATAGTGATTTTACAAAAAATTTCTTTTGTCAAGCCTAGTTTTTTTTTTCAAACACAAAAGTTTTATGACGAATTTTCAACACCATAATTTTTGACAAACTTATATTAAAGTACAATATTTAAAGAAGTTTTCTGTAAAGTTTTACGTATTCATTCATATATTGTATATACAAAAAGTTATCGCACTTTGAAGTAGCAAGATTTTGTTTGCAAACGATTAGAAAAAACTTATTAGTTTTTTCTAATCTATTAACCCGTAAATTTTTATGATACATTAAAACGCTCGAAATTGAAAACTTTTACAGATATGATAAAAAAAAGTTCTGTAAAAAGAGCAGATAATAGCACAAGTAAAGAATATGTTTCTCCAGAAAAAGTGTAACAAAGAGCTCTGATTCTATCCAAGCAAAGAGCTGATGTAAGCCTTGAAAAAGTTCTTAGTGTTCCACTGAACGAAATATCTTCTGCTCTATTTAAGGAGGTAATAGGCCAATATCGTCGAAATCTGATTTGTTACATGCGATCGAAAAAAATATTGTAACATCTGTGATTACAGAACCTTGCTGGACAGAACTACATGATAGAATAATAGATATGATGGCAGACTTGCAGTGTTTAAATACGAGATATATGAAACGTTTCGAAGATGTTGGACAATGTTTTTTGAAGTATTTTCGGAAACTATTTGAAACTTTTTCTGAGATTCACGTCATTTTCGATCGCTATGACGTTGGTATGAATCCTAAATCGCAAGAGAGGTCAAAAAGGTATAAACTAAATTCTAATACACGATATTAATGATAGTCGACCTATACCAGATTGGGATAAAGTTATGTCTACAGATGCAAATAAAAATACTTTGAACCTATTTTTATGCGACTACATCGAAAAATATGGTGGGCCACCCTATCCCTATATAAACTAACGGCTAACTGAAGAGTATGTAAGCCTATAATAGCTTTTAGGTGCTGAACCGGATATGCCAGTATCCTGAAAATACGTATACAATCATGTACGGAATTAGAAGTGTGTTGCCTATAATAATACATATGTAAACATAGTAGTTAAACAATTGAACACTTACCGATAATTGGTATCTCTGTTCTGTTTGTTTATGTGCTGTTTGTATTTATCCATGAATATATTAACCTACAATATAATTATTAAGTAAGAGCTTTCCTTAATTAAATTCAGTATTGCACTTCCTGTACTACACGAAATGTGTTCTATTATCACTCCACGCGCCAGTGTCGAGATGGTAAGACTAGGTTTCCTGTTTAAATTTTACCACCAATTCACATTAAATACACGTTGTCATAAAAAAAACGATTCTATTCTACAATATTTTTCAGCTTTAACTGAAGTGTTGTCGAGTAAGTGTAATTTATTTCACTCGACAACAATTAATTATTTTACTGCAGATCAATTCGGTATATTCCATCGTGCAGTGAGGTAATATTAATGTAATATTTATTTCCTTGCCACAAACAATTCGTGGGTACGATTTAATTGCACATTAATTTTTGTATTGTTTCACTTTAATAGTTTTATTTGGTACATCTTTTTTAGCTAAAAATAGAGAAGTTGCATGATTTTCTTTTTATAATGAAAATCGATACAGCATCAAAAAAAGTTATAAAAATGTAAAATTTACGATTTTTTGAATGTTAATATAGCGAGAAAATAAATAATTTAATCGGTGAGGAATTTGGATATTTCAAAACGGCCGTTTTTGGCGCCATTAACTGTGACGTTTTCCGTTATGATTTGTCCATCGAAATTAATAACAAACTGGAAAGTGCACTTGACTAGAGAAAGTGACACAGAGAGAGAAATTTGTGTGCACTATTCCATCCTTTTTCTCGGTCTGTGTATAGACGGTTAAGCCAATCGGACGTTTTCTTCAACCAATCAGATCTTGTCAGATAAGGACGGAATAGTGAACGGAAGTTTCTTTTTCCGTAGAAACATGCTTCAGTAGTTTCGTATATCTAAAGCAATTTCGATGGGTTTGTCAAATGTCAGTTTACTGTTTATTGTTTACAGTCAGTTTACGAAGTTCTTGTTTGTGATGTTATTGTGTTATTATTTGGTTAATGAGCTAGTGAACAACATTATTATGACTTATCAGTTACAAATATTGCATTGTGCCTAAATGTAAAACTAAGAGTATCACTACAAATATGGTAATTTTACATTCAAGATTCTCCAAAATTAGTTCGTAAACAGACATCAGTAAGAGGTTAGGACACCGCGTCTACTTTGGACAAATTATCCGACTAACGGATGTCGTCATTGACTTCACGCCAATAAGAAACCGTTTGCAGTCACGTGGTTTTGTTTACAAATTACGGCATAATCTAAATATTAATATTACGGAAAATACATTTTATTTTGAATTTCTTTTGTTATAATGGTTTTCTGCTTAATGGAAATTAAGAGCAAATCACTTTTTCAAGCATTTTAAAATTTCATGCATCTTCCCAAATACTAATGTCTAACTAGAGACCAGTTTACACCGTTTTTGCCATATCATGTAGTATTTTGTCAATCTGTTAATAGTTTATTGGTTGAAATACCGTACTAGCTCAAATTTTTGTACATATTTGCTACACTAACCTATAACTCGTTATTACATATTTTTACCTGATCGATATTACATGGATATTACTATTATCGTTATTTTTTTAGCGAGGAAAATAGCGCCATACACCCTAAAGTGGAAACACGAAGCAGCTACGGATACGTGTTTCCGAATTATTGTTCCTCATCAGCGTAGCGTAGCAACAAAAAGGATCTGGAAAGGACAATAATTGAAGGTTGAAAGTACAGTACACAGTACTTTTATTTGTACATTCATATCTAGATCGGCCTATTTAAGACCTTCACCGACAGTTGGCACATAGAGTCCTATGTGGACTGCCCAATTTCAACCTGGCGAGTCAAATAAAATAAGAAGGAATTACCAATTCCTTCCTATTTTATGGCTCTAGGCTCTATTTCTTTTTGTTGCTAAGATACGCTGATGAGGAACAATAATTCCGAAACACGTGTCCGTAGCTGCTTCATGTTTCCTCTTTGGGGTGTGTGGCGCTATTTCACTATTTGTTTTTGACCCTACTAATTCCTTCCTATTCTTTTTAGCTTTTGGCTATTGTGTTTGTGTCATTTTTGTTTCTCGATTCCACTAGGGAACCTGGCGCGCGCAACTTTTGAAGTCTTTGCACATTTCTATAGAAAAATTAATAACTTTTAACCATTTCCATCCAATATTAGCTTGTCTGTTTATAACCTTTATTCACGCTCTGGCCTCCGAAGTATTGGCTAGCCGAGGCCTAGTTTGTCTTGAGGTGGACCTCTCTGCCTGTTTAACATCTCTGGTAACCCCATATAAATTAAATTATTATTAAAGTGTCTTTTGTTTGTTTCTTTTAGAATTATTAACTGGTAAAGTACAAGTGACAATACCATCGTGGGCTTGTTCAATTTTCGCGTTATAATTTTGTACACAGGCATACAAAATATAAAAAGTGGTCTGTACCCGGAACTAGATTGGGTGACCTATATGTATTTTGACGTGCGAAACACTAATCAGGTGTCTAGGGCTTCCAAGTCCCGGGACCAAAGGATCATTCGGGACCTCAGGACCAGTACTACAAAGTCTCGGGACCTGCCCCGAGGTCCCGAAAATACTTAAAATGGCGGATTTTCGCCTTATTTTTAATTTGAAGATATTTTGCATAAGAGGTAAATGAAAAAAATTGAAGTATGTTGAGAATCTAAATTACTTCCATATCCAGTGGAAGTATAGTAACGACAAAAAAATTTTTGAAAATTTGTATTGGTCAAATAGGCTTAGAATGTCATGAAACGTCGAGATTTTAAATTTGAGCGAAAAAAAATGTTTGTCTCTTTGTCGGTCTGTAACTTTTTTTGTGCGCACGATTACTCTGGAACCGTTTAAGATATTGACTTAAAATTTGGTACACGTATGTACTTTAACGGGATCTGGAACTAGATTGTATTTTCATCTTATTCCGTCGAAGGTATGGGGGGTAAATAGGTAAATCAAGCATGTAAGAGTCCATAAAATTGGTATTTAGTGTATATAAGAGAAGCTAAAGTTTGAAAAAGTTTTTTGGCATTAGCCACCCCCATTTCAACCCCTACCCCGTTATTAAAGGGGATGAAAAGAAAATTGTGATTTAGTGTGTGTAGAAGAACCAAAAGCCCCAAAATATTTTTTACTTCATCCACTCTCACTACCACCCCCACCCCACTACAGTGTGGGATATCGTTTTATCGGTTTTTAGAATAGACGATTTCAAATATTATATTATTAAAGTTGTATAAACAATTATTTCCACATACAAATTTTTTTCATTATGTGAGACTTGAATAGAAAATCTGGATGTGGAAGTAGTGATTCCTTGGGCAGCGGTTTTTTATTAATACTAAACCAACATAATTATAATATTAATATAACAAACAACCGCCAATTCGGCCTTGTAAAGAATAATTAATAATAATACTTATTTATATATTAATAATAAAAAAAACAAATTATTCTGATTTAAAGAAATATTTTAGGGCAACTAGGGCATTTAAAGAGTCATTCTCCAATGACGATCGTATTTTCGTAGCAAAAGAGCCTGCCACTGAGACTTCACGCTAGTTGGAGGAATCGTCAACAAGTATTCGTAGGCTAAATGCAAAAATTGGCCACGAATACCAACATTTTCAAATAGGGCCATTTCTTTCTCCACAATTTTTCTCGAGCTTTCCGGTGGATTATTTACAAGTTTCGATTGCAATTTAGCATTTTTTTAATGCTTTAGTGCTTTAATGCTTCTTTCAAAGGCAGTGCAGGTAGAGGACAAGAGTAGAGACTCGAGGAATTGTTATGCTCATTGCGAGCTCAGCTGTGACTGCTGTGCTGTGTCGCTGTGTGATTGCCACGTCACATGCATGCACTCCTGAAACTCTAAAAATTTCGGGACTTCGGCGGTCCCGGGACCTCAACAATGGTCCCGGAATTAATAAATTTATAGCAAAATCCCGGTAGTCCCGGGACTGGAAGCCCTATTATACATCACCCACCATTTTTTTATAAATCGCGTATATAACCTTAAAAAAACTCGTAATTTAGGTTATTTTCGCGACAGTTTTGTAAACTTCTTTTCGAGTGTATACTCTGATTCTGACCCTGCTCATACAGACGATTCCATCTTACACATAACCGAAGCAATACGCATTAACCGTATTACTGAAAATGACATCTTGTAAGCAATTAAAGAACTAAAAAACAAAATGACCACTGGCATAGATGGCGTTCCCAGCTTTGTGGTTAGGGACTGTGCTGCTGTGTTTGTAACTCCACTTTATACCATTTTTAACTTGATCCTTACTGCGTCCAAGTTTCCTGATATCTGGAAAATTTCTAAAATATGTCCCATACTTAAAACTGGTGATCCATTTTCCATAATTAATTACAGAGCCATCGCCATTTTGTGCAATTTCGCCAAAGTTTTAGAAATAATTTTGTATACCAATATTTACAGTGCAGTTAAACCATTCATATCGCATGCTCAGCATGGCTTCATGACACAAAGGTCAATAGTAGTTAATCTTGCCTGTATTACCCATATCCGTTCATATCCGAAAACTTGGACGCGGGGGACAAATAGATATTATACACAGATATCCAAAAAGCATTTGATTACATAGATCACTATTTATTATTATCATCCAAGCTAAAAGCCTTCGGATTTTCAGATACCTTGATCTTGCTTTTTACATCCTACTTGTTTTCTAGGGAACAATTCGTAGAACACGGTGGTCACAGGTCTCGAAATTACTTAGCTACATCAGATGTTCCACAGAGCTCAAACCTGGGACCTTTGACGTGTTTAATTTTTTATAAATGATATAACGTCAACAATCAATTGCCACCAGCTACTTTTTGTAGATGATCTCAAAATATACGCAAGTGTAAACAATTATAACGACTGTGCTAATTTACAAACTAAAATCAATAACGTTTCTGTGTGGTGTTCCAACAATTTTCTTAAGCTAAACATTACTAAATGCAAGATAATGACATTTACTCGTAGGCAAAACTTCATAACAATTTTCCCCGCGAACGTTGTTTCGAATTTAAGGATCTCGGTGTTATATTTGACTGTCAGCTAAGTTCCTATAACCATATTAATCAAATGAACAAATCAGCTTCTAAGGTACTCGGTTTCTTTGTTAGAAATTTTAGCTGTTTCTCAAATGTTGAAAGTTTAAAATTATTATATTTTACATATATTCGATCGAAACTAGAATATGCGGCACATATATGGTTTCCTATATATCTAAACTCCATTTTATTAATTGAATCTATGAAAAGGAAGTTTCTTAAGTTTTTGTTTTTTAAATTAAATGGCTTTTATCCTCCACGAGGCACTGACAATGTACTTTTATTATTATATTATATATTTAAAAGAAGGAACTGTATTGCCCTTTCTTTTGTGTACAACATTGCAAATAATATTATCGATTGTCTGTCCCTTGTTAACAAGCTTTGTTTTCTGGTTCCTCGCATGAACTCACGTGAAAATTACTGTTTTTATTGTCCTTTTGGTCGAACTAACCTCATGCGCAAGTCACCAATTTTTAATGCCTGTAATATATTTAATTCTATATCTGGCGTCTGTGACATTAATCATGATAGCTTCGATAGGATAATATACTTATAAATTCGTAAAAATGGATCATATAATAATAATAATAATAATGTAATAATATATTCCATCATACTATGTTTTTCCTTTTGTTTTTCTTTACACTTTTGTATTTCTTTTATTTTTATATTTGTATTGTAGTTTTGTAATTCGTATTTTGTTTCTCTTTTAATTCATGTTTCCTGTAATTGGGTAATTTATACCTGTTGGAAATAAATGTGAATTTAATAATAATAATGATCTTTATTGACTAATAATCAAAGGGCAGTTGACCGAGGTCCTTCAGCCCGTTGTGAATTTATTTATATATAAATATCATCTATATCTAAGAAAAATATGGATGGATCTATTCATAAAAATATAAGATTGCCATTAGCGTAACACAAGACATGTCGAATTAGTACACATACCCAAACACTATACAAGTAAATTAAATTATTCTGACTGTAGCTATATTGCTTCTCATAATAACCAACCTACTGAAGGAAAAAAAATGCAACAACAAATTATAATAAATATAAATGTGGAGTAAATTCAGTTTTGGCACAATTTTTTCAAAATGATCTCAACATTTATGAAAATGCCAAATAAACTTTTTCAAAATTTCAAAAGTCGGTAACCTTGGTTTCTGTACACACATAACTGCAAATGTAATTAAATAGTAAAATATTTCCAATTAAAAGTTTGCATTCTCCAAATAAGATAATTATTTGGAGACACCGGTGGGTATGGATGTCTGTCTGCGTTTTTTAAAATGTGTAACCCCCATCCAGACAGCTTTGGCTTTGAATTTGGGGATTGTCTACTATCTGTGGTGTGTTTATTTTTTCTCTCACAGTACCGATCGATGTATGGGTTGGTTCGCTGTTAATGTAACAGAATTATATGAATTTGTTCATTGCTAAAGAATTGTAAATTAATTATGATACGTTCTTACTTCGTATTGAGGCACATTGTATGTATTATTAAATTACACATTCATGGTGAGTATTGCGAAAGTGATGATACTTCGTGATTTTATAAGAATAATTTGCCTACATCAGCCACAACTTACAACCAAAGTTATTTACATATGAAGTATGAGCTCTGGTTCAGTCATAGAGAATATTATTTTCTAAAGGATCAAGCCAGAATGCGATACTGAAACGCTCTCAACGGGCTGCAGAGACTACCTAAAATATTCTGTATATGCGAATCCCAAAGGAATTTATATGTGGGATATGTGCTTTTTTGCTACAGAGAAACCAAATTTTGACGTACGATGCATTATCAACTCTTCACAAAAAATATACATGTATTGTAAAATAAGTCGGGACTTAATAAATTCTTGTAATATGTTTAGCTATGTTTAGGTATATAATGTAATAACCATATTAAAACGAGAATTATAAAAATTGAACCGCCTTCAAGAAAGTTACTAAAATAGAGAAAAATTATGAAATCAAATTTTATTCGGTGGCCCGGTCAATAGGGAACTTTTTTAAAAATTAAATTTAGAAAATAAAGTCACAAACGTAAGCTAATATCACTGACTCGTAGTTCACATGTAAAAAACATTTTTCTATTTCTTATCTAATGGAAGATATTAAAGTAATTATTCGTGCGTTTACAAATACTCTGTGCTAATTAATTAATTGTCGAGGCTTTAGAAGTGTAAATATTGTTTCAAAATGATCGACGAAGGTTTTTCAAAAGGACAATCGGACAATTTACTCACTGAATATGTTTAGAGTGACATCTTTTGTAAACAACACGGAAAGTTGTTCTCTTAGTGAAGTTCGTGGTATTAAAGCTAGCAAGTAGGTGTAGCAGTTTATTTCATTATTGCTTTGAACTTTAAATAAATCCTAGGATAATTCAGATGATTAAACAACATAAAAAAATATTGTTTTAAACCTACTAGTATAGTAATATACGCCTTCAAAATAGAAAAAATATTTGAGTTTTAACTATAAGCTAAAATCTAAAAAAGATTTTAGAAGTATGTTTCTTCCGAAATTTAGATAGCGTGTGTCTTGGACAAAGCAAAACGGAGTGCAAGACTTATGTTTTTTGTTATTTAAGATGAAATGTGTAAACATTTTTTATTAAATTCAGATAATATAAAAGTGTTATGTATGTTACCCAGATATACAAAATTGTATATATGTAGTTTTTGTAAAAATTGCATATAGTGTTTATAAGTGTACATCCGTTTAACTTTCCATTAGACACAAAAATGTGTTTAAATTTTAATCAGAGATTTTTATCTTCAGATACACGAATACATATTTTATGTATGGCGTTTTAAGACATATTAGATTACACATTGGCATTGTACATTATTTTTAATATGTATTTTTCTGAGTATTGTCCATTTATTGAGGCTTTTTGAAACGTAAAATAAACACAAAACTTAAGCAGCCACTACAATTTTCAATGTCAATATCAATGCGACTTACAACTTAGTTATTTGTTGCAAATTATAAATTGTGATTTAAGTGCTGATATTTGGCATAGCCTATTTTTCCACAAAAGTAAACACTCTAATGAAATAAAAAACATGTTGTATTGATCTTGTTTAATTTAGAAAATAATTTTGAAAGCACCGTAGTGAATATAAGAGAGCAGAGAGAGAAAACAATAAGCCAGGAAAAATCTAAAGAAAAACGTTAGGAAATAAGAAGCACTACATAAGTAGAAGGGCTTCTTCTTCTATGCTTATGTAGTGCTTACTATATCTATACATCTAATAAATCTGTAAATTACCTCTTGTTAATCCATTGAAGGTTGAAAAACTTCTTCAGTGTTTGAAACAAAGAGAAGAATGGTTGGATCCAGAGTATATGCATATTAGTAGTAGAATCGGGAATTTAAGTGTACAACAGCTACAAGACTCCAATGCAAAATGTCATAAATAACTGACTCATACGACAAACATGGATAGAAGCAAAAAACTTTTCGAAAAAGGAAAGTGTTCGTAAAACATCCGCATATAACAAAAAAAAACTTTTTTTTTTGTGATGAAGGAAAGAAAAGCAAAGAGAGACTGTGGCGAGCGTCTTAAGTTAGCTGTCCAACGCTCTAATAGTGAAATATTGAAAGTGCGCTTGAGTGACTGCACAGATCCTGGAGATGCCCATGCAAGAGACATACATACAATATCACGTTATGATGAAACCCACTTAGTCTTCGACACATACAGAGAAAATTCACTAAAATCTTCTATGCGTAAGAAAAGAACTGGCAATACACAACCAGTCCACTACAAGATCAGTGATACAACGTAATTGGGAACACATCTATGAAGTCATTGTTATCTCATGTCAAGACTAAAGATGAGTTAGCAGCTTACTTGTCCGAGAAAGCAATACAATATGCAACTGGAAGAAACAAGTGTTTATTTGTATCTTGGAGGGAAACAGCAAAGTGTTCAATGGGGATTAAAACAGATGAACTGAAAAGCAATCATGAGGAGGCAGATACAAAAATAATTTTGCATTTCATGTTCGCCTGTCGTCGCGGTGCTACACAGTTCATATTTACTCACCTGATACAGATGTCATCATACTTACTTTATGGTGGCATAAGTTCCTTCCACTGAACAGTATGTTTGTAACTGGAGTTGGCCAAAATCAAAGAATGATCAATCTCAGCAAAGTAACCGATTCCCTGGGCTCAAAGAAAACTTCAGCATTATTAGGTCTGCATGCATTATCCGGAAGTGACACCACAGGGACTTTGGCAAAGAAAGCGAAAACCTCCTTTTGGAAAGTCTTCAGTAAAGCAGATGATGACATTCTCGAAGCTGTAAGCAAACTTGGAAGCTTGGAAAATTTTCTTGATACAGATAGACTATTAATAGAAAAATTCATATGTCAAGTCTATGTTCCTGGCAAAAATATATCAGACATTGGAGAACTGAGGTGGTGGATGTTCACAAAGAAAGAAACTCAAGGAGAAAGCTTGCCACCAACAAGAGCATCACTGATACCATATGTTGATAGAGTTTGTTGGCTGGAAACAGAAAAACGATCATTATGCTCCTGTTATGTATGTGCTACCATGTGCTCCAGAGACAACTTATTCGGTGCTCTTGTGTTAAGAGAAAATGTGCTCCACCATGTAAATGTATTTCCCACGATCTGAAGTTCACAGAGCTATGTGTGTGTGGAGGAGACGAGAATAGTAATATAGTATCATTAAATATTGTTTTCTGTCAATACATAATTAATTTTAAGAACCAATTTTATAATACAACTACTACGTCCTACTACAAATTGTATGTATCAATACTAGTTATTATTAAAGTTTTTGTGATTAAATAGCAGCAGAATCATTATTTTTATTCCCTTAATAAATAACCGATGGCTAAATTATGTTTTAAACCGATAGTGACATGTATAATAAATCATAACTCTTAATTGGTAAAAGATACGAAAAAGTTGATAAGAACTAAATTTGTTCTTTGGCTCATGTAAAACAGAAAATGTCATATGTAAATGTTACATATGAGCACACTGGAAGGAGTTATTCTTGATGTAAAGAATAAATGTCTCGCATGGCGGCCATCTTGGATGTATAACGCCATAAAAACCAAACAGTGCAATTCTAAGGTAAACACCCGGTACTACACTATTATCTAGCATATAATAAAGAGATTCCACATAGTTGCACCTTCCCTTCACAAAAAATCTCACGGAGTAGGTAAATGCGCATTATGCTCCTCAACTATTAGTACCATTTATTCATTATCTTTTCTGTAGGATGACTACTTTGTATACTTCTTTAACTAAAAGTATATCATTTTTTTTCCCTGGAAATAGTGGCAACTACTTTCCAAATATTATTTTCCTTTGCCGATTCTTAATTGGTTATTTTTAAAGTGACCACCCTGTACACATTTCACTAAAAGTCGGATTTCATTTCAGATTTCATTTTCGGTAATTTTGTCAACTGTATTCACCAAAATTATTTATATTATTATATTCACCAAAATTATTTTTCATATTTTGTGTATTTTTCATATTTTTCTTCCCTGACAGTTGAGTTAATAGTCCAGTCAATGAATGGTTTCTAGAGGGAAATGCTGAGATCACAATTTTTGACTAGAGGGCTGTGTTTGGACTATTTAGGAGGTAAACATACCAAAAGTCCCCGAACGTAGGAGGTGGGGGGGATGCAGGGGGGCACGAAGAAGGTCCTGGTTTTTGGTTTTTCGCTCATATATCGAAAACGGTTAGCCCTAATCAAAAAGTGGCTATATGCAAAATTAAAGCTGACTAAATTTTCTACAATAATGTTTCTATTATTTTTTTTCGTATCTGCTATGGTTCAGTAATGAATTGTATGTCTTTTGACTGTATTTTAACTTTATTATAAATTTATTATAAATTGAAAATAAATTTTAATAATCATCGTAGTCTTTGTCAGTTGTATAACTGTATGCAAAATATGATTGTCCTCTGTCGCATTTTAAAAAATTTTTTGGTGACCAGCCTGTATAGTTTTTTTTTTCATGTTTTTCTTCTTTGGCAGTTGTGATAGCTACATGTGAAATATTACTGTATCTAGTGGTTTTGTAGATACAGCGCCAACAGACAGACAGACAGCCGGAATTAAATGGATTTAATTTTCGTAATCTACATGCTCTGCAACTTGAAAATCCATAGAAATCACGAAGGGTGATTTTTTCACGATTGCAATACTTCCCTTCAGTAAGCGAGAGAAGTAAAAGTTATGACGATTTCTATACTTAAAAAAATTATATTGAAATTCAAATATCTCGAAAACCAGTGATTTTCCGAAAATTATTCATATTATGGAAGTTCCTTAGAGTGTAATGCCCCATCATATATACCTCATTTCAAGGTTCCTAGGAACGAATAATTTCTTTGCATCTCAATGTCATCTTATAAAAATATCGTTTTTACTCAATACTGAAATCATGCGTATATTCTAGTAAATACATATTACAGAATTCAAATATCTCTTTCAGTTATCGATAGTTCCGGGAGTTTTAAGTGGGACACCCTGTAGAGTGTTGAAGTTAATTCTAACCATGATATAAAACTAATCAGTGGCTTCATGCCTAAAATATAATAATACATCATTATCCAAAATGATTAACAAGAAACTTCATCCGTACAAGAAGTCATTAGCAATCACAAAAAAATATAGTTGTACCAGTGGCGCTACCTAGAAGATACTTCATTGTGTGACAAAACACATAAAAAGCGCTTCCTAAGGAATCACTACTTCTACATCCAGATTTCCTATCTGATTCTTGTAAAACGAAAAATGTAACAATATTATATTTGCACTTCTCTATGTGGAAATAACTGTTCATAAAACTTTATTAATAGCTCAGGGGGAATTCATAAGAATCGTGCACTTTGTGCCAAGCCCTTGAAGTTTGGTAGAGCCCTCCGATTAAAGAAATATCTAGATACATAATGGCATTGATTTATTTGTCGCTGAAAGACTCACAATCTAAGGCACTTCTTCCCATAAGTTGCTGATTGGCCCATCGGCGAATTCGCGGCCGCTCGTGCACGATCGGCTTCAATTCGATTATCATAATTTGAGTTTGACAGTTCGGCCATTAATGTCAATAAATGTTTTTCGTGTTCTCCGACCAAAAACTGGTGAAAAAGTAATTTTATTTTAAGTTGTGATTTGCTTAATACCTAAATAATATTCTCTATTCATATTTACACAGTTTAGTGACAATATATTTTGTGCAAATAAATAGTGGTGCTGTGCCGTTTGCAGAAAGCAGTTTAGAAAAGAAGAAAATCGATCGTTCCATAGTCGTAAGTTCAGTTTACAGTTATAAAGTAAATAGCAATTAAATTTTAATATCCTTTCAATACATATTTATCTTACTGTTTTATCTTACTGTAATATCGTATGCCTACATCACGTTATATAAAGAGCCGGTAATGCAGGAATTGCAATAATTCATTTTAATGAAAATATTTACCATTCTACACATTTTCTACACACACAACGCCACTGTTGCCTATGGGATGTGATGTTCATCTATCCATTTTAATGGACATATAATGTGACCATGTTAGGAGCAAACAAGGTATATAGTGAAAAGATAGCCTGTTATGTATCTAGATATAAGTTCTTTAATGGGAGGTATAGCCTTAGGTATAGACTTAAGGTTTTAGGAAACTATCGCAAGCAACTTGTGCGCTACCTCTGGTGGCCTGGTTGCTATAAATCCAATATGGCCGCCATCTGTATTGGTATTTTTAATAGATGAGCTTCTATACACCCGGAAGTACAACAACACTTCATATATATATATATATATATATCATATATATATATATATATATATATATATATATATAAGTACAACATATATATATATATATAAGTACAACAACACTTCATATATATATATATATATATATATATATATATATATATATATATATATATATATATATATATATATATATATATATATATATATATATATATATATATATATACGCGTAAAATCACCAAGTGGCACCGAAAACTAAATTGACGTTTTCGCACCCAATATTTTCCGCATTTAATGTGAGCAAGTGGCTCCCTATATATTCCCGATATGTATATGCGTTCTGGCACCGTATATATGGAGAAGACACTTTTTCTTTAGATACTCACTGTGTTGTTAATACATTTAGGATTGCTAACGCACTCTGTAAAAATAGGCCATTGTGTTGCTTGTCTTTTTGAAACGTATCACATACGTGCGATATCCGTGGTGTAATTGCACAAATAGAGGATATAAGATGAGAAATAATTCTCAGAGTGAACTAAAAATTGTTATTGATGTTGACTCATCATATTCTATATTTAGTTTCAATTGAGGTCTAGAAAATTATTTGAAAAAAAAAGACAAGTAGATGAGGTTGATTAAAAAAGAAACAAATTAATTATTTATTATTCAATGGTGATAAATCACTTATGAAAACATGTAATTAGAATATCAATTTTAGTTACTGTAAAATACAGTGTGAATTTGTGTATATGACATACCAATAGTAACTGACATTTATTATTGACAGTTCGGCTAATTTCAAAGCATGTCGTACAAAATTAGTATATTACGTAATGAGTGTTGTAAGAAGCATATTACGCACGAATGGAAAAGTTATTTTCATGAGTGCGTAATTGCTTTACAACTCGAATTATGTACTATACTTTACCTACGATCACTACTGTAAATAGTAAAAAACACACTACCTGCCATTCATGTAAGTTGAATTTTACGTATTGTAAACAGAACGCACTGTAAACAAATCGCACGGTAATCAAATCGCACGGTAATCAAAACGCACGGGACACCCAATTATAGGTGGCTTATATCGCTGACGCGGGGTTTAAAAAAAACAAATGGGCCTAATTATTTTCAAACGCTGTCAAAACTGACATAATATTTGTTGAATGACATTGTTGACTAGTAAACTAAATCCAGATTTTACTAAATAAATAAATAAATATGATCGTAGGTAAAGTATAGTACATAATTCGAGTTGTAATGCAATTACGCACTCATGGAAATACGCACTCGCCGCTACGCGGCATCGTGCGTAACTTTTCCATTCGTGCGTAATATGCTTCTTACAATTCTCATTACGTAGTATACTATTACCTACGATCATATTCATTTATTTATTTAGTAAAATCCTGATTTAGTTGTCAACAATATTATTCAACAAATATTATGTCAGTTTTGACAGCGTTTGAAAATTACGTAGGCGCATTTGTTTTTTTAAACCCCGCGTCAGCGATATAAGCCACCGATAATTGCGTGTCCCGTGCGTTTTGTTTACCGTGCGGTTTGTTTACAGTGCGATTTGTTTACAATATGTAAAGTTCAACTTACATAGATGTCAGGTAGTGTGTTTTTGACTAGTTACAGTAGTGATCGTAGGTAAATAATATAATAATCGTTTCCCTCAAAAATTCTTAAAATCACAAAAATGTATATTACAAAACAATAAGCGAGTAAAATATTAATTTCATCTAATAAAAATGTCAATTTATTTACAATCTTTTGATTCTAAATATTATATTATGAAATAGTGTAATAGGTAGTATGATTTAAAAATATAATTTATTACCTTATTTTGTATGAACTGTTACATACGGTAACGTTGGATCTCAACGTTAATATATTTTGTTGGATTTGTACAATTGCTTTAAGGGTGGCAGTGTGGCTTAAAAGAATGATTTCGTAATTCGACAAGTTCTCCTATGAACCGATTGAGAAAATACTTTGACAGGCTTTTAGAAAATACTTGATAGAATGATACTGGGATATTGAAGTCAACAAAAAATATATATTTTTTTTGTTTTTCACACAAGAAAAAAATGTTTTTCTTTCTTTAGTTTTCAATAGGCTAGTACCATTCTATAAAGTTGCCTATAAAAGCCTATCAAAAAAATATTTTAATCGGTTTAGGAATGTAGGAGAAATTGTCGAATTACGTTCGCGGCTTAATTGCAATAAAAGATTAAACTGCGGTTGATTTCGATACTCTTGATTTTATTTATGCCTTTTCAGAATATTATACATATATAATATGCTCTTAGATTTAGTTTGGGTGAAAGTTATAAAGTTATGGAGCTTTAGCTCTTAAATTTGTTAACGCTGCTAAATAGGTTGTTTTCAGAGTTATCCCATTCTCTTGTCTATAAAAGGGACAAGTGCCGTAATAAATAAATGTTTATATATGTTTATATATTATCTTAGTTACGGTTCAAATGGTCGGTGCATCAAAGTTTTGTCAGGCACTCACATCAAATCATGGGCCCCGGCCCCTTTCATTATAACTACACTACCTGTACCCAAATTTTAATTAGTTTAATATTTTTGCATTGCGTTTCCTAGTTTATTCGGACCTCTAAGTGGTCGGGCCCTGGTACCACGGTACTTACTGGACCTACTCCCCCTCCCCGGTTGGGGCCCTGATTATAAAGTATAGTTTAAAGTGAGAAATAATGTAAACAACAATTTGTAGATAGGCCAGAATCCTCCTGCCTGAAAGAACATAATACAGACAGATACTACAATTTTATTACATTATCAGATGAAGCTAGTTCAGGGATGAACAATGACTGTGCATTGTCATTATAATATACGTATGACGATGCGGCAATATAGGTAGAGTAATTGTAGGAATACAGGAAATAGTCAAGTAAAATTCTGAAAAAGTAAGCTAAATAATTGTATGTGATATTGACACTCTTTGTATATATCACGTATCAGTTGAAAAACTCTGAAAAAAAATGTAATTAACAAAGATTAGACACTTCTCAGTAGGGAGCTATTCATAACAAACAGGTTATGTTAACGAAAGTAGTTACGAAAGTATAGGCAACGTTTAGATTACGTTAATTATTTTTCAAAAATGATCAATCAATTGGCCTCAAGTTTTCACCTTTTTTTTATATTTTACATATTTACAATCGATTATTTTTATTTATTTGCTTTTATCATGATTAGAGAATATTATTTAGGTATTATGCAAATCACAACTTACACACTTTCTTATTTATTATGAAAATACCTACTTTCTGTATATTGTTGCCCTAATCTGGGCACGCTAATATACTAGTAATTCAATACTTCGTCAGTATTAGCTAGAAGATAGTTGTTTTGATTGGTTCTCCAATAATGAGTGTTTTAAACTGTTTACCTAACTAGTATATTAGCATATTTACATATTTGTTAACAATAACTGTTAATATGAAGGTCAAATTTTAATAAGTGTAGAAAATATGGATTTTTATTACCATGTCGATAGTGAAAAATTGCATTCATTAATACAGCGAGAAACTTTTATCTTTCTAGATAAAGGATGGGGACAAGTTTTTACCGTGAAACTTCTATGGGCGCGATAGGCATTTTTCAGTAGGAAGTAAAGTACTATAAAATGTTTTTGGTTACTTGAAGTCACCGGCACACAATTTTTTTTGGGTTACTTCCAATTTAGCCGAAGTTTGCAACTTTTTTATTTTTAATAGTAACTTTCTTTCGTAATCCGAAGTTCAATTTTCTTTATACTCCTTTTTTCGAATTTAAGAATGGCTGAGTAAAAATAAAATTTAACATCTCAGTAGAAAGAATGCCATGGAAAAAATATATAAGCTGCAAAATTTTAACAAGCTTACCATGGAGTATACAAAAAACATAAAACCACCTTCCTTAATTCAATATGTCAATTTTAAACTTGTATAAGAATTAAAATTTTCAAAAATTATTGAAAATAAATCTTTTTAAACATTTTTTTTTTAATAGTCCCATTTTCTTTTCTATTATTTGTTTGTAATATGTGTTTTCCATTTAATTTTATTTAAGTAACAGAGAATTATATAAAATTAATGAAAACTGAATAGTTTCTTAGAAAAAGTGCCTGCAACATAAATGTTTAAAATGAATAAGATTCCAGAAAGGTTCAATGTAATGTTGAAAAGGGACAGAGAGGTAACAAACACGTGTTAATAATAAGACACAAAAGAAGATACTAGAACTTACTTTGACTGAATTTTAAAGTAAATGGACCACTGCTCATTTTAAGGAATATATGACACATTTTAAAGTAATTAGTTGGCGGGAATTATGGAGAAAAAATCATTGTGTACCGTGGACCACACGGTAGAAAGAAAATTTCTAATTCAAGCACATTACGGTAAAAACATTTTGTAGCACATCAAAAAGTTGCCTCTAACCTACCCTTCATTACATAATTTTTTTACATATTTCGGTACATATTTAAATACCGGTTAACCGGTTATGTTCATTTTACTTCCACGTCCAGTGGAAGTATAGTAACAAAAAAATTTAAAAAAATTTTTATTGTCCAAATAGGCTTAAAATGTCATGAAACGTCGAGATTTTAAGTTTGAGCGAAAAAAAAAATTGCTGTCTGTCTGTCGGTCGGTCTGTCTGTCGGTCTGTCTGTCGGTCTGTCTGTCGGTCTGTCTGTCGGTCTGTCTGTCGGTCTGTCTGTCTGTAACTTCTTTTTGTGCGCACGTTTACTCTGGAACCGTTTAAGATATTGACTTGAAATTTGGTACACATATGTACTTTAACGAGATCTAGGACTGGATTATATTTTCATCTTGTTCCGTCGAAGGGTTGGGGTGAAAATTGGGGTACATGGATAAATCGAGCAGGTAAGAGTCCACGAAATTGGTATTTAGTATATACAAGGTCTCAAAAAAAATTTGGCATTAGCCACCGCCATTACCACCCCCACCCCCTATTAAAGGGGATGAAAAAAAATGTGATTTAGTGTATGTACAGGAACCAGAAACCTCAAAATATTTTTTTACTTCATCCACCCCCCCCATTACCACCCCCCTATCACCACCCCCACCCCACTACCGATGTGGGGTATCGTTTTATGGGTTTTTGGGGTAGAGAATTTCAAATATTATATTATTAAAGTTCCATAAACAATTATTTTAACATACAAAGTTTTTTGGTGTGAGTGACTTGGATAGAGAGTCTGGATGTGGAAGTCGTGATTCCTTGGGCAGCGGTTTTTATTTACCGATTTACCGGTTATTAAAATTTCCTGTAAATTGCATTGTGCATGTTTACAACTTTATTACTTTCTCAAAGTTTTCTTTTAGTAAAACCTAAGTTTATATTTTCTGCAAAAAGGTAGATATTCGGAGATTCAAATAATAGAAAAATATGGAGACTTCCCCCATTCAAAAAACGTTTTAAAATGATTTATTTTCAACAATTATTAAACAAATTAAATAGTGGAAGCCATTACATTGTGATAATTAATCATAATGAAACAGATGAAAACACCTTTCTTTGTTTTTTATCATTAATTTATTATAACCAAACGTTACCGCAGTTTCGACAAGCGTGTAATTTTCAAACAGTTGATTCACAAATACAAAAATTATTTATAATTTAATTTTGTGTTTTAATGTTTAAAATTTACATATTAATTTAAAGAAAATGCAGTGATATCATATTCCAATTTTTTTTGCGCACTCTTCATTTAGAAAATATATTTTTAAGACACTTCTTTTCAATGTTTTTTTTTAAGATTTAGAATTTTTTATAAAAATTTAAAATTGGCATACTAATAAATAAAATGCAGAGGTGTTGAAAATTTTCTATGCGCTGTTCTACGAAGACTTCGTGGCCAGCTGAATTTTATTGATTGACAATTTTTCCTTTGACTTTCTTTCTGCTGAAATAAAAATGGTTTTCACTTAAAAATGTAAAAAATTGCAACTTCCGGCTTTACTCTAGAACCTTGTGAGTCGCTTCTTATTTCACCCCAATTCGATATATACATCCTCTAGATTTTGAGATGTGTTGACATAGACTTTTATAGACATATGACTTCAAATAATCCCACAAAAAATAATTAAAAGGTGTAATAGTAGAGGTACAGAATTCGAAAAAGTCGTCTAGAAACGTGTCCCGTGGAACTTTGAGACAAGTAAATATGTACTGATTGCGCTATTATTATGTAGTGTAATTTTAGAAATGAAGAAAATAAGATGAGAAATAATTCTCAAAGACTGAGCTAAATAAATTGTTATTGAGTTTAGTTTCAAATGAGGTCTAAAAAAATTATTGGAAAAAAAATCAAGATGATGCAGATTGATTAAAAAAATAACAAATTCATTATTTATTATTCAGTGGTGATGAATCATTTACGAAAACATTTTATTAAAATATCAATTTTAGTTATTGTAAAATACACTGTGCATTTGTGTATATGACATACCGAGTGATATAAAGGGTTTGTAACATTTATAATAACCCATAAGTTTTGTGTTTTTAAAAATAAAAATATACAGGGTAGTCACTCTAAACAAATTTGAAAAAATATGGTGTGGTTACCAAAAAAAATTAAAAAATGTGACGCAGGACGATAATATTTCGCATGCAGCTAACATAACTGTCAAAGAAACATTTGAAAAAACATACAAGGTGGTCACCCTAAACACGGTGAACGATAATATTTGGCATGTAGTTAACACAACTGCCGTGGAGAAAAAT
Organism: Rutpela maculata; assembly: GCA_936432065.2. NCBI lineage: Eukaryota > Metazoa > Arthropoda > Insecta > Coleoptera > Cerambycidae > Rutpela > Rutpela maculata. The sequence continues at coordinate 270,520,626 of OW386285.2, forward strand.
ATGAAAAATATGCAAAAAAAAAAATGCGATGGAGAAAAATTACACAAATCTTAGGAAAATAACCATAGTTTTTAGTTAATAATAATATACGGGGTCGTCATCTAACAGAGCAAGTAATTAATGACTAAAGTATGCAAACTGTGCATTTTGATAAGGCTGTGTGCTAGAGAGAAAAGTTAAGCGGAAATAAATTTGGGTTGGACTTAGCGCTTCGAAAACTTCACCTGCTTGGTCAGTTTTGTCCTGTTTAGTGACATCAGTCAATTCAATAAACTGAATATCTCCAACTCTCTTCCTGTTATGCAGGAGAAGTAACATTAATGTTACCTTGACAAGAATTCTTTATTGCAATATATTTGTTTCTTTTTTAAAATTTCTACAGTATTTACAGCTTTTTCTATACAAAATGTTCTTAGTGTCATAACGTCTTCGGTAAACGAAAGTAGTTCTTTTGAATGGTTTATCGATTTGTTTCTATTCAGCTCTTTGAGAGCAAGACTACCAACTAAACTTCCCAATTTCATTCATTTTTCGCAAAAGTTTTAATTCCTCCACTATATTTTTAAAGTTATCTAATGACTCGTCCTTTTTGCATATTAGATATGTAACAATATTAATTAAATCTTTAAATGTCTTTCCCTGGGCAAAGCGTACGATGCCACCCCATATGATCCTTCAGTTTCATAATAGTTGCTATGCGTTATTTACGACCTGAACAAGATAATCGATATTGATAGCGTATTTTTTAGTGCAAAGGATATAATGAATGTATAAACAAAGAATTAATAGATACGTTACGGTTACATTAATCCTTTTTCTGCATATCCCACTTTTACCCCCCCCCTCTTGTTATAGAGTCCAATCATAGATACTTTTTTCTTGAAACAATAGTGTTAGGTACGTTATTTTATTTTCTTTAATTGTTCGAGGGTACCTCCTGAGTATTTTGAAAAGTTGGCAGGGGCGGCGGGGGTGTGCGTTAGCCGCAATATTTGAGCTTAAACGGTTAGTTCTACGAAAATAAGCATGTAAATCAATTTGTAGTGAGTTCTTACCATTTTTGTCATAGCAGCAACGGTTCGCGAGATATATACGTTGAACTTTGAAGAGATATAGCAGCTAACTCACACCCCCGCCACCCCCACCACTTGATAGAATACTCAGGATGTACCTATTGATTGGACTAATATTAGTTATACCATATATTATCAGATTTTAACTATTTGGGTGGATATAGTAACATTGATATTAAAAGAGTAATAAAAATTATGTGTTGCAATGATTTATGGTTTTATTAGGAAGCAGACAGATTATTCAGAGTAACCTTTAGCTCAGACGACACAGAACATTTTATAGTGAAACCCACAAAAATTTGCAAACTGAATAATTTTTTTTTAATGAGTTCGTGAAAGTGTATAGAATAATATCCTGAAAAGTTTACATTTCGCTCGGATGCGGAACATAAAAAAAAGTGAAAAAAAAAATTTTCATCCATTTTTTCAAAATTTTGAAATTAAGTCAGGGTAGGAAAAAATACAGGTGGATAGACCACGTGTTTCTGAACAAAAAATGTCCTAATAAAATTTATCGCTAAAGCCACGGTATTCCTGAAAAAAAATAGTGAAATAATTTTGTCACTCTGCGCGGCCAGTGCACGGTTAAATGTACACTATGGAACTTCTAAAAATTCTTAGCTGTTCTATCGAGTAAAATAAAGCTTTTTTTCTCTTTCTGATTACACGTTTTAGACATTTTTATTATTGAATGGGAGGATAAATAGTGAGTATAGAGTGAAAGTATGTAATTATGGACGCATATACGGACACCACACATAGCCGCTGAATCGCTCGCAAGAATTTTCACGTGCCTTTACTGTATTGTATTTATTACAGGTACACTTATCCACATTTCAGCTATATCCAATGGATTCCTTATACATTTGTTAATGTATTGGAAAAGTTCCAGAATTTATATTCTAAACAATCAAAGATATTTTCATAGTTATAAGGATAAGATCGTGAAAATCGCAATTTGTTATCATGATCTGATTGATCATATTTTCGAAAAAATGCATACAAATAAACGATTTTGTGTTTAAACATTCGAAAAGTATACATTTTTTTCCGAAATAACGATATTTTACTTTTTTCAATGGGTCAATTTCTTGACAAGTTACAGCCTCTAATATATATATATATTTATCAAAAAAATTATCAAGCAATGAAATTAAAATTATTTGAGAGTACTTTTTTTAATCCTCATTACTACAACTTAATAAACCATAATAATCATGGAGTGTACATACTTTTTAACAGTTCTCAATGAAGAAAGAATTTTTTTGAAGGGCTTCTATTTTTTTTCTATATTGTTTATTGCAAGTTTGGGCGTGAGAATATATATAAGTATATTTGTCCCATCCATCCTTTGCTTGTATTGTTTGAAACAAAAAAACATCAGAAAGCTACAACTTTCATCTTTTAAATGAGCCAACACTCATATAGATTGAACAAATTCTAATTTAGTGACATGTAATTCAGTGCGTCGGTGTCACAGTCATGCGTATTCAAGCGCGTGCACGCATGGATATCGCTCCGAGTTATAACGTTACACTTGACTATTTTTTCCGGGAAAACCGTGGCTTTAACGATAAATTTTGTTAGGACATGTTCATAAATATGTGATCTATCCGTCTGTATTTTTTATTTTTTTCTAGCTTGATTTTACTTAATTACTACTGAAAATGCAGAGGAAAGATATATGTAGTACGTCTTTTTCGGTTTTTAAATGGATCAACCAAACATTACATACTTTTTAATTCCAGATTTACTTGAGAAGCTTGACCATTTTTTTAAGGTATCGAAATATCGAAACCAAGATTGAGTTGTTTTTGGGATGCTAGTATTTTAAATATTGTGTATAAATCGAAAGGTATCTAATCGGTTTCTTAGAAATATTTTATTTTTCTGTTCCTTATCCAAAACTGCTAAAATTTACGGGGAGACATTTTAAAAAATGTGAATTGTAGTTATAAAAGAAATAAAAAAATTTGCAGGTGAACTACACCTTCTTACCAAATAGCGCAAAATATTTATTTAAACGACTAAAGATCTAAAAAGATTTTGAAATATCAGTCATTTATTATTTAAGTGCGTAGACTCGTAAGAAGGCAATTATTTTTTTTATATATACAATTTTACAAATATTTGATGATGGTAATAAGAAAAACTCTTTTCATCTTCATTTAAACGATTTTTTTGGAATTAGTTTAGAATTTTAGAAAGTGAGACCAAAACATTGAGGACTAACTTTAGAGAAGAAGAAATATGAATTTTTTTATTTATAAGACACCAAAACACAAAAATTAACGTATCTCGGGCCCAAATTCAAGTAAATCAATCCCAAATTTTCAGATGTTGGTTTATTCATCTACATTCATAATTCTTGACTGTTTTTGATTTCATAAAAATCCAGACTTATTAAAATTTGTTTATAATTACAACTGTGAAAATTATAAGCAAATTCCAAAAACAATGTTTAAATTAAAAAAAAACATGTTCTTAATTGTGCTGCAAAATACATTAAAATAACTTATATTTAAAAAAATGCGCTTCTATGAGTCGGTGCATTTAAACATTAATCAACTGAAATTTCGAAGTCTTTTTTATTTTCAGCTGTTTAAATAAATATTTTGCATTAGAATTAGACATCAATGTTTAGCTCGATAAAAGGGAATACTCCTATTAATGATTTGTGTATTATTATTACATCATATTCTTTATATTATTCAAAAAAGTAAATTTTAAAAAATATATATTTTTTGTAAATTAACAAATTATTAGAAAGTTTATTTAGAAGTTTTATTTATTTCAAATTTTATTGGGAACAATTTGGTATTTTTATTTTTGAGATGCAATTACTAGGATCGAGAGAGAAATATTTTAATTTCTGGTAGATTTTACTAGCAACACATGTTCATGGTTAACTTTATTTTTAAGAGCATCCCTCTACTTGGATACTGTTGTAATTGTAAAATATTATCTTTGCTAACCTTTTCTGTTGACAATTGAACAGCTTAAAGCATGGCGTAGAAAATGAATTTATGGCTTTATTGGCCCTAAAATTCTCATCTTATGAACTCGTTTATGAAATGAATTTTGCTATTAAATACCTATTCACATTACTTTATTATTATACCTATTTGATTTAATCAGATAGGTATATTTTAACCAAAAAAAAATTATAATAATCATAGTAGAAAAAAAAAATCGTACAGAAATCCGTTTCATATCGAATGTATGTGTGTGTAGATCGTTTCTTGTAAACACGATAACTTCTATTAGACTTAAAATAATTATTTCTTTGGCGCGTATGTAAAATAGTGTGGTAAAATACTCCCTCTTGAAATTGGGCCATATCCGCCATACAGGGCGATAGCCAGAGGCGTACAAATGATCAGGTTTTACATAAACTGTGTTTATTATAATTGTAGAGCAAAATATTACTATACAAAAATATCAAGATATATAGGATATCAAAACTATATAATATAGTGTGTCTATAAGGTTCGAAAGTACTTTTACGTAGATTGAAGGATCTATCAATTTAACTTCAAAATGCTATTGAGGTGTTTTTAATAATGAAAGTTGCATTCGTGTGCTACCGAATGCTAATACATATTAAACATGATGACTGTAGTTAGACTGAAAATTTTTATTTCAAATTTCGAACATTTGTAAGAAATTAGAGCATATCAGTCATACAGGGCAAGCATTTCCTCAAAGCAATACAAAAAAGAGACTATTATACGAATGTGAAATTATGCATACAAATTAAAATACATTCAAATAACTTTAAAAACTTAGTTAATTATTACAGTGTAATAAAAGGTTAAATTAAGGTCGATAACGATGCCATACAACCTAATTTTATTTAAGCGCCTTTTATCTACATAAAAACCTATGGATTTTATTTGGTGCAACAAAAAGTTTTTGATTCAATCTAAGTTCCGGACGGTATTTGAGTAAACAAAACAATGTTTAAAGTAGAGTATTTCGTCTTTTTTCTTAGCTACCTCTAGTTGTATAGGTCATATCACAATAAATAACAAACGAGAGTGTTTATTATGAAATTGCGATGAAAACCAGATGTGCCGAACCCTTCTCGTCGATTTGTCGAAAAAATTAAGACAATTAAAATCGATAGCCTTTAAACAATTGACGGTGACTTAAGTAATAATACATACATTTCAACGAAATTTTAGGAAATAACGCTTCTAGTTGAGCAAATCATCATGGCATAATATTAAGGCGAACGCCTAAAAAAAATAGCTGTCGAAAATTGAATAGTCGATTGTAAATGCATCAAGTCGTACATCTTTTTTTTTACAATAAAGGTTTTTTCATGTACTTTTTATTAGGTTTAATAACCTACATTGTTTTTTGAAATATTTAAAGTCATTTCTTGCTTTTCTTTAAATTATCTTTTTTGAACAAATCAAAACTCTATTCGAAAATTAAATTTATTATTATGCATCAAAAATATACAAAAAAGAAACAATTTAAAAAATCTGTTTTTTTTTCTATGCCCATTGGGAACAGAGATAAAAGATTTTGTTTGCGCGAAAATATGCATTTGTTTAAAATACAGTTTTTTCAATACCACTGAAAATTACATGAAAAAAATCTACATTCTGAAAGAAATATATGTTGTTTTTCTACGACTCGTCCACTTTAGTCTATGTAAAACGCGGAGTTTGACGCTCGGAATGTCCCCTTCATCGGGACTACTTTTACCCCATGTTTTTTGGGTCGCTGATCACGAAAATCGGGGTCCCGCGGCTCTAAAAATAGTGCGTCACCTCTAAAAATGTCAAAAACCACCCCTTTTGGGAATAATACTGTAAAATAATGTTATGAATGTGCTAATTGTAATGATATTTTGCCAGTTCAGTATGTTCATCTAAATTAAGGACAAATTTTATAGAGGGGGTGAAACTTCCCCTAAATTGACGTAAAATGGAAAAATGATTGAATTTTTTTTTTATTCACTTTTTGATTTAAATTTAGATGAATGGGGATTTTATAATGAAGAAAATTTTTTTCCAACCCGTCAGGGGTGAAAACTACCACCGTAAGTTTATCAGAACTTACAAGCAAACTGAAAAGTATACATATCTACTTAATGTCTAAGCGTTAGTTCAATTTAAAGGCGATACAGGGGTAGTTTTCACCCCTGATGGGTTGGAAAAAATTTTCTTCATTATACAATCCCCATTCACCTAAATTTAAATCAAAAAGTGAATAAAAAGAATTCATTTTTTCATTTTCATCATTTTTCCAGTTTTCACCCCTGAAGGGTTGAAAAAAAATTTTCTTCATTACACAATCCCCATTTATCTAAATTTAAATAAAAAAGTGAATAAAAAAAATTCAATCATTTTTCCATTTTACGTCAATTTAGGGGTATTTTCACCCCCTCTGGTTAGCCCTCAGCATAAAATTTATCCTTACTTTAGATGAACTTACTGAACTGGCAAAATGTCATTACAGTTAGCACATTCATAACATTATTTTACAGTATTATTCCCAAAAGGGGTGGTTTTTGGCATTTTTAGGGGTAATGCACTATTTTTAGAGCCGCGGGACTGATTTTCGTGATCAGAGACCCAAAAAACATGAAATAAAAGTAGTCCCGATGATGGGGGCATTCCGAGCGTCAAACCCCGCGTTTTACATGGACTACTTGAACAATTGACGATTTAATTTACTACTTTATTATTCTTTTGTTCATTACACAGGCACACACAAAAAAAGTCGAATGCGAGAAGGCCTATGTATTCCCATGCATTTTGACCCGCTGAATACGAATCTGATGTCCGTTTTGCCCGATTGGCTCTTGCATTTTTGCTGACCTCAAAAAACACCTTAAAAATGCCCAAAACGAGTAAATAAAAAGCTTAAATGAGCTGATCACTATATCTATACGTAATTTGGGGCGCTGAAACTGAATATGAGGTCGGAATTAGCAGATCAGTTGGGAATTTTAACATAACCTCAAAAAATGCCTAAAAATCCAAAACAAATAAATTAAAAGCTTAAACCAAGATCTTTAAAACTAACATAACCTAAGGCAAGAGCTATGAGCTTTAATCCAAGAACTTTAAACTAAGAATTGTTAACCCAACATAACCTGAGACAAGAACTTTAAACCAAAAACTTAAACCTATTATAAATTAAGACAAGACTGTTAAGTTCATAAGGCAAGAACTATTAAGATTTAGAGTTCTTGGTTCAGAGTTCTTTGTGTAAAGTTCCTGTCTCAGAATATGTTACATCTAGAGTTCTCGGTTTAAAGTTCTTTGTGTAAAATTCTTGCCTTGTTTTTAGTAAATTCGACGATAAAATAAAAAATATTTAAAATGTTATAGTATGGAAATAGTGGATAAAGGTTTTCCATGATACCTTGCATCATATGTTATAAGATGTTGGACAAATGGAAAGAACGTTAAAAAGTAAAATATAAAAATCCAATGATATCGAAGGAGCCTGGAATCCGTGAAGAGTGTTATTTTTTAGCAATACAAATGTTTCCGGAATTAATGCTAAAAAAGGGTTAATGGAAACTGATTGTTCCGAAAGTCAAGAAGATGACAGTGAATATGAGTGTTCGATAAGAATTAAAACTCCCAATATTTGGTGAAATGATAAACTTAATAATGTTGTTAGAAATCTTGGTCTATCTAATGGTAGGGAAGAATATTTTGCGGCGATTATGAAAAAAGACAATTTAGTATCAAGTGATGTTCGTTCTAGCTCATACAGAAAAAGAGAAAAAGACTTTGGAAAATATTTTACACAAGCAAAAGAACACTTGATGAATATACTTAAACCTATCATATATAGATTTTAGATAAATATTTTTTATTTTATCGCTGATTTTTTTTCGATTTTTCGGACCCTCGATTTTACTACAAACAAAACAGAAGGAATTCACATTATTTACACAGTTGTGCAAAATTTTGTGTAGCCCTATACTCATAGGAAGGCAAGTTTCTTACTTCACTAGAGCTGCGGTTGCATGATGACGCCCGCAGTCCCGCTTTCTCAACCTGACCTGCCGCCGATACTGGGGTTTCCCTCCCCTGCATCGTAAACTGTGTCTCTACTTCTGCCATGAAGGCATTTTTTTACCTAGGAACTTAGTCGAAATAAATCTTTGCCCGCCGTCACCACGTGGAGGTGTCCTAGTCGCAAGAATAGAAAAAGAAACAAATGGCATATGACAAACAAACAGAATAAAGAAAACTATACATATGTTTAGAACAGCTCTAAGAAAAAAAAAGTAAAAAATCATCAAGGGAGGGTGTAGGTAAATGTTAAGTCCAAACGATATTCCTCTCTCAATAGAGCAAACTTTGAAAAATTTCATTGTTCAGTAATATTATCCTTAGGATACTTGAAAATTTAAAAGTTACCCATCTCCGCTCACTAGGGTTGATGAGAGTTTATGCTGAAGTGATATTTCTCTATGAAGTTTGCAGATTGCGCTTTAATTCTGACTTCTGTATTGTGTTCAGCACGTTGCAAATACGTCGGAAATTATATGTTCAGATATTATGTAGAGCAAAGTCAATTTCGGGCTATGATTCAGTCATTTTTGAATACGTTTTCATCCTAAATAAGGATTTTACAAGATATTCGATCGTCGCACATAAATTCTGACCGATTCGGTTTCAGTGCCCCAAATTACGTATAGATATAGTGATCAGTTCATGTAAGCTTTTTATTTACTTGTTTGGAATTTTTCGGGCATTTTTTAGGTGTTTTTTTGAGATTATGTTAAAATTTCTAACTGATCGGCCAACTCTGACCTCAGATTCGCTCTCAGTGCCCCATAATATGCATGGAAATGGTGGTCAGCTCATTTAAGCCTTTTATTTACTTGTTTGAGGTTTTTCGGGCATTTTTAAGGTTTTTTTGAGGTTAGGAAAATACAAGAGCCAATCGGGCAAAGCGGACATCGAATTCAGCAGGTTAAAATTCATGGGAATACATATTACATAGGGCCTGCCTTCTCGCACTCGACTTTTTTTGTGTGTGCCGGTGTTATTTTTTGGACTTAAATTTTGACAGGATGATTTATTTAGGTTAGAAATATATTGGAGTAGGAGAGAGTAAAAATATATGCATTATTACGTAAGTTATAATCAATTGTTAAAGAATTATCTTGTTTAAATTTTTTGCAACTTAACATATTGACAAAAAGTTCGGGCTCATCGAGTTTTCTTCGCAATTTCATAACGGACATTCTAGTTTTTATTTATTTTAGTTTATTATTCTATATAACTAGAGATGTTTAAAAACTGCGAAAAAACACGAATTTTATATACAGTATATATAAAAACACTACAAATAAAATATTTACTCATTCCATTATAGATACTCGGTTACAGTATGCAGTTATTTTGAAAAATAAAAAAGTTTATTCGATCACATTTTCCGCTGTAAACTACACAAAGTGATCGCTTCCATTAATATTAATTTATTATTCAGTCATATTTTCAAGACAAATATACTTTTTGCATACACCATGGGAAAAAGAAAGGTAATCCTAAAATAATATTAAATAGTAATACTAAAATATCAAGTTTTTACTATTATGAATGAAAGATATAGAGGAGTTTCAACATAAAAAATGCGAAAATTTGCCAATTCCCAATCAAAGCACGACCTCAAAAATATGTAATGTGGTGTGTGTGGGTGTGTGTGTGTGTGTGTGTTAATAAGAGTTAACTGTCTGTTTTTGTGTGTTTGAGAGTTACATAGCATGTGTCGAATTCAGTGGTCTCGTTGTTCGGCTATACAGGGTGTCCGGTAATACCGGTCTGGTGCCGATTCTACATGCAAAAATATGAAAGAAAATTTATATAAATATGTCAGCTAATGCTTCCTTATGGTCTCAGAGCCCTTTGAAGATTGAAGCCAAAAACTGGTATTCTGCTATTTTCATTTTTTTTTTAAATTAAATAATGGCAATGAAAATTAATTAACAATGAGCTTATTGTTACTCTACTTGACTTAATTGTTACGTGAAAACTTGAAGCACATCGTGTTTTCTCATTTACACGATTTTTCTCACAAGCGGTTAGTTTTTCGATTAAAATGAAAGATGACCTTTTTTAATATTTTTAATTAGTGCTGTAGCTCAATTAGGAAGCATTTGCGGGCATTGCGGCACTTTTTTTCAAATTTTTTCGGATATAATTTGTACCAGAAGTTTGTTACCGATATTTTCTGACACCCTGTATAGAATATGAAGAAAGTACAGCTAAAGATTTTTAATTATATTAAAAACAATAAGTAAATAAATCAGCTAATATTAGATATAAATTAAGAGAAGTCATCACATATTTTTTACCTGCCCAGGAATTTGACCTCAATAGGCAGTTCACAGAGTTATAATACGATAAAGGGGTTTGTAGATTTCAAAACGAGAAATAATGTAAACTACGGTTACTTTGTCGACAAAGGCATTAAGAAAACGATGATTAGAGGGCATTGTCGCATGTACCATAAATGTAATGTACTGTGATTTCTTTACAATTTTTAATATTCTGTGTAATGTCTTATATAATATACCCACGGATAAAATGATCGCATCATTCAAAATTTGTCATGTTTTGAAGTTAATTTATTTCTTAACCGTTTTTCCGATTTTAATGATAGTTTTATTGTTTAAAAAAAAGTTGCAAAGTTGTAACGAAAACGTAACTTTTTTTATACTATATCTCCTGTCCTGGACATCAAATGCTTAGAACGACGTCGAGATGTAGTTCCGTAAGTAATTGAATGTTTTCTTAATTTCTTTCAAATTAGATTTAATTTAAACTACTTAGGTACCCGAAAAATTTATCGGATTTTCTTCCATCTATAATATGATTTAAAATTCACTAGCCGTAGAAACCCTGAGGTGCCAGAAAGTCATTTTAAATATCGGGAATCAAGCGCAAATGCATGGTGCCACTAAGTACGGTTAGACATCAGTGGTTGGCGCGCCCTCTGCAGATTATACGGTTGAACCAAAATCCAGTTTTTATAGAAAAATCGACCAAGTAGCTCCATCTTGAAATTTTGTGGGAAGGATATTATGATGTTTAGACGTTCAAATATGCGATAAAACGTTCTGGCACCTCGATCTGGTGCCAGAACGTATATATAGGTGCCACTCCGTCCATATATATGTGAATTTGGTGCCTGAACGTTCAGTTTTAAATATATATATATATATATATATATATATATATATATATATATATATATATATATATATATATATATATATATATATATATATATATATATATATATATATATATATATATATATATGAAGTGTTGTTGTACTTCCGGGTGTTTTCCCGCGTAGTTGACAGGCTCCTGCTGGAGCCACGGTTGTCTAAACGACGTTTCGGCAGAATCCCATCCGCCATCTTCAGGTTCTCGCTGAAATCTGCCTACTGCTGCTCCTCGTTGCTCGAACTGAACTGACGTTCTCCGCGCTGTGCGGTTCCTTATATATGCTGGGGCCTAGAGCGCGCATGCGCGACTGGATACTGGCCACCAACGAGAAGTTACGTGAAACGTGACGTTTCAAAGAGGCCACTTGCCAGGTTAGCTCAGGCGCCCGCTACGCCTCCCACATATAGTAGAGGGCCAACAACACAGAGCCAGCCGCGCATGTGCGCTCTAGGCCCCAGCATATATAAGGAACCGCACAACGCGGAGAACGTCAGTTCAGTTCGAGCAATGAGGAGCAGCAGTGGGCAGCATAAAATACCATAACACCAGTATATTATAAGAATAATATATAATAAATAATAACTGAGTATTATAATACCATTATACAAGTATAATATATAATAATGCAATATTTTTTTTGTTCAAGGTTTACAGTCTGAACATTGATTTCAGAAAACCATAACGAGTGTGTTTCTTCATGTCAACATAAATATGAGTTTCGAAAATACTAATTGGACTTTGTGTTGCTTGTGCCAGCAAAATATCCGGAAAGACTTACGATGTCCATATAAAAAAGAGTGTCACCACAAAGCATATGAAGTACTAGAAGTAAATCTGAAAAACTTTGTTGATAATGAGGTGATTATGCCTCTTGGTGTGAACGTGGAGTGTTTAGATGATGATTCTGGGATTGCGAACACAATGAGGACAAATAAGGCAATATACCATAATAGATGCCGGGCGCTTTTTCGCTCTGGTATGCTGCAACGACAACTTAAGAAGAGAGAAATGGATTCAACACAATATCACAAATGGTTCCAGAGCAATTGTGCACACAAAATATGTTACAGACAGAATGACAGACAGAATTTTTTTTGCTCAAATTTAAAATCTCAACGTTTCATGAAATTTTAAGCCTATTTGACCAAAAAAACATTTCAAGATTTGTTTTACCGTTACTATACTTCCACTCCACTATGAGAATGTGGAATTAATACATTTGTTACATTTCGGTTAAAATTTATTAAAGAGTAAAAAGAGTAAAAATAAAAAGATTTAAAAATTCTCTCAATATATGTCTTAACAAATAAAATTTTCTTTCTTCTATCGAAAGATTTCAAGCTTCCAAGAAGTCGTATAAGTGTTTTAATTTCATCTGATATCTTCAGATGTTCACTTGAATAATACTCTCAACAGCTTCTAGAATGAACAAATGATCTACAAATCTGTCGACTCCATTATAAATAATGGTTAGTCTTATCCCAATTCACTGTATTATCCTCCTGGAATGCCTCGTCATCGTCCTATTCAGGCTTTTATAATATTACTAGCTGATGCCCGCGACTTCGTTCGCGTGGAACTTCGTTCGGGTGGAATTTCGTCTGCGTGGAATTAGGAACATGAGATACTAACCCACTGCACATTCATTGCATTTAAGGAAGCCGTCTTCCCATCGAAAAAAATCATTATTTTAATCGACAATAGAGCACATGGGTATGTGTCAAATTTCATGCCCTAAAACATCTCCCTGTTCACCCGTTTGGGGGGCTCTCGTTTTGAAAACCGTCGAATAAGTGTCTCCTTATTTCCTCAGAAGATCACCTCACGGCAATATCACCTTTCTGACTTACGCGATTTCAGAGATACAGATACCTCAGCTCATATGGAGTAATTGCCGCCCTCACTGTTATGGGACAATTAAAAATTCGTTCCAATTGTCTAACACAAAGCTGACTATTTGTTTACGAACCTCCAACTCTCTTTCTTGTGAGCCGTACATTAAGAATGACAGGGAACGGAATAAACAGGCTCCGTCACCTACAATTGGGACAACAGTATGTTGTACAACTTCTCCATGAATACTTAGATTTTCTTAAAAATTCACAGATTTCCCAATCCTTGCAACCATTGGAGACATTGGAAATGATAACACCATATATGAAACATAATAATATTTTATTTTCTGACGTGTCAAAATGACTTAATTATAGACATCATTTTCATTGTCAAAATGATATACTTTATCGGACTGACGGCCGTTTGCACCGTATGTGTTTAAACCATCTACCCGTCTTCACCCCTTCAAAAAGTGAAAATCGAAATTTCGTATCTAATAGATTTCAACAAAAAATATGTCTGCCAAATTTCACGCATCTAGATATAACCTTTTCCGAAAAATCCTAAAATTTCAACCTTCTTTTTCACCCTCTTGGGGGTCGAATTTCGAAAAATCCCTTCATAGTGGATGCCTAAGTCATTCGAGGAACGTCTGTGCAAAATTTGAGGTTTCTAGACCCAGCGGTTTGAGCTGTGCGTTGATAGATGAGTCAGTTAGGGTATTCTTTTATACAGTGCGTGTAATTGCCCGTTAGGTATGTACATTCACGTAGCGCGAGAGATACGACAACACAGCAGAGCAAAGTCGCCCATCGGCGAAGCATCCCAGCTCTCAGTTATTTCATTTCAGCCAGCTGGTACACGCGATGTTATAATTCTTACTCCCTATGCCTAGCCCGCCGCTACACACACTGTATATATATAAATATAGAAAAATATTTAGATAAATTACGAAACTTAAATCTTTTCAAACTTTGCAATGGTACTAAGATACAAGTCGCAAAAATTTACCTAATGGTTATAAAAGCGACCATTTTTATTGGATATGCACAGGGGAAATCTCTCTTTATCCCGTAAATACCCTTGTTCCATCTAATCATTTTTTCAAATTAAAAAGGATCAGTACACAACAGTACATCAACCCTTAATTATACAGGCTACAGAAAACAAAGCAACCAATATTGTCAGCACAAGCCTAGTAGAAAAAACACTTCCTCCACCTAATACTTATTTATTTGGTTTACTTTTTACAATTTCTATTCGATCTATTAAAAGAAATGAAAAGTTTTTACTATTTTGAAAACAATTTTTTAATCACCCTTTTTCACAATAATTCTAGATAACTTTAGCTAGCAATTATTATAAATAGAAAAGTGATTAATTTATAACTAGCGAATTCGCCTTTACAAATTTGTTAGTAACATAACAATAATTTTTGCTTTTCTTATAATTATACTTTACCATATCCTGCAGTTTTCTAAGGCCACCAAATAAATTGTTTAGGTTAATACTTAATGACGAACAATGAACAAACATTAAAAAAGACCTACCTACATACGGATCGATTGATAACCTCTTCTTTTTTAATTTTTCTCAACTTTGTTAAAAAATTTCATTAGATTAATAAATGAATATAATTCTGAAACAGTGGAATAAAGTCTAGAAAATGTGTTCAAAGATTACGTTCAAGTAACTTAAAACTAAGAATGATAAACGCACCTTTTTAGTCATGGCCATGAAAAGATAAGCATTACTGATATCTAATGAACAAAAACATTACACATAAAACGTGTGTATCTTTACGACAAACTGACAAATGGAAAAGATCTGCGCAAGCCATAAAACACGAACTGAAGGCAATGACGGATGAGGAGATTTAAAGTTTAAAATACATTTTTATCACAAAAGAATCAGATTCTACAGGGAAGTGTCAACTCAAATTCTAAAGAATTTAAGCAACAAAAGTTAATTTAACGATTAAAAATAAAATTAAGTATAGTCGCGTAAACTTTAACTTGGCGGGTCCAAAGGTCGCTTCATCATTATGAACTAAGGGAATCAGACATACGCGACTAGTTTCTCTCTGAGTCATTGCAACGTTTTTGTGCGCATCACATATCACATCGTACGTTGTGTTATAAACTCATGCTTACGGCAGAGTCTATTCGACTATATACCTAGTGAGGTTAAATTCCTAATAAAAATAGTTCTTGAAACAAATGTTCCAAATTATGGTGAATAGTTAATTAAACAAGCTAAAAACGTACTCTTCGCTGGTGTACTAAACTTTTTATATAATTGTTACAGATTTTATAGGATACTCTTCGTAGTTTTTTGTAAATAATGTTAGATTTAGACATTTTTAATTTTATAGTATGAATTTAGTTGGTGAAAGATTCAGTGTAAAATAAAGTAAAAATAAAAAAAATTATACTATACCCCTGGGACCTGGGACCCTTGGATTCAACAGCGTAAGAACTACCTAACACGTAAAACAATGTAAAAAATTTAAATTTTTACAAAAACATAAAATAAAAAAAAATTCTCAAATTTAAATCATTAATAACATTTTTATTTACTGATCGATTCTGTTCAAAAACAACAGAGTTCTTCCCCTAGCTAATACTAATTTACTATCCAAATTTCAGTACAAACGGATTTTTCTTTCTCGAGTTATCGTGCTTACAAGAAACGTGACGGACGGACGGACCGACGGACATTTTGAAAGTTGTTCAGAATTCGTTCACTAACATAATGATGAATGAATTTTTGTCTGCGAGCAATATTTACGGTTTTAGAAATGTGCCGATCAAATCTTCGTTTTCGTATTTGCGAAGAGTATAATAAACTGGGTGTAAACATTATATTCTCCGTCGGTTTAATGAAAACTTTAGATAATTGTTGATGTTCTTACTAATTTAGGTACTGACAACGCGCTGTATTGAAGCTTGAACCTATTGTGGCGCATAGTATCATTAACTTATTAGTGCAGAATAAGAATATATCCCCACTAGCGGAAAGTGTGGTTTATTTAAGTCTGTAGATGAAAATATTAATGCATATTTTGTATTCTTTTTTTGGAGAAGAAAAATTGAGTGCTACAATAAAAACTAGTGCACTGACTGTACCAAAGTAATGTGGTACCAATAATAACCTATAGCTCCCTGATCTGATAGCACAAAGCTGAAAAAGGGGAGGCAATGAGAAAGCGAAGAAGGGTACAGAGACTGGCCTGTCTAGGGAAAACGGAAGAAATGTCAACAACGCCTACCGTAGCCACGGAAGCACTACTTTGCCTACCTCCACTACAACTTTGTCGTGGAGAGTGAGGCACTTCTAGCAGCGCACAGGATGAAAACAAATGGATACGGGACCATTCCAAAAATAGAATACCATACCGAAATATTTCAACAAATAGAAAAAAAATCGACTACTAGACATAGAGTCAGATAGAATCATCACAAGCCACAACTTCACAAAAACCTTCAGGGTATACATTTCTGACAGGGAAGAGGGAGAATAAGGCAATTGCAAAGACATCCAAATGATACATGTACACTAACGGATCAAAAATGTCAAGAAGTACGGAAGCAAGTGTTACGGGGACCAACCAGGGACAGACATTATTCTGAACCTTGGCCGTAACGAAACGGCGATCCGAGCAGGAGTCACAGCTATAGAAATCTGTGCAGAAGAAATGATAAGCAAGTGATATACTGACAAAAGCACACTTATCATCACTGACAGCCAAGCAGCACTCAGAGCTCTGAATGCAGCACACATACATTCTAAAACGGCAAGAGACTGCCTTAATTCCCTGGAGAAATTGACGGAATATAACAGTATACAACTGGAGAAGACGCGAAGACACCAGGGTAATGAAGGTAATGAAAAAGCAGATAAGCTGAACAAAGAAGGCGCAAAAACAGCCTTGATGGGATCCGAGCCAACCTGCGAGATATCATACTATGCCGCAAGAGAAATGGTAAAGGAACTATTAAGTCAGAAACACAACTTGTCTTGCACGGGGGCGCCAGGGATGAGACAGTCGCGTATGTTCATTACTGAAGTACTATCCAAGACAAAGACCAACAAATTGCTAAAGCTGAGCAGAAAACAGCTGATATGTCCAGTGGGTATCCTAACAGGACACTGCACGCCGAGCAGATACCTAACAATATAGGTGTAAAGGACAATCCAGAATGCAGATTGTGTGATGTACTATGTGAATGCCCAACCTTGGTGGCTGGAAGGTTTTCATACTTCGGGGCTCCAAAAGAAATAGCCAGAGCTCCCATTGACTCTACATTCACCTTTTGGAGAGGAACGGGACTCATGGGATAACGAGACTATGGCGTACAATGAGCAATGAGCTTAGAGTTCTTAAGGTGCAGTACTTAACTAGTTTTGACTGTAGGAACTATAGTATTTACTCTCTAGTGCCGCGTTATTTAACAACCCCTGTCTATTATAGAGGTATTTTCCAAAATTGAAAATACTGAAGTCTGGATTGAAGAATATACAGGCTTATTTTACCAGCTTGTCATTTTAACTCTAGTAATCTGTAGTTATTACAAACATCTTCCTTCCTTCCTATGTAGTGGTACGAAGATTGCGGTTCGCAAGTCATTGGACCAGTTTCTTATGTCTCATAACCTTTGACCCGACATTAAATAATAAAAATAAAACTTGATTGGTGATATTATTAAATCACTATTTCTCTTATTTATAACAGTCGTATCTCACATGTCCGAAATTGTAATATTATTAAATACAACAGCTACAAAGTTTCGAGGAAAATTATGTTTAATAAACGGAACGAGGGCCAGGTAGCTGCTTTTTTAATCTTTTGGCCCAATTCAAATAAAATTGCCTAAATTAAAAAAGATAACAGGTACGAGTATTATTATAGAAACTTCGCAAATGGACGTGGGCTCCGTGAAAAAGCTGTTTCGTCTACTACAAAAAAGTTCAAACGAATAGAAAGATAGTTGCTCGTTCACGTGAGGATATTAATATTAGTTGTGAGAAATTTCACGAGAACTTCTACAAGTAACAAGATTTAGATATGTGGGTGAAAAGTGAACTTTGGCAAAAGTTGAGAAAGAGGAAGTTTAAATATATAACGTTTAAAAAGAGCCACACATCTGAATTTCGTTTTCAGCAGAACTTCTTGCAAACTTCTTTTATAAATTTACGATGTGCTCACCACTAAAGGCACAAGATGCAATGTATGTATGTCTACTATTTGCATCATAGTAATTAAATTTCAAATAATGCTTAACGCTTTCAGGACTGATAAAAAACGACAGGGGATACGACTATAGCCCGTAAGAACTTTATGATTATCATCAATATACGTAAGGATGTCGTCTACTATGAGAGGTTTCTTACCTGAGTTGGAAAAACTCTTCGTGGTGAAGGTATTGTCTACCAGTTCTACTAATATCATTATTAAAACTTTTTTTCAATGGATAATTCGCGGTTCAAATATGTTTTACTAGTGGATCATCAATGCTACCTACCTCTACACGTAGAACTCCGACACATCATTATTCTACCGAATACATAAAATGACAAACGATTGTCAACATTATTTCAGATAATGAAAAAGAAGATACATTTTTTTTCGTCATAAAATTTACAAAATTTCTTTATTTCATTAATTCATTATTTGTCAAAGTTAATTTTTGCGGGTATAAGGTGAGTACACAGGATAGCCACTAGTCCGCAAAGAAATAGAAATAGTATAGATACTGCAGCTGGTTATGCATTCCTAATAAAATAAGTAATGGGGCGTCTTCACTGTGTACGTTTTTCGATACATAGAGTGAAGTAACGTTCATCGCGGTGAATACTTGGATGGGTGACCCGCCTGGAAAAACACGACGAACTCCTCCCATCTGCTAAGGGCTTGCATATAAGCGTATACGCAGAAGCTAAGTAATTTCAAGGCGAGGACTGCGTAGTGGATATACCATATTTCGAACTTGAAGGTCCATCAATATCACATTTTATCATGATTTTTGGCTTGTAGACTCTGAATTTCAAGGGTCCGCAACCATATACCTAAATAATTTTAGAAATGACCATTTTTTTGCCGAAATTGGTCATTTTTAGGCCCTTTTATGTTTGTCACAAAATCTAAAATACCACCGCTTTTATTTTAAGTTCTTTTATTCGCAGAATTTGTATATAAGTATCATAAACGAAAAAGTCAAAGGGCTACGAACTACGATCATTTTGGTCATTTTTTAATGATTTATCTGCTTGTAAACGGTTAATTGTGCGCGAACTAAATAAGTATCCATGTATGTTACATTTCTGTAATTTTTTTTTACATATAGAATTCGAAATTCATGGTTCTGAAACCTAGTAGTGCAAATAAATTTTGAAATGGCAATTTTTTTGCAAATATTGATAATATTTGAGTCCTTTTTTGTGTGTAACAAAATCTTAAGTGCCAAAAATTTTGTATTTTAAGTTATTTTATTCGCAGAATTTGAATATAGGAGTCACAAAACGACAAGGTCAAGAGACTATGAACTACGATTATTTTTTTGGTCATTTTCATTTATTTATCTGCTTGTACACTGTTATTGGTGCGTAAACTGCATAAGTTTCCATGTATTGACATTTTGTAATGCTTTTTGATATGCAGAGTCCGAATTTCTTGAAACCGAAATTCAAAAGTCGAAAGAATTTGAGAAATGATCAGTTTTTATTTGAATTTAGGATTTTTTTGGTTCTTTTCTGTGAGTAACAAAATATAGCATTGCAAAACCCTTCTAATTTTTTTATCCGCGGAACATATAAGTTTCAAAAAACGAAAAGGTTTTAAGGTTTTGAACTTCAACCAGTTTTTGGTAATTCTTTAGTAACTGCTTGGTCACAGTTATCTTTGCGGAAAATACTTAGATGTCCTTTGCTGTCAAATATTATTTTTTTTGCATGATTTTTGACATTTAAGTCGATAGAATGTTAGATATAGCGAATTTTTGGCTATAGTCTAGGTGCCCGCGTACAAAAATGCAATTTATACATATCCTCGTATAGCTGCTTGTACGGCATAATTGTGCCTAGTCTATCACTTTTTTCCTCTGCGAAAATTTTCGTAAACGCGGCGTTCCTCCTCGGATGAAAAAGACGATCTCCACACGTCGGACTGGAAAATCGGCAAATATATTTTGTCCGACAATTCGAAAATTGGATTCTACATATTTGTATTAAGCAATCTTGAAAAAATCAGCTAGTTATAAATAAATGGTTTAAAGTTATGTTATGTTATGTTTAGAGTGGTAGGCACCCTTAACGTTCAAAACATTTTTGTCGGACAGTTTGTGGAAATATATAGAATATATGATTAGAGAATATTATTTAGGTATTATGCAAATCACAACTTACACACTTTTTATTTATTATAAAAATACCTACTTTCTGTATATTGTTGCCCTAATCTGGGCACGCTAATATACTAGTCAGGTAAATACTTTAAAACACTCATTATTAGAGAATCAATCAAAACAACTACTCTTCTAGCTAATACTGACGAAGTATTGAATTACATGATAGGATTCTTAGCATTTTAAAGAACAAAAATATATTGAAAATACTTAAATCATTTATTCAAATTTAATCATTCACACTTTTTTATTTAATATGAAATTATCTACTTTCTGTATATTGGTGCCTTAGTCGGGTCACGCTAATATACTACAGAAAGTAGATAATTTCATATTAAATAAAAAAGTGTGAATGATTAAATTTGAATAAATGATTTAAGTATTTTCAATATATTTTTGTTCTTTAAAATGCTAAGAATCCTATCATGTAATTCAATACTTCGTCAGTATTAGCTAGAAGAGTAGTTGTTTTGATTGATTCTCTAATAATGAGTGTTTTAAAGTATTTACCTGACTAGTATATTAGCGTGCCCAGATTAGGGCAACAATATACAGAAAGTAGGTATTTTTATAATAAATAAAAAGTGTGTAAGTTGTGATTTGCATAATACCTAAATAATATTCTCTAATCATGAAAAAGCAAATAAATAAAAAATAATTAATTGTAAAAATAAATCAAGAATAGGCTTGTAAATAATGAATGAATGTTTCTATACTCTACTGATGAGAACTAACGAGTTCAAAAAAACTTGTACAACTTTTCTAGAGTTGAAATAGAATGTATGGTTCAAGAATTGTTGTGAATGACTGAATTTCAATAAATAATTTAACTATTTTCAATATATTTTTTTGCCTTAAAATGCCAGGAATCCTATCATGTAATTCAATACTTCGTCAGTATTAGCTAGAAGAGTAGTTGTTTTGATTGGTCTTCCAATAATGAGTGTTTTAAAGTGTTTTCCTAAGTAGTATATTAGCGTGACCCGACTAAGGCACCAATATACAGAAAGTAGATAATTTCATATTAAATAAAAAAGTGTGAATGATTAAATTTGAATAAATGATTTAAGTATTTTCAATATATTTTTGTTCTTTAAAATGCTAAGAATCCTATCATGTAATTCAATACTTCGTCAGTATTAGCTAGAAGAGTAGTTGTTTTGATTGATTCTCTAATAATGAGTGTTTTAAAGTATTTACCTGACTAGTATATTAGCGTGCCCAGATTAGGGCAACAATATACAGAAAGTAGGTATTTTTATAATAAATAAAAAGTGTGTGAGTTGTGATTTGCATAATACCTAAATAATATTCTCTAATCATGAAAAAGCAAATAAATAAAAAATAATTAATTGTATAAATATAGAATATATATGTAGAATCCAATTCTCAAATTGTCCGACAATATATATTTGCCGATTTTCCAGTACGACGTGTGGAAATCGTCTTTTTCATGCCGAGGAGGAACGCCGCGTTTACGGAAATTTTCGCAAAGGAAAAAAGTGATAGTCTAGGCGCAATTATGCCGTACAAGAAGTTATACGCGGATATGTATAAATTGCATTTTTGTACACGGGCACCTAGACTACTAATATTAATTACTTTTTGGTCCTATTTTGTGTATATCAAATTGTTAAGTCTCAAGTCCCGTCATGTCATTTTAAATTTTTGATACATAGAATTCGAATATTATGGCCATAAAACAAACAACATGTCATAATTTTTTGAGTTAAGACAATTTTTTGGTGTATTTTGGTAAATTTTTTCGTTTAAATTTTGAATTTTTTGAACCACTCTATTTAAATGAAATAATAAATTTTTAAAATATGACATGTATTGGAGTAGACCCCCTTAAGTTACATTATTATGTTTCTCAGAAAGAAAGTTAAATAAGCTTGTTCAGATTCGTTAAATGTTTAAGGTTTTAATTTTTTGAGTTTCATTTAATAGTCCCCTATAATATTTATTTATTTATTTAATTGTTGGCTCTTTTCAACCTTGAAATTCAGATTCTGCAAGTCAACAATCGTAGTGGAGTAAACGTAGTCAAAAAAGAGGCATTGTTTCGGAATAATTTGTAACTGCATGAAATTTCATAAAAACTTTTTAAATGTGTTCTAAATAAGTTTAAGTTCAAAGTCTACCGGTTGGTATTGTACGCTAAATCTCTATTTGTTTATTAATAACAAAAAACTGCAAAATTAGTTGTTAAATGAAATATCTCGAAAATTAATCGAGGAGAAATCATGAAAATCAGGTACTAGGGGTTTTTGGGCATGCTGATTACCAATTTGATGTCAGATTTGCAAAATGCAAAATGGGGGATACAAAATAGTTGACCGAAACGTATTAAGAGTGCGAAATTCGCCATAAAAATGAGCATGAATGGATTTTTACGGGTTTTCGGGTATGCTGATGACCAATCTGATGTCAAATTCATAAAAATTGTGTAGATAAATGTAAAATGTTTACTTAATATAAATAAATACAATGTATTATAAAAATAATTTTATTATGAACTACAATGGAAGGAAGTATTGTAACTATATGATACATACGGTTTTTTAATCAAGAATGTAATAAGAAAAAGACTTTATTTATGAACATACAGTGATTGTCCGATAATTGATTTTTAAATACGAACACGTTGAACGAAAAGGACAGATAAAACTTTTTAGCATTCTGAATCTTCTGATTGTACTTGCTCCAGTTCGTCGCTTTCTTCGTGTAAGTCGTCGATGTCTTGGCAGGGAGAACAATTTGTACAACTGTTGCCACTATATGCGGAGCATGCCATTGTGCAAAAATGACCAGATTTTCTACACCCACATGCTTATCCGCAACCTTTCTTGAAGCTACAGAATATCATGTTAAAAACTTCAACTATGTCGTCTGATGCAGGTCGCTGACTCATTGGTATAGGTACTAAATTACCATTAACTTTGTTCTAACCCCAGCTCTCTGCATGTAAATGCTTACCCATCCACGTTTGCATCTGCAAATACACTCTTTTACAGTGCTGCTCCAAGGCATCTTCTGTGGGTGGTACTGAAGACAGCTTCACACTGTTTATTTTTCCGGAAGTACCTTTCACGAAGCAGTGATACCGAAATGAGTTTAAGTGAGCTACATTTTTGCTTGCACCACACAAAGCCAATACGCACAATAATGCCAGACTGCAAAAGACTTTCTGGACTTTAATGATCCTCAGCGAAACTTTCGGCGGCTTTTATTAAATCTACTTGATTTTCAAAATTTTATAAAAAACTTTACTTTGCTCCGGTTGAAAAATGCCGACGTACTGTTCAAACCTGTGAAACTGTGAGTGAATAAAACGTCATAGTAGTCATCATTTATGCATGCGTAATATTTAGTAGAATTATTAGTTGCGGTAAACTTAATTTTTTATTTAAAAGCAATTGTCCAAAAATCGTGTTATTACCGATGTTTCGCCTTTTTTACTGTTTAATTGTTATTACGTTAATAAAAAAAAACCAAGAAATATTTTTCAAGATTAGTACCTTAACTATTTTTTTTTTAAGTTATTACAGTTTTAATAGTGTTAAATTTTCTAATTTTTATTCTTCTAAAACGTATAGTTCGACTTGCTCGTAAAAACCGCTGCCCAAGGAATCACTACTTCCACATCCAGATTTTCTATCCAAGTCACTCACCACAAAAAAAAATTGTATGTGAAAATAATTGTTTATGGAACTTTAATAATATAATATTTGAAATCCTCTACCCCAAAACCCCATAATACGATATCCTATATCGGTAGTGGGGTGGGGGTGGTGATAGGGGGTGGTAGTGGGGGTGAATAAATTTAAAAAATATTTTGAAATTTCTGGTTCTTGTACACACACTAAACCGCATTTTTTTTTTCATCCCCTTTAATAATGGGGTGGGGCTGGTAATGGGGGTGGCTAATGCCAAAATTTTTTTTGAGACCTTAGCTTCTCTTGTATATAATAAATACCAATTTTATGAACTCTTACCTGCTTGATTTACCTATTTACCCCATATTTACTCCAATTTACCCAGCAACGCTTCGACGAAACAAGATGAAAATATAATCTAGTTCTAGATCTCGTTAAAGTACATGTGTGTACCAAATTTCAAGTCAATATCTCAAACGGTTCCAGAGTAAACGTGCGCACAAAAAAAAGTTACAGACAGACAGAATTTTTTTTTCGCTCAAACTTAAAATCTCGACGTTTCATGACATTCTAAGCCTATCTGAACAATAAAAAATTTTTTGTCGTTACTATAACTTCCACTGGATGTGGAAATAAAATTAATAAAAAAACGCGTATGTATCATAAAATAAATCATTGGGGCTTTTAGTACACATCTTTACCTTCAAATTGATCACTTATAAAGTGCCGATATCACGATATTAAGCTTTGATATTAACGATTGAAATTTGGTGTCAACAGCGGAAAACGTCTTTTTTCGGAAAAGTGCTAAGTTTGAATTTCTGAATTTCCTAAAATAATTTTTTTAAATTTTTTGGCTGAATACGTATTTTAGATAATCCCTTTAAATGTGCTATCCAAGTATTTTTTTTTTTAAATAAATTATTCATTTTACAATGACTTTTACTAAATAATCGTTGATACATGCAATGTAATAATTAAAGTACTTAAAAAATTATTTAACATGTAATACTTCGAGGAAATGATACTTTTTCATCTCAAATTGGTTTCATATCATTTGCTTTTTGCAATCAAAAGTTGTAGCCACTTACATACTGCGCGCGCGCTACCGCAAGCCTATTCCAGTGCAGCGGGCGGTCGGTGCAGCGTCACTTGGGACCTTAGTTAACAAATTTCTACTCGCTCTGTTTAATGCGCAAAATACATGTCATATATGTTTCTTTCGTAAAATTTCCCGTTCTTTCGAATGGCGCTATCAGTTTTTTCGTACAAAATAAAATTTAAAAAGTTATTCGCAAGAAACCGTATTTTTGCACTTAAATTGTTAAATAAAAATAGGACGCGTACACTTTTTTGCGGTAGACTTTTCACTACGTTATTCTAGCATACTTGAAGAATATTGTTCACCAAAGTCTACCTGGTTACAAATTTTTTCGAAGTGAAAATCTTCGTTATCATGATAAAATATGATATAGATGGACTTCCAAGGAGTTATATAGGAAATAACATTGTCTAGATTCTGCCTTTATTAGGTTTTCACATTTTTTACAGGCTTTTGCTGTCATGTGTCAAAAATAAGCTGGATTGCAATTCTCATTAAAGTGCTCAGTATTACGAAAATTTTTAACCCAAATAGATTGATTTTGGTTGAATTACCAAGGAGGAGTCGAACTTTGACCTAAAAAACTCGTAAATACCACACTGTGGCGTCGTTACTAATCCGATGGAAAAGAATTTCAGTGGGGCCTTGCGCCTAACAGGCAACCGCGACAGATGTTGTGGTACTGTCAGACGTGCCATATAGCAAAAGAATAATGCATCGAACAAAAGCATCTGTTAAGACGTTGTGATTAAAAAGAAGACAGATCCGTTTGAATTATTTATGATACCTCACTTCAATACAGTACTGCACATTAAAACATTTCTTATTTGTAGGAGCGAATAATTTCAATTAATTTAGTAAGACTAAAGCATTTATCGAGGCGAATGGTTTTGGACGTTGATCCTTTTTTATAGAATCATGTCAGGTCTATACAGTAATCCGTTTCGAGCTACCTAATTATCTGCCTCTATCAGAGTATAACGCGATATTGGTAATTCTGTTACGAATTTTGTACGCATGGCTTCTTATGGACGATCCACTGCGAGTAGTCGCGTTAATTGCATCTGGTTACTTAATATCGCTCGGTACAGAAATAAAGAAACAACGGAACCAAACGTATTTTTAACAAACTTCAATATCGATATTAGGTAATAAAGCGCCTGGGTCAAATTTCATTTGATAATTTTTAATAAACTTTTTTACAGCGGTTCAAATTTTTACAAAAATCATTTTTTTATATATTAAATTACACCTTTCAACTCAATAAAAAACAATAACTAGGTCGAAAATTGAAAAAATTTATTTAAGATTAAAATTTTCAGATTGGTATTCAGTTGTTTTGCCAACATATTATTTATTATAGATCAATAATAAGACATATCCAATGATCGGAATTTGGGTTTAATTCCAGTGGCGCATATAGGTAGGTATATGAAATTTTACGAGTTTCTCATTTATTTTGGCATAATAGAATACATATATATATATTTACAACTAATAATGTATGCATTTTTTAATAAGTCCTTGTAACGACGTACCTGAAATTAAACCCAAAATTCCGAACACGGGATATAACAGATAATTTTAATTAAATTTGTTATATTTTAAAGTGGAAAATAGAGTATTATATAGTAATGCATTGCTTCTAGAACTCCTTATTATTCTTTTCACGTATCTGTCACCAAATAAGTATTTTAAAATGTAAAATGTGCGTGAAGAATATCAAGCATCTAACCCCGTATTCCTGAAGCAACTTTTAAAGCTGAAAAGTTATCAAATTATTCACATTTGCTCATTAATAAAGAATAATTAGTTTTTAATGCAAGAAAAGCACATAACTTTATAAAAATACTGACGTAGAGAAGTCCTCTCGTTGCCATTGTAATAAAGTATCTGCATATATACAGGGTGTAAATAGTTTCATTTCATTAAAAAAACTGATGGTGGGGAACGACTAGACAAAAAAAACCTTATAAAACATGGGATCTAAAGCCCATAGTTTTGGAGAAAAAAAAACAAATCAAAATTTAGAAAATTTTTAATAATACTGTTTGAGAACTGCTGGAATGTTGGGGTAGGATTTATTATTGTCGCGTATGTCAGCACACTTGATCACCAAACACGCTAATGCGGTCCCATCAAAGTGCCGCGCTTCTTTGTTGGCGATGGCGGCGAGGACACAAGTCGGTAATCGTTATACCTTTTTATGACTTTTTAAAAATAAGTAAGAAATCTCTATAATTCGGAACTATATGTCCATTGACTTGAAAAACAGTAGTCCCCATTACCAGTTTTTTTTTAATGACATAAAACTACATCCTGTACTTCATACACAAAAATTATAGTAAATTTCTCTTATCGTGGATCGAGTCGTATCTCTCTGAGAGAACTCAGGAATTTTTATAAATCAGTCTTATTTTCGGAAACATTTGAAATACCTCAGGGTTACCATGTTGATTCCCTATTTTCAATTTATTTATGAAGAATATCATTCATTGATTACAAATTGTCACTGAAAATGTCTATCGAAAGCGTTAGGAGCTTGTTGAAACCTGTTGCATAGCCATTCACTTCTCTACAGTAGCAGACGCGTTTCGTTTTCCCAGGCTCATCAGTGCCACATGGTAGAAAAGGAACGAAAATGCAAACGCTTCAACCAGTACTCCATAAGTTTCTTGTGAAGTGTAACCACCAGGAATTAATGGTGCCATCTATGCAAGATGGTGTAAAGATTATTCGGAAGTAAATGTTTTACCAAATTCGACTATTTCTAGTCATCACAGAAACTGCGAATGCAGATTACTACTTTTGATAAAATCCACGTATAGTGCCAGATGTAAATAATAAATCTAGCATGCCATAGATGGCGCACTAGACTGTTCTGACTTTTCAGTCTGGTTATTCACCTATACTTTTAAGTCCAGGAAACCATAAAATTGAAAGTGCTAGAAGCTGGTTGAGGCCAGTTGCACAGCCATTCACTCCTAAACAGTGACACACGCGTTTCGCCTTCCCAGACTCATCAGTGCCACACTATTTACATCTGGCACTACGCGTGGATTATATCAGAAGTAGTAATCTGCATTCACAATTTCTGTGATGACTAGAAATAGTCGAACTTTGGCTTTCGGAAGGCCCTAAATTTCGACTTTTTTCGGTTTCTCGCTTATAACTCGATAACTATTGGTCCTTGAGAAAAAAGTATTCTTACCTTTTTGAAAGCTGATAAAATTTCCCATATTTTTTACAACACACACAAACAAAGAGTTTCTATCTTCAACCGTTCTCGAGTTATCGGCTTCTGAAAATCGCCAATTCCCAGAAAACGCTGTTTCGGATCACATTTATCGTCATACTCTGCTCTTATCTCCTCAAATCTTCTTTGTAAAATAAAATACAACCAAATCATGTGAAGAGGATTAAATTAGCTTAAAAATTATATATTCTACATATAATTAATGGCTGAAATGATGGATTTAAAGATTTTTTGCTTGAAGTCTTTACCTACATTTTTAATTTTTTTAAAATCTATTTATTGTTATAAGTTATTACATTTGGTATAGTAATGAGTAGCTACACTTAAAACAGTGGGAAAAAGCAGGTAGGTATCTCTATAAAAAAAAAACACCACAGTATTATAGTTTGAACTACTTTTATTTAGATATAACAGCTACTTTTATTTACATATAATTGGCTAATAGATAATTAGCTAATGCTTTTTTTAAAGACAGAAAAAAAACGATCAATTTTCGCACGGGAGAATAGTTTATGGAGACACCATGCCAGAAGAAGAGGAAAATGAATCCTCCAAAGAAACTACTATGTCATCAAATTCTTCATCCTCCTCATCCTCATTTATCGGGACTCCATTGTGGCAGTTGTCCTGGCAGTTCAGGTATGCTGACGAACAATTTAATGATATCTTTCTACATCGACTTGTGTTGTTCACTTGACGAATCCAAGACATTACAATATTCCTCGAGTTAAGTACATATGTCGTTAGTTGCAGACATTCCAACAACCCACTTACTTATAGTACTATCCGTGATTTCCCTTCCTCGGGTCATGCCACCACGGCTGTTGCGCATGAGAGTGGTCTCAATCGTCATATCGGACCACAATTCTGACCAGAACCTATCACTTCGCCTCATTATGAAGTATCCTTTCTCCACAAACTATTGGTATTCTTCAGTTAACATTTGGGAAGACAGTTTTTCCATGTCCTGCACATAAAAGTGGCATGACATAGGGGAAATGCCCGGCTGCACGAAAGTAGGGTAGCATTCGCTTACTACAGTTCAGGTGAGCTTGGAAATCGCCAGCCCTCTCTGCATGAATGTACTCCTTCATCAATTCCACCATATTGGAGTAGTAGATCCAGAGTTTAGCAGTTGGTCCGTGGTAGATGATGTCTTCCATTGCTGTTCCAAATTTCATGGCAACTGATTGGAGATGTGGGTCATTATCCAGCGAATTTACCGAGGGAGGATCGTCTAGAAAATCTGATGTGAGTGTGTCGATGGTTGCCTGTTCTTCTGGCGTAAGGTGAAGAATAAATATAGGAAATTTTGTCAGCTTTCAAAAAGGTAAGAATAATTTTTCCTCAGGGACCAATAGTTCTCGAGTTATAAGCGAAAAACCAAAAAAAGTCAAAATTTAGGGCCTTCCGGAAGACCCCCCCCCCCCCCCCCGCGAGGCTCACCTCCTAGGGTCGGGGACTTTTAGCATATTTACCTCCTAACTACCCCAAACCCATCCCTGAAATCAAAAATTCGGCCGCCCTCCATTGATAAATATGTTTTAAAATTTCTTTAAACGAATATATTTTAAGTACTTCACATGATATGATATGATATATGATATTAACGACATAATATATTTACAAATATTTTGGCCAATTAAACTTTCGCATATCATTTTCGTTACGATTTTTCATAAATATTTTTTCATAACTATAATTTACATCATCTTATAGGAGATTCTAGTTTACGTTTAAAGTCACAAGGTCATAGTTTAATTGCATTATTTTTGTGTACTTTATTACACAAAAACTTGTTGGCAAATGTCCAGCGGCATTCATATGTTTACTGCGGTTTACTAACAATATTTCAAATATCGATACGAAGGAAAACGTGGTAATAATATTTCACTATACGTTGTGCACCGTTCGATACAAGCTGCTGATTTGCATTCGTTCATTGTGTACTAAAAAATCAATGTTCAATACATATAAATTTACATTCACCGTCTGGCACATATTATTCTCAGCGATACCTTGATTTCTGAGATCACCAATTTGTATGAAGCTAGTTCTGAACTAACTTGTTATCGACAATGGCACGTCGTCTTTTAAATTGTTAACACAAGAGCATAACAGTGCTGATATTCTGTTGAGACATTATTTGTTACTGATAAAAGCTGTGATTGAATCATTAAACTACAAATAATTTCAGCTGTCTGCGAGTCAGTTATACTTGAAAACTAGTGAAGAAGAAAGTGTCTATGAACAACCATTATAAAGAGAGCGACAACTAGTCTGTTCAATATTGGCAATATAATTTGAAAAACTATATAAATTTTTATAGTTACTTTCGCACAATAAATATATAGTTATCGATATGTTTACAAAAAAACTGAATAAAAGGGTATATTTTTCCGATGGCTTATGAAAATTCACAATTCTAAAATGCACAAGTTTCAAAGTTATAACTGAACTAAACTATTTCGTCCTCAAAATCTAATCTGGTTAGTAGTCTATTGTCTATGTACTGTAGAAAGAAACTAAAACGTTAAAGGGTTTTTATTGTTTCTTATGTTCAATTGACACCAAAATATGAGAAAACCGCGGAGTGCGTTTTTGAGATCGAAGTAAAAAGGTCCACTTTTCACATTTTTGAGTTTTGCTTGAAAACTATGCATTTTCCCTATAAACACGTCAATAGAAAAATTGTAGAGAATTAAATTTACAATCAAAATGGCACCTTCAGAGGTCAAAAAATAATTTTTTTGTTACAAAAATACGTCCAAAAAACAAAAAAAAACGAAGTTTTTTTTTTTTTATTTTAGCCTGTAACTTATTTTCGGGTACATTTAGGCACAGACATTGCTGCATAAAAGAAGCTGGCGTTTTACTCGTTAAAATGAGATTTTGTAAAAATGTTTACGATTAATAGTGACCGAGATATAGCGTTTAAAGTTTTTTAACTTTTCTTGCTAATTTTTAGTATTTTCTTTTTCAAATTTCGTCCTGTAGCTTTTTTCTGAGTGAATTTAGGTATAAACATTATTATATTAAAGTTAAAGCTGACTTTTTTACACCTGTTGAAATGGTGGCCGGTAAAAGTCTCTACGACAAATAGAAACCTAGCTACAGCGTTTTGAAGATTGTTACTTTTATTTTTATTTTTTTCTAAGTTTTACATTCTTTTTTAAATTTCGACCTCTAACTTATTTGTCAAATACTTTAAGTACAGATATTGCTACATTGAATGTACTCGCAGCATTTTTGTTTAAATGGTCTGCAATAGAAGTTTATGTGATCAATAGTAACCAAGATACACTCTAGATATAGTAGATTATTGTACTTAAAAAGTAACTTTTTACATCTTTCCACTTCTGAACTTTATCTCACGTGATTTTTAATTTTTTTTGTTCAAATAACTTAGAAAAGAGAGATTAAATTAATTTATTCATAATTGTATAACTGTTATACATTAGTTATGCTTCTAATTGTACATTCTTTATGAAATTATTCAAATGCTGGATTTAACATATTTTCAAAATCAAAGTCGAGATCTACGTCAACATCGTCTTCCATTAATTCAGGTACATCAGCGTTTTCACAGTTTATTCCCATACATTCTTTGCAAAAAATGGAACAATTCATTCCCAATTTCCTGCAACCGCAGTTTCCTCTGCATCCTTTGGTGCATTTACAGGCTATTTTTTCCAGCAAAACTTGTGGTGCAGGAGGTTTATTTGTCGAAATTGGCACTAGTCCATTTTTTGAAATTCTCCAACCCCAAAAATTAGCAAAAAAAGTTAAAAGTTGCAAAATTTGAAAGGCTATATCTCGGTCACTATTAATCGTAAAAATTTTTACAAAATCTCATTCTAACGGGTAAAACGCCAGCTTTTTTGTGCAGCAATGTTTATGCCTAAATGTACCCGAAAGAAAGTTACAGGCTAAAATAAAAAAAAAATAAATAAAAAATTGGATTTTTTCGTTTTTTTTTTTGGACATACTTTTGTAAAAAAAAATGTTTTGACTTCTGAAGGTACCACTTCGATTTATTGACGTGTTTATAAGAAAAATGCATAGTTTTCGAGCAAAACTTAAAAATGTGAAAAGTGGACCTTTTTACTTCGAACTCAAAAGCGCATCTCTTTAAATGGTAGCACTCCGCGGTTTTCTCATATTTTGGGGTCAATTGAACATAAAAAATAATAAAGACCCTTTAACGTTTCAGTTCCTTTCAACCCTCTTTTTTTTGGACATAGACAATAGCCGATAGGTCAAGTGTATATAATCAATTAGTCACTTGAGTTACTCTCCTTACACTCCAATCAACACAAACATTTGAAAAAAACTTTAAAAATCCAACTTTTAGACCTCGAGACCATCTTGCCACCTTGTTATAAAAGGTAATTTTTTTTTATAATAACTCGTTTCGTGTTGATTCTAGTGTTGATTCTAGGGAAAAGTACTTATAAATTTTGTAGGGTAGTGCGATCTCTAGTTTAAAAGTTGGTCGCTAGTTAATTCAGTTAATTACGCCAATTGAATCATTCGAGCAACAAAACATAGTTCCTGAAACGATTGCTTCGGTTGGAGAACTCTTTTTGGTCACGTTGTTCGGAAGTGACCCAGATAAGGAAACACTGAACTAACTTCGTTACCAACGTTTTGCTACATCTGTAACAAAAAACAAATTAAATCTCGCTACACTTCCCCCAACAACAGAAGCAGCACGACACCATTCTTCAAGAACCTACATGAGGAGAGTCGATGTGGTAATGGATTACTATTATCGAGGAAGCTGAAGAACATACACTCATGAAGTTGTGTTCGATAAGTCTACCATTATAAAGAGAGCGACAATCAGTCTGTTCATATTGGCAATTTTTTTGGTCATACTTAACTTTTAAATTTTATAATAATTTTTATTTTCGCACATTAAATGTGTAGTTATCGATATATTTGCAAAAAAAATTGAATAAAACGGTAATTTTTAACATATTAAATTCTTAAATACACAATTTCCAAAATTATAACTGAACGAGTCCCTTTCGTCCTCAAAATTTAATCTAGCTAGATCAAGTGTATATAATCAATTAAAAAAATTTTGCGAATAATAACAAGACTCGTTTCATTACAATGCCAAAAAGGAAATTCGAGGATACCAATTTTACATACGTAAGTCAAGCTACCGCAGACGCAGATATTTCAATTATTCAAACAGTTATCGAAATGTCTTCGACGTACCAGTTTGTTGTCGTTGTGAAGATTTAGATCTCTTGATGATCATGACAGGATTGGTCAGATTACACAGCAATATTTACTTCCACATACCTGGAAAAGCAAAAGCTTCCGTGAAATGTTATTCTGCGTGAAGTTTTCGTCATGGAAAAACCAAGTTCATTGTCAACCTCAGCAACCTGAGTTAATTAAGCCAACTTAATCATTGTTACCGAAATGATTGCTTGATAAAGAAACACTAGACTTACATCCTACATCCAAAAACAAATTAAATCTTGCTACACTTCGGACAACACTTCCACAACGGAAGCAGCCCGACACCATTCTTCAAGAACCTAGCATCGAATGTAAAGTTGATACGGTGTGAACAATAGAAATAAAAAAATGATCTATGTAACGTTTCATTATAATTGATAGTTTTTAAGTCATAACGATTTGAAAATTGTGATTTTGGCTTGTTTTGGTTTGAGGAAAATTTCAAAACTATTTTCGTCAAATAATCGAAAAGTATTACAGTCCGCGAAAATAGGCCAAAGACCAATAAGAAAGCTACCTACTAAATTGAGGATAAATTTTCTTTTGTTTTCATCTAATATCTGTAGAATTAATGGTTTCGAAGATCTGGTAGTATAAAGATGGCATCCGAACGTTTATAAGACGAAGTGTTTAGTTTGAATGGTAGATCTTAGAAACTGGCTATTTCTATACCCTAAAAATCAAAGAGGTTATGACAGAAACAATGTGACTCTTAACATGTTTTTTATAAAAACGTCATCGCCATTTTGTTAATGTAAATAGTTAATGATTAAAAAAATATATTGCCATATATTGTTTTTCATTAATCTATAGTTTGACCTATACGCTCATTTGTTTTCGTCTATTAACAGCATTTGCTTTAGAAGAAAAATTGCATTTTAAACCATAAGAGGTTTTTTGAAAAAACGTAAAAATGTTTTTTTGCAAATACCTCAATAAATACTAGTTTTGGCAAAAAGAATTGTGGACATCAAAAAGAAAGCTCATACATTGAGGGAGTTTAATATTTATGTAGGATTAACAGTTGACAGAATTAACGATAATTAATCAATCTTCAAAATAATTTTTTTATTGTTTCTGTATCATAAAAAATAAAGAAGTCATGGTCCAAATAGTGTGCGGTTTCACATTTTTTTTTTATTTTAGAGAAGGCCCCATTTTGTTATTGTAATTGTCCAATAATTAATTTTTTGTCAAAAATGCTGTTTTTTGTTAACAAATAGCATCACCTAGATGCTTAATTCTGTTTTGTTCCTTTAAAATATTTGCTTTAGAAAAATATTGCTTAAGCCATATTGGAGCCGCTATTTTGAATTATTAAATTTTTACTTCGGATTCATAATCAGCAATCCCAGAAACATAAATGTCCTATGTTTCAGAAAGATATCAATAATACTTTTTCAAATATTAAATATCTAAACCCGTTGAGGGTAAGGTTAAGTATCCGGATCACAGGGAAACTGAATATGATGACGTTTTCTACTACAGTGATAATCAATAAAGAAAACTTATCATTAAATATGGGATTATTCCTAAATTTTACCTATTTTTTGCCACTAGGTACTGTACTATAATATAACTTGCAGCATTTCTACACACTTCAAATTTTTTCGTAACTCTAAGTAGAGTTGTCTAACAGAAAATCGTATGATCGTGTTTTAGATTTATTAAAATTTTCATTAAAATCATGAAAATTTACAAAATCATTGTGACAGGTATTGTCCTCTTTGTAAAAGTATAAAATATATCACGTGTTTTAGTTCAATTGTAAAAGTTTATTTCAATACAAGAAGCGCTATGCTTATACTTTCACAATTATGTACACTGTAGGATTTTAAGAGACTAATAGAAAACCTTAGTGGCATAATATTTAAGATTAAGATTATTTTTTCCTGCATAATATCCTATTTAATTAAATCAAAGACGTATAATAATTCAGTATGAACATCAAAAGCGGAAACTTTACAATGCAAAATAAACTTGGAGTTAAATTTAGATTTTAATCAATTCATATTTAGCATTATAATGTGTGTCCAAACTCCATATAGGATGACAAAGGTACTAGGTACAATTCGTTACTTATGACTAAAGAATTTTAGTATTTATATTTAGTTGCCACACCACCAACTTAATCGATGCTGAAGCTTTTGTTTTATAAGTTAAAGTTTTCCCTGTTTTAATATCAAAAAATATATTTATTAACCAAAGTTGTAACAATCATTAATGACCCCGTAACATTGTCTACACATAATTATTTTATATCATTACTATCATATTTTAACATCATGCAAACTGTTTTTCAATCGATGGTGAATAATTTGCTTCGCAAGTTAATGTTTCCTCAGTTTTAACATTGAAACTTATATTTATTAACCAAAGTTGTAACAATCATTCACGACCCCGTAACATTGTCCACACATAATTATATTATATCAATACCATCACGTTTTAACATCCTGTAAACTGTTTGTGTTTCTAGCACATAATAAACACAATGTAACAAAATTTGTTATATATGTTTATTAGAAAATGCTCTCTACGCTATAGATGAATATTTATCACATGTATTTCAGTATTTCATCCTACTTATCTTTCTACATATTTCTATTTATTTTCTAAGAAAGTTATCATTGTATTTTATTGATATCTTATAATCATATGCATTTTTTCTGGCATGTTTTATATCTTTTTGTGATCTCTTGGACAAATAAAGATATATTATAGTACATTACATTATTATTATATCCCGATAGGTACAATTCATATATTCAAATCAATGTCTAACTTCTCGCTTGTCAATCTATTTATGTTATTCTTACTTATATAGTTAGCGTACTTTGTAGGTGCCCAAACAAAGCATTTCGCGCTTAGTGTATTTGAGGCAGTTTGAAGAATAGGAATACGATAGAATAGAATAGAATAGAATAGAATAGAATAGAATAGAATAGAATAGAATAGAATAGAATAGAATAGAATAGAATAGAATAGAATAGAATAGAATAGAATAGAATAGAATAGAATAGAATAGAATAGAATAGAATAGAATAGAATAGAATAGAATAGAATAGAATAGAATAGAATAGAATAGAATAGAATAGAATAGAATAGAATAGAATAGAATAGAATAGAATAGAATAGAATAGAATAGAATAGAATAGAATAGAATAGAATAGAATAGAATAGAATAGAATAGAATAGAATAGAATAGAATAGAATAGAATAGAATAGAATTATTTGACCAAGATTACAAAAAGTTTTTGGCAAGTCACAAAATAGGTGCATAAAACACCACAAAAATACAAAAAAATGTAAAGCAACAAACACATAAGGTATAACACCGCAAACGGACATATAAAACAACAAAAACAAAAACAAAATATAACAGGACTAAATAGTGTATAACAGATAGTAAAATTGCAATTATTAAAGGCAAATGAAAAGATAGAGTAGTATTCATCATATTAAGAGTGAATAAGAGCCTCTCAAATAAGTAGGAGACACTGAGAAAGAGACTAATTTAGTATTCTAGAAAATAATAATAATAATAGTAATAATAAATTTAAAAAAATAAGAATAAATAATATTAATAATAATAATAATAATAGTACAAAAATTGGGTGGTAAAAAATTCCTCAACAGAATAGAAGCAATAGTTTAAAAATGCCTTTTAATCTTAAACTTAAAAGAATTAAAATTCATCATTGGGAATGTGATTATATAATTATAGATTTAACGTGTTTTTAATTGACTTAGTCTAAGCCGAGGCTGCGTAGCAGCCCTAGTGTCATAATTATGAAAATCACAATTAGTCGAAAAAGACTCTTTATTTTTATGGATTTCAAGTAAAGTAGTGTACATGTGTAAACAAGGAACTGGCATTATCCCTAGTTTTTTGAAAATTGGTCTCCAAGCAGCATTGTCAATTAACCTAACTGCTCTCTTTTGCAACCGAAAAATTTTTACTGCATGGCATGAGCCACCCCAAAGTAGAAT
This sequence comes from Rutpela maculata, assembly GCA_936432065.2. Classification (NCBI taxonomy): domain Eukaryota; kingdom Metazoa; phylum Arthropoda; class Insecta; order Coleoptera; family Cerambycidae; genus Rutpela; species Rutpela maculata. The sequence continues at coordinate 270,558,430 of OW386285.2, forward strand.
TGCATAAGTACTTTGAGAATGGGATAAAGAGAAATAACAATTTCATAATGTACTAAAACACAGTACATTTTTTAGCCTGCGTAACAGAAAGATAATACCAGATAATTTGTTAGAAAGTATCTCCACGTGGTTGAACCAGGTAAGAGTGTCATCTAAGACGCCACCAAGATTTTAGTATCACCTTTTACGAATGAGTTACTTGTAGAAAAACAAACCTCTGAGTCTTATCTTCATTAAGTTTAAGGTTATTTGACGAAAAACTATCACTAGCTTGCTGTATGGAACTAAGGCTATCGTAATTTAAGCTTATATTAGAACTGAAATCTAGAATAGATTTAAATTTAAATACTTGCTACATGAAAAAGTAAAACATAGAATTGTCGAATCAATGTTGTATCCTCAGATTGATTATTGTTTAACAGTATATTATAAATTTTTGACAATGGAATTTAAAAACAAGTTACAGTTAGCTCAAAACACATGTTTGCGATTTGTTCACTTAATAAGGAAGTATGATCATGTCACCCCCATATATAAGGAGCATTTCTATTTAAAAATAGAATATCGTTACAAATTATTCTTTGGTAGTTTGTTAATGAAAATTTATACCAGTGAAAAACCGGAATATCTAAAAGAGTACCTGAAACCAAGGCAAGAGATGCACAACATTAATCTTAGGGAACTAAACAAATTTAATGTGCACAAACAAAAAAGGGCAAGATTTCAGTGTTGCTTTGCATATTTATCTGTTGAATTATTAAATAATACTGTATACTATGAAATGATTCAGGGTGTTTCAGTTGGTACATTTAAAAAAAATTATAAAGAATACTTATTGCAGCTACAAAATGATCGATAAGATAATGTAATTATTAGGGCTACTTGAATTATGTGTGATTGTTAGATAAGTTTTTCTATTTTTTGTTTGTGTGGTGCCGTGGAAGAACGTTCAAACGAACGGCCCCTTTTGTGGCGTATATTGTATCTATGTGTACATTTATATATAACACAATAAATATTTTTCTATTCTATTCTATTCTATGTGTCATGGGCATAGGCAAAGCATTTTATTGGTGACTTAAAATTAAAGAAATAATTTAAATATAAAATAAACAATAACGGCTCCAGTACCGAGCCTTGAGGAAGATAAGTGAGGTTGAGATAAAAACTTTTAAAGCAACATTCTATGTTACCGAATTAACCAAGTTAGTTGTAGCTTTGTAACTAGATAATCTCTTACGTTCTCTATTAGTTATACAGCCAGCTGACATTGTGGACAAGACATCAATGTGGCTTATTTTGTTCATTATCAGGTGGCCAACAAAAATTCACGTTCTGTGGCTACTGCGTTAAGAAGCAACATGGCAGCAATGATGCCAAAAATATGAGTAAAGTTAAGTCATTAGGGCAAAACTAATTTTTGTATATTTTGGTGTAAATAATCATAATCTTTTTGTTGGTTGGCATTTTTATTCTTGCGGAAAAGAAGGCAGACGTCTTGAATGTGTAAAAAAATTAAGCCTCTTCTGCGGTAAGCGTCTTTTCTGGCTAAATAGTTAGTTTTTAATGTCAAAAACACGTGAAAATTATTAGCAGACAAATATAATATAGTCACTTGAGGTAAACCAAAAAAATGCAAAAAGCCCAAAAGTTCTGCGACCGCACCGCAAGATATTTTCTCCCCGTTTTCGAGAGCGGGGGACATGATCGTGACAATATTTTCTGACCTACCCTTCAACCACTACCCCTAAACCGAAAAAATCACTCCTTTTCCCAATTTCCAGTGCTAGGCATTTTTATAGGAAAATTTTATTAACGAAGCTTGTTCAGAATTGTCCAAAAACAATAAATCCAAAATTTAATCAAAATTTTCAAATATTAAAATTTTGTTTAAAATAATGTCCAAGTCCGAAAATATCATTTAAATGTTTTTTTTTTTGTTTAAAAATTCATGACAATTTTGTTGTCAGGTAGTTGTCAAGTAATTAGTAGTCCTTTTGCATATTTTTTAAATTTATCAATTTTTTAAAAAATTTTTATTTTAATAAATATTGGGCTTAAGGTTTTGGACAATTCTGAACAACTTTCGTTAATAAAATTTCCCGATAAAAAAAATGCCTAGCACCGGAAAATCGGAAAAGAGGGTGTTTTTTCGGTTTAGGAGTAGTGGTTGGAGGGTAGATCGGAAAATATTGTCACTATCGTGTTCCCCGCCCTCGAAAACGGGGAGGGGGGATATCTTGCGGTGCGGTCGCATAACTTTTGGGGTAAAAGCTTTTCCTCAAGGGACTAATAGTACGTAAGAGTTGGCAGAGACTGAATAGTATGCAATTATTTTATAAAAACGCCCCGAGACCAATTTGATCGGTCTCATTTCAATTCGATGTCTAGAGTCCCCTTGCAAATAACTCCAGACATTATTTTCCAGTTTTTTCCTAGCCTAAAAATAAGGGAAAGTTTACTGACGCAAAAAAATAGATATTCTCGAGCTATTCACAAAAGGCTCTAACGATTTTGCTTAAATTTAGTGCAATAATGGTATATTATAAATCTAACAATAATGCGCAGCTTGAGAATATTGATTTTAGCAGTCAATCTGTCCAAAAAATAATTTACGTCATGATTTCTCACCGGGATCCAATGGAGTTCACCTCAAGATTAGCCAAAATGTGCAAGTAACTTTATTATCTCGATTTAAAAAAGGTGACAAAGTCTCTACTAGTTCCCCATTAGCTTGACGTCTGTGCCTTGTAAAGCTTTGAAAAAAAGACGATATACAAGGAGCTACTTACTTTTTTGGTAGACAACTCCGTGATACTTCACCATCAGCATGACATTTACCAGGACGTTCTGCCACCTCACTCCAATCCAGAGTAAATTTGAAGTGACAGAACGTCCTGGTAAGATATCATCCTGATAGTGCAGTATCACAAAGTTATCTACCAAAGAAGTTTAAGGACTTTTCTCGTGCTTTCGATAAAGTGTATATTCCGATTTTACTACATAAACAAGAACATATCGAGTACCAGGTTAATTGTTAAAATAGAGCGAGCGTTTTCTATCTAATAATAAATTTATCGTGAGGGTAAGGAATACTTCCTCTAAGGTGAATAATATTCTGTGTGGAGTCCCTCAGGGATTGGTACTTGGTCCCGTGTTGTTTCTAGTGTACATGTCCGATTTTATCTTAAGTTTCCCCTCAAGCGCTTTGACTCATGCAGATGACTTGAAAATATTACAGTCACCATCTACTTCCCTACAAGCAGATGTGGGCCAGGTAGGAAGGTGGTCTTTCACCTGGTCAATTTCATTAAATCAAGGAAAATGATTGACACTATATACATGCAAAAACAATCCAATTAAGCGTAAAATTGCGTAAAATTGATAAATATAATGTTACACCGTGCACACTTGTTTTACATTTAGGTCTATTTCGGTTGAGTGTTTTGTACATAATGGAGGTGAATGAGGTGGTAATAATTTTTATTTCAGAAATATTTTGTATAGGATTGTTAGTTTCACAGTTATTTGCAAACATCTTAAGAATGTATACAAAAAGATTACGTCTTTCACAAATATCTCGTTAAAGATAAGAAAGTCGACATATACAGCGTGCCTTATTTTTAATGGCCCTCCCTGCGTATCTATGTCATTAGTTACCCGATCAAGAGAGGGATTTTAAAACGGTCATAGACTTCTTTAACAGTAGGCTATTAACAATAAATATCAATAAAACATTTTACTTGCCCTTCTCAAGTTATGTCAGTGGGCTGCCAAAATTTAACTGTATCACCATAAAGCATGACAATCTTGAATTTACAATAAAATCTGCAAGAACCATAAAGTACCTGGGTATTACTATTGACTCCCATCTAAAATGGGATACACATATTAATAATTTAGTTAAATAGATGAGAAGTCTATTACCAAAATTTAAATATTTCAAAAACATTTTTGAAGAAAAACACCTTAAAATCATGTATTATGCCTTGGCCCAATCACATATTACATATGGAATTATTGGATGGGGTGGTGCAACCAATCGCTATTTAAAACATTTAGAAGTTACACAAAAATGGATCCTAAAAATAATATATAGCAAGAGATGTACTTACCCATCGGATGATCTTTATATAGAAAGCAAAGTATTTGACCCAAGACAACTTTAATGTCAAAATATATTATTGCTAATGCACAAGAATAGAAATAACATAGGGAAAGTTAAACACGTATACAGCACCAGACAAAACGAAAAATCACTACTAGTACCAAAAATGAGTAAAACTATTGGCCAAAGGTGTTATTCGTACATAGGACCAAAAATATATAATATCTTACCAGATTATATGACAAGTCAGAACTCTAACAACATTTTTAAAACTAAAATCAAGCAATGGACAAACGGCCAAGCAAGGAACAATATACACCAACTTATAGATCTAAAAAACAATTAAATCATGTATTTACTCCTACTTTTTTTTTATTATATTTTTTTATTATTTTTTATTGTTTTTTATTGTTTTTATTATTTTTTTTTATTTTTATTTACTTATTTTACTCATTTATTTTACTTATTTTATTAATTGTATTAACTTTATTTAGCTATCTCAAATTCATCTCCATGAAGGAACATACAGTGAAATAACTATATGTTATACTTTGTTATGTATACCCGACATGTATTGCTTTTTAAACTTTGTTTTAAATCTGTATGCACGAGCGAGATAGTGAAGTTATTATGTAGTTTAGAATGTTGCAATAATAAAGAGGCTTACTCTGGTTAAAATAAGGTAAACTCAGTCCACGCAAAAGGTTCAGCCTTCTGTGGACTTAATGTTTGTTGAAACTCAAACTTGTTTGTAAACTAAGCAAACATTGTAATCTTGTATTTTCAATAAACATTATTATTATTATTATTATTATTATTTCAACCAAATTTAGATTGTTATCAAAGACTCTTATTGTGCCATTCTTGGTAAAACTAATTTTAGTCAATGGCGTGCATTTTATTAAGGAAACAAAGGTCGACTCTTCTAAAAGTCATATTAGGATTTTTTTTCTACTGAAAAACTAATTCAATATTATTGACCAGCATGCTACAGAACATCTTTATGCAAATCTTGACACAAGTACGATTTATAGTTTTCGAATTATGCCTCCCTCAGAATTACATTTTTCAAATTTTAAATAATTAAATGAAACCGAATTATTTTCGAAAAATTGTCACTCCCCATTTTCTATTTAAACTCATTCCTTCTACCACCCAATGTCATCGATACTTTTAAATTTGATAACCTTTAATGCTCGAATAATTTCAGGGCTGCTGGTTCAAAATTTTTGATTATTTTTGAATGAAAATTTTTGGCATACGAATTTGAAAGAATTGATATTATTGGGTGGTAAATAAAATAAATTTAAATGGAAAATGAGGAATTACTTTTTTCGATAACCCGTTTCTAAGTTATTAGTTATTTAAAATGTTAATAATACAATTATAAAGAGGGTGTAATTCGAAAACCATAATCCAAAATGTTGTTAAATTTTGGATAATATGAGGGTTCTAAAGCATGTTGATCAATTATATTGCGTTTATTTTTCAGTAAAAAAATATGACTTCTCGAAAATCGACCTTTTTTTTATTCGTAATAATAAAAATACACGCCAAAAACATAAATAAGTTGTGTATTATTCAAAAAAATACATAATAATGGTTTTTGATATCAATCCAGATTTGGTTGAAATCGCATAACTAATAACTGAGATGGGGGCGTATTAAAAGTGGGACAAGCTACATAGTAAAAAAACTTTTTATTAAACTTTTTGATTGGCGCTTATTTGGATAGGCCAAGAAGCGACTTAGTGTTATGTATTAGACCGCCTGTCAGATAAAATAGATCGCTTGCTTTCATCATTTCAAGCCCTCGACCCTCATATTTTGAACATAAATGAGCCTTACGACTATTTGTTTATACTAGGATATTTCAGCTAAGATGAAATGATATCGGGGGATGCCATGATGTCCTTCAGAGAGCAGGTGCAATATTTACGGAAATATGACCCCTCAATAGCACACAAAGAACTTACATTTTATGAATATGAATAAGAACGTCGAAAAAAATTATTTACATTTTTGCAACCAAGTATGTGAGTTGTGACGTCACTTAATATTTTCGGCGATAAATATTTAAAATGATTATAAAATATGTTTTACGAAAAAGTTATGAAATATAGTATAATACATCGTAACTACTTTCCATTTTTCGAAAAAAAAAAAAAAAGTCAATACACCCTATTCACAACTCAGTTTATGACCCCAACTAAAACTATATAATTCTCTTTAGTCAGCGGATATAATTTTGATGGATGCTGAGCCAGAAATATTTAGAGAACTAGCGTCAGGTCTGTTTTAACCAATTCACCGGAGCATAATGCCCGGACATTGGGGTCCCTCACGATGATTACTTAGATGGGATATATGTCTATGAGCTAGCTAGGTTTAACGGATTTGAAGTCACGTATTACTCCGAACCACTTCTACAGTTACAGTGTATTTTTAGGGATTTGCGAATGTAAGTACACTTGAACGTTTTTAAAATGAATTCTTTCAAGCAAATATTTATATATTTCAAACTTATGTTTGAAATAGGTTTTATACGACAGATTCTTAAGTTTTAAGAAATTTACCATCAGAGTTAATAATATGTTTTGATAAAACATGATTCTATGCCGCAAGGGTTTCCAGGATATTTAGGTATGAAGTTGGAAAAATGCAGCTGGCACACAGTGTAGCCCAGTCAATGAACGTTCAATAAGGGGGTCTAGAGGAAAATGCCGAGAATACAATTTTTGACTTGTGTTTCGACTATTTAGGAGGTAAATAACAAAAGTCGTCGAATGTAGGAGGGGGGGGGGGATGCAGGGGGGCACGAAGAAGGTCCCAGTTTTTGTTTTTTCACTCATATCTCGAAAACGGTTAGCCCTAATCAAAAAGTGGCTATATGCAAAATTAAAGCTGACTAAATTTTCTACCATAATGTTTTTATTAGTTTTTTTCATATCTGTTATGGTTCAGTAATGAATTGTATATTTTTGACTGTATTCTAACTTTATTATAAATTTATTATAAATTGAAAATAAATTTTAATAATCATCGTAGAAAAAAATTTCTTGTACAGATATCCGTTTCACAGCAGACTGAACTGAAATATCGAATAAAAAATGTCTTTGCGTCTGTAAGTGTGTGTGTGCGTATATATCTATGTGTGCGTGTATACCGTTTCTTGTAACAACGATAACTTCTGTTAGACTTAAAATATTTGATTTCAATTTGGAACATACGTAAAACAGCATATTACCATAATCCCTATTGAAATTGGGCCATATCTATAATATATGGTGATAACCAGAAGTCTACAAACTCTCATACGTAAAATACGTTCTATTTTAATTTCAGAGCAAAATATTACTAAGCATACAAAAATAAGAAGATGTATAAGACTTCTAAACCGCAATATACCGGGTGTATGTTAGGCAAACTAACTTTATTTAAATTAGATGATATATCAGTGTTATCCTAAAATATGGAACATGGTATTTTTAATAACATTATTATGAAGTGAGAGTTTGTAGGCCTCTGGTTATCACAATGTATTACAGATATGGCCCAATTCAATAGAGATTATTGTAATATGCTGTTTTACATATGTTCCAAATTGTAATAAAATATTTTAAGTCTAACAGAAGTTATCGTGTTTGCAAGAAGCGGTATACACGCACACATAGATATATACGCACGCACACAGTTACAGACGCAAAGACATTTTTTATTCGATATTTCAGTTCAATCTGCTGTGAAACGGATATCTGCACAAGAAATTTTTTTCTACGATGATTAATAAAATTTATTTTCAATTTATAATAAATTTATAATAAAGTTAGAATACAGTCAAAAGATATACAATTCATTACTGAACCATAGCAGATACGAACAAAATTAATAGAAACATTATTGTAGAAAATGTAGTCAGCTTTAATTTTGCATATAGCCACTTTTTGATTAGGGCTACCCGTTTTCGAGATATGAGCGAAAAATCAAAAACCAGGACCTTCTTCGTGTCCCCCCTGCATCCCCCCCCACCTCCTACGTTCGGGGACTTTTGGTATATTTACCTCCTAAATAGTCCAAACACAGCCTCTAGTCAAAAAATGTGATTTCAGCATTTCCCTCTAGAAACCAATTATTGACTGGACTATTGGTCCATTTGTAACTTCTAGGTGGACAAAATTCTACAAATTTCTAAATGAGCTTAAAAATTCTAGGCATTAAGGGGGTGGTTGAAAAATAAATTTGCTTCTAAAGTCTCTAAACTCTGTGAGTAAGATAATATGATATCTATGAATGTAACAAAATTGTTAAAAAATTATGAATAGTAGGGGAGTTGTTTTTGAGGGGGTTAAAAGATAAATAATATTTTAATATTCTGAATCTTTGTGAACATGATAATATTATGAATTCGCTAAAAAAATCTAAGCAATAAGAGGTTGGATTTAAGAGGATTGAAAAATAAATATACTTTAAAATGTATGTAGAAAAGCTTCAAAAAATGCTCTTGATAATATTTTAATTTTTTACCATACCTTAATTTTAAATCATTCAAACAGACCTGTTTGCTTTCTGAAAACTCTATAGGAGGAATACATATTGTGTCCTGCCCCAAGCGCACTGTCTAGCTTACATTCGAAAAATAAGGCTAACTAACGCTTCTTCTAGATAATATTTCCGTTGATTTTTTAAATTGTGTTGCTGCAAAATTTTCTTCAACATCAGTAGCGGTTGATATATCCTCATGGATTTTGCCTAATTATTTTCCTCGCTCAGCCAAACTTCGAAAAGTTCCCTCCGGGAAATAACACACATCTAGAAAACGCAAAAAAAAATCAGCTGCAACTCCTGCACCCAAATTTACTTTAATTTGGTGAAGTATAAAATGATATATAAAATGGATAAAGGTCGATTACAAAAACCACTAGCAATCAAACTGTAGGTCTTAATCAATTACAAGTATAGTGAAAAACTTGAAAGGTAAAATTTGAACTGTTGCCTATCGTAAATAATGAGATGAATACAAAAACGAACTATATTATTAATAATATAGTTGCCGCAATCGCAATCGCAATAGTGATAGACTCATTTACTTTTTATAATATTACATTTACAATATCCCCCAAGGCACTGCTATGAATTGGTAACAAAACTTACTAAATTTATTTTCAAAAACACAAATAAAGAAATGTAAAGTAATTTTCGAATTATATCTTCATTCCGACAGTATAAGCTCGACTGCGTTGTCTCTAATTGCGGTCCTGGATTAAAAATACACTCACAAGTTTGCGCCCACACGTCACGTTAGTTAGTTGACACGGAATTGCCGGTATCTTCTCTCTCACTTAATCTAAAAGTGGAGTAAAGACGGGAGATCAATTTGCTGGCTTATTCATTCTTCTCGCCCCTAAATACATAACGCCGCACACGATTAAGACTGCTTCAACTATACATACCTATATAAAATGTTTTCGATATCCACACAAATGACAAGGGTAGATAAGGGCCTGTTTCCGCCCATCGGCCATGTTGTATGTCATTATATTTTCCGAGTAGTATATGTCTTAACGAGTAATAAAAAACTGTTCGTTGGAATAGTAGATTATTCAGTGAGCGTATAATGATGGCTATTACTCGCGGTGATGTTTGCGGCACGAGACGAAGGCGTGTCGTAAATCATCCGAGTGTGTAATAGCCATTATACGCGAACTGAATACTATAATTTATCCACGACTATCGCATATTTTAACTGTTTTAATCGTTTAAAACTGAAAAAATAAAGTTCATTTACAGTACAACGTTGACGTGTTAAACGTCAAACACGAAAATATGCACGAAAACATGGAAAAATTGATTCGCCGTTTCCTTATGAAAATTGCTAGTTCCTGATTGGTCAAAGGTGCGTTAGAATGAAAACAACTAGTTCCTGGTTGGTTAAATATGTGTTAGAATCAGATTATGTTCATTATACGTTTGGTTGGAATAATGACTATCATTATTTGACAATTGTTAAATGTAGTATGCAATGATTATACGATGGTCGATGTATAAACATATTTTTATTCAATACATACCACAATATGTGGTTTAGGGCGCTGATACGTTTAAATTCGCACGCAACGTCTACACTATTACGACTCCCGCGGAAACGATTTTGTTTTTTATACATTGAAGCGCTCGACGAAACAATATAAATTAACCATTATTTAAAAGCTTAAATGCTCAACATGAAATGAGGTATAGTTTATCTTGTTTCATCGAACGCATCTAACTGAAATATACATTAAAAGTTCGGAAAAAGGTAAAAAAATTACTAAAAAACTGCAAACATGCCCACTTTGAAATGATATTACTATGACCTACTGTTGTTTTTCAAATGTAAAACATATAGAAACATAAAAATCATATGTTCAACTATAAATAAATAACGCTTAATGACTTTAAGGAGAACTTTGGTTTTTTATGAAATTGGTGGGCGAAAATTATATAGCTTATCTACCCTTGTCCTTTAATAACGTCTAAATAATTCAGTCTATAACACTGAAAGCAGACTACTAATAGAGATTTGTCTTCTTGTGGCATATGTTGCCACGTTGTGTCGTGATATAGAGTGTTTATGATCCTCTTTTTTTGTTTCTGTCTTCTGATTCCTCGGTTTCCGATGCTGGGTTGGTGTTTGTGAAGTGCGTTGCCGCATTGTGTTCGTGATGTTTAATGATTATGCTCCTCTTTTTTGTGTTTCTGCTTCTAACAGATTTTCTTCTTCTCCTTCTGAGTCTTCTGATTCCTCCGTCTCTGGTTTTGGTAGAGTACATATCTGTAGATATCTGTGAAATGAGTGGCCGCATTGCGTCATGATATGGAGTGTTTGTGTTCCTCTTTTTGTATTTCTGCTTCTACAAATCTTCTACTTCTTCAAAGTCTTCTGATTTCTCGGTTTCTGATTCTGGTAGAGTATATATCGCTTCGATTTCTTTGTGGAATTCATTTTTTGCCCCCGCTTTTCTTTCCCAGTATGTTTGGTCCTTTCCCAGTTTGTCCATGATCCTCTCAGTTGTTGTGGCCACTGCGCCCTTAAAAACTACTCCTGACATAGGTACCCCACGCGAAATAGATGATTCCCCAGAAAATTTTATACTCAGTGGTAATATTCTACTTTTACTGCAAATAAAGTTATACGCATATTTCTGATGTGCGCATTAGTTTTCGAGCAAAAAGCTATCAAATTAAAATATTGGGTACCGATCGGTGCGCGCTTTGTATGATTTAAAAATACACAGGGTTTTACAGTTATATCCCTTCAAACTCTCGTCAAAAAAAGTAAAAAACAATAATAACATTTCTTCCTAAAATGCTTCCTGAGTACTCTACGATGTTCACGACATGACAGCCCGACGTTTTTTTAAAATTTTTACTTGTCGTACTATGTACAAAAAACGGAAGGAGGAAAAATTTTAGTTAATGACGATGCACCCAAATCAACAAAACAAATATGCTTCCAGTTGCAACTAGCTTTCTTTGTGATCCGCCCTAACTACGACGCCACTGGCTAGTCTTTGATGATCCATGACATAGTTACTATGAAAAAATTGTTTCCTGACAAATTTGAAGTGGGTACTTTCGATTCTTTACTAAGTTAATTATTGAAAAATTACGTTTTAAGTTCTATTTTCAAAGAATCGCGCATCATAAAACGCTTAGGAAGTATTTTAGGAAGAAATTGTTTTTTTTTGTTTTCCTGCTGTACTAAAAATAATGTGAAGTGAGTACCGATCGGTGCCCAAACTCCGCACTTTGTTCCCTCACTGCTAGAAAACCATTACTTCTATCAGAAATATGCATAGGACCCATGGAGCAAATTCTATATGAAATAGATCAGTGAGTATAAAATTTTCTAGGGGACTCTGCTGTTTCTTGAAAGTTACCCCCTGGCGCATGCAATCTCCAAAAGGCAAAACATTATAATTTGTGTCCTTTATTCGTTGATTTTAGGCCCAATATCAATAGACTATCTCCAGACTCACATCTCAAAAGTATCAACATGCCTTAATGATTCATGTCTTAGAAGTTTAAGAAAACATTTACCTCTCAACTCTTCAACGGAATAAGACCTCGTTAAAATACATACGTGTACAAAATTTTAAGTCAATATCTTAAACGGTTCCAGAGTAATTGTGCGCACAAAAAAGTTATAGACAGACAGACCGACAGGCAGATGGAAATTTTTTTTGCTCAAACTTAAAATCTCGACATTACATGACATTCTAAGCCTATTTGAGCAATAAAAATTTTCAATTACTTTTTTCGTGTTGCTATACTTTCACTGTTTGCGGAAGTAATTTATAAAAAACTATGATATTAGAGACTATGTGCGTTTTTTGATATTTCTGTTATGCTAAATTGTCTCAAACTAGCCGGCTGCCCATCTTCGTCTTCGTCGAAACTGGGAACATTGAAATATATGATGATTTTTAATTGATCTATTTTTGTGATTTAATATGGTATTGATACGACAGAGTACCTATACAAACAAGCTCCACAGTTGTTAATTGCTCAAATGATGCCTTTCCGAATCACTGGGTTCAACGAAATCGGCCTATTGATAGGCAACCAAACCTCCAGACATCAATTCCTCAATTATTTTTATGGCGATATATGAAAAATATTGCCCACTCGAATAAAACTCAGAGAAATCATATCATAGAATAATAACAGAGAATGTATTATCACAGATCCTGAGGAAATAAGACTCAGTCCAGACATATTTTAGCGATACTGGTTTACCAGTCTGGTGTTTGTGTTCATATTAATAGTGTATATCGATTTACTGTAATATTAAAAATAACGCAGCGAATCTGCTTTTATGTCCTTAACTAACATCTCTAGATGAGCAGACACTATCTGCAAAATTTCTACTTTAATAAAGATTTTTCAGATATTACCAAAATTAAGAAATAGTTATTAAGGTATCAAGGGTGTTATAAGGATAATAACGCACCGAGGTCGGCAGTGTACTTCCCGAGGGCCTCTGGCCCGAAGGAATGTACGTCGACCGAGGGTGTCATTATCCTATAACACCCGTGGTGCCTTCAACGTTTAATGTTGTCAAAATTGTTTGTAAATGCCGCCGTTGCATAGCAACGCATTTTTTTTGTCAATAACGCTATCATAATTTACTTGTTTTTGGTTGTTATAATTTTATAATGCCCTAGAGCGTTATAGATATTCATAACGCCCTAGGACATTATTTTTCATTTAATGTATTTCAAAATAGGGTGGTTATTGTAAAATAACAGACTTGTAGGACATTAAATACTTTTTCTACACATATTGAACTAGAATGAGAGAAAGTAAAATACCTTCAAACTAGTGTTGTTAAATAACTACTTACTTGTTTTAAGCATAGTAGGTGACCCAAAGGTTCCAAGATCTTCACGGTAGAGGAAATAATTTTTACATAATTAAAAAGTTATAGAAAATTATCTTTTTGTGAATTTTGCTAATGAAATATCTCTTCCTCCAACAAATACTTATTCAGTGATGCTTTCGTTCATCCTTTTACATCCTGTATATTACAATCAGACCTAACCAAAGTTAGCCTTTTGGGAAAACTAGTTATAAAGAGCTCTTTAATGAAAGTGGTGTGTGTAGGAATCTCACAAAGGTATAAAGCGTTTTACGAAACTTCAAAAAACTAGCTCTAGAAAGTTTTGCTTTTAAACGAAAGTTCTCGGCGCATTTCTATTTTATATCCTTCACTCTACCAGTTGGTAAAAGTTAGTTTGATTTCATTTGATTTCGTTTGATTTCGTCTGATTTCACAGAAAACAGACTGCAAACCAAATATCTTACATATATTTTTTTAATATTCAATAAAATAGTAAATACTAACTTAGAGATATTAATTGACTATATTAGATGCATACAAAAAACTAAATATATACAAATAATAAATCTGTAAAGTTGGCGTGTCTGTACATTGAAAATATTTGCAAAAACTGACCTGGGAAGATGTAAAATGAGGATATAGTTGAGTAAACTCTAAGCTGGCGCGTCCAAAGGTCGCTTCATCATATAAACTAAGAGAATAAGACATACGCAACTAGTTTATCTCTGTCACTGCGATAGCTTTATGCGCATCGCATATCAAATCGTACGTCATGTTACCAACTCAGACAAACGCCACCTTAGAGTTTACCAGACTATAGAATACATTAAGATAGCTTTTGGGATTTTTGTCTGTTTGTCTGTTTGTTTGTTTAAACGCGCATCACGCAGAAACTACTGAATCAATTTGAATAGGTAAATTTATCTAAGCTTGAAGTAACATTTGATTCTTATTCAATTGAAATCGGTCTACTCTAAGCCAAGTTTTATGAAAATCGGTTTAGTAGAACTGGATATACAGCTTGATCTCTACACTAAGCATATTTGCACGGCATACACTTTCATAATTAAACTTCTGTAATATTCCAGAAAATTTGAGAGTCCTCTGAAATATTCCAGAATGTTCTGTAATAGTCCAGAAAATTCAAGAACATCCTGGAACATTTCCAGAAAATTTTTGAGCCTTCTGAAATATTCCAAAATGTTCTGTAATGTTCCAGAAAATATGACCATTATCAAAGCGCAGGACCAGACGCTGCACGTTGCGGGCACAGAAAGAATAACAATCACAATACAATCTCTCATTGGTGGGAAAAGTACTCGCATCCGTATTGCGCATTGTCAATCTCGAACGGAATTGTAACAAATTGTGCCAGGATTACATATTTCTTCTGTGACCAGACCGTCTTCATCAGATGACGTGTGACGTGATGCACCTCGTGATACAATTTGTATCATGAACGAGCTATATGGCAAGCGGCGAATAATTCATGAATCAGAAAACGAGAAAACGTCTGGAAAGACCTTGGAAATAAAAAGAAGAGACCTGATGATGCCAAAAATTTTTAGAACATTTATGATTTAACAAGCTAAAAACGTACTCTTCGCCTGTTTACTGAACTTTTTATATAATTGTTACACATTCTATAGGATACTCTTCGCAGTTTTTTGCAAATAATGTCAGTTTTAGACATTTTTAATTTTATAAATAAAAAAACGTACCAAACCCCGTTTGGGTTTCGAACTCTAGACTCTTGGATTCCGAGTCAAAAGCGTAAGAACTACACTTGCAATATACTCTTCGTTTTCGTATTTGCGAAGAGTATAATAATAAAGAATAGTGTTAAATTTTGAAGCTATTTTATTTTACCACAGTGTAAAGAAAAATACGTTTACTAGGTGCAATGTATTTAAATATTTCGTTTTACTGTTCGTAATAGTACTGCATTATTTACAATATAAAATTGTTTTTAATACTCCATTACAATTACTCTTACTGGGGTGAGTATGCACTAGTTTGAAATAAAATATATTTTAGGGACTATTTTTTAAAAATCACTATATTTGAATGAAATAACTAGAAACAAATATGTTGAAATTATAAAACCTTCTAAATAATTTATTCTTTAGGAACTTGTGAATGGATTCTCCCTCTGCTTATATCGATATTCTAGTTATATTAGGGTGAGTACTTTTATGACAACTAGTGGGAATACTTGATTAATCGATTTTGGAAATATTTTCATACATAACCTCATATTTTATTTTTACAATTTTAGACATGCACACAAGATTAACTCAGTATCTACCATAGTGCAAACTTTAGAACAGATACAACTAAAGGAAAAAATAACAAGCGACCTACAAAAAACCTTTCCCACACAGCCAAACCTGTAAGTGAAAATTTATATGACTAGCTGATGCCCGGGACTTCGTCCGCGTGAAACTTCATCCGCGTCTAATTAGGAACATTGACATACTAACCCACTGCACATTCATTGCACTTAAGGAAACCCACTACGGATCCATAGTGCTCGAGAAAACCCACTGCGTATCCTTAGTACTTGGGGAAACCCACTGCGCATTCATGGTACTCGAGGAAACCTACTGCGCATCTTTAGTACTCGGGGAAACCCACTGCGCATGCCAATTTGTCTATTTTTGTGTTAGAGGGAGTTAAACGAAAAGAAATATTATTTTAATCGACAAGAGAGCACATGGGCGGGTATGTGTCAAAACATCCCTCTCCCTGTTCGCCCGTTCAGGGGCGGGGGAATCTCTTTTTGAAAACCGTCGAATACGTGTCCTTATTTCATCAGAAGAGCCCGTCGCTGGAATATCACGTTTCTGACTTACGCGATTTCAGAGATACGGGTACCCTTTTTCACTCCTTCAAAAAGTGAAAATCGAAATTTCGTCTTGCTCGTGTCTAATAGATTACAGTAAAATTTTACGTTTCTAGGCCTAATCGTTTCCGTTCACCTGTTTGGGGGTCTCTTTTTGAAAACCATCGAATATGTGTCTCTTTATTTCCTCAGAAGATCCCGTCACTCTGACTTACGCAATTTCAGAGATACGGATACCTCAGCTCATGTGGAGTAATTGTCGGCCTCACTGTTATGGGACATAATTTAAAATTCGTTCCAGTTGTCTAACACAAAGCTGACTATTTGTTTACTGACCTTGAGCCGTACATTAAGAATGAAAGGGAACGGAATAAACAGGCTCCGTCACCTACAATTGGGATAACAGTATGTTGTACAACTTCTCCATTAATACTTAGATTTTCTTTAGCCATTTCGTTAAAAAAAGTAAAAATTCACAGAGTTCCCAATCCTTGCAACCATTGGAGACATTGGAAATGATCACACCGTATATGAAACAATAATAATATTTTATCTTCTGATGTGTCAAAATGACTTAATTATAGACATCATTTCAGTGTCAAAATAATATAATTAGCTGTTTGCACCGTATGTGTTTAAACCATCTACTACCCCCGTTTTGACCTCTTCAAAAAGCGAAAATCGAAATTTCGTCTTACCCGTATCTAATAGATTTCAACAAAAAATATTTCTGGCAAATTTCACGCATCTAGATATAACCGTTTCCGAAAAAGGCTAAAATTTCAACCCCCCTCTCCCCCTCTTTAGGGTAGAATTTCGAAACATCCCTTCTTAGCGGATGCCTACGCCATTCGAGGAACCTCCATGCAAAATTTGAAGTTTTTAGACCCAGCGGTTTGAGCTGTGCGTTGATAGATCAGTGAGTCAGTCAGTCAGGGTATTCTTATATATATACAGTGTGTCCCAGGATAGATGTAACAAGAAGTGTAATGGACCAAAAATTTTGGAATTTTTTAATGGCATTTGGGGATTGAGTCCTGCTTGTTGTAAAACTAAAGTATACCAAAAATGACTTAATTTGATGTTCTACAGGGTGTCTTGTAAGCAAAGTTGTAAAAATCACCACTAACAAAGTACCTTTATTTTTCAAAATATGAAAAAATTCCACTAAGAAAAGTTATTTAGAATGCAATTTTACACCTCTACACCAAATTGCAGGAATATAAAATTAATTTTTTGAAACTTCCCGTTTTTTGCGAATTAAGAGTTGAATTCATATTTAAAGTTGTGTAGGAGCAAATGTTGATCATCTCAAAAAGTAGGCTATGGGTAAATGAAAAATTGAATATACGAGATGTAAGAAGGTATAATGTTAATCGAACTAATTGTAAAACAAGAAACAATTACTAACAGAAGATTAATGAGGTTTAAAAATTATAACAAGTAATAAATGTCAAAAAAATAACAGATTTACAAACAAATTAATTATTGACCAATACAAAACAATGTTTACAATTTTTTTATTATTCGACGTAGCTACCACCCACATCCACACACATTTCGATCCTTCGCCTGAAGTCCTTAAAACTGTTTCGAATATACGGCATTTGTAATTCTCTGCTTCAATAATGCTACATCTTTAGGAAGTGGTTCAGCGTAAACCAACTGCTTGAGGCGAGCCCATAAAAAAAAATCCAATATTGATAGGTCTGGGGATCTCGCCGGCCACTTGATCGGTCCATTCCTGGCAATCCAATTTTCTCCAAAATTTAAATTCAACCACCGATTAACCATTACTGTGGAGTGGCCAGGGCAACCATCATGTTGAAAATGAACTAAATGCATATCTCTAAAATATTTAAATGTTCTTCAGAAAATCTTTCAAGAAGCTGTAAATAAGTGTGCTGGTTTAACCTTCCCTCAATGAAATAAGGTCCAATAACTCCAACGTGATAAGAAACGGCACACCACACATTCATTTTTTTATAATATTGTCTTCTACAATGAATTCTACAATTTGGATTTTCAGAATCCCAAAACCGACAATTCTGAGATGAAACAACACCATTGGTTGTGAATGTGGATTCATCTAAGAAAATTATGAAATGATGAAAAAATTTCTCTTCTATGATTTTTTCTCCAATGGTCAAACAAAAATCCAACCTACGGCCGTCATCTCCTTCTTCAAGCATATGTTTATAATTTGCTTTATATGCTTTATTTTCTTTGCCTTGTAAATTCTTTGGAGTTCAGACTTGCTAATATTAATAAGAGCTGATCTCTCTCTTAGTGGCATCCTACTATTTTCTATAACAGAGGCATGAGCTATAATAGCCCCAACATTGTCTTCATCATATGCTTTTATTTTTCTTTTCATGTTAAGAACACTACCAGTAGCCAGAAACTTTTTAATTATTCTCATAGCCTGAGTACGTGACAAAGCAGTGTTTGGAAATTTCAAATTAAATTGGTTTACCACTTCTCTTAGCGAGTTTTCACCACCAATTCCGTAGCATTGCACAATATAAATTTTTTCACGCACTGTGAGTACCATTTTCACTTAATTTTTTATGCTTTGTTCATTAACTTGAAACAGAAATTAAGGATAATATTGACTACGTTTGACAGATATGTCAATAATAAATGATAAATGTGTATCCACTGCTTTTCTCATAGCCTACTTTTAGCTTCTACATAACTTTAAATATTAATTTACAAAAAATTATTTCTATGCAGTTTTAATTGAATGGTTCAAAATAAAATACTAATTTATTGAAAACATGGGAAGTTTCAAAAAAATAATTTTATATTCCTGAAATTTAGTATAGGGGTGTAAAATTGCATTCTAAATAACTTTTCTTAGTGGAATTTTTTCATATTTTGAAAAATAAAGGTACTTTATTAGTGGTGATTTTTACAACTTTGCTTATAAAACACCCTGTAGAACACCAAATCAAGTCATTTTTGGTATACTTTAATTTTACAACAAGCAGGACTTAATCCCCAAATACCATTTCAATATTCCAAAATTTTTGGTCCATTACACCTCTTGTTACGTCTATCCTGGGACACACTGTATAATATATAGATAGATATGCTACGATGAGATTCAGAGACATATTTCGGTGATGTTATAGACAATGTGGGATGCTAGCAGAGCAGACAGATGAGTATTTAACTTAATATCAATATATTTTACAGGATTTTGACAGAAAAATTGCTAATTTGTGCAGAAAAACCGCTGCCCAAGGAATCACTACTTCCACATCCGGATTTTCTATCCAAGTCACACAACGAAAAAATTTTGTATCTGGAAATAATTGTTTATGGAATTTTAATAATATAATATTTGAAATCCTCTACCCCAAAAACCCATAAAACGATACCCCACATCGGTAGTGGGGTGGGGGTGGTGATAGGGGGGTGGTAGTGGGAGTGGATGAAGTAAAAAAATATTTTGAGGTTTCTGGTTCCTGTACATAGGTACACTAAATCACATTTTTTTTTCATCCCCTTTAATAAGGGGGTCGGGGGTGGTAATGGGGGTGGCTAATGCCAAAATTTTTTTTGAGACCTTTGCTTCTCTTGTATATACTAAATACCAATTTTATGGACTCTTACCTGCTTGTTTGACCTATTTACCCCAAATTTACCCCAATTTACCCCCCAACCCTTCGACGGATCAAGATGAAAATATAATCTAGTTCTAGATCTCGTTAAAGTACATATGTGTACCAAATTTCAAGTCAATATCTCAAACGGTTCCAGAGTAAACGTGCGCACAAAAAAAGTTACAGACCGACAGACAGACCGACAGACCGACAGACAGAAAATTTTTTTTCGCTCAAACTTGAAATCTCGACGTTTCATAACATTCATTTGAACAATAAAAATTTTTAAAAATTTTTTTGTCGTTACTATACTTCCACTGGATGTGGAAGTAAAATTACATATATTTTCCTACAAAAGTTAATCAGCAGAGATATACTTAGTACATTATTGTTGTTAACTTGCATATTATGTTGTATTGTATATGTAAAGAAATTAGGCTAAATTATCATAAATAATGTATTTATTTAACAAGTTATTTCTAAAGAAAAATCTGACTGCAACAGTATATCACTGCTATTTCAGAGCATTATTTGTGACTTCGTGATTGTATTGCCTGTGATTGGTATTTAATATTATAAGAACCATTGCGTACTAATAAAAATTCTCAACTTTGTTTTATAGTCGGCTCCTACCGTTTATTTCATTTGGTTATTATCTTCTAATTTTGTACATTGACTACCTGTATTATGTTTTCTGTAACAGGAAATAAGTTCAGCGCAAAAAATGAAAATTTAAGAAATTTTAAGAAATATTGAAAAATGTAAAAAAAAATTCCTTGTCTTTATCTAATATTCCATAGGTTTTCTTACTTTATTCTCGCAGAAAAATCTCTACCAGACCGTTCCTAAAAGGAGTAAAAAGTATTAAGTACTGTCCTGACTTCCCGGACGTTTGCTATAAAAGATCAAATGATTTTTGCCGACTTTCTATTCTGATTGTTTCTTCTTCTGTGTTGCGGGTGTGTCGGGTGCTTTTCCCACGGCCAGCTTTACGTGGCTCACCCCCGTGTCAGTGAAGCAAACGATCTCTTGTGATTTTACCTCAAATGTCGTTTACAAAGAAGCTTTTTAGTTAATTTCAAAATTCTGCGCGAACATGGTCACGGGCACAGCTAGTAATTAAATAAATTAAAATATAAAATTCCTAGGCCTTAGATGAATTAAAAATTTAAAATTCGCTCCATCTATTTATTAATAGACTTATGAGGTACTACCCTATAATCTAAATGAGATATTTTTTCTTAATTTTAAGTTAATAGTGATATCTTTTATTTTTCAGTGTCGTGTAAGCATGTTGCGGAAATATACATTTGGGCGCATACATGGAGACTGCAATCGGTTAGTATCGTCTCGACTACAATTGCTGCATCTCAAGAGAGATGTGCTCCAGTCGCAGTCATTCAATGGCTTTTATAGGTGTTTCAACCCCCGTACAAACTGCCAGTTTCAAACTAATGTTATAGTCACGAAAAGCTACACGGAGTACAACTGCAATAATTGGTCTGGCTCATTTTCAAGGAGCACTCCAAACTGGCAATCACTCACAAATACTAATTTGATTTTATGGACTAACATTCTGCTTTCCTAGTTGTTGATACTAAAATTATCAATTCAGTCTATTTTGCTCTGGCGATAATCTAACTGCATTTTGAAAGGCAGTATAAGAATAAGTATCTGATTCGAACAATTCACAGTGAATAAAAACAGCTATTCAATAAAAAGTTAAACATAGATGTTAAATGTTGAAAGGTAAATCAGCAGAGGATAAATAAACATTAATAGAAGCTGCCAGAAATTACAGTAGCTGTTAAGAATGGCCTTGAATTTCTAATTACGCATGAACTCTTTATTTCATATTTTCGAGAACGTTTTGTGGCTGCTCAACAGTTTTATTGAGAATTTCTCTTTCAACTGCTTATTGTAATTAATTGTATTCTTTCAAAAATACAATTGTAGCTATTATTGTATGAATAGTACCACCATATTGCCGGAAGTAACCATCTTGCAGTTTATCATCAATCATCATGTACCTGTGCCAAAAAGTGATAATATTTTTAGGTATTCATTATTACATGAAAAAATAAGTTAGTATGATTTGTCTTCGGGGTATTATCACCGAGTGTAATCTCATTTTCGAATAAATATAAGGATATTTTGTAGTCCATATCCTGTAGTTTTAACAACTGATATAACCCGTTAAGTGAAACCACCCTTCATCAGTAAAATATGTTAAATCTAACATATCACTGTCATTCAAATTTTCTTAAATCGACGACAATATCTCGAATTTTAAAGTCAAAGGGCAGTAATTCTTGGACAATGGTTATTGTATGGATGAAAATTAAGCTATTTTAATGCTTTGTCGGTTGTCTCAAGCGAAATACTTGAAAAAAATTAAAATCCGTTGATTTGTCTTTATATTGACATTTAAAGAGAACCAAGTTCCAGTTTTATATATTTTTATTATTTGCATTCCGGTTTCATATATAAACAAGCATATAAACAAATGTTAGGTATCTTCCATCTTTATTTTAAATCTATACCAATTTTTACTGGAATAAATTAATATTTCAAATTTTCAAGAAATTTTCTTGAATTTAAATATGTATGTAATGTATGCAGTCGATAACAAAATTAGAGTAAAGTTACTTGTTGGGCTTTGATTCATTCTTTGTCGAGCGTCGTTGTATTAAACAAGTTGGCCTAAGTTTATTTTTCCTTGTAAAAGCATTGTTTTATCTGCAAAACTTTTAATTACATATTTATGATTTGAGAATTTGTCATATGGTATATCTGCTACAGAAATTTTTTCCATAATTTATCCGATGTACTATTGTAATAAATATGTCCATGATCCATCCTAGTTGCGAGTTTCATCCCGAAAATAAGCAATCAAAATGTAGTTATCTTGTTTTGGTGTGAAATCCACTGCAAATAATACAGAATTTATCGAGGGTGTCGAAGGCTTTAGATAAATAAAAGACAAGTTTCTAAATTATAAGGAGTTAGTGTCTTGTGTGTAGTTTACCTCGAAATATATAAGCTTCCCAGATAACTAAGATCTGCCTTCAGAGAATTTTTATTAATTTGGGATTTTTTAGAGAGTAATGAGCCTGTCTTGCCTTATTACGATTTTTATTCTTTTACTACTTCTTGACCCATCCATCCATCCTTCACTAAATTTGTTCCTTTGAATTTTTTATATATTTCCGATATGTGAGTATAAGAAATTATTTACTGACACTATCCAACTGGAGAATTAAATAAGATACTACGATATCAATGTCCGTTGCTAAATTATACATAATTTTAAAAATTCTTGTGGTTAAGGATCCAACTAATATTAAAGTATGAATTCAGTTATTTACAGTTCGTTTACCATTTCAGGGAGACAATGGAATGCAAGTGCCATAAGCGTGCATCGAGTCTATACATTTTGCTGATAATAATGTAATACATAAACAAAATAATAATTAAACATTTCTCTGTGATAACTTTTCGACAACATTTTAATGAAATATTAAATCTTAATCAGAGTTAAGAGGGCACAAAAAATATAAGTTATTTGTGACATCTTCAAGACATTGCGAATAAGACAGTGACATAGTACAGACAATATAAAGTAAAGCAACTTTATTTAAATTCCCCTTTTCAATGTATGTATATGTACAAAGAAGTTACAGCTACGGAGCAATTAAATTACCTCAATATACAGTAATTTTATAATAATATAATTCTTTACGAGATCGGCTTGTAGAATTTTCGAGATTCGTAGGATAGAATAATACTATTAAAAAATTGATGTATACCACAACTATTTAATTCCTTCATAGCTGTACATGCATGGCAGAAAAACGAAGTAATTATTTATTTATATATTAATGTAACACAGAACAAATTGCCTAAGTTTACAGTTACATCACTTAATTTAAAACATAACATTCAGAATAGTCTATAACCTAATCTAATATATAAAAATGTCGTGTCACAGTGTTTGTTATCGAACTCCTCCGAAACGGCTTGACCGATTTTTATGAAATTTTTATTGTATATTTGGTAGATCTGAGACTAGGCCGTAGGCTATTTTTTATACCCCTAGGTGATAAGGGTGGTCCTATCCAGAAATTTTATTTTTATTTTTTGGACAAAAATTTATAATTTATATGGCAAAACAACGTTTGCTGGGTCAGCTAGTCAATACATATAAATGTATAAATATAAGTACATATTTCCTAAACAACGAAATCAAATTAAATTCAAGTGAAATATGGCGGCGTATAAAATGCAAAAAATGTAAAGAAAAAAGGCAAATAAATAAAACAGAATCGAAAGAGGAGAATATGACAAATATTATAAATAAGGAAATGGAGAACAAATTAATTATTTCTAAAAAAAAATATTAATTGTTTTATTAAACTTTTGGGAGAGTTTTCAAATATATTAATTGTTGGACAAACTAAGTTTTGCACATTTTTGCAATGGGGGAGTTTTCTGTAATTATTCTATACGTATACCAGAATAAAATATTTCTTTAGGACTTACTCTCTGGAGATTATAATAGTTTAGTCGTAATGAAATTTCGAGAGAATATATACGTCCAGTTACTATATTATAAATAAATAAGATATTAGATATCTTCTTTCTTACGAATAGTTTAAGAATATTAAATTCTGCTCTTATTAAGTAATACTCATTGCAATTTGGGTACCTTTTATATTTTTTGTGGCATAAACAGACAGAATGTTGTTTTGTATGGACTTTATGTGTTTCGAATGCCTCTTGATAATCCCAGGGTCCAAAGTTTGTGACTGACATATTCCAACTTAGACCTAACAAAAGAAAAAAACAACAATTTTGTAGTTTATACTGAAAAGTGTTTTGAATTTCGCATAATAACACTCAAGTTTTTATATGCCTTTGTTACCATATTCTCAATATGTTCCAAAAATTTAGGTCTCTATTAAATAACACTACTAAATCACTTTGCCTTGTCACTTGAGGCAATTGTACATTGTTTATACTATATAGGTATAATAACGGATTATCTTTTAGTGAGTAAGTCATGGTAGTACATTTCTTACCATGTGAAGATAGCTGATTGATTTCGCTCCATGAAAAATACTATTAATATCCTCTTTCAATAATTGCACGTCCCTCTCAGTTTCGACCTCTTTGTATAGTTTAACGTTGTCTGCACGCATTAAACATTTAGAATATTTTAAGTAATTAACATCGTTGAAAAAAGACACAAAAAGCAAAGGCCCTAAGTTACTTTCTTGAGGCACACCAGATTTAGTCAAATAGGATGCCTACAGAGTGGTCATTTGTTTTATCTGTTGATATCTAGCTGTATTTTCTCTTGCACCATTTTTATGTATTATGTATTTTTTTCATATAGCACAAAATGTATTTTTTGCTACGGCTAAATTAAAAATAATATATAAAAGCTGTTCAAGTAATCCACTGCACCCTTTGGTGATATACAGTGGAGTACCATCAGGACCGGAAGACTTTTTTGGTTTTAGCTTTTTTTAGAGATAGTCAAATCTCTTCTAAAGTAATATTATTTTGATTTAAGTATTGGTAAGAGTCCATAAAATTGGTATTTAGTATATGCAAGAGAAGCTACATGGCCTCAACAATTTTTTTTGGCATTACCCACCCTCTTACTACCTCCACCCCATTAATAAAGGGGTGAATTGTGATTTAGTGTGTGTACAACAACCAAAAACCCCAAAATATTTTTTTTACTTCATCCACCCCCACTGTCACCCCCACCCCACTACCGATGTGGGATATCGTTTTATGGGTTTCTAGGGTAGACGATTTCAAATGTTATATTATTAAAGTTCCATAAACAATTTTTTGCACATACAAAATTTTTTCGTTGTGAGACTTGGATGGAAAATCAGGATGTGGAAGTAGTGATTCCTTGGGCAGCGGTTTTATTTTAAGTAATTACGTTAAAATTATTTTATTCGTATTTTGTTAGCCATTAATGCTAATTTTATTTCATTGTTGTCTCTATAATAATAATAATAAAATATTTTCTTTAATATTCAGTTTTGTAATTTTTTTAAACCCAGAACAAGAAATAGAAGTATGACCAAATTTTCGGTTTCGACCACCTCACTTCTCACTCTTGACCTAGTTATTATCACCACCTCTCGTTCTCGCTCTCTTCCTCGTTGTAGGTGCGAGACCGAGTGCAACAACGAGAAAACTCTCGTTTCTCGACAAACGCTAATTTTACTAAAATTTTGAATTCGTCATTTTGAATTCTGATTAGTTTTTGAGAGTTTGACCCACTGTAGCTTGATGAAAAAAGTTCAGTGGAACCATCGCCGAACGATAATATCCTATTAAGTGATGAGTCAGTGAGATCAATTGAAGCTAAGACTTTAATTGATATCATTGGCTCATTCGCAAAAGCTAATATTCTAGCAATAAAACAATTTTTTTCCAATTCTTGCTAATCTTACACTAGACTAGCTTATTCAAACTACAATGGAGCCTCCGAAAAGTTGTTTACTACAGATTTAATAGAAATCCCTTAAGCTATGCCAGAGTAATCACTAAAAATATAAAAAAGAACATGCACTCATGTCAATTTGAACACCTTGTTTAGTTTTTCGGGTCGGTTAAAAATAATGCATTATACCAAATTTCATAGCTATATGGAAATTTTTCATTTTTTATCAGACTTACTGAACAGTTGTCATCTTTTCTGAGCTTCCCATGGAAGACAATCACTGAATAATAAGTGAGAGCTTAATGGTGTGAAAAATATTTATTGTTTGCAAGGAGTAGGCAGATTGAGACCTCGAGTCATTGAAACATTATAGCCCATTGATATTAGACCTAAAATCGTGGTATAGCGGAAATAAATTATTCGCGTATTCTCAATATAGTATGGCCAGGTATACATTTAAGTAGACCCTTATACCCTTTCTAACCATTTAGGGGATGGGAGGTCACATTCGCGTCTTTCCTCAGGTAGTCTGCACGGATGCCGTTTTCAGTACAATTCTATTATTTCTAGTACTTTCAAAAATAGCCTATAGTCTGTGCAAATATAGTAAACAGTAGACCCAACGGCGGCGTTCCCATTTCCGAGCACCGCTAATTCCATAATTTGGTTTTCTATTATTTATGTATTAATATATCAGGCAGGAAAAAAAGTGAAGGCAATATTCAATAATCTAAAGAGAAATCTGCAAGGAAAAAATAATATTAAACGATTTCGAGAAAAATGTAATTCGGCGTAATGTAACATATTTTTCTTTGATAATAAAATCCCTAATTTAAAAAAAAATTGACCGTCCTGCTTGAATGAAGATGAAGATATACTCGAACGATGCTTAAAAAATTTTTACTTGACTTAAACTTTGTATTTGCAAAAAATGTCAAAATGGGAACAGCGTCATACTTGAGAGAGACGATATTATTTGTTCACGAAGATATTGTATTTCGGCAATTAGAGCTACTCGTGAATGAAAAGAAAATGTCATTATTTAAACGAATGTGGCTGAACGAAGGACACACTGTAACGCGAATTTGTTAAGATACAAATGTACAGTGTTCGTCAAGCTCATATGGAGGTCTAGTCAACCGAATTAAAAAGACCAACAGAAAAAGATAGCGCTTAATAATAGCGCACATAGGAAGTGATTCAGGATTCGTGGGTGTCCAAAAAAACTGGCGATTATCATGTGGACATGAGTGCGGATGTTTTTAAGGAATGGTTTGCAAAAGTTCTTACAAAGGTAAGTTATAAACTATGGATAACGCACCGTACCAGAGCCGATTAATGGAAAAATTACTAACCAGCGCACGTAGAAGAATAATATGTAATAAATAATATGCGAAGCGTGCGCCAATCGGGGGCCAACTCCATATTTGTTCGATTATTGCTCAAAAACCGTTCCGCCTATTGAAGATATGTATAGAACCTTATAGACTAACAGCTAGTGAACATTTCGCGTCATTACTCGAAGTAGGCTAAAAATTTGCCAAAAAGTTGCCATAGGGGTAATGAGTTGCTATCTCGAACATTTCGACTTGGCGATGGGCAGCAGGGGGTGTAAGAACACCTCAAAGTCGTAAAATAGTAGTCGAAATTTTCATTACTGCAAGTTGGTTGAAACTTCGTATTTTGCTTGAATTAAGGTATATGAATAACCTTACAAATTGTCAGACAAAAATTTCAGGCAGCAATGGGTGTAAGAACACCCCAAATAGTCGAAATTTTCATTATTGCAAGTTGGTTTAAACTTCGTACTTTGCTTGAATTGAGGTTAAATAACCATACAAATTGTCAGACAAAAATTTCAGGCAGCAGGGGGGGGGGTGTAAGAACACCTCAAACATGTATTTTTTTACGTGAAATTTTTATTATTTGCTCCTGTCTGACAATTGAATATGTTATTCTAGAGACTTTTTGACCGTGTAATTTAATTGTCAGACAAAAATTCGGGTCAGGACACCTGTAAATATGTTGCAAACTTTCCTCTCGGCCTGCCGCCAGTGACTTCAAGCGCCCCATATATTTCAAAAAGAGATTTCGATTTCTATGGCGCAATGATTTTGTGTGTTTTTTTTATATTTTAGAAGTGATTTTAAACAAAAAAAAAAAAGAATAAAAAGTATTGATTCCACGCTTAATTTTGAAGATACACTCCATTCTCCGATTAAACAATTAATCCACGTTATAAATAAATACCTATTATTTCTGCTTACATCATTGTTAAAAAATATTATTTTGGGTATTCAGCAGATAACTTTCAAAGAAAACATTCGTTTCTTTCATAATGATCTGCTGAATACCCAAAATAATATTTTTTAATCCACATTATCTTTTTAACTATTTCATTTATTAAAAAAATGCATATGAGCATTTACGTTGGCAATTTAATTTTCTATAAAATATATTTAATGATTTTTTTTTCGGACTCCTGAGGAAATTCTGTAGGGGGTAAACTAATTTTTGGCTAGTCCCAAAACTTTCCAACAGATCGTTATTTTTGAAGCTAAAATCACTGGATTATATGTAAGAATATTATCAAAGACTATGAAATTTTTTGTGGAAAGAACTAATTCGCGGGAAAATGCGGAAAACCGCGGCGAAGCGCATTAGGGGTGGTTTTTAAGGGTGAAGCTCATACTTCTACCTTTGGGAACTCTTTTGTTCCCAAAGGGTAAAAGATTATAATTTATTTCCCATATTTTTCCTAATATCGATGAACTATTAGTTGATGAGTCTGAGCTATTAAATAAGTGTAAAAACAAGATGTGATAGGTTGTCAGAACTGTTAAATGTAAATTGTATTTCTGCTGAACCTTGGGAATGACATATAAATTTGCTTGAGCATTAAACTATAAATTAATAATAATAGAGTAAGTCTACCTAATATAACTACCTGTCAACATCACAAACTTCTTAGTTACCTATTCTATTGAAATTAAATTCAATTTAAAGGATTTCGTGAATACTAATTGGGAATCCCAACAAGAATATCATAACAAGGGTTTCTAAGAATTAACAATTGCTGTTTGTGTTAAACGTTTAAAGGGTTGCGGGTTATTTAATTAAAATTCTAACAACTAATGTATTCATGCCGTTGCTTAGTTGAATTACTTCCTACATCCTATGCATGCAAGTAGGCGTTAAGAATACCCACAGAAAGAGGACTGTACACTAAGAGGATGTATTGAAAGTACAAAGTAAAAGTTTAGAGCTGGCTAAATAAAATATTGTGTAAACTTTTATGAGTTAAGGTGTTAAAATCAATAAACTAAACCATTGAATTTAAAATGGTGCCTTAGGAACGTTAAATCTATGCATATTGCAGATAGTGTACTTTAAAAAAAAATTGTTTAAAATAACTTGATCATAGTAGATTGCAGGTAAATGTCAAATTATTATACACTTATTAGAGAGAATAGCTATTTACGTAACAAGTCCATAATATGAGGCTTTATTGCATGAGTTCAGTTTGCTAGGCTCGCTCAGCCATAAGGAGGAAGAGTTCAATAAAGTCTTATTACCGAAGAGTTGTATACAAAGTATATGTTCGAGTGCTAAAAATGTCTCATTATCGAAGAAAATCATTGTTTAAATTGTAGGGAAGATTGCCAATCTGTAGGAATTTTAGAGAGAATATTATGAGAAATTACGTTTTTTTATTGCCAGTTTAACTATTTAAACTTACTCGTACTATAAAGAAGTACTTTATGGTTGCAAAACAATGTCAAACTTTATAACGCTGTCATACATATAATAATATTCATATAGTCTAATTCTATTACTGCGCGCCGTATTTACAATCGTGAAGAAAGAAAAGAAAGTCAGTGGAAAATGAACCTGAGAATAATTGTTTTTCAATATCATTTGCATATACTTACTACGGGAGCCCGCCCTGAGTGCCCGTTACAACCCCCCCCCCCCCCCCCGATCCTTGGGGACAAAGATTAAAGCCTAAGGAATAATTTAAGACATGTCCTAAAAAAAAATTGGCTGCACTTTCAAAATGGCGTCCGTTTAAAAAAATATATTTGCAAATATGGTTTTTGTCATTTAACACAAAAACTAAAAAAGATGGAGAAAAACTTTCTGCACAAAAAACAAAGTGCATAAAATTTTCTACAATTTTCTTTCTATACAATATTTGGATAGGAGTTACCACTTTCCAGATAAATGATTCAGCTCTTAAAATAAAATATTAAATTCAATATAAAACGTAATACTACGGGAGCTCACCCTAACAGTCTGTGCACCCCCCCAATCCTTGGGGACAATGTTTTTCATAAAGATTAAAGCCTAAGGAACAATTTAATTTAAAAAAGTGCAAATATTGTTTTTGTCGTTTAACACAAAAACTAAAAAAGATAGAGAAAAACTTTCTGCACAAACAACAAAGTGCATAAAATTTTCTATAATTTTGTTCCTATACAGTATTTGGATAGGAGTTACCATTTTCCAGATATTATTGTTACCGTTTTCGAGATAAATGTCTGCAAATTACAATATTATTATTGTTATTAATTTTTTTCAATTTATTTTATTTTTTTGTTATGTTAATAATATAAAGTTATATTATACGCCTTACAATAATTGTCACAGTTCTTTCCTCTAATTGATTTACCGATATATGAATTTCCATGTTTTCTTAATTTTGGACTCATTTATCTGGAAAATGATAACTCCTGCCAAAATATTGTATAGGAATAAAATTGTAGGGAATTTTATGCACGTTGTTTTTTGTAAAAAAAGTTTTTGTCTATCTTTTTTAGTTTTTGTGTTAAATGACAAAAACAATATTGGCAACAGGTTTTTTTAACATATGGCCGCCGTTTTGAAAGTACAGTCAGTTTTTTTTTTAGAACATGTCTTAAATTGTTCCTTAGGCTCTAATCTTTATGAAAAACATTGTCCCCAACGATCGGGCGGGGGGTGCACGTACAGCTAGGGAGGGCTCCCCGACTAATATGTTTGTTTTAAATAATTATACTGTAAGAATTAAAATAAAATGTTTATGTATGTATTATTAACAAAAGTGAATAATACCGGATCATTAACTATGTCAGGATAAGTCTCTGATAACGGCATTCTCTATATTGTACAAAAAAGAAAACGGGAGAGTTTTTGTTTTTTTTATATGTTCTACAAAGTACTGATTACAAAATCTGTTCACATTTTATTGTTTTTTTTTGTTTTATTGGCTTGCTACAAGTGTACAAACATGTACATAATGTGGTTAAATAAACTCTATATATGCCTATCTATAATTTACTAAATATCTTTTAAAGCATTTTAGGTACTATAATTACACGACCGAAGATATTATATGTATAACTGAAATTGAGAATTACCTCAACCCTAGGCTGATATAATTGCCTCTGTAATCAATCAAGCAAGACGTTGTAATTTTTGGTGTGCACGATACAGATGTATTTAATACTGCGGGTCGAGTAATACTATTCGAGTATAATGTTCAAATGTTTTGGAACATATAGAAATTACATCAACGGTTCCAATCCCCTTCAGGCTTTAGTCAAATAAGTATGCGCAGTCGCCAGACTACAACTTCTATCCGCTATTTGCTGACTATATGTTATACAATTTTTTGGCGAGTTTAACTTTTATTTTTTATTTCTCGGTTATTGGGGCTCTAAATTCACAAAAGGATAACGTATGAGGGACTTAAAGCAAGGACTAACTGTCGCGACATGCAAGCGTCTCAAAAATAAAAAACCTCTGCCCAAGAAATCAGTACTTCCACATCTAGGTTTTATCCAAGTCTCTCACAACGAAAAAAATTTTGATACTATATTTGCACTCCACTATGTGGGAATAATTGGTTATGGAACTTTAATAACATAATATTTGAAATTGCCTACCCCAAAAACATATAAAACGATATGCCATATCAGTACTGGGTGTGGGAGTGGTGGTAGCGGGGATGGATGAAGCAAAAGAAAATTTCAGGCTTTTGGTGATTGCATACGCACTACATCAGAATTTTATTTTTTTCTACCAACTTTAACAATGGTGTGGAGGTGGTAATGGGGGTGGCAAATGTCAAAAATTTTTTTAAGACGTTTGCTTCTTTTATATATACTAAATACCAATTTTACGGACTCTTACTTGCTTAATT
Source organism: Rutpela maculata (assembly GCA_936432065.2). Classification (NCBI taxonomy): domain Eukaryota; kingdom Metazoa; phylum Arthropoda; class Insecta; order Coleoptera; family Cerambycidae; genus Rutpela; species Rutpela maculata. Next base: position 270,591,032 of record OW386285.2, read on the forward strand.
TACCTATTTACCCTCCTCAGCCCTTTAACGGAATAAGATCAAAATATAATCTAGTTCCAGATCACGTTAAAATACATACGTGTACCAAATTTCGAGTCGATATCTTGAACGGTTCCAGAGTAAGCGTCGCACAAAGAAAAGTCACAGACCGACAGACAGAAATTATTATTTTTTGCTCAAACTTAAAATCTCGCCATTTAATGACATTCTAAGCCTATTTGAACAAAAAAAAAAAAAATTCAAAATTTGTTTGCGTTACTATACTTCCACCGGATGTGGAAGTAATTATTAGAGATTTCCTTAAATATTTGTAACGAATTATTTTTAACTGCGCAGTAACTATATTCTCTTGTAAATTAAATATGTTCCGATTTTAAGAAATAACATTAAGATAGGAAAGGAAAAAAAAAGCATATTTATGTTACGTTCAGAATTAAAATGATGAAAAAAAAACTATAGCAAGGAATAAAAAATTTAAATCTGTTTTCATATCGAAATAAAGTTAGTTAACTTCCTCCTACCTTACAAGATCCGGCCGTTATCAATAATTACACAGATCTGCAAAAAAAGTCTTGTCCTAAGGTTTCATTTAACTTTTCTGAATTATTTTGACTCGATGAAGCCAATTATGGAGAAAAAAAATTCTATCGTGTCAGTATTTTAGGGGATAAAAGGAAGGTGGTGTAGGAAAACTGACACGATAAAAAAAAATTGTCCAAAATTGGCGTCAGCGCGTCAGAATACTTCAGAAAAGTACTTAGAACAGGCAAAACCTGTTTTTGCCTTTTTTTAGGGGATAAAAGTGTGTTGTAGAGGGAAACTGATACGATAAAATTTTTTTTGTTCAAAATTGGCTTCAGTGCGTCAAAATACTTTAGAAAAGTTGGATTAGCACCTTATATAATAATAATAATAATATATTTTATTTCCAATTATACATATATATAAATTATAATTATATAAATTTACACACAGTTTAAAAATATATGTAGTCAATACAAAAATTAATAACTTGATAAAAAGTATAAAACAACCTAGCCTATTATCACAAAATTGTCCCAAGACATTTAAAAGATTTGACAACAAAAAAAACAGTCAATAAAATTGGATTTTTCAGGTCCTCAATTAATGACTATTTCGAAATTGAAAGAATTGGGAAAGGGAATAAAAACACTGATTTTTTAATAGGTTTTTAACATGGTTTCTAAACTGTTTGAAACTGCTTAAGTCCTTCAGACTCTGAGGTAGATGATCGTAAAGCTTAATAGAAGTTGTATATGGTCCCCTGCCCACCTGAGCCAACCTACTCGGTGGAACATATAAGTCATTAGCGGCACGCGTAGTGAATTTGTTTATGTCACTACATTTAGGTATTTGATCAATATTTTTCCTGACATAACACACACATTCTAAAATATATAATGAGTAAACCGTAAGGATTCCTTGTTGTTTGAAATAAGGCCTGCAGGAAGTTATATAGTCAAGTTGAAACATACTCCTTATTATTCTCTTTTGTAATAAAAACACTTTCTCTATCCCAGAACAGTTACCCCAGCATAGAATACCATAAGAGAGCATCGAATTTATTTGCCCATAGTAAAAAGATTTAATTGTCTTGATATTTACTACACCCCTTAGCTGCAGGATAGCATAATTTTTTGTAGCAAGTTTGCTGGTTAGACTTTTAACATGAACATCCCAGGAACAATTTTGGTCCATTTCTATACCTAAAAATTTTACATGTTCATCCTGATGTAATAACTGAGATTCTGTTTTAACCATTAAACTGATATTATTTCTCACTCCAATAGGGGAAAATAATAAAAGATTTGTTTTTTGAGTGTTGAGGACTAGGCCATTTTTTTTGACACCTCTCTGCCATTTGTTTAACGCAATTTGTAGCATTTTTGATAAGATTTTGAATGTTATTGGCAGAAATAATAGAAGACGTATCATCAGCAAAGAGTGTTAAAAAAGTGTTGTCAATATTTTTTATTATATCATTGATAAAAATCAAAAATAATAATGGGCCTAGTACACTACCCTATGGAACTCCGGTGTTAATATTTAAGCTGTTCGAGATATATTTTTTGCCCTCTTCCATTATTTTTACATTTTGTGACCTTCCTGTTAGATATGACTTAACCCATGATAATGCTACATTGCGAATACCATATGATTCGAGTTTTTTTAATAATAGGACGCTATTTATAGTGTCAAAGGCCCGTGAGAAGTCAAAAAATATATCAGCTTGTTTCAAGTTATTATTAAAATTTTCCAAGATTTTACCATAAAAGGAAAGTACTGCATTTTGGGTAGTTGTTTTTGCAAAATCCGTATTGTCTTGCAGTCAATATATTATTTTCCTCTAAAAAATGTAGTAGTTTTATTTGAAATACTTTTTCAAATATCTTAGAAAATACTGAAAGGAGGGCGATAGGTCTGTAGTTTGTAATATCGTTGGGATTGTTTTCTTATATACTGGAACTACTAATGCTGCTTTCAACTGTTCTGGGAAACATCCACTTTCAAATGACATGTTTATCAAGTGAGTCAGAGGGTAAATTATAAATTCGGCAATATCATTCAAAAGGCAACATGGAATCTCATCTGGTCTCGATGATTTTTTTGTACAGACTGTTAACATTATTTTGAAAACTTCTTCAATAGATATGGCCGAGAGATAAAAGGTATTTTCATTATAGTAGTTCAAAATTATTTGTATTTACCGGAGTATTGGAAGTTAGTTCGTAAACAGAGTCTATGAAAAAGTTATTAAATCCATTTGCAATGTCCATTGGTTTCTTGTAGACTTGATCATTATATATAATTTCATGTGGTAATTTGCTTTTTTATTTTTGTTATTTACATTTTTATTGGTGACCTGCCATGTTGCTTGAGATTTATTAGTTGCATTTTTTATAAATTGGTCAAAATATGTCGTTTTAGCCTTTTTTATATTTAGTTCATGTCTTTTTTTAAGAATTTTGTACCTCAGACGCAGTTCTGGATCATTTGTTGATTTTAGAGCCTTGTTGATATCTCTAATGAGAATACCTTCCTGTATAATATCTGCGGTGATCCAGGGATTTCTTTTATTACATTTTATTACATCTTCCTACTAATTTTAAAGGAAACACTATGTTAAATAAATATGTAAATATTGAAAAAAATACATCAAATTTGAAATGCCGATTTCTTTCAGTGTATACTTCATCCCATGTCTCTTTAGATAATAAGTATTTAAAATGGTTAACATTTTCATCTGAAAAATATCTCTTATAGATATCATTTGAAACATTTTGTGACTTATTTGTTTTGTATAAAATAATTTGTAAGTTGTAGTCGGATAAAATATTATTGAAAGTCTGAGTTTCTAAATAAGACGAGACCTTTTTAGAGGATCTAAGAGGTGGTAGAGAAAAACTAACACGATAGAAAAACTTGTTTTTGTCCAAAATTGAATTTAGCGCGTCAAAATACTTCAGAAAAACCGCTGCCCAAGGAATCACTACTTCCACATCCAGATTTTCCATCCAAGTCACTCACGACGAAAAATTTTGTATGTGGAAATAATTGTTTATGGAACTTTAATAATATAATATTTGAAATCCTCTACCCCTAAAACCCATAAAATGATACCCCACATCGGTAGTGGTGATAGGGGGTGGTAGTGGGGATGGATAAATAAAAAAATATTTTGAGGTTTCTGGTTCTTGTACACACACTAAATCACAATTTTTTTTCATCCCCTTTAATAATGGGGTGGGGGTGGTAATGGGGGTGACTAATGCCAAAATTTTCATCATGTTACGACTATGGAACGATCGATTTTCTTCTTTTCTAAACTGCTTTCTGCAAACGGCACAGCACTTCACTATTTATTTGCACAAAATATATTGTCACTAAACTGTGTAAATATGAATAGAGAATATTATTTAGGTATTAAGCAAATCACAACTTAAAATAAAATTACTTTTTCACCAGTTTTTGGTCGGAGAACACGAAAAACATTTATTGACATTAATGGCCGAACTGTCAACTGAGATTATGATAATCGAACTGAAGCCGATCGTGTACGAGCGGCCGCGAATACGCCGATGGGCCAATCAGCAACTTATGGGAAGAAGTGCCTTAGAATGGGAGTCTTTCGGAATCATAAAATTCATGCCATTATGTATCTAGATATGTTCTTTAATCGGAGGACAAGACCTTTTTTTTGGTAGACCTGTGTTATTCTATAAGCGCTTTTGGAAATAATAATTGTGATGATACAATTTTACAAAATTGTTAATTATTTATGTCCGAAACGCTGTGGCGCTTCTTAAATCATATTTATGCAGCCGCCGTCAGTCAGTATCTGCCAATAATTCTGTGTCTCCTGCTCAACAGATTTCATCAAGTGTTCCGCAAGAATCCATTCTGGAACCACTGTTGTTTACAATCCACACAGCCGATATCTTTAACCAAATTAATTATTGTCACCTGGAGTTATATGCTGCTGACATTCAGCTCCTGTTTGCCTTTAATCACTTAGCGACTTAACCTAGTTATAGATGGTGTAAATATTAAATTTTTTACATAAGAATTTACGGTACAAAGAACATATAAATTTATTACTGCAACGAACTTATGCCAAAATGAAAGTTTTATATTCAAATAGACACATTCTAAATTTTAAAATGCAAAAAAAAATCGTAAATCACTTTCGCCCATTCTTAATTACTGTAATATACTATACTACCCATGTTAGAACAAACTTCAAAAAATCGTATACAAATTGTACAAGACACATGTTGTCATTTCATTTTCAACTTACGAAAATACGATCACGTATCGACAAAATTTATTAAATTGGGGTGGTTAAAAATGGACGACACAGTGAAACTTCATTATCTCATATTTTTTTTATCATTTATTCCGTTCTTCAGTCACCCTGTATTTTCGTAAAAATTCGTCTATAGTAATATCAGACATCAGAACACACTTACAATGTCTCACACTCGTTTGCTCTTTAGTCTTTATATATTCCATCGTAGAATGAAGCAAATGCTAACTGACTGCAAGTTAGAATTAATTTACTAAATTAACAAATTCATATATGTCATTATCTTTGTATAGAATTTTCATATCACAGTTAATTACAAGTTTCACATGAACTCTAGGGATAATCTTGAAACATTGTTAGATAACGTGTAGTTTGTTAAGTGTAAAAATAACCAGTTGGCTAAACTTCGCCCACTTTATAAAGTGTACAAATGTATAACTTATACACACAAGCGTTGTAAACGTCGAACAAGAAATTTTAGATATTGTGGAAGATAAGCCGTGAATAATAACAAGGCAGCTAGCCCTGCAGGTCACTGTTGTGTCGCATCAAACAGTGTGGCGTGTACTACGTGAGGCTCAATTGCACCTTTATCATGTCCAGAAGATCCAAGCATTATTGCCTACAGACTACCCTCAAGGACACAATGTTGTGAATGGTTGTTGCAAAAAAATGATCGAAATGCCCGTTTTACAGCCGATGTCTTGGTCACAGATGAAGATATTTTTACGCGTAATGGGATAACCAATCTACATAGTAGGCACGTCTGGGCTGAGAATCCTCATGCAGTAGTTCGGAAACACTTTCAACATCGGTTCTCTTTAAACGTGTGGGCAGGGATTGTCGATGAACGCCTAATTGGTCCCTTTATATTGGCAAATCGGTTGAATGGTCTACAATATTTACATTTTGTCCGTAATGACCTTCCTGGCCTTCTTGAAGACGTGCCCTTGGAGGTCCGAGGTCGGATGTGGTTTTAACATGATGGTGCTACGCCACATTATCGTTTAGTATTCCGAGATTATTTGACCCATATAAATGGGATACTTTGGATCGATACTTTAGCCTCCGTGACCCCCGGATCTAAAACCTCTTGACTTCTTTTTGTGGGGATATTTAAAAAATGAAGTGTACCAAACCGAAGTAGACAATATCGATGAATTACGTTCACACATCAAAGTGGCTGTCCATAATATGCATCTTCGGGAGCAGCAGGGAGAGGAAGCACTTCAGCTAGCGCGATAAAATTGGATTGGAATAGCGAGAACTTTGAACAGTTGTTTTAGAAATTGTATGTTATTTTAACATTTCCATTAATTTGTAACTTTAACAATTTGTATTTTTTTCTGTGTTGGACTATTATTAATTTTTTTTTAAGAAGTCGACTTCTTATTTAAAGGTGCATGTATGGTTAAAAATTTTTGGGTAAGTTGCGTTACACCCTGTATATTATATTATTATGCATTTTTATAATAAAGTCGATATTATTATTATTATTATTATTATTATTATTATTATAACTTCAGAAAAACACATGGAATGTAATAAGTACAAATATATGTGTTCAAATTGGATAAAAAATATCGTATATAAATGGGTTATTCCATTGTATTAGTCAGGTAAAGTAGATATACAAGGTAGTTAGTTATGTTTAACAAGGTAGCGTTTGCGCACTCAACTGTAAACTCGTCTTTTAGACAATGTACGTATTGTGAATTTTCAAGGTCCAGTTAACAAAGCTCGCTAGCTAAAACAGAATAACATGTTTTCACTATTAAAACCTTTATCTTTCTCATGCAGGCGGTGTTGTTTGAGTGTTAGTTTAGTGGTAATATACTGTCATTAAGATGTTAATCTACCAGTGAACTATGATAATATGGCTAGTACTGATCACAGTTAAGATATTTATTATATGATTAAATTTATATATTTTTTAAAATTTTCGTTTAAATGGAGGAGTTAGGCAATGTCTTTAATTCCATAACTACACTAACTGAAAGAACTTGCAGTTATATTTTTTATTTCACTTGGCTAAATATGGGACATAAAACCTTCGAAATTTATTGAGATCTAGTTTTAGATTATGCAAATTTTGTCTTTCACTTCCATCTACTTCTTTGCCTGCTTATCTTTTATTATTAATCTGAAAAAGTATTTAATGAAGCAAAGTAATGTTTGATATGTAGCTGACGTTGTCAATGAAGAACACCCCAGCAACTTTAGACATAAAAACGGGCAATTTGCTGAAAAAGGACTTAGCTGGATTTTTGTATTGATTTTATCTTGACGTTTTAAAGAACGTGTGAAAAGTTCCAATCGATATCATGTCGGCGTCACAAGTTATTTGAGGTCGGATGAAACTGTACATTTCAAAATTCTCTACAGGAAAGGTTCTATACATGTTTTACGTACAGCCAACGATTTAGAGAATACTGTTAAACTCTCAAGCAAGGCACACACTCCGCTCTATACATAGTGTTACGGGTATGCAGTCATTAATTACTTCCACGTCCAGTGGAAGTATAGTAACGACAAAAAAAAATTTAAAAATTTGTATTGTCCAAATAGGCTTAAAATGTCATGAAACGTCGAGATTTTAAGTTTGAGCGAAAAAAAAAATTTCTGTCTCTGTCTGTCGGTCTGTCTGTAACTTTTTTTTGTGCGCACGTTTACTCTGGAACCGTTTAAGATATTGACTTGAAATTTGGTACACATATGTACTTTAACGAGATCTAGAACTAGATTATATTTTCATCTTGTTCCGTCGAAGGGTTGGGATGTAAATTGGGGTAAATTTGGGGTAAATGGGTAAATCAAGCAGGTAAGAGTCCACGAAATTGGTATTTAGTATATACAAGAGAAGCTAAGGTCTCAAAAAAAATTTTGGCATTAGCCACCCCCATTACCACCCCCACCCCCTTATTAAAGGGGATGAAAAAATATTATGATTTAGTGTATGTACAGGAACCAGAAACCTCAAAATATTTTTTTACTTCATCCACCCCCCACTACTACCCCCCTATCACCACCCCCACCCCACTACCGATGTGGGGTATCGTTTTATGGGTTTTTGGGGTAGAAGATTTCAAATATTATATTATTAAAGTTCCATAAACAATTATTTTCACATACAAAGTTTTTTCGTTGTGAGTGACTTGGATAGAGAATCTGGATGTGGAAGTAGTGATTCCTTGGGCAGCGGTTTTTTTAGTGGTGATTCTTAATCCACTCATATAAAGTAAAAAAAGGGTAAACCTCGGAATGAAAGATAATAAGCTATAAACTTGTATAAATCTTTGTTTTGACATAGAATCTCGTGTACGCGAGTCAAGATATTCAAGGTCAAAGGTCGCAAGAATAGGTTTTTTGTAAATATCTCGTTTTCTATGCTCTAAATTATATTTTGATTTATTATAAAAGTTGTAAAGCATAACATTCTCTACAAATTTTGTTTCGAACAATATTTTATACATTCAATCTTGAGACAGAGCGCGAAGAGTGGGGAGCGCTTAGCTGTATATATCATAACGCAAGGTCAACTGTGGAATCCGATAAATAATACGATTTATAAAATTAATTATTTATTAAAAATATTATAAGTATGAGAAAACCTTGATTATTTACTATTTAATATATTATATTTATAGATATTATTCACAAATCAGACATTCATTTAATAATATTTACTTAATTTATATAAATAATAAAATATCAACTGCAACATTTGATAATAACCACAGAAAACTGGTTCAACCTATGGCGACTCAAACCAAACTCTTTGAAATCCCAGCTGGCACTCTTCAATCATAATCCCAATCTAAGATCGCCCACAGTAACTATTGGTAACGAAACAGTAACACCCAAAAATTCAGCCAAATACCTCATGTGTCCATATTGGAATATGGACACACTCTACCTTAACAGCGGACCACAAGTCAAGAAGAATTTAGAGGTGGGTGAAAGAACAGCCCTTCGAAGTATTACCAAATTACGTCACCCATAGCAAATAACTAATTATACCAAAAAACAAAAATAGAACCAATCCAAACACGCCTCACTAAGCTACAAACAAAATTTGCCAATACTCAACACAACATACAAAAAATATGATGAAGTGTTGAGGCATGCTTGTCCATTACAATCACCACAAGCTGAAGAGCATTGCAACCCTGATTTTCTGCATCCGCAGCGAGATCCACAATCATTCTTACAGTTGCAAAATATTGTATTGAGCAGTTCATCCGGTACTGGTGGTAATAATGTTGTTATCGGTTCCAGGATTTCATTTTGCAGTACCCAGCCTCATTTCTGGTGTTCTAAATCATTCTCTAACCAAGTTTGGATCTGGTAGTAGACACGACTGATATGCTGTCGAGCTGCTGCACTTGTAGGTGGAAGAATTGATAACTGCATTGGTTTGTTAAGTCTTGTTGATTCGATGAATTGCATATATCGAAAATTGTTAATATTGTGTTCTGATTTTGGAGCATCATATATTGCTAAAAAAACAAGTACTCCATTTTCAAACAATGTTTCTAGTGGGCATTTTTCTTGCTGAAATACTTGAGGTAATTGATCCAAATTGCAACCTTTGACCTTGAATATCTTGACTCGCGTACACGAGATTCTATGAAACTTTTGAGCCAACTTATAAAATGCCAAAACAAAGGTTTATACAAGTTTATAGCTTATTATCATTCATTCCGAGGTGAAATCCTTATATGACTGGATTATCTGTGCAAAAGGAATAATATTGAAGAAATTTTCTATAAACTTGTGTCCGGAAATCCCTATTAATGGAGCTAGGATCTTCTGAAAGGACACCCAAAATTGGGTGTCCTTTCAGAAGGGATATTACTTAATATCTCAAAAACCCTTTGACCTACAAACACTGACCAGATTTTGTACGTGATATGATATATGTAAAGGCAAATTGTTTTATGTTATCCATCAAGACTAAATTCAATCATGGGGGTGTAAAATGGGAAAGGGGGCTTCTTTCCCCCTCCAAACTTTCTTATGTGTAATTTTTGTGATAATATGATTCCTTAGACAATAATAAAGAAAAAAGCTTATCTTGTACACCGTAGGACCAACCGTTTCCGAGAAATATGAACCAAAAGAAACATATAGACACCGAGGCTCCTAAAACATGAAATAAAAATGATCAACCTATGAAGTTTTTATTGCGTAATTGATCGAAATTTTTTTTAAATTTCTGATATCTGATTTTTTTGGTTTACTTCAGCGGGCCCCTAGCTCCGTTAATAAGGATTTTCTGATTCATGTTTATAGAAAATTTTAAGTATTCTCTGACATAGAAAAATCCCTAAAAGTTAATGACTGCATACGTATAGCCTGAAATACTCTTGGGATTAGAAAGTGACCCGTGTGATAACAATGGAATGAGCTGAGTCTCAAGGTTGTTTCTTATTGGTTGTATGGGGACCTTATTTTCTGTGAATTACTCCACTCTTCATTTATCTGATGATGTATTTTAATGCAAACTTCATATTTTTCATTTTTTGTGAACTTATTAAGTTCACGTTTCAGACTACGTAGATTACGAATATTAAAGCCATTTAATTCCGTCGATCTGCCTGCCTGTCTGTCGGACTGTCTGTGTGTTGGCGCTATATGTACAAAACTACTTGACGGAAAAGAATAATATTTGACTGAGATATACTTCCGTTGAAAAGCATACAGGGTGTACCCCAAAAAAATATAATTAAGGGAAAAATGTAACGGAAGACAGTAACATTTGGCATGTATAGTTAACACAACTATCAAGGAAGAAAAATATGAAAAATATGCAGGGTGATCACTATAAAAAAAAATAATAAAGAAATGTTACGGAGGGTAATAAAATTACACATGTAGATAACAAAAGTGTCAAAGAAAAATTTGAAAAAAATATACAGGGCGGTCACCTTTAAAAAAATATATGAAAATATGTTACCGAGGGCGATAACATATTTCGCAAGCAGTTAACACATCTGCCAAGGAAGAAAAATATAGAGAATATGCAGGATGGTCACCCGAAAATAATTTAAAAAAATGTGACGGAAGACAGTAATATTTGGCATGTATAATTAACACAATTATCAAGGAAGAAAAATATGAAAAATATGCAAGGTGATCACTCTAAAAATAATAATAAAGAAATGTTACAGAGGGCAATAAAATTTCACCTGTAGATAACAAAAATGTCAAAGAAAAATTTGAAAAAATATACAGGGTGGTCACCTTTAAGAAAATATGAAAATATGTATGCCAAGGAAGAAAAATATAGAAAATGTGCAGGGTGGTCACCCAAAAATAATTAAAAAAAAAAATATATGACGGAGGACGATAATATTTCGCATGCAGTTAACGAAACTGTCAATGAAGAAAAATATGAAAAATATATAGGGTGATCATCCTAAAAAAATAATGAAAAAATGTGTGGAAGGACGATAATCTATTGCATGCAACATAACTGTCAAGGAAGAAAAATATAAGGAAATGCATAAAAAATAATGAAGAATAGTTAACACAACTTGTTAAGAAACGGCAAAGGAAAATAATATTTGAATTGCAGTTGTCGCTATTCCCAGTAAGAGAATCTGATATACTTTTAGTTACAAAAAAATGTACAGTGTAGTTAACCTACAGAAAAGATAATGAATAAATGAAAGGTGCTAAATAGAGAGGGAAGTTTTGAGTAAGTACTTTTACAGATTATTTTTATTTACATACAAAAAAGGAATAAATAAGTGATTAGCCAAAATTCAACTGAAAATAAAACACACCCATTTGTGCGGTGTTCTTCCTGTATCTCAATAGTTCCCCTCAACTTTAACATTAATGGGCTCCACCATACTGACAGTGTTTGTAATTAAGGCTACCACATGTAACAAGAATAACTAGATTAGATTACTGGAATTGAAGCTTTACTGCTACACGAACATGTAACTACATTTATTTCCCTAATTCGATCTTAACGATATGAAACTTGTCCTCAGATGTTTCCTATGTCACTTAATTCAACTATAAGTCCACTAACTACGTAGTATATACTCCTATGACCTCGTATTCCAATTCGTATTTAATGTACGCATTGATCTAGCCTTAGTTAATACTATTTGACACTATTGGTGTTGAATGATAAATGTACTACACAAAGTAAACACACATTGCAGTATGGTATACTTGGCACTAAATCCTCTTTGAATTTATCAATAATAAGATTATATTTGTATAGATTGATTTCAGATTCCGGAAAAGAGGTCTTATTCTAATGCACTGTGAGTTCTGTGTGATCTATGTGCAAAATCTGCCATCTTCAGGCGAATTTATTTTCAGGAGAGAAAAAAATTCTAAGAAACGTGGAATTTTCGCAAAATTATTATCTTAAATGAGTATTTAAATATTTTCAGATGCTAACTGTAGCGTATTCACTTACTTACTATTCTCATGGATATAAAAGAATAACAAAAATTTATTATTAATTTCTATTTTATATAAAACCATTAATCATTAAACCATTAAAATCTCTTTATTCAAGTTTTATGTGTACATTTAGAGTTGTATTTTATGTATCTTATTTAGAGTGTACTAATACAATATAATATACAATATCTGGAGACGTAACAGATGCGCGGTATGGCGTGATGCGACTCCATACGGCCGGTGGTAAGTCAGGGGAGACAATACACGACTCTCTTATATTTATTTATTAAAATGGAACTTTTCCTTGCGTTGAAATGCATTTTAGATTAATGTGCAGAAGCTTAAGGTATTAATTAGGTGACTATAGGTTAAAGAAGGTATGGATGTTATCGCTGTCATGCAGGAAAGTAATCAAAAAACCTGCTCAAAATAATTGGGTGTCAACATATAAAACTGGATGTTTTGTGGTGTGTTTTTATTGAAGCTACAAAGAAATAGTAATAGAAGAAGGATTTGAGATATTATATTCTATTCTGTTTCTGTTATCCTGCTACAGAATCCTCAAGGGGATTGAGATTTGTGTTTATAGATGACCCAGGGAGCGGATGTTGTCTGTGTGTCAGTCTGTTATTGTCTTCTTATGTTGTAGATATCTAATTTTTAATGCAATAGTTTGTGGGTATGTGGTACGTTGCCGTGCCTTCGTAAGTGTGTAAATGTCTCGTATCAGTTCAAAAATGTCCATTTTAAATGTAAAAAATTTCTGGACAGTCTTCCTGATAAGATCCTTGACCATGGGCATCTCAGTGATCCTATGGAGCTCCTCGATTATTATATACTGCTAGGAGTTAGTCAACAGCCGGAGCATTTTATTGTGTGTCACCTGTACTCTATTAGGCTGCGTATCAGATGCCCCATTCAATGCGACGCAGCCGTAGGATGTCGGAAGATTACCTTATACAGGGTCAATTTATTATTGATGGTAAGTTTACTCCGCCTGTTGACCAGCGGGTAAAGTTTGATGAGGGCCCCCATAAGCTCTGTTAATAGCCTGGGTGATGTGCGGGCCGAAACAAAGTCTTTTATTGAGGAAGTCCCCCAGATACTTAATTGTATTCTTTTCTATTACGTCTTGTCCGTCTATTTTCAGTTTCGTGAGAGACTTAATATTTGTAAATTTTCTGTTAAATGTTATTGAACCATTAAGGAAGTAGACAAACGAATTATATGCTTTCGAGACGTGGGTTTGGAGACATTTGAACTTCTTTTCTCATATCTTCGTCACATCAACTGAAGATAGAACAATGTAGAACGGTTGATGGTTCGGGCAAAATCAGATGGCAAGAGGCCAAGAGGATGACATCCAAAACGTTGGGTTGATGCAACTAAAGAGCTAATGGCAAAGAGTTTTGGGGAGGTTGTTCGCCTAACAAGCAACCGCGATAGTTGTCATGAAGCCGTCAGATGACTTTATACAGCAAGCTGAAGCCAGCTATATCTATATCTATATCTATCCTGTGGTGCATAAGATATTTTTTGCACTTTCGGTTAATTGGAAAACAAAACATCGGTCATATTTAAAAATAAGACAAAAGTTAATTGCTTTAATTGATATTGGACGAAATTCAATAGACTGCCGACAAAACTACTACAGAACTAGTACCATCGAATTCAAAATGCTATAAGAAAAAGAGTTCTATAAATATTTGAAACGGTTTAATGCAAAGCAACCTGGAAAACAGAAAATATGGTTTTAACATTTTTTTTCCTTTTGAAAAATCTGAAATAAATAAAGGCGCTCTACCGTGTGGGCCAAATATTTTATGCTGAAAACAGTTATGAAATTAGAAAAGAATATTGAGATAAGCAAGTACCATAAATTCATGGAAATAGAAAATCAAAATTATACCCCTAAAAAAATCAAAGATTTTGACAATCTAACAAGCGGACGATTTCCCAAGTATGGCTCCTGATGAAAAATGTCTGACAGTTATGGTGAGAAATCGGTGCAAAATCATTAAAAAATTTACATTGCAGTTTGCGCTTACACTGGGAGTAGTGGGTGTTTGCTGAGGTATAGAACTGATAAATCTCTGTACCACTGGCACTGATGTCGGCGATATAGACTCATCAATACTGTTCCCTATACTGTTTAATATCACAAAGTTAAAAGAAGATGTTAAAATATTCAAAAACACACAACAGATAGTAGTACAGTACAGTAGTACAGACAGTCCATCATTTGACTCATGAATAATTTCTGCAAATTTTTTTTTTACATAATCTAGGGAGGACTTCCACAATCATTAATTCAAGTTTACATAAAAGTTAGTTGCCGCTACGGCCACCATGTTGGCAAAATGACGATCGAAATAGGTTTTCTCGAATATCTCTTTTCCTGTTAATTCTGAACTAATGTTTTGTTAATGAATCAAAACCAATACTACTACTATTTAAAACAAATCTCTATTGAATACTTTACCACTTATAGCAGCCAGAAAGGTACAAATGTATCCTATACTGCAGATTTTTGTAAGTACCTGCAACTCTGTCGCTCCTACGTAATAATTATTAACAATATTGTAGATCATATAATTTTGTAAAATTTTTGTTTAAAGGCTTTTCTTCCACGATCAATTGTTTAAACCTTACAGTAGTTCGAAGTTGGAAAAATTAGAGTTTCAGATGTCTGCCAAAGTTGCCTCAACGTCATTAATGTTCATAATTAATTTTACAATTATACGGTGTTATTTTTTAGAACTTCGCTTATCTGTCGAGTGCTTTTGCATGAGTGGACTAATTTCCAAATCACCCTGGACAAAGTCTATGGAGCGTTTTTTTTACGAGGTTTCCCCTGTAGGTATAATCGTCGACTACAAAATATCAATGTATTAAGGCACTTTTCGTTTCTTCGCACAAGGCTCTTCCAGAACCGAGCCAGTCGTATTACCTGTGGCGTTTATTATATTATTATTACTGGTGTCAGTCCCAATCATACTTTTTTCACCGAAGTTGTCGATAGATGCAAGGACTTCCTTGACATCATTTTAACTAGTTTCAGTAATTATTGCTTGTAGGTGCAGCGTAAGTAGATATATTTTCCTCTTCATCAAATTTAAATTCTTTGTTTGCCTTTTCAGTGTAATTACACAATCAGACACGTCAGTATAATATACAATGTTTAAAATGGTAATGAAGTAAAAATTGGTACATACGTACATTAAGATATATTAAAACATAAAATATTAAAAGAAAACAGGTGCATAATTACAAACAAAAAATATACGTACGTGGTTACATATACAAAGATACACTATAGTAGCAAATTATCATTCGTTATAATCATTGAAAACGACGTCTGGAATCGCTCACACGTTCCCTCATGTTTATCCACTGCAGTGCTTACGCAGAATGGAGTATTTTAATCCAGTTTTCTTACAGCCACAAGCTACACCAAACTCACATTTATATTTACATAACATGAGCAAAGTTGAGTGAGCAGGATTTTCCATGATGGTTACCTGATAAATCTCAACGTTTCTTTCTTTCCAGAATCATTTTCGAGAATCTAATTATGCTGTACCTGGTGAAACTTAAAGTAAAACTGCTGCAGCTTCTGCTGTCAACGGTAGTAATGTTACATTAAATTTATTTCCAGTCACTGTTTTTGTAAAACAATTCACTGACATGGTTTTTGTTTTCACCATATATACCTTTTAAAAAATTAGGTGTTGTAAATAATATTCATAATTACTACATATTACTAGTACTTATTTAAAAAAATTGCTTTAGGCGCTCATAATGTTAATGTTAATGTAAATGTTAAAAAATTTATTAGCGATCCCCTTTCATAAATCATCATTTTACAAACATTTGCTTACAATATTGCAAAATATTATGTCATAATTCAAAAAAAGCTAAAAATATTCAAGTTTCCTTTATAGCTAACATAAAGAAATGTTATTTTTTTAATCCAATTTGCAATGTTTATACAGATCTAATTTTTCCAATGAAACTGTGTAATACCTACACTCCAGAGCGTTTGTTTAACTTTACTATAACTCAAAGCTGCTCCTATTCAAACCATTTCTCAGAATTATAAATTCTAATATTGAACCTATAACTTACATCTTTTTACCTTTACCCATTAATTTATTAGTAGAAAATCATCAATCAACATCAGAAATAATAGAACTAATTGAAGCTGTTGATATGGGCCAGAGCTCAGTTGTAAATACCTAATAAATTAAAGTTTTTATGAATTCACTATTTTTAAATTGTAAAATATGCAAATATTAACTGACCTAGTTTTACGCCATTTATTATATGAAAACAAATGTTGAACATTTATTATTCATAGTAACGAATTGAAACATAAAACACTAGAGGATATAATGTAATGTAAAACAAAAATTAATACATAACTAAACTCCCGAGAAGCATTATTAAGGTTTTTGCTAAGAAAAATTAATTACTTAGCAAGCACAATTCTAAATAGAATAATATACAATGCAAGTATCCCCGAATGAACCTAACTGTACTTATAATCTTTCTTATTTCAAATTTTAAGAGAACAAGTCATGTCTCATAGAACTTACAGGGTAGTTAAGAAATAAGGAAGCGTGAAATTGTGCCTAGAGCAAAGTATAAGTTTTTTTGGGAGGATGTTAAAAATGTCACAGAAAAAAGTTGTTTCTAATGTCTAATAAAAGTTTAGATATAAAATTTGAACGTATCTTAAAATTAATATTTTTGCCATAACTATAACTAAAGTAATGGTACAAATTCAAACAAAGTGTATAATATATTGAATAACATGATAACAAAACATAAACATAAAATTCTCTGCCTCACTACTTCCATAACCAGATTTCTTATGTTGTTACATGTCAAAAGCAAGTTTGTCTATTTAAGTCAATTGATTGTCGTTGCCAAAAGTAGGCATCAATTATTTCACTTTGGTGTAAAGAGGGTTGCAGCTCCTAAAGTCTTTTATCTTCCAATACTATTGGCTTTTTATCGCTTCGCCGAATGCGCATATTTCTAGGCTAGAGAAAGCGAGTTGATCTCAAAATGGCCTAGCCAAGCATGCTGGTTGATTTTCTCGTGAATTTTTCTATTTAATTGTCGTAGGCTTTCCATTTAATTTGTTTATGGGATTTTAGAGGTTCACTAATTTGTGTGTGCATTTTTTTATACTTTGGACGCCGGACAATGTTCGTTTTGATGGATTTTTAAGAAATTGTAAGTTGCATTTTTTTTAACATATGGAGCACGTGTTTCACAAACGTATTTTCCTGGCATTGTAGAAAGCCATTTTGTCTTGATTTTATCCAAATGGTTTGATATTTTGGATCACCGATTCAAGTCGCCCTCCATCCTTGAGTAAGTAATAAGGTTGATTTTGATTTTTTTTATATATATACTTATATACCTGTATTTTTTTCAGTGCATTCAATTTCAATTTTGTTTTCAATCTCAATTTTGTCTTTCCAATTTAAATTCCAGTCTTTCCATTTCGATTTAAATTTCAATTTTACCTTTTCACTTTTACCTATTCAACATTACCTTATTTCCATTTCATTTATACCTCATTTTATTCAATTTTACGTCGTCTATTCCAACGATGTTAGTTGAAAGTTCCATTACCTTCTTGGGTATGGACTTTCTCTAGTTTACGCTTGGCTCCAACTATTTTCTGTGCAGGAGTAACCCTGGGTTTCAGCACTTGCTCCTGCACACCACTTGTGTTCCCTGGCCTGATTTAACGACAACGACTTTAGACATTATCTTGGATTATGAATTGTATTTCTTTTAGTAACCGGAACATACGTGGAGGTTTCTCTACGAGGGACAGGGATCTATCCGAAAGGCAGTTTTGCCATACAGGTTTTTATGTAGGATATAAATGCTTATGGAATTGTTCGATTCAACGATCAATGTTTAGATATTAGTACATATTTTGTTTTATTTTCGTTTGGCTATTCAAAATTCAAAAAATCATTTTAGTACATTTATTGCGGCAATCATTAAATTATGTTACTCTTGTTAAATTTACAAATTTAAATATCGTTTCCTTGCTAACGTCAAAGTAATTGAAAGTTTTATGTACCATCAAGAATTTATATTTTAAATAAGATTATTATTGTGTATTTTTGATAACAATTATTAACATTAGTGTCAAAATGAGGCAATTCACGGGTTTTCTTTTAATTGGCAAAATATTTTGTTGTGATTAATAGGGCCAGTCTTTTATCATTATTTTAACTGGGTTGTTATACATACAGGGTGATATATTAGGTAGGTTAAATGTATATTTATTATTTATTTTAAGGT
Source organism: Rutpela maculata (assembly GCA_936432065.2). NCBI lineage: Eukaryota > Metazoa > Arthropoda > Insecta > Coleoptera > Cerambycidae > Rutpela > Rutpela maculata. The sequence continues at coordinate 270,609,627 of OW386285.2, forward strand.
CAAAATTTGTGAACCTTCCGTGATATGACGTACGGTAAAGAAAAGCTAATTAATATTTACCCTTTTAATAGTACTATTTTAGTAGGTAATAACTGTCTAACGGCTGTCCACTTAATGCATATCCCCATCACTTGAATACATGTCACCAAAAAATAACTGAATAAACTTATTGCCCATAATTTGATTGAAGAGGTGTGCTTCCTTTTAATTCACCCCCGCCCCGTGATAAAACTTATCCTTGTAATTAATTGCTCATTTTGAAATTAAAAGATAGTGTTTGACAATTTTGGGAGCACTATCACCTTGCTAAAATTTCTTTTTTTTTGTTATTTTGTCAATTTTGGCTATTGACCAAAAGGCTCGAAAAAATTTTTATACTGTATTTGCATTTCACTACGTAGAAATAATTGTACATGGATATGCCACATTGGCAAAAAATGATGAGGAATTTGGTTCTTGTACATACACTAAATAACAATTTCTCTTAAAAAATTTTATTTGGGCCTCCCAAACCAAAATTCTGGCTACGCCACTGGACTAGAGGTGGTGATGGGGGTGGCTGATGCCAAAAAAATTTGAATAAACTCTAATTTTATGGACTCTTACTTGCTTGCTTCATCCATTTACCCCCTTTATCCTCCAACCCTTTAATAGAAGAAGATCAAAATAATATCTAGTTCCAGATCTCATTATATTATATACGTGTACAAAATTTTAAGTTAGTAGCTTAAACAGCTCCAGAGTAATCATGCGCACAAAAAAAAGTGATAGACAGACAGAAATGTTTTTGCTCAAACTTAACATCTCGACGTTTCATGATATTCTAAGCCTATTTAAATTTCCGCCCGAAAAAGTGTAATTTTCATAAAAAAATTGCACGAATTCCATACTGGAATACGGAATTCCTCGGATTCGTGAGCAGCGACCCAAAAATACCTCTAAAGCCCATTTTCGAGGCGAAATATTAATTTTATATATTTTTTTTACGACAGCCACTTCAAACCTCCCTAACTTTCTCATTTTCGGAGGTAATGCAGGGGTCAATGCTGCTGGGGTCTAGGGAACACGTGAAACAAGGAATTTTTCAAATCGGTGCTGTTATACCACTTTTCCACATTTCCCGGCTTATTTATTGGACTATTCCGGAAGATATAGTAGAGAGGATGTTGGAAATGAAGGAAAACTGGAGAAGGGTGGATGAGAAAATAACCCGTATTATCAAAAAGAAGGAGTAGAAGGAAAGAGAGATGGGTTTGAACCCATGGAGAAACGCCAATTAGCACCGAAAAACTTGAGTGACCTGTAGGTCCAATGAAAAGCGAAAGCAGTCCCAGACCAGCAGGAAACACCGAATAGAGGGAGGGGTTTTAGCTGGTTGAAGATCGGCACTACCCATCCTCGATAGACTCTAAGCGACGGATGTCCATGATGATTTCCCCTCCCACGAAAAAAAAGATGCAGAATCACAAAAAGAGACCATAAACACTCCACGTCACGACACAATGTGTGGCAACGAATATCACGAACAGCTACCGTTCACATCCTATACTCCTGTACCATACGTCATGTGGCTCTCGCTGCTGGCAACAAGCATGACCAAAATCCTTCCTAGCGTAGACATGGCCGGCTCGGCGGTATGTTTCTCGTGAGTGGCAGCAATCCTTACCATATTCTTGTAAATAAAATCAAATCAAATCGAATCAATCGTTTTAAAATAGATATTTGTCTTATATTTACTAACAATTTCTAATTCATTTGTCAAAATAGCATTATTTCAAATTAGTCAATATTTAAATTTTCCATCTGTTTTTTAAATTTTTCATACACTAATTAATTGTATCCTCATTTAAGTCGGCTGTTGTTTCTGTAACTTTCTCTTTTATAAGCCTTACGTTATCGTGGAAATCACGCCCATAAAGTCAATATCGCCTTCATTTTCTCATTGTAATTTTAATTTTAAGAAAGTTATATATAACACACTCGGACATTTAATCTAATAAAACTTCAAAGTTGTTTTTAGAAATTTTTGAATGCTGTTCACTCTGGATAAAAAAAATATTTAGTGAAATGTTACGGCATAGGGGAAATTTGTAATCCTACTTTTAATAGAAAATATAACGGGTTACACATTTCAGGAAATGTATTCAAGAGTTGTAGTAAAGTTCGATAACATGAAATATTTGAAAAGGCAGAAACGTATTTATTATAAAATATGATACTACTACGCTGATTACTGTTGACTTGGTAAGAAATAATGCCAAGAAATCACTAAGAAAAAGGCTTGGAAAAAGGTCACTAGATGTAAATATTACTAAAAGTCACTTGCAAAGAATTCTATCGAATAACAAAATTCATCTTTACAAACCAGTGAAATTACATAAACTTGAAGAAGGAGATGACGCCCTTCGCTTAGAATTTTGTTTGTTAATGGCAGAATGAACTATGATAGATAGATTTTTCTATAGATATATTTTATTTTACGACGAGGCAACATTCACCACGAATGGATCATAGCTATCAAAATGTAGATACTGGTCTAAACAAAATCAAACATTCTGAATTATAACAAATAGTCAAAGTTAATGTTTGGTGCCAGAACGCATGCACAGAGATATTGGACAACATATTAATGCCAGCCCTGGATGAAGTAAATTTACAGGACAGAGGTAAACTTCATTTTCAACATGATTGCATCGAGTAACAAGCTAAAAACGTACTCTTTGCCTGTTCACTGAATTTTTTATATAATTGTTACACATTCTATAGGATACTCTTCGCAGTTTTTTGTAAATAATGTTAGTTTTAGACATTTTTAATTTTATAGTACGAACTTAGTTGGTAAAAGAGTCAGTGTAAAATAAAGTAAAAATAAAAAAAACATACCAAACCCCATTTGGGTTTCGAACCCTGGACCCTTGGATTCCGAGTAAATTTCAATTAAAAGCATAAGAACTACACCACCAGCTTACACGTAAAGAAATGTAAATTTTTACAATATAAAACACGAGCTAAAATCATATTTTCACGGTTGTATATTACATTATGAAATGTATGTTTGTAAAATATATAAATATTTAGATATTAAAATGAAATATCAATCCACCAAATTTCTATTCAATTACAAAAACATAAAAATCAAAAAATTTTTTTTTCAAATTTAAATCATTAATAACATTTTTATTTACCGATCGATTTTGTTCAAAAACAGCTAACTAACATTAACTTACTGTCCAAATTTCAATACAATCAGATTTTTCTTTCTTGAGCTATCGTGCTTACAAGAAACGTGACGGACGGACAGACGGACGGACAGACGGACAGACGGACAGACGGGCAGACGGACAGACGGACAGACGGGCAGACGGACAGACGGACAGACGGACAGACGGACAGACGGACGGACGGACGGACGGACGGACGGACAGGCGGACATCTTGAAAGTTGTTCAGAATTCGTTCATTAACACAATGATATGAAAATTTTTTTGTCTGCGAGCGATATTTACGGTTTTAGAAATGTGCCGATCAAATACAATATACTCTTCGTTATCGTATTTGCGAAGAGTATAATAAATGGATTGGGTAGTTTGATCCTATAAGATAACGTACACGCTTACCTGATATTACCTCTAAAGTAAATATTTTAAAAGAAAAAACTACAGAAACAATAGCTGACATATATAAGGCTACCATTCATTTAGAGTACGAAGAATCTTGGAAATATATTTTATATAATTTTTCCTAATAATCTTGCACAACCTGAATGTTTATCTTCGCCTCACTACGCAACGCAAAGGAGAGTTATGTGTTTTACTGGTCTGCAAGTATGAATCTATTTGGACATTAATTTACGTGACTATGTTATTTGCAGAGCCTAAATTACTACATTGATTTTTAAAAGGAGTCTTGTCTCACTCGCGCGAGAGACAATGGTATATGAAAATTTTTAAAAAGTAAAATGGCCGATATAGTATGTATATCACTTTTTGCTGTTTTCACTTTAGTGTTTTTTAAAAACATTTTATTAACTTATTTACTCTATTAAATTATGCATAAAATGGTATTTTTTGATATATACTTAGCAGGTTCAATGTGAACCAAAAAATTTAATATAAAAACGGACTTTTTTTACATGTTTTTATTTAACCCACCGTTTATGTTTCATTATTTTGATCAAATGTTGTAATCGATATTTCACTCAATCTCCGTCTACCTAGAGCCTTCATATTTTACGCAGATATTTAGTTTCCATAACAATACGATGTTACGTTAACAGTTTGCGGACACTTACCCGCCTCAAATTTTGGACAAATAATTGCAAATTACTTCGGAAGCTAAAAACTGCATTTTGATATGCTTTTCATCCCTATTGGGATGATTCAGTACCTTTTCAACAGAGGGTCGTAGGATGACTCAGTACATTTTGACATGTTTTATTTTTCTTTTTTTTCTTTTTGCATTGACTAAAGTAAAGGCTAACTACATTCTGAAATGCAGAAAGGGCATCGGTTATATTGTTATTTAGTAAATGAAAATCGGTAAAATATTTATAGGGATAAAATTTTCCCCGGTATGATCTTCATTTTTTTTGGTTTGGAGACCTATAGATAATTTCGTGTATTACCAAAATAGAAGAATATAGCAATAGAAAATTATGAAATTTCAGACTTACGATTTTATTTTCGGGAAGACCGCCACTCTGATATACCGGACGTGGTCATGGATCTTTGTAAATAACTGGTTTATTTTTAATTTTTCGAAAAAACTCTATTTCAGATTTTTGTCCAAAAAGATACATGCCTTATACTGGTTATAGAGATTGATCAACGGAATACTTAATTTTCGATTTTTATTAGGAAACTGTATGGTATTTATAGAATTTATCAAAAAAATTAAGTTTTCCAGGATTTGTAGATTCGCTTTTGTTTTGTCAAATTTCTCACAAACATCACCTAATAGACTTAATCGAGCCCTACAATCCCCATTTTTTAAAATCAAAATCGGACTCCCTCGGACCGGGAGTTATTAATTTCGTTGGAAAATCATACTCGGCCTTGGAAAAAAATACTTGCGGTCAACGGATTCGAGCCACCAGCAATAGGCTTCATTTTTGGCTATGTATCTTTGATCCCACCAAGTCTCATCGAAATCGATCAATATCCTGGACAGTTATTGTGCTTCCTAACCCGATTTCGAGAAAACCAGTTTTTTGCAAAAAAATTCAATTTCCATTTGTTTTTTGACATAGTCTCTGGTATACTTATCTGTAGATCGTTCCCAGCGGCACCATTTATTTTTTGAAATATCTCGAACTGACTGCCCGTTACCGAGTTATTCAATTTTTCCCGAAAAACTTGAAACGTCTATATCGGGTACTTCCGGTTTCCGAATGGAATGGACTGACCGACGGACGGAATTTGCTAAATTCGCTCTCGAGTCGATAGATACAACTTTCATTTCGATCCGACGTTTTTTTCGGGTTTCGATGGTCCACTGGAAAAATGCAAAACCTATACTACATTTCTTTTCGGGATTTTGATGATAAATCAGGTATTTTCATGAAAAAAAACTCTGCCTAAGGAATCACTACTTGCACATCCAAATTTCCTATCCAAATCTCTTACAACGAAAAAAAAATATGATACTATATTTGCACTCCACTATGTGGAAATAATTGTTCCTAGAACTTTAATAATATAATATTTGAAGGCGATATGCTACATCGGTAATGGCGGCAATATTATTGGGTGTTTGGTTCACGTACACACGCACACTAAATTCGAAATCTGGATGTGGAAGTAGTGATTCCTCAGGAATCGGTTTCTTATTTAATAATAATAATAATAATAAAATATTTCTGATCAATAATCCGGCAGACTAATTTTCCCAATTAATGTGTATCGAACCCATATTCATAGTGGTTGCGGTATGTCAGAACTAATTTGGAGTACGATAACAGGACTAATATGACAGGACTGAACTTAGTAGAACAATAAAAATGCATGTGGTAGTTCGTATTAGAGATTGAAACCGAAGAAGAGATAAAAAAGTATCTGGGTATAAATTAAATTGCCCCTCAAACGAAATAAATGAATTCGACAGTCTAGAGCTTCAACTTAGTAGTTAAATTTCACTAGTATGAAGAATAACCATTAATACTTCTTTAAGTAGGTTTACACTAAGAGCCAAATTATCACAGAAGCATCAGTTTTATAATTTAATTTTGAATTAATTAGGTATAGACAAAAGCAAAAGGGGGTAATTATTTTAAGACGGTTATTTTATAAGTTACTTAGCCTAAAAGGGTTAGAGTATAAAAAAATAAATGAGTATATCTAGAGCTCATAAATGAAGGTTAGAGTATAAATATTTTCATTATCGTTTTTTTAAGCCTACTTATCCCATTAGGAGGGAACGTCCATTTCTATCCACCAAGACCTAATATTAGGTAGAAATTATTAAATAAATTCAGGTTTAATCAACTTTTTTCATTTGGAACGGCAAATTCTTCAACGGTCGGGAAGTTACAAGTAGCTAGACTATTTAATCCATGTTTAACATACACGGATATCATACTACGTTTATTACCGGTGTCCGTAAATCTCATACTTCTCAAAAATTAGACAATTACGGGTTGTGTCACATTTAAGAAGCATATTTGAACTCCAAGAGAAAATAAAGACATTCTCTTAAAAAGCCGTTACTAAATATTAAGAATGTATTATGATTTGACTATTTTTGTCAAAAAAAATTCATTTGACTAGCAATCTTAGACCGTGTAATTTGGAAATTTACATATAGCACTTATAATCAATTTCGGCAGATTATAGTAAAATTGAATTTACCGAACTCAATCCGTGGACGCACTGGATTAAAAAAAATTAAAATTCTTAAAGATAATCGCAAATAAAATAATAAATGATTCTGTTTCCATTTTAATTGCCATTAAATTAGTAATAATAAACTCAATGGAATTTTAAGTATAAATAAATTAAAAGAATGTTCATTATTAAAATAATGTAACGCGCTACAGTTTACGCTTTCCTGCAAATAGTGGCAAACTTTGAACATTTTTACGAATAAGCATCTTTCTCAGAAATTCCTTGCTGTGTGTAATTTTATCTAAGATTGAAAATAGAGTGCGGACTGCTTACAAATGTGTGATAAATCACAGCTTTAATTTGTATTTATCATTTAAAAGAATTTCTGTAAGGCGCTATAACAAAAACGTATCAGTATTCGAATAATATAAATTGAATTTAAAATATGACCAACATAAATATAATTTATAAAGATAATGTGGGTTAAAAAATATTTAGGCTTCGTAATTTATCATTATTTTACTACTAAGAAAATATATTATTTTTATTCAAATAAATATTAAAGATTCATAAACAATACGCTTTAAACTGAAATTCGATGATAAATTCATCAAAATAGATGATATTCGCATGTGAACAGAAAGCATTTGATCATGATAGTTCGCAGTTGAAAATTTTTTTTTAAAGTAAACTACTCCATAATGGCACATATAGTTTTTAATAATAATAATAATAATAATAATAATAATAATATTTATTTTACCATGTTTGATACAAATAACGTACATATGGCAAGTCAGGTACAATAATCAGTAATTACTGACAGTTTAATATTATTAAAACATAATAAGTCAATAAAAGAGTAAAAGAGTAGTTATATACATACACATCACACAACAAATTAAGTTAAATAATAATAACAATAAATAGTTTAAAATTAACATAATATTACAAACACATTTAAACTTAAACACTTAATTAATTCTCGTTGTATGGAAATACAATACTAGAAAAAAGAAAAAAAAACAACAAAATATAATCAATTATTATGGTCCACTTAAAAATTCATTAATACTGTAATATGCATACTGAACAAATATTTTTTTAATTTCAGTTTTATATTTTGACAGGTGAAGATTTCTAATCTCGTCAGATAGGCTGTTGAATAATATAATTGAGTTATATTGTAGCGATTCCTTAAATTTAGCTGTTTTGTGGCGAGGAATTGCCAAGAGCTCTCCATGTCTAGTATTGTATGTGTGATTGTTGTCTAGAGTAACAAATTTCTGCAAGTTGGTTTTCGCATATATTAAACATTTGTATATGTAAATACAAGGTGCCGTTAAAATTTTCTTTATGGTAAAAATTTCCTTGCAACTTTCTCTATACTTTAGATTAACCAACAGTCTAATAATCCTTTTTTGAAGTACAAATACCCTCTGCAGTTGACTTGATTTACCCCATAAACAGATATTAAAGGACAAATGGGAGTATGCAAGTGCATAGTAAACATCAATAAGTCCTGCCTCATCCAGTGTGTCTTTCAAGTGCAGTATTGCGAAATATGCCTTGTTTAGTCTATTACAAACCTGATTTGCCTGTTGTTCCCAAGACAATGAGTTATCTATATATGTACCCAAAAATTTTGTTGAAGGGCTCAATTTAAAAGTATATTTAATGATGTTTTTTTATTAAAGCATATAAAAACAGTTTTTCTTTCATTTACAATCAGTCTATTTCGACTGCACCAATTATTCATGTCATCAACAACATCTCAACAAATTTTTGTAAGTCATTACAGTTAGGGGCAGATACAGTGACTGTAGTGTCGTCCGCATACATAAATGTTTCTCCATTACTTATATGACAGGGAAGGTCATTTATGTAAATAGAAAATAATAGATACTGACCCTTGCGGAACACCTAGGATACTATCATATATATCAGACATAACTTCATTATATTTAACTATAAATGTTCTGCTCTCTATGTATGACATTAAGAATTTTAATAGGCAACCCCGTATACCAATATTCTCTAACTTATCAAAAAGTATGGTCTTGTTTACGGAATCGAAGGCTTTAGAGAGGTCGAATAAACTCGAAACCACATGGTTGCCACTGTCAACTTCCTTGTATATGAAATTAAACAGACTAGCCGAAGCAGTTTCTACAGATCTTCCTGATTTAAATCCATGTTGACTCTCACTTAGGATATTTTTACTTTCTAAATAAGACATAATTCTGTTATATACGATTTTTTATATTAATTTTGACAGTACGCTGACTAGGGTGATTTGCCGATAATTCTCGATGTCTTCCTCATTTCCTTTCTTATATAAGGGAATTACAGTGGATACCTTTAACTCATCTAGGAAGTAACCTTCCGTTATTGATCTAGTAATGAGATGTACTAGTTGGTCCACAATGTTTAAGGAGATGCTCTTTAATATAGCCACAGTCATTCCATCGAGTCCAGCAGATTTCTTATTTTTTAAATCATTTATAGCGTCAATAAGTTCAGTTTTAGATACCTCATAAAAATACATTGAATCCTTGTTATGTATTGATATAGTATGTGGCAACGATAAGTTATATGCAAAATTTTTATTTACAGCTTCAGAGGCTACCGTCGCAAAATATGATGCAAACTGATTCGATATTGCCGCACTGTCTGTAATAATATTACCATCAATATTTAGTGTAATTAAATTTCTTACTTTTTTTGTATTTCCAAGAGTAGAGTTAATAATTTTCCAGGTTTCTTTAGTCTTATTATCAGAACTATTTATTTTATCTCTGTAAAAAGTTTGTTTTTTTATTCTAATATTCTTTTTGTGTTCCCTTTTTAATTGTTTATATTCCTGTAGAGAAACCGAGTCGCCACAATTTTTGACAGTATTAAATATATCTTTAAGTTGTAATACTGTAATGGACTATATTTGTAATGGACTATATTGTCGCCAAAATGAAAATGTTGAAAGTACCAGAAAATAGTACATATGTATGCAGTATGCAGGCGGCACAAAAACAATCTTTAGGGAGCGGCACGTTCAGTCTTTCTCGATCTCCCTGTACTATTAATGTATAAACTTTAAGCAAAACTACTCTTATTTGAAAAAATAAAGATTTTCAATTTTTTTTGAATTAGTAAACTACTTTATTTTAAGGGTAGGTGAGAAATTTAAAAAACCGTCTGGATACATTTATAAGGGGACTCTAGATATCGAATTATATGAAATTGGTCTATAGGCTTCGTCGTGTTTTCGCAGATAAGATTATAATCATTTATGCCAATATATCTAGAAAATAATACAAACTTTAGCTGATATGCCACAATGACATAACTTCACCTATATATCTAGCATCTTTGCTGGCATGCTGCTCGTAACGGAGCAGCTACAGAACAGAATTGCGTAGATTTTTATCTGAAACCTAATAATGAGCAAAACAAGCTACTTCAAAGCCGTATCTTAATGACATAATCAAAAAGCTAACTGGCTGCCGGAACAAAAAGACGATCGGTAATATCGGATAATTGTTAAATCAATTTTCATTAATTAAAACATAAGGCATCCAGCCAATTTTGTTCTATAAGATTTTAAACAAATATTTGTGACATATTTATTAAGATATGTTTGTGTATTACAATTACTTATCATTTATAAAGATAAAGATGAAGATATTTTATACTGGCACACGGCAAGACTAGTAACTTTCTATATCTTTCTTTACGCCTCTGAAACATGATGTATTTATGTTTTCGGAATGTTGGAATAGAGATGTTTACTACAAATTTTCTGGACAGCCGATTGTACTAATAACTCGATATTTCAAGAAATACACCCCCAGAATGACTGCAGGGTCTTATTCTGCATAATCCTCATTCTTTTGGCCTCATAGATTACATGGCGAGAGTCGAAGAGGATACACATCAAAACGTTGATCCAATGTTACCAGGTAGTAAATAAGAAAGAGATTTCGTAAGATCGTGCCCCAAACACCAGACAACAGTCGTGAAACTGCCAGACGTGCTATACAGTATTTTCTTATGAATAATGCTAATAAATGCACGACTGACGAAATTTGATATCTTATATTACGTATTTACTCATGACAGAAAATAAACTAGTGGAAGCATTATACTCTTCGCCGATTTACTGAGCTTTTCATATAATTGTTACACATTCTATAGGATACTCTTCGCAATTTTCTTGTAAACAATGTTAGTTTTTAGACAGTCTAAATCTTGTGATACCAATTTTGTTGTAAAAAAAAAATGAAAAAAAAAACACCCCGTCAGGGATTAGAACACGAGACCTTTGGATGGGCAGACAACAAAAAAACAACAAAAAAATAATTATTTGGTATTTAACGATGCAAGAATGCGCCTCGCCGGATCCCGGCCCGGAGCCAGCCCGACAATCACGGCGTGCAGCGTCGTGGTAAATGTGGAGATGGGCGGGGTGGTCCGGTTCGGCTTAACGGTAATTAAATTTGGTTTCTAGAAACTCATGTCTGCGCAGGCAGACTTAAGAACTAATTTAAAATTAAAAACATGTGCCCACATGGGCCTAAAACTAATTAAAATACACTATAAATAACTAAAAACTCACTAGGCAAACGCACTTTTGGGAAATTTTGATTGTTGATATGGGAAAACAGAGTTAAATGAGAAAACCCGTTCGAACAAATGACAACCTCGTGGTCTAACTGCCGTCGAGGAAGGTAGAGTAGGTTAAAAGTTATATGATTTAAAAAGTTTAGATTTATAGGATGTTATCCACTTAGAGGAGATTTGGAAAGACAAAAAGAGGACAAAAAGAGGACAAAAAGAACAAAAAGGATAAAGGAACAAAATTTTACAGACATAAAAGAGAGGGGAAAGGGGTTAAAGATATAAAGTTGGTGAAAGATAAAGGGTAGGGTAGAGATAGGTTATGCTAGAGGGAGGTTGATGAGGGAGGTTGCTGGAAGACAGGCAACGCCTGGTATAATAGGGTGTGTCTTATATCGAAAAGTATTGCGTTATGCTGTCTGATTCGGGTAATGTTGCGGGTTAGCGGACTACCGTCCAGTTTGGACTGATAGAATTTTTGCGATGTTTCTTGGACGTAGTCCGCTAGTGAGGTTATGTCGTGGCAACGTGCATAGAGATCTCTGAGGGAGGTTACCTACCAGAATCTGAAATGAGGCGCATAAATTTGTGTTCAAATACTCTCAACTTCCGCATTGTCGTGGCCGGGATGCTGCACCACACCGGCGCCTCGTATGTTATGGCCGGCCTGATTACCATCGTGTACAGCAACTTTTTATTAGTTCTGTTGGATCCGCTGCCCCGTACCAGGAGCGGATACAGAATCCTGGACATGGAGTAGACCTTGCGTATCGTCTCGTTAATGTGCGTATTAATCGTCAGTCTTTTGTCTTTTTGTCCCAAGTACTTCACGCACCGCTTAACTGGAATTTCTCTACCCCCGATCGAAAGTGGCGTTAGGATCCGCTTTTTTTGTGAAGCTGCGCGTGAAAAGAATTGATTCTGACTTCTAGGCGTTGATCCGAATTTTCCACTTGTCGTAATATGCCGTGGCACGGGCCATGTGCGCTTTCAGCAGCATATTAGCCGCCTGCGCGTTATGCGAATGCACGTACATGGCTGTGTCGTCGGCGTACTTGGCAAGGTTGGAATTCGAGAACTCCGGGAAGTCGGAGACGTATAAGTTGTACAACTTTGGAGACAGGCACAACCCTGGGGGACGCCCGCGCGAATGTCCTGCCGAGTTGATAGTATTATTATTCACCCCGACCCGTAACGATCTACCAGACAGGAAGGAGTGAATAAGTTTCGTGATGTGTGTTGGGAAGTCCAATGAGTTTAGTTTGTAGAGTAACCCCGGGATCCATACGGTATCGAAGGCTTTCTCAATATCGAGGAGCACCATGACACGGTCTCTTCCCGAAGTTGTATTGCACCTTGACGTCACTCACGATCCTGACAACCTGCTGCACAGTGCTCCTGCCCCGCCTGAAGCCGAACTGGCACTCGTCATCGATGTGAAGTTCATCCTGAGCAGTGTCTAGTCTGATCAACTTGGAGACAAAGCTTTAGCCATTGGACCACCATCATTGCAATAATTGAATGTCTGTAGAGTATATCATTCGAATATTATATTTTAAGGAATTAGATATATTATTATGAAATATATATATTAGTAAAATGTATAAACAAAAAAATTATAGAGAATAAAATTTCGCAAGATTCCTATTTAAGTACAAATGACAAAAATTAAGAAAATATTTTTTTTTCATTTAAATGGTTAATAACTATTTTATTTATTGATTGATTTTTTTTCAAAAACAATATTGTTCTTCCTCTAGCTAACGCTAACTTACTTTCCAAATTTCAATACAATCTTTCTCAAGTTATCGTGCTTACAAGAAACGTGACGGACGGACAGACGGACGGACATTTTGAAAGTTGTTCAGAATTCGTTCACTAATATAATGATATGAAAATTTTTTCTCTACGAGCCATATTTACTGATTTAGAAATGTGACGATCAAATACAATATACTCTTCGTTTTTTGAGAAGAGTATAATAACTAATGAGTGTATGTGCGCGTTCCACGTCTTTTAATATTATTTAAGTTATGGCGAAGGCGCCAGTCACAACTAATTCAAAGATTTTTGTTACTTTTTTAAATGGTAGTGTGCTAATAATAATATTGACGCTATATTATTCTGTATTCAACATTAAAAAACTGTTTTGGAAGAAAAGAACCCCGCCATAATCTTATGGAAATTAGGTTTCAGCGAAATTGTCTAGATTTTTTATATATTGTAACCCTTGTCACCCTGACCAAAAGTCTCCATGGGCAGGATCCTCCATATTGAGTATTTCTGTTACTACAAACCACTATACCTTCATAGCTCTATCAGAAATCAAGTAGTGCTTTAACATTGCAAAACTAGAAAATAATTGTTTGTAATACATGAATGTAATAAAATGGATACCCAGGTACTTAGACAGTTCTCAACTACTTTTATACTCCACCTCAACTACCTCGATATATTTGCATAAAACTTCTGACTGGTTGATTCTTAAAGTAACCTAAACTGAAACTAAACAATTCCTATCGGGACTCTTACACACATGCACACATGGACGCTTAAAAATATAGGGGGAGATGTCAGGAGGGGGTGAGTATATACCGGATAGCTCAGCCGATAGGGACACTCTTGTAACTCGCGAACGGACGAATTGATTTTTTTCAAATTTGGTGTAGTGATATGGGATGAAGTTTACAATTATATGATGTAAATAACCAAAATGGCCGACTACCGGTTTCCATGCAATTGACATGAAAATAATACTTTTAAATGGGACAAACTGTATATTTTTGCATATTTGGATGCTGCTGGCCAAAATACATATGAAAGTACTTTTAAAACATTATCTTTTCAGATATCAATATTAAACACGATTTATTCTTCATTAAATTCAACGATATTGGTTTTTCAACGAAAACTATTTTTTTTTTTAAATGGAACTCCTATTAGTCAGTTTGCAATTTGTAATCCATGTGCAACTTCGTGAAGCAATATTGTGTTATACATCAAAATTTTTGGAAAAATATGTAGATTACGAAATTCTTTGGGCCGTTACTTGCAGGTGCGTCGGGCGGTGAGAAAACCACCACAATTCAGTCCCATTGGAAATAAATTCAATTCAATTCAATACAATGCAATTATTGTGTATAAATTATTAAAAACAATTCAAAATAAATCCTTTGGGCCGTTCCTTGCAGGTGCTTCGGGGGGGGGGTGGTGGTGGGGGAGAAAATCACCCCAATTCACTCCCATTGGAAATAAATTGGATTTAATTTAATAGAATATGTTGAATGTATATAAATTAATGAAAATAATTCAAAATAAGTCCTTTGAGCCATTCCTTGCAGGTGCGTCGGTGGGGAGAAAACCACCCCAATTCACTCCCATATGGAAATAAATTCGATTTAATTTAATGGAATGTGTTGATTGTGTATAAGTTACTGAGAATAATTCAAAATAAGTTGTTTCGGACGTTCCTTGCAGGTGCGTGGAGGAAAACACCCCCTTTCACTCCCATTGGAAATAAACTCGATTTAATCCAATAGAATGCATTGACTGTATATAAGTTACTGAAAACAATTCTAAATAAGTTTCTTTTTAGTTTTTGACACTGAGAATTGATATATGTAACAATCATCCCTTGGCCGACAGGGGTGGCGGTGTGAAAATACTATAAAGATAACGGTGATTAAAATATTTGAGTCGTATTTCATTTTCGAGGTTTTTGGGATCAAGAAATTAAATATTGCTAAAAATTAATGTTTATTTATATTTATTATTCTGATAAATATAATAAGGACATTTATAAGTAAAATAAAGAGTCATGTTTTGTTTCTGTTTTAAATACTATTTTGATAAAGTAAATAGAAGGTCAAAGATATTTTGCTGGTAGGTTCATAATATTTTCTGGTGTTACTCAGTGTCGGACACATCATCCAGAGAATCATCACAAACTTGTTCTTCATCCCTTTTGCTATTGGTGCAAATCTCTGGACGGCCTTCACATTCACACATCTCCGTACAAAATATATTTTGCGATGAGCACTTGCATCGTACAGTACAATTATTTTTCTTACATGAGCACTTCACGAGGTTAACTACCTGATCCGGTGCACAAGGAACAGAACAAGAAACAGCTTTGTACTCATCACTAATTAGTTTCCACCCGTAGTTGGTGGCTGACGGTAAATAGGGTGTGCAATGGTGTCTCGATACCACTGATAATGGCACCTTTAAATTGCCGGCCTAAGAGCTCCCAGTGTCGGAGGCAGATTTTCACAGGAGCTTTGCTTTTGTGTGAACTGCCACCATCTCAATTCTGCTAGGTTTTTGAAGCTTTTGTTACTTGTAGAGTATATTGCACAAATAAAAGATTAAATCTCCTCAAAAACGGAAACATTCAAATCTTCGTCTTTTCCCAACAAAGCTAAAGCCTCCAAAGTTGATGTAGGTGATTCCAAGAATTTCTTCCAAATTTCCCCTTAAAATCTCCTGTAAAATCTGCCCCTGATAGTGCATGAAGTTCTGGAAGTGCATTAATCTTCAATGTGCCAAGACTACAATAAATCGGTTGCAAAGGGATCTTACGATTGCTTGAGCCAATGCTTACGAACCCGGTACCTAATGGTAATAGTGCTAATGCTAATATAAAAACATCAGTATCGGGCGAGTAAATTCTTATTAAATTTGAACCTCTTTTTGACGCATCCACAGAATGGAAAATCAATCAGCTTCTTCGTGGGAGTTTTTAAATGTGTCACATCACCGAACGCAGCTGTAGCCTTTATTGAATCTTTGAAAGCACAAACAACCTTTTTATTGCATTTGTTTCCAGAAATTATCAGTTTGTTGGAAAAATATTCCGTAATAACCTCCTTAGTTGACGTATGAGACAGCAGTTTTCTAATATTTGTACCTTTCAGTTGCGTTGTATCATCAATGTGGTATTGTATAGGTAGGGCACCTTTTACTCTCCTACTTCTTTCTAGTGTCTTAAGAGATCCTTTCAAATATGTATCAAAAACTACATGTATTTCCGAGTACTCCGCATATTTTGTCAATATTGAAAATTGCTCTGCTAGATCTAAGACAAAAACAGCATTTTTAAATGACAGCGTTTGTACTTCTGCCATGCCATCAATAACAGCAACACTAAATAAGCTTCAAAAACTAAAAGAAATTTATCTTGAAATGTTTTCAATATTTTAGACATAATTCTGGTATTTTAATGAATTAAACTGGATTTATTTGCAATGGGAGTGAATGGGGGTAGTTTTCTCCCCCCCCCCGACGCATTTGTAAGGAACGGCCCAAACAATTTCGTAATCTACAACCTTTTCTGAAACTTTTGACGTATGGCACAATATTGCTCCACCTAGTTGCACACGGACTCCAATTTTCGACAAATTGAAAACTGACTATATGGGACAAACTGTTATTTAATTAGTTCTTTAATTGCTACATTTCGTAACCTGGGCATTTTACCCAGGAATTATTAGGCATTATCACAAAACACCCAGGTATTATGCAAAGAAGTATTAGTGTATAAATATTTTTTCTGCGGTTTACCCCTTTGGAAATCCAAATTGGGGGCATCAGTCACCAAGAAGCTGATAAGAAAGAGCTTTAGTGAGGCTATGCGCCTAACACGCAACCGCGACAGAGGGCATGATGCCGTCAGACGTGCCATAGAGCAAACGGAGGCCAAATAGAATAATGAGTAGATCACAAAAGATCTGAAAAAACGTTGTGAATATCTAAATTATTTATTTTCATTTGTCAACATGTATTAGAACTAGTAGGTATTACATATTTAACAACTAAATACATTGAATTCTGTTGTTGTGGTTAAGATTCAGTTAAAGAAGCGTCTTATTATCGGGAAAGCTATTTTCTATTTTTAGCTATTTAAAAGCATTCTCTCATGAGAGATAAATTCAAATTAATACTAAATAATGTCAGTGAGTGCCTAAACTTAAACAAAGTTTTGTCAACAAACACACGGCAGTTTGTATTGCTAAGAACAACCTCACCGTGACGAATTCAGTTATTTTAGCAGTGCTTAAATAATGCAGAGGAAGTTATCGTGCTAAAGTTGTTCTAGCTGAATTGAAAGAGGAAGTTTACGTGCTAACCCTTAATGGAATTTACAAAATATGAGTGCTGGAGAAATACACAATCACTTAGTTTTACTTTCTGACACCCATTTATTTATAGCATAAATATTGAGAGTGTATTAGAGTTGAGGTATGATGTTATACTGTACTGTAGTTATTGCATTTATTTTCGAGCATTGTTAGGTTGAAATATTACTAGGATCCATATTATAGCTTCTATTATTTCTAATATTTGTCCATGATTCACCTTGCATTTCTATGCGCAATAATTTAAAATATTTGCTTATGATAATACCTATTTAATGTCGAGTTCTTCGATAGATATTGTTACAAAGTTATTGCAAAAAATGATAGATAAATTCGTGCAATGCACTATGGTTTCTACAGATCATTTTTATGTCCAAAATCGACATTTTTTAAGTACCGTGAATAAATAATTGTCCCTATAATGATGAAAACATATACTAAAGCTGTTAGTTCCGGACCCGTCAGCCGAATGGGTGCACGTTTCTACCTGCTCGGACGTAAGATCCCTTAATAAGTTAGAGAATTTCTCGTTGTGCTGGAATTTAATTTAACATCATCTGATGTAGAAAAATACAGGGTGTTCCATTTGAAATAAAAAAGTTTTTGAGGTTTGAATTTGACAAAATAATAATAATAATAATAATAATAATAATAATAATAATAATAAGCCAGCCCTGGCACACTTTGAAGCCTTTTGCCAAAGGTTTCAACAACCAAACGAGGTGTGCCAACCGATAACCCCAGAAGAGGTTCGAAGAGCTCTTGAGGGCTCTAAGAACTTTGCTGCTCCAGGTCCCGATGGGATAAATAACTTTTGGTGGAAAAAGTTTTCCAGTACCCACCACCATTTGGCCAGAATTTTTAATTCATGGCTAAATGGGGAGCAGCAAATTCCTTCTTGGGTTGTCGAGGGGCGGACAGTGCTGATCCCGAAGAACGGAGATTTGTCTAACCCAAAAAATTACCGGCCGATAACTTGCTTAAACGCATGCTACAAGTTGTTTACACGCATCTTGTACATGCGGGTGCTCCAAGCAGTTGAACGGGTTTACGAACGGATATATGAGCAACGAGGGTCAAAGAGAGGTGTCGCTGGCTGCAAGGAGAACCTGCTGATCGACAGATGTATCACGCAGGACTCCGTGCAGTATAAGCGTAACCTCTCTATGGCCTGGATCGACTACCGCAAGGCATTTGATATGACATCCCATGAGCTTATTGTCCACTTGCTCAGATGTCTTGCGGTGCCAGGTCCCGTAGTGAGATGTATCGAAGAACTCATGCCGCTCTGGAGGACTCGCTTTACCATAACATCAGGTAACAGCAGAGTCCAGACAGAGCCGGTATTGTTCAGAAGGGGAGTATTTCAGGGAGATTCCCTAAGCCCCCTTCTGTTTTGCATCTCACTACTACCATTATCCGTTTCGCTTCGAAATACCCGTGGATACAACTGCGGTACCCCCGGCGACAGGAGGCATAAGGTCACCCATCTGTTTTACATGGATGACCTTAAACTTTATGCCTCCGGAGAGAGGGATTTACGCCAGTCCCTCAGGGTGGTACAGGA
This sequence comes from Rutpela maculata, assembly GCA_936432065.2. Lineage (NCBI taxonomy): Eukaryota > Metazoa > Arthropoda > Insecta > Coleoptera > Cerambycidae > Rutpela > Rutpela maculata. Next base: position 270,628,768 of record OW386285.2, read on the forward strand.
GTACACGCAGGCTGTCGGCATGGAATTTGGGTTGGACAAGTGTGCACTAGTCCACCTCAAGAGAGGACGATGTGGTGACTACGGAGAGGATGCGCAGCTTGTGGACGGAAGCATCTTACATCATTTAGATGCCGGAGAGTTGTACACTTACTTGGGTGTCGAGCAACGCTCCACCCAAGAAGTGAGTGTAGTAAAAAACGCTCTCCGCGGCAAGTATCAGCACCGACTCCGACAGATCTGGTCTTCAGAACTGTCGGGGAAGAACAAGGTGTCTGCTACCAATATGCTTGCCGTTCCGATCCTCCTCTACTCCTTCGGAGTAATTAAATGGAATCAAGAGGAGCTGCGTCAACTCGATGTAGGAACCCGAAAAAAGATGCATCTCTATAGGAGTTTGCACCCTAAATCGTCCGTTCCACGGTTATATCTCCCACGACATCGGGGAGGCCGTGGACTCTTGAGTTTGGAGAGTCTCCATAACAGAATGGTTCTGGATGGAGCCTGTAAGGTCATAAGGAGTTCGGATCCCCTCCTCTGCATGGTCCGAGACCATGAAAGTGCAGGAGTAGGAGCCTTTTTGTTCAAGGCAGCACGCAGAGCCGCCGATGAACTCGGTCTGGTCTTCGACGCTGAGCGGGTTAACCAAGACTCTGTCACCGAGTTGGAACCTGCTCGGCAAAAAACCCAAGTCAAAGCTGCTGAAATTGATCTATTTCTGCAGCGACACTCGGATAAGCCATTGCACGGCGTCTTCTATAAAAATATAGAAGACCGCGGCTTATCCGAAAGGCTGACCTTTGCTTTCTTAAGGTCAGCCGGGCTGAAGTCTGAGACCGAGGGATTCATAATGGCGTGCCAGGATGGTGTATTCAACACACTCGTCTATCGAAGTCGTGTCATGGGTATAGAGGTCCCTGATGTCAGCTGCAGGACCTGCCACAGGGCGCCGGAGACATTAATGCATTTGCTGTCGGCTTGTCCAGTATATGCAGTCTCGGCCTATATTCAGAGGCACGACGCAGCATTACGAGTGCTTTATTATCACTTAAGGCACTCGTATGGGATAGACGAGACACCAGTGCTGCCTTACGCTCCGGGGGATATTGAGTCCGTTGTGGGAAATGAGAAGTGTCTAATTTATTGGAACTACTCGTTTCCCACCGTCAGGCAAATACAAGCTAATAAGCCTGACATGGTACTCCTCGACCACCAACTCAAGACAATGTTTGTCGTGGAGTTCTCGGCTCCCGCGGAGAATAACATTGTCTTGAAGGAGGAGGAAAAACGGACGAAATATCGAGATTTGCTCTTCGAGCTCCGCAGGCTTTACCCAGGCCATACTGTTAAGCTAGTGGTCCTGATCATAGGAGCCCTCGGTGGAACGAGACACACACTGCTTTCAGAACTAAAGATCATACCGGCATGCCGAAATTCGGCAGAGATCTTAGCCGGCAGGATGCAGAAGGCCATTATCCTCGGCTCATTACGTCTACTCAGGGCACACGATTCTCGGACCCAGTAGTCACTCACCCCACGGACGTGGGGAGTGGCTGCCGGTACTACCAGCTCCCCTCTGTGAGTGTCGGAGCCACAGAGTATAAAGGGTGACTGGCTTTTATAAACTAAAAATAATAATAATAATAATAATAACGGACCAAATATCGTGATCTCCGGTATGAGCTCCAAGTGCTGTACCCAGGCTACTCTGTCAAGATGGTCGTCCTAATAATCGGCGTACTCGGAGGGATGAAGCCTTCGCTGCTCTCAGAATTGAAGATCATACCGGCCTGTCAGAATTCGGCAGAATGGTTGGCAGGCCAGATGCAGAAGGCGGTTATCTTGGGGTCCCTTCGTCTACTTAGGGCACACGATTTAGGTATTTGCAGTCACTAACTCCACAGGTCGTGGAGAGTGGCTGCAAGGAATTCGCCGGCGCGGCTACCGTGAGGTGTCGGAGGCCACGGAAGTCCTGTCCGGCAGCGGGCAAACCGAAAAAAAAAAAAAAAAATAATAATAATAATAATAATAATAATAAAAAAAAAATAATAATAATAATAATAATAATAACGCAAAACTGTACTGGAACAGAGGAATCACTACTGACCGAACGATAGCACACAATAAACCAGACTTAACGCTGAGGCTGAAAAATACAAAAACTACGTATCTCATTGAAATCGCTATCCCTAACAGTAACAACTTAAAGAAAAAACACCATGAAAAAATAGACAAATACAAACCACTAGCAGAAGAAATAAGAAAACTCTGGAACCAAAGCTCCGTCTACATTGTTCCTATCATAATATCGGCAACAGGCCTGATTCCTAAAACACTCCACGATAGCCTAGCACGTCTTCAGATAGATCCAGACGTATACATTGAAGTGCAGAAAAACATTATAATAGACACAACAAGTATAGTAAGAAAATTCATGCAAGTCACATAAGCCTAGACACTCAAGATTAATTGATCAGCATCACAAACAAAAATAGTTACTTAATATGTTAATGTTTGGCTAAATGAAAGCCCGCACTAACATAAAGGACCGACGGCAAAGTCGAGAATTAAAAAAAAAAAAAAAAAAAAAAAAAATAATAATAATAATTTGCTCTTCGAACTCCGCAGACTCTATCCAGACCATACTATCAAGATAGTGGTACTGATTATAGGAGCCCTCGGTGGAACGAGACACACACTGCTTTCGGAACTTAAGATCATACCGGCATGCCGAAACTTGGCAGAGGTCTTAGCCGGCAGAATGCAGAAGGCCGTCATCCTCGGTTCATTACGTCTGCTCAGGGCACACGATTCTCGGACCCAGTAGTCACTTACCCCACGGGTGTGGGGAGTGGCTGCCGGTACTACCAGCTCCCCTCTGTGAGGGTCGGAGCCACAGAGAAGGGTGACTGGTTTTTAACAAAAAAAAAAAATAATAATAATAGTAGATATACATGATAAGTAGACAACATCAGGAAATATAACATATAATCATGAATGTTCACTTCACTACACGATTGTTTTCACTTTATGTACAAGTAATGTTTGCTTTGGGTAATGAACAACCCCGGCAACTATTATGTAAACACGAAGAAATGTAATAGAATAATAATAATAATAATACAGCATCTTGTGTCTGCGTGTACTTACCTTGCGCCAAAAGACTATCTTGACCGACACAACAAAGTAGCGGGAATAATACATCAGGAAATCTGTAAAAATAAAAATTTTACCAACGAAGTCGTACCATACTATAACTACATGCCAGAAGCCTTACTAGAGAACGAAGCAATAAAAATATACTGGGACACGGGAATTGTAACGGATAAGGAAATCAGACACAACAAACCTGATATACTAATCCTAAACAAAAAGGAAAAATATGCTCACATTATTGACGTTACAATTCCTCTTGATGAAAACGTGAGAAAAGCGAGAAATGAAAAAATCAGTAAGTACCAAGACCTAGCAAATGAAATAAAAGCTATTTACTTACTTGAAAAGGTCTCCATAATACCCATTGTAATATCGGCTAATGGCTTGATTGATAAAGATCTGCCCAGAGCGCTAAACAGGCTGGACATATCTGACCATCAGAGGGTGATAGGACTCGCGCAAAAAGCTACAATCCTAGCTACCTGTAGCACGGTTCGAAGGGTGTTGGCCCATGAGCATACCGTTGGTCGTTTAGACCCCGGTTAACCATGAACCAAAAAATTCCAATATTAGTTGTGATAAAAAAAAAAAAAAATGTCTTTATTTCTTCATTAAACAAATTTTATTACAGTTAATCAATAAAGGAGATGGCGATATTCAACTGGGTTGCTCTTCCATATAACCATCTCTGCGAATAAAACTAATTTATGATTAGGTTGGTTTCTGCAAGTCAGCAAACGGCTCCCAAACCACAAGGAGTCCGCGCACAATGACTTTACAGCATCGAAAATCACGTGCGAAAACCCCCGATGGTCCGCAAACCGCCCGCTGACCCGCAAAAACAAACCTATTATTTGTAGATTATATAAGTGCGTGCGCACAATTTACAAAATAGTATAGTTTCTTTTACTAAGTATATAGGTTTTGATCTGTTTTCTGAAGCTTACCAAGGAAGTGAGTTCTTTAAGTTTTTCAGGCAAATCGTTAAAAATTTTTACGGCGTTATAGCTAAATGAGCGTTGAAACAGGGAAGAATTATGCTTGGGTACACTAAACAGCTGGCAATGGCGTGTAGGACAGGTATGAATATCACTACCTTTAATAAGTTTATTTTGTAGATATGAGGGCATCTGGGTAGAATTAATTTTAAAAATAAGGCATGCTAGATGAACTTGAAATCTTTCATTAAGTGTTAACCATTTAGACTCATTAAATTTATCAGTAATATGATCGAATTTGCGAAGATTGTAACAAAATCTTATACACGTATTTTGAAATTTTTTTTAGGCTATCTTTAATTTAATATCATTACTCAAAATATCTTTATGAATCGAAAGAATTTTTAATTTACCAAACGATTTTTGCAATAGATTTGACACATGTTTTGAAAATCTTAGTTGAACATCTAAATAAATACCTAAGTTTTTGCAATTATCAATAGGGGTCAAAGTTGAGTTATTCAATATTATTCTAAAGTCCGTGTTTTGCAAAATTAATTCCCTATTTTTACCAAATAATAACAGTTGAGTTTTGGATTCATTTAAAACTAGTCCATGGGCTTTAGATATACTGGATATAGATACTAGATGAGAATTAATATTTTTTGCAGCCTGAATGAATTGTGTCGATAGAAATGAGTAATAAATTTGTGTATCATCTGCATATTGATGTGACTGACAGTAATCCAAATATTTACAGAAATCGGCCGTGTAAATTGAAAAGAGTAATGGCCCAAGAATACTCCCCTGTGGAACTCCTTGATTTGTATCAATAAATTGTGAAAAATTATTATTTACTCCCACCCTCTGGCATCTCCCATAAAGGTAGGTTTGAAAAAATGATACAGCTGTAGTACTAAGACCAAAATAGTATAATTTGGTGCAGAGAGTATTATGATTTAGAGTGTCAAATGCCTTACTGAAGTCTAAGAGAACCAAGCATAAATTTTTGTTTGCATCGCACGCCCTAAATATGTCATCGGTAACTTGTATCATTGCTGTTGTTGTGCTATGATGGGGACGGAAACCAGACTGCGTAGGAGGTAAAATATTATTTATATTCAAATAATTACTAAGTTGTTCATGGACAATTTTTTCAAGAATTTTGGATATAGTAGGCAGTATGCTAATAGGGCGAAATTGAGACACATCAGTAGGATTGTTAGTTTTGTGAATGGGAATAATATTTGCTCTCTTCCATTGGCGAGGAAAAGTACTAGTCAATAAGCATGTATTGATTATGAAAGTTAGGTGCTCGCTCAACCGCGGAATAACAAGAGATGACATAGTCAAATCTAAACCATCCGTACCTTTAGCATTGGATTTAATGAGACTTAATTTTTTTTCAACTTGGTCTACACTTACTTCTGTAAAATCAAATTTTTTGCTAATATGAGGAGACACTTTATTAGAATATGATTGGGAAATTAATGTGTAATCATGATTATCTGTTTTTGGCACACTATTTACAAAAAAGTTATTAAAATCTGTTGGGCTTGCAACGTCAGAGGAAGGACTTCCCACATAAGAGTTGATATTTAACCATTTCATGGTACGCCAAAAGTTTTTAGGATCAGTTTTAAATTTGCTCTGTAAGTAAGCTTTTTTTTCTGTTTTTACACAAACGTTTACAAAATTACGTAATGCTTTATACTCACGTAAAGAAACTTCTGATTGCATTCGTTTATGTCTAAGACGCGCTTTGTCCCTTTGTTTCATCAGTAATTTAAGATTAGGTGCTAACCAAGGTGCAGGTGGTTTTTTTATTCTACTCGTTTTAAAAGGGGCATGCATATCATATACAAATGTTAAATTATTATTCCAAAAATCTATCATTTGGTCTACATCTTTCAAACTATAAATAAAATCCCAGTTGACATTTTCTAAGTCATATAAAAAGGCATCATAATCAAAATTTGAAAAGTCTCTATAAGTACGGAAAAGCGTAATTTGTTTATTCCTTTTAATATTTAAGTTGCAAGTTACTAAAGAATGATATGAGATATCATCCATGTTACATACCTCCGAGTCGAAGATAATCTTGTCACAGTTAGATATAATAAGATCTAAAAGCGTCGCTGAAGTATTATTTATACGAGTTGGCTTTGTTATTACCTGATGCAAACCATATTTATTTAAAAAATTCTTAAATTGTACACAATTGTAATCTTGGCTTAAAAAATCTACGTTAAAATCGCCCCCAAATACTACAAAATCATGATCTGGTAAAAAATTTACCACAACACTTTCCAAATCATCAAGGCAATTTTTTAAATTTATATTTGGTGGCCTATACAGGGTACCCAAACATAATTTCTTACCTGCTATTTTAGTGCTGATCCAAAGTTGTTCCAACGGACTATTTATCAGGGGGGTGGCAAGCACAGATAATTTTATATTATTTTTTATGTAAAATGCAACCCCTCCTCCTCTGCCGTTGCGATCATTTCGAATAAGTTTGAAACCTGGAATATTAAGGCCAATATCAGGGATATTTGAACTTAACCATGTCTCTGATACTCCAGTAACACAATAGGACTCCTTGGTAACAACTTCAGAAAAAAGATCAAAACCTGTACATAGAGATCGAACATTAAAATGAGTAAAACTAAACACAGCTATTTTGTGCATATATCACTGAAGAGCTCCAGCAAACAAATTTGATTTGCATTTTTTTTTTTTTTTTGTACAAAATTTAAAACAGATAGAGAAATTTGACCTATAATAAAGTTCCTTGTGATTAAGTATTGCTACAATGAATAAAAAAGACAACTTTTTTTTTAAACTAAATAGACTCTAACAATTGTTCTGAAATAATGTACATCTTGGTATATATATGTACGCAAAACTGAAAGACAAATCACAATAATATTTTACCTAATTATCATTAATACCAGGTTTTAGTGCAATTCAAATTAATTATTTTTTTTCATTTTTTTTAAAGCAAAGTTTATTTAAATATGAACGCCAATATTTAAAAGTAGATATTTCATTAATTAAATATTAAATCTAAAATCAATATCCATATGACATAAGCAAAAAGTTACCTTGTGAGAATAAATGAAGAAAAAAGAAATGAGTATAAATATAAAAACAACACATAAAGTCGATCAGATAAGCCATAGCATGACATTTATAATTATAGTTCTACCACATCTATTTATCTTTCAATTACAATTCATTTTTTGATTTTATTAGAACTTTTTTATTTTCACTCCCGCATATCACATATATTTTTCCACCCGCGGACCATGCTTTATCCCTTCCATATTTTTTCTTAGCAGCTACTAAAAGATCGTAACGCTCCTGGGTTAAATCTTCGTAAATAGTAATGTTGCTCTTTTTCAACAGCTTCTTCGCGTTAAATACTTGTGTACGTTTTATATTGCTTACAAAATTTACCAGTATTGTTCTTGTTCCCTGCTCGCCAATACCTTTGCCAATTCGAAAAGCACTATCAATTTCTTGTTCGGTACACGATATCTTGAGTGTATCTTTAATTAACGATATTACAAGATTGGGTACTACTTCTCCTTCATTCTCAGGAATTCCATTAAAACGCAACGCATTTTTTTCCACCGTTGTTCGAGAACATCATATTTCGACGTAATACTGTCAATAGCGGTTTTATTAGATGTTACCATTTTATTTAAACTTTTAATAGAACTTGACAACTCAATTAAATTTTTATCTATTTTTTCTAATTTTTGATCCATTTTTTGCTCCAACTGGTTAACAAACTGTGTGCATACCTTATTTATTAATGTCTCCAAGTCACTTTCATCAAAATTAGAGAAGTTGCCTTTACTTGACTTCGTTGGAGCCATTATGATGAGCACTTTATCGACGCTGTAGTACTATAAAATTTGGCACAAATGAAGTCTCTTCTGCAGGTTATCTAATTTGATGTTTAATTAGATATTTAAAAGGTGTTTACCATTAAAAAACCACTAAACTACTGTCAGTATAACCTTGGGATTGAACAGAAGAAATATTTTTCTAAAAATACCACAGTATTTTAAATATCTTTACTGGAGCTCAACTAGGCGACTTACTCGCACATAGCTACACACACTTGGCGAAACATTTTTGCAAAATGTAACGTGAAAAATAAAACACTCGGTATAATATTTTGGAATCTGTTTTTTTTTTGTAGAGAGTAGCTCATCTTGTGTTCTTTCTACGTACCAAAGAGCAAATAAGTATCTCTTACACGAAGAAAGTTATAACGGTTCTTGGAAACCGCTGCACCTTCAAATTTTTTTATAAAATGTCAAATATCTCCGAAACTGCTCAGTTTAGAAATTATTATTTTTGGACTCGCAGTGGTCGACTATGGTAAGGTACCAAATATCAAATGTCTAACTCATCTGCAAGTGGGAAATATTCTAATGGCCGCCTTAAAAGAATCACCCTGTATATTATATTTCTAATGCAAATCCTTACATAATATCTGTATACTCGTTGTCGCAATAAGAATGGAAAAAAAAACAAATACGCGCATTTAAGAAGGCATACAAAACATTGGCAGAATTAGGTAGCGATAATTTACAAATAGATTGTTAAAGAATTTCTTTCTCTTTAATGTGGTATATACTTTTATCTGCATATACTTGCGATATCATCTACAAATACACATTGTTTTTAAATGGTTTCATTAAGTTTGGAAATCTGTATAATGTATGTATGTGGTATGTATGTGTAATACAACGTAGTATATCTAACATCGTTCTAAACTTAATATGGCGGACGCCCCTTGACATGGGTATTGAATGAAAGGGTTTTCTAGTCTTAATTAATATATATATATATATATATATATATATAAATTTTTTTAAACAGCGGTTTTATTTTCTAAAAATTCGATTAAAAAATACAAAATAATTTGTTTTCACAGATTATAAACTGGTCATAATAATTTTCAACTTATTATCTATTACTCATTTAGATGAACTATAATTAGATACCGATCTTTAACCAACATACATCACACGTTTTCATAAAATATAAAAATAATGTGTTCCTAATTTTGCATAATTCTGTATTCCTTTTTATACAGTGATACAATGTCGTGGTACGTGAAATTAAAAAACCAGACCCGAAGTGAAATATTATTTCATGTCAAAAAATTATAATTATCAAGTATATTAATTTTAACAAATTTCAACGTTTTAATAACGAAAGACGGGATGTACCACTACCTTGCCTTACCCGGTATAATTCCCATACAAAGAAATCACATCTAATAACTTTCAATTTCTTACCACCAAATATAAAGTGCATTTACATTAACAGATTTCACGATTACAATGAAAATTTAGTTTTGGCCAAAAAAATTGGTTTCAGAAACAAACCACTGTGCAGTGGTTCGAAATTTCAAGGCTACATTTGAATACTTCTGAAATGTTTGGTCAATTTTATTCCCTACTCCTTATGTGTCAAAACAGGCAATAAGCCTTCAGTAGATGGATTTGTCACGTGGTTTTGTTTGTGACCTACAAATTTCTTTCGCAGCTTGACTTATGAAGGGCTCTTAGTCTAGAGATGGTATGCTTTCCACTTGTTCTATACTGCCGAGAGAAAACAGTGAAACTGGTATATGGATAGTGTGTGAGCTCTCCATTAAATTGAGTATGAATCCCCTTCTCTATTGGCTTATTGGAATCAACGATTTGTTTTCATTACCAATTGACAAGCAAATTTATAGTCGTCCGGTACACACGTATCCTGCTTCCTGTGTGTCAAAGCAGGCGCGTCACGCCCTCTTGTTGCACCAGAGGATATGAGTATTTAGTATTTATTTTTATTTATAATAGTATTTATTACTATTCTTGAATGACAATATTTTATTTTAAATTATTTCTATATATCCATACTATATAACCATAAGATGAAGTGAATTATACTCCCTCCAAATATAAACACCATACCAGTAGGATTTGTTACACGCACTGATTGCATTTATTACCATCCTCCTTTTCAGGTTAAGGTATAGTAGTGAGAGTTGGTAGATTCAGCGTTGCCAGTGTCAGTACATTCGTACTGAAATCGGTGCGTTTTGACCACAATCAGTACGTCAGTGCTACTTTCATTGTGTCAGTACATTTTATGTACCAAGTTTTACTTTGTAATTTTGGATCAATTTATTCGGAAAAGGACATCAAAAAAATTTTTTGCGATTTCTCCTCCCCGCTCATCGATTTTACTTACACCAGTACTTTTTCTTAAAATCAGTACTGTAGTATGAAAGGTGGCTATTAAAATACGTTTTGTAAGGATGTTTATTTAACAGTTTAAAACTATAACAGAAAATAACTTGTGTTTCTAAATGTCAGTTCGTTTCAGACTGACAGCAGTAACCGGGAATCTGTACTTGGTCTATAGACTCATCTTGCAATCACTAGTATACCACATTCCCCTTTCACCCAATTAAAAGTGGTATCCTTGGAAACGCTCGGGCTTCCTTCGAGATCGGTGTGGGTTTCTTCGTTGCTGTGATATACCTTTCTGTTGCAGTACTTCATCTTCATTGGTTTCCTTGATATCATCTTGGACATCAAGATTGGTACTCGGACGTATAACTTGTGGAGTAACCTCGGTGGTAACACCCGTATTCACATTAAGTGAGGAAGAGGCACTTTCAGCAAAGCTTTCTTTTGCTGTCATCGACGAAGTCATTAGAGGAAGTGAATTATCAGTTATTTGACTATCATTTATCTTTAAGCTGGAGCGACGGGGTCGCAGTTGGTCAGCGTGTTTTCGCTTGGTGACTCCATTGACATCAACAATATATGATGATGGTCCCGTTTGCTCAATAATTTGTCCTGGAACAGATCCTTTTCTTAATGGGTTATTTACCCAAACTAACTGGTTGTCATCAAAAATTTGTTGTCTAGCTCCTCGGTCGTATAATCTTTTTTGGTTTAGCTTTGCTTTTTCCATGTTACAGAAAAGATTAGGCTTAAGTTGATCAAAATAAGACCTCAAATGTCTGCCAAAAAGTAACTGGCTAGGTGTCCTTTCTGTTGATCGTTGTACTGAATTCCTGTAGGAAAATAAGAATTTATGAAGTCTGCTCATCACATCTAGAGATTGATCACTAGCGAACATTCGATCTTTAAATGTGCGTACGGCACGTTCTGCAAGCCCGTTCGATTTTGGATGGTACGGAGTCACTTTGATGTGGATTATTCCGTTATCTCCACAAAACTGCTCAAATTCACTAGAAGTCAGCTGTGGACCATTGTCGGATACTATAAATCTGGGTAGTCCAAAACGAGCGAAAATTTCGCGTAAAAAGTTAACCGTAGTTGCGGTTGTTATATTAGACATTGGAATGATCTCCAACCATCGGATATATGCATCTACAACAATTAGCCACATTTTTCCCAGATATGGACCGGCAAAGTCTATATGTATCCTTGACCACGGCTCGGGCGGTGTACCCCATGGATAGAGACGTACGTTATGATCGTTTTGTTTAGATTCTTGACACGACTGACACAATTTTGAATGATTAATAATATCAGCATCAATATTTGGCCAATATACATGAAGTCTTGCCGTTGACTGCATAGCATTGATCCCAGGGTGTCCGTCATGCAACATGGAGAGTATGTCTTGTCTAAGTGATTGTGGAATACAAATTCTCCCCTTCCACAGCAATATACTTTCTTCAAAAGAGAGTTCGTCTCGTTTTTCGTAAAAAGGTATTATTTCTTCCGAAAGCATTGTTTTATCTGGCCAATATGTATTCAAGTAATGGATTATTTTCAGGAAAACTTTATCTTTCTCGGTTTCAGCTCTACAGACGTAGGTGTAATAACTGACTACGTTTTGGAAGTCCGGCCTCCTCATGTGGTGATGAACTTGTATCGGATAAAGGCAGGCGGGATAATGCATCAGCAGGGTAGTTTTCTTTGCCAGGATGGTATGAAATAGTATAATTGTAGCTGTTGAGTATCATAGCCCAACGCAAAAGTCGATTGCTTGCTATTTTAGGCGTTTCCCTCTTCTCACCGAAGATTCGTTCTAAGGGTTTATGGTCTGTCAATAGGGTGAAATGTCTTCCATATAGGTAATGATGAAATTTAGTTACTGAATACACCAATCCTAGTGCTTCTTTATCGATTGTAGAGTACCTTCGTTCAGTGTCATTAAATGTCCTTGATGCATATGCTACGGGTTTTAATTTTCCATCCGGAAACTGGTGAAAAAGTACTGAACCTGCACCTATATCGCTAGCATCACTCGATATCACCAATGGTAAGCTCGGGTCATAGTGGACGAGAGTGTCGGATGATGTCAGAGTCCGTTTTAATTCACTAAAAATCCTGTCATCCTCAGAAGTCCAGTTCCATTTGTTATTCCCTTTTAACAATCGGTAGAGTGGAATACATCTAACATGAAGATTTTGTATAAAACGGCCATAATAAGTAATGGAGCCAAGGAATGATCTCAGTTCGGTGGTATTCTTTGGTGTTGGCATATTTTTAATTGCTTTAATATGCTCTTCTGTCGGGTGAAGTCCTTCACAATCAATTTTGTGGCCTAGGTATGTCACACTACTTCGTAGCCAATCACACTTGGACGCTTGTGTTTTTAACCCTGCTACCTTTAATCTGCGTAATACCTCTCTCAGCCGTTGCATATGTAATGTCAAGTTCGAGGCGGTTATTAGAATATCATCAAGGTAGCATACTACTCCCTCAATTCCAGATAGTAGTTGGTCCATTGTTCTCTGGAAAAGTGAAGGCGCAAAGGAGACACCAAATGGTAATCCTTTATATGCAAAATACCCACGGTGTGTTATAATAACCAAATACTTCCTTGAGTCTGGATGCATTTTCAGCTGCAAATATGCGTCCTTCAGATCTATTTATGTAAAGTATTTTCCGCCACTAAGTTTTGCGGTAATGTCCTCAAAACGAAGAAGAGGATAATTGTCTATCTGCACATGCGGGTTAATCGTGACACGGAAATCTCCACAAATTCGAATACTGCCATTTGACTTTGTTGCTATCACAATCGGTGAAGCCCATTCAATAGGTTTAGTAGTTGTATCAACTGGTTCTAAAATATCTTCTCGTATGAGTCTGTCTAGTTCTGCAGTTACCTGCTCTTGCAATGCTATTGGTACATTTCTGGGTCGAAACGTCTTAGGCATGACGTCATTGCTAATGTAAATTTTGGCTTGATGACCTCTTAACGCACCAAGTTGTCCATCAAAAACTTCACTATATTCCGTTAGAATTTGTTGTAATTCAGGACATTCGATATGTCGTTCGTGTTTCTGGTGGCTACTCACTAGATATTTACTTCCCTCAGCACGGCTGTTGGCATTGTGATTGACATCTGCTTTAACATGACATAATCGGGAACCTGGAGGTAATGGTAGTTGAAAAGCTAGGCACCAATCTAATCCAAAAAGTGGTACTTCATTAGACTCGATCACATATACAGGTAATTTCAAATTCAACTTGAAAGCACGCACTTCTACTTCTGTCTTTCCTAAAGTTTTAATTTCATGATCGGTGTATGCGACTAAGTTGGATGTTTTTGTTAATTTTGGCCGACCTACTTTTTTCCATACTTTCTTACTTATAACCGCGTGAGCGGCCCCAGGATCGTAAATCATTTCAATTTCACAATCGTTGATGTGTGTCATAATCATAACTTTACTAGAAGAGTTTATATTTCGAACGTTTGTGTTGTTCGATGAGTTATACCCATCTGTATCGCTGCCGGAACTGCTACTGTTTTCGTTTTCCTCGTCACAATTTTCTCGCACATGTCATGAGCTCCTGTGAGACTTTGTTTGTTTTATCTGAGCGTTACCAGAAGAAATGCAGACACGAGAAAAATGATTCAATTCTCCACAATTAGAACATTTTTTTCCAGAAGCTGGACAGTCTTTTTTGTTCTTATGTCTCGAATTTCCACAAAGGATACAGTCATTCTCGAGATTTAGATCGCGAGGGTCACTTTTATGGTTTTTATTCGACTTATGTCCGTTTGAATTGTAATTTTTGTTAGACCTATATTGTTTATCCACACGACTCACATAATGTTTGTTTGTTTGGGAATGCGACACTAATGATAACCGTTTTGTTTGAATAGAGGCTTGTTCAAAAATCATAGCTGTCGCATCTAATTCCTCAAGTGTTGTATTGCATGTTGGGTGCGCTCTAATTAATTGTTCCTGCCAATCCTGATTATTAATTCCGAAAATAAGTTGATCACGTAACCGTTCATTAAGGCCGTCACCAAAACTGCAATCGCCAGCTAAGTTCCGTAATCTGTTTACGTATTCTGTGATAGGCTCGTCTTCAGTTCGAACACAAGCTACAAAATTATTTCGCTCAGCAAAGATGTACACCTTTTTGCCATAATATCTGTTCAAGACTCCCAAAATTTCTTCATAAGTCTTTGCTATGACTTTCTCTGGCTTAAAATGATCTACTAAAATTTTAAATGCTTTTGGGCCTACCTTAGATGTGATCAGGTTTCGCCTTATATCAGCAGTTTCTGGTATATTCAACCAATGCATCATTATTTCTAGCTCGAACCTTTGGATGTAATATTCCCATTGTTCACAATTTGAATCAAATTTTTCAAAACTAAAATTCTTCAAATAATTGTTGGTGGCTGATACAGCAGTTTGTGGGTCTTCCTTGGCATTTTTAAATTGTAGATGTGTCCTACAATCTTCACACGTGCTTGTTAGGTATGGTGTTCTCTCGCACAATCGAATAAAAACCACACACTTTCTCGTCGCCAAAATGTAGTATGAAAGGTGGCTATTAAAATACGTTATGTAAGGATGTTTATTTAACAGTTTAAAACTATAACAGAAAATAACTTGTATTTCTAAATGTCAGTTCGTTTCAGACTGACAGCAGTAACCGGGAATCTGTACTTGGTCTATAGACTCATCTTGCAATCACTAGTATACCACAAGTACCTTTTTTGTTTCGATACCAGTACGTTAATTTTTGATTCATTGACAACGCTGCGTAGATTGTAAACTGAAATATAATGTACCTTATTGAAATGACACTTAAAATATATTTAATAAAGATATTTTAATGGTAAATTATAATGGAAGCGACATTCCTTTATTACCGTCAAGTTGCATTTTTTGTTGAGGAATTTCATATTTTAATTATACAATACCATTGAAATCTACATTGTATCTACTAAGAAATTTTTAGGATTAGAATACAACACAACATAATCTTGAGAAATTTACTTAACGATATCAGAGAGCCAATATTGAATTGGCGACAGTTTATCGAGAAGGCAAGGCAATAATACGTGCCTATGTACCTTTAATACTCAAATCAAGGGGGGCAGCTAGACAAAAATTAGAAACTGGCAAAGCAGCTGGGGTCGATATTATTACGGCAGAGGTACTTAAGCTAGCTGGTAAAGATGGAATGAGAATCCTTCATAGAATATACCAAAGAATATGGAAAACGGGAATCTGGACCTATGATTGGAGAATCTCAATCTTTTTACAACTACATAAAAAGGGAGCGACAGATGTCTGTGAAACTACAAGTTGCGGTACTAATATCACACTCTAGTAAAACAACGCTAGCGTATTCTTTAATCCAGCCTTCAGAATTATTTGTCTTTGTCTTGTCTGACAAATAAACCTTGAGCAAGCAGGCTTTGTTATAGGACGCGGTACCAAAGAGCAAATACTGAATTTGCGACAACTTATCGAGAAACCAAAAGAATATTACGTGCCTATGTACTTTTGTTTTGTAGACCACCGCAAGACTTTTGACAATATTGAAAGGGAGAAACTCTATGAGGAAAGCTTTGCTGTAGTACAAACAGACAACACCAATTCCAATATATGTAAATTCGGCAAGGGCATTAGACACTAGACAGTCGAATGTCTAGTGTTTGTCATTAATTTGTCATTAATGCTCTTTAATTTCTACAGTGAAGACATGATGCTAAGTATATTGGAGGACTGGCTCAATTCAGTTCAATTCAAAACAGATTTATTAAAAGTTTAACATACAAATCTGCACCCGAGTCGGATCCCGGTTCAGAGCCGACCGCACAACTACGTCGCGCAGGGTCGTGATGAATGTACGGTCGGATGAAGCGGGTTCGACTCAGGTTGGAACAACAGGTGGAATGTGGAGTTAGGACTCCTGTCCAGGGGTAGGGACTTAAACCTAACAATTTTATTACTATAACTAGAAGAGTTTTAAAAACACTTAAAGACTCAAGAAATGAGTGCAGTAGCTATTGGTGGAACAAAGATTTATAATTTAAGATTTGATCAGCACTCATTTGGTGTAAGGCACGACCAGCTTTAATGTGAACAGGTCGGAATATGGAAATGTGGCAACATGTGGTTCAGTCCTTTCTTGGCAAAACAAAACAGTTGTGCAGTAATCTGTCACGAATAAATTGGCATTATAATACATAAAAAGGGCCTCTCTGTTGGTGTAATTTCACAAATTGTGTTTTATAAAGTTAGTAGTTATTATTTTAATGAATTATATGGGTATCTATCGCATCTGAAATCACTTTTTGTGCGTCAAATTACGTTATAACCTTACTTTTTATGCAAGCTATATTTTTAATTCAATTCACTTTTACTGCCAAAACCAATAAAATAATTTTAATTAATTCTAGGTCAGAGGTCTGAAAACAATAACAACATGCCAGATAAATATTGTGTACCTGGCTGTACAACCAATTACAATTCTTCATCTAAAGGTTATGTTCGAGCCTTTAGATTTCCCAAAGAACCAGAACTGAGGAAACAGTGGCTAAAGAGAATTTCTAGGAAAAATTACCAGCCTACAAAATATTCAGTGGTGTGCACAAAACATTTTTATGACAGTGCAATATCTAAATCTGAACGATACAAAGAATCTTATCGTGGGTGGAAGGAGAGAGAAATGAAAAAGTTTATGTTAGTGTCTGGTGCAGTACCCCGAGTAACGGACGGAGACTTACCCTCATCCACCAGTTATCGCTGGAGCGATGATGATGGAGAAGAGATCACGTGCGATGTGCATTTTGAAGAATATGAGGATTGTTATGCTGTTTGTTAACGACAAAAATATTTTCATGCTGTCTGGATTCCACTTACCCTATAACCCCCTTTCATATAATTTCAAGTATAATCCGTCAATAAATCACTTCTCCAGACCAGTTTATATATGAAAAAATAAAAAGATACATAAAAGGGAGGTTTTCTTGGCCGCTTCAAGGGGCTGGGGCGGTCAAAAACTTATCCCACCACTTCCATCGTGTTCAGCACCCTCGAAAACGGGGGGGAGGTAATCTCGTCTTTGCACGAAATGTGAATGAAATGTGAATGAAATTTTTTCCTTTATTACATAGACTATTAGTAGGACTGACAGAGTTTAAGATTGCAACGTTGCCACATCGTACACTCCGGCCTGTTCACATTAAAGACGGTCGTGGGTAAGGCCATAGAATACCAAAAATATAGGAGAAAGATGGAATCGGTACAAATGCGGGTGGAAATAGCTACTGTAAGTGCCTGCAAAATGGCGTCGACACAGGTAGTTGTGGCGTTAGCCAGACTAACTGGTAGAACAGAGGACCGATAAATATAGAAATGGAGTGGTAAAAACTGAAGCTAGGGAACAGATTATTGGAAAATGGCAGGACAAGTGAATAGAAAGGCCGAATAGACAAAGAGTCTGATACCGGGCATAAGGCAGTGGACCGAGAGAAAGCATAGTAAGAGCACGTACTATGTCAGACAAGTACTGACTGGGTGTTTCCAAGAGTATCTGGGAGAAGCATCGGTGGCAGTTAGAGAGAGCAGCAGAAGTAAGAATTTCCCTGGAAAAATTAAATCTGAAGATGTCAGAAACCAAAAAGACATGGTAAATGCTGTAAAAGCAGCAGTAATTAAAGTTATGAAGACCAAAGAGAATGAAGAGAGATATAGCTGGAGGAATCGGGTAGAACCCGGTTCCGCCCTATTTACAGGAAGAAGAACAGGAATGAAGTGAGGAGGATTTTTAGTCAGTAAATATCTGACACTACCCCGACGGCCAACAAGATTTTCTCTCCTGAGGAAAAATAATAATATTTGCAGATAACACCTCTTTAGTTGCAGCAGGCGAGAATGAGCTCATATAACTGTTAAACAGACTTTAGATAATAAGCTCTTATTATACTCTAAATGCAAATGAAAACAAAATGAAAATTATTGGCCACATCAAGCGTAGAGAGAATATAGAACAGTTGATACTTCGAGGAATATCAGATGACAAGAAGCGAAGAGGACGTCTTCCAAGACGCAGAATTGCTGTCATTAAAGAGCTTAAATGAGGATGTGCACCAAGCAGACAACCGCGACAGTGGTGTGTTGCCGCCAGCCGTGCTATATAACAAACACAGGCAAAGTAGAATAATTTTTATAAGCCACAAACGTCTGGCAAGATTTTGTGAATAAGAAGAGGCTTAATGTTTAAGCAGTATTCCTGTGGTGATCCATTAAGCTATATGAAACGTTTTTGATTAATTAGTTAATTTGTCTTAAAAATCCACCATTCCATTAAACTTCCAACTATTTTCATTATCATCTCGCTAACTGGTTTTGAATTACCTAATAATTCAGATAAAATAAACTTCCTACTTTGCTAAATTACAAACCGCCAATCTATTTGTTTAATATTGTCACATTATTATATTCTAACTTTAAATACGTTGTTGTATAAGCTCAGTTGGGTACGAGCGTGCATTTGCTAATATAGGTACATGTGTTTTAAATTGATTAAATTAATATTTTATAGAACATTATTTAATGCATTTTAAAATTAAATTACGTAATTAAATTATTCAATTTAAACACTGCATTAAAATTATATTTATATGGACACAGCACAATTTAGTATTTTTGAGATTTTAATAATTTTCAAATGTTATGCTAGAAAGGATACGGCCTTAGAGGCAGCCCCCCCCATACGGGGTGCAGAGATTTTGACAACATTTCTTTTTCAAATTTCTACCCCTTCACATCAATTATTATGCGAGGGGGGCCGTTGGCTTTCGAGGGATCTGTAGCGGGAGCCCACCGGAGATTTTGACAAAAAAAAAATTTCCCGCTCATCAATTATATTATTAGGCGCGGGGGCCCGTCAGTGAATTTGGTACCGGGGCCCATGGATTAATATGGGAGGCCTATTTAGAGGCATTCAGGCATAATCCCACGGATGGGAGCTTCGCACTACCGCCCGCTCCTGCGAGTGCGTGAACCAAATGTCCGAACCGGTGGTTCCTCTCGTACTGAGCAGGATTACTATCGAAAGAGACGAGTCATCAGTAGGGTAAAACAAACCTGCCTCACGATGGTCTACACCCATCTCACATCCCCTGTTAGCAGAGTTTTAACTTCGGAATTATGCCATATCAATCAGTTAGTTTTTTTTTTTATGTAATAGGAGATGCATGAAAGAAAAGTTTCTATATTATGAGGGGGTTTGCTATTTATATATGCATATATTTTCCATGAAAAAACAAAAATCTTTGGGGCTGAAATATGATCAAATTTTAAGAACAAAAGGTTCAATGCAACTTCTCTTAATAAAATGAATCTTTAAATTATAAACGACTTGAAATTTGCAATTTTAGCTTGAAAGATTCTCATCACAACTCAAAAAATACTAAATTCAGCGAAAAATGCTACAGTCAAATAAGAAAGCTACTAAACTCTAGACGGATTTCGTTTTTTCTAATTTCTGCAGAATTAATGAGTTCGGAGATCTGGAAGTATAAAGATGGCGTCCGAACGTTTATAAGACGAAGTATTTAAATGTAAAATTTCTCAAACTATGGCAAAATTTCTAATGACCATTGACCATAATAAAAGATTGTTAATTAAGGTTCCAAATTATTTTTTTCTAAAGCCTAAAAAAATGAAGTTATAACAGAAAAAAGCGTGCTTCTTCACATTTTTTTTTTTTTTTTTAATAAAAACATCGGCGTTTTGTTACTGTAATTATAAAAATATAATTCTAAAATCATGTTTTTTGGTAATGTACACCAAGACTTTGATGCTCAAATTTTTTTCGTTTACAGCACTTGCTTTAGAATAAAAAATGCATTTTAAGATATAAAGGGATTTTCGGAAGAACGTAAAATTTTTGTTCGTTTGCAAATATCTAAATACATATTAGTTTTAGCAAAAAGATGGTAGAGAACAAAATTAAATGTTATAAATTAAAAATTAATTTGTCTTTAGTTTATATATGTATGTCTCACTTTTCATGACTCCCATATTACAGCTCCCGTATTAATAATGCGATTTTTTACATTTGGGTGAAAGGTACTTACCCATCAGGAGATTGTGTCACGGTAAAATGTTTAAATATCCACCAGTGGCGTTCGTCGTTATGAAGAGAAATTAACCTTATTTTCAAAAAAAAAAAGATATTAGTCATTTTTTTAAGAAGTAACTAATGCAATATTTTTTATCAGCATACTTTAGAACCTCTATATCCAAAATTTAACTATTTTTGTTTTATGGTTTTCGAATTACTGACCCCCAAAATACACATTTTTCAGATATTAAATAATAACTTGAAAACGAATTGTTTTTCGAAAAAAAGTCTTTCTTCATTTTCTATTTAAAATCACTTTTTCTACCACAAATTGTTATCGGCACTTTCAAAGTCGGCAATACTTAATGCCCAAATAATTCACATCAATTATTATGCGAGGGGGGCCGTTGGCTTTCGAGGGATCTGTAGCGGGAGCCCACCGGAGATTTTGACAAAAAAAAAATTTCCCGCTCATCAATTATATTATTAGGCGCGGGGCCCGTCAGTGAATTTGGTACCGGGGCCCATGGATTAATATGGGAGGCCTATTTAGAGGCATTCAGGCATAATCCCACGGATGGGAGCTTCGCACTACCGCCCGCTCCTGCGAGTGCGTGAACCAAATGTCCGAACCGGTGGTTCCTCTCGTACTGAGCAGGATTACTATCGAAAGAGACGAGTCATCAGTAGGGTAAAACAAACCTGCCTCACGATGGTCTACACCCATCTCACATCCCCTGTTAGCAGAGTTTTAACTTCGGAATTATGCCATATCAATCAGTTAGTTTTTTTTTTTTATGTAATAGGAGATGCATGAAAGAAAAGTTTCTATATTATGAGGGGGTTTGCTATTTATATATGCATATATTTTCCATGAAAAAACAAAAATCTTTGGGGCTGAAATATGATCAAATTTTAAGAACAAAAGGTTCAATGCAACTTCTCTTAATAAAATGAATCTTTAAATTATAAACGACTTGAAATTTGCAATTTTAGCTTGAAAGATTCTCATCACAACTCAAAAAATACTAAATTCAGCGAAAAATGCTACAGTCAAATAAGAAAGCTACTAAACTCTAGACGGATTTCGTTTTTTCTAATTTCTGCAGAATTAATGAGTTCGGAGATCTGGAAGTATAAAGATGGCGTCCGAACGTTTATAAGACGAAGTATTTAAATGTAAAATTTCTCAAACTATGGCAAAATTTCTAATGACCATTGACCATAATAAAAGATTGTTAATTAAGGTTCCAAATTATTTTTTTCTAAAGCCTAAAAAAATGAAGTTATAACAGAAAAAAGCGTGCTTCTTCACATTTTTTTTTTTTTTTTTTAATAAAAACATCGGCGTTTTGTTACTGTAATTATAAAAATATAATTCTAAAATCATGTTTTTTGGTAATGTACACCAAGACTTTGATGCTCAAATTTTTTTCGTTTACAGCACTTGCTTTAGAATAAAAAATGCATTTTAAGATATAAAGGGATTTTCGGAAGAACGTAAAATTTTTGTTCGTTTGCAAATATCTAAATACATATTAGTTTTAGCAAAAAGATGGTAGAGAACAAAATTAAATGTTATAAATTAAAAATTAATTTGTCTTTAGTTTATATATGTATGTCTCACTTTTCATGACTCCCATATTACAGCTCCCGTATTAATAATGCGATTTTTTACATTTGGGTGAAAGGTACTTACCCATCAGGAGATTGTGTCACGGTAAAATGTTTAAATATCCACCAGTGGCGTTCGTCGTTATGAAGAGAAATTAACCTTATTTTCAAAAAAAAAAAGATATTAGTCATTTTTTTAAGAAGTAACTAATGCAATATTTTTTATCAGCATACTTTAGAACCTCTATATCCAAAATTTAACTATTTTTGTTTTATGGTTTTCGAATTACTGACCCCCAAAATACACATTTTTCAGATATTAAATAATAACTTGAAAACGAATTGTTTTTAGAAAAAAAGTCTTTCTTCATTTTCTATTTAAAATCACTTTTTCTACCACAAATTGTTATCGGCACTTTCAAAGTCGGCAATACTTAATGCCCAAATAATTCACATCAATTATTATGCGAGGGGGGCCGTTGGCTTTCGAGGGATCTGTAGCGGGAGCCCACCGGAGATTTTGACAAAAAAAAAATTTCCCGCTCATCAATTATATTATTAGGCGCGGGGCCCGTCAGTGAATTTGGTACCGGGGCCCATGGATTAATATGGGAGGCCTATTTAGAGGCATTCAGGCATAATCCCACGGATGGGAGCTTCGCACTACCGCCCGCTCCTGCGAGTGCGTGAACCAAATGTCCGAACCGGTGGTTCCTCTCGTACTGAGCAGGATTACTATCGAAAGAGACGAGTCATCAGTAGGGTAAAACAAACCTGCCTCACGATGGTCTACACCCATCTCACATCCCCTGTTAGCAGAGTTTTAACTTCGGAATTATGCCATATCAATCAGTTAGTTTTTTTTTTTTATGTAATAGGAGATGCATGAAAGAAAAGTTTCTATATTATGAGGGGGTTTGCTATTTATATATGCATATATTTTCCATGAAAAAACAAAAATCTTTGGGGCTGAAATATGATCAAATTTTAAGAACAAAAGGTTCAATGCAACTTCTCTTAATAAAATGAATCTTTAAATTATAAACGACTTGAAATTTGCAATTTTAGCTTGAAAGATTCTCATCACAACTCAAAAAATACTAAATTCAGCGAAAAA
Source organism: Rutpela maculata (assembly GCA_936432065.2). Taxonomy (NCBI): domain Eukaryota; kingdom Metazoa; phylum Arthropoda; class Insecta; order Coleoptera; family Cerambycidae; genus Rutpela; species Rutpela maculata. The sequence goes on from OW386285.2 coordinate 270,651,987, forward strand.
TGCTACAGTCAAATAAGAAAGCTACTAAACTCTAGACGGATTTCGTTTTTTCTAATTTCTGCAGAATTAATGAGTTCGGAGATCTGGAAGTATAAAGATGGCGTCCGAACGTTTATAAGACGAAGTATTTAAATGTAAAATTTCTCAAACTATGGCAAAATTTCTAATGACCATTGACCATAATAAAAGATTGTTAATTAAGGTTCCAAATTATTTTTTTCTAAAGCCTAAAAAAATGAAGTTATAACAGAAAAAAGCGTGCTTCTTCACATTTTTTTTTTTTTTTTTTAATAAAAACATCGGCGTTTTGTTACTGTAATTATAAAAATATAATTCTAAAATCATGTTTTTTGGTAATGTACACCAAGACTTTGATGCTCAAATTTTTTTCGTTTACAGCACTTGCTTTAGAATAAAAAATGCATTTTAAGATATAAAGGGATTTTCGGAAGAACGTAAAATTTTTGTTCGTTTGCAAATATCTAAATACATATTAGTTTTAGCAAAAAGATGGTAGAGAACAAAATTAAATGTTATAAATTAAAAATTAATTTGTCTTTAGTTTATATATGTATGTCTCACTTTTCATGACTCCCATATTACAGCTCCCGTATTAATAATGCGATTTTTTACATTTGGGTGAAAGGTACTTACCCATCAGGAGATTGTGTCACGGTAAAATGTTTAAATATCCACCAGTGGCGTTCGTCGTTATGAAGAGAAATTAACCTTATTTTCAAAAAAAAAAAGATATTAGTCATTTTTTTAAGAAGTAACTAATGCAATATTTTTTATCAGCATACTTTAGAACCTCTATATCCAAAATTTAACTATTTTTGTTTTATGGTTTTCGAATTACTGACCCCCAAAATACACATTTTTCAGATATTAAATAATAACTTGAAAACGAATTGTTTTTCGAAAAAAAGTCTTTCTTCATTTTCTATTTAAAATCACTTTTTCTACCACAAATTGTTATCGGCACTTTCAAAGTCGGCAATACTTAATGCCCAAATAATTCACATCAATTATTATGCGAGGGGGGCCGTTGGCTTTCGAGGGATCTGTAGCGGGAGCCCACCGGAGATTTTGACAAAAAAAAAATTTCCCGCTCATCAATTATATTATTAGGCGCGGGGCCCGTCAGTGAATTTGGTACCGGGGCCCATGGATTAATATGGGAGGCCTATTTAGAGGCATTCAGGCATAATCCCACGGATGGGAGCTTCGCACTACCGCCCGCTCCTGCGAGTGCGTGAACCAAATGTCCGAACCGGTGGTTCCTCTCGTACTGAGCAGGATTACTATCGAAAGAGACGAGTCATCAGTAGGGTAAAACAAACCTGCCTCACGATGGTCTACACCCATCTCACATCCCCTGTTAGCAGAGTTTTAACTTCGGAATTATGCCATATCAATCAGTTAGTTTTTTTTTTTTATGTAATAGGAGATGCATGAAAGAAAAGTTTCTATATTATGAGGGGGTTTGCTATTTATATATGCATATATTTTCCATGAAAAAACAAAAATCTTTGGGGCTGAAATATGATCAAATTTTAAGAACAAAAGGTTCAATGCAACTTCTCTTAATAAAATGAATCTTTAAATTATAAACGACTTGAAATTTGCAATTTTAGCTTGAAAGATTCTCATCACAACTCAAAAAATACTAAATTCAGCGAAAAATGCTACAGTCAAATAAGAAAGCTACTAAACTCTAGACGGATTTCGTTTTTTCTAATTTCTGCAGAATTAATGAGTTCGGAGATCTGGAAGTATAAAGATGGCGTCCGAACGTTTATAAGACGAAGTATTTAAATGTAAAATTTCTCAAACTATGGCAAAATTTCTAATGACCATTGACCATAATAAAAGATTGTTAATTAAGGTTCCAAATTATTTTTTTCTAAAGCCTAAAAAAATGAAGTTATAACAGAAAAAAGCGTGCTTCTTCACATTTTTTTTTTTTTTTTTTAATAAAAACATCGGCGTTTTGTTACTGTAATTATAAAAATATAATTCTAAAATCATGTTTTTTGGTAATGTACACCAAGACTTTGATGCTCAAATTTTTTTCGTTTACAGCACTTGCTTTAGAATAAAAAATGCATTTTAAGATATAAAGGGATTTTCGGAAGAACGTAAAATTTTTGTTCGTTTGCAAATATCTAAATACATATTAGTTTTAGCAAAAAGATGGTAGAGAACAAAATTAAATGTTATAAATTAAAAATTAATTTGTCTTTAGTTTATATATGTATGTCTCACTTTTCATGACTCCCATATTACAGCTCCCGTATTAATAATGCGATTTTTTACATTTGGGTGAAAGGTACTTACCCATCAGGAGATTGTGTCACGGTAAAATGTTTAAATATCCACCAGTGGCGTTCGTCGTTATGAAGAGAAATTAACCTTATTTTCAAAAAAAAAAAGATATTAGTCATTTTTTTAAGAAGTAACTAATGCAATATTTTTTATCAGCATACTTTAGAACCTCTATATCCAAAATTTAACTATTTTTGTTTTATGGTTTTCGAATTACTGACCCCCAAAATACACATTTTTCAGATATTAAATAATAACTTGAAAACGAATTGTTTTTCGAAAAAAAGTCTTTCTTCATTTTCTATTTAAAATCACTTTTTCTACCACAAATTGTTATCGGCACTTTCAAAGTCGGCAATACTTAATGCCCAAATAAATTTCGGGGCTGGTTATTTCTGATTATTTTTGGTAATTGTTCAATAAAAATTCTTGGCCTATGAAAGTTGAAAGTACCGATGACACGGTCTGGTAGAAAAAGTGATTCTAAATAGAAAATAAAGAATGACTTTTTTCGAAAAACAATTTGTTTCCAAGTTATTAATCATTCAATGTCTGAAAGATGTAAATTTATGGGGCCGTAATTCGAAAACCATAAATCAAAATGTCGTTAAATTTTGGATATAGGGGCTTTAAAGCATGCTGATCAATAATATTGCATTAGTTTTTCGTTAAAAAATGCCTAATATATTTTTTTGGAAAATTTTTCTTCATCACGACGACTGGTGGATTTTAAAATATTTTACTGACACAATTTCCTGTTGGGTAAGTACCTTCACCCAAATTTAAAAAAATCGCATTGCTAATAAGGAAGCTATGATATGGGAGTCATGAAAAGTGAGACATATTGTATATACAGTATTATGACCGAAGCAATGTGCATTTTTACATTTTTCTTGTAAAATGTCGCCATTTTGCTACTGTAATTGTTCAATAATTAATAAAAATGTCAAATATACTGTTTCTGTTAATATATATCATATAGATGCTCAATTTTTTGGTCCGCTTAAAACACTTACTTTAGAAAAATGCCATCCACCATTTTGGAGCGGCCATTTTGAAATGTTTCATTTTGAGTTCAGATTCGTAATCAGCAATCCCAAAAACATGAAATATTTGCAAATATCAATCAACAATACTTTTTCAAATATTACGTATCTAAAATCATAAAAAGTATTATATATGAAGTTATTAATAATTAATTAATACATACTTTTATACATACTTTTTAACTTTAGGTACTGTACTACTAGGTCATCACGAAGGAGAAGAACGATATATTGTATAAATAGTGGACGATGTTTAATTTTTGTCACAGAATTATGATTTTGAGAAAATAGATATATAGTGTTTATTTAACCACGGTATATACAAATTTGTACTTTTCTAGGAAGACAGTAAAAAAGCTGTCTTATTAGTAACAATTTCAATTACTGTAAATAGTTGGTGTAGTTATACAAATACGAATACACCAATCATATATGCAAATATATAAACTATAATACAAAACAGCATACACATATATTAAATACATATAGGACAAATCAGTACGTGTAAAAAAAATGCAAAGGTACGCCGAGAATTCTGTTCTATATTACCATATTTTACTATCTTAATTTCCTTTAATTTTCCAAAGCTAATATGTAAAAAGTAAGTTTTGTTATTTGTTGTGCTTGTTTACTCCTTGAACTTTGAACAGGTTGTATTAGTCGTACAAAGTTTAGCGGATACTAATTTTTTTCTTCATAAAATGTAGAAAAAAAAAAATGTTCTAGACTTTTTACGAAATATTTCATAATTTTCAAGTTATAACACAAAAAGTAAAAAAATACGTCATGATTTGCCATTTTTATTTACTTTCCACTTTGAATTGGTTTGTGCAAATCTATGAATACTTTATTTATATCGAAATATACGCGAAAATGTAAAGAAACTCCATTTTCTACACATTTACCATTTATGTCCGTCCAGGACTGTCTCGTTTCATTACCAAGCGTTTTAATGATACGTATTATGCTATCAAAATGGTGCTAAAATGAATACTTATTTGCTTATTTTACTTACAGCAAACCAATCATACTGCAACGTGTTCATGTCTGGAAGTAGTAACTTACCTGAAAAATAATAAAGAAAAACATTAGATACAAATGGAAAGTTATCTAACTACTTGCAAACAGACAAAAAAGACATCATTTTTACGCCGAGTTGCATTATTATTTTATTTTAAAATTTAGGGAAATGTACAGTTTGTATACTATTGTTTGGTATTTCTTGTCAGTAAAAGATATAGCTAGGTGAATGAAATTGAAATATTATTTGTGGATTTCTTATAATGTATAAAAAACAGAATGTTTTTTTTGTTTTCGAATACATAGATTTGAGTTGAAAGTTAGTGTAGACGGGCCTTATTTTCGATTATAAAATTATTGGCGTAAAATTCGTGTAAATTTTAGTTAAATTGAAATTAATTAATTCAAGTTAGAGTATAGTAGCAGAAATTTCCTTTCCTGCCTCTGCAATAGGGTGGGCCGAAAAAATATCTTCCGGTCGCATATCGCACTCAAAGTTTTGAAAAATGGCGAAATTTTGCTGTTTTTCATTAATTTTTTATAATTACTAAACTCACTCTTATCGAAACGCTGTATGTCCTAATGTGAAGTTTGGGGCATGAGGAACATGAAAAAAAATTTACAACCTGTAACTTCATAATATTCATTGTTCGCGCAAAAAGCTCAAAAAACACAGTTTTTAGTAGAAATGGCTATATTTCGTAATTTCTGCTAATTTTACTTTTTTATTTTTAGTGAACAAACGGTAAATATATTTATCATTTCTAATTTTGTCATTCAAAAGAATGCACTTTACAGTCAGATTTTTGGGAAAATTCTGATGTAACAGATCTTGAGGGGTAGGTCGTCCTAATGAAGCCCTCTCTTGCGTCAGCGCCGCACACTTTTTTAGGTACTTCGGTCACAAGATTGGCATACCGTTCTACAACCTGGATGTGACAAGAGAAGATTTAGAAATTCGGTTGCAGCGGTGTGCCAGTCTGTATTAGATTCTCATTTCTCAAGTTCACAGAAAAGTGTTGATAAGGATCAGCTATACCTACCTGATATTTCTGCTGTCATAAAGTCAGGTACAATTTTAGAAGATTTAGCATCTCGTGATCCTGGTCCGCTTTCTCACTCAAGATGGTTCATGACAGCAAATAGAGTTCTCAGACTATAAGTGAGCTTAGAAAATCCTACCTAATTTCATCAAAATTAGGCAGTTGATACATTTCATTTTGAAATGTTACATGCTTCTCTGATTTAAAATTAAAACCAGCAAAAATTTCACAGATGGTCCAAAGATAGATTTTGAAGCCATCGGAATATCACAGTACTTAACTAAAAATTTGCTGTCATCAACCCAGTGCCTTTCCTGCTTGTGATATTACAACTAAAATAAAATAGTGTTTGAAGTCACATATGGATTTGGTAAGATTTTTATATTATTTAGATTAGATTACAGTCCTACAAAATATCGTATTTAGTTTAAAATCAGTGTAGATTTGCAACACATCGTATTGTAAAATTTAAAAAAATATATGCATAACTAGCTGAACAACTCGGCAGTACCCGTAAAAGAACTGTTTTTCGGTCCCTATATCTCACCCTTGGCTAAAATTTTACTTATTTTGGATTCTTTGGTTTATTTCCAGAGCATTACGTACATGTATGCCAATTTGGCTTTGCCTGTGAAAGAAATATAATGAGATATTTGCGCGCATTTGCTTGTTGGTATTTACACAACAATTGTTTATTAATAACACAGGCACACAAACAAAAAAAAAAAGTGAATTAGCAAAAATATGACTATCATTTCCGGATAATATGGGGGCACCTGAAAACGAATTCCATAGTCCCGATGGCCAATTTCGCTCCAATTTTTCGGGAATCACCATACAGGGTGGTCCCAAAATCCCGCAACGGTATATTTATTCTTATCAGACAAAGCAAATTAAAAATATGATATTGGTTTCCTTAGTGAAATTTTCCAAGCAATCGAATGCGTAAATCAGATTTTGGGTCAGATGGCCCCCGTAATATTTTGTCGAACTCCTCTATACATTTCCTTAAATATATAAGGAATAAAACCAGATTGCAACCAATAGCTATTCTCCGGACTAATACCCCGCCGAGCGCTGGATTACAAATTGCAAGCCTGGCGCGTCAAGTGCAATAACTGTGTACTGCCACAAAACGCTAAAAGCTCAAATTGAAATAAACACCAGCCGAAAGACTTATTCCTACTCAAAGGAGCTCTCGTGCCAGCCACTCCACACCACTTGCAGACTGCAGTTTCGAGCTGTTGGCTCTCGTCAGTGCAAGGTACTGCCACAAAACGCTAAAAGCTTCGATTGAAATAAACACCAGCCGAAAGACTTATTCTTACTCAAAGGAGCTCTCATGCCAGCCACTCCACACCACTTGCAGACTGCAGTTTCGAGCTGTTGGTTCTCGTCAGTGCAAGGTAGGTATGGAATGGCTGTAACGAGACATTTGATCATTCTTGTTACATGACGAGATTTATAAAATCACGACATGCAATAAAAATCGTAGGCTCCATCTAGCGGCCGATGTCTATAGCAATCGAAGTAGCAGTAGCCCCGACATGGGCATAGTCAATAGGTATGCTTTTAGAGGGCAGAATATGTACTAACGTAATATTTTGTCGAACTCCTCTATGCATTTCCTTAAATATATAAGGAATAAAACCAGACTGCAGCCAACAGCTATTCTCCGGACTAATGCCCCGCCGAGCGCTGGATTACAAATTGCAAGCCTGGCGCGTCAAGTGCAATAACTGTGTACTGCCACAAAACGCTAAAAGCTTCGATTTAAGCCTACGGATGGAGCCTACGATTTTTGTTGCATGTCGTGATTTTATAAATCTCGTCATGTACCAAGAATGATCAAATGTCTCGTTACAGCCATTCGATACCTACCTTGCACTGACGAGAGTCAACAGCTCGAAACTGCAGTCGGCAAGTGGTGTGGAGTGGCTGGCACGAGAGCTCCTTTGAGTAGGACTAAGTCTTTCGGCTGGTGTTTATTTCAATCGAAGCTTTTAGCCTTTTGTGGCAGTACACAATTATTGCACTTGACGCGCCAGGCTTGCAATTTGTAATCCAGCGCTCGGCGGGGCATTAGTCCGGAGAATAGCTGTTGGTTGCAGTCTGGTTTTATTCCTTATATATTTAAGGAAATGTATAGAGGAATTCGACAAAATATTACGTTAGTACAGTTAGGGTATTCATTTGAAATTTCAACGTTGGGCCCTGTTTCATCCTCAGGGGGCCACCTGACCCAAAATCTGATTTGCGCATTCGATTGCTTGGAAAATTTCACTAAGGGAACCAATATCATATTTTTAATTTGCTTTGTCTGATAAGAATAAATACACCGTTGCGGGATTTTGGGACCACCCTGTATGGTTATTTCCGAAAAATTGGAGCGTAATTGGCTATCGGGACTATGAAATTCGTTTTCAGGTGCCCCCATATTATCCGGAAATGATAGTCATATTGCTGGTAATTCACTTTTTTTTTGTTTGTGTGCCTGTGTAATGTATAAGTGCATATTATTATATAGTATGCTATATTTTGTGTTTGTTATATTTATATATTTGTATTTATGTTGCATTTCTTTACACTGCTGTTATTAAGTATTATCAAAATTTCTAGTAGTCCAACCAGCGACCATATAGGAACCTACCTTATAATATATCAGCATGAAACACAATTGAATAAAAAATAATTATAGTAGTATACCAACACTGCGCTTAGAGATTTTTTAAAGTGGTAGAAATTACAAAAATGATCGACTACCCAAATCATATTTATATAAAAAGATAGTGAAGGTCAGTAGTTCACTAAAGGGGTGCCTTCTTTCACCCCGCAAACTCCCGGCATAGCGCACCACCTTGAAAGAGTAGTTTTTAGCTGATTTACATTAATTCCCCATCAGAAAAGTAACATTTGTCTATCTTAATAAAATTGATAAAAATAATACAGTCTGTAGAGCAAGAAAGCGGGGGGTGGAATACCACGAATAAGTCCTACGATTTTCTTTTTTTATACTATAGAGGGACTTGCACCAATCATTAATTGATGTTTTCCATAAAAGTATCGTATACGCTACGGCCGCCATATTGAAAAAATGACAGTCAACATAGGATTTTCTCAATTATCTCCTTTCTTGTTCTTGTATTACTAATATTGTAGAAAATAAAAAAATTCCGTTATTCTTGTTTCAACTATTTTTCTCCATTATTATCATTTTACGATTTACAACCGTCAGAATGGTGATGATAATTTGTGCTTCCCTGCACATTTTTGCAATTAGCTCTGTCCTCGTTGCTCCTTTGTAGTAGGGTATTATCAATATTGTAGATCATAAAGTTTCCCAAAATTTGTATTTCTTCCACGGTGGACTGTTTTAAAATTACAACAGCTCGAAATTTAAAAAAATTATGAAACTTTCGAGTTGCTGTAACTTTTAAACAATTGATGGTGCAATAAAAAGTTTTTAAACAAAAATTTTATAACCTACAATATTGGTAATAACCTCGGTAACAACTAATTACTAAATAGGAGCAATGGGAACAGAGATTGCAATAATCTACAGTGAAGCATAAATTTTCACGTTTTTGAGTCAGCGTAAATCGAAAAGTATTAGCAATAAATAAAACTGTTGTATTGACAGATTAGTGAAAACCCGAAAAAATCGAATAAAAGTCATTCTTTTAAAGATATTACACTATAGTAAGTCAGTTTTATTGATGATAGAAAATTAATAATAAGTATGAATAACATCGAAACAATGGAGCAGACATCTTTTCGAAATTCAAGAATCTTTTTCAAACTTTGAGCTGCTGTAATTTTTTAAAAATTGACCGTAGAAGGAAATTATTTAAATAATCAACTTGGGAAATTTTATGATCTACAATATTGATAATAGCCAATTACTACATAGGAGCAATGACGACAGATATAATTGGAAACATGTGCAGCGAAGCATACATTTTCACCATTCTGAAGGCCTTAAATCGTAAAATATTAATAATAGAGAACAATAGTTTAATTAAAAGCTGTAGCTTCTTTCATTTTCACTTTCTTCTAATTTTTTTAGCATGGCGGTCGTAGCGGACACGATATTTTGTTGGAAACATCAATTAATGATTGGAAAAGGAAAAAAAGAAGCCTTTGGTACTTTAGGAATAATTTATGCTCAGAAAAAAGAAAATCTCTTCTAAGAATTATTCGTGGGTCAAATAACACATTGACTGTACTAAGTACCTAGAGGTAAAAAATATGTAAAATTTAAAAATAATTTTATAATTTGATAATTTTTTTTATGGTTAATTTCTATAGTAAAAGGTATCATCTTCAGTTTATATATGATCCCGATACTTGCTCTTACCCCCAAAGGGTGAAAACTTCGATATCTAATTTCGATATCTAATAATTAAGAAAATATCTATTGCTGATTTATTTTTAAAACGCAGCATATTTATGTTTTTGGAATCGCTAATTACGAATCCGAAGTCAAAATTAAAAAATTCATAATCGCGTCTCCAATATGGCCGATAGAATTTTTTTCTAAAATAAACGTTTTAAAAAAATGAGCATATAGTTGAAACGAAAAACAGAATTTGAGAATTTTGTTTTACTAGACAATTACAGTAAAGTTATGTGAAAACGCACACTGCTTTGGTAATAATTTTTTTATTTTTTTAAGATAAAGAAACTAATGACTAATTATTATTATTTGACTAATTATCTTTAATTCTCGTCCTTGGCATTTTTGACGCAAGTGCCATGGTTTCATTCCTTAAACTTCGTATTTGAACAAATAAATCTTTTATAAATTTCATTATAATCGACATCGACGAAATATCCAAAGATGTATTGAATCAAGAAGTACATGTTCAAAAGAATCGTAAGTCTCTGTCAACAAAATATAATATCGTATACGTTTCAGAATTTACTCAAGGACTTTTACAGAAAAAGAAAATCAAACAAAAAATGAATGTATTCAAATAAATATTTCCCCATTCATGTAACTGTTTCCGCTTTTCTTTATATCATGAGTTTTTTTATTTACATTATATTCGATATATTTCTGAATATCACTTTATGGACTTCAATCAATAAGTCTTTCGCAGGATGTTTGATTTTAGGAGAGTACATGTCAACGAATTGCGTCGTTTGCGAAATTAGTCGATTTTTAAATAATTAAATCTAATGATTTTACTATGTTAGAACCATTCATTCTCTATTTTCTTGAAAAGGTAATAAATAATTTTTGTTTTGTTTTAATATATAATTATATAAAACCCATTGATATTTATTCCAGTGTTCAATTTAACATCAAATATTAGTAGCGTGTGTGAGTCGGAAAAAAACCCGAAAATTGTAAATATTTTGAGCCGGAACAAGATTACCTCCGCCCCCCCATTTTCGAGGATGCTGAACACGATGGCGGTGTCAGAATTTCTCTTTGGGGTTGCGCAACCTCTCAAAACGGCCAAAAACCACCCCCGAGAGGGGTAGAACGCGCTTCACTCGATTTCCCTGCAGAAAATAACCTTCCCCCGTTTTCGAGGATGCTGAGCACGATGGTGGTGCTGGATATCGCCTTCGACCCCAACCAACCCCTCCACCGGCCAATACTCGCCCCCGAAAGGGGTGAATTTTTTTTTCGTAATATCAGGCAAATTGCATTTCTATCCGTTTTCGAGGATGCTGAGCACGATGGTGGTGCTGGATATCGCGTTCGACCCCGACCAACCCCTCCACCGGCCAATACTCGCCCCCGAAACGGGTGATTTTTTTTTTATATATATGTATAATATATATGCTATATATACATGTGTATGGGTGCATATTAATACATCCTCGAAAACGGAAATAAATGTGTTTCCCGCTGATATTACAAAAAAAAAAAAAATTCACCCCTTTCGGGGGCGAGTATTGGCCGGTGGAGGGGTTGGTCGGGGTCGAACGCGATATCCAGCACCACCATCGTATCGTGCTCAGCATCCTCGAAAACGGGGGGAAGGTTTTTTTCTCCAGGGAAATCAAGTGAAGCGCGTTTTACCCCTCTAGGGGGTGAGTATTGGCCGGTGGAGGGGTTGGTCGGGGTCGAACGCGATATCCAGCACCACCATCGTGCTCAGCATCCTCGAAAACGGATAAAAATTCAATTTGCCTGATATTACGAAAAAAAAAAAAAATTCACCCCTTTCGGGGGCGAGTATTGGCCGGTGGAGGGGTTGGTCGGGGTCGAACGCGATATCCAGCACCACCATCATGCTCAGCATCCTCGAAAACGGATAGAAATGCAATTTGCCTGATATTACAAAAAAAAAATTCACCCCTTTCGGGGGCGAGTATTGGCCGGTGGAGGGGTTGGTTGGGGTCGAAGGCGATATCCAGCACCACCATCGTGCTCAGCATCCTCGAAAACGGGGGGAAGGTTATTTTCTGCAGGGAAATCGAGTGAAGCGCGTTTTACCCCTCTCGGGGGTGGTTTTTGGCCGTTTTGAGAGGTTGCGCAACCCCAAAGAGAAATTTTGACACCGCCATCGTGTTCAGCATCCTCGCAAACAGGGGGTGGAGGTAATCTTGTTCCGGTTCAAAATATTTACATGTTCGTCCGACTCACACACCCCACTATATATTGAATATATTCTTGAAACAATTATTAATATAAAATATTTTCTGCAGTATACAAGATAATTAAGTTAAATGTTCAAAAGTAATATTTATTTATACATGTAAATATGTCTGCTTGTGTAACCTTATACAGATTTCTACATATTTTTTTTAAATTTAAATATCTTCTTATGCTACCGTTTTATCATTATATTATTTTATATGAAATTATATATGTGTATGCATTGTTTTCTCTACAAATGGACAACCTTAAACATTAAACAAGATTATACCATTTATAATTTTTTAGATTTTTATAATAAACCGAAAATAAACGCATATCTACATTTCCTCTCACTCTGAATAATCCTAACTTTAAAGGACGTTAAATAAATTGTCAATTTATAGGCACGTCATATACGTTAAATTAATAATTATCATAGACGTCATACATTTAATGAATGTATTAATTATTTATATAAAATAAATTCATCACATAAACAACTAATAAACATTTTTCATTTAGTACTTTTATTTTGGTAATATCATTAACCAAAACTTAAACATAAAGGATATACCTATAACGATTTAATTCGGTGGCAGCAGAATACCTAACCTCTACATCATAAGACAATTCTGGAAAATACGAACTACCCGTCATCCTGACGAACAAAATTGTTGATATGATAGTATTAAGAACGGTTGCAGATGTTAAATAATACAACATTAAGTTTTTAAATAGCAAAAACACAGCAAAATTCACGTAAATACACCATAACAGGAGAGATCTCAGTAAACAAAGTAAACAAGTAATCTTTAAATATTGCACAAATAGTCTACTTAAAGAACTCAACTCAGAACTAAAACAAAACAATCTCATATTGAAAGAAAAGTTGATGCAATCTGAAGGAAATACTTCAGTTGATCATGAGACTCCAAAAAAATATATTGGCGCAGTAAAAGAACTAATAAACAAATGCATTCAAGAGTGTTTAGATTTATATATCAAATTTGTATATCAAATCCAATGAAAGGAACAAACAATAAACGTATTTGTGAGACGTTGATAAAATGGCATAACAATGTTAAAAAATGTACTAATACAGTACTCTTAATTAAAAAAATTAGTTAGAAAAGTTACTTAATAGAAGAAGGGTATAGGTATAATTCAAGTAATCTATAAGATTATAAAAGTGTTTTTGCTCAAATTTTTAATGTTAAAATGAATTTCAAATTTACAAAATAATTGATTTAAAAAAGTACATAATATAGGAAGATCACCTATATTAGTTTTAAGTTGCTGATCTACTTCCAATCTGTTTTATCAAATACTTTAGAGACATACAACTGTGGAAGATGGATAGCCCTATGCTAACCACGTTACTGGTTGTGAGACTTTTCCATTGCACGGCGATTGGACTGACTTCTGCGATTGTCACTAATGTGGGATAACGTGCGCCCATAATTTTTGGTAGTCGGGACTGCGTATGCTCTGTCCCGGTAATTTTCTTATAATATCATAAGCAATGTTAAAAAAATGTATCCGAACAATATTTATTAAACGTATTTATAAAAGATTTATTAAAATCATAATTTAACTAATTCCTACACACATCTACATAGAGCTATAAACGTATTTGTGAAACGTTTACAAAACGTTTATTAAATGTTTTCATTTAATTAGTTTTGTAGGTAGAGAACACACAATTTATAAACGTTGAATTGGGCATTGACATTTGTCATGATAAGAAACGTTTAAATTTACTGTGTTTTGACGTAAGGTTTTGCAGCATATAAAACGTTTCTTGGACCTATTAGTGTTGGCAAAATATCTCATTCATTTGAGTTGCGTTTTGAAATTTTTCAAAACTTAAATTTGTAGCATGGAAGTTAGGTGACGATTTTGGCACGTTATAGTTTTATGCACTATGGGACATGTTTTTCATTTTAAGGATGATAATGATTCATAAAATCAATTTTCGGTGGGATATCTCCCGTCATGTACGTCACGATAACCATTTAAAACTCAGTGGAATTGTTAGAGTTTCAAGGTTAATTTTTTATATATGTAAATAGACAAAACGACAAAACGCGCCCAAAATTTTGTACACCAGATTTCCTCTTTGACGAAGATTACCCAAAATTTTGTACACCAGATTTCCTCTTTGACGAAGGTTACATAGATTTCCTCGGATTCCCTCAAAGATTTCCTGAGATTTCTTCGGATTTCCTATTTGATAAAAAAAATTTGATGAGTGAGGGGGAGAAATCCGGAAAGAAATTAGATTTCTTCCGGATTTCCTAAGATTTCCTCCAGATTTTCTCAAAGATTTTCTGGGATTTCCTAAGATTTCCTCGAATTTCCTCAAATATTTCCACAGATTTCCTCGGATTTTCTTAAGATTTCCTGGGATTTCCTTCTGAGTGTACACCAGACTTCCTTCGCGGTTTGCCCCTCGAAATAAAATAAGATCGCCAGAAAGTGTGCGACGTCAGGAAGCGCAGTCAGAAAGGATAAAATTGTAAAAAGCAGCCGTCTAGTTTGCTTCTTTCCATTTGCCAAATATACATACAAAAATATGAGCTTTGTAATGATGACATTATTTTTTTCTTTTCTATACCTTAAACTACGGCCAAACTGATGGGCTGACATATTCCCGAAGCGAGGCCAGAAGTATATTATGTCGTGATTTAAGTTCGATATATTTAATCAACGCATGGAAAACAGTTTTAAGGATGAGCTTCCAAAGAATACACTTAGTTCCCACGGTATTATATATAATTCTTTAAATTTTAAAATATTCAATAATTTTCTTCTCTTTTATCTCGAAAGCTGTATTAAGAAATATGCGGAAAGAACTTATATTTTGTTATACAATATTCTCTATATTTTTAGGTATTTCAGTGTGAATTTCTGCTTACAATAATTACAATCAGTAATTAGTCATCTAAATATGGAGAAGTAAAATAAAAATTGGTGTCAACGAAAAAAGTTTTGTTTTAGAATTAAGTAAGTATCAGAAGAACCATTTGTACACAGTTTTCCTTACCTCTCCAAAATAGTTTCATCATAAAAATGTATTAACTGGATCTTTTTCTGTATCCTTATATCTTTATTTTAATATCTCAGTTGTTCACATTAAGTTAAAAAAGTTGTTGTTTTATGTGTGTATTTAAATAATATTTTATAGTTAAAATTGAAGCACCCTTAATAGTATGATGGGCAGTGGCGTCCTGGCAAATTTTAGTTGGTTCTGCGATTTGGGCTTAGGAGGGCCCAATTTTTTTCCTTGCAGTGAGGAAAATTTGAAAATTCAAACTGATATTTTTCGTATCGTCTGCCGTATTTCTTTCAGGCAGGTGAGTAAAGTCACGGGAGTGCAAGCTATTTCCTTGTACGGTCCTCATGACGCTCATGCCTTCCAGTTAATATTATTTATTGTTAAAAAATGTCATATTACTGAGAAAATTGAAGTACCTAATTCATATATTAAAAAATATTTATTTATAAAAAATAAACACATATTTTTTGGATTAAAATACATTAAGTAACAAGTAATAAGTTAAAAAATTTGAAGAAAAAAACAAAATATAAATAATTTATTTCATAAAAATATTCGAATAAACATTCGAATTGTAAATCACAGAAAAAGATAATATAAGTAATAATAATAATTAACTAACTTAGTTGTTGCTTCGTTTATTACGTAAACAATGTTTTTTTCAATTCGTTAGACGATCGGGCAAAGCTGTCAATAATTTCCTCAACAGGAGGAATCTTGTCATTCTCTACACTAATCAAGAGAAGTGGTAAGTTTTTTATTCTGTAGAAGGTAGCGACAAATTATAGACGATGTTGGAAAAATAAATTAGAAACAAATTACAAATTTTTCGATCGTTCATTGCCATGTTTTATTGATCGGATGAAGGGCCCTCAAGGATCTAGGGCTCAGTCCGCGTTTGCGGACCCGCGGACCTAGCCAGGATGCCACTGATGATGGGTTATGACGTTATAAGGGGAGAGAAATGAATAGGGCGGCAAGTAGATCTCCCGTCTTTACTCCACTTAAATTAAGTGAGAGAGTTAGACTGTTATTTTTAATTCAGGACCGAACTTACTGTCCGGAATTAGTTATATCGCAGTCGAGCTTATACTGTCGAGGTGAAGATATAATTCGACAATTACTTTATATTTCTTTATTTGATAATGTGTTTTTGAAAATAATTTTAGTAAATTTTGTTACCAATTCATAGCAGTGCTTTGGGGGATATTGTAAGTGTAATATTATAAATTATTATTATTTTATATCTATTTATTTTTTAATATAAAATATATTTATATAAAAATGTCTCGACCGGGTGAGGCATCTACGTTTACATCTAATCGTGTTTGTGAAAATGAAAGTGATAGTGATTACAGTGATAAAGAAAATCAAAATCCATCAGTGTTTTCAGTATGAAAAAAAAAGAGTACATTTGGACGTGGACAGAAAACAAATTTGCTTAAATGTTTACGATTGTATTTTGGAACGAAATGCTAATGACCCTAATTTGGATGATTTAGATGTAATAGGTGAAAACAGCATCTCTGACAAAAGTTTCCCGTTCGACAATAACCAAACTGGTGAAAGAAAGTACCCTCCCAAGAAAACAACGATCCGACGCCGGTAAATCGAAAACATCTTTAGCAAAACTGTGTAGTTTACGATGCGTATCAGAAAAATGAAATTCCAACTCTTGACGTGATAGACAGAAAACTAAAGGAAACGGATTATCCTCTAAAACATACCAAAAGAACTTTAGGAAATTGGATGAAGAAAATTGGATTTAAATATAAACTACATATTAATAAACGAGTGGCGATTATCGATAGCAGACGAATAGTAGATTGGCGAAATTCATATCTAGAAGAGATAAAACAACTCAGGGAAAATAGACCCATTTATTATCTAGATAAAACTTGGTATGATACTCATGACACTGTAAAAAAAGGATGGGCTGATGGATCTAAGAAATGTCAACCAATCTCATTGCCCCCTAATAAAGGGACTCGGTTGATTATATTACACTATGGATCAGTTAATGGGTTGATGGAAAAAACATGGAAAACTGTATCGTGGATTACCACAAGAACATGGAGGGGAAAATATTTGAGGAATGATTTGAAAAGACTCTAATTCCAAAATTAAAACCGAACAGAGTTATTTTTCTTGATAATGCGAAATACCATTCAGACAAATCTATAAAATTCCTAACAAGAGTTCTACTAAGGCGGAGTTACGATTTTTTTAATGGAACATGATCTCTATTATGAGGAAAATTTTAAATCCTGCGAACGAAAAAAATTGAGAAGTATGCTATAGACATCGCAGCGGAGAGATATGGCCACAAAGTATTGAGATTACCGCCATATTTATGTATATTCAATCCGATTGAATTCATCTGGTGTAAATTGAAGAAAAATGTCAGAAAAGGAAATAATTTTCCGAAATTCGACAAAAAAGTCGTAGAGTTAATTCAAAAGAAAGTGTCGAAGAATTACGAAAGTAATTAAAATTGAAGATGAATATTCAAAAATTGGTCAACTTCATATAAACGGTGGATATAAATTTATTATAAATTTGAACTAAGATAGTAGTTCATCTGAAAATGAAGAAGAGGGTGAAAAGGGCGAGGATTCAGAGGAAGACGCGATGTGAGGTGAGATAAAGTGAGGTGAGGTAAAGTAAAGTGATGTAAAATGAAGAAGTGAATTTTGTGATATACACTGTATTATTTATTTCCGTTTTTGTGTTTTCTTAGTGCAGTGAGGTGAGGTAAAGTGAAGTGATGTGAAGTGAAAAAGTAAATTTTGTGATATCCGCTGTATTATTTATTTCCGTTTTTGTGCTTTCGTAGTTCAGTGCTTCAGAAATATTATTTTTCACTATGTTATTATTTATAAATGCTATTTTTTTTAATTTTGCAGTTATTCATCTTTCTGTTGTTATTGTAGTAATAACAACGTTACTATTACAGTTTATTTTTAGTTTATTTATTGAGAGAAATATTTGTTTCTGTTACTATTTTTAGAGTATATATTTTTGTTTTTATTTTATTTTTAAAGGTTTCTTGTTACTTTTTAAATAATCTATTTATCCTATATTGATATTCCATACCTATCCTTTTCTGGCCAGAAATACTCATACCTCCTCGCGGTTCTTGCTGAGTAATAACAACTTATATTAAGCAAACTGTATATACTGTAACTACTATAGATGTAGCCACTACTTTTTTTTTTCAAGTTAATGCGTTTTTTGTACATTGTTGCTAGCTAAACTGAGCACAAATCCAGCGGCGACTTGTGAAATTTAGATTGGTCATACCTTAGTATTGACTCACAGGGACCCAAGCCATACTTTATGGCACCACTACCTTGATAAAATGAAGCAGTTTTGCAAAAAAAATTCATCGAATTTTGCAAAAAGAAAAATTTTAAAAATGAATTGAACACCACACAACAAATGGGTTTTTGTAAAAAGACTTATTTAAATTCTATTAAATATTGTTTTCCTCCTTTTCCTGAAAAAAAAATTAATAAAACTTAAATGATATTAAATATCATTATTTTATAATAAAATGTTTTGGTTTGGTATGAAAATTACTAGACAAGGAGAGAACTCTATCTCAGTTTTAGCTTTGATTTAGCGTTAATTGATTATATTCAGAAGCAAAGTTCAAAGTACGCGATAATTAAAGCCTCTATAGAGACTAATGTAAAATTAATTTCAAGTGGCAGTATTTTAAGATAACGCTTTATTTTGACAATATCAATTTATTGAGTTTAAGTGCCTTGTAAAATACCATGTTTGAAATCGAGTTTAAATGTAAATACATTACAATGCGGCATCTTACAATTAGAGTAAGAGATGTAATATTATTAGTTATTTCTCACCTAATATGTCACCTATGATTTTGGTATGACACTGTCATTCAAGATTAATGCCTTCCGATTTAAATCAAAAACAAAACAAATAGAAGAAAATAATTATAAAATTTTGAAACTGGAATAATTGTATTCCTTGAATGATAAGGTTGGACCAGGATTACCACAAGGTTCAATCCCGGGTCCTGTGTTATTCCAATTGATATAAGCGATTTACTAAATTTCCTGAAAAATATCACTTGCATTGTTAGATTTTACTTCCTTACTAACTGACGATTGATGAGTGTTTAGAAAGGATGAGTACACGTAAGAGACTGAAATTTTCCTTATAAAATTATGTATAAAAAGCAAATCCTCCTCTATAAAATATGTTATGTCAACAGAGGCAATAATTTAATCTTTTATCGTTAAATTACCGATTCCCAAAAAAGTAATTTAACGATAGAAGATTAACACATATGCATTTTATTTCATAAGGAATATCCTGGTCTACCATATTATCCACACGTACATCTTGTCCATAATAAGTAGGTTAAGGAAAAACTGATCGCGAAGGACGAACTCTTGTAATTGTGTGCTGTATACACAATTACAAGAGTCAATACTTACTTTTGGTCATCTTATATTTAATTTCAATAGTTACAGCCTTAAGGAGCATTGATATCTTGTGTGAAAAATAATACGAGGAAATTTTTTTAGCTTCTTACAATTTTTAGATAAAGGAATAATCACCAACGGACACCTGTAATAATATTTATTTAATATCCCATTAACGTTAGGATGATCGTCAATTAATAAAGATGGTAAGAATCGAATTTCTGAAAAGTAAAACATTTTTATTGCGTTTATAGTTTTTATTTCATTAAATTATATCAAATATGGCAATTAAAAAAAAATTGAATAATGAATTAATTCTTATTTATTCAGACACTTAGATGTAGTTTTTCAACATGTTTTTACCAAATTATTTTTTAAGACAGAATTTATAGATTGATGACCACATATGTATATTCTGAAATTCAACATTGATCATCTTTGTACTGAGAAGACTATTTAAGACACTGCATATACTGTATGAACTACTGTCTAAAAATAATCTGAAATTCTCTTGAAAATAACTGAGAAGTGGATCCTTCTCCTAAGGAGGATCAATTCAGATATATCGAGTGAAGGAGATGATATATATTTATATGAATTCCAAAAATTTCAATGAAGAAGAGATTTTTTTGTAGTAAAGATGACCTAGTTGATGATGCAGAATTAACAGAAAATGAATTGTTAACATCATGGCAATGATGCTTTTTTTGTTAATTTAAATTTTGTTGCATTTTTTTTGGAAATAATTACACAGCCCCACAAAAAAAAAATGTTTAGGGCAGCGATCAAGACCCATGTATCCCCATGTATTTCGGTCGCTGAATCCGAATCCGAGGTCAAAAAAAATCGTACATGGAATGGGGTAAAACGAAGATTAAGCTACGAGAATAGTTGTTACATCTTAATCAATCGAATTATACAAATTAAGGTTAAACAGCAACGTACATACAATAGATATGAAACACACCCCCAGGGAGGGGCGAAGACTAGCCCCCATATATAAAAAAAAATCGATAAAAAACAACAACGACTGCTGAAAAAGCTCGAAATGCCTAAGTTTTGTTAAAGTAATAAGAAACTGCATTAGGTCCGACTTAATATTCATAAATCCCCCCATAGGGTTGAGAACAACCATCTCTATGCCTAAAGGACACGAGAAAAACAAGAAAAAACGTAAAATCTAACAGGATTTCTATTTTCATGGATGCTATGATTGGCTGAAATTGCGTAGTACTCTAAAATATAACTAGAAACTTACGTACCATCAACGTCTTACAGTGTCAACCCTCAGAGGGTGTGAAAATTACCCCTGCTGTAAAATTTAACTATAAAAAGTTACAGTGACTTCTATAAAAATTCGAAACACCTGCGTTTGTGGGAAAGTGAATATAAACTAGACTATGTTCGACGCTGTGCTTGAAAACCACCCCCATGGAGTTGCGAGATGGCACCTCTATATCCGTAGGATGCTGAAAAAACAAAACGCAGATGTTTCGAGTTTTTCAGAAGTCACTGTAACTTCTCATAGTTGTTTCTCACACAGGGGGTAGTTTTCGCCCCCTAGAGGAGTGGAATTGATTAACAACAGTGGTACGTGACTTTCTAAGTCTAATTCTGAGTACTCCGCAATTTTAACCAATCGTAGCATCCATAAAAATGGATATACTTTTAGATAAATGTTATTTTCTTGTTTTTTCTCTGTCATTTAAGATGAGGGGTGATTTTTGGCAGCGCTGTTGAGGTAGTTTTCAATAACTGAGCCAAAACTACTGCCGACTCTTCTCACCTTTACAAACCTCCGGAGTTTCCAGCTTTTTCAAGGGTCACTGCAGCTCTTTTCGAGTTGAATCTTGAATAGGGGTAGTTTCCACACCCTCTGAGGATTGACACTGTAGGACGTTGATGGTGTGTAAGTTTCTAGTTCTATTTTAGAGTACCACGCAATTTCCTGTTGGATTTTATGTTTTTTCTTGTTTTTCTCGTGTCCTTTAAACTTTGGTTGTTCTTGTAGAAGAACGCACCACCGGGCGTCAAAATGACGCGACACCAATTTATTTCTCAGGGGGCGCCAGTCGCGTATTACCCCGTTCTTCTACCTCCCAGGCGGGTTCGAGATAAGATGACTTCGGTAGCCGAAAAGCGGGACCAAGGCTGCACTACCACAGATCGGAAACTACGCTCTCTCTGGACCCGAATTCCCTCGTTAGGGGTTTAGGCACCTCTTAATTTCCTGAATTTTTGCATAAAAAAATCCCAACCGAAGAATTTCTCTGCGGAGGGATTAGTTTTGGTACGCGAAAATCGCGTTTTGGTCCATTAATAACGGAATATATTTCTCAAAAAACGCATAAAAAAATCCCTATCAAACCTTCGTAAAGCAACCAGAAGGTCGAACGTTAATGCGAATTAACTCGACACATCCGGCTTTCTCTACGAAAGTTCCAGGGATTATAGACCGTCAACAGGCCTCAAGATCAATTAAGAAATATTAGTTCAAAGAATCCGTTTATTTAACAGAATTGGTTATACAAAATTCTCAAGAAAGAATCGTGCCTTCCCCAATCAAGGTAGTGACTTTCAGACCATACAAGCGAGAGCGCTCGCGCTAACGATCGATTAGGTAGAAAAGATTCATACGTACCTTCTCAGAATCAAAATGCGAGCTTTTAGAATCATTTCAGACTCTGGGTAAATGAATAATTAAGGCTGACTGAAATTAACTTAAAAAAGTTTTACTAAATGAATTTAGTTTCGCTAGAGACTACCTAGCTTTAAAGTTCTTGTATCGTGGAGATTCACGTACTCAAACACATTCAGAGGACTTATTACTGCATAAGTTGAGTGGCGTTCGATCAGTCCACGACTTACTAACCCTTATCACAGTCGATTAATAATATCGATTTGGCAGCGTCTCACCTTCGAGCGACTATTAGGCAAAATTGAATTTTTGGATTTTTATGCACAAGGCGTTTTCCTCTATAACTTTGTCATTTGAAAAGCCCCGTTAGTGGCTTTTCTACCATCGCTTTGTCTGGACTACTCAACGCGCTCGACCAAATTGCGAGCCGCTGGGTCAATCCAAACTCCTTCCATGCGAGAAACCGGCCTTGTACATGTGCATTGATTTTTATCAATTTTTGCTTATCGGCACTACGCCGGCTTTGACAAAATCTTCTATTTTGCCTTTTGGATGCAGTGCATCGTTAAAATTTTATGCTCATACTTTAGAATTGTGCTTTCAATGATCGTACCTCAAAGGTCAATGTCTTTGGTTGAGGAATAAAAAATAAAAAATAATTTAAAGTATATTTTCGTGGTACTTTTTAAACTGACTTCGTGGTACTTTTGAAAAATCCATTTTAAGACCAATTTCAGCGTACTTTTGAAAAATCGATTTTCGAGCCAAATTTCAAGGTACTTTTGAAAAACTAATCTGCGGGTGAAATTTTGGCGTACTTTTGAAAAATCGATTTTCAAGCCAAATTTCAAGGTACTTTTGAAAAGTTAATCCGCGGGTGGAATTTTGGCGTACTTTTGAAAAATTGATTTTCAAGCCAAATTTCAAGGTACTTTTGAAAAGTTAATCTGCGGGTGAAATTTTGGCGTACTTTTGAAAAATTGATTTTCAAGCCAAATTTCAACGCAGTTTTGAAAAATTAGTCTGCAAGTGAAACTTTGGCGTACTTTCGATAAATCGATTCCTGGGCCAAATTTTGACGCCCTTCCAAAAATATTATTTTTCAAAGTCCAATTTATGGTACCTTTGAAAAAGTATATTATTCATAAATCTTTGTCATTATATACTTCTACTCTGATATTCTGAACCAAAAACATTTTTCCTAAGTGAAAATTCGGTGTTTCTTCGAATTTTCGCCTGGTCATTTCCAACGCCTTATAGAACCCAAAACGGTCCTTGTGGACTGATCTGCGCCTCTGCAGACTCCCAAAAATGTCTTTAAATGAAATTTTTGCCTAAGTCGAATTTTGATTATGTCTTCAACTTAGGACGATTTTGGAGAGTTCTACAACACTCCCCTCCTTTGGTTGAATCTTTTCTACTCATCGATTGCCT
The DNA here is from genome assembly GCA_936432065.2 of Rutpela maculata. Classification (NCBI taxonomy): domain Eukaryota; kingdom Metazoa; phylum Arthropoda; class Insecta; order Coleoptera; family Cerambycidae; genus Rutpela; species Rutpela maculata. The sequence goes on from OW386285.2 coordinate 270,675,612, forward strand.
TTAATTTCCATATTCACTTGTATGTCTGTATGCCTTCATTTGACGGTCTGACCTATGGTACAGATGTTTTAAAAATAACGGCCTTAATTGGGGCAGACGGCTGATTCGCCTATCTAACTTAAAAATAATTACATTTTTTAAACAATACGACAAGTTGATACAACATTTTTATCAACTTAATTACACCCGCGTCGAGGTGCGAAGCGTAGCACAATTTTGATTAGCGTCCACTCTCACTAATTCGTTGCACTCGCTTTTTTGCCCTGGTCTCGCTCTTGCTTAACTTCGGCCCTTTCTAGAAGAGTCTGTCTATATCTCCATGCCGCAGCTTGGACGGTCCTCGCCTTTGAGTTCCAGACTTCACCATGCCGCGCCCTTGCGACAGGCTGGGTCATCTTTCCATTTCTGCACATGGAAAATGCAGTTCTGCAACTAGATTGACTTTTTAGCAAGTCGTCGACTGGGACGCGTCGACTAACAAACACAATGTGTTGTTTTTTTAATGAAATATTTTTCTAACATGAATTTTGTTAACTTATAATGGTTAGAAATTGGTTCTTCGTAAGGTAGATTGAATCGGCTTACGATACTCGTGCGGTCATCACTACTTTGTGAAAAAAGTATAAAAAAAAATTGAAGCGTCTTCTTGAGCGAAGAACGGCTTCTGAAACTCGTCTCGTAGTTTCTCCTTCGTAAGGTAGATTAAATCGGCTTACGATACTCGTGCGGTCATCACGACTTGGAAAAAAAAAATATAAAAAAAAAAAATTGAAGCGTCTTCTTGAGCGAAGGACGGCTTCTGAAACTCGTCTCGTAGTTTCTACTTCGTAAGGTAGATTAAATCGGCTTACGATACTCGTGCGGTCATCACGACTTGTGAAAAAAGTATAAAAAAAAAATTGAAGCGTCTTCTTGAGCGAAGAACGGCTTCTGAAACTCGTCTCGTAGTTTCTACTTCGTAAGGTAGATTAAATCGGCTTACGATACTCGTGCGGTCATCACGACTTGTGAAAAAAGTATAAAAAAAAATTGAAGCGTCTTCTTGAGCGAAGAACGGCTTCTGAAACTCGTAGTTTCCATTTGGGGTATACGTTAATTTTGTTGACTTAAAATGATTAAAATAGAAGTTGTCTTCTTGCATAAGAAAAACAGCTTCCGAAACTCGTACTGATTCGTACTTATGCCTACGTCCATTACTCGAACTTGGCGGCTCTCGCTCTTGAGAAGCAAGGCTTACCGGATCGCGCTCTTGCGTCGGGTTCGCCGTCTTTCCATGTCTGCTCATGGAGTAGACTTTAAATTTTCGATTCGACCGCATATAGGTCAAAATCGCTACTTAGAATTTTGAGAAAAAATATAAAAAAAAAGCGAAAACGGCTATTAGCCGTGGTCGACCTCAGAAATATCTAGAGGTGACTCTTCTATATCTGGCTCATCTCGAGCATCTTCGGGATCTCGACTTATTACATCCGGCTCATCTTGAGCACTTGCGGGAACATTGATTTGAACTAGTGTGGTATCGCTACGTCGCTCTGACCTGGGCGCGATCTCATTGTCTGATGAGGAAGCGTCGTCACTAAGATGAGTTTCATCCGGACTATCTTCTGATTCTTCAGACAATTCCAATTCAACATCGGGGTCTCCCTTAGGTGCCGGCCTGATGGCATCGACATGTAACCTCGTCGAAGTTACCCCCTTGTGAATGAGGTAAACCTCATTGGACAATCTCTTTAAAACCTTGTGTGGCCCACTCCACGATGGTGTGAAGGTATGATCCTTCCTGATCCTTTTAGTCATTACCATATCTCCCACTTTATATACGACCGGCGTTACCGCCACTTTGGGCGCGTAACGCCATTGGTAATTTGTTTGATTTTTACGAATTTCCTTGACTCTTTCAAGGCGGGGAACGTCCGCTTGATTACGACGTTCTTGTCTATAAGCGAACATATTCCAATCACCAATCTGCGGTAATTCATAGCCGAGCACTACGAAACTGGGCGTATGCCCCGTAGCGGCGTTTTTTCTTGTTCTCAAGATATATGCCATCTGACTAACATGTCGATCCCACTCGTCGTTGGGTGAACCATATAATAAGGTTTTTAAGATCTTCTTAGCTTCTTGCACCCTCCTTTCTATTGGATTAGCCTGTTGGTGGTAAGCTGCTGTGAAGAATCTTTCAATATTGTTACGTGTACAGAACGTATCGTAAAAGCCGGAATTGAAGTGGCCTCCCTGGTCGGAAATGATGACCCTCGGAACGCCATATCTCGCCACTAGTTCCTCTTCGATAAATTGTGCTATTGTTTTTCCACTGACTTGGGTGAACGCCTTGGCTTCGACCCACTTACTAAATACATCCTCTACCATTAATATATATCGGTTATCTGCATCTTTGGTTCGCTGAAGCGGTCCGATTACATCGACGCTTAGAACTTCGAACGGATGCGATGGAGCATGGCTTCTGAGAGGAGCCTTCGGTTGTGACTGTCTGCTTTTTACGGAATTACAAATAATGCACTCATTTAAATATTTGTTAACTAGTCTCGACAAATTATTAAAATAATAGCGGCCCGAGATGATTCTAACAGTTTCATCGCGGCCGGGGTGACCTACTTCCGGTCGGTCGTGAAAATGAGATATTACTCTCATGACCATACGTTTTGGTACGTATAATTTTTCTTTAACATTTTCGCCTCTTGTCCAAAGTGTGCCGCCTATCACTTGTCTTGTATTGACGAATTTCACCTCTGCCTCGGTTTTATCTGCTTGTCGCACTAGAGTATTCCATCGTTCGATTTGGTCTTGGATATCTCTGGAGTGCGTTTGCGCTTCTCTGACCTGATCGTTTAATTCCAATGTGGTAATCACTGATATTCGTTCCTTGTACGAGAATTTTGGTGGGTACATTCTCTCCTCTTCGTCGTCTGCTTCGACGTTTGGGCCTTGAGGATTCCTGCTAAGATAGTCAGCCAATATATTTTCCTTGCCGGGACAATGTTCTATGGTGAAGCTGTATTCCTGAAGTAATAATGACCAACGAGTAAATTTCGTTTTCTCGTCCTTATGCTTATTTAACCATAGTAAAGCTCGATTGTCGGTTTTGACTATAAATGGGCGGTCTGCCAAATATATTTTGTATTTCCTTATATAATTAACGACGCTCAAACATTCCAATTCATTAATATGGTATTTTCTCTCCGTCGGAGATAACGTATTACTAGCATAAGAGACGATGTGCTTCTGGTCATTATCCCCCAATTGATATAATACTGCAGATAATCCTATTAAGGATGCGTCCGTCTGCAGTATGAACATTTTATTGAAATCTGGCCGGTGCAGTCCTAGAGGTTTATTCAATACTTCTTTTAGTAAAATAAAAGCTTCTTGGGCTTCCGGATTCCACTTGAAGCGCCAGTCTTTCGAGAGTAGTCGGGTCAAGGGCTTTGTAATTATTGCAACATTAGGGATATATTCACGTACCCAATTACATAAACCAAGGAAACTCTGAAGCTGGCGCCTCGTCGTAGGGGCCGGATAATTTTGTATCTGTAATATGTGTTTTTCTAATGGTTGAGTGGTGTTGGCATTTATTTGATGCCCGAGATAGGTTATGCTTGACGTGGCTACTACACATTTTTCCGGTGACACCTTTAAATTATGCAAACGCAGGCGTTCAAAGACGGCTCTCAGATGGTTTACATGCTGTTCTATATTTTCACTGTAGATGATAATATCATCGAGATATACTTTGCAGAAATGATGCAAGTAGCCGGTCAATACGTCTCTTGCCATAAATTTTTGGAATGTACATGGAGCGGTCTTCAATCCGAAAGGCATCACGTTAAATCGGTAAGATGCTCCATCTAATGTTGTAAACGTAGAATAGTTTTTTGACGACTCCTCAAGAGGGATTTGCCAATATCCGCTCTTGAGGTCCAACACCGTAAATATGTTGGCGTTTCCTAGATCCTTTATACTCTCGTATATCTTTGGTAAGACGGATGCTTCGTCTTCCGTTACTTCATTTAAGTGACGATAATCAATGCAGAAGCGAGGCTTCTTGCCGGGCCTTTCAATTATAATGGGAGGCGAACTGTACTGAGCGGTACTCGGTTCTATGACCCCGGCTTTCAGCATCTCTTCAATTTGATCGTACATAACTTTTTTCTTAGAAGGAGACATGGGGTAGGGTTTGATATTGAACGGGCGGTCATCTTTAATTTTTATTTTATGTTTTGTTGTCACCGTGGTAGCTTGGGTAGGCACCGCGGTGAACAATTCAGCAAATTCCTCGAATAGAGGTTTTAAATTATCGTTTTCGATGATCAGTTCTTCGGGAAGCCGGCATTGCTTCCTTGCCTGATGTGCCGCTTGATTCCAGAAGACGGTTATTCGCTCTTCGGTGCCGACGTAGACACATTTACGTTGATAATCGAATACGACATTGTGAGCATATAAAAAGGGGGCTCCCAGAATGAGCTCTTCGTTTAAATTTTGAATGACCTGAAACGTGGTCTGAAAGGGTACATCTAGTACATTAACGTTTATGGTCGTAGTCCCGAGGGATTCTACTAAACCATCGCCACAAGCCATAACAAAAGTTTGGGGAGCTGTAAGTTGATCAATGTCGTTCAAAAATTTCGGTTGGATAATATTCCTTGTCGAACCTGTATCCAATAAAGCGTTAACCGCTCGATTATTAATTATAATCTTAATGCGAGGCAGAGGGAAAGCGTCGTTGGTTTGATTGATAGATTCTAATGGAGTGAATCGGTGGGGAGATAGGTTGACTTCTTGATCCTTAAACAGGTAATTAAGGTCAGGAAGGTCATCGAAGTTTTTTAATTTAAACTTCTTGCTTCGGAGCTTCCCCGAGGGTCGCTTCGAGCCTGCTGGGGCCTGGTAGGCGGGGCTGGTACAGTTCGGCCTGGGCCATCGCCTCTGACCCCCGCTTGGTTTCCCGTATTCATATTACGATAGGGATTGTTTGGGCATTCTGCATGAAAATGCCACTGCTCCGTTGGGCAATATCTGCAAGGGCGATACGGGACTCGGGAGTTCCTTACGTCTCCAGTACCCCTTCTCGGTATATCCCCTCTAGGCAGCGAGGAAATACTATTTGCAAAATGCACCCTTGGTGCTGGCGGATTATCTCTTCTTTGAGATCCATTGAATGGTGTCCTAGATGCACCAAAGGAACTGGAGGACGGCTTCGTTAAGGCGGAGGGTTCCGTTCTCCAGTTACTGCTCGATTGCTGATTCCCTTGAGCTGAAGCGGTAGAGGTGGACGCTTCTCGGTCTTTGCTTTTCTTTGCATTTTGCAGAATCTCGAATTCTTTATTCTCATCCATGATTTTAGCCATTTGTTCGGTCATCGTCACTAGTGTATTTGTATCTGGTATGACGGCACTCTTTAGGAGCATTTTCATATCAGGTCTCAATTGATTGAAGATGGTAGCCGCCTTCATCGCCTCCGGCTTAAACGGATCGATCCTCTTGAAGAGGCATACCTTCCTTGAAATAAATACTGACGTATTTTCCTCGGCATCTTGTTTCTTGCCATATAAATTAGCTACTGCTTCGGTGAGTATTTGACCTGAATCATAACGGCTTCTGAACCGCTCGAGGAATAGAGGATACGTGGTAATTAGGGTTCGATATTGTTCGAACCATTTCTTAGCATCATCTTTGAGCTGTTCTGATATTTTATATAGTCGGTCGTTATCCTGCGTAATTCGTACTCGGACGAAAAATTCCTCCATTTGATAAATGAAGGTTTCAGGGTCTTCGTGTTCGAAGCCATGAAATTCCGCATTTGGATGCTTCGACCGATACTTATGCTCGTGCGTGGCTTCGCTTAGAGCTTTGGCAAGACCTGCTGCCATTTGGGCGAACACTTGTTCTGAGGAGGGCTGTATGACTCCTTCAGTGGTACTCGGGCCAACCCCCGAACTACCCAGTACATCCTCCGCGCACGGCCTCTCTAACCCTCTAGAGACGTTGTCCATCACAGATGTCGGCTCGTCGTAAAACTGGAAAGGCGTTGATTCATCCATATCCTTTCCAGAAAGCCCTGCTGACTAACAACGCCCCACGTTGGGCGCCATGTAGAAGAACGCACCACCGGGCGTCAAAATGACGCGACACCAATTTATTTCTCAGGGGGCGCCAGTCGCGTATTACCCCGTTCTTCTACCTCCCAGGCGGGTTCGAGATAAGATGACTTCGGTAGCCGAAAAGCGGGACCAAGGCTGCACTACCACAGATCGGAAACTACGCTCTCTCTGGACCCGAATTCCCTCGTTAGGGGTTTAGGCACCTCTTAATTTCCTGAATTTTTGCATAAAAAAATCCCAACCGAAGAATTTCTCTGCGGAGGGATTAGTTTTGGTACGCGAAAATCGCGTTTTGGTCCATTAATAACGGAATATATTTCTCAAAAAACGCATAAAAAAATCCCTATCAAACCTTCGTAAAGCAACCAGAAGGTCGAACGTTAATGCGAATTAACTCGACACATCCGGCTTTCTCTACGAAAGTTCCAGGGATTATAGACCGTCAACAGGCCTCAAGATCAATTAAGAAATATTAGTTCAAAGAATCCGTTTATTTAACAGAATTGGTTATACAAAATTCTCAAGAAAGAATCGTGCCTTCCCCAATCAAGGTAGTGACTTTCAGACCATACAAGCGAGAGCGCTCGCGCTAACGATCGATTAGGTAGAAAAGATTCATACGTACCTTCTCAGAATCAAAATGCGAGCTTTTAGAATCATTTCAGACTCTGGGTAAATGAATAATTAAGGCTGACTGAAATTAACTTAAAAAAGTTTTACTAAATGAATTTAGTTTCGCTAGAGACTACCTAGCTTTAAAGTTCTTGTATCGTGGAGATTCACGTACTCAAACACATTCAGAGGACTTATTACTGCATAAGTTGAGTGGCGTTCGATCAGTCCACGACTTACTAACCCTTATCACAGTCGATTAATAATATCGATTTGGCAGCGTCTCACCTTCGAGCGACTATTAGGCAAAATTGAATTTTTGGATTTTTATGCACAAGGCGTTTTCCTCTATAACTTTGTCATTTGAAAAGCCCCGTTAGTGGCTTTTCTACCATCGCTTTGTCTGGACTACTCAACGCGCTCGACCAAATTGCGAGCCGCTGGGTCAATCCAAACTCCTTCCATGCGAGAAACCGGCCTTGTACATGTGCATTGATTTTTATCAATTTTTGCTTATCGGCACTACGCCGGCTTTGACAAAATCTTCTATTTTGCCTTTTGGATGCAGTGCATCGTTAAAATTTTATGCTCATACTTTAGAATTGTGCTTTCAATGATCGTACCTCAAAGGTCAATGTCTTTGGTTGAGGAATAAAAAATAAAAAATAATTTAAAGTATATTTTCGTGGTACTTTTTAAACTGACTTCGTGGTACTTTTGAAAAATCCATTTTAAGACCAATTTCAGCGTACTTTTGAAAAATCGATTTTCGAGCCAAATTTCAAGGTACTTTTGAAAAACTAATCTGCGGGTGAAATTTTGGCGTACTTTTGAAAAATCGATTTTCAAGCCAAATTTCAAGGTACTTTTGAAAAGTTAATCCGCGGGTGGAATTTTGGCGTACTTTTGAAAAATTGATTTTCAAGCCAAATTTCAAGGTACTTTTGAAAAGTTAATCTGCGGGTGAAATTTTGGCGTACTTTTGAAAAATTGATTTTCAAGCCAAATTTCAACGCAGTTTTGAAAAATTAGTCTGCAAGTGAAACTTTGGCGTACTTTCGATAAATCGATTCCTGGGCCAAATTTTGACGCCCTTCCAAAAATATTATTTTTCAAAGTCCAATTTATGGTACCTTTGAAAAAGTATATTATTCATAAATCTTTGTCATTATATACTTCTACTCTGATATTCTGAACCAAAAACATTTTTCCTAAGTGAAAATTCGGTGTTTCTTCGAATTTTCGCCTGGTCATTTCCAACGCCTTATAGAACCCAAAACGGTCCTTGTGGACTGATCTGCGCCTCTGCAGACTCCCAAAAATGTCTTTAAATGAAATTTTTGCCTAAGTCGAATTTTGATTATGTCTTCAACTTAGGACGATTTTGGAGAGTTCTACAACATTCTCACCCCTATAGGAGCAGTTTATGAAGATTACGATGGACCTGATGCAATTTCTTGTCACTTTAACAAAACTTAGACATTTCGAGCTTTTTCAGCAGTCATTGCTGTTTTGGATCGATTTTTTTATATATGGGGGTAGTTTTAGCCCCTCCCTTGGGGTGTGTTTCATATCTATTGTATGTACGTTGCTGTTTAACCTTAATTTGTATAATTCGATTGATTAAGATGTAATAACTATTCTCGTAGCTTAATCTTCTTTTTACCCCATTCCAGGGGTGTTTCTTAGCTCTAGCTAAAGATTTTGGGGGGTACGATTTTTGACCTCGGATTCGGATTCAGCGACCGAACATACATGGGGATACATGGATCTGGATCGCTGCCCTGAACATTTTTTTTTGTGGGGCTGTGTTATTTGTTTTACAATCTCTGTTAACTCCACTCCATAATTATGAAAATCCTAAGATTCTTTTTCATCTTTGACATCGTAATCAATAAACTTATTGCTGTCACTATCTTCCATTATCTTCTTCTACTTTCGAACCCACTTTTCCGTCATGCCCATATTCATTTATTTGGTTATTTATTTATCTACTTCTGCCTTGCCATAACGTTCTCCCATTCTATCAATAGTTTCTCCTACCTTTTCCACCATTTTCTTCACTTTCGCACGATCTTTCTTTACTTTTCCATACGTCCTCGCATCATTTTCCATTATCTTTTAACCACCACCGATATAAATTGTCACGAGTGATATTGAAAACAAAATAAAGGCATATTTAAAAAACTTCCGTTCGGTTTGGTAATTTTTATTTACGAATTAATTTGTTCCTTTGGGTCATTACTCGTTTCATTTTTTTAAGGTGTACGTCATCAATATTTTTCTCTCAAAATACATCAGATTTCTTCTTTCCAATAAGCGTCAACTATCTGCCAAATATTATTTTCTCAATCAAATAGTTTATTAGACATAGCTCTAAAAAACAGACAAACTGAATGACTGAAATGAAAGACCTTAATTTTCATAATCTACATAAACTGAAATATGAAAATTCTCAAAAATCTGGGGAATCTTTCAATATAATTTTCCTACCGAAGCGACGCACAGTGGTCCCAAATTGAGTTTTTTGGTTCAAAAATGGTTAGAGAGCGCAAATCTTGTCGGAAATGAACTTTTTTTTTTTAAATTAAACTTACCAACACAATTCCAACCAATCCTCGGAGCCCGAATTTTGAAAAAAATTTTCTTTTTTTATTCTATTAAGACAAAAAAAAAATGGCTAGAGAGCGCAAATCTTGTCGGAAGTTAACAATTCTTTTTTTTAAATTAAAGCTTACCGAAATTCCAACAAATCCCCGGAGATCGAATTTTGAAAAAAAAATTCCTTTTTTATTAAGTTAAAGGCAAAAAAAAATTTCTTTGCCCTTTAACTTAATATAATAAAAAAGAAAATTATTTTTTCGAAATTCGGGCTCCGAGGATTTGTTGGAATTTCGGTAAGCTTTAACTTAATAAAGAAATTGTTAATTTCCGACAAGATTTGCGGTCTCTAACAATTTTTTTTCTTTTGGCCTTTAACTTAGTATAATAAAAAAGGATTTTTTTTTCAAAATTGTTCATTTCCGACAAGATTTGAGATCTCTAGCCATTTTTTAACAAAAAACTCAATTTGGGACCACTGTGCGACGCCACTGATATTCCGCCAGGAAGTGATTGAAAACCAGCTGTCTCAGTGTGAGAAAAACAAATTATCTGGTCTCGACAAGACAGAAGGATATAGGTTTCCGAATTCTACAATGTCCCAGGATGCGAGTTCATTAAAGAAATGGATGTACCGATTAAGATGTTTTATATAGGATGACAGCGGGATAAAGATTGGCGACCCTTTCATGGAAAATCACAACTTATGGACCATCTACTGTCTATTTAAATTCTGGTTAATACGTCTATGGGACACTTTTTGATAAGCAGTATTCTGAAAATTAATTGATATAATATAATATTTTAAAAAACTAATATTTCTGTGTTTCCGTGCTTAGATTTGAGGAGAGCCATATTGTATTTGTTACATTGTTGTTTTTATTTTATAATGTTCAAAAAGTTCTTAACGTTTAATGAAAAGAAGTAGTAGCTTATTTGGTCGCTAGATAAATAAGGGGTTGAAATAAAAGGTTGAATTAAAAATATTAAGAAATATTTTGGATCTCCTCAAAGAAAAAATTAAAAAATTATTCACATACTTAATATTAGGGAAAGGTAAGAAGGGTAAGAAGGGAGGTAACTTATACTATTAAATATATTTATAAAAGCTAAATACCAGTTACTGCAAATAATGGAGAACATTGGAATTATTAACAATTAATTTTTCTATGTTCCTTATTGGGATGCTCTGCCACATGTATTTTCTTCTAAACAATGTCCGTGAAATCTACTAATGAATATAATTATTCAGTATTTTACTGGAAAATAACCTCTACGCCTGTTACTTTTACGTTAAAGGAGTAGTTAGTGGGCGTTTTTTGACAAATAATGAATAAGAACAAAAATAAATGTATTTTGCCGTTTCGGAAACAAAATGTGTTTCCTTTCTTAAAGCGTATTATAAAATGTTTATATGATAGGGCCAAAATAATTTCTTCTATTGACGAAATTTTAGACAATGAGAAACGCTTAAGAAAAGAGGTTCTTATAAACAATCAAAACTCTGAAGTCTTAGTTGATGGAACTTTCACATATATAGAAGATAATAATCAGGTACGACAAAGATCTACGAACGATCAACAACGGTACACAACGTTAATGCCTTATGTATACGGATTATCTGAAATGCTACGTCGTGTAGAGAATAGATTTGATACTAGGAAGATATTTCAAACGGGCAATACATTGAGATCTATTTTAACAAAAACAAAACCGCTAAATCATGAGCAAACTTCAAAAAACTGCATTTATAGTATTCCGTGTGAGTGTAATAAACATTATATGGATGAGTCATCCAGACCATTTAGTGTTAGACTGAGTGAGCATGGGGGTTACATTAGGAAGAATGAGATTCAGAAATCGAAAATTTCCGAACGTGCTTGGGAGAACGGACATGGAATAAATTGGGACTCGACAATAATTTATCAAAAGAAATTGATAAAATGAAAAGAAAAATTAAAGAATCAGCTATAATATTAATGGGTGAGATTAAATGAGTGTCGAATTGTTCCGTAGATGTTTACACAACCAGGCTGCCGATGTTAAAAGAAGAACTTAACAAACTGAACATTGCTTAAAATAAAGATATCAACTAGACATATCAACTGTTTTGTGTAAGCAGTAAGTATCTATGGTTTCTGAATATAACAAATATATTCTTACAGTTATGTATATAATATACACAGTACACAAACACTTATAACACGGTGTGAGAAAGGAAATCGAGGAAAAACGTCAGCAAAATACGTTATTTTTATATTTTTGTTCTTATTCATTATTTGTCGAAAAACGCCCTCTATCTGCTCCTTTGATGGAAAAGTCACAGGCGTAGAGGTTATTTCCCAGTAAAATACTGGATATTATTTTGTAGATTTTACGGACATTGTTTGGAAGAAAATACACGTGGCAGTGCATCCCAATAAGAAACAGAAAAGTTAAGAAAATGCCACCACCATATTTAGAGAATATTAACAATTAGTTTATTGTTTTATAAGTATTCCAAAAATTAGTGACAAGTCCTTAAGTATTATTCAACAAATCACTTACGCAAATTCAAATTTTCATATACAGAGTGACCCATTTAAAAGCGGGGCAACTCTCTAAAATTTGTATTTATTGTGCGATTTGAATCAAATTTTACTCAAGTATAGAACGAATTAGGATCGAATTGTGACCAGAAAAACATTGGCCTCCTGCAAATGCAAAGCCACCTACGGTACCAAAATATGCGGAAAAAATCAAGAAATGATATTAGGCATTTTATTATCGAAAAATTTTATTAATGGAACTTATTCAGAATTGTCCAAAAACCTTAAGTCCAAAATTTAATCAAAATGAAAAAATCGAAAAATTGAAATTTTGAAAATTTTAAAAATAATTATTTAAAAAAAAACTGCAAATTACTTGACAACTACCCGGCAGCTTGGGTTTAATTTCAAACAAAATTGTCACAGTACAGTTTTCTAAACAAAAAAAAACCAGTAAAATAATATTTTCGGACTTGGATATTATTTTAATCAAAATTTCAATATTTTTTTATTTTGATTAAATTTTGGTCTTAAAGTTTTTGGACAATTCTGAACAAGTTTCGTTAACAAAATTTTCCGATAATAAAATGCCTAATATCATTTCTAGATTTTTTCCGCTTATTTTGGTACCGTAGGTGGCTTTGCATTTATAGGAGGCGAATGTTTTTCTGGTCATAATTAGACCCTAATTTGTTCTATACTTGGGTAAAATTTGATTCAAATCGCACAATAAATAAAAATTTTAGAGAGGTGCCCCGCTTTTAAATGGGTCACTCTGTATAAAAATCTCATTCTTCCTAATGTCACCCCTGTGCTCACCCAATCTAACACTAAATGACTTGGATTACTCACTACCATTACACTCACACGGAACACTATAAATAAAATCTTTTGAATTTTGCTAATGATTTAATGGTTTTGTTTTTGTTAAAATAAATTTCAACGTATTAGCCGTTTGAAATATCGTCATAGTAACGTCCTAGTATCAAATCTATTGCCTACACGGCAATACAGATAATCCGTATACACAAGAATTTAACGCTTTTTTAAAGTATTTTTTTAAATCTTCGTTTTTTAATTGCCTATCGATCTGTCAAGCCAGATTTTTGATTTTTCTCTGATTTTTGAAAAATCAGTCACAAAAATGGGAAATCTTTCTTGACAGATCGATAGGCAATTAAAAACCAAGCAGTTAAAATAGATATTCCGATTGATTAAGTATTGAGATCTGCAGAATGATTTGAAAGAAAAAATCACGTTGGGGCCACTGTGTGACGTGGGATAGGGGACTGACAGGGTGGAGCAGTTATAGGCGGAACCTAGATTTTTAGCTTGAAATTTGCAGATGATATCACCGTAGTTGAAATAAGCAAATATGAGCTCATACACCTGGCGGACAGGCTTCAGGCAATCAGCTCTGTTTATGATCGAAGTGTAAATTACAACAAAACAAAAACTCTGACTGTACCAAGCGAACGAACACACACACACACACACACACCACATACATTAAAGATAGGTGAATAAGGCGTAGTAAACAAGATGGTATAACTTGGAGCCGTTGTGGACAATACTGGCGACTGCGAAAATGAGATTTGGTGGATAATACAGACGGCAAGATCGGCCACTGGCTAGTTGAGCAAAATTTGCCGCCAGAGAAATAACACGAGACGTACAAAGTTCAGATTTGCTAGCACCATAGTTTATTTCATCTTTCTTTATGCCTCTGAGACATGCACCAGTAGGAAAGCTTACATATGACGCATTAATGCATTTGAGATGTGAGTCTAGAGACGTTTGCTACGGACAATCCATCACACTAATAGTATTGAAATATCTCGATTCTCCAAGAAGTACGCCTCTAAAGAATCAGCATTGTATTCACTCGAATCCTCTCATTTTTTGGCCACATTCTCCGGAGGACAGTGTAGAACGATCAGAGATGATTTCGGGAAAAACCAGATGACTAGAGGCGACAAGGGTTTCCTCCAAAATGTTGGGCTGATGTCAGCAAAGAGCTTTAATGAGGCTCTGTACATAACAGGCAACGGCGACAGATTGCGTGATACCACCATACATACTGTACAGCAATCAGAGGCGAAGACTTTGTGGATACAAAGAGGAGTTTCCCTTATTTGCTGCCTATTTTAATTAACATATTAATTCGATTATTTTTCAGGGAATATTTGCTACTACTTGGAAGTAAGCCACAGTAACTCTTGTTCCTTATCTGCGACACATTGAAAGGACACAAATTTTTTTTATGATTTTCGTAGATCTTTTTTTGTTTATTTACATGAATTATTGTAAAATTGCATTAAATACTTAAACTGTCAATACTGACAAACAATAGTTATTTATGATACAAGTGTTAAAAATTACTTTTTATTTTGTGAGTGGAGAAGTTTGCGAAACGAGCGTAAGCGAGTATAGCAACTCCACGAACAAAATAAAGTCATTTTTAACACGTGTATCGTACAATGCTTTTTCTACAAACATCATTAAAAGAACAATAAAGTTTCTTTAAAAAGATTTCAAATCCTTTTAATGGTTACCTCATAATTCTAGTAGTTTGTAGGATTTACAAAATAAATAAATCAAGTTTGCCCGTTGTTTGACACATGCTTCTCAAATGTGAAAAACTATTGCTATATGATGAGTTCCAATATTAATTATTTGTTAATAAATGTCATTATGACAAACGACTTGTCATTTTACTTTTTGCACTAGTGTTAAAAGTAAATCATGTGATCATTTTTAACGCAAGTTTTTATAATATAACATTTTTAATTCAAGTATGCCATGTTAAAAATTTAGTTTTTAATGGCGTTCGTAGAAAAACGTTATTATTGTACTATTATTATTATAAATATAACAATAAAAATAAAGATTAAATTTTTTATAAAATTCGCATATCTTTTTAATTTTATGAAATTATATATTATATGAGCTTTCTTTGACAAATATGAAACATCAAGTTATTAAAAAGTACTTACATTAATTCAGAGATAAAAGAAAGAATTTTAATTAAGCAAATTAAAATACATCCTCATTATATCCAGTTATGGAACCTGTCTTTCGGTTTTATATTTATTATTTTTATATTAAATTTCCGCATCCACTAGAATATTTAAACCCATGTAAAATAAAAGTTAAAGTCACTCGCTAGATTATTAAGGTCTAAAATACTTTTAGATACAATAAGTATTTTATTCATATGGAAACTAAAATAGTTTAGTCCAGTGAACAAACGAAAAATCACTTATTTTGTAACTAGCAATTTCTGAACTTTTCCCTTTTATACTACAACGAGTATTTAAATCTGTGTTCAAGCCCTGCCGTATTTGTGTGTTCATCTGTGGTTCCAAATCTCTTGAGGGAAGTGAAGCAAAGTATTTTTTCTTATTATTTAGCTAAAAAACACCTAAAGAAATTGTTTCCTGAATGATCGAAGAAATCAAAGTATTTATTCTTTCACCGATTTTAAATGTCTTAACATGCGCTGCTATGTTCCACATAGTACAGTGAAATTAAGATTTTAATTCGGACAAATTTACATAAAGCTGTTCTCGACGGCAATGTATTCAGGGAACCGTATTCTTACCATACTAAAAGTCCCCGAGCATAGAGGTGTCGGAACCCTCATAAAATTCAGTCGCCTTCTTGGATTTTTTCGTAAACGGTCAATTTTTTGAAAATTGTGCAAGATATAAAATTTACTTAGAATTGAATAGAAAATGACCCATAGTTTGCTTTACTTTCTTGTTAATAATAAACGAAACAACACAATTAAATTGACTACAGATTAAAAAATAATTAGTTTAAATATGTTTAGTTAGTTTGATTAAAAAAAATCTCTTCTGTTCATATATGATTTTGAAGACCCAAAAGATAAAAACTACATTAACAATATGCCATTATCTGTAGAAGAAAACTTTTACCACAAAACTTAAGGCAGTTCTAGTTCATCATCGTCTTGAACCATTATGTTTGAACAAGAATTTTCTTGACAGATTTTACATAATGCCGTAAAACACAAAGTTGATTTTCTACAGCTACAAGAAGTTCCACAACCAGTCCTGCAACTACAAAATATTAAGTTAATAATGAAATTTGGAGCTGAAGGCCTCAGTGTTGTAATAGGAACAGATCTATTTTAATTTCTCTCCAGCCCCAATCTTTGGGATTTAATTGATTTCCGGTCCACTTCCGTATCTGATAATAAGCACGCATTATATGATATTTTGCAGCGTCTTTGGTGGGTGGAAGACTTGCAAGATTGTGACGTGCCGTAATGGTGTGGTATGTATATAATCTCAACTCATCAATAGTTTCAATATTTTTTTTGTATTACCATAGAGTTGCATTATAAAATTTTCTCCAACTGTAATTAATTTAACTGCATCCTCATCAGGTCTGTTAAATATTTTAATATGCTCAATCTAATTATCATTTCTTTGGACAAGTTTCATAGCAGCGTTTTTACCTTTCTTATAAAAAGAAGATGTATCACAACCGGATATGGCATGTAGAAATAGTAAGTAAAACTTCCTTTATTGAGTCTAGCAAACATTGGACATTCGAAATATTTTTGAATCGATCTGGTTTAGATGCTGACCTAGTCTTAGCATATGAAGGTTTTATTACAATGGTGTATTAAAAGGACCATCAAATCAGTATCGTCACCTACTACATTTTTATTAGTTTCTGTAAGTGTTATAGCAGTAGCTACCATTACTGTATCAGCATCATCTGGGGTCTATATAACGGAGGCTTCAATAAAATTTTTCTTATTTTTCCTATTCGAGACGAAATCACCTTAATTAATTGAAGACATTGTCTCATTAGTCACAGCAATTTCGATGTTACATTTTGCTTTAACGTTCGCTGTTCTTGGTTCTTAATATTTAATGTGCCACGAACATAATTTTTCCTATATGTGTTTTATGTACAGAAATGTAAAATGTTTCCACTTATCATCAATCCTCGTTTTGCTTGCATTAATTAGTGTCACAGGTCCTTTCGATTTAATACATACACTCTCGTCTTTTAAAAGCCATAATATTGCATAAAATACACGTATTAGCTTCCAGATTGTCTTAAAAATATTTACCAGTGGTAATAACTGAAATAAACATTAAATATCAAAAGGATTAGAATGACTAATGATACGACATTAAAGTCTAGTAGAAGCAACAAGGCAGTAAAAATCAAACTAAGACCACAAGGGTGCAGCGGTATTACGTTTTTACTGAGAACTGGGTATAATATTATTTGAGTGGTGAAATATCTTCTGAATGGCGGAAGATATCGAAGTAATTACTCTTTCATCATTTTTACTGTCCTAACCCAAGCTACACAGTAAAAATGATTAAAAAAATTCAAGTTTCTACCTCTTTTAGAAGGGGCCAAATCACCAGAAGCTGTGTTTTATTTAAAGCCGCCATATTGGATCCGCTATACTGAATTTTTAGGAGTTGAGATTTTTTCATCAACTTTACGTGCTAAGGAATATCTTTCGAGAATTTCCGGTTTCTAGCTAATCGGTAGTATCCAAAGAAGTTTCGGATATTTCTTGTCAACAGACAGAACCACACGTCAGGAATATTATATTATAGATTAACAGCACTGAATGGACTAAAGTATCTGGGAAAGGAGAAGCGATTGTAATATTGAGAAGAATTGAAATCCTATTTCACCATTTTGGGGCTTTATGAAAATTAACGTCGAGAAAATTTACTCAAAATTAATTTTATTTGTTCCATATACAATTAGGCAACGACAGTCTCAGCCTTTCATATTTAATGGGAATGGGAGAAATTGTTATGATATTGAGAATAATTTAAATTCTATTTCAATTCCTTGGGGTTGATTTTTAGACGTCATAAGTGACAAAAAATCTTAGTTTTTCATATAATGAAACCCCTAGTCCCGACATTGACAAAATTGGTCGGTATAGATGTATATTTTTGCGTTTTCCAAATGGATAACTATGGCTTTGAATCTTGAAGTTGTCTACTAAATAAAATACAAAACAGCTTTAAACCACCGCAAGTAAGTTGGTTCAATGCAAAGGTGCAAACTATGCGAAATTGTCTAAACTTCCTTATAGATGTAAATAGGTAGATCTACTTCTTATATCTAAGGAAGTTGTAAAATCTTATTGTAAGAAATATTGAACACAAATCGTTAACGCAAAGTTGCAAACGATAATTACTCAAAGAAATCTCAAAACACACAAGTCGCTAGGTGGGAAATTATCAAAAACAGTAATGTCAACTATTACACCGAGAAATGAGACTCTATAAATGTAAACGATCTTATAGTCGAGAATCTAAAGGTCCGAATTCGATCATGGGGTATGAACTCGCAGGTATAAAATTTAAAAAATATGGATATTATCCAGAATTTTATGCCGAATTCGATTCCAGAGGGCGCGATGTCGGCCAAGATTGCGAAATTGCAAAAAAATAATAATTTCGAAAAAAAAAATTGGAACTTAAATGTTGCATTATCTTTCGTTTACGCGCATTTACGCGCTTATTTATAAAGATTTTTTAATAATTCTTATATCAATCGAAAGCTTAATGTTTGTAGTTTCATACAAGTGTAATAGAGAGACATTATTTTCATTATAAACAACAATATAGATTGTTTAAACAATATGTGCTCGGAAAGTGTATTGTAATTTTCGGCATCGAGGTACTTTTGTTATTATTGCAGATAGATGTGTAGTTATCTGAGACGAAATACGTAGAATAGACCAATGAACATTTTTTATTAAAACATTTTTTTAATTCGCTGAATAATTTAGGAGATATGATGTTTTAAATGTAGGGCGCGCGGCCGTAGTCATAACTTATCATAATAATAAATATAAGCGTGGCCTCGGGTACACGATTTGCTAGTGTGCATTTGCCGTTCGCATTGTTTATTAGTTCTAGTCTGACAGGCGAAGAACATGCATAATATCGTTTTGTTTTTAAATTGTAACGATAAATACAAGAAGGTAATAATACAAGCTACTCATACAGACATTTTTGTGATGGCAGTATACTATGCTGCTGGAATAAACATAAATGAGTTGTGGATACATAGATTTGATGTGTATATACCTATTCACTGCATAATACAAAAACTGTCGACTACGCAGAATATATCAGAAATTTATTTGGGCAATTTTTTTCTATGTACTTACGTCTTAAGTGGTTGCGATACGGTCAGTTTTCCTTTCAGAAAAGGAAAAACTTACTTATTCAAAACATGCCTCAAATATGCCAATGATCCTAAGTTACAGTCAATATTGAATTTCCCACTCGACAATTCACTTGATACTGCTAAATTTGATGCACGATATTTCTTTAAAATCTTATATGGTAGACCGCTTTTCATTGGTAATTTGGACAATTTGCGAGCCCATATATGTCACACTTGTAAATTGGATATTCGAAATTTGCCACCAACTGAAGACTCATTTCACCAGCACATTCTTAGAGTTGCCTACCAAATAATTATTTGGAAGATAGTAAGTTGCGTCAATCCAGTGCTTCCCAACCCTAAAGATTTTGGTTGGGTTTCGAAGGACAATATATTAGTACCAAGACTTATGACAAAAAGTGTCCGTCCAAATGTAACTCCTGGAAACATATTTCGTAAACAATTCCAAAATTGCATTGGAAATTGCTAGGGCCTGTTTGGCGTGCATAAATAGGTTGTTTTTGTGAAGGCCGATGTCAAAAGTGTTAGTTTAACCTAAACTTATACTATTAGTCGACTCAAATTAGGAAAAAAGCGGAGAAAAATTCTGAACAGCAGTTTCTCTGCATTGGAAGTAAGTATTCAACTTCTAGAACAAGGTTTTGCTTATGCGCAGAAAAAAAAGAAATAATTTTTGAGATATATACATATATATACGTGTTTTCGTGTTTTTTTTTTCATTTAGACGTGTATATCTCGAAAAGTACGCGTTTTTAAGGCTAAACGAAAATAGCTAAACGTGTTCAGAATACGACTTCCTACAAAAAAGGTTCTATACCTTTTCCGATTATCCCATTGGTTTTTCCGGAAAAGCGATTTGAAAAATAATTCTGAACAAGTTTATTCATGTTCATTTAACCCTAAAATCGCGTGCTTTTCGAGATATTTGCATTCAAAATAAAAAAACACGAAAAAACACAGATATATTTTTTAAGTCACTTTTCCGGAAAAACCAATGGGATAATCGGGAAAATGTATAGAACTTTTTTTCTAATAAATCGTATTCTGAACACGTTTACCTATGTTCATTTAGTCTTAAAAATTCGTACTTTTCGAGATATGAAAGTCTAAATGAAAAAAACACGAAAAAACGTATATATATATATATATATATATATATATATATATATATATATATATATATATATATATATATATATATATTTATATAAGGTATTAGTTGGCATCCCACAATGTAAAATTTTAGGTTCAGTTGGCATCCACGAGTCAGATGGCATCCGGTATTCGGATGCCATCTGACCTGCTAGAGATATTAACGCAAGGGCATCGTAGATGTCGTATTATGCCATTAAAACTTATTTTAAGTTGGAGGTCAAGTGACCCATTTTAACACCCTAGTGAATATTTTAGTTCAGCGGTTTGTTACTAGCTGCCGTGCCTGTCGCTCGAAAAATATTCATTTTGAATACCTGCTGACCACAGAAGCGGTTTAGATGGCATCTAGTCAGCTGGCAACACCGTGGAAGTAGGTTATTATATACCACATGTTGATCCAGATGTTTTAGTTTGCTCGAATATATTACTACTAGGAAAAGTAAACTTAGTGGAGACAATTCGTGTAACTGTTAAAATGAGGACGGAATTTGTACCTCTTGATTGTAAACAACTTTTGTTAAGGATGGTTCAGCAAGGCTATAAGTAAAATAGTTCTGTAGTTTAATTAAACTACAGAAGTAAGAGAAAAGTTATTAGCAAAAATATTTTAGATACGTGATAAACTACAAAATTATGTTAATCTTATTTAGTCTAATTCACAAGTTCAAACACGTGTTAATTCTTGATAAAGCTTGTAAAAATATAAGTGAGGGCTCATTGGATTCGGAATGACGTCTAGAAAAATGTGCAAAAGTTATAAACAAATTAAGATTGAAAAAAATGACGAGTTTCGTTTTTTGCAAATAACTCGAAAACTATTAATAATTGAGAAATTAAAAAAAAGAGGTTCCTAAAGAGGAAGAAATTTCCAATAAAAAAGTCTGGACTTCTGGAACTCTATCTCTACTATTAATAACTTTAATTTAATGTTGAAAATGGGGCTTCGCACGGCGAACGCTAAACCGTTACGATACTCTGAAATCGATCGTAAGAAGCAAAACAATTTTTTTATATTGTCAAGTATTAATATAATTTTTTTTTTAAATTGCATTATTATTTAGACACTTAAAGGAACAATATCCCGTTGGAAAAAATTTTTTTACCGATTTTTCATAAAATGAGCTCGTTGTTAATTAAATTTTTTTTTTTTTTTGACTTTACATTTATGTTTCAAGTCGGAAAATTGTTAAACAAAAGCCACTAAAATTATTTCGCTTCGTGAGGACCTTATGTCAACTATATTTTATGAGATTATGACATTGCGATGTTTTTAATTGTTACAGTCTATTAGTTATTAATTATTTAAGCTAACAAGAAACTAAGAAATTAAATAGAGGTTGAAATTTTTTTTTTATTAATTTTAAAATTATTATTATTACTGTTTTTATATTCAAAAATACTATAAAATTATATAAACTTTAAATTTTTAGTGCTAGTTGTTTAAACAAATTTTATAAAGAAATAGACAAATTAAGTATTTTTGAAAAAAAAATTTTTTCTTAAAACATTTTTTTAATTGTTTATAATTATTTTTTCCCGTTTTTCTTCATTTGAACAAATTAAGAAAAAAAATATTCTTAAAATTTTTTATTTGCAATTCTCTACAAGGTGGAACTTTTGTTATTAATTAATTTGTTTATTTAATAAATAATGTCTAATTAACAATCGCCGAATGTGTTTATATTTTTTTAGATAGAAAAAAATAACCAGAACAACCGTATACATAAATATGTCAAAAAACATTTTTAATATTTAAAATTTAAAATTCTATAAGAAATATTAACATTTTTTTTATGTGTTTATGTATACGGTTGTTTTTTTTCAATTTTTTTTCTATCTAAAAAAATATAAACACATTCGGAGGTTGTTAATAACAAATTATTTATTAAATAAACAAATAAATTAACAACAAAAAAAATCCACCTCGTAGAGAATTGCAAATAATAGGTTTTAAGACTTAAATTTTTACTTAATAACTTGTTTAAATAATGAAGAAAGGAAAAAAATGATTATAAACAATTAAAAAATGTTTTTAAGAAAAATTTTTTTTTTAATTCATAATATTTTATAACAAATAAAATGGCAAAAAATGTTTTTCAAAAATAAGTAATTTATCTATTTGTTTATAAAATTTGTTTAATCAAATAACACTAAAAATTTAAAGTTTATGTAATCTTATGTTATTTTTGAATATAAAACCAGTAATAATAATTAAAATTAATAAAAAAAATGTCAACCTTTTTTTTTTAATTTTTTAGTTTTTTGTTATCTTAAATAATTAATAACTAATAGACTATAACAATTAAAAATATCGCAATGTCATAATCTCGTACAGTATAGTTGATATAAGGTCTAAAGGAAACGTAATAATTTTAGTGGCTTTTGCTTAACAATTATCCGACTTGAAATATAAACGTAAACTTTAAAAAAAATTGTTAATTAACAATAGGCTCATTTTATGAAAAATCTGGATTTTTTTTCTTTAAATGTCTGAATAATACCATAGTTTTTTAAAAATTTTAAATTAATATTTAATACATAAAAAAATATTTTTACTTATTACGGCCGGTTTCGTAACGGCTTAGCGTTTGCCGCACGAAGCCTTATTTTCAACATTAAATTAAAATTATTAATAATAGAGATAGAATACCGGGAGTTCTGACTTTTCTATTGGAAATTTCTTCCTCTTCAAGAATCTTTTTTTTAAATTTCTTAAATATTAATGGTTTTCGAGTTATTTTCAAAAAACGAAGCTCGTTATTTCTTCAATCTTAATTTGTTTATAACTTTTGCAATTGTTTATATGCGGGTTTGAAAGTTTTGCACATTTTTCTAGACGTCATTCCGAATCCAATGTGCCATCACTCACATTTTTACAAGCTTTATCAAGAATTAACACGTCTTTGAACTTGTGAACTAGTGTATGTTGGAGATTATTTTAATTCGTTTTGTTTAAATTTTTGGATTTCTTATTGGATTCTATTTAAGAAATGTATGCATTTCTCTACAAGAACAACCTCTTGTAGAGAAATGCATGGTTGAAAGAGTTGTAGAGTTACTAAGACACCGTTAAAGATAAAGCTGTCGAATTGAAACTAACAAGATGGAAAAAATTATACGATAAAGTTTGATAGCTTAAATTATAATATATTTTTTACTTTACACTTGCCACTGTGCTTCAAAATTAATCAGTTTGGAGCATCTACACCTCGTGATTTTAAATGTAAGTTCATAAATATCTGTAAAACTATAATTCATCTAAACTAACAAAGTTTTTTCCAAAGTATATATTTATATAAATAAAATTAAAATTTAATTGCAGTTTACTTTAAGTAAACATATTGTACATGTTGCACGTAAAGTATATTTTAGTTTTAATTCGAGCTAGTTTTTTCGTTGATAGTGTTTAAGTAATTCAACAATTTTTACTTCTATTTCTCTCATGATATTAATTATTATAGATCACTCAAACAACATGTTATAATTAGAATAATAAAGTTGATATAAAAGTCATACAATTTTGTTAATATCTCCGCGCAATTTGTATAGTTTGAATGTAAATGATCGTGATTTTTGATTCGTTGTATCTAGCAATTCGTTAAAAGGTTTCTGGAAATATCTTGAAAATTACGAATTGTGTCAAAAACTGTTATTTGTACGACTTGAAACATAAGAAATTACCTTTACCTTAAATTTCAGATTAGTCCCGTTCAAAGATTGTTCGAGATATTATTTTTTTAAGGTTTTGTGTTTTTTCGTCCCTTTCTAAATGTCAAATTTCAACACGTATTTTTCGTGAATAACTTAAAAATCGAAGGGTCTGAAATTGGTTATTACAACGTTGAAAGGTAATTCAATTTAATACATTCCGGTTCTTCTACAATAAAAATTGTCAAACTTATGGCTATTTGTTAAAAGATTACTTTTTTTATGAAAATCGAAATTGGAGTATTACTCTCAATTGAGTTGTGATAAAATAAATCATTCAAAATTTGTTGTAGCTTTTGGAATAAAACCGCTGCCTAAGGAATCAATATTTCCACATCCAGATTTCCCATCCAAGTCTCTGTAAAGGAAAACATCTTGACCATATTTGCACTCTAGTATGTGGAAATAATTGGTCACAGAATTTTAATAAAAGGACGTTGCCGAATGCTAGCCAAACCTCCGGACGCTGCCGAATACGAAGGCAAATTCCGGGCGTTTCCGTATCCATATTAAGATAGTGCCAAATCCATATCCGGGCGCGCATGAATACCAAGGTAATTTCTGGGCGCTGCCGAATCGATATTAGGATGCCGATGAATCCATTTTTGGGCGCTGCCGAATTCCAAAGTAACTTCCGGGCGCTGCCAAATCCAAATTAGAACGCCGCCGAATCTATATTCGAGCGCTGCATAATCCATATTCGGGAACGGCTAAACACCAAGGTGACTTCCGGACCATGTCGAATACCAAGGCAATTTTCAGGCGCTGCCGAATCCATATTCGAATCTTTCCGGGCGCCGCCGAATCCACTATTAAACAATACCTCCAGGATCCATTTTGGTTGCACGATTTGACCCAAACATACTAACTACCGTACAAAGCTTTTAAAATGAAGTTAAATAGAAGATTTTAAAAATTAAGTTTCTGGACTGTTATTAGCTTGCTTTATTGTTTTTCCCTATTTACCCTAATTAACTCACAACCCTTCACCGGAATTAGCGCAAGACATAATCTAGTACCAGATCTCGTCATGGAACATATGTGTGCCAAATTTGAAGACAGTATCTTAGACGACCGTTGCGAAGAAAACGTGCGCACAAAAAAATTACAGACCGACACACAGACAGAATTTTTTTCTCTCTTAAATTTAAAATCTCGACGTTTTATGACATTTATTATTTCAGCAAAAAACATTTTGAATTTTTTTTTAAGATTACTATACAGGGTGCGCCACTTAAAACTCCCCAGGCTTGCAACTTTCTTATTTTACTTCCACGTCCAGTGGAAGTATAGTAACGACAAAAAAAAATTTAAAAATTTTTATTGTCCAAATAGGCTTAAAATGTCATGAAACGTCGAGATTTTAAGTTTGAGCGAAAAAAAAATTCTGTCTGTCTGTCGGTCTGTCTGTCGGTCTGTCGGTCTGTCTGTAACTTTTATTTGTGCGCACGTTTACTCTGGAACCGTTTAAGATATTGACTTGAAATTTGGTACACATATGTACTTTAACGAGATCTAGAACTAGATTATATTTTCATCTTGTTCCGTCGAAGGGTTGGGGGTAAATTGGGGTAAATTTGGGGTAAATAGGTCAATCAAGCAGGTAAGAGTCCATAAAATTGGTATTTAGTATATACAAGAGAAGCTAAGGTCTCAAAAAATTTTTGGCATTAGCCACCCCCATTACCACCCCCACCCCCTTATTAAAGGGGATGAAAAAAAATTGTAATTTAGTGTATGTACAGGAACCAGAAACCTCAAAATATTTTTTTACTTCATCCACCCCCCCACTATCACCCCTCTATCACCACCCCCCACCCCACTACCGATGTGGGGTATCGTTTTATGGGTTTTTGGGGTAGAGGATTTCAAATATTATATTATTAAAGTTCCATAAACAATTATTTTCACATACAAAGTTTTTTCGTTGTGAGTGACTTGGATAGAGAATCTGGATGTGGAAGTAGTGATTCCTTGGGCAGCGGTTTTTTAAACTACGACCATGTAGATAATTGTAGATAATTTTAAGGCATTTAAACATGTGTACAGAGTGATTTAAAAAAAAATTAAAATAATTGTTAAGAAAGAAAACTTAATTTCCTTGAATATTTGTTTACCTCATCCTGTACATGAACTGCGTCAATGTTTTCTTATAAAAGTTTTAATTAGCTTCAATTTATGTTATGTTTATTACGTCATATCCGAAATTCTTTTTGGTTTTAGAGAAAGAAATTAAAAACACTCCTTCCGACTCCTGATTTTTTAAAAATAACTGAAAAAATGTAAATAATAATTTTATGCATTATTTGTAAAAGACATATCACAAAAAATCCTCAACGTAACAAAACACCAACAAGAAACAAAAGAAATAAATATTTTTAAAAACAAACTCTTAAAATGTACTAAATAATAGGAATTTTTATTCTTAAAACTTTTTTTTTAACATAAATTGAAGTTAATTAAAATCTTTATAAGAAAACATTAACACATTTCATGTACAAGTTGAGGTAAAAAAATATTCAAAGAAATTAAGTTTCCTTTCTTAACAATTTTTTCAAATTTTTTTTTAAATCACTCTGTATTCGTGTTTAAAAATGTCTACAATTTGATATGCCCAACAAGATCATCGCTTTAAAAATAAAAATGTTACAAGTATGGGCAGTTTTAAGTGGCGCACCCTGTACATCTTTCCACTCCACTACGTGGATGTGGAAGTAATAAATCAAATGGCATATATTTTCATTAAAAATAATGTATGTTTTTATCCGAATTTGTTATAAATAAGAAACAAGAAATGAAATGTTTCATATTTCTATTGTGAAATATAGTTCATTTAGTTATCCTTAAAATAAAATCATGGAAAAAAACATTTTATATTTATTACAAAAAATGTTTTGTAAGACATACAAAGAAAAATGTTAGTGTAGTTTTGGTGAATAAGTATATCTACTAGAAGCCAAGGCCTCAGATTTTTTATAATATTTTACACTACTATAAAGAAAACTACCTGTTGTTAAACTTGAGGCATGTTCAATTTTATTAACATTTAACATTACAAATTGTGTTTTTATAATAAGAAATGTTTCTTTTTATTTAAAATACACTTTCAGATGTATCAATAAACCCTCATGTCATAATATTTTAGCTTCATTAAATCAGTATTTATAATTACTTAATAATTTTCGCACAATTTGTATCCCAATTTGGGACATTGGATGATTTGAGTCGTAAATTTTACTTCCACATCCAAATAGTGGATTGGAAGTATAGTAATCGTAAAAAAACTTCAATTTTTTTTTTTGTTGAAATCGGTTTAGAATGTCATGAAATATCGAGATTTTAAATTTGAGGGCAAAAAAAAATTGTATCTATCGGTCTGTCTGTATTTTTTGTACGCACGTTTCCTGTGGGACGGTTTAAGATATTAACTTAATAGTTGTTACGTTTATGTATTATAAAAAGATCTGGAACACATTGCTATAAAATTACACAAAAAATAATCGTTTTAGAGATTCTAGCATTTTACTTAATCGCCAGAATGTATTACAATAACGGTGTAAAAGCCGCTCGAAAAGTGGCTTATATTTGGTAATTTTTTACAGTTTCGGAGTCTGTTATTCTAGTTTCGGTTAAACAGACAATAATGGGTTGTATCTGAAACTAATTGACTTGTCTTTTTAAAATGAAGGATTGCTATTTCTGAAAGACAGTTTTATTGCGTCTTATTATGGACGCTTGTGGGGTAAGGCCTCTCTCTATTGTAACAAACCCTTTCCGAAATATATTAATTTCAACCATATGTTTGGTTTTTTAAATTCATAAACATTTTCTCTACAGATATTTTAAAGGATGTGTATTGTGTAATTATCTATTGTTCAAAATAAGTAGACTTCATCGACTTACAGTCCAATTTATGTCTTTCTATTTGAAAGGGTAAAGGTGGTTTAATATTTGCTTACGAGACAGCAGTAGAAATTTTTTCGTTCTTTCTTTTCTTCACAAATTAGATATTTTTCTATTAAATATATATAAATTAATTACAATTTTAGAGATTACATGCATTTTGTGTCATGAAAAAATTTAGATACATTTTGATAGTGAAAAACTGTTGAAAACTCGGAAAATATGTACGTTACAAAAAAATTAGAAGAGAGCAAAATTTTAAAGAATGTATTAACCTATACGTTTGAATTTTTCCAGATTTTTAAATTTCATAGTTTACGATATTTTCCGTTTTCCGATAAGGGTCTTTTTCTCGGTTTTTCCAGGAAACTTGGACAGAGTGCACTTTAGGAAAAAGTCATAAAGGAAAAAAAGTCTTGTAGTTTAATAATATATTCACTCGAAGTTATGGATTTTTCTCGTCACTTTCAACCCTTTTGGAAAAATTCAACCGCTATATCTCGGAAAATATGCATTTTTCGAAAATTTTACGAGAGTAAAAAGTTATTTTTCATAAAATTATCTAAAAAGACATTTTGTTTTTTAATTTACCTCAATTTTACTAGTTAACAAATTAGCAACAAGATCATTGTTTATAACAATTGCGAGGCAATATTAGCGGCCATTTTTTTTTTGGAGTTTGATCTAGACTTCAAAACGAACAGAACCCACAAAGTTTCGTGAAAATCCATTCATTCGATAAACTATTTAGTCAGAATGCTAATTTGCCTACACTATAATGTGTTAGAACTACAAAGTACACATAACATAATCCTGGGATTATATAGACAGAGAAAATAAATTTCCTTTTAAGAGTTGATGTTCGGTTTTTGTTTCATTTTACCATTATTGGATTATTTTGGTTTGAAATACGTATGTTTACATTTTCATAAATGCTAAATATTTGTGTTGTATTCATTTTTTTAAAAGCTTTTATTTAACTTGCAATGTGTTATGTATGAATGTATGTTTGTTTGGTGAAATCTTGCAAGCTGAATTTCGACTAGTTCTTATTATACTAGAGCTTTGAAATTTGGCACACGTGTATAAGTCCGGTGACAATATAACATAGTATAGCCATTATCGGTCTAAATTCAATATGGCGGACGTCCCAAGCTGGCAGATCGCCTTTTTCTTCACAACCCCCTTGATATGAAATCAAATGAAAGGGTTTGACGAGTAAAATACGATAAACTATGTAACGCCATTATAAATCCAATATGGCGGACGCCCTAGGATGGCAAATTATCTTTCTTCACGACTCCCTTGCCATTTGTATCAAATGAAAGGGTTTTGTCTGTCTGTCTGTAAAATAAGTAGACTAAAAAGTAAAAAATAAAATTATATAAAAAAAATATTTTTAAGAAAAAGCCTTCATTTGAAAAAACTGCACTAAAAAGTTTAAATAATTTTTTAAAATTTATACACCTGGAAACCAAAAGCTTTGGGGGCGGTCAATTGAGCAAAGTAACTATGCAATAGTGCTATATGACCGTCCGCAAAGTTTTTGGTTTCCAGGTGTATGAATTTAAAATAATTATTTTTACTTTTTAGTACAGTTTTTTCAAATAAAAGCTTTTTCTTAAAAATATTTTTTTTTATATAATTTTATTTTCAATAAAAACGTTTTCAAGTAAAGCTTGTCCTGTTACTTCCTTTTTAGATTTTAAAACTTAGTCATTTATATTTTTTTAAATTGGAATGTGGTTTAGGTTTTTGACTTTTTAAAAGTTTTTATGTAGAAATGAAACACCGTGGTCTCTTTGCCGATTTTCATTTTTTTTTACGAAGTTGTTACTGGTCTATAAAATTGGGAGGTCTAGTTATATAGCAGGCAGTATGGGCGTATAAGTTTCGAATACATTTCGGACCCAGTTTATTTGTTGGAATCAGTTCTGGAGACACTACTGATTATGAGCATCCATGTTACCAGACGGTAACCCGGTCTGATATTGTTTAAAACAATTTTGTTTACAACAAAAGGAAATATTACATTTTTTCAATGAAACAATGTTTTTAAATATTTTTTTATCGATTTCCAACAAGAAATGTTCGATAATTTTTTTCATGAAGTTGATATTTTCAATGTTATTATGTTTTAAAAATTAAAAAATCTCCAATTTCTCGTTTCAGTAAGAGCCTTACATTTTCTAAGAAAGCATATACAGTGTGCCAGGGAGCGACGCATGATTAAATGAGCAATTCATATGTCTTGGAAATTTACCAAAAAAAAGTAATTTCTCTCATTTATAAAGTACTTTTTCTGAAATCGATCGGCAATGTCTACATTTTCGGCGCGATTTCAGATCGAAAAATGCACAATTCCAGTATTTTCGTCCGTTGCTAAGAAACTATCAGAAAACAGACCGGAAAAGATCCGTTGCCAAGCAACGATCAACAAAACCGTACGGGAATGTTACTTTCCCGGCATAGGCCGGGAAAGTAACATTCCCGTATGTTTTTTTACGTATATTTTTGACAGTAAATAAATACACGCAGACAAACAATCAAACTTACATTTACACTTACACATACATCAAAATTACACTTATTAGTAAGCAGTTAGATTGTAATGAAGAAATGTAATGAAGAAATGTAATGAAGAAATGTAATGAAGAAATGTTATTCATTAATGAAGAAATTTTATGCATTAATACAAATTCCTTAATTTATAATAATATTGATTGTGATTTCAGAAAAAATAGTATGCGTATTTCGGTGTGAAAGCACATTCCCGAACTTCGATGCATCGTCGTCCGGGAATGTACTGCTTTCACACCTAAATACACAATATACTATTTTCTGTAATAGATAGGACAAAATCTTAGAAATAATTATTCAGAATGAGTATTGTTTATTTGAGATTTTTTTATAGAAATAGTTTTGAATTAGTCAGATTTCAGTTTGTCTTAATATTTTAAGGTTTTTCAAATTGTTTAAACAATTTTAATTTACTTAAATAATTATAATTTATTTAAGCAATTACGTTTTGTTACAAATTTGTAGCATTTCCATCTTTTTTTAGTTTCACAATTTTATTTATTAAGAGTTTGCTAATGAAACCTGCAAATTATTTAAGCAACTTATTCCTGTTTATTGCCAACTTTCTTCAGAATAGAGCTAGAGTTGTGCAGGTTTTAAGAAATTTTGAACTTTTCATCGACTTTCTGCTCATATTTAAAATAAAGAACATTTTTGAGCCTAATTAAAAATAATTTCTGCAAAAAGAGTCGCAAATAAATAACAATAAATGCTAGAAATACATGATACTCTACTTTTGTCCTTATGGGGTCATTTTGGGGCCCAATAGTTCTCATGGGGGGTGTAATTGAAAAAATAATTATTAATTCGTATTCTTTGAACTATTGTGAAATTTAAAAAAAGTTGGAAATGTTACAAATTTATAGCAAAATATAATTTTTTGAATAAATTATAATTGTCTAATACATTTGAAAAGCATTAAAATATTAACACAATCTAGAAGGTGATTAATTAATAATAATTTGTGTAAAAGAGAACTCAAATAAATAACAAAAAACGTTAAAAATACGTGATACTCCAACTTTACTCTTATAGGGTCACTTTGCAAGTGAGCAAAATTTTAACAAATTCAGTTTTATTTTTCTGAATAATATTTCTTTACAGCACCCTGTCCTATCTCGTACAGAAAATTTGATAAATTGACAAATAGCAGAAAAAAACTATCTGTGAGAACTAAAAAGAAAAACTATCTACAAAATTAATTTCCAATCTTTGCAGATAGACTTTCTTTTTAGTTCATACAGATTGTTTTTTCTACTGTTTGTCAAATCCCATAAAGAATATGTTTTATAACAATTATAAGCAAATAAAAAGTAATCCACTTTTACGCGAACTTCATGTTTCAAAAGTTAAATTGTGACATAAATTAGTATTCTCACAGGATGAGATTTCCTTATTTACTTATACGTCGACAGACTGCAGATTGTAATAATATTCTTCTAGGCAAATACGATAAAGCAGTATAGCATACATCTGACAACGCCGCCGGAAGTCAGTTAAACCTGTAATTTTTATATTCGGGTGTCATTTTACGCATCGATTAAAATATTCATAAGGACACCAATTAAACCGTAAAATAGGTAGGATGCTAACTTATCCTTTAAATAAATTTTGTGTATATCAGCGTGTATATTAGTGGATGCCAAGTGAGAACGTTATTAGGTAGGATGCCAACGGATACCTTATATAAATATATATATATATATATATATGTATATATCTCAAAAATCATGTCTTTTTTTTCTGCGCATAAGCAAAAAATTGTTCTAAAAGTTGAGTACTTACTATCTATGCAAAGAAACTGCTGTTCAAAATCTTTCTTTAAAACGGCGTTTTTTTCCTAATTTGAGTGGACTATATAGTATTATTACATCAATACACTTAATTATAGCATTATAACATCAATCATATGTATAACCACTTACCTATAATACTCCAATTTTAGTTATATCATATGTATTATGTGCACAGAATTTACAATACATACAACCATTATTTTGTCAAGACAAAAAATATTTTAATTTCATTGTAGTTGTTCTTAAATTAAATACAGATAATTTGTTCTGTTTGTAAGCATTATTTATGATCTGTACGAACTTTCATACGAAAGACGTTACAAAAATGCTGCTTATACCTTACAAAAAAATTAATAAAATAATGTACAGTGCCCGTCACAATAATCTTGCCACCCTACATTTTTCAAAATTCTCTACATTTCCTCCTGGTGTATATTATTAAATTTTTTTTGTTTATTTTGTTAATTGTCCTCTGCTGTATAAGAATAAAATGTCAATTGTGTTGTGGTAAAGGATAGCGGATTTATATAACTGATAAATCAAATAAAACTTGCCATAGGTGGCAAAATTGAGACAAGCGCGGTAGACCAAAAAAATGCGCATCATTTAAAAAAAATCGTATCTCCTTAATTATTCAGCGAATTAAAAAATTGTTTTAATAAAAAATGTTCGTTGGTCTATTCTACGTATTTCGTCTCAAATAACCACAAATCTGTCTGCAATAATAACAAAAGTATCCCAATGCCGAAAATTACACTACACTTTCCGAGCACATATTGTTTAAACAATTTATAGTGTTGTTTATAATGAAAATAATGTCTCTCTATTACACTTGTATGAAACTACAAACATTAAGCTTTCGATTGATATAAGAATTATTAAAAAATCTTTATAAATAAGCTCGTAAATGCAATGTAAATGAAAGATAATGCAATATTTAAGTTCCAAATTTTTTTCGAAATTACTACTTTTTTTGCAATTTCGCAATCTTGGCCGACATCGCGCCCTCTGGAATCGAATTCGGCATAAAATTCTGGATAATATCCACATTCTTTAAATTTTATACCCTCGAGTTCAGGGTTCGGCATTTTAGACGCGTCTTTTTGGATGCTAGATTCCTTACTATTATTTTTCAAACATA
This sequence comes from Rutpela maculata, assembly GCA_936432065.2. Taxonomy (NCBI): domain Eukaryota; kingdom Metazoa; phylum Arthropoda; class Insecta; order Coleoptera; family Cerambycidae; genus Rutpela; species Rutpela maculata. Next base: position 270,708,973 of record OW386285.2, read on the forward strand.
GCAGACACATTACTAAAAGATCTTCCTGCATCATCCAAGCTCCCTACAGATTTTCTCTCAAATGTAAATCTACATATGTGTTTTAAATTTAAGGAAGTGTCCTATAGTGAAGCCAGAGAGATAAAAGATAATTTAAAAATTAGTAGTAGCAGAGATGCGTACGATATGAATGTGTAAATAATTAAAACAATAAAAAATATCATATCATATTCCCTGACTAATTTAATCAATCAGTGCATCGGACAAAACATATTTCCATCTGTACTTAAATTGTTGAAGGTCATTCCTTTCAAAAAAGGCTCTGTGGAAGATGTGTTGAACTACAGACCCATTTTCTTAATTCCAATATTGCACAAAATTTTCTAAGCAGTATGGAACTCCAAATTTCGAGATACTTCTAAGAAAACCATTTATTTCATTCTAGCCAATTCGGATTTAGAAACAAACTTTCTACCACACTAGCTATTAATAATTTGACTTTGAATTAAGTAATATAACCTTTCTATGACTTAACCAAGACTGTCGATTGTGTATCCTATAATATTCTCTTAGATAAACTGAGCCGGTATCATTTTGATCCAAATAGTATATCTCTAATACAATCTTATTTTTCAAGTAGGATTCAATACGTCTCATACAATAGTGGTAATTCAAAACATACCACGAATAAACATGGTGTACAGCAGGGTTCAGTACTCGGTCCAGTCGTACTTAACCATTTATATAAATGACCTTTCCATCTGTGATAAAAACATTTCTTTCGTATTATTTGCTGATGACAATATCGACAGAGATCGAAGTCAACTAACACTAACTAAGGGAAAGTTATGAGTACACAATCGAACATTAAACGATGGTTCCTTGTCAAAAAATTGAACTGAAATCAAGATAAGGCGCAAAGAATGAGCTTCACTCTTTGCCACATAAATGTCAATCAGACCGTATCTAATAATGTAGTCAAGTTTCTTGGAGAATATATTGACCCCGTACTTAGTTGGGACAAGCATAATATTGAATGTATCAAAAACTCTTTTCAAAGAAATGTGTTTCTCTTAAGAAACTTAGCAAACACTGTTTCCAAAAATGTTCTTAGATCAGCTTACTACGGCATTTTTCATTCAAGCATGTCATACGATATTTTAAGCCTTTTATAATTTTGAAGGTTATTTTAACGAACCATTTTTGGACATCTAAGCTTACTCTAATGGAAGCATATTTCTCACAATCCTTAGAAAGTTTTATCTGGCTGCTGGTTTCCGGATCTTCTTCCGTGTTGACTTGTTGAGTGCTTGGCGTTGCAACCATATTGTCGTCAAGCACTCAACCAAGTCTACGCGAAAGAAGACCCGGAAACCAGCAGCCAGATCACCAGCTTCGCGAAAGCACCAAGTTTTAGCTATTTATTTACGTTTGTTTTTAAGTAAGTGTGTGTATGGGTATTTTGTTGTATTGTATTTAAATATGTTTATATATTTATTATTCAGTTATTTAAAATTATTATGTAGCTATCTATATTGACTCTATTCTTTTATTTGGACTTGTGTAAACATTTTGTATGTATTGACATTAATAAGCAGTGCCCGTATTTTGGATGACATTGACGTAAAATGCAGAGTCGGCTGGGAGGGTAGTACAAAATTATAATAATTCTTATCGCTTTTTGTAGTTGCTGCTCATCCAATCACATTAAATCAAACTGTTACATTTCAGATTAATACCACGTAATTAACAATAGATAATTAAATATGAGTTTAAATATTCGGCACGAAAAGAACGCCGCGCGCTGTTTCTCTAAGAATATCACTTGTAAATCCCTATTTTCCTGTTGATGGGAGTTAGACGACACATGCCATGTAATTAAAAACTTGCGCGATCATAACGGGGTAATATTGCACCTTTGATAGGTACTTGAGCTTTGCATCATTTAATGTTAACCCGGCGTCTTCACAAATCCACGATTGTACCGTTTGTATTACGGTAATGGACGCGCCATTATTATACTAAACTGCCGAAATAGTCATTGGAAAGTTTCCCTTACCCATGTCTGGAAATAGTATATCAGCGGGTAATCGACGCATAGTGAAGCACTGAATTTAATTATTATTGTTTCATGTTAAATTAATAAAGACATACCAGCATATAAACACGCCAAACACAGCGTATGCAATGACCATATTAGAGATGCAGGTAAACGAAAATATACAGTAGGAGAAGAAAATATAAAAGCTCTGAACATATTATGATTTAAAAAACAGCTAAAAGTCAGTACATAAAGTGGATGACTCGAGATTTCTACAAAAATATTCAACTCTGGCAGCCGTTCATTTTTAAACTCGGTGAGCGTTAATCGAAAATATACACACGGAGAAGAAAATCAAAAAGATTTGGATATATTATGATTAAAATAACAACTAAAAAGTGTATACATAAAGCCGATGATTCAAGATACCCACAATAATATTCAACTTCAATAATATATTCATCTACATTAGCGGTTGCGTTGCGATTTCATTACTTACTACAGCTGTTTTCTCAATAACAGTTTAACAGCAGTTAGCAAAAACATTTTTACTACGTCGTGTTTCTTATCTGTTGTTTTCTCACCCAAGGGCGGATCTGGACCTTGAGCTTGGGGGGGGGCGGTTTACCACTGAACCCAAAATTTTTTGATGAGCGGGGGGGGGGAAATCCGAAAAAAAATTTTTTCGTCCCAACATTTTTTTGAAGAGCGGAGGGGAGAAATCCGAAAAAAAATTTTCATCCCAAAATTAAAAAATAAAATTTTTAAATGAAAATTTTAACTTAAACAATTTTTTTTCTTCCCAAAATTAACAAAAATCATAACATTTTAAAACAAAAGTTGATGGTTTACAGAATCTTGGGGGGGGGGGGTAATTACTTAATGATGGCTTTGGCAGTGTGCGTTGGGTTTCAGCCCTAACACTTCTACTCTTACCTTACTGTTAGTGCTTTATAACCGATGAGTTAATGTTTATGCATGTAAAATGAATTTGACAAATTTATTTTAAATACTTTAAAGTCTGTTAACATAATTATTATACTTTGGACTCCATATCATTGAACAATATTCAATACAACTCTAACTAATCTTTTATATAATAATATTAAAATCCAATTTATATCTTTAAAATCTAGATATTGTCTAGGTCGACAAAACAATAATATTTAGAACTTGCAATATTTAAGAATAATTACTTCACTGTGTAATGACACTATATAATACGACTAATAATTTTTTACCAGTCTGGAGGGTCAGGGACTCTTTTTATCTGTAGAGAAATGTAAACATCTCAATAAGCGTTCGCCTGGACTTTCACTAAGGTTTATAAAATAAAAATTTTGTATTTAAAGATTTTTTGATTTGTGTGGCAATAATACTTATTGTTAGCGACCGATGTTTCTGATTGTAACTTTACAAAAGTATTAGATAGTATCGTGTAATTCAGAGTCCGTCTCTGGAATGTCATCCGAAATACGGGCTATGCTAATAAGTGATATCTATGTAGATGTGGTGTGTTTATATTTTATTTTGTTTTACGTTTATATTCTAGATAAAACTCCCATTGCCGCTTACTGTTTCATTTAAAATGATATAGTATTGTGCTTAATATCTAGTAGTAGGTAAGACGAAATTCTTTTGAGAGGTAAGTTAAAAAATTATTAAGAGTAGAAGTTACAGATTTTCCCATTTATTTTTATTTTTTTAGAGATTTTTGACCTATTTAAAAAGAGCATTTAATTATAGTATAGTACTCTTTAATTAGTGGGAAACTTTTAGTAGATAAACAACCAGTTTAGTACACCAAAATTAATATATAATTCGCGCGTCTTCCTGAGAGTGTATTTGTTTGTTTGTTTATCTTTCTCTGCGATAAGTTGTTACTTCCATAATGCATTTGTAATGATGCATGAGTCGAACTGTTTTTCTATCTCTGACGTCATGTGCCGAACGTCAGACAGTAATTTTCACAAATATATAATTATCTTAGTTCTTTAATTTGACTTTAATTTGATTATTCTTCATTTTTATATAGAAATTAGAATAATAGTTTAATACTAATCTATACAAATTAACAAAGTTATCTTTATATTACATTTCAGTCAATGGGTTTTTTTCACTATATTTTATTTTACTCATGTATTGAAAACAACTTCAAATTCTGAGAGACCTTTAGAATTATTAGGAACTAAAATAAAAACTTCCCAGAAAAGATAAACACGCATCAATTTATTTTGGAAAAGCTTATGTTCGTGATGCAATTGCCAAAACCATGTAGCGTGAATTACCTCGACAAGGGTTCTCCATTTCATTCAGTTTAGTTCTCATGAAAATCATTCCCTGCACAATCACAAATCTGCAGAATACCCACGGGTGAAGTGTAATCAAAAACAACGGCCTTTAGTACATTTTCTGTTTAAAAATACTCGTTGGATTATACTAAACAAGTTATTATCGCTGAAATTTTATATTTCAGTGTTTTCCAATAAATGTTTGGACTGCAACTTTCTGCTATAATTCTCTTCTCACGCGAAACTTTTAATAAGCTCAATAATACTGAATTATTCATTATATGGGTTGTGTGTTAAACTGTCCTTTTTTTAATTACATATTTTTTTATTTACTATCTATAATCAGAAAAATACATTCTCTCTCTCTCTCACTCTATCTGGCGTTACAAAACCTTGTGGGTCTTAGTCTCCTCTAGGATTTCTCTTCAGCTGTCCTTCTCCAATGCAAGTATTCTCCATGCTCTTATTCCTATATTTCTCAAGTCGTTATCTACGTTATATATGAATCATATTCTGGGTCTTCATCTTCTGCGTTGACCTACTGGTTTGCCAAGCATTGTTTTTCTGTATGATTTACATCTTGCACTCTCATAACACGACCCGCCCATCTCAGACTCAAGGTATTATTGTTTTCGCGATGTCGGGATCCTTAAACAGTTCTTACAGCCCGACGTTGTGTCTTCTTCTCCTCATCCCGTTTTCATGTACCGCTTCGTAGATTTTCCTCAAGATTTTTCATTCAAACCATCCCAGGATACCTTCGTCATTCTTAGTGAGGTCCCGTGTTTCTGAGGCGTAGTTAACACTGATCTTGTGAGTATTTTATAAAGTTTACTCTTCGTGCTTAGAGATATGTTTTGCGAGCTAAGCTGTGGGGTTAGTAAAAAGTAACATCAGTTAGCCATAATGACCCTTCGCTTTACTTCTGGGTAGCTATTCTGTATTCATGTGAATGCTCGTTCTCCTGAAAAAAGTGGGCGGAGTTTTCTTGAAAACCAAAATAGGGTATTCTTTAATTGTGGTAGCGCTCACAACACGAGAAGAAGCGGGGAACATGCTTCTCTTGGTAAATTATATAGTCGAGGAAATATAACACAAAAATAGCCCCAATTTTCATTTTTTTTTGCAGTAAGTCGGATTGAGATGGGGTTTTTTACATTCGCTTCGTTAACTAGTCTAGAAACTTTATGCCATATTTTGGTCTTGTACTTTTTTGAAATTGTGCATTCTTATAAGTGCATCTTTTCAAGTGATGAAGAAAAAATTCATATCTTCCAGAAGAAACTCCCGAATCATACGAATTTCAGTACTCGGGGTTTTTTTTAGTCGCAGGACCTGAATGTGATGTCCAAATGATCTCCCTGTGCATCTGGAGGTCAGGACGGCACCAGGAACGTCATCACCTGGAGTTATCTGTAAACTCATGGAAAATCGATCGAAACTCGTTACCCGCGGGTTTTTCGGTTCGCTCATCCCGAATCTGACATCGGCAACCTCCTCCGGAGGATCTGGTACGCGCGACCTGGCTAATAACGTCATCTCCTGGAGTTTTACTGAAATTACTTATCAAATCGATCGAAACTCGTTACCCGGGGTTTTTCGGGTCGCTCGTCCCGAATCTGACATCGGCAACCTCTTAACATATACAAACTGGGCATGTCCTCTCTATTTCAATGAACTTACTTTATCACCAGAGTTGGAATAGTTGATTCAATTGAAACTATTCGAGAGGTAAATGAAAGGTATGGGTACAAATATATACAGACACAATTTCAAAAATATCTGAACTTTATATTCCTTTTTGCAAATACCTACATTAAGTTATCAAAAAAGCTTTTCTTAATTTTACAGTTTATTCTAAATATCGTCCGCCTCATCTACTGATGCGTTAGTACTTTCTTCATCGAGAATGTCATTTTCGGCGGCAATTAATTGTTCTGTGGAATATTTCTCGACGTTGGTGCAATTTGAGCCGGCACAATTTTTGCAAGCGATATTGCAAATCAGGCCGTTCTTCCTACACCCACAGGAATAACCGTAGTCGGTTTTACATCCACAGAATACCAATTTGAAATTTAAACTAGTTTTACTCCTATCAAATAATAAATTTTTGTAATAAAAATAATTATTTTTATTTTTAATTAATAATTGTTTATAATTTGTTGCGTCATAGATATTTACGTCGAAATGATGAAGAAGGTTGCAGTGGAAAACTTGTTCTACCATAATAATATATTAACTAGCATTCATTAACGCAATGTTAGATTTTGAACAAAATCGATCAGTAAATAAAAATGTTATTAATGACTTAAATTTGAAAAACAATTTTTTGATTTCTATGTTTTTGTAATTGAAGGGTGAAATGATATTTCATTTTAGTATTTAAATATTTATATATTTTACAAATATACATTTCATAAGTAATATACAACCGTGGAAATATGATTTTATCTCGTCTCTTATAATGTAAAAATTTGCATTTTTCTACATTCTAGGTGGTGGTGTAGTTCTTACGCTTTTTACTCGGGATCCAAGGGTCCCGGGTTCGAAACCCAAATGGGGAAAGTATAGTTTTTTTTTTACTTTATTTTTCACTGAGTCTTCTACCAACTAAGTTCGTACTAAAAAATTAAAAATGTCTAAAACTAACATTATTTACAAAAAACTGCGAAGAGTATTCTATAGAATGTGTAACAATTATATAAAAAAATCAGAGAACAAGCGAGGAGTACGTTTTTAGCTTGTTATAATTTAAACTTTATACACCTTTTTAATAATATTAACTCATACTTGTTTGTAGAATTGCGAATAAACATGATTATTATATTATTGTCAATGAGATACTAAGAGATATTCAGATTACTTAAGATGCTCAAGAGGAACGTCAACTTCTTCACATGACCAATCCCCTCGATGAATTAATTTGTAAATTGCTTACTTATAAGCTGTGATTGTTTTTCATCCATTTAATCATTATTTTTGAGTCCCATTCATCAGGTGGAGCCATTTTTTGATGTCATTATATCTTGCCCACCAAGAATTATTTAATTTCTACAAAATAACACATACACAATTTTATTTCACTCTCCTATCTTCCCTGCCTTAACCAGCTCTGCAATGGGGTATGCTTGGATTAGTCAGATATGACAAATGAAATTTAAGGATATAAAGGTTTGGGTTTATTATTGTAAATAGTTATAAGACAAAGCAATGGAAAATAGTAACATAGAGATTAATAGTATCCCCTTACCCATTATAAAGCAGGCTGAAGTGATAGAAAATATAAGAAATGGTGGGTACAAAATTACACAATAATATGACAAAATTTTACTACTGTTTGCTACAGAATTATATGTCAATTTTATTTATAGTGCTGTCTTTTGATACTATTTAACAGCATTTTTAAGTGACAGCACTCTATAGTTTTATATAACAGTACATAATCTATTTGTAGATAATGATTTCTCAAAGTTATATGTTGAAGAAATGTTGAAAAACCATTTACTAAAGGATTGTGGTATAGACAAATTACGAAGGATGTCCATAATTGTTAATATCGTCAGAGATGTTATTATTGGGGGGGGGGGATGTGATGGACCCCAATATCGTGGTTGAATTGGAAAATTCAGTCTTTGAGTTGGAAGAATTCGGGAAAAATTTTACCTCCCCGCTCATCAATTTTTATTTTCGAAGGATTTTTTTTTATTGTGGTAAGAATTGGAAAATATAAGCTTCAAGTTGGGAGAATTCGAGAAAAATTTCATGATACGAACAGTTTTCGAAAAATCACTGGTTCTCGAGATATTTACACTTCAATATAATTTTTTAGAATATAAAAATCGTCATAACTTTTTTAAAATACATTTTAGACAATAAGTCCTTTGGAACATTTTTCATAGTGAATCAGGCTCATTTAGATGGTAATGAAACATTTATTTCAAAATACAAAATAATTTTTTTCAAGTAAAACATTGGGGTTGTAACTGTTATTTGGAATTTAAAGATTTTGACATTTTCGTTTATTGTGTATTGTCTAATTTTTGCGTCATGTTTATGTTGTATGTTCTACTAAATTTTACACCATAAACTATAGACATATGAAAAAAAAATGGAATTTTTGTTACTTGAAAAATTATATTGAAGTTCAAATATCTCGAAAACCAGTGATTTTTGGAAAATTGTTCATATTAAAAAAGTTGCTTAGAATATAATTCTCCATCTCACGCAACTCATTTCATCATTCCTGCGATCGAAAAATTTCTTTGCATCGCAACGCCATCTATACGTCAATGTGTAAAATAACCATTTTTACTCAAAACTGAAGTCATTTATATACTCTAGTAGACACCTTCTACAGAATTCAAATATCGCTTTTGGTTATCAAGAAAATGGCGCCGTGAGTTTTAAATGGGACACCCAGTATATCAAGTAATGTTATTATTTTAACAATTACTGCATAATCAATTTAAACAAAAACAATAATTTCTTAAATCAAAATAAGAAATAAGAATACGCCCGTCTAGACACAGATTTCAAATTATATTATTTGACGGGAAATAATTTAACCAATAATAGACAACTTTCGCTTAGAGTGTAACCGTATGTGAATGCCAAATTGTGTGTTTACTTTACATTATTTTACCTATAACACTTCTATTTTGCTCAATATAGTGAAAATCAATAAATATTACATGTATTTAGAAGGAATTAAAATTTGTTATTATTTAGAAGTTATCTTGAAAATGTAAACAAAACTCACGGCAAGGATTATGTGGCAAGATTGTACAAAAACGGCTCTCTCCCTCTTCCAACTTTGCTTGCAAGCTGTCAGTTGTCACTTCTTGTCACAATACAAGTGAAAGAGACATATTGGTTAGATTTATTTGTGGTTTGTTTATGTGGCGTTTGATTATATTATTTTATATTTTATCAATAAAATATAATAAAATAAAAAAATTAGTTGTCTTAAAAGCTTGTCGCGCGCGAGAAGTTCATACAGACATTATTATTATTTTTTTTTGACAGAGATTGTATGTACCTAAGTAAGTTGTTTTATTTCAATTCACGCCACAAGCTTTTAACACAATTAAGACAATTTTTTTTATCTTTATTTTTTTCGTTTTAGTACACCTAAATAATAAAGCTTGTTTTTAAAAAGTTTTTTTTACATTTAATTTAATTTTTAAATTTTTAGCTACGCCTTAATTAGCTTTATATATTCATTGCCTCGTTCCTATCCGATATAAAACTCATAGTTTAAACCGGATCCTTCACCATTTCTTAGAATGCAACGTATGAGCGAATACACTATACGATCAAATTATAGTGTTAAAACTAAAAAATGTTATCCACCATCTTGGGGCGTCCGCGATATTGAATTTACTGTAACGTCATTTCATTTTCATATTCTTCTCTTTCATTTGATACCCATATCATGGGTATCAAATTGATACTCATTTGATACCCATATCATGGGTATCAAATGAAAGGGGTGCATAAAAAATAACTGGTCCGCCATCTTTGGGAGTCGGCCATATTAGATTTAGAATGACGTCACTTAGCTAACCATGCATTGTCATCCAAACTAAACGTGTATGCAAAATTTCAGCTCAATCGGTTGGGGATAACTGTTTGAAAATTGACTTGCAAGATTTGAACTAAACAAACAAACTAACATACATACAAAGCAAGTTAAATCAAAGCTTATAAAAATGTATGGGTTGTCCAGACGACATCTAAGGAAAATGTTCCTGTCTGTATGTTTTTTATTGGATAAGAAATGAAATTGCACAAAGATATATTGATAGTGAACTGTAAGGATTAAGAAAAAACAGCCAATACTTGTCAAATTTTTTTTTCATAATCCGTATCAGATGGATCAATTTCGATGTGGTTCTAATTTTGTTTCCTGTACCACCCATAATAATACAAAGATATCGATACGATCTCAGACTAGGACAGACTGTATGCTATGTTTGTTCTGTATTGATTGTATATTATAATTATACACCTCTACGATCAATTTATCATCAAGCAAAGTTTGTTCTAAATTGGGACCTTCTATTATATACCTATTTACAATTCATTAGAAATAGTATAGTGTTTGTTGAGCTTAAATTGATTTGAGTGCGCAAATATTACGATATCATTATAAATAGAGCAGTTATTGAGTTTGGCACGTTTCTTTCAGTTATTGAGTTTAGCTACGCACTTTTGTACATTTTTCAATTATATGAATGAATTGGAAATTCCATACTATAAATCATTTAGATTTTTATTTAGATATGCTAATTAATTATTAATATTGAACACAGAAATTCCAATGTACCTCCTTCAGGAGGTACATAGGTACGCACATATACCTATAGAAATGCAGACATGATTATTTGGTATTTAAGATCAGTATATTATTAAATGAATTTCTGAACAAAACATTTTTTTTTCATCGATGATTATCAAAAAGTTCTGTATGGTCACAATATACCTATTCGATTAAATCAAGTTTTCCTTCCTTAGCTGTAGAATAGAATAGAATATAATACATTTAGTCATTCAGTAGATCACATACATGATATAGAACAAATCAAAAATAATTTCTATACATATGTCCGAAAGGAAAGAAAAAACCACTACCGGAATCACTACTTTTACATCCAGATTTTCTATCCAAGTCTCTTACAACCAAAAAAATTTGGATACTATATTTGCACTGCACTATGTGGAAATAATTGTTTATGTAACTTTAATAATATAATATTTGAAATTGTCGACGGCAAAAATCCATAAAACGATGTGCCACGTCGGTAGTGGGGGTGGGAAGTAAAAAAATAGTTGTACACACACTAAATCATAATTTTATATTTCTTCATCCCCTTTAATAATGGTGTGGAGATGGTGATGGGGGTGACTATTGCCAAAACTATTTTTGAGGCCTTATCTTCTCTTTTATGCACGATTTACCTATTTACCCCCATTTTCCTCAATTTACCCCCCCCCCCCCCAACCCTTGTTACTTGAAAAATTATATTGAAGTTCAAATATCTCGAAAACCAGTGATTTTTGGAAAATTGTTCATATTAAAAAAGTTGCTTAGAATATAATTCTCCATCTCACGCAACTCATTTCATCATTCCTGCGATCGAAAAATTTCTTTCCATCGCAACGCCATCTATACGTCAATGTGTAAAATAACCATTTTTACTCAAAACTGAAGTCATTTATATACTCTAGTAGACACCTTCTACAGAATTCAAATATCGCTTTTGGTTATCAAGAAAATGGCGCCGTGAGTTTTAAATGGGACACCCAGTATATCAAGTAATGTTATTATTTTAACAATTACTGCATAATCAATTTAAACAAAAACAATAATTTCTTAAATCAAAATAAGAAATAAGAATACGCCCGTCTAGACACAGATTTCAAATTATATTATTTGACGGGAAATAATTTAACCAATAATAGACAACTTTCGCTTAGAGTGTAACCGTATGTGAATGCCAAATTGTGTGTTTACTTTACATTATTTTACCTATAACACTTCTATTTTGCTCAATATAGTGAAAATCAATAAATATTACATGTATTTAGAAGGAATTAAAATTTGTTATTATTTAGAAGTTATCTTGAAAATGTAAACAAAACTCACGGCAAGGATTATGTGGCAAGATTGTACAAAAACGGCTCTCTCCCTCTTCCAACTTTGCTTGCAAGCTGTCAGTTGTCACTTCTTGTCACAATACAAGTGAAAGAGACATATTGGTTAGATTTATTTGTGGTTTGTTTATGTGGCGTTTGATTATATTATTTTATATTTTATCAATAAAATATAATAAAAATAAAAAAATTAGTTGTCTTAAAAGCTTGTCGCGCGCGAGAAGTTCATACAGACATTATTATTATTTTTTTTTGACAGAGATTGTATGTACCTAAGTAAGTTGTTTTATTTCAATTCACGCCACAAGCTTTTAACACAATTAAGACAATTTTTTTTATCTTTATTTTTTTCGTTTTAGTACACCTAAATAATAAAGCTTGTTTTTAAAAAAGTTTTTTTTACATTTAATTTAATTTTTAAATTTTTAGCTACGCCTTAATTAGCTTTATATATTCATTGCCTCGTTCCTATCCGATATAAAACTCATAGTTTAAACCGGATCCTTCACCATTTCTTAGAATGCAACGTATGAGCGAATACACTATACGATCAAATTATAGTGTTAAAACTAAAAAATGTTATCCACCATCTTGGGGCGTCCGCGATATTGAATTTACTGTAACGTCATTTCATTTTCATATTCTTCTCTTTCATTTGATACCCATATCATGGGTATCAAATTGATACTCATTTGATACCCATATCATGGGTATCAAATGAAAGGGGTGCATAAAAAATAACTGGTCCGCCATCTTTGGGAGTCGGCCATATTAGATTTAGAATGACGTCACTTAGCTAACCATGCATTGTCATCCAAACTAAACGTGTATGCAAAATTTCAGCTCAATCGGTTGGGGATAACTGTTTGAAAATTGACTTGCAAGATTTGAACTAAACAAACAAACTAACATACATACAAAGCAAGTTAAATCAAAGCTTATAAAAATGTATGGGTTGTCCAGACGACATCTAAGGAAAATGTTCCTGTCTGTATGTTTTTTATTGGATAAGAAATGAAATTGCACAAAGATATATTGATAGTGAACTGTAAGGATTAAGAAAAAACAGCCAATACTTGTCAAATTTTTTTTTCATAATCCGTATCAGATGGATCAATTTCGATGTGGTTCTAATTTTGTTTCCTGTACCACCCATAATAATACAAAGATATCGATACGATCTCAGACTAGGACAGACTGTATGCTATGTTTGTTCTGTATTGATTGTATATTATAATTATACACCTCTACGATCAATTTATCATCAAGCAAAGTTTGTTCTAAATTGGGACCTTCTATTATATACCTATTTACAATTCATTAGAAATAGTATAGTGTTTGTTGAGCTTAAATTGATTTGAGTGCGCAAATATTACGATATCATTATAAATAGAGCAGTTATTGAGTTTGGCACGTTTCTTTCAGTTATTGAGTTTAGCTACGCACTTTTGTACATTTTTCAATTATATGAATGAATTGGAAATTCCATACTATAAATCATTTAGATTTTTATTTAGATATGCTAATTAATTATTAATATTGAACACAGAAATTCCAATGTACCTCCTTCAGGAGGTACATAGGTACGCACATATACCTATAGAAATGCAGACATGATTATTTGGTATTTAAGATCAGTATATTATTAAATGAATTTCTGAACAAAACATTTTTTTTTCATCGATGATTATCAAAAAGTTCTGTATGGTCACAATATACCTATTCGATTAAATCAAGTTTTCCTTCCTTAGCTGTAGAATAGAATAGAATATAATACATTTAGTCATTCAGTAGATCACATACATGATATAGAACAAATCAAAAATAATTTCTATACATATGTCCGAAAGGAAAGAAAAAACCACTACCGGAATCACTACTTTTACATCCAGATTTTCTATCCAAGTCTCTTACAACCAAAAAAATTTGGATACTATATTTGCACTGCACTATGTGGAAATAATTGTTTATGTAACTTTAATAATATAATATTTGAAATTGTCGACGGCAAAAATCCATAAAACGATGTGCCACGTCGGTAGTGGGGGTGGGAAGTAAAAAAATAGTTGTACACACACTAAATCATAATTTTATATTTCTTCATCCCCTTTAATAATGGTGTGGAGATGGTGATGGGGGTGACTATTGCCAAAACTATTTTTGAGGCCTTATCTTCTCTTTTATGCACGATTTACCTATTTACCCCCATTTTCCTCAATTTACCCCCCCCCCCAACCCTTCAATTGAATAATATCAAAATAAAATTTATTTCCAGATCTTGTTAAAATACATACGTGTACCAAAGGAGGAGGGCCTATTAGGCCGGTTTTCGGCCCTCTTTATTTTTGGTAAAAATTTTGAAACAATTTTTTTTATCATATATATTCAATATCTAATCTATTCCACCACAAACGGAACTTCCCCCAACCCACCCCCCTCTATGTAACTTCATTAAATTATTATAGAAACAGTTTACATTAGTATACATGCTTAGATGTTTTTGAACTTGAAAATCGTATTTCCTTTGAATAAACTGCACCCTAAGCTCCCCCTACCACTATACGATACCCCAACAACCCCCTACCCCGAATGACAAGTACCCTCTCCTCCCACAACTTGAACCTTTATGCTGCTACCAGATATAAAATAGTTTTAAAAGGACTTTTTGATTAGAGAATATTATTTAGGTATTGTTGTCCTAATCTGGGCACGCTAATATACTAGTTAGGTAAATACTTTAAAACAATCATTATTGGAGAATCAGTCAAAACAACTACTCTTCTAGCTAATACTGACGAAGTATTGAATTACATGATAGGATTCTTAGCATTTTAAAGCAAAAAATATATCGAAAATACTTAATCATTTACTCAAATTTAGTCATTCATACTTTTTAATTTAATGTGAAATTATCTACTTTCTGTACATTGGTACCTTAATCTGGTCACGTTAATATACTACTTAGGAAAACACTTTAAAACACTCATTATTGGAAAACCAATCAAAACAACTACTCTTCTAGCTAATACTGACGAAGTATTGAATTACATGATAGGCTAAAAAATATATTGAAAATACTTAAATTATTTATTGAAATTCAGGAAACTCAAGAAAACACTTTAAAACACTAATCATGATAAAAGCAAATAAATAAGAAATAATTAATTGTAAAAGAACTTTGTATTTCCATTATTAAAATAATGCCAATTCCTCTTCCCCTCTCCCCCAACACCCTCTATCCCGAACCATTCTATTGTGTAAAGAGCTTATAGTATAGTACTTTCGTCTGATTTTTTTAGAACTTAGAGCTTAACTATCTTTGTTAGTATTTTTGTTGCTTTGGACGTAGGGAGAGGGAGTAACACGGGCGCAAGGTTACATCTTTCTGCCGATAAAAAAAGTATAAGAATAGTCTTCGTTATACCATTTTCAAGCCTGTAGCAGTATGATGATGGCGGGAATGGTTCGGGAGAGTGGGTGCTGGGGTGGGTGTTTTTTATAAGTGGAATAGACATTTTATTAATAATGACAGAGAGATTTTTTCTTTTTGTCAAATTTAAAATCTAGACGTTTCATGACATTCTAAATCTATTTAAACAACAAAAATTTTCCATTTTTTTTGCGTTACTATACTTCCGCTGGATGTGGCAGTAATATAAAAACAGTTTCAGAAACAGCATTAGAAAATATATGTTTGTTAAAGTGTGTAGTATACATTAATATATTAGAAATTTTTCAAAAAGAAAATGAAATGCATTTGAGATAAGAAATTTTTTTAACTTTGTCAAATATATTTTTATTCTAACAATATTCTTTAAATTTGGATTGTATATTATAGAATACACAGTCGATATAATATAGATTTGATTCATATAGCTCAAGTCTGTAAATTTTCCTCAATTACCCCACTTAGAAATCTTATAACTAAAACGTTAATGTTGGGGAAATTAAAAGTTTTTACCTTACCATTTGTAACGGTTCGTAATCTTTTCAAAACGAAGCAGATGTTTGTACACTTACCACATAGAAAAATTACTTTAGATCTAGAAATACATTTATATTAATACTTGTTAGTTTGAGTAATGTTCCATTAATTTTATTTAATGTTTCAGATATACACTTGATGTGTAATGTGATTCAACTGGATGGAACTCCAAAACAAAGCTTTTACTTTGATTTGACATAAGTTTTTTATTTTTGAAATAGTCCGAACTAGAGAGTAAGTTCATGTTTTGATTTTTTGATTGAGACGTCATGTGCAAGAGTACAAAGGAATGTAGCCAGATAATTACCCACGTCATTTGTATATAAAGTAAACAAAAGAAGGCCCAGCACATTTCCTTGGGAACTCTATTGCCCCTCAAATTGTTTACTGTTGGGTAAATATGATTTTAAAAGTTTATTATCTGTGGTATATTATATGTGGCTTGTAGACCTTGACGATCTATATTATTCAATAGGATTCAACACAATCAAAGGCTTTGGAATGATCAATAAATAAATCTATAACTTTATTTCCACGGTCCAGATTTTTATGCTCCAAGTCTAAAACATTCGAATATGCTGATATTGTTGATCTATCTTCTCTAAAATCATGTCAATTACATTTCATATATTATATTCCTCGTCGGTCCCTTAGTTGTTTTTTTTTAAGTTTACCACCCTATATATTTTTCACAAAAATATATCGGATTTCTACCTTGTTCGCACCGACAATTACTTGCCAACAATTATTTTTCTGCATTAATAGTTCTTGGGTATGACGCCAGTAGAAAGAAAAACGACAGACCGGAAAGCAGACTGACTGAATTGAAGGGCCTTAATTTTTGTACTCTACATTTTGAAGAGTGATTTTTTCCTGACTGCAATACTTTCGTTTGGAAGTAAAATAAGTGAAAGTACTAATAAAGTCATTAATTTAAATAAACAAAATAAAATTTACTTTAGGAAAATTTCATTAAAATAAATTTAATATAAACCATAAAGGATTAATAATAAATCCCTGCAGACTTAATAGTTAGAAATGTTTGAAGCGACATAGTGTAAATGGGTTTACTTTATTACAATCATAAATTCATCATTGTTTGCCTTGTATTTTTCATTTTGTACATTTGCTGTAAAAGTATTGACTGTGCATACATAGTACGTAAAGTAAAATACTAAATTATTTAAATATTTGCCTTCATTTACTCAGTTTACTTGACTTGAATTTTAAATTTCTTATTGTTTTAATCTGACATTTGTTTCAATTTCCACAACATAAAAAATAACGATTGGTCCCATTTAATATCAGCACCAGCGATACTATCTCTGTAGTAAATCGGTTATCTCCCGTTCTATGGCCGTTACACGAAATATGCGAGATTTTCGTTTTAAACAAGGCTTAAAACTTTAAGCTTTCCTGACAGAAAATGATAATGTAAACATAATTGGATAAGCTTTTAAAAAAATTATGATATAAAAAGTTGAATTGTTCACAAAAACTTTTTTCTGAGCTGTATGCATATAAAATATTTTGTTTTCGTTGGTAGTTTCTCATAAAATGCTTGTAAGGAGTTTAAAATCGATCAATAGGAAGCAGAAATAGTTAAACCAAAATGTTCTTCCGCGGAATCTACTTTAAAGATAATTACTTTTATTGCGTCAAAATACAAAAACGCAAAATTGTTGTTAACTCATGGGCTAGAGGTGCCATTTTGAACAATGTCGTCTGCAAAAACGGATGATTCACCAATTCCTCAAAAACTGTCAGATATGCAGGGTCAGTTTACCAAAAATTAAGCATAAATAATTACTGAAATTCGAATTGTTTTTTGTTGCGATTAATTAAAAAATTAATACATGGACCATTCAACGTTTCTTTTTGTGCTGAACAACTCGTAAAATCTGATTAAGTGATTTCAACCTAACATTAAAGGGAAAAATCTAAAAGAATCTAAGATAAATTATACAGGACATTCTAAAAACTAGAAAATATGAAATCAGCATTAAACGAACTACTGTTTTTACATTTTTATTGAAAACTTTATTTAACAATTTTTTTTTGATTATGAAGGAAATACGGAGTTTAGTTGTAAAATAAGGACATAACGATATTAAAAAAAATAACATAAACGTCAAACTTACGATAAATTATACAGGGCATTCTAAAAACTAGAAAATATGAAATCGATATTGAGCAAACTACTTCTTTAAAATTTTTATTGAAAATTTTATTTAACAAAGTTTGTTAATTATGAAGAAAAGATTAAATGCGAGTTTAGTTGAAAAATAAGGAAAAAACGATACTTAAAAAAATGACATTTTATTCAACTAAGTTTAAAACTATTCCACATGTAGACCTCCTCCTAGTACACACTTTTCTACTCTTTCTCTAAATGCTTCATAGACAGATGAGATCACATCATTTATAGTTGCAATAGCAACCACAATTTTTTGTTTTAATAAATCTACGTTGTCTTCGAAATCGTTTGCATATACTTTTTGCTTTAAATATCCCCATAAAAAGTAATCCAATAGGGGTAGATCTGGCGAACGGGTTGGATATGCTGTTAGTCTGTAGCGGCCAATCCACCTGTCGTGGAAGTGATTGTCTAACCATTGTCTACCTAGAATTGTAGAATGTGCTGGGCTTTCATCTTGCTGAAAAATTATTTTTCTTCTAAATTCTAAATTTTCATTGTCCATTTCACCCAAAACAAAATTTCTAAATAAGTATTTTGATTTTTAAATCTCCATCCATAAAATAAGGACCGATTGTACTGTGATACATTATACCACACCAAACATTTACTTTTTTATACTTTTGACTATTAGTAGTAATTCGGAAATTAGGATTTTCCTGAGCCCCGTACCTACAATTTTGAGAAGAGACTACCCCATTAGTCGTAAAAGTAGATTCATTCGTGAATGAAATGTTTCGATGAAATGATCTATCGTCAACATTTGACGATTAGACTCGTTTGTTTTTACGAACTGCTCTAGGAAAAAGGAAGATCATTACTTTGAAACAGGGCCGCAAATTTCTGGAAAATGTAAGTTCTGGTAAAAAAGGTGGTAAACTTCCATCCACATCCCAACTTCCTGCTCTGGTTTTATGAACTTGAAGTGTTGGTGGAAATAAGGAATGCCCCCATAGGAAGAATGTTGGTATTTGGGTTAGAATCCGGCCTAAATGGGGGAATTCACTAATTTTGTAGCGCAAGCACAATGGGGCACAAGACCTGAGTGCGGCGATCTTTCGTTGCCCGGCTAAAAGAAGAAGAAGAAGAGAAGTTCAAAAGTATACCTCCAAAGAATAATTTCTAGTATACATTTTTAAACATCTCCATTCTGTCGAATTTCTACGGGCTCAGCTAGTTACCTTTGAATGTCATCGAACCCGTCAAGACAACTGCAAGGTAAGATATCGTGTCATATATAAACATGGGTACCCATGCCACGGTCACTTTGTTCTGACTTCCTAGGTCTGTAAGGGCATTCACCTACGATCACTACTGTAAATAGTAAAAAACACACTACCTGCCATATATGTAAGTTGAATTTTACATATTGTAAACAAAACGCACTCTAAACAAATCGCACGGTAAACAAAATGCACGGGACATGCAATTATAGGTGGTTTATATCGCTGACGCGGGGTTTAAAAAAACAAAAGCGCCTACTTAATTTTCAAACGCTGTCAAAACTGACATAATATTTGTTGAATAATATTTTTGACTTGTAAACTAAATCCAGATTTTACTAAATAACTAAATAAATATGATCGTAGGTAAAGTATAGTACATAATTCGAGTTGTAAGGCAATTACGCACTCATGGAAATACGCACTCGCCGCTACACGGCATCATGCATAACTTTTCCATTCGTGCGTAATTTTCTTCTTACATCACTCATTACGTAATATACTATTACGCGGCGACACATCACTTATGGCCAATTCGGGTTCTAACGCCATATATCGTTGCTTCCCGAACTCTTGTAATTATTTCCTTTTGGGATTATCGTGCATTGTTTTAAATTTCGTTTTTACTTTTTATAATCATCAGCATTCTTTAAATTAATTCTTGTCTGCATATTAAATTGCAATTTTCAATGGCTTTTAATATAGACGTTACAACTCCGCATTAATTAAGCAAAACGTGCAAATTGTTTTCAATTTTGTATTATCCCTTTTGTGGTTAAATGAGTTTATCTTTACAATTAATTCTGTATAATATAATTATCACCCTGCGGTGTACTATGTTGTATTCACAGATTATGTGTTCACACAGGTCTAATTTTATGGGTAGATAGGCTTTAAATTCAAATCATTTACTGAAGTAAATCCAGCTAGTGTAATCTAGGGGGATTTCAATGTTCATAAATATGCCAAGTAGCGAATTCTATAGGTGATGTAGATATGAAATTATAATTTTCAGCACTCACAAACTTGTGATTTTATTGATCCCGACATATAAATGTTGCAGCTCACTGATTATTATTAAAGGGGAATAATTGACTGAGCACCGCTGCTAAAGGATTGTATACAAAATGTGGAATGACGGATCGATGAACTCTTTATAATAAGATATACACTGATACTGCCAGCAGTATGTTTTTAATAAAGGTTATTTGAAATTCATATTAGTGAGTCCTATTTTTTTTTTTTTCATTAAGAACAAATAGTTGCATAGTATACATTTTTTTCTTGCTAACTCTATGCATTTTTCATAATTACACAATTTCTTTATATATTCGTATTCATTTACAACGTTTTACGATTCTACAGTGCTTAGATTGTCATTGGTCACACATATTTTATTGTTCTCAACTCACTACTATAACAACAGATAAAAATGGAGTACATTAAACTTTTTTCCGATAACGTTCATGTACTACAAATAGTGCCTCAATGATCTATACTTGGGGCCTTGTTATTTATTTGGTACACTAACGATTTAAAAGATCATATCAATATGGATGCTTTATATCAATATGCTGATGATAATTCCTGTTTGGCAACTGAAAAGGCCTTAATGGCTTATACAAATAAACTTACTGTAATAAATTCGAATTTGTGGTTTGAATGACATGAACTCAAATGAAAGTAAACCACTTTGATATCGAGATTAAATTCATCAGGTTATATGTTTTATGATAAACGAACTTTCAATAGGAATAGGAATAGGAGTAGGAATATTGTATTTTTCTTAAGTATAAAGTATACTAGATTATACGATAATACTCTGGGATTATTCCTTACATTGACAGAAAGCATTTATTAACCAAAAAGGCATAATTGCGATGAATGTTTCTTGTAGAGATTCATGTAATTCACTAAAGATTTGAAAATACTTACTATCCCGTCTCTTATACATACAAATTAGTTTTGTTCGACAAACAAAATGCAAGTGAATTTATAAGAAACAACGATACATATCGAATGATGATAGCAAGGCATGGTCCTGATCTGAGAACACTAGTTCGTCGCCATTTTATGAAATAGATTCATGTTATAAAGCTATTAACGCCTACAGCAGCTCTATTTACTACTTTCTAAGAAATCACCGGAAAATCGCATTTTCTTTTTGGAAGGTGTTGTTAGTAGCTTCTCATTACTATTTTTCTTTCCTCAAAAACGAGGATTATATTGCACATAATCGGCACATTTCTAAAACCGTAAATATCGCTAGTAGACAAATACCTTGAATATCATTGTGTTAGTGAACGAACTCTGAACAACTCAAAATATTCGACTGTCCGTCTATTAGTTCGACCGTTTGCTACGTTTCTTGTAAGCACGTAACTGAGGAAGGAAAAGTCCGATTGTACTGTTTGGAAAGTAAGTTAGTGTTAGCTAGAGGAGGAACCCTATTGTTTTTTAACAATATCGATAAGTAAATAAGAACATTATTAGTCATTTAAAAATAAAAAAATAATTTTCTTAATTTCTTTTAGCTTGTAATTGAATAGAAATCTCACGAAATGTTATTTCCTATCATTATTATTTGTTTAAACGTATTATTAATATGAAACATAATAATATAATAAGTAATCGTTGAAATATGAGTTTCGAATAGTATATATTACAGACATTAAAAATTACCGCAATAACAAATGGTGATCTAGTGACTAAGTTCTGCCCGGCAGCTTTTTAAACACCTCGGCGCACAGTGTGGAATTTTCGTAATCTAGGCGGACAAAATATTATTTTGGCAAGTGTACGATATTTTAATAAACATCTTAATTCCTGAAAGTAAAATGATCAAACTTCATAAGCATATATATATTTTTTTATCAGCAACATTCAAAACATCCATATTATTTTAAAGGTATTTGAAGGTAAGTGGCCATATAATTTTTTTTTAGAAAAAATATTCTATAAGTCTTAAAAACAAGATTAAAGTTTAAGCTTGAGATATCATGGAAAAATTATATTTTATAAATAAATAACTGAACTTTTAATTTATACCTCTGCAGACTTCTTATATTCAAAAAAAAAAAAAGGTTAGTTTGTGTACTTCTAATAACAAAAAGAAAAAGTTGCGCGAGCTTGCGCTCTCACTAGTTTTTTCTTAATTTCAGAATGGGTGTCGAAATTTCTCAATGGTCAATTTTTGAAATATGGATGTCCAATCCCAGGCAAAGCAAGTCAGATGCCATAAAGTCTTATATTTTACAAAAGTTAGGTAACACTCATTCTCAAATAGAATTCTCAACACCATTCGTAAGTCAGTGGACCTTGTTTGCAGCAAGATATGGCAAAGATGGCTAAGTCGGATAGACATCAGGAGCGATTTTTAAAACATAATGGTTCTTGGCTTGTTTCTTGCTGCCTGACATTGTTTATCAAGCTATACCCTCTAAGAAACGTAAAATTCTTCATCTGGTTAATTCTGCTTCTCACGAAGAACTATCGCTTACAAGTGCAATAAAGTTGCATAAAGTAGGTAAAAGGGATTCAAAGTCGATAGTTAAAGAACTCTCTAGTGCCCCAACAAAGCAGTGCACATTAATAAAAAAGGCCAAGGCAGCAATGTCAGGCAGCAACAAACTACCATCAAGCCAAGAACCATTATGTTTTAAAAATCGCTCCTGATCTCTATCCGACTTAGCTCATCTTTGCCCTATCTTGCTGCAAACAAGGTCCACTGACTTACGAATGCTGCTTAGAATACCTAACTTTTGTAAAATATAAGACATTATGGCATCTGACTTGCTTTGCCTGGGATTGAAAATTCTGAAATTAAGAAAAAACTAGCGAGAGCGCAAGCTCGCGCAACTTTTTCTTTTTGTTATTAGAAGTACACAAACTAACCTTTTTTTTTTTAATATAAGAAATTGAGGGTAGTCTGTGGAGGTATGAATTAAAAGTTCAGTAAAAAATATACACGATTTTACCTTGAGTTATAAAAAGTTCACTAAAAAATGACATTCATAATAATATTTGTTGTTTTAACACTGCAACAATAAATTAGAGTAGTATTACTATGAGAAGATGACAGCAAGAAATATGCGCAGAAACGAGTTTGAACACTCCATCATTCTAAGCCAATAGGAACGAATTACGTGACATTCAATGTCGACATTAGTGGCGGCGGTAGCCTGCAGTGAGCGGCGGCGGCGGTAATAATAACACCGGCACACACAAAAAACAAGTCGTGAGCATAAAACAAAACCTGTCAAAATTTATGTATTCTTGTGCACTGAATCCGAATCATCAGATTTCGAATCATCGATTTTTTTTTCTACAGTCGATGAAATTCGAACGTTTTTTTTTTTTAAATTGTGGACGTTTGACTTTCATACGTTTGATATAGAAAAAATATAGGTTTTATTTCAGGTTCAAGACATTTTTTGGATCGGCACACACACAAAGAGAAAGTTATGAACCTGAAACAAAACCTGTCAAAATAAATGTATTTTTGTGCGCTGATTTCGAATCTGTCATCAGATTTGGCCTATGTCATTGGAATTTTTTTCTATATTCGATGAAATTCAAGCGTCCTCAATTTTCAAGAGAAATTTTGACCTTCATCGAATGTAGAAAAAAATGTCGATGACATAGGCCAAATCTTATGACAGATTCGAATTCAGCGCGCAAAAATATATGCATTTTGACAGGTTTTGTTTCAGATTCACGACATTTCTTTTGTGTGCTGGTGTAATAATAAAACAACTTTATTAGGCAAAGTTTAGTACAAATTACTATTCTCACACTTCTCCTGAATAAAGGTTATTCGTAACAGTTGGCCAAGTTTTAATCTACTCTATTACACAGCTCCTTGACCGCGAAACTTTCATTGCAATTACACATCCCTATACCCCAGATGGCGCTATGCCACTGGTAAAAATATTTTTACATGTTGGCTCCGCCCCTGTCATCTTCTCATGATAAGAATTAATCCTAGGTCGACATAATATTTTACCTACGATCACTACTGTAAACAGTAAAAAACACACTACCTGCCATCTATGTAAGTTGAACTTTACATATTGTAAACAAATCGCACTGTAAACAAATTGCACGGTAAACAAAACGCACGGGACAAGCAATTATAGGTGGCTTATATCGCTGACGCGGGGTTTAAAAAAACAAATGCGCCTGCGTAATTTTCAAACGCTGTCAAAACTGACATAATATTTGTTGAATAATATTGTTGACAAGTAAACTAAACCCAGATTTTACTAAATAAATAAATATGATCGTAGGTAAAGTATAGTACATAATTCGAGTTGTAAAGCAATTACGCACTCATGGAAATACGCACTCGCCGCTACGCGGCATCGTGCGTAACTTTTCCATTCGTGCGTAATATGCTTCTTACAACACTCATTACGTAATATACTATTACCAGTCAGAAAACAATTGACGTGTAATCTTCATATTTCAACCTACCTTTTTCAAAATGAACCAAAACATGCGACTTATTTTTATCGTTTATTCTCTATCACATTCAGAAAAAAGAACCGCTTTGATAGACTCCGACGATAGTTGAAATTTTAATCAAAGTTCTAAAATGGTCAAATTGAACATTATTCTTCTTCTTGTAGCGGGACGAAGAGAGGTCGCCGCAGTCAGACCATGCGGCTCATTGTGCCTCTGCTGCAAATTTGGAGAATTGTGCCATTCAGGCCAGATTTTGACCCAAGCAGGGCACCCACAAGGGGAGGAGGTCAGAGTAAACGCAATATTCGCTCATTAATTATGAGATCTGGACAAATTTTTTTTTCACATTTCTCCCGGGGGCCCGCCAGATGTTGCCAAAACAATTTTTTCCACATTTCTCCCCCGCTCATCAATTATTAGGCGCAGGGACCCGCCAGTGAATTTAGTACCGGCGCCGATGATTTGATGTGGTGGCCTGGACCCAAGGGCCAAAATTCTTCCTATGAGGGCATCTCCTCCACCAATGCCTCAGCTTATAAGACTAGGGCAGAAAGTTAAGATGTGGATGGAAATATATTCCTCAACCCTGCAGTACCTGCAGTCGGTGTTATTTTCATAGAACATCCCAGAATCGACCTAAGTCGAAGACTCCATAAAAACTTCGATTTAGGAAAGATTTAGAGCATAACTAAACATATTTAAGTCATCAGCGCCGAATACTGGAACAAAAGGACTCATATACGTTCGCAGAAACGTAAGGCACAACAAGGCGCACTATTTAAAAGTACGCCAAAATTTCACTTAAATATTTTTGTGGACAAGGACAAAATATATTATACTTTTTAAGAAGTACGCCGAAAGTGAAAACGGCGCACAATTCAAAAGTACCCCAAAGTTTCCAAAAATATCTTTACGTCATTCGGCGACGAACATTCGAGTGTGCTTCGAATTTTATCTTTTCAAAATAATTTTTTATTTTTTAATTTTTTTTTCGCGTAACGAAACATAGGAAAATTGGAGATATAGTCCTTGTGGATATCATTAAAAAAAGTGACAATAAAATTTAGGCAAATCGAGGTACTGGAAGATGAGAATCGCAAAATGTGTGGAAGTTGTGTTTGTCTTTTTACCTAATCAATTGCTATTGTATGCTCAGGGATAATATAACTAGTGTTATGATTATCATCGGTGATAGCCCGAGGTAAAACCGATGAAAATTGACCGAGTGCGAAGCACGAGTTCAATTTTCTATAGGTTTTAACGAGTGGTATCACTGATTCACAGGCACACACACAAAAAGAAGTTCAAACCCAGGAGACCGACATATCATTTCCGAAGGATTTTCGGAAGTAGACAAAATATATGACTTAAGGGCAAATTTCGTAGATAATCGCAATTACTTCCACATCCAGTGGAAGTATAGTAACGACAAAAAAATTTTTAAAAATTTTTATTGTTCAAGTAGGCTTAAAATGTCATGAAACGTCGAGATTTTAAGTTTGAGCGAAAAAAAAAATTTCTGTCTGTCTATCGGTCTGTCTAACTTTTTTTGTGCGCACGTTTACTCTGAAACCGTTTAAGATATTGACTTGAAATTTGGTACACATATGTAAATACGTGAAAATACTACATAAATGATATGCTTGGTCGGCATGTATGTTAAAATCACTTTAAGTTTAATGTTTGGCCAGTTTTAACCTTAAAAAACCTCTGCCCAAGGAATCACTACTTCCACATCCAGATTCTCTATCGAAGTCACTCACAACGCAAAAACTTTGTATTTGGAAATAAGTTCCATAAACTTTAATAATATAATATTTGAAATCTTCTACCCCAAAAACCCATAAAACGATACCCCACATGGGTAGTGGGGTGGGGGTGGTAATAGGGGGTGGTAGTGGGGGTGGATGAAGTAAAAAAATATTTTGAGGTTTCTGGTTCTTGTACATACACTAAATCACATTTTTCATCCCCTTTAATAATGGGGTGGGGGTGGTAATGGGGGTGGCTAATGCCAAAAATTTTTTTGAGACATTAGCTTCTCTTATATATACTAAATACCAAATTTATGAACTCGTACCTGCTTGATTTACCCATTTACCCCGATTTACCCCCCAACCCTTGGACGGAACAAGATGAAAATATAATATAGTTCCAGAACTCGTTAAAGTACATATGTGTACCAAACTTCAAGTCAATATCTTAACCGGTTCCAGAGTAAACGTGCGCACAAAAAAAGTTACAGACAGACCGACAGACAGAAATTTTTTTTCGCTCAAACTTAAAATCTTTGATGACATTTTAAGCCTATTTGAACAATAAAAATTTAAAAAAAAATTTTTGTCGTTACTATACTTCCACTGGATGTGGAAGTAATTGCGATTATCTCCGAAATTTGCCCTTAAGTCATATATTTTGACTACGGCATCGTGTTCAGCGCCCGAAAATCCTTCGGAAATGATATGTCGATCTCCTGGGTTTGAACTTTTTTTTTGAGTGTCCGTGATTATTAATCATAACACGTGTTATATTTGGTGAGAGAATATAATGAACGTTAACAGAGAATACTCCAGTCGAATTAGACATCATAAAAAATTTTGCGTACTGCGGACTTTTTTTTGTGGAAGCCGCAAAAAAAATTGTGAAAAAGGAGACTGGAGAACACATGACATAAATCGTTATTACACAATAAGTGTTGATCCTACTTAAATACAAAAACACATTTTCTATATGCAATGAATTGGACTTTTAGGATAAACAAAAACATTTACCAGAATTATACTGGTTTTGGTTTTTTTAATGCAACAATACCAAAATAGCCCTTTTTTGGCATATTTTGCTTCTAGCTCCTAAACCAACAATTGTATTAAAATGAAACCAACGTAAATTTTCTTATATTACGGCCGTACATGCATGAAAGAAAAATGAGCGAAAAAAAGTAGGTTCACTTTTTTTTAAAAAAAAGGGGTTTTCAAAATTTCAACCGTATCATGAAAACCGCGCGGTATTCGATGAAAGTTTTTTCGCAAATCATCATCACTCCTTAAGGGCATTAGTATGTGTAGTATTGTAGTTTGGAAATAATAACCGTTTGTCCTGTACAGAAGACCCCCAAATTCGGACGGCGTGACCTTTCCGGCCTCGTACAGCCAAAACCGTTTGTCCTACGGCAAATGTGTAATATATATATTATGTAGAGGAGGGATGAGTCTTCAAAAAGTGTAACTTGGTAAAGAGCCCTATGGGCAATAGGAAAACAGATATGGACACATAAGTAAAATTTCAAAGTTTCAACCCCTAAAAATAGGGAACGCACATGGTGTAGCAGGGTGTAGTTTTCTGCACTTGCTTATTATGCCCTCTTAAACAACTTCCACAAAAAAAAGTCCGCAGTACGCAAAATTCTTTATGATGTCTTATTCGACTGGACTAAAATAAAGTTTTTAAAAAGTCAAAAATTTTAAACGATCTGACAGTTTGACAGTAAATATTACAATCAACAAAATAATTATTTATTTATTCATTACAATACATATTTTTAACGTTAAATGTATAGCTTTGATATACCTACGTCAGTAAAGTAATTATTTATTTCTTTATTACAGTACATATTTTTAAAGTTAAATGTACAGTTTTGATGTACAACTTGTGGATTATCGCATTCGGTATGGGAAACTGAAACACTATTAGATGTTTCAATCCCTCTCATCTTATTTACTATTTCAGAATGTCGTAGGATTGCATTTGTAAATAAGACTTTAAGGGCTTTGAGTTATTCTGACCAGTTATCTTCATGACTTGTTGCTCTGGTATATCTGCGTTCGCCAAATGGGTTACAGCTGTTGATCTATAAGAGTAATTTGTCACTTTTTTTGTTGGTGATATCAATTCCCACTTTTTGAGTGGTTTCCTTTGTCCATTTGGAGACAGTATTAACACCTAGGGGTAGGTTTTTATACCATGCTGTAGTACTTTCTAATCTCCAATTTCTGTTTGGTGTCAGGAAAAATCTATCGGTCGTTACATTATCTGATCGTTTTACCATTACTTTTAGAAACAATCGAACTGGACACACATCAGGATCTACTGTATGCTATCACAACAAGTTTTGTCCCCTCCTTGATTCGTTTCGTTAAATACTGGATTGTATTCAATTCGGTTAGTAAAGTTTCCAGAATTGTCAGTTTCTTTCTTGAAGTGATAAATGAATGCAGACGCAGCTTCGTTACCACGCCATGCCAATTCTTTAGCGACAATGTTAAAGAACTTTTTTGAAGCCCTTGAGGCGTATTCTCGTCCCAGATTTTTTGCAGTTTTTTATATTCTTCTAGTGTAATTGCAACAGCACCAACCTTTCTTTTTTCTTGTATTTCCTGCAGTTGCTTTCTTTTGGAATCGCGAGCTACCCTTGCTTCTTTAAATTCCATGTCAGTAAATGGATTGAACTTGATATTATATTCAGTGAAGAATTTTTCTTGTATAATCTTTGCCGCGGAGTTCCATAATGTTTTGACAACACATTCTTTATATTCTTGGCCGTCTTTTCTTCTCATGTTGCAAGCATAATTTCTTAATATTAATGCAATTTCTGGAATCGTAGTTTCTTGCGTTATTTTGATTCTCCTTGAAGCGCAAAATTCCATGAACTGGTTCCACTGAGATTCATTATTAATTTTGATATTTTTGGTGTTTTTTTCTCAATTAACTTTCGAATCTCTTCCTCGCTATCATCTCCCCATCGACGGTGATCTACTGGTTGAAAAATTTTTCTGCTTAAGAGCACTATTTTCTGATTTCGACGCGTTTATTGAAACTTTCTGTCACTTTGACAGTAAACTATTTTATTCATTAAAAACAAGTGACAGTCAATATGCGGTGATAAAATTATCACCGATTTGATGGCCTATTATGCTCTTTTGTTTTTGTATTTTAACCAATGAAATTAATCAAAAATATACCATGTGACACGTGAATTATATTCTCTCTATTATATGTTGCAATATAAATATCCTCTATAAGAGGCAATCGTCCTTGCCCCGCTTGGGAAGGTGATTCAATTAAAATTTTCATATTTTCTTTTGATAGGATTGCATAACATTATCTGTATTCTTTGGATCAACCAATAAATGGCATTATTTTAACTGGTACATTTTTCTGATTGAATGTTTAACTTTAAGTCTTTTTGCTAGAGGGCTTTTTTGTGCTAGATCGGAGTTGACTATCGGACGTCTCCTGACCCCGCAAGTTTGTAATTCATACACCGATCGAATCGCGAAAACTCAAGAAGAATTTTCTATAAAAGTGATTAAAAGATCTCTTAGCACACGATCGTCTAGAGTGTTAGAAATATAAGCTAAAGGTTATCACCAGAGAAGCCAGATTGAGAGAGAATGTAGTTAGAAATGTACGGTAAGTGCAGCTTTTCCTTTCTCGCCTATCAACCATCTTTTAAACCTGTAAAACTCAACTGGGAATGGAAACAACGTCACACAATCAAGGAGAACGCGACTGACGCCCATAATAAATAAATTAGTGTCGCATCCATCAGACGCTGTGTGTAAGGTTCTTCTACATAATCAACCACCTCGATAGTGTGTAAGTGTTTTCTGAAAGAGCCGCGTCCAGTCAAAGTTCCTACCATGATCCGGAAATGAGTCCAGTTCTCTGTTGCCTTCTTGGCATCTGATCTACGGTAGCCGAAAGCCGGCTTCGAACCTACTAGGGGCCGCTGAGAGCTACCTGGCAGATATTGACCCAGTAAGATGAGCAAAAGAAGAAAAAATTGAACATAGTTGCAACTAATATTTTTTTTTTTATAATAAATCAGGTCAACTACTCTAAAATAAATTCCCTTTCAAACCATATATCGGGTATCCCAGAATAACCTAAACAGGTTACATCTCCGTTATTTGAAAATTTATAAAAATATAAATAAAAAATCTGCAAAAGGCATGAAAGACTCCGCACTCCGCCTAAAAACACCTCTGAAACAGTGTTGCCTCTTGCAAACTCCCATTTTTTTTTCAAATGGCACCCTGCATAGCTAGAGTCCGAAATTACATCCCCACGTCAGCCTGAGCACAGTGATTACCATACATGACATATTTGGAGAATCTTATGGTGGGCGGTGCCGTGAACGTAATTCGACAATTTCTCCTACATCTCTGATCCGATTGAAAAAATTTTTTAATAAGCTTTTAGACACAACTTTATATAATGGTACTATGTTATTGAAAACTAAAGAAAACAAAACTTTTTACTTGTGCGAAAATCAAAGAAGATGTTGTCTTTTCAATAGCCTAGTACCATTCTATAAAGTTATCTCTAAAACCTTATCAAAAAATGTTTTGAATCAATTCAGAGATTAGGAGAAATTGTCGAATTGCGAAGTAATTTTCTGAAGAACGGTATCGCCACCTTTATGTATCAGATTCGTGAGGATTGCCGTAGAGTAACATCAGGTGTGCATAGCGCAACCTGCACACGAGAGTTGCTGCGACGCGTAGAAGCTGTATGAAGTTTGCCCAGTTTGAACATTTGTTAGCATAATATCTTAATTTATAATATCGTACATATTAATTTTTTGAAGTAAAAAAAAAATATTGAGAGCTTTGGTTCTTGTACACACACTAAATCACAATTTAATTTTTTTCACTCCCTTTAATAATGGGGTGGGGATGGTAATGGGGGTGGCTAATGCCAAAAAATATTTTGAGACCTTCGCTTCTCTTGTATAGTGTGTGATATTTAATAGCGCAACACCCCGTTATTTTGAAACATGTTGACCGATTTTAATTTTTTTGTTTTTGATATATAGTGCTCGATGAGCTTTATTTGACTGTTTTGAGAAATTTGTAATTTTCATATTTTCAAGGCCTACTAAGCTCCTCTAATTTGGTCGAAATTTCGAGATCGGCTATTAGGCAATTTTTTATCGGCAAAATGGACAGCGTATTCGATTTGCAGTTGTCTCAGACACCTTTATACAATATTTTAGCTCGATACCTCATATAGGGTGTTAATAGCCAAATTTAAAATTTCTGACTTTTCGACTGGCCCTATATAAAAATCGGTTAGGTTTACTAAAAAGGTAAAATAGCCATTCGATTTAAGGAACATCAAATGTGAGGCGGAAAGCAAAAAGGGACCTCTTGTCGGCAAATTCCAGTTTTTAGTTATTGATATTAAATGAATTAAGCTTTAATTCCGAACAATTTGGTGCAAAAATCATATCTCTATGTTTTTTTTTGTTTAAGTTACTAGTGCGTTTATGAAAAGAGATCTCTTGTCGGTCCCATGTTATTTCTCCATAAGCGACAAGAGGTACCTTTTCCAGGGCTGAACATCGACTGCTTTATCGATTATTTTAAGTATCTCATCCAATTATATCGGTTTTGTAATCGATTACAACTTGTAAAGGTAATAAATCGCAAAAATCCGAAAATCGATTATTTTGACCCAAACCACTAATTCGACTGTACTGAAAAATTGACATCGCCGACAAGAGGTCCCTTTTTGCTTTCCGCCTCACAAATACTAAATTAGGAAAAAACAGAAAAGTTATTCTTTAAATAAATACTGCTTATTATTATTATTATTATTATTATTTTTTTTTTTTATTTTTTTTTGTGAAGCCAGTCGCCCTTCTCTCTGTCTCCGATGCCAGAGAGGGTACGCTGGTAATACCAGAGACCACTCCCTACGCCGTAGGGAGTGGTCAGTGGTCACTGGGTCCGCGAATCGTGTGCTCTGAGCAGGCGTAACGAGCCAAGGATAACGGCCTTCTGCATTCTTCCGGCTAAGATTTCTGCCGAGTTTCGGCATGCAGGTATCGTCTTCAATTCCGAAAGCAGTGTGCGCCTCACCCCACCTAGGCATCCTACGATAAGAACCACTAGTTTAACAGTGTGGTCCGGATAGAGTCTACGGAGTTCGAAGAGAAGATCTCGATATTTAGTCCGTTTTTCCTCCTCTTTCAGCACAATGTTTGTTTCCCCTGGGGCGGAGAATTCAATGACAAACATTGTCCTAAGTTGGTGGTCGAGGAGGACTAAATCAGGTTTATTGGCCTGTATTTGCCTGGGGGTGGGAAACGAGTAGTTCCAATAAATTAGGCACCGCTCATTCCCCACTACGGACTCAATATCCCCCGGAGCGTAAGGCAGCACTGGTGTCTCGTCTATTCCATACGTATGCCGCAGATGATAGTACAGCACACGTAATGCTATATCATGTCTGTGGATATAGGCCGAGACAGCGTATGTCGGACAAGCTGACAACAGGTACATAAGTGTCTCCGGCGCCCTTCGGCAGGCCCTACAGTTTACATCAGAGACCTCTATACCCAGGACATGACTTCGATAGACGAGTGTGTTAAAGACACCATCCTGGCAAACCATAATGAACCCCTCGGTCTCAGACTTTAGCCCAGCTGACCTTAGGAAAGCAAAGGTCAGCTTCTCAGATAAGCCCCTGTCTTCGATGTTCTTGTAGAAGACTCCATGCAAGGGCTTATCTTTATGCAGCTGCAGAAATTTACGCTGCTCTGCTGCTCGTTGTGCTGCCTTGAATAAGAACGCTCCTGTCCCTGCGTTTTCATGGTCGCGAACCATGCAGAAAAGGGGATCCGAACTCTTGATGATCTTGCAAGCTCCATCCAGAGCCGACCTGCTATGTAGATACTCCAAACTCAAGAGTCCACGGCCTCCCTGCTGTCGTGAGAGATATAACCGCGGAACGGACGATTTTGGATGCAAACTTCTGTTGAGATGCATCATCTTTCGGGTTCCTACATCGAGTTGGCGCAACTCGCCTTGTGTCCATTTCACTACCACAAAGGAGTGTAGAAGGATCGGAACGGCAAGCATGTTAGTTGCAGACACCTTATTCTCCCCCGACAGTTCGGAAGACCAAATCTGCCGGAGGAGGTGCTGGTACTTGCCGCGGAGAGCGTTTTTAACTGTTGACACTTCTTGGGTGGAGCGTTGCTCAACACCCAAGTATTTATACGTCTCTCCGGCATCTAGGTGGTGCAAGATGCTTCCATCTACAAGCTGCGCGTCCTCTCCGTAGTCACCGCATCGTCCTCTCTTGAGGTGAACCAGTGCACATTTGTCCAAGCCGAACTCCATACCGACAGCCTGAGTGTACTCATGTACCACCCTGAGAGAGTGGCGTAAATCTCTCTCGCTGGAGGCATAAAGTTTAAGGTCATCCATGTAAAACAGATGGGTGACCTTATGCCTCCTATCTCCGGGGGTACCGCAATTGTAACCACGGGTTCTGCGAAGTTCAACGGATAACGGCAGTAGCGAGATGCAAAATAGAAGGGGGCTGAGAGAGTCTCCTGAAACACACCCCTCTTAAACATAACCGGCTCTGTTTGGACTCGAGCATTACTAGATGGTATGGTAAAGCGAGTCCTCCAGAGCGGCAAGAGTTGTTCTATGCATCTTACTACGGGACCGGGCACCGCAAGACATTGGAGCAAATGAACAATTAGCTCATGAGATGTCATATCAAATGCCTTGCGGTAATCGATCCAGGCCATAGAAAGGTTCCGCTTATACTGCACGGAGTCCTGCGTGACACATCTGTCAATAAGCAGGTTCTCCTTGCAGCCAGCGACACCCTTCTTAGACCCACGTTGCTCGTAAATCCGTTCGTAAACCGGGCCGCTTGCTTGAAGTACCCGCATGTACGAGATACGTGTGAATATCTTGTAACATGCGTTTAAACAGGTTATCGGTCTGTAGTTCGCTGGATCTGCCAGATCTCCGTTCTTAGGGAGTAGCACGGTTCGCTCCTCGATAATCCAGGAAGGGATTTGCTGCTCTCCATTTAGCCACAAGGTGAAGATTCTGGCTAAATGGCGGTGGGTGCTCGGAAGTTTTTTCCACCAAAAGGTGTTAATCCCATCGGGTCCAGGAGCAGCAAAGTTCTTGGAGCCTTCTAGGGCTCTTCGAACCTCTTCCCTCGTTATCGGTTGGCACACTGCTTGAGGCTGCTGGAGCCCTTGGCAAAAAGCTTCAAAGTGTGCCAGGGCTGGAGTATCTTGGTTTAGTGGACGCTTTTGTTCGTAAAGCGTCTTCCAGAAGTCTTCCACCTGATCTACAGTCGGCGGATTCTCAACAATACGCTCAGGCGGTTGGAACAGGCGAGATGGCTTCTTGCGGAAAAGGTTATTTTCCGCTACTGCCCTCGCCCGCCTTGCTAGCGACTTTTTGCAAGCCACTAGCATCCGTATTCTATCGAGACAATGTTGCTTGGTGGTAAGCAGCACTGCCACGTTAAGCGTGTGATGGACTCGCCTTAAGTTGGCGGCGATTCGCCGCACTTTTGACGTGAAAGGCCTGTTTTCCGCCATGTAATCCATCACACACTGAATACGGGAGGCATATTGTCTCGCCGACCGGATCTTGGCTTCCATCTTTCTTATACGCCGGTCAGCTCTCTCCTGCGGGGAAGTAGTATTATCCCGCCTCGCCACCGGAGAGAGCCGCATCGCGGCGTCGTAGACGGCACAATTAATGTGCCAGATATCAGCCTCTTCCGGAATAGCTTCACTGAGTTCAGCGTCCACTCTGACCAGATCTTGTGGCCGAGGGGGCTTTTGATGGTGCAGCCCCCTTCTGGTTCTGATGCCCTCTGGTATGGGTGGAACATCTAAAACCACCTCCTCGACCGGTTGATCGGGCGGTCTGTCGACTACCTCTTCAACAGGTCCCAGAGCAGTTCTGATGTGGCCTCTGCTTCGGAGGTGAGATACATAGTCACGAAGATTTTGTTTCGTGAAAGCGCGATGCTCTGGGTGTATATCACACCACAGAGCATGCATCCGCGCCATGTATCCCCTCCGTGCAGGCTCACTGCTTTCATAGCACTGCAGAAGGTCGTCCCTCAGCTCGTCCGTCCACTCAAAGCGTCCATATGCGTCGTGGTTGTCGTCATCGGGCAGTCCGTCCTGTTGGGCCCCACCACCTTGCCCATGACCCCTATCCGCTCGGGGTCGATCGTGGGGGCCCTGCCTTTGGTCAATAGGTACCAGAGATTTGGGCTTGTGGGTGGTTAGCCCAGCAAGCCCACGACCGACACCAGAGGGGAATGAGCTTTCCCCTCCCGGGTGCACTAGGGCTGCTGCACCCCCAGCTGGAGTAAGTGGTGGCGCTACTCACCAAAGGCTTGATAGATGAAAGTCAGCCCCTCCTGCTAAGTTATTATTATTATTATTATTATTTTTTTTTTTTTTTTCGCGCACGCGATTCTGGACAGTTCTCCCGTGTCTCCGACATTCTCACGAGAGAAGCGCCAGCGAATTATTCACAGCCACTCCCCGCATCCCGCAGGGTCAGTGACTGTAAATTTCAGACTCATGTGCCCTAAGCAAACGGAGGGACCCCAGGATAACTGCCTTCTGCATTTGGCCTGCCAACCATTCGGCTGACTTTTGGCAGGCTGGTATGGCCTTTAATTCCGAGAGCAGCGTAGGTCTTATTCCACCGAGTACACCGATTATCAGGACGACCATCTTGACCGAGTAGTCTGGGTATAGCGCTCGGAGCTCATACCGGAGATCTCGGTATTTAGCCCGTTTTTCCCCCTCCTTCAAGATGATGTTTGTTTCGGCAGGTGCCGAGAATTCCATGACATACATCACCTTGGTTTGATGGTCGAGGAGGACTATGTCAGGCTTGTTTGCTTGTATCTGCCTGACCGTCGGAAACGAGTAGTTCCAATATATTCGGCACTTCTCGTTCTCGACAACGGACTCGATCTCTCCGGGGACGTAAGGCAGCACTGGTGTTTGGTCTACTTCATACGAGTGCCGAAGATGGTAGTACAGCACTCGTAGAGCCGCGTTATGCCTATGGATGTAGGCCGAAGTCGCATATACCGGACATGCAGATAGTATATTATTATTATTATTATTATTATTATTTTTGTTAAAAACCAGTCACCCTTCTCTGCGGCTCCGATCCTCACAGAGGGGAGCTGGTAGTACCGGTAGCCACTCCCCACACCCGTGGGGTAAGTGACTACTGTGTCCGAGAGTCGTGTGCCCTGAGCAGACGTAATGAACCGAGGATGACGGCCTTCTGCATTCTGCCGGCTAAGACCTCTGCCGAATTTCGGCATGCCGGTATGATCTTAAGTTCCGAAAGCAGTGTGTGTCTCGTTCCACCGAGGGCTCCTATAATCAGTACCACTAGCTTAACAGTATGGTCGGGATAGAGTCTGCGGAGTTCGAAGAGCAAATCTCGATATTTTGTCCGTTTCTCCTCCTCCTTCAAGACAATGTTGCTCTCCGCGGGTGCCGAGAACTCCACGACAAACATTGTCTTGAGTTGGTGGTCGAGGAGGACTATGTCAGGCTTGTTGGCTTGTATTTGCCTGACGGTGGGAAACGAGTAGTTCCAATAAATTAGACACTTCTCATTTCCCACAACTGACTCAATATCCCCCGGAGCGTAAGGCAGCACTGGTGTTTCGTCTATCCCATACGAGTGCCTTAGGTGGTAATAAAGCACTCGTAATGCTCCGTCGTGCCTCTGGATATAGGCCGAGACTGCATATGTCGGACAAGCCGACAACAAGTGCATCAGAGTCTCTGGCGCCCTGCGGCAGGCCCTGCAGCTGACATCAGGGACCTCTATACCCATGACACGACTTCGATAGACGAGGGTATTAAATACACCGTCCTGGCAAGCCATTATGAATCCCTCGGTCTCAGACTTCAGCCCGGCTGACCTTAAGAAGGCATCCTTTCGGATAAGCCAAGGTTTTCTATATTTTTATAGAAAACTCCATGCATTGGCTTATCCGTGTGAAGCTACAGAAAGATGTTGTGTTCTGCAGCTTTTATTTGGGCTTTTCGTCGAGCAGGTTCCAACTCGGTGACAGAGTCGGGATTTACCCGCTCGACGTCGAAGGAGAGACCAAGTTCATCGGCTGCTCTCTGTGCTGCCTTAAACAAAAAGGCCCCTACCCCTGCATTTTCATGGTCCCGGACCATGCAGAGGAGGGGATCCGAACTCCTGATGACCTTACAGGCTCCATCCAGAACCATCCTATTATGGAGACTCTCCAAACTCAAGAGTCCACGGCCTCCCCGATGTCGCGGGAGGTATAGCCGTGGAACGGACGATTTAGGATGCAAGCTCCTATTGAGATGCATCTTCTTGCGGGTTCCTACGTTGAGTTGACGCAACTCTTCTCGACTCCATTTCACTACCCCAAAGGAGTAGAGAAGGATCGGAACGGCAAGCATATTGGTAGCAGACACCTTGTTCTTCCCCGACAGTTCTGAAGACCAGATCTGTCGGAGTCGGTGCTGATACTTGCCGCGGAGAGCGTTTTTCACTACACTCACTTCTTGGGTGGAGCGTTGCTCGACACCCAAGTAAGTGTACGACTCTCCGGCATCTAGATGATGTAAGATGCTTCCGTCTACGAGCTGCGCGTCCTCTCCGTAGTCCCCGTATCGTCCTCTCTTGAGATGGACCAGTGCACATTTGTCCAACCCGAACTCCATACCGACAGCCTGCGTGTACTCCTGTACCACCCTGAGGGACTGGTGTAGGTCCCTCTCTCCAGAGGCATAAAGTTTAAGGTCATCCATATAAAACAGATGGGTAACCTTATGCCTCCTGTCGCCGGGGGTACCGCAGTTGTAGCCACGGGTTTTCCGGAGCGAAACGGATAATGGCAGTAGTGAGATGCAAAACAGAAGGGGGCTGAGGGAGTCTCCCTGAAATACTCCCCTTCTGAATGATACCGGCTCCGTCTGGACTCTATCGTTACCCGATGTTATGGTAAAGCGAGTCCTCCAGAGCGGCATCAGTTCTTCAATACATCTCACTACCGGACCGGGCACCGCAAGACATTGGAGCAAGTGTAAAATAAGCTCATGAGATGTCATGTCAAATGCCTTGCGGTAGTCGATCCAGGCCATGGAAAGGTTACGCTTATACTGCACGGAGTCCTGCGTGACACACCTGTCAATAAGCAGGTTCTCCTTGCAGCCAGCGACACCTCTCTTTGACCCTCGTTGCTCATATATCCGCTCGTAAACCGGTTCAACTGCGTGGAGCACCCGCATGTACAAAATGCGTGTAAACACCTTGTAGCATGCGTTTAAGCAGGTTATCGGCCGGTAGTTCTTTGGGTTAGACAAATCTCCGTTCTTCGGGATCAGCACTGTCCGCCCCTCGACAACCCAAGAAGGAATTTGCTGCTCCCCATTTAGCCATGAATTGAAAATTCTGGCCAAATGGTGGTGGGTACTGGATAACTTTTTCCACCAATAGTTGTTTATCCCATCGGGACCTGGAGCAGCAAAGTTCTTAGAGCCCTCAAGAGCTCTTCGAACCTCTTCTGGAGTTATCGGTTGGCACACCTCGTTTGGTTGTTGAAGCCTTTGACAGAAGGCTTCAAAGTGTGCCAGGGCTGGAGAGTCTCTGTTAAGTGGAAGCTTCTGTTCGTACAACGTTTTCCAGAAGGTTTCCACCTGATCTACAGTCGGCGGATTTTCAGCAACACGCTGAGGCGGTTCGAATAGGCGCGAGGGCTTTTTACGGAAAAGTTGATTTTCCGCCAGCCCCCTCGCCCGCCTCACTAGTGACTTCTTATTATTATTATTATTATTATTATTATTTTTTTTTTTTTTTTTTTTTTTTTTTTTTTTTTTTTTTTTTTTTTTTTTTGTTAAAAACCAGTCACCCTTCTCTGTGGCTCCGACCCTCACAGAGGGGAGCTGGTAGTGCCGGCAGCCACTCCCCACACCCGTGGGGTAAGTGACTACTGGGTCCGGGAATCGTGTGCCCTGAGCAGACATAATGAACCGAGGATGACGGCCTTCTGCATTCTGCCG
This sequence comes from Rutpela maculata, assembly GCA_936432065.2. NCBI lineage: Eukaryota > Metazoa > Arthropoda > Insecta > Coleoptera > Cerambycidae > Rutpela > Rutpela maculata. The sequence goes on from OW386285.2 coordinate 270,748,680, forward strand.
GCTAAGACCTCTGCCGAATTTCGGCATGCCGGTATGATCTTAAGTTCTGAAAGCAGTGTGTGTCTCGTTCCACCGAGGGCTCCTATAATCAGTACCACTATCTTAACAGTATGGTCTGGATACAGTCTGCGGAGTTCGAAGAGCAGATCTCGATATTTTGTCCGTTTTTCCTCCTCCTTCAAGACAATGTTGTTCTCCGCGGGAGCCGAGAACTCCACGACAAACATTGTCTTGAGTTGATGGTCGAGGAGTACTACGTCAGGCTTGTTGGCTTGTATTTGCCTGACGGTGGGAAAAGAGTAGTTCCAATAAATTAGACACTTCTCATTTCCCACAACGGACTCAATATCCCCCGGAGCGTAAGGCAGCACTGGTGTCTCGTCTATCCCATACGAGTGCCTTAGGTGATAATAAAGCACTCGTAATGCTCCGTCGTGCCTCTGGATATAGGCCGAGACTGCATATGTCGGACAAGCCGACAACAGGTGCATTAAAGTCTCTGGCGCCCTGCGGCAGGCCCTGCAGCTGACATCAGGGACCTCTATACCCATGACACGACTACGATAGACGAGGGTATTAAATACACCATCCTGGCAAGCCATTATGAATCCCTCGGTCTCAGACTTCAGCCCGGCTGACCTTAAGAAGGCAAAGGTCAGCCTTTCGGATAAGCCAAGGTTCTCTATATTTTTATAGAAAACTCCATGCATTGGCTTATCCGTGTGAAGCTGCAGAAAGATGTTGTGTTCTGCAGCTTTAATTTGGGCTTTTCGTCGAGCAGGTTCCAACTCGGTGACAGAGTCGGAAATACACCCCTTCTTCTTCTATTATTATTATTATTATTATTATTATTATTATTATTATTATTATTATTATTATTATTATTATTATTATTATTATTATTATTATTATTATTATTATTATTATTATTATTTATTCATTCTTTAAAAATATATAATTTTTTTGGACATGTCAATCAAATTAAACTATTATATATAATTACAGTATTGTAATTAGTTGTATAATGCACCTAGTATATCACAAACAATATAAAACATTTTAGACTAACATATTAAAATATAATAATTCCTACAAACATAAATACCTCATAATACATATCACACCATTGCATTAAAGTTTTTGTTTAAGTACTAATTTACCGAATAGAACGGATTTATGGTGAAGAAGTCTTTTAATTTTGTTTTTGCTCTATGCTGTACTTTTTCGTTTTTTATGTCGTTAGGAAGATTGTTATAAATACTTATACATACATACTTTGGGGATCTTTTGTACAAGGTTGTATTTTGTGATGGTATACTTAATCCATTGCCTTTATGTGCCTTTATGAAAATTTATCAAACAAATAGATTGGACGAATAGCTTTTCTTTTTTCTTCCTTCTTTAGTAGCATCAACATTAGATACTAAATGAGAAAGAAAAAAGAGAAGCTATTCCATCTAACCCATTTGTTTGAAAAATTTTCATAAAGGAATAATGTAAAAAATCATTATTTATTTAAAGAATAACTTTTCTTTTTTCTTCCTCATTTAGTATTTGACGTAAGTCGAATGGCTACTTTATCTTTTTAGTAAACCTAACCGACAGGGCCAGTCGAAAAGTGAGAAATTTTAAATTTTTGCTAATGGATAACAAACAGCCTATATGAGGTATCGAGCTAAAAATTTGGTATTTGAAACAACTGCGAATCGAAATTTTAAAATCAGCCAACGCGTTTCAAAGTAACGAGGTGTTGCGGTATTAAATCGCACACACTGCATATACTAAATACCAATTTTATGGACTTCTACTTGCTTGATTTACCTATTTACCACCATTTACCCCAATTTACCCTCCAACTCTTGAACGGAATAAGATCAAAATATAATCTAGTTCCAGATCACAATAAAATGCATACGTGGATCAAATTTCAAGTTATATCTTAAACGGTTTCAAAGTAATCGTGCGCACAAAAAAGTTACAGACAGATCGACAAAATAACAGACAGAATATTTTTTCGCAGAAATTTAAAATCTCGATTTGTCATTACATTCTAAGCCTATTTGAACAATTTTTTTTGCATTACCTTCAACTGGATGTGGAAGTAAAAAAATGCTAAACGATTTTGTGATTGTAATAAAAAAAAATTATTCGCAGTTGGCAACTTGCGACTGTATCTTTAACTAGTTAATATTAATAAGCCAAGCTAAAAAAAACAATGAATTATCGATCTCAAACAATGTCAACATATCATTTTTGTCAATTGCGTATTACTACCGTAAATGGATGTTACATTAAAACAATGTATCGATTGAGATATTTTTATCATTAATGTAAGTACCTGCTAGTTTTGATTAAAGTGTAATTAGAGCATGGCGAAAACTGATTGCGCAGCAATATCAATTAAAATTTCAATGGATGCATTGCTATTAGCCTCATATCTCGCACACACAGAGAGGCTCAATACATGAGTTAAAATATTTAAGCCATTTTGAATTGAACAATGGAACAAACCCTTTTATATCGTTAACTAAAACAGATTTTCAAATTCCTATTGCATTAGTAGGCGAGTGAAATACCCATGAATAAATATTTTGAAATAAAAAACCCATGTTGTAGATATGTATTTCAAGATAAATTAATTCTTCATAACACGTTGATAAATTGTATATTTTTATTATAAAATTTGTAAAATATAAAATAATGTAAATGTTTAACGTATGAATTTGTTACTTGTTTTCGTCAAGGTTGGTTTCCTAATATCTATAAAATTACTCAGGTATTCCCGTAATGAGATTATAAAGAAGGCATTGAATGGCTGCGAGCTGTCTAGCCAGAGAATATCGGATGTTTTGAGGAATAAAACACTTTCATTGACGTCGGCGATAAATAAACAAACTTTCCGTAGGTAGCGTAAACACTACGTAACACGCTATTTCGTATTTTTTACCCGAAAAGTAAATCTTGAGATATTTAGGTGTATTTTGAATGTCCGGTAGTGTTTTCAAATATTTGTTACAAAGCTAATACTTTTACTCTCTGGTCATAATCAAAATAAATCAAGAAACCTCTTATGAATATTTAAAATAACAAGATTTTTGGAAGATACAAATAAGCTCATAGCAGTATTTCTACAGTTAATTATTTTTTATTTATCTGCTTTCTTCATGATTAGAGAATATTATTTAGGTATTAATTAAAGCACAACTAGCACACATTTGATTTATTATGAAATTATCTACTTTCAGTATATTGTTGCCTAATCTGGGCACACTAATATACTACTTAGGAAAACACTTTGAAACACTCATCGTTGTATAACCAATCAAAACAACTACTCTTTTAGCTAATACTGACGAAGTATTGAATTATATGTAGGATTCCTATAATTTTACGACAAGAAGTATATTGAAAATACTTAAATCATTTATTGAAATTCAGTCATTCACAACAATTATTGAACCTTACATTCTATTTCAATTCTAGAAAAGTTGTACAAGTTCTCTCGAACTCGTTACTTCTCATTAGGAGAGTATAGAAACATCACCCTGTATGACGGTTATGAACTAATTTCAGTAGAATGTATTCTACCATGCTCTTTTATATATGTTGCAAATTCAAAATGAAAATGTTAGGTCCGATAGAAATTATCGTATTTATTTAATAAATACTCGCAACCGACGGCAGCTTTTAATTATTTCAGTCTTATTAAAAACACTTTAATGATATTTTAAGGCACTATTATTATACATAATCTAACGTTCATAAAGTCGGTTTGAACCTGAGAGACAACCTGTATATTGCGGTTGAGATATCTCGTACGTCTTCATATTTTTGTGCGCGTAATCAAAAACCTGTAATATTTTACTCTAAAATTATAAGGAAACACAGTGTATATAAAAAAATTTAAGTCTAACAGAAGGCATCGTGTTTACAAAAACGATCTACACACATATAGACACGCGAACACTTTTTATTCGATATTTGAATTCAGTCTGTTAGGAAACAGATTTTCTAGAAAAATTTTCTTTCTACGATGATGATTAAAAACTTATAATATACCTGGTTGATTAAATCAAATAAGTATAATAATAATGTGGAATTGATAACGCGGTATACATATATACATATATTTTTCGGAAATTGATTGCATTGGATTAGGTACGATGCAATTTTTATTATTGTCTAAAATTATTGGTAGTTAATATTGCTACGTCTCAATTACGTTTCTGAAACATAAGCGTTTTTTCTTTGAATGTTTAATGGTACTTACCTATTTAAAAATTAACTCTAAAAAACTGTAATAGTATGGTAATGTTTTAATTAGTGAAATTAGTATTATTTGTGGCGTTTAAATGCCGAATATATTCCTCAGAGACGTTTCAGTTCCTTGTGAATGAGATATTCCACTGTCCAAGAATGAATAGGTGTCTCTGATAATTCACAATTGATGGAGATAATCAGCGTTTTAAACTATTTGGTTATCTAGGTACCCACTGTTTATCTAATTAATACGCCTAAATGCAATACTAATTGCCATTAAACTGCATCAAAGCTATTGTTTAGATGCATTCCAACTGGATTAATCAGTTATGCCTTGAACTGAAATATCTTTCCTATTTAGTGGTTAACAAAGCGATTTGGTTAATAAGATATTTAGCAGTAAATATATTATAAACGAACACATTTGTTTTCTTTCTTACAAAAATGTGTATTAGAAACCTTTAAAATCAACGGAGAAGAAAAAATAATTTACGTCATTTTAGACTAGATTTAAAATTTTCCATATTTTGCTTGTGATTGCCTTCCAAAAATTAACTTCTGAGATTTGATGTGTAAAACCGATTACAAAACACAGAATAACAACTTTTATGCACAATGATGCATTTGGAATTTTTTGTGTGATACTGACGATTAACTAGTTTTCACGAATAGTAATATACTTAAACATTACATTCGAATACTATACTCAACGCACGTATCGCCAATCATGTTGGCATCATCTGGAGATGATTAAAAATCTCCTGGTGCTGCCAACGTGTTTGACAAAACGCATCTCAAGTGTAGTATTCGAGTGCAATGTTCATGTCAGCAAAATACCATCTCCAAATGACGCGCGTCGAGTGTCCTTTCGTGTTTATATGTACTTTATGATCAGTTTCATACCAAGGGTTCCAACTACCTCTAGAATTTTTCTTAATTTTATACGAAATTGTTTTATTGATTGATTGATTGATTTACCAGCGTGCGGTAGGCATTGCTGCCACTCCCAGTTGGGCCTGCTACGTCCACGCTAGGTTGGACTAAGGTCGTGCTTCTTGCCAGCAGCGAGAGCCACATGGCGCATGGTAAAGGAATGTGGGATGGGAGGTGTAGGTATTTGTGAGATGCGTTACCGCATTGTGTCGTGAGGGAGCGTTTGCAATAAAAATGGCGTACGAAAATAAAGTATAACAAATACTAAAACTATTTTCAATGTGCCAAAAAAGAGGTCAAGCATGGATTTTGTGTTGAAATGCATTTGTGCCTAAATTCACTCAAAGGGTGCTCTGGGGATTCATTTTCATGAGGTTGGCATACAGAACGGTCACTCTAAAAATGTATCTGTTAATAAATTAGCACAGAAATAATATTTGGAATGTTGTTGATACTATTACTATGGAAATCTGACATACTTTCAGTGAAAATGTATGAAGTAGTTACTTTGAAAAATAACGAATAAAGAGATCAGGAAAGAAAATAATATTTGGATTGTAGTTGTCACTACTGCCGGGAAGAAAATCTGATATTACCTTCAGTAAAAAATATACAGAGTGGTCATTCAACAGCAAAAAATATTAGTAAATAAAGGGTGCCAAACAGAAGGGGGAAATTTTGCTTAAATATGAAAATTTAAAATCTACCAGAAATTATCCTGTGTACAAGAAAGTTCTAGATACATACACACACGTGCACATATTTGTTTTATACAGTTTATTTTTCTGCGATGACTTAAAATTTGTTGCCGGGTATAATATACCTACATGATTAAATTGATTGAATCAGAAATAATATAGAATTTCTAGTAACTCAACTCAACATTAAGTAATAAACTAAAATCAATAATATATATAAACTAAAATCAAAAATATAATTAATACGAATTACTATTAGATCATTTCTACAGAAAATTAAAATAACAGCTAAATATCTAAGAACTTGTGTCCAATTTATTTTATTTTACAATGGAATAATCCGTTCAATATTAACTTTGCTTTTGAATAAGTAAAGTGGTACGTTTATTCGAGGTAGATAAATTGTAAATCGCGATATTAATCCTGGTGCTTAAAATTTAAATAACATAAAATGTGTGTACAATTAAACATATTAAAAAATATTTTGTGTAGGAAGATACTGGGTATTCTTTACTTCAGCGATACAAATACCATAACTGTTTATTTGTAACACGGGGAAAACCAATATTTGAGCAAATTCCATTGCTTTTAAAATATTTACATATAGACTTTGCAGGCTAACAAGAACCATGAAATAATCAGCATGTGTTTTATTTAAAGAATGGTTATGTATTTCTATAAACAAGTCTTATTTAAGTTATTTTAACTGCAAATGAATAAAAACTAAAGCCGTACTCTCGAAAACAGCCATCTCTTTTAATTCGTTATTTTTTTTACATTGCGTCAAAGTGCAATGGCAAAATAGGCAAAGAAATCAGGGGAGGCAGAAAGATCCTTGTACCCTTCCACTCTATTAACCTGGATTATTACTGCCCACACCGAATACCTGCAGGTTTGCGTTTTATTACCCTATCTGTGCGTATAAGCAAGCCAAAAAATATATCTCGTTCTCTCTGTTTTATTGTCGACTTCGCCATCACATTTTGATCCAGCTATAGTTATTACAATCACTTCCAACATACTTGGAAATACACTTAGAGTTTTCAGTAACCATTGCTTAACTGTTCAGTGTTACTGAGATGTAGAACTTTGCAATAAAACTTACTAAAACAGTAAAAATATCAATTTTTCCAAATTTAAAAATCCAAATATGGAAACTACACTTGAATTGGACTGTACTAAAATCGGATTTTACCAAAAATAAACGTTCAGTTACAAGATACTCTCAAAACCTATTTTTGACACAAAAAAAGGTGATTACTAGAAAGTCTTTCAATATTATTGAGAGTTATTTTCGTCAGACGACAAGAACTTAGGAGGCACTAGATAGCTATGATGCAAATTTTTATTCATGTCGAATGGCCAATTATTATTAATGTGTGAGAAAATTATTGAAAATAGAAAAAAAAGATCGTTAAATTGGTGCAGGGATAATTTCATAAGGATAGCTCGAAAGCCAAGCGAAATTATATTATCCTTATTTTATTATATGCCGTTAGCAGGATTTGTAAAAAACTGGAAAGCCTCATATATCTCATATACTTCCTTAAAAACATTTCAAAGTGTTAGTTTCCGATGAATGATAAAATCGCCTACAGGTGCTTATAAATCTAGCCACAAATGAACCAATTTTTTTATGATACATAAATCCCAATTCTTTTCAACTCCAAAACAATAATGAACATACTTTCTAAGGAATTATTTTAATCTTGTACTAGTCGAATGATATCTTAACTCTCACCATCGCATGAAATTGCGATTTAACATACGGGATGTGTCCCTCACTCGCTATGTTTGGTATGCAAATCTAAATTGTTTTATATATAAGTAGATAGGCATTTTATGAATTTTAACAAATGTATTACGCTTGACCTTCTATATCAATATACAGAGTGTTTCTTAATGACGTGGTAATATTTCAGGGTGTGATTCCTTGCTGTTCCCTATTGTTTCACACGAGGCAACTATGCGCTCTCTTAAATCTTCTAAAGCGTTATTGGGGGTTTTATGAGAAGACCCCCACCAAAAGAAATCCAAACTATTTAGATTGGAGGATCTTGTTGGTCATAGTGGTCATTACTGAGTTCATCTGTATCCTATCGATTAGGATAAACCACATGTAAATGGTCTCAAACAATTACACTTAAATGAGCAGGAGCTTCGTCGTACATGTACCACATTTGATTCCTTAATGCAATTGGTACATCTTCAAGTAAGAACAGGTAGTTCTTCTTGGAGAAAATGCAGGTAAGATTGTCCGTTAAGGCGTCTTGGCAGATAAGATTATTACCAATAGTTCCTACCCATACATTAACCGAAAATTGCTCTTGGAAATGGGTTTCGGTTATGGCATGGGGGTTTTCGTCCGCTTACACGTGATTATTACGAAAATTTTGAATAGCATCACTAGAAAAATTTGCTTCGTTTGTAAACACAATTTGTGAATCAAACCGTGGACTTAGTTTAATATTCTGTAGGAATTGTCGTGCGCAAAAAAATGGAACAAGTCTTATAACGTATTTTTGCTATATAAAATCTAGTTGTGTACATCTGACTTTAATTTTGTGACATTGTCATTTATTTTATGTTATGTTTATGTATTTGTCAAAATTTATTGCAAGTGTGCAAATACTAATATGCCCCATATAAGCGATTTAGTTAAAGCTGGAGTTATTGCTAAAGGAAAAGATGGATGGTCAATGAGACAAATTGCACTGAGCTATAATATTAACAAAGAATTACTGGAAATAATAAATAATGCATGGGAAAATATTATTACTGATGATTATTGTATAAGGTTATTTAATTATATGCCAAACAGACTTATAGAAGTTATAAATAGAAATGGTGCAATAACGAAATATTAATAGTTAATGTCTTGTTAAGTTGGATATCCTTTGTCCCCTGATCCAGAATTTATACTCATTTTGCCGTTTATTCTCCACTTTTTTTAAATGTTAAACACCAAATTTCTGTTAATATTATAACGCAGTGCAACTTGTCTCATTGACCATCCATCATTTACTGTAGCAATAACTACAGCATTACAATAAAAAATAAAATAAAAGTGCTAACTGTTTTATTTCGGCTACTCATTACATATTCAAATAGAGACAGATTTACATTAGAAAAAAATAGTTAATGCAACAAAAGCCAGAAGTATGTATCGGGAAAGATATCCTAATCGTTCCAGATAGCCGATTATTCTCAACTATTCATCGCCGTCTCTGTTAATCTGGTTTCCAAAAAGGTACTCAGGTAGACCTCGAACTATCAGAACATCCGAAATTGAGGATGCGCTACAGGAAATCGACGCACATCCTGAGACGAGTACGAGAGCTCTGAATATTTGTTGTCAAATTTTTTGGCGAATTTTGGTTGATTTTTTTGTTGTATCCGTACCATATTCTAAGAGTACGGGCATTACTTCCCAGGGATTTTCCACAGCATGTGAACTTCTGATAGTGGTACTGTCGTGCGCAAAAAATGGGACAAGCCTTATAACGTATTTTTGCTAAATCTAGTTGTGTACATCTAACTTTAATTTTTGTGACATTGTCGGTTATTTGTCAAAATTTGTTGCAAGTGCGCAAATAGAGACAAATTTACATGAGAAAAAAATAGTTGTCCTATTTTTTTTTTTGCTCACGACAGTACCTTCAGAATGTTGCACTAAATCCGCAGTTTGAATCACAAATTATGTTCACAGATGAAACAAATTTGTCTAGGAATGCTATTCAAAATTTCCATACTAAACATATGTGGGTGGACAAAAACCTCCATGACATAACCGAAACTCATTTCCAAGCGCAATTTTCGGTTAATGTATGGGTAGAAATTATTGGTAATAATCTTATAGGCCTTTTTTTCTGTCAAGATGCCTTAATGGATAATGTTACCTGCACTTCAATAGTTTGGATTTACTTTTTTTTGCGGTCATCCTAAGACCCTGGTGTATAAAACTCTCATTAACAATTTAGAAGATTTAAGAGAGCGAATAGTTGCCTCGTGTGAAACAATACGGATTACGCCGGGAATATTTAAACGAGTGCGCAATTCTATGCGAAGTCAGATGGAAGCGTGCCTATTAAGTGAAAGTGGTCATTTCCAACAATTTTTATAAAACAAAATTTATCATTATCAATGTTAATAATAATTAGTTACAATTAGAATTTATTTATCAAGAACTGTGCTGTGCGTCTTACGAGAAAAACGCAAAAGACCGTTTTCATGTAGAATAACCAGGATAATCAGAAAAAGTATCCACATGGAAAAATATCAGTGGCGTGCCACTTTCTTGGTAAAGAATATTAGAGAACATGTTTGCAGGGACGCCAGTGGTGGAGCGATAAAATAACTTTTCTAACTAAAATATATTGTTTTATATCCTATTAACACGCACCAAGATTGAAAATAATATCTAACGTACTTTCTGAGATATTAAAAAATAAAAATTTTAAAAAAATTCAACACCCTGTAGCAAAAAATTTAAGCCGTTGCAGACATATGAACTTTTATTCATGAAATTACCTAAGGAATCACACCTTAAAATATTACTACGTCATTAAGGAACACCCTGTATAATGGAAACACACTATGGAGGAGTATCCTAAGTGACCATAAAAATCATTACAAGAAGATTATTATACTTGTCTGAGCAAAATCTTTTCTTTTCTTATTCTAAATCGTTGATTTTTCATAATTAGTAGATTTGTATAGACAACTTCTTGTATTCAATTTGATTTTACATTGGCCTGAAGAACGGTATCATTCTGCTTGAATTTAGGTTTACCCAATTTCAGAAAAATATTATATTTTTTTGAGTAAAAGATATAAACAGAGCGTAAATAAAATCAAGCACTCAACTCCAATTCAACCTTTTGTTACAGGGATAAGCAATGCCCTTTCATTAAATGCCAATATTGTAAAAAATTGCGAAAGTTGTAAAACTGGATTTTCGACGACGTTTTTCGAAATCTGACCCATTCTGTAACTGACTGAGATTTTATAGCAGAATGTTTAGTGACCTTTTATTTCTAGGAGGCATTCAATTTTTTACAATTTCTTCGCATACTTCATATATCGCTATTTATATTCCTCATATCTATGAAATAAACCAACCGTATATTATGATGAGAAAACACTAAGAATTTAATTGCCTACTGAATAGTATCACATTAAAATTCTTAATGTTCAGAAGTAGACTATTTGCAACACTCCAATGACAGAAATAAATTGAACTGTAATGAACTAGAATGTTACCATTTCATAATTATTTTTATTCAATATGCACATCAGATCCATTTGATATTATGTAATATCAAGTAAGTTATACAGTGTGTCCCACTTTTCATGGTAACACCTACGTAGCTCAGTTATTAATACATCAATTTATTTTAAACTTGGTTAAGGTATACACGTCTTGAAGCGCATATATCTATTTAATTTATTCCATAGATGTGCGGACTAAGGGGGTGAAAATGGGGGTGAAAATTTTCAGGTAAATTTTATTAGGGATTTTTTTTTAAAGATTACCACTATCTCATATGGTATCCTTTAAAACCTCTTTGTGCCAAATTTTGTTAAAATATCTCTAGTAGTTTTAGAGGTATAAACAGGTACATATGACGTTTTGTCAAGAATTAATGGCCTTTAATTCGGAACGAGGTGAATTTAGAAACAAAGTTATTCCACATTTTTTGCTACAAATTTGAAGTAATAATCAAAAATATCATCGTACTCGCCAAAAACGCTAAGAAAATTCTGCCCATTATACGGGCCCTATACAGTTTACTTGTTTTAAATCTAGTCACCTTTGAAATCGTAAACAAAATTATTAACTTGACAGTAATGGCAGCTTAAGGCTTTGTAATTTACTTGTGTCATTATTTGTTGTTTAAATTATTATTCAGTTTCTTATTTAAAATGGAATATCTTTCTGTAGCTGAAAAGTCGAATTAATTCGGATAGTGGGTGAAAATAGAATTTCATATAGGAGAGCGGCCAGTATATTTAACATCCAGATCGCAGAAATCCCGTAGCAGCAAAAACTGTATGTAGTATTAATAGACTTTTTAATGAGACTGGTTGTATTAAGAAGCATAGAAAAAAAAAATCAAATATTAAATAATAGATACACTGACGATCCACGAATCATAGCAGAATTCAGAAATGACCCAACATCTAGTATTCGCTCAGTTGCTCGCATTTTAAACGTTAATAAAAATAAAGTTTAGCGTTGTCTAAGAAGAGACAGAGTTAAAGCTTTCAAGCCGAAATTTTTACACACTCTAAAAGATGGTGATGAGGAAAGATGGCTAGAATATTGTTTGTGGTTTCAAGGGGAATATTTGAATGTTCAGAATTTTACTAAAAACATCATCTTCACGAAGCCACATTTTCAACTAATGGGGTTGTGTCGTCACAGAACACTCGTTATTGGGCAGCTGAAAACCCGCATTGGGTAATAAATTGTAAGGACCAATACGCAGCCAAAGTCAATGTCTGGTGTGGCATATTGAATAATAAAATTTTGTTTCCCGTTCTTTTGGAAAATTTAAATGCCGAAATTTTCTCAGCCTCTTAAATAATTATCTTGATGAATTTTTAATCGACCTTCCACTATTGCAAATGGTAAATTTAATTTTCCAGTTAGATGGGGCGCCGGCTCACCATTCAATTTTTGTTTGAAATTGGCTAAACCTTAAGTTTCCTCAAATGTGGATTGGAAAGAACAGTCCATTACATGAGTGACCCCCGCGGTCCCCAGATATCACGCCAATGGACTTTTATTTTTGGGGAGTAATTGAAAACCGTGTTTACAAAAACCGTCTGAGAGACAGACGAGAATTATGTGAGAAGATTACAAAGAAGCTTGTCGAGAGGTGACACCAGTAAAATTACGCAGAGTTCTAAATCATAAAAGAAAAATAGTAGAAAAGCGTATTAGATTAAATTATGGCTTAGTAAAAACAAAAATTCTGTTATGTTATTATATTTATTTAAATCATTTTGCTATTAAAAATTTTATATATTTTTTTGTTTAGTTTGTGTATTACATATGATATTGATTAACTAAATAATAGAACACTCAATTAAAAACATATTTTAGTGCTAAAAATTTTAGAAGTTTTATTTTATGTTCATTTAAAACCGTTTTAATATTCTGATCAATTTCTTAATGCGCTGCCCCACTTTGTTGGAATTAGCGTAATCCGTTGCATAACCTAAAGGCCATTCATATGTACCTGTTTATACCTCTAAAACTACTAGAGATATTTTAACAAAATTTGGCACAAAGGGGTTTTAAAAGATGCCCCATGAGATGGTGGTAATCTTAAAAAAAAATCCCTAATACAATTTACCTGAAAATTAAGTCATTTTCACCCCCTGAGGCCGCACGTCTATGGAATAAATTAAATAGGTATATGCGCTTTTAGTTACCTTCAAGAGGTATATACCTTAACCAAGTTTAAAATAAATAGATTTATTAATAACTGAGCTACGTAGGTGTTACCGTGAAAAGTGGGACACACTGTATATGAGGTTCTGTTTTATAGTTTGTCTACTTAATTATTATCCATACTGTAACTCCATTATGAAGAAATCGTTGTTTTAAGCTTTAATCATATCTCATAGTGAAACTGTTGTCATTCATTGCTGCATCAACTAATGAGAAAGGTGTAGTAGTATTCTCTTGTAAACTTTCTATATCAAGTAGTAGAGCTGACAATATAAAGCGATTTTCTTTATGCAAATATAAATATGCGAATATAATAGAGTAGCCGATGGCTAAACTTCGCCTTAATAAAGACGTTTTATTATTACTATAATTAAATTGTATATAACACAAGCAGTTTTGAAAATTACCCAGAAGAACCGTTTTGAAATTTTGTTTCTGTATGGCATTGTCAAAAGCAGTATACATACAGGGTGGATCATTAATAATAGACCATCGAGTAGACCATAATTCAAGGGTAGATTCTTTGGATCAAAATATGGGGATATAACTAAACATGCTTTAGTAAATTGTTGTCGTGGAAAAAGATACAGGATGTCAAAGTTTCAATTTTGTTTCTTTTTTTTTGCAATATCTCAACTATTAACCGATCTTCTCCCAATTTGGTAAGGAAACACTTTTTAAGCTAAGAAACCATAATTTATGTATCACATCATACTAGCCCGTGGAGGGCGCCTCATAAGCTATACCTGATGATGAGTATTTTTTCTATTTTTTTACGAAACGTAGTGGCACTTTTGACTAGAAAATCTCATGCAGGAGTCACTTCGCCATTAAAAAGGCATGCTTGATAGAACTTGATAATTCCAACCGTTTTCGAGAAAACGGCCGCAGAGATTTTAAGAATTCTTTGAAAACACTCAATTTAAAAAGGACAAACTGTATTTATTGCAAAGTGTGCTTTGGTGCCATCTTAGTTTTGTCAAAATGTCAAACTAATGAAATTGTTCATAAATGACAGGATACCTGTCCTTAAAATTTCTTTACTTGACATTATGTTGTGGAATTTAACAATTTGACTGCAATGATATAAATGAGATTTCAATATTTTTATACTATTTACACTAATTTTATACAGTATCGGAAGATTTTGGATTTGAGTGGCAGGCATAGTTTCAACGGCTTGACAGACGGTCTACAATAAAGGCGTGTACCAGTGCTCTAGTAGAGAGAGCAAATAATGACGCGCGATCAGGAAAACACGTACATCATTGCTATTAAAAATTTCAGTACCATTTATTGTAGCTGGCTCTGTTCAGTATAGGTAATATTATTACGTGCTTTAATAACTAAAATTATTTAACTCGTTATACTTTCAAAACGAGTCAAATAATTCTTTACATTTCCCGCAGACAGAGCTGTCCACGTACATGTGGTGGGGAAAGCAGGTGGCACGAGTAGGATGTGTTTTACGATAAAAAAGAATAGCCTAGTTGCTTCGTTCTCGCTTGCTCTCATTGACGACTCAAATGAAACATTTTCTGATACTGTATTATGTTAAATTTTGAAGGAGGTGTAATTTAAAATATATTTTTTAAAATGCTTATCTAAGTAACATTGCTCAATGACATGTGCCACTTGACACTTTTGACGGTCCAGTTCATTAGTATCCTCCTTTCCCGGCTGAGGTACAACTAATTATGTATATATTAGCAATTATTTCTCCATATTGAATTTTAAAACAAACTCACATAGATGATTTCATGTATGAATATATTTTCAGCCTGTAGCAAAATGCGTCGATAGATAACTTTTTTAACTATATCTACTGAATATCATGAAATGTATCCTTTAGATATTATCTACTACATAAATAATAACCTGCAACAATAGCTGGCTGTGGAAAATGAAAACAAATAGCAAATTAATGCAAAAGCAACATTCGAAATCACCACCGCAGGTGCTACAATTTGTGCATAACAAGCTACAAAAAATACAACGTAGGGGAGAGATTACCAATATAGTGCCTTTACCATAAAATATTATACGTTCTCTGACAATGGAATTTTAATAATGTAGAATATTGTAACATGCTTTTTACACAAGTAACAACGCAATGCCTCATAAATATGGAACCTTGTTCTTTATGAGTGCAATGAGGTCGTGAATAAGGAACATGGACAAAAACCTACAGGTTGTCACTTGACTATTTAAGCCTCTGTTAAATTTTGCCCAGCCAAGAAAGTAAAATTATTTAAACTCTAAACGTTTGGTACATAAGAATTTGATACTGATTGACTATAAAAAACTGATGCTTAGATCAGGAGCTACGATGTTTGAGATTGCAAGAATACATGTAGACAGAAAAACTGTAAACCAAGAAAAACAATGATGTAAGCAGAAATAATAGGTATTTATTTTAAAACAGTTATATTACTAAACTTGTAAAATTTACTGTGAAAATAAGTAGGTAAATCGGTTGTCGGCTGTGGAAATCTAACTAAGTTCAGCCAAGTTGATTCAAGATCAAAAGCCAAGGTTACGATTGTTACAAGAATCGGATCGGAACTATGGATTTTGGTCTTGGATCAAGTTGAACTTGGCTTGAACTTAGTTGGTACAATTCGCCCTAAAAATTTTTTAGAAGAAATAGTTAATTTTGAAGAGGTAAAACATGTAATTATTTATTAAACAGTGATAGAATTACTTGAAGGATTATATTCTAGACTTACACCTAAGGAGAGGTAATTAACCGGTGAATATTTCGAATTAATCAGTAGATATTACAACAAAAATGCATTGGAGTATCCTATAGTACTATGTGTTGCCTTACTTTATAAATTGAAAATGTTTTATAAAATATTATCTATTAAAATTATTAATTAAAATTCCGCAGTTCGAAGATTAGTTAAAGTTAAAATTATAGCATAACATTAAATAATTTACGTATTCATCCACTTAATATACCCCATACAAATAACTGTATGGGGCGAGCATAGAGGCGTTTTGGCTTAGTTCAGATTCTGGAGACGTTTAACTTTCAGTCCTAAGTACTTGTCAGACATATGGCTGGATAGTGTCGTATTCGATGTAAAATTTTCTGCTGAATGCGAATCTGGAGGGAGCATAAAAATCGGGGATTGCTTTCAACCCTTAATCCGCGAATTTACTCTTATTTCGGAAATCGCGAAAAATTTAATTTTTAAAAACTTGCGTTTTCTCCCACAAAGGACTAGCTAAAAATTCATTCTTTTTTAACATGCTTTTATTAGGTCGACCTGTATCTAACTTAACTATCTATGTAATACGGTTTAGGAACTGAATTTCACCTCTAATTGTTGTGTCATCATGAAAAAAATGTGGCAGTTGTGTTTAGCTCTGATGACAATACAATATAGTATACTCAATATTATAATATGTTCAAAATTATTTGAATTCAAGAGTTTATAATACTCAAATTGACGGCATCAAACAGTTGAGAGAAAAAATCGATCAACAGTTTAAGATCCTTTAGAGTGATGCAGGAATTTTACATAGTATTCAATGTTCCTTGAAAGAAAGACTTATGCATTAGGGAAAATGGAGGATATTTTGAACAATTTTTGCTTTAATAATTAGCAATTTCCTATATTTAATTATTTTATGTACATAGTATTTCAAAGCCGTCTTCGTGTAGATTGTAGATTGTTTAGCCCCGAGTTGGCCTTTCTTCACTTCAAGATGGCGGATTGTCATTTTTTTTGTTATATGGGTATCAAAAGAAAGGGCTTGATAAGCAGGAAACAAATATGTGATCAAAACTTAAAAATTCAAAATGGCGGCGTCAACATGGTGGATACGTTTTATCAATTATCGTCGAATTCGTTTTATCAAGTATCGTCGAAAATCGGTATCTGTGGGTTATCGAGGTCGCAGATTACAATTATCCGATCCAAATTTAACAAATTATTTGTTTTTTCGAAAGTGCCAAAATTCTCTCCTTAAATATGAGACTAAAAAGTAGAAAAATAAATTAATAGTTTAAAAAACTAAAAAAAAAACATGTTTTTATAAATACTCAACTAAAATGCAAAAAATAATCATTAAACCTGCTCTCTCAGTCTACCCCGTAAGGGCCTTAGTGTAAGCCGTGTTTGTAATTAAGTGTAATATTTGAGTATAAAAGCATTTGGCACTTTTCATTTAATCTAATGATGTCTTCAACGTCCATTACTAAATGGGATACTCACTTGGATGCTCGTGCCAATCTTTAAGACAAACCGAATTTTTGTCGCATTGGCAAGCGTACATGTGAGTGTTAGCTCTTTTTTCATAAAAAAGGAGTGCTAGTAGAGTCACACATATATACAGGGTGGACCAAATTAGATGGCATTTGGGATATTCTCTAAAATTATGGCAGATAGGCAAAAATCAATGTCCTCGATTTTCGAGAAACAAAAAATGACGTAAACCGCGATCATCTACCTTTCTCGACTACCGAGCTACAGAGCGTTTTTGGAAAATTGGTATTTTTTTGATGACCTCTATATCTCAATAATCAAGTGTCGAATTGAAAATCCAGTAACACATTCTTAAGACACTTTTTTGAGTAGAATCCTCCGATTAAAGAACTTATATCTAGATACATAATGGCTATCTTTTCTTCATATACCTTATTTGCTCCTAACATAGTAACATTATATGTCCATTAAAATGGATAGATGAACATCACATCCCGTAGGCAACAGTGGCGGGTATGTGTAGAAGGGAAAATGTACAATATTTGTACATATTTTATGTAATAATTGTTGGTTAACCTCTATGAACATAACGCGGATTTGAAAAATATATTAGGTAGAGATGTTTTATTCGAGGGAAATATGTATTGAAAGGATATTATTTATAATATTGTTATTACAACTGTAAACTGAACGCCATCATATTACGACTAGAACCTACTTACTTATGAAACGACCGATTTTCTTCTTTTCTAAACTGCCTTCAGCAAACGGCACAGCACTAATTTTCACTAAACTGTGTAAATATGAATAGAGAATATTAGGTACTTAGATATTAAGCAAATCACAACTTAAAATAAAATTTCTTTTTCATCACTTTTTGGTCGGAGAACATGAAAAAGATTTATTGATATTAATGGCGGACACTGTCAAACTGAGATAATAGGTGTGTTCAAATACCCTACACTAGCTGCACTAGTGCAGATAATAGAAGGAGATAGAGTGAGACTCTGCATTAATTGAAGAGAGATAAATTTGCACTGGTGTAGAGAGTGGAGGATTATTGAACAAAGCTTATGATAATCAAACTGAACTGATCGTGAAGGAAACAGCCGCAAGGCCGATGGGCCAATCAGAAACTTATGGGAAGAAGTGCCTTAGATTGTGAGTCTTTCAGCAACAAATAAATCAATGCCATTATGTATCTAGATATAAGTTCTTTAATCGGAGGTAGAATCCGTTGCTGATAAGAAGAAAATTATGCATGCCTCAGTTTTGGAGATATAGGCATAACCTGTGTTTTATCTCATTATTGATCACAACTTAAATTAGCTGTCCAACGATATATCATATGTCATATTTATCTCTAGAAAAAGTGGCTAATTTTCGAAAAATTTAATATATTTGTGAGGAGGCCATGGAAAACTATTAACAACAGCACTTCTATAATATAAAATACTTTTGCCAAAAATAGGAAAAACTAAACTACAATAAATGTTCGAATGGTCTTCCATTGACATCTATGCATTTTTAACACCTTCTCCCTACAGCATTTGTTGCATTTCCAATTATGACAGGAATTATTGTCCGAAACGCAGCTAAAGTTTTGTTTTCTAATTCGTCTGTATTATTAGAACGTTCTCTATATATAATATTTTTAAATAATCCCAAAACCAAAAGTCGGCAGGGAGCATATCGGGAGATCCAGCTGGCCACAAAATAGGACCATTATTTCCTAAAAATTAAACAATATCTAAACTTCTTTGTTGTTTATTAATGTCCAGTTAGCTAAATTAATTGTTAGTTAACAATTTAGTTAACTTAGCTAACTAGACATTGATAAACTAGTCCTGAGTGTATAGATACTTATCCAATCCTCCCCAAATTGAGCATTTGAATAATTTCGTGTTTCATTTGGCATATGACCTTGGGCGCCATTGTGTTGGTAAATTAATCTTTGAAATTGTCTTACAGGCATATTATCTACAAAGGGCTTTATTTCTTGTCGTAGAATGTTAACAAAATTCAAATTACCGCATTCAAATTACCGTAAAAAAAATGAGGACCTATTATTTGGTATCCAATAAAACCACACCATACACAAAATCCAAATCATCCTTGACGATTAACTGTAAAATTAATTGCGGATTTTCATGATCCCAATGGTGGTTATTATTCCGATTAAAAATTCCGGCACTGCTTATATGGGCCTCGTCTGTCCATATAATTGTTTCATCAGATCCTGGCACTTCATTGCACTGACGCAAAAACCACTGACCAAAATCGAGACGCCTTTGAAAGTCCTTTGGGTATAGATGGTGACTGATCCTAATTTTGTAGGGTTTGAATTTATTGTTTTTAAGCATCGCAACGCAGTTGTTTTTGGGATTCCTAAATTTTCCTATATCTCCCGAGACGATATATTAGAATTTTCTCTTACAGTTTCTAAAACAATATTTTCTACAGCTTCTCTACCTGCTTTAATATATATTTTTGTTCTTTTGTTGTAGCCTTTTGAATATTTTTATGTCTGGCTATCTCTTTTCTGGGTATCTAAAAATATTGTTTAGGCGGCACTTTTGGCACAAAGTTTTGTTGTCTCTAACTTATCTATTAAAATAAAGCTCGGAAAATTGAACCATTTTTAACAATGCTCACTCACAATTAATTCACAAATTAGTTTTTGACATTTAAGATTATTTCGATTTTCTTTTTTTTACCATGGCCTTCTCAATAAATATTAGAAATGCTATAAATATGCAGAGACGTTAATGGAAGACAATTCAGACATGGAGTCGTACTCATTAAAACAAAGGATATCCTCCCAAGCATAAGGTAGAAGTATTAGATTATGCTTTAAAATAAAAGATAGAAGCATAAGCATTTCCTTCTTTCCTAATTCATAATGATAACCTTAACTTGCGAGGATATCCTTCAAGCAGAAGTAAAGGGTTGATCGTCTGAGCGCTAAATGATAAGAAACGAAAACGAAACAGATGAAACTAGAAGACTAACTACAAAAGAACTCCAATGCTTAGGGCTGTTACAGCAATACCTCACGAGTGCAGTACAATGGGAATACTATGAAACGAAGTTGAAACTGAGCAGCGTAAGGAATCTACACCGAAAATTGTTGGCGAGAGAAATACAATGTACTTCAGCTTATAAAAAATTCACCAGAACGTAATATTTGAGATCACAATGTTTAGTTTAAGACATATAGAATTTGAGTTTATTCACCACAATCGTAAATTATGTAACTTCTTAGTTCGCTGGCAGAGACATGTACAATGCTCACTTGTAAACTTATTTATCATTAAAATTGTTAATTACAATACTCAAGTTTCTTCTAATTTCTTGTCCTCGATGGCGAAGAGATAGTTTATCATTATTATTGTCATGGTATTCTTCATCTTCTGGTGCCTCTTCAGCTGCTTGGAAGTCAGGATCGCCTAACGTTTTTGCAACGTTAGGGAGCACGACACAGGCAACGATTATCTTTGGAACATTTTCCAATTTTACGCGAAACACATACTGTAAGATTGGAAACCGACGTTTCAGTTGGCCAAAACATCGTTCAATTATTACTGTCTCTTTTTTGTTTGTTATAAATGAAAAATATATAAATAAAAGTTTGTTATATTTTAACTCAGCATCAGGAGTAGCATTTCGAAATAGAGTCATAAGGCATGGCTCTATCCCATATCCGTCATCACCAAGTAGCACAGCATTGCCTTCATTTTGTAATTGTAAGCATACTTGTGAATTTTTCCATATCCTCGAGTCGTACACGGATCCAGGCCAACTCACGTCAACACTAGTGAACATTTCTTTGGCATCACAAGTGGCTTGCACATTCAGAGTAGGCTTACCTTTTCGATTAATGTACTCATCTTCATGGAGTTTTGGTTTCAGTATCGCTATGTGGGTACAATCGACTGCACCAATAGCTGTCGGAAACTTACACTTCATTTGCCATAACTGTTTTGCCTTTGTTATTTCTCTGTTGGTACTTGAAAACTTTATCCATTCATTGGAATGTGCAATTATGCAACTACTGCATTCACAGTTCGAGATACCGTGGCTTGACTAACAAGTTCTTGACCGATACCTTGTTGATAGCCAGGATCACTGAGATAACGCAAACATATCTTCATTTCATGAACAGATGACAACGCACCTCCCCAAGTTTCTTCATTTGTATCTAAAAATCTATCCGCAAGCCATTATACATTTCTTTCTTCAAACCGGTATAATATTTTAAAGTAACGTACTTCATTGGAATGTGGAATTATGCAACTACTGCATTCACAGTCCGAGATACCGTGGCTTGACTAACACCAAGTTCTTGACTGATACCTTGTAGATAGCCAGGATCACTGAGATAACGCAAACATATCTTCATTTTATGAACAGATGACAACGCACCTCCCCAAGTTTCTTCATTTGTACCTAAAAATCTATCCGCAAGCCATTGTACATTTCTTTCTTCAAACCGGTATAATATTTTAAAGTAACGAACTTCATTAGAATGTGAAATTATGCAACTACTGCATTCACAGTCCGAGATACCGTGGCTTGACTAACACCAAGTTCTTGACTGATACCTTGTTGATAGCCAGGATCACTGAGATAACGCAAACATATCTTCATTTTATGAACAGATGACAAAGCACTTCCCTGAGTTTCTTCATTTGTACCTAAAAATCTGTCCGCAAGCCATTGTACATTTCTTTCTTCAAACCGGTATAATATTTTAAAGTAACGAACAAGTGTAGATAAGCAGGGCTTGTAGTGTTTAACATCCCTCACATCCACATTATCTGCCATCGCGCTCAAACTCGGATAAAACAACTTTCACTACTGTGCTAAGTTTTAATGTAAAGGATCAGGTTTATGCATACCCATTTACTTTTCTATGAGTATAAGGACATGCTTCTATTTTCAAGTATAAGGTTCTGCTTCAAATTATTATGAATAAATGCACAAGGATTTCCTTCATATTTTGCAAGTATAAGCGTATCCTTTGTTTTATAAATACTACTCAGTTATTGTAGTTTAGTTTTTCCTATTTTTCGCAAAATTATTTTGTATTATAAGAAGTGTTGTTGTTGTTAATGGTTTTCCAAGGCCTCCTCACAAATGTATTTTTTTCGAAAATTAATCACTTTTTTTATATTATAAGAAGTGTTGTTATTTATAGTTTTCCAAGGCCTCCTCACAAATGTATTAAATTTTTCGAAAATTAACCACTTTTTTTAGAGATAAGTATGACACATGGATAGCTAATTTAAGTTGTGATCGAATAATGTAATAATTTACAAGGTATTCCATTAAAAAAAAAACACAAGTTATTTATATCTCGAAAACTGAGGCATGCATAATTTTCTTCTTATCAGCAACGGATTTTACTCAGAAAAGTGCCTTTAGAATGTGTTAGTCGATTTTCGATTCGACACTTGGTAATTGAGATATGGAGGTCATCCAAAAATGCTAATTTTTCTCTGTAGCTTGGTAGTCGAAAAAGATAGATGATCGCGGTTTGTGCCATTGTCTCTTTCTCGAAAATCTAACTCAGGACATTGGTTTTTGTCCATCTGCCATATTTTTAGAAAAAACCTCAAATCCCATCCAATTTGGTCCTATACATAAATTAAATACTATTTACTAAACAACTAATCTACTTATCTGAATTTACAAGTAAAGAAAGAAATAATTCTTATAATAACAAGTTTGAAGGTATTTTCATTTCTAAAAGGGACCGGCACTTCACGACTTGGGGCACTAATTTCTTAGTTTTACTCTTTCGGAATTTTTTTCATCTTTTCGCGAGACGCATTCCTTCAGAGCTAACTTAATAATGCCCTCTCTAATTTTTTTCATCGATATTTATTTGCGT
Organism: Rutpela maculata; assembly: GCA_936432065.2. Lineage (NCBI taxonomy): Eukaryota > Metazoa > Arthropoda > Insecta > Coleoptera > Cerambycidae > Rutpela > Rutpela maculata. Next base: position 270,772,146 of record OW386285.2, read on the forward strand.
TCTTCCTGACTTAGCAATACTCCGAGTCCGTTGCTAGGACAATGTCTCTATGAAAAACACCAATAAATGTATGAAAGATTGGACAGACAACGGAAATATCTTATTACTACCGTTGCTTTTACACGATGTTATGAATCTTGTTATATACAGAATTACTTAATTTAAATAATTTCAGTATATTCTAACATGAATAAAATCATTTACTTGATTTTAATTCAGATCTTTTCTGACAATTTAATTATTCGTTAACAATTTCTTGGCTAATTCAAAATAATCTACCAACGCAACTTTAATTTCTTGCTTAATAATTTTATTGTAGTCTCTAAAATTCCAATTGCAGGCTAGATAACCTATAAATCACTACAACGCGATGGGATGTTGCAATTTACCATAACTGATCATAAATCGGAAGTTCCACATTAACAGATAACGATCGCGGTTGCCATATTTTTGGGCTCTCACCAACAAGTGCATATATGTTCAAATTATTGCACAGTTGGTAAAGTGCTTTGAAATGCACCAGTAACTGACATGAGATATTTATGATGCACAGTAAATACTATTTTACATAAAGGAGAACAATAAACACAAAACATACCGGTCTCCTTACGAGGTAGCATATCGTACATGGAATAATAAATTTTAAATTAGGCATTATTCCGATAAGCCTCAAAATAAATATCCGTTACTAGCATGATATAAATGTACAAGGTAGGTACTGTATGAAGTGTATTTCAGTAAATTTATTTAACATTTAAAGCAACAATTGTCATAGTAATAATTTTAATCGATAATGTTGGCCGTGAACCTCAAACATACCTACGCAATACTATTAAATACCTTTGTTTCATAGCCAGGTACACGCACTTATGAAAGAGGAAAACAAAAATATTACAAAATTGATTATTAAATAAACTTTAAATGGTGTGTCGGTGAAAAACTATAACAAACTTTACGTCTATATCTCAAAGCTATGTTAGAAACACACAGCAATCGATGACGAATCGATTCGGTAATGCATTTTCATTATGCGTAAACTTTGAAGACCTTCAACATATAACCAATTCTCTTGCAGATTTATCGATTAGTTAAGGGATTGGGTGAGTGTCTTTTATAAACCTCTTTGCTTGAGTTTTAATTTAATACGAGGTACTTAAACCATACATGAAAATTATCTACAATTATTCTACTAGTAAATATTTAAAAAGGGTAGTAAAAATTAAATAGAGAATCGTCCTATCGCACTTGACATATGTCTATGATTATGTACTGAAACTATTACAACTGAATAACACCATGATAGACGGTCAACGGTTTGAGTTTTTCAATAGGAGCCAGTTTATTTCTCAAGCTTTAGGTCGGAAAAGTTAGGCAGAGTAGTATTATTATGAGAAGATGCTTGGGGCGGAGCCAACGTGTGCGAATATTTTTATCATTGGCTGAGCGTTGTCTGGAGTATAAGGATGTGTAATTGCAATACAATTTCGCCATCGAGGAGCTGTATAATGCAGTAGACTAGACTTTGCCCAACTCTGGTGTTTACACAGATTACCCAGCTCCCTGACAGCGAAAAAATATGAAGACATTTTACACTGAAAGCAGGGTTAATTTCACTTAATTTAAATATCGCCGGCGAATACAATTCTACCGCAAGCTACCGGTGCCGCTGGTCTCGACCTAGAATATGACGCAATTCATTCTCATTGGCTTAGAATAATGGATGCACACAAACTCGTTTCTGTGCATCTTTATTGAAGGCATCTTCTCATAGTAATACTTCCCTAGACGTTATTTATAATGACTTTTCCAAAGCATTTAGTAGATTTGATTATAGTATTTTATTTAAAAAATTGGAAAATATTGCAACTACTTCTGAATTCATTAAATTCCTATTCGAGGTGTCGATTTCAAATTGTTTAGTACTCAAGTAACAATTTAAATGCCTTTTAGATTTATTTAGGTTTTGTCAAAGTTTTTTAATGGCCATCTCACAAACCAGTGATTTATGCCAGATTTCTTAAATTTTAAATGCACTTAAAATAGTTTTGAAAAAGCATTCAAGAATTTACATTAAAACTAAAATATACATTTTTTTGTCTTTATTGGTTTATGACTGCCTTATCAAGGTATTTGTCAGGCCTTCAATAAAACTCTCACTTAGGAGGATCGAGTTTTATTGGAAATGTAGGAAGTGTTGTGGTTTTATAATCGTTCTATGAAGTTATTTTAAGATGGCTGTTAATGTTGGCCTATAAATCCAATATGCCTTGCAAATTCACATACAACTACTTGTTAGAGTTTTGATGAAGGGCAAGAATTTGTAAAGAAGCATGAAAGGATTTGGTTTCTCTTTGTCTAGAATAGAGTGTTGTTTTACTCATAAATTTTGTTGGTATTACTTATTTGAAACTATTACATTGTTCATTTCATGTTTATTAGTTTGAAAATTATAATTAAAGCACTCTAGCTAAAAAAAATGTACAGGTGGTTTGTAGATAATTTCACTGCAGAATAAGCAATGAGTTTTAAACTGAAACTTAACGACATTTGATCTCTTAATAATTCTTGTTGTAGAGGGACCTGCTTTGTCACTAGGTTGAGTTCTTAACAAAAGTCTCTCGTTGTTTCTAGAATAATGTTTATGACATTTAACATGAACCGCAATTTCGTTGACATTTTCGAAATGTATGTGCTTGTTATCCTGCTTTATCTTTGTTATCCTCATGTAAGTTTTAAAACCACTTTTACACACCAATCGGCAGCAGATTTAAAACGTTTCTCACAAATTACGCAAAATGAAGCCATTTTGCAGCTATAGGCAGCTGTATTAAAACTCCAATTTTTTTTTTTTTTTTCAGGAATTAACTAAAATTACATTCATTTAAAACACGCAGTGGAAGTAAACTTGACCATTTCTAGCTATGTCGATTGTTTAATAGCAGTGCGATTATGTCACATGCGCTCTCCAACTACATGACTAAACATCGGGGGACAATAATAGTGCAGGAAACGAAGATCGAAAAATCCCCCAATTCGGAAATAAATAGTGCTCAACGGATTATTATTTTAAATTGAGTAACATACCAAAAGTCCCCAGCCGTGGGCCTCATGCGTTAGGCGGGAGGGGGGTGGAAAGGGTCGGTTTATAAGTTTTTCGTTATTATCTCGAAAATTAAGCATCCTAGCGAAAAGGTCATTCTATACAAAATGAAAGTAAATTAAATTGTCTACAAAAAAGATTGTATTCCTTTTTTCGCTAGGGGCAGTAGCTAAGGGTGTAGGTGAGTTTGAAAATGCGAATAGCTGGAAAAACTGTGTATTGTGGGAAGTAATGACAAGTAGACAATTTTATAATATTATAAGTTTTACAAGACCATATTAAGTAATTGATCGAGTTCATCGACAAGATCATCATCATCGTTGTCGCCGTTGATGCTGACGATTGGAGGGCCATTGGTACACGAAGCGCGACAACTGCTGCACACAAGCGAGCAGGGTATACCTGCTTTGCGGCACCCGTAACGGCCCCCGCAATCAGTTGTGCACCCGCAAAATATGTTATTTAGGACGGATTCTGGCGCAACTAGTTCCGTGCTTGTGATGGGGGTAAGGAAGCCATCCAACCCCTCATCCATCCCCAAGCAGTTGGCTCCTGCTGCTGATCTCCATATAGCCATTGCTAAATCTGCAAACAATAATTCGTCCTTTGTAGTTTAAAAATATGTGACACAATCTTGCCTAAGCACAATACAAAACATAAGTTAATGTAAACAACCATATATTGATACAAACCTGCAAATGAACTCTAAGGGAGTGTTGGCGAGCAGCCGCTCTGGTGGGTGGAAGTGCCGCAAAATCAGTATTTGGCTTTGTCGAGGCTTTAACAAGGGCCTGGTGTCGTACCCGGTTCAGGTTTGTTCCTTGTAGGGCCTGGTACAATGCCAAAAAAAGCTGCTCTCCTTCATCAGCTACCATGTCCTGTGTTGCTGAGGGATCATAGAAGACTCTGTAGATGTCTGTGACCTGCTCCTCGGCCTTCAAAAATACTTTTACCACACCTCCCTTACTCTTGTTGTTAATAGCGTAGGTAGTATCACAACCGCTGAACGAATGGGGCCATTTGCGAAGACCATTCTGTTGCTCCATTCGTTCGGCGGTTGTGTTACAACAAGAGCAAGGGAGGTGTGGTGAAAGTATTTTTGAAGGCCGAGGAGCAGGTTACAGACATCTACAAAGACTTCTGTGATCCCTCAGCAACACAGGACATGGTAGCTGATGCAGGAGAGCAGCTTTTTTGGCATTATACCAGGCCCCACAAGGAGCAGACCTGAACCGGGTACGACACCAGGCCTTTATTAAAGCCTCGACAAAGCCAAAGCCTGATATTGCGGCACTTCCACCCACCAGAACGGCTGCTCGCCAACACTCCCTTAGAGTTCATTTGCAGGTTTGTATCAATATGTGCTTGTTTACATTAACTTATGTTTTGTATTGTGCTTAGACAAGATTGTGTCACATTTTTTTAAACTACAAAGGACGAATTATTATTTGCAGATTCAGCAATGGCTATATAGAGATAAGCAGCAGGAGCTAACTGTTTGGGGATGGAAGAGGGGGTCGAATGGCTTCCTTAATCCTGTCACAAGCATGGACCCAGTTGCGCCAGAATCCGTCCTAAATAACATATTTTGCGGGTGCCCAACTGGTTGCGGGGGACGTTTCGGGTGCCACAAAGCAGGCATACCCTGCTCACTTGTGTGCAGCAGTTGCCGCGTTTCGTGTACCAACGGCCCTCCAATCATCAGCATCAGCGGTGATGACGATGATGATGATCTTGACGATGAACTCGACCAATTACTTAATATGGCCTTGCAAATACTTGTAATATTATAAAATGTTTTACTTGTTAAGCATTACCTCCCACAATACACAGTATTTCCAGCTATTCGCATTTTCAAAATCACGTTACACCCTTAACTACTACCCCCTCTTTTTTGTAGACAATTTAATTTGCTTTCATTTTATACAGAATGACCTTTTCGCTAGGATGCTTAGTTTTCGAGATAATAACGAAAAACCTACAAAACCAACCCTTTCCACCCCCCTCCCGCCTAACGCATGAGGCCCACGGCTGGAGACTTTTGGAATGTTACTCCTAAGAGTCAACCCTACAACTTAAAATAATAATCCTTTGAGCACTATTTATTTCCGAATTAATGTCTTCGTTTCCTGGCCTATAAGCTACTGTTATTAGATTTTTGTAGTTAGAAATGTCTCAATAAATTTTCATAGTAATAAAACTGTTTGATTGTGGCGTTCCCATTAGCCGATGACAATGCTAAATATTAAAATGTTTAGTGACCATGGTTGCTCCGGCTTCCTCAGGGTCGTGAAACTTTTATTCGTATTCAAAATTATGTTTAAATAATACCGGTCAATTAGAACTTATATGGGTGCCAGCAGACTATATCGACAGAAAGGGGCAACAAAATAGACAAATTAATTAATAACAAATAATAATTTGTTATTAATTAACAACATGATAATTTTAAATTTGTAATAATTACAACAAATTTGAAAATGTATATATTTACACACACGCAACAAATGATCAAACTGAGGATATCACTGCAATCAGTGAAAAAGTAATTTAGGTAACTAAATTATTCACTTTAATAACGATTTAAATTAATACTAAACGAACACACTTTACAGTAACAACAACAGTACCGAAAAACTCGTCAGTCTCTCTAAAGCATATAATTTGGTAAATTCCCTATGGTGTTTTAGTGTAAACACCTATTTAAAGTCAAAATTAAACAAATAATAAAAAAGTAAACAACTGTTTTATGGTTCACAACAAAAGAATGCTTGCAACCTCCTAGTACATAAAATTGTGTAAAATAATTGCAATGACTGTATTTAAAACAAAAAAAAATCTCACACTAATGGCGGCTTCTTTATACTCTTGGGGCAGTTCCACGCTCGGCAAATATGGACACCTCAATTTATTAAATATTAAATAAATACTTCGCCATCTCAGATGAAAGTTGCCTTACTTTCGCTATACTTAGGGTTATTACCAAAACCATATAGGTACTATGACGTGACTACTTTGACAGTGAAACCAAATGAAAAGTTGGGAAGAGATGTAACGCCACGTGAAACACGAGGATTCTCCCAGGGATATTTAATAACTTTCCAGTAATCAAGATTATGCAAACGTTATCTAATAGCTACTCAACAAGTGAATTTAAAGGTCAAATAATAGGTTTCTCAGAGAGAAGCCTAAAATAAAAATTTGACATTTAGTACCCGAAATATCACTATAAAATTGAGATACGTTTAATTATAACAATTAACTGTATAAAATAAATTGATTTACTTTAGTTCTTATTAGGAGTCGTTTCAAAACTACTTTTATTATTCAATTTGAACTTTCCAGAACACAGTTCTGTAAACCATACACACAGTAAGTTGTTATTATTTTACCAAACGTAATTAATTGGTGTTCTCTGCAGATCTCCCTTATCTCTCCCTATTCGCCGTGGTCGCGTTAATATCGCTTCTTCTCCTCTCATCTTCTTATGACAAAAAAACGGCGCGGTTCTTTGTATATGCTAAAAACTAGCAACATTAGGAAATGCTATATTTATTTCGCTTATACAGGGTGAGGCAAAATTAAAGTGTTACACAATATATGATATTTATATCGAAATAATAATAAAAATATTCTGCGCTAGAACCTACTATTCATTCTCTTTATACAATTAAACATATTAGTACGGGAGTGACACTTTTAGTTACTATATTCATTTAAATTTGGTTTATCTTTCTTTCGGTCATAATTATAACGTATCCATAAAACAAACCCCTGCCACTTCGTTAGCGGGACAACGCTTGGCAGCAGCATTTCAAATATGTTAAAAAAGAGTCAATGCTATACGTGTTAAAAGCGGAGATTTCTTTGTGTTCTGTATATTAGTGTGATGAAAAATGATTTCCCGCTACCTTCGTTGTAAATCAGCGTGCTGCAGTGATTAATATAAATATACAATAAAAAAAAGTCATTTGACAGAAATGTTTAAAATTAATTTTTTTACCAGTTATTAGCTCATTACTTGAAATTGTTAAAAAAACTTTATGCCGCCAGCCATTCGACGAATTCTTGAAAATTGTATATATCTAAATAGGTAATTAAAATATTTGCGTATAATTAAGAAACAAACTTTTATATAATTTTCAAAATTTATTCTACACTTAAGCTCATATTTTGTTTAACGTATGGCATTTTTTAAATCTATTTATTTAACGTTGGTCTATTTCCGCTACCAGGACCTATCACCGACGCCAGGAGACGAGCTACCCCCAACCTGGAAACTTTGCCGAACCTCTTCCCTCAAGAAGAGTTTTACTTGCCTAACATTTAATAGACGAGGGACCGCCTGCTTTACATCCCCTCCGAAGGATGGTATATCCATTACGTAATCCTCGTCTGAAATTACGTAACTTCCGCGTATACACTGATATACAAGCCGCTAGAAGGTGGGACGAGACGGCTGTATTTCCCAAGATGGGTCACCCATCCAAGTACTAACCGCGCTCGACGTTGCTTCAACGGAATATCGACTGACATTCACATTGAAGTCGACGTATGGCATTAAAAGGCGCACAATTTTATATTTAACACAGAAATTCTGATAACTTAGATATTTTTCTTTAACTGCAAACATATCTCGATATTCAGCACTTTTTTTAAGATGGCGGCGAAGGCTCACAGCGGTTTCATGGGGACTCGATGGATTGTTATCATTCCTGGGTTAATTAGGAACATCTATACCAAGCATCAGCTTTATACAATTTTTGTCCCCTCAGTCATTTTACTACACTAATACCATTTAAAACACATTTACATCTACTGATACCACAGTTTGTATATGTGCGCTGCACAAGTTATGATATAGCTCAAGCGTTAAGATATCATTTGTTGGTTTTGTACCATACAAAGTTTGTTGGGTCAGGAGGTTCATCAACGATGTTCCCACTGCAGAGAGTTAAGTAAGTATATTCGAAAGTATATTCAAAGTACGGAGAAGTATCCTTCTAAACACATAAAAATGAGGATGGAAGTGTTGATGTATATGCAGAGAATATCGAAGGTAACATATTTCTGTGTTAGAAATAGACATTTAAAAAGATGCTTTTTGATCTCCGAGTATACTTAACTCTTTGCAGTGGGTACTTCATTGATGAACCACTTGACCCAACAGACTTTGGATGATATAAATTAACATCTTAAAGCCTGAGCTACTTCTGAACACGATGCCCACTGAACTAATTGTACAGGCAACATAAACAATAGGGTGGTCCAAAAAATTGTTTTTTTTATTTTTGTTCACGCCACCCCATAATTTTGTTACCTTTGTCCATTTTGTTAGCGTAGTAAAATTTCAGATTTCTATCTTCAGTTGAAGGTGGTGCTCAAGGGCTATTTTATTTAGTTTTATTGACACAACGGATTGGTATTAATTTCTTTGTTACAGGTCAGAAGTCAGAAGTCAGAAATCAGAAAGAAGTAGTATAGTACTTATCTCTTAAAATGGCCACCTCAACACGTCAGAAAGATGAAATTTTTCTTCCCGGTTGTCGGAACCTATAGTCATTATCTCGGCTTAATCAACTTCCAACGCTAAGAGAAGTTCTGTTGCGTTTTCACGAATTCTTAAGGATAGAAAAAAGCGTAAGACAATCTGCACATCTGCTAATCGAGGAAGTCATAGAGGTTTGGAAGAAATCTGGTATTCTAACTAGACAACCGAAACATTGCATTGAAAAACTGGAAACAATTTATAATAACTGGTTGCTTTTAAAGAAAAATAAAACAAGAGCTTCTCAAGCGCAGAAGAATCAAGAAGACTTGTTCATGAAAGAGCTAGATATTGCCCACGCAAACGCAATCAATTCAATTAGGATCACAGAAGACAGGGACTTTCTAGATGACCAAAGAGGCGAACGCAAGATGATAATGACTTTTCTAGATAAGAAACTTGAAAAGCAAATAGAATGCACTCAAAAGCGCAAACAAAGAGCTAAGAAACTGAGACAAAAGCTGCTGAAAATATTGAATCTACAATATCCACATCCATATCGGCACTTTCAAGTCAACCATTTGTTGATTCCAGCTTTAGTAGCTCTTCAAGTGACGGTCACGAAGATGAGGAGTTTTTCCAAATAAGAGTAAGAGAACTGATAGTTTGCCTTCGACTAGTAAAATATTTACACCACATGTTACGAGTGCCTTAGGTCGTAACTAAATTACTGATCGAGAGGCAATGAAACTGATGATTCCGTTTACTGCTGCACTTGGTCATGACCCGTCCTCTCTCCCGATTTCCCGAAGCACGATCCGACGAGCACGAAAGAAAGCCAGAACAGAATTTAATGCTCATGTTAGCTTTGCGCCGGATTATCCCCTTGTAGTATATTGGGACGGAAAAATATTGCCCGACCTAATGAAAAAAAATAAAGTAGATCGCCTTCCGGTACTTGTTTCTGGAAATGGTTGCCAAAAATTGCTGGGTGTACCAAAACTTACAGCAGGAACGGGAGAACAAACAGATAATGCTGTTTCTAACTTGTTAGAGCAGTGGAATATTAAGGAACAAGTACGAGCCATGAGTTTTGACACAACTTCTGCTAATACCGGTTACAAGAAAGGAGCATGTGCTCTCCTTGAAGCGAGTATTGGCCGTGACCTGTTATGGCTTGCTTGTCGACATCACATGCTGGAAATAATACTGTCTAAAATATTCAGTTTGTGCTTTGGACTATCAAGCTCTCCGGAGATAACGTTATTTAAAAGGTTTAGGAATATTTGGCAGAACTTTTCGCATGAAAATTAGAAGTTCTTAAAAAAGCTGTGACTGAAAAAAAACAACCCCGAGATAACTACAATGAGCTTATTGAACTCACAATGGTCGCTCTGAATGAACCGCCTACGATGATTCATTGGCGATCCCCAGTGCCAATACACCATGCGCGCTGGATGGCAGAACTGCTATACGCCATGAAGATGTTTTTGTTTAAAAATCAGAACAATGTGTATAAGCTGACCAAAAAAGAAGAGAGGCAGCTTTCTCGGTTTGTCAGTTTTGGTGCGCTTATTTATAGCAAAGCATGGATTGAAACCCCATTGGCAGCAGAAGCACCTGGTGGTGACCTCCAACTCTGGAAAAATTTCAAGGCGTACGAAGTCATCGATCCTGAAATTGCAAATTCTGCAAGAACTGTCTTAGAACGTCACTTGTGGTACCTGTCTGAAGAGCTCGTATGCCTTGCTCTGTTTTCCAATAAGGTGACTTGTGTTGAGAAAGCAGCAATTGTTCAAGGAATGAAGAATGCTGGATCCGACTCTCGCTTGGTAAGGGGAAATCCTACGATTTTAACAACAGAGGCAACCTTAGGAGACTTGGCATCAAACAGAACATCGCAAACACTCTCTCTTCTAGATATTAAAGATTCATTCTTACGATTTCCTCCGGAAACTTGGGACGATAATTTTGATTACCTTCAAGGCAAAGATCGAGTTAAGAACTTACGAGTAGTAATCATACGAGAAAAAGGAGTTAAATTATTTGAAGATTATAATACGCTGATCACCAAGTTTGAAGATGAAAAGCAATTTCTCCTTCATGTTGTTGAACGAAACAGGAAAATAGTGTCGACTAACACCATCAAACAGTCGCTAGTAAACGTAGTTTTTAATAAAGAAACATAGCACTTGTATAAATAACCTATACTTTACAAATAGTATTATACGTGTTTTACGTTTGTTTTTAAAGTAAAATAAATCTTACTTAATATATGTATATATATATATATATATATATATATATATATATATATATCCGTATTTTTCTTCACTTCATGTTTCTTATTAAAAATAATTAATTTTCTGGTTAATTTTGATATTATTAAGTGGATGAGCATCGGCTTCTCAGTAAGATATAAAGTTCAAACTTTAGACATATAATGGCGAAGACATGTGTAACAAAATGAGGGGGTGGCGTGCCCTCTACCACAATTTTTTTTTAACCGTATGTACTTGGACCACCCTAATGTACAACCTATGGTACTAATAGATGAAAATGTGTTTTAAAGGGTATGGTTTGCACAGAACTCTGCAAATGTAAACGATTATAATTGACAGCATGTTTGTTTAGAGTACATCTTTTGTGTTTAAGTACATATTTTGAATATTAGATCTTTCTTTAAATGAATGTTAATATTTCCAACATGTATTATTTTATAAATCGAAATAATGGTGTAATATTTAACACTTTTCGTAATATTTAATGCCTATACGATTTCATAAACCTTAAATTTGAATTCTGCTACTACAGAAACATGTGTAGACATCGAAATTACCGTCTTATCAACGCAGGATGAAATATGCGTGTTAGTTAGCCCCAAGAGAACTTTAGCTCCGGGTCTAAGTGAGTGTTAAACTCATTGCATTTTCTGTGTGAATGAATAACCTGGTTGGTAACGCTTTCTACAGAGTTGCCAGCTCTAGGTTGATTGTGATTGGCTAAAAAATTAGTGATTTTCTGTTTGTTAGTGATTTAAGTTTCGGTTACTAAGTTAAAAGCCTTTGTTTGTTTTTGTTGAAAAATCACCTATCAGTGACAAACCACGAGCAACAACAATTATAATGTAAACTAGAATATTTTCTTGTTGATAGTTTTATTTTATTTTAAGAAAATGAGTGAAATACTAACAAAGGTAGGCGGCAGCTCCAATTTTTCATCAACAGAGCACTTGCTATTAAGTAAAATAGCAAATAAACATATACACGACGTAGAATAAAAAAAACTGATGCAATATCTTGGACGGACAAAGAAGCTTCTTGGCGCAAAATTAAGATTTGCTGACATTTATGCAATCACCAGCAGTTAATAAAAAATTACTAGTTATGTAATATCTCAATGTTAAAAGCAATTGATTTATTGGTGAAGCTGAATGATTTCCACGATACAATAAAATAGATTTCAATATTTAATTTTTAGCTACGATAGAAAACTTTTTTACCTCGGCTGAAAAGTCGAAACAATACCTCATTTGTTTAAAATTAAATATTACTGGCTTCCTAATTTAAGCAAGAAATAACTTAGATTTTGTCAACAACAAACACAAAGTTTGTTGGTTAATCTCAGGCACCTTGAGTTGTTAGTGCTAACTTACTCTGACTTTAACCCAGGGTTACTTTTAACCCGACATGATAAACACTTTATCCTAGAATTAGCGTTTAACTTCGGGCAAACTAACCTTATCCTGTATTGATAAACCGGCTTTAAGTGTTCTAGAAGCCGAGATATTTTCAGTTAGTATTTTATGCCGGCATTTTGAAAAATAACATACACAAAATCTCTTCCAGAATAAGGTGATGTCTACTCATGTTTTTCTGCTTGCCTAATATGTATAATAAGTAGTTGTATTAGTTGGATAAACTATCTCTATTATGGATATGGAAACGCTATTTTGTGTTAAGTTTAATTTGAAATCATAGATTTTCATTTCATTACACAAATATCAAAATTATCTACTTTATGGTGGGTAAAATATTATCAGTCAAGCCTCGAATATGCGCTTATAATGTTACAGTACACTTCTTATGAATTAATACTGTGGGAGTATACTGACGAACACATGTAGTTCTTAGAAGGATGATTGGAAACAATAAGGATGGAACAGTAATGTATAAGATGTAGAGAATATGTGGCGCAATATGCATATTGAAAGGGCATGTACAAACAGGAATACATGGAATAAAGGGGCATTATGTAAGGAAATTCTAGTAGGACGGGTACAAAACGAGAAGCTGAAATTAATGAAAGCTTCTGTAGAAGACTAGACCACTTTGTTCCATATTCAGCACTGCGGTTCTTAAATTAATTTTGCCTGCAATATAACCCATAGAGAGTATTGTACACTGGACTATATATGAAATAGATTTATTTATTACAACTTTGAAAAGATAAATTAACCACTTAGCACTTTTACAAAGTGCATAACTATAATAATAAATTTATAAACAACCAACAGGTGACGTTAGAGCGACTAAAGTCAAGAGGGAGGACACATTGATGGAATTACCAATAAAGAAAAAAACTTTTTCTGAGATTCTTGCATGTAATATTGAATGTATTCAGATATAATAGTTATTTGTAAATGAATATAAAACGAGTCCTTTTGCGTGATCAAATTATTTTAATCATCATTAAATTCTTAATAATAAAAAAAAAAGGTCAAAAAACCTGTTTGTGGAGTTATTTTATACCAATTTTTTAAATTGTGTTAGATGATTTTCCAGGCATTGCATAAAAGTCTCCGATTAACCTGCTCTAAACGTATATATACGCAAATCAAGTAACTGCTCCATTCGTATATAAATGCAGTATATTTTAACTTGCTTAAAATAATACTAAGGTCTTGTATTTTGTCAATATTATATTTTTAGCATCAAATATGTCGATTAGGAGCCATATTTTGTAAAAGAAATATTTCATTATATTTTATATGTTGACTGCTCCAGACGTATAAATACGCCGAGAGTTCCCCACCCGCGCATCAGAACCGTATTTGATGAGCGGAAAATTTTCTATAGCGATAAAATTTTTTTTTGTTTATTTTTTTAAATATTTTTTCATAAACTTTTGCCTGTTGTTATTTTTTATAAAAATGCATCGTTGGTGCTCAAAAAACAGAAGAAAAGTGCAAAAGCATATATACATACATGCACCAGCGTGCTCACGCGGGAAAACCTACTACTAAAGGAAGGAAAATTTCAAATACCCATGTCGATCAGAAATTTCCGCTCTACAATTTTTGTCTCTTGAATATTTTCTATAAAATGCATAGTTTTAGAGTGAAATGTGAAAAAAGGGGGGAAAATGCGAAAAATTATATATATATATATATATGAAATCGGATTTGAAGGAAACAACTACTCAGCGGGCAAATACCCCGACCTGCATTGAATTACACCTTCAAATCGTGATCAGTAACCAACTATCATTTGTCTGTTCCTAACCAGACATATACCGGTTTCGAACTTATTATGTTCTCATCAGTATGCCATAGGTCATGGAACAGACAAATGATAGTTGTCAACTTGCTAGTCTTATACAAACTGAATCAAATGGAGTGTCGGTGAGAGGTAAACTCTCATATGGTCAGATGCTACTATACGTCGGACAAATGTCACTGACGTATAGCGACTTGCCTTTTTGCAAGTACCAAGAGCTTGCAAAAAGGCAAGTCGCTATACGTCAGTGACATTTGTCCGACGTATAGTAGCATCTGACCATATGAGAGTTTACCTCTCACCGACACTCCATTTGATTCAGTTTGTATAAGACTAGCAAGTTGACCACTATCATTTGTCTGTTCCGTGACCTATGGCATACTGATGAGAACATAATAAGTTCGAAACCGGTATATGTCTGGTTAGGAACAGACAAATGATAGTTGGTTACTGATCACGATTTGAAGGTGTAATTCAATGCAGGTCGGGGTATTTGCCCGCTGAGTAGTTGTTTCCTTCAAATCCGATTTCATAAACAGTGAGTATAGCCCACTAAGGCTAGAGGTCGCCGCTCTTGGTACTTGCAAAAAGGCAAGTCGCTATACGTCAGTGACATTTGTCCGACGTATAGTAGCATCTGACCATATGAGAGTTTACCTCTCACCGACACTCTATATATATATATATATATATATATATATATATATATATATATATATATATATATATGTCTATTTCTCGGAAATCACCCTTTTTATGACTGCGGGTTGTGACAGTTTTGTTTCTAATGTAAAAACCTTCAATTTGGTATAAGTCACATTGCTGCACTAAAAAAATCGAGAACTACCCTTTTTTGTATAATTGGGTGTTTTCACTGTATGCAAATTTGCTTTTTTGATATTATTAAAATGAAGTACTCCATACATTAAAGCACTTACCAATATTTAAACATCATTCTTTCATCTATCAATTTAAAATTTTAACAAATAAATAACAAAACTGAATAACTGAACGGGTATTATACAAAACGGGCTGTGACGTCATCGGTTGCATTAACGTAACCTCATCTTTTAGGTTTTTTAAGTTTATTGTCATTTTTAATGATTATATCCGCACTTCTCATTTGAAACCAGTATGGTTACAAGCAAACATTTAAAAATTGATGCATATGATGTCTCAATATTGTTGATTACTAAAAATGGGCTGCAAATTATAGGTTGGATTTTCAACCTACAAAAAACGCCTTATTTTATTGGGACAAGATATTTAAAATTTTATGAACATTACATTGAACAAGATTTTAGTTGAAAATACGAGAACCAAGCGGAAATTTTCATAATAGTGACATATTACTCGGAAATTTTTAAAAGACATATATTTTTGAGGTGACCGATGACGTCAATAATATAGCTTAGTGTTTTTGGTGGTAAAACATTAATTCAAATTTAAAAATACTTTTTCTTGGATATTACTCAACTGATTGTGGAAATTCAAATGCTTTCAGTTATAATTAAGTATTACCCTCACAGTCAATGAGATTTTAAAATTTGTGAAAACACCGAATTCCGACGGACTATAACGTAGTTCTGTTTCGAAAGTCCCTTTTTTTAGATACCTAAGTACATTTATTGCAGTTTTTTTATTTAATTGTACATTCTTTTGCTTCTTTGTAGTTAATTTTATTTAGTTATAACGATTCTGTTTTGTTATTTTATTTGTTCAGTTTTTTTTAATTGTGTCAAATAAGAGTACCTAATACTTTATTTTATTATACTAAATATAATGTGTAAACGAAAAACCACTAATTGTTTTATTCTACCTTTGCCAAAAGTAAACAAATTCAGCCCTGAACATATTCGTAAAATCGGCTTGTTCTACGGTTAACTGCCCCGGACGTATATATACACTAAGGACCTACGCTGCTCCAGACGTATAAAAACGCAGCGCTTAAATTTTGCAGCACACGGGAGTGCCGCACACGGGGGGCTTAGCAGTTTAAAGGTTAAAGAACTTATACATAGATACATAATGTGTATTGGTTTGTTTATTGCTGAGATGGTCACAGTCTAAGGCACTTCAGTTGCAAACATCCCATAAGTTCCTGATTGGCTATTCGTTCTGTTCGCGGTCGTTTCGGACATGATCGGTTCAGTTCGATTATCATAATCTCAGTTTGACATTGTCATTAATGCTAATAAATGTTTTTCGTGTTCTCCGATCAAAAAGTGGTGAAGAAGTAATGTTTACACAGTTTAGTGACAATATATTTTGTGTGAAATGATGAAGTGCTGTGCCGTTTGCAGGTATAAATAAGTAAGTAGGTATAAACTTCATAGTCGTAATATGATGGGGTTCAGTTTACAGTTGTAATAAGGTGAATAGCAATTAAATTTTAATATCCTTTCAATACATATATTTCCTTGAATAAAACATCTCTACCTATTATATTTTTTAAATCCTAGAGGTTATGAAAATTTAACCACCAATTATTACATAAAATAGGCACAATATTGTCGTTATTTTAATAAATACATATTTATTTTCTTGCATAAATTCCAATGCATGTAAATTACACAAAAACAAAAACGTGTTTATCAAATATGTCACTCAATAATGCAGAAACATAATAAATTATAATAATCAACATTCAAATAAAAAATATTAACAATTTAGCCTAGTAAATATATATAATATTTATCCTCTTATTATATGTAAACTTTCAGAAAGAATAGATAAACGTAATTTTTATGAATGATGAGACATTTTACAGATTTGTGTAGATATATTTCAAAGTTTAAGCTAATTAAATTTGAAATATATCATGATCTTACTGTAGTATTGCATGCTTACATCACGTTTTATAAAGAATCGGTAAAGCAGGAATTTCAATAATTCATTTTAATGAAAAGTTTACCCTTCTACACATACCCGCCACTGTTGCTTACGGGATGATATGCTTATCTATCCTTTTTAACGGACAATAATGTGATTATGTTAGGAGCAAGCAAAGTATATACTGAAGAGATATCTGTTATGTATCTAGATAAGTTCTTTGATCTGAGATAAAAGTTAAGTAATCAATGATAGTCTTCAGCTTACAGCTCCTTTTGGAAGGGTCTCATCTTTTTTTAAGAAAAAAAGTCCGACGCCTTTGACAGTATGCGCGTGCAATAGTTTTAAACGTAATAGTTTTAAACGTAATGAAACCAGTTTTTTTACTTTTATAGTGTGGGTTATTGAAAATGGAGCCAACGGGTTTGTGGGTAGTTCGGTCATTAACACCATTCTCGATCAGGGGGGGTCAAAATTTGAACAAAGGAATCTGTGAAGTATCTAGGAATTCATTCAAACAAACACGTATAAGAAACTATACGCAAGGTCTATTCTATGTCTAGGAGTTTGTATCCTCTGATGGCAGGGAATAGTGGACTAAACAGAAATAGCAAAAAATTGATATACACGACCGCTGTAAGGCCAGCTATTACATATGCAGCGCCGGCTTGGTGCAGCGCGTCAGTCACGACAATTAAATAACTTCCCGTTTTAAAAAGAAACTTCCTTCTCCTTATATCACATTCAAGCAGTTCTGCACGCCCCTTGTAATGACATTGTGCCACAAGCGAACTACATTAAAATCATATCACAAAATTTTTATCAATTTAAACTAGATGACAGCCTGCTTGCAAATAACATTTCCTGAATAAGAAAGCATAATATGCCGTTTCGGATTAAGCACAAATTACCTATTACTTCCACATCCAGTGGAAGTATAACAACAAAAAAATTTTAAAAAATTTTTATTGTTCAAATAGGCTTAGAATGTCATGAAACGTCGAGATTTTAAGTTTAAGCGAAAAAAAATTTCTGTCTGTCGGTCTGTCGATCTGTCTGTCGGTCTGCCTGTCTGTCTGTAACTATTTTTTGTGCACACGTTTACTCTGGAACCTTATAAGATATTGACTTGAAATTTGGTACACATATGTACTTTAACGGAATCTGGAACTAGATTATATTTTCATCTCGTTTCGTCGAAGGGTTGGGGGGTAAATTGGGGTAAATTCGGTGTAAATAGGTAAATCAAGCAGGCAAGAGTCCGTGAAATTGGTATTTAGTATATACAAGCTAAGGTCTCAAAAAAATTTTTGGCATTAGCCCCCATTACCACCCCCACCCCATTATTAAAGGGGATGAAAAAAAAATGCGATTTAGTGTGTGTACAAGAACCAGAAACCTCAAAATATTTTTTTACTTCATTGACCCCCACTTCCACCCCCCTATCGCCACCCCCACCCCACTACCGATGTGGGGATCATCTTGGGGGTAGAGGATTTCAAATATTATATTATCAAAGTTCCATAAACAATTATTTCCACATACAAATTTTTTTCGTTGTGAGTGACTTGGATAGAAAATCTGGATGTGGAAGTAGTGATTCCTTGGGCAGCGGTTTTTTCGGCAGTCTTTATAGTCACCTCTTTTACTAAAACTAAACTTATTACCCAGCCATTACCACTTTCCTCAATTCTTTTTCTTCTCTCTTTTATGTAATTTTTGTTTTTATTTGCTTATTTATCTTTGTTTCTATAGCATTATCCTAAATTTTCTCTTTCTCTTTTTGCATTTCATTGTCAACAGCAGGTATTTCCAGTGGATTAATTTAATGTCCCAACAATACAAATTTGAAATAGTGAAAGTGCTTTTTCTACAATGTTTGTTTTATTTTTCTGCTGTATTAAGTCTTAAGACATATGACTACCTTACTTCCTAATGAACCTACTAGGTAGGTATGTAGGTAGGTAGGAGGAGGGTAATTTTAGCAATTCATTTTATTCTATCTCGATCTCGTTCCCGCTCGGCTCTTAAACTGCCGCGAAGCCTTGGCTAGCGGATGTCTGGCTGCATACGAAAAGGAGTTTCGAGAAAAAATTGTATTCTTAAATACGGAATAAATTTGGCTTGATTTGATTTGATGTAGTTCAAATAGATTTATTGAAAATACGTCAATTTCATTTTCAAGAGATCAAGAGGTCTTCCTCCTCTGAATAACACACAACAAAAATTTTGAAGTTCTACCGATTTACTTTATAGGTATTCAACATTCAAGTTGGAAAAGCTTGAGCTTCCATACAATAATACTAGTTTTGTCCTTACACTTTGAAGTATTTGTATGGTCATTTGTTGGCATTCTTCAATAATACAATGTCGCAATTCTTCCAGAGACTCTGGTTCTGTTATATAGATTTTTCTCTTCAAATGGTTGCACAGAAAAAGTCGAGCAGAAATAAATCTGGAGCTCTGCTTGGTCATTTTATGGCACCTCTCCATCAAATCCATTATCAAGGAATCATTCTGTCCAAAAACCGCCCTAACATCCGGTACATAATGTGGAGGGGCTCGGAACCTGTTCGAACATGAAATTATTTTCCATCATTTTCAATAATATCAGCGAGTAATGGATGAATAATGTAATTAAAAGATTCCAGATGATGCCAATATAGATAGCGTAATACCTATCGAGTGATAGTGCTCGAGTGTAGCGTTATACCGAAGGGTCTCGTCCCCTCCACAACTATTACCTAGGATAGACTGAGAATTTGAAATATTTAAACTATCCTTTGTTGGTCATCGAATGGCGAAATGAAACGTGTAGTTTGAAACAACGTCATAACTTGAAAATAATAATAAAAAAATTATACACTTTAAATGTTTCTTTTATAAATATAATTAACTTCATGCGTGATTATAAGTAGTGCTGATAAGGGTTGACGGATATAGACCAGAAAGGTAAATAATTTTTTTTAAATAGTTGATGTTTCATCACAATTTATTGACATCCTCAGGGCTATATAGGTGAATTTTCGTTTGTCACATTGGATTTAAATATTAAAAAAACACAACATATTGATATGAACAAATTCAACAAAACTAAACGTATGAGTAACCTAGTCTATAGTGCTCAACGTATGAGTTACCTAGTCTATAGTCATAGACTTGGTTACTCGTACGTTGAGGAGTTTTGTTGTGTTTCTTTATATCAATGTGTGTTTTTTAATATTTAAATCCAATGTGTCAAAGGAAAACTCACCTAAATAGCACTGGGGATGTCAATAGATTGTGACGAAACGTCGATTATTTTAAAAAGTTATTTTCCTAACACCTTTTTGGTCTTACCAGCATTATAGCACAGACCATCAATCACTAAAAAAAAATTATAAGTAGTGACGTGCCGTTGAATGAAGGGTCTTATTCTCACTCAAACCGTAGTGCAGTGAATCTGTAATTTGAACCGTGAATAATTTCTACAAGGCATTTTTTGTATGTATAATATAGGGAGGATTGCCATTATCATTAATTTATGTTTTTCACATATACAGGGTGCGCCACTTAAAACTCCCCTGGCTCGTAACTTTCTTATTTCTTAAGCGATGACCATATTGGACACATCAAATTGTAGATATGTTTAAGGCATTTAAATATGTGTACAGATTTAAAAAATTTTGGAAAAATTGTTAAAAAAGAAAATTTAATTTCCTTGAATATTTACCTCACCCTATACATGAACTGCATTAGTGTTTTCTTATAAAAATTTCAATTAGCTTCAATTTATGTTATTACGTCATATTCGAAATTCTTTTTGGTTTCAGAGAAAAAAATTGAAAACCTTCTTTCCGATTCCAAACTGATTTTTTTTTTTTTAAATAACTTTGGAAAGAATGTAAATGATAATTTTATGCTTTATTTGTAAAAAAAACAGATCACAAACAATATTCAACGCAATAAAACAGCAACAAGAACAAAAGAAATCAATATTTTTAAAAACAAACATATTAAAATATACTAAATAGGAAATTTTAATTTTTTTAAATTTTTTATTTCAATAACATAAATTGAAGCTAATTGAAACCTTTATAAGAAAACATTAACCCAGTTCATGTACAGGGTGAGGTAAAAAATTATTCAAATAAATTAAGTTTCATTTCCTAACAATTTTTTCAAAAAAATTTGTTTTTAATCACTCTGTATGCATGTGTAAAGGCCTTAAAAATGTCCGCAATTTGTGTCCAACATGATCATCGCTTCAAAAATAAAAAAGTTACAAGTCTGGAGAATTCTAAGTGGCGCACCCTGTATATCGCTGCCGCTACTGCCATCACGTTGAAAAAATTATGGTAAAAATAAGGTTCTCTTTGATTATATTCTTTTTGTGTTAGCTTTACCCTAAACGATCAATATTTTACAGAAAAAAAAAGGCTACAACTTATGTTTAAACAATTTTTCTCCACTGTTAATACTTTACGATTTGCAGGTGCCACAAAGGTGAAAATGTATGCTTCACTGCAGACGTTTACAACTATTTTAATCCCCGTTGCTCCTACGTAGTAATTAGTTATCAGCAATGTTGTAGGTTGTGAAATTCCCTAAAGTATTGTTTAAACAGTTTTCCTCCAAGGTCAGTCGTTTAAAAGTTGTAGCAAGTCAAAAATTTCTTAATTTTTTAAACTTCGAGCTGCTGTAATTTTAAAATAGGTTACCGCGGAAAAGAATTGTCTAAATAAAAGTTTAAAAAAACTTTATTACATAAAATATTAGTAATAATTAATTACTACTTAGAAAGAAGAGAGATAATTCCTCAAATCTGCAGGGAAGCGCAAATTTTCCAGTTTCTGGCGTCTGCAAATCGTAACGTATTAACAATTGAGAAAACTGTTTAAACAAAAGTTGTTTGTAGCTCTTCCTCATTCCCTACAATATCGGTAATATCTAATTTTAGGTTAGGAGTAACAGAAAAGGAGATAATCGGGAAAACATATTTTGTCAATTATTTTTCAACATGATTGTAGCAACCTCCCCTCCCCTACATTATACAAAAAAAAAATTCATTATGAAAATTATTCACATGTGCACCCCGTTTTTTTGCTCTATTAATCTATTACTAAATTTATAAAGGTTTTGTTTCACTTTACGGACTCGTGTATATCAAATCATTTATTATTATAAGAAATTCAGCTTAATTCCAATAACTAAACTAAGACATATAAATTTACACTACGATGAACTCTCGAAACTATATTAGTGCTCTAGGTTCAGTTTACGCACGAGTATATATCGATGACCAAATATAGTAGTCTACAAAGTTTCACGAACTGGGGAGAATACATTATTCTTGTGAATGGCCACATCAGCAGATTTGGTCTGTGCTTGCAATATTGAAGAGGAACGCTGTGTAAATTTATTTGCATAAATTCGCACAAGTCCTACCCCAACCATTCTAACGCTGTTCACATAGTCAACAAAAAACACTAAATATTAATGGGTACGTCCTTTTTTATCGATTAGGTTGTATCCGAAATTTACTAATGCGAATAATTTTCTGTAAATACGCATAGTGATATTTTATAAATCAGAAGAGAAAGAATCTAATATATAAAAAACTCGTGTCACAGTGTTTGTTATCGACTCCTCCGTAACGGCTTGACCGATTTTTATGAAATTTTTGGTGTATATTTGGTAGGTCTGAGAATAGGTCGTAGGCTATTTTTTATACCCCTAGGTGATAAGGGTGGCCCTATCCAGAAATTTTCTTTTTATTTTTTGGACAAAAATTTATAATTTACATGGCAAAACAACGTTTGCTGGGTCAGCTAGTTTCTATATAATATGTAAAATATGTCAATATAAGTAGAAATATAGTACAGTAACTTGGTGATCTCACTTCGGACTAATTCTCTAGCAGTTTTAAATTTAAATATTTTTGATAGTTTTATTCAAGATGGGTCAAATATAAAGTATTAAAAAGGAATAAGGGTGCTTTTTCGTTGGAGGTGAGTTTCACCCCAACTCAGAGGTTTCGAAAAAAAAGTGACTATTGGAGCTTGTATATCGTCGAATTCTACCCCAAAAAAACTCTATACCGTTATTTTTGCTCTAATATCGCCGAGTTACAGGGGGTTGAAAATGTTGATTTTTAAGTAGAGAACACTGGTTTTTCAAAGGTTTTAAGCAATTTACTCAAAGTAGATCACATTTTCGAAAAAGTTTGTCATAACAAAAATTAGCTTATGAAACAACAAAAATAATCCATGATGAAAATTTGTCTCTAGGCTCATCGTTGCCGAGATACAGTTAATGTTAGGTGCGTTTGAACGTAACCATGAAAACAGTCATAATTCTGGTTTAAAAAACCTTTTAACATGTTAATCCAGGCGTTTTAGTTGTAAAATTGACCTCTGTGCTAAATTCGTGCCATACTAAAATTTTTTCTTATTGTGTTTATTTGGGTGTCTTGAATAACACTTGGTAGTTACGCCACGATACACCTGGAGGATTTCTTGAAAATCGCGTCGCAAGGTCGCGGAAATCGCGGATTCGCGATTAACTCAGTTTTTGTGGCTCAAACGGGAACAACACCTATTATAAAAGTTGTACATCTGTAAATTCTCTACCTTAAGGATCTTATATATTTTTTTCGTACGCCTAACCGTTTTGGAGATTGGACTAAGTGAAAAATGCATCACTTCCTCCAACATCTTCAGCAGCTCAACAGCATTTGTGTAGAGTTTATTATCAAGTTCAAATTGGTTGGGAAAAGACATCGATCCTGAGCAGTGGGGCTGGATTAGGAAGAATGATATTTTGCAGCCAGTATCAACGCAGTTACCACCAGCACCAGACGTATTGTTAAATTCAATTTTTTGCAACTGTGCAGGAAAATGTAGCTGTAGGAAAGTAGGACTGAATTGTTCAACAGATTGAGGCCATTGCCACGGTCACCCCTGCTTGAATACTGCACTTAATTGCTATTAGTGCTTCTGACGATACCGAGATTTTTTCGATCTCGCTCTCGGTCTCGTAACGAGCCCCGAGCCCGAGAGCAAGACTGAGACCTTGCGGCCGAGACCGAGACCGACACCGGTCCCCCGAGAGTCTCGTTCAATATCGGCCTCGGTGCATTTTTTTAAATATATTTTCCTAACAATATAGAGTTAAATTAAAATAAATATAGAGGAAGATGCTAACAGTGTTTTTCACATTGCATTGTAAGAACATATATTTAAGGGATAATGTGTCCATTAAATAATTTTTTATAGGTGATTTATGGAAGAGAACTTAAAATAAATAAAAGAGTTTATTAAGAGTATAATCTGCGGTCAGTGAAATGAAGAAACGAATTATTCGGCTTATTTTTGAAGATAGAAACTTCAAATTTTGTACGTATGTATTAAAATATATATTCTAGTTCGTCACGTTTTTATTTTTTTGTTTTAGTCAAAAACACGTGATCAACGAAAAAATGGACGTCGAAAAATTGAAATTTACAAAAAACGAAATCGTGACGACCTAGATAGTCCATAATTAATTACGTGGATAAAATATAACCTCTTAATTTTCAAACATAGATTCAATAAATAGTTTCCAATTTTGCCGTCAATAGATGGCACTCGCCTCGGCATTCGCATAGCTTTACACGCTCTCAGACTTTAGGGAGGAACTTGTTGTCATGGAGACCTGACGCGAATGAATGCTTGCCAGGGAAGCATTTAGGAGTTCTGGTAATATCTTAAATTTATTTATAAATTATTTTATCTTACAGGAATTACTTAATAGATGAAATTCTTGAAAATGTTAATACATAAATAAAAGGTGCCAAATAGAGAGGACCGGTTTTGTATAAACACTCCTACAAATTTTATTATGAAAATTTGAATGCGGTTTTTAGTTAGGTCAGAAATCAATTTATTCGAAATTATTACCAAGCAAAATGTACAGGGTGTCCCAGTCAACGCGCTATGCTGGGTTTTCTCGGTAGTTTCTGAGATAAGTTTATGGTTCAAAATCCAATCTGACGTAGGTTTTCCGAGGAATCTCATACTGCTAAGATATTTAGGAATCCAAAATGACGGACGAATTTCGTCATCTACGATCCTATTCGACTGAAAATCGATATCTGGGGGTTTTCGGGGATGCGGTTTACGAATTTTTGGTCAAAATTTAGGAATCCAAGATGGCGGACGAATTTCGTCATCTATGGACCTATTCGACTGAAAATCGATATCTGGGGGTTTTCGGGGATGCGGGTTATGAATTTTTGATCAAAATTTAGGACTCCAAGATGGCGGACGAATTTCGTCATCTATGGTCCTATTTGACTAAAAATCGATATCGGATGGTTTTCGGGGATGCGGGTTACGAATTTTTGGTCAAAATTTAGGAATCCAAGATGGCGGACGAATTTCGTCATCTATGGACATATTCGACTGAAAATCGATATCTGGGGGTTTTCGGGGATGCGGGTTATGAATTTTTGATCAAAATTTAGGACTCCAAGATGGCGGACGAATTTCGTCATCTATGGTCCTATTTGACTAAAAATCGATATCGGAGGGTTTTCGGGGATGCGGGTTACGAATTTTTGGTCAAAATTTAGGAATCTAAGATGGCGGACGAATTTCGTGATCTATAGTCCTATTCGACTGAAAATCGATATCTGGGGGTTTTCGGGGATGCGGGTTACGAATTTTTGATCAAAGTTTAGGACTCCAAGATGGCGGACGAATTTCGTCATCTATGGTCCTATTTGGCTGAAAATCGATATCTGGGGGTTTTCGGGGATGCGGGTTACGAATTTTTGATCAAAATTTAGGACTCTAAGATGGCGGACGAATTTCGTCATCTATGGTCCTATTTGACTAAAAATCGATATCGGAGGGTTTTCGGGGATGCGGGTTACGAATTTTTGGTCAAAATTTAGGAATCTAAGATGGCGGACGAATTTCGTGATCTATAGTCCTATTCGACTGAAAATCGATATCTGGGGGTTTTCGGGGATGCGGGTTACGAATTTTTGATCAAAATTTAGGACTCCAAGATGGCGGACGAATTTCGTCATCTATGGTCCTATTTGGCTGAAAATCGATATCTGGGGGTTTTCGGGGATGCGGGTTACGAATTTTTGATCAAAATTTAGGACTCCAAGATGGCGGACGAATTTCGTCATCTATGGTCCTATTTGGCTGAAAATCGATATCTGGGGGTTTTCGGGGATGCGGGTTACGAATTTTTTATCAAAATTTAGGACTCCAAGATGGCGGACGAATTTCGTCATCTATGGTCCTATTTGGCTGAAAATCGATGTCTGGGGGTTTTCGGGGATGCGGGTTACGAATTTTCGGTCAAAATTTAGAAAACCAAGATGGCGGATGAATTTTGTCATCTGTGATCCTATTCGAATGAAAATCGATATCTGGGATTTTCGGGATGCGGGTTACGAATTTTTGGTAAAAATTTAGGAATCCAAGACAGCGGACGAATTATAACTATATTTTGACCCCCTTTATTTATGTTATTATTGGAGACAAAAAAAAGTTTCGTATAAGAGTTGTAAGGTTGTATACATATTTTTTTAAATGCAATTAAAAAACAATTGCTTGGATATGTCACGTGATATAACAATGAAGGTTGCTTTTTAAATGAAAAACCCTGTATATTTTTACATATTCTTTTAGATCCTTTATCCCTGATTTCAAACATATAAGGATCTAGCTGTAATATTTTTTAATATATCGGACATTAAATATGCTCCAAACATGCTTATAGGTATTTTAGGGTTTCTGACGGAGCGCAGTCAGTGGCGGATTTAGGGGGGGGGGGCTATAGGGTAAAATCCAAGCGCGGCAATTTTTTTGAAAAACACCAAAGACATAAAAACAAAAAATTATTATTATTAATATGTTCTATCAGAACATGTTTAATTTATTTGAGAACGTGTTTTTTATAATAACTAGACTAAAGTTCCTTATTATAGTCAACAGTACAGGGTGGTTGTGCAAACGTTAAAACCTCATTTAACTTCTTTATTTTTGGAGTTACGTAAATACGTTCAAAAATAAAAGTTATGAGATATCACATGTATTTTCCAAACATCATTTCAGCAAAACAATTCAAACAAGTCGAATTTCGGAGATATGAGCTTTACCTTGGTTTTACTTCCACATCCAGTGGAAGTATAGTAACGACAAAAAAATTTTTTTAAATTTTTATTGTTTAAATAGGCTCAGAATGTCATGAAACGTCGAGATTTTAAGTTTGAGCGAAAAAAAAATTTCTGTCTGTCGGTCTGTAACTTTTTTGTGCGCACGTTTACTCTGTAATCGTTTAAGATATTGACTTGAAATTTGGTACACAAATGTACTTTAACGAGATCTGGAACTAGATTATATTTTCATTTTGTTCCGTCAGAGGGTTGGGGGGTAAATTGGGGTAAATTTGGGGTAACCAGCTAAATCAAGCAGCTAATAGTCCAGAAAATTGGTATTTAGTATATACAAGAGAAGCTAAGGTCTCAAAAAATGTTTGGCATTAGCCACCCCCACCCCATTACTAAATTTTTTCGTTGTGAATGAGTTGGATCGAAAATCTGGATGCGGAAGTAATGATTCCTTGGGCAGCGGTTTTTTTAAATAGAACACCCCCATATATTTTTACACTATTTGAAAGGCCATAGAAAAATCTTTTCAATGATATATGACCCAGTCTGTTCACTTTTTAAATTTTTTTTCCGATTTGAATCTAATTTTACTTATGGAACAAATTAGGATCTACTTATTACCAGAAAAAAATTCACGTCCTACAAATGCAAAGCCACCTGCGGTACCAAAATATGCGGATAAAATCAAAAAATCATATTAGGCATATTTTTATTGGAAAATTTTGTTAATGAAAGAATTGTTCAGAAACCTTAAGTCCAAAATTTAATCAAAAAAAATATATAAATTTTTATTAAAATAATGTCCAAGTCCGAAAATATCATTTGAATGGGTTTTTTCGTTTAGAAAACTGTACTATGACAATTTTGTTTGAAATTAAACCCAAGCTGCAGGTAGTTGTAAAACAGTTTTTTTTAAATACCTAATTATTTTCAAAATTTTTTAAATTTCAAGTTTTTCATTTTTTAATTTTGATTAAATTTTGGCCATTTTGGACAATTCTTAACAAGTTTTATTAACAAAATTTTCCGATAAAAAAATGCCTAATATGATTTTCCGATTTTCTCCACATATTTTGGTACCGCAGGTGGCTTTGGTACCGTAGGAGGCGAATGTTTTTTTGATCATAAGTAGATACTAGTTTGTTCTATACTTAAGTAAAATGCGATTAAAATCGGAAAAAAAATAAAGTTATTGGGGTGTTACCATTTCAAGTGAAACACACTGTATCAATTATTGAAATTCTCCATTTTATTTAAAATAAAGTGAAATTAGACAGAACTAACATATTGTTTATTTTAATTTACATACTTTTGTTTTCCATGGCTAATTTGATAAATTGTAAATTTATTGTAAATTAGACAAAATTTGTTTAAGATAAGTACCATGTATTATATTATAAATACAAAGCTTTTTTTATGGCGTTTCAAATGGTACATATATGGAGTGTTCCTTTAAAAAAAAGCAAAGTAAAGTTCATATCTCCGAAATGCGACTTTCAATAGGCATGTCCACAAAATTTTAATTTCAATTGGGAATGATAGAATTATCGATATTGTACACTAATTTAACAATAAAAAAACCGCTGCCCAACTTCCACATCCAGATTTTCTATCCAAGTCACTCACAACGAAAAAATGTTGTATGTGGAAATAATTGTTTAATAATATAATATTTGAAATTCTCTACCTCAAAAACCCATAAAACGATACCCCACATCGGTAATGGGGTGAGGGTGGTGATAGAGGGTGGTAATGGGGGTGGATAAGGTAAAAAAATATTTTGAGGTTTCTAGTTCTTGTACACACACTAAATTAAATTTTTTTTCATCCCCTTTAATAATGGGGTGGGGGCTAATGCCAAAATTTTTTTTGAGACCTTAGCTTCTCTTGTATATAGTAAATACCAATTTTATGAACTCTTACCTGCTTGATTTACCTATTTACCCCAAATTTACCCCAATTTACCCCCAACTCTTCGACGGAACAAGATGAAAATATAATCTAGTTCTAGATCTCGTTAAAGTACATAAGTGTACTAAATTTCAAGTGAGTATCTCAAACGGTTCCAGAGTAAACGTGCGCACAAAAAAAAAGTTAGACCGACAGACAGACAGAATTTTTTTTGCTCAAACTTAAAATCTCGACGTTTCATGACATTCTAAGCCTATTTGAACAATAAAAATTTTTAAAAAATTTTTTTGTCGTTACTATACTTCCACTGGATGTTGAAGTAATATATGTATCCTTATTTTGCCAGTTATTCGTAATAGGCATCGCCCCAACATAACGAGGATTTTTGGTAATTTTTCAATAAAAATTCTTGGCCTATGGTAAAAAAATATTTTGAGGTTTTTGGTTCTTGTACATACACTAAATCACACTTTTTTTTCGTCCCCTTAAAAAGTGGGGTAGGGGTGGTAATGGGG
This sequence comes from Rutpela maculata, assembly GCA_936432065.2. Taxonomy (NCBI): domain Eukaryota; kingdom Metazoa; phylum Arthropoda; class Insecta; order Coleoptera; family Cerambycidae; genus Rutpela; species Rutpela maculata. The sequence goes on from OW386285.2 coordinate 270,801,643, forward strand.
GTAGCTAATGTCAAAAATTTTTTCGAGACCCTAGCTTCTCTTATATATACTAAATACCAATTTTACGGACTCTTACCTGCTTGATTTACCTGTTTACCTCCCCATTTACCCCAATTTACAACCCAACCCTTCGATGGAATAAGATGAAAATATAATCTAGTTCCAGATCCCGTTAAAGTACATAAGTGTACCAAATTTCAAGTCAATATCTTAAACGGTTCCAGAGTAATCGTGCGCACAAAAAAGTTAGACAGACAGGCAGAATTTTTTTTTTGCTCAAACTTAAAATGTCGACCTTTCATGACAGTCTAAGCCTATTTGAACAATAAAAACATTCAAAAATTTTTTGTTACTATACTACCACTGGATGTGGAAGTAATCAATATTCTATTTTCAAGAAAAAGAACGCCATTGCCATGTAAACCGGAAGTGATATTTAAAATTTACATGCCTTTTTTTACTTTCCTTTAATGCTTTAATAGTCAATTAAGAACATAAATAATCCGATCAATTCTTCTTTGATGTTCAATTATATGTTTCTTAGCGGCATAGATTCCCCGAAAAAAAAAAATACTTATCTCAAAAACTACCGAGAAAATCGGACATAACACGTTAACTAGGACACCCTGTACACTGTAAATATACATTATGTACCTACAGATAGTTTTTTCTTTTAATTAAAAACCACTGCCTAAGGAATCACTACAACCGCATTCAGTTTTCCTACTCAAATTATTTTAAATAAAAATTCTTGTGCACCCAACGCGAAATTCGACTCTGTACGACAGAAATATATTTGAACTATTTCTCTTATATATTACACAATATGTTATTCTCCGCCTTTTTACTTGGTCGGCATATTTCATTGGTCAAAGGTGCACGCCCACCCGTATATACCCTTTTCATATATATCAATGAAAATATGTTTTGTCTTACTGCAGATTGTCCTCTTAATACTCGTAGTTATAAAATAAAAACAATAAATAATGTATCTAATACGTAAATAATTTTAGTACGTAATAACAAAATGTATTATAAAAAAAATTAAAGCTTTTCTGTAAGTCCACAAGTTGCCCATGAATTCAAACAGAGAAGACGTCAGGACCTCTATTCTGTAATTATGAGGAGAGTGAGCATTCATCGTGCGAAGCGAGAACTCCCATCACACGCATCTCACCCGGCCGTCCTAGATTGCATTCCGTGAATAGGCACGTGAAGTGATTCAGCGAGAATACCCGAATTTACAACCAATTAGGTTGGCGCAAAAGCATCAGCTGTTCAGTGTTCAGTTGTTATTTTATTGGTTCCACCTTTGGAGATAAAACTTAATGATAGTATTTACTTTGTGCTCTATGGTGATTCCTGAACGTCGTATGGGGGCTTGCATGAAAGGAGTCACCACTTCGATTATATCACGGGCAAGTTCCTTGCTGACCCTGAATCCTCTTATAAATGCTAGGTCGGTTAATGATGCAAAAGGACTTGCCGTAGTATTATGTAGTATTTGCCGTTCCCCTTCCAAATCCTCCTCGGTATCACGAAGATCTTGTAATACCTAGAATTTATTTATTGATCAAATATTCCGTAAGGATATACCCTCGTTATTGATAATACATATTTAAAAAAATATGACTATAATAAACTAAATGAGAAATTGTAATATTTGCTAAGAATTGTATTATTATTAACTATTGGCGATGAGCAAATCACCAATGTCCATTCTAAGTCACAGATCTAACAACAATAATTTTTGGCTGACGCAAACTGTCATAAAAATACGGTTAGGATCACCGTTCTCCCGGGGAACTGACAGATTCCTTCACGATTTACTAGTAGAAGTAAGTTCACGCATTTTTCGCACGAGGTGATTACTCCCGTAGTTACAGAATAGACTTTTATTCATTTTCAAGTGAACTCCGCCCACTTCTCACGGGAATGTGCTTTCACGCTTTTACAGAATAGAGGTCCTGGCAGAATCTTTATTTAAACAGTTTCGGTGTTTCCGTATTACGGTATTACTAAGGCTGCTTTGGAGAATAATCTCTCTGAAGGTACTGACGTAGAGTGAAATTACTTAGAGTAGATAACATCAAGTCGCACATCGCGTATAAAAGTTGGCATAATATCAGTGCCCCGTGCCATCCATTTTTTATTTAAATAATAATCAATGGTAGTAGGCAGTCTTAACGCCCATGTAGCTGTAAAAATAGCATCGTTGCCTAGGTAACGAGCACGTGGTAACGATATCGGTCTCTGCGTATTCCATGACGATGTTATCTTCTCTAAGTAATTTCACTCTAGCTGTCACGCTGAAAATATCTCGTGCCATCTTAGACATATGAGGAAAATTTGTTTAGTGCATTTTCCACCATTTTCTTTTTCAGTTCTAGGTCCAGTTCCATTAGCGTTTCGGCATCTTAATATTCTTGATTTTATCAATTAAAAAAGACACTTAAAATTATTGCACAAATTGTTTATTGTTTGATACTGCGACACCATTGCACTGTTGCCGAGTATATGCGATGTTTAAGGTTACGGGCACCGAGACCCGAGAGTCTCGGGTACGAGACCGATAACGAGATCGATACTTTACGCACGGACCCGAGCCCGATACGAGACTTTCCCAGTCTCGGTCTCGTCTCGCCGAGACCGAAGCACTAATTGCTATGAATGACGAAGTGGACGACGTAGAATCGTATCAGAATGAAAGTAATGACAACGATTTGTCAATTGGACGATAGCGTTTCGGATACCGAAGGAGTCAGAAATATTGACTAATTTAAGATCCGGCATGGATTAGGCCTCTTGGAGAACCATGTAAAAAAAAAGGTGCACCGAGCATTCCACCTCTGGGGTGGTGCGGAAACGAATGCATTTTTTGACTTATTCACTGTAAATAAATGTAAGACATTCTGGTAGAGAATAAATACCACCGAGCTCTATAACAGCAATATTTAATTTTCATTCTGAGACATAGAAAGCAAGATAATTGCAAAATATGTGGTGTGAAAGAAGTTTGGCGGAACTAAATGCATTTTTCACTTAGTCCGCGTCATATCTCCAGAACGATTAGGCGTAGAAAAAAATGTATAGCACCTTTAAGGTGGAGAATTTATAGATGTACAACTTTTATAATAGGTATTGTTCCCGTTTGAGCCATAAAACCTGAGTCAATCGCGAGTCCGCGGTTTCCGCGACCTTCCGACGCGATTTTCAAGAAATCTTCCAGGTGTATCTTGGCGTGACTACCACGTGTTATTCAAAACGTCCAAATAAACACAATAAAAAAAAATTTCGTATGGCACGAATTTGGCAGCAAAAGTCTAAATCGCCTGGAGTATGTACCTTGAACCAAATTAAAGATTATTACAGTAGCTTCAAATTTTCTTTTGGCAAATTTTGATATCTGCAAAATTAAAAATGATACAAGGAAAATAAACTCAAAGTTTTTGATTGTTTACACAAAAAAGTACCCGTTTTTTGGTTCCAGTAAATTCCAAATTGAAAAAAAAATCTTGTTTTTGTTAGTCCTAACTATTAGGTATACGCTCAAATTGTCTTGATCGTGATGGATGCATTATCTAAAAGAATTTACGCCTAATTTATTTTGAGAATTTTTGAAAAAATTAATTTTCTTAGCTTTAAGGTTAAATAACCTAGCAGAGAATTATCTTGGCTGAATGTTACTAGGTACAAAAAAAATTATAGCAATAAACTAAGGAAACGTTTTTTTTAATTTTTTTGATAAAAATAATATCTTAGGAGATAGAAGTGTTAGAAGTTCACTTTTAACGTTTTTTTTTTATTAATTGACCCATTTAAGATGAATACAGAAAAAGTGAAAACATCTGTACTATTTTGACCTATGCTATGACCTGAAAGAGGATTAAGAGACCTTCAAAATGTTTTTTTTGATGATGTTTAGCGTTAATTGCAAAGGAGATATGACCGGAAAAAGGGAGAGCGCTTCGTTTTAGCAAATTAGGATTTTGCTCGTTTGGCGATAAAATCTCATAATATTCTCGATCACAAAGGAATAATAATAATTACTTCCACATCTAGTGGAAGTATAGTAACGACAAAAAATTTTTATTCTTCAAATAGGCTTAGAATGTCATGAAACGTCGAGATTTTAAGTTTTAGCGAAAAAAAAATTTCTGTCTGTCGGTCTGTCTGTCTGTAACTTTTTTTTGTGCGCACGTTTACTCTGGACCCGTTTAAGATATTGATTTGAAATTTGGTACACGTATGTACTTTAATGAGATCTGGAACTAGATTATATTTTCATCTTGTTCCGTCGAAGGGTTGTGAGTAAATTGGGGTAAATTTGGGGTAAATAGGTAAATCAAGTAGGTAAGAGTCCATAAAATTGGTATTTAGAATGTACAAGAGAAGCTAAAGTCTCAAAAAAAATTTGGCATTAGCCACCTCCATTACGACCTCCACCCCATTGTTAAAGGGGATGAAAAAAAAATTGTGATTTAGTGTGTGTACAAGAACCAGAAACCTCAAAATATTTTTTTACTTCATCCACCCCCACTACCACGCCCCTATCACCACCACCACTCCACTACCGATCTAGGGTATCGTTTTATGGGTGTTTGAGGTAGAGGATTTCAAATATTATATTATTAAAGTTCCATAAACAATTATTTCCACATACACAATTTTTTCGTTGTGAGTGACTTAGATAGAAAATCTGGATGTGGAAGTAGTGATTCCTTGGGCAGCGGTTTTTTTTATACTATTTTGATATTCACGCACATTTCTTATGTCGTTGGACATCGCATGCATGTATGTACTTATGCAAATATGTATAAAGATTTTAGTTAAATATATAGGTAACAAAATTGAAAACTATGAATTATTCTTTTATTAATTTGCTATACCTTAACACAAAAACCCTGTCCAAGTTCATAATCAGCAACCCCAAAATCATAAATAATATTAGTTTCATTAGCAAATTTCCAGTACTTCCTTTTTACTTATTTTAACATAAAGAGCAAGAGCAATTAGGGGATGAGTTTATGTTTATGTTTATATCTCAAAATGTTACAATCTGCTGAGAGAGTCCTAATTTCTCAAAATAAACAAAAAATAATTACTTCGTCCATTTTACCCTTTTATATCAGCCATATTGAAGGTGCAACATAAAATTTTTAATTTCTTACTTCACATCCGTGATCGGCGAACCCAAAAACAGAAATAACACAGGGTGTTTCGAAAAGATTGGGACATCGCTTAGTCGTAGATTCTTGACATCAAAACAAGTCGATTTAACTCAAAAAGTAGTGGTCTAACTCTTTTCGTTTTCAAGATACAGGGTGGCAAAGTAAAAAAATTGTATTCGTAATTTGTTTCTATCTTAGAGAAATACGCGATTTACAACTTTATGACACACCAGTTCAAAGAAATTCAATTGTAAGAGCGGTTTCTTATCTAGTAGGTGTACGTCAAGCATGATGTCTTGAAATCGTTATTATTGTTTGTTGTAGATACGTATAATATTCTCCAAGATAGAGACAAAATACGAATACAATTTTTTTACTATACACTCTGTATCTTGAAAACGAAAAGCGTTAGACCGCTACTTTTTGGGTTAAATCGACTTGTTTTGATGTCAAGAGTCAACGCTAAGCGTTGTCCCAATCTTTTCAAAACACCCGGGATGTTGAATTTCTTCGAACTGGTATGTGATAAAGTTGTAAATCGCGTATTTCTCTGAAAGGATGCATTTTATCACGTTTAAACAAGTACGCCTTTTCTTTAGGAAACTAAATTGCGTTTCAATTATAATAGAAGATGATGTTCAAAACCTAACCTCAAAAAAGTTATGGCTTAAAGTGTCGCGTAAAAGTTCTGTAACCAGCGCCATCTATAAAATATGGCATCGGCAATATCACCATTGTAATTAGCGACCTGAAAAACATGTCGTTACCAACTTTGAAGTAGATACAATTAATAGTCTCCAAGATAGAGACAAATTACAAATACAATTCTTTTTATTTTGCCACCAGGTATCTTGAAAACGAAAAGAGTTAGACCACTACTTTTTAAGTTAAATCGACTTGTTTTGATTAAGTATCTACGGCTAAGAGTTGTCCCAATCTTTCCGAAACACCCCGTATATATTTCATTAATTTATTTTCAGTTCTTCGTTAATTATTGATTTTCTGACTTAGAGGGTGACTTCTACCTTCTAAGCACTAACAAGCACATCTACTCCTTTTTAACATTTGAAGTAGATACCCCAAAGTTTAAGAATCCGCAAAGTTAAAAAATTCCAAGCCGCTATAGAATTAGTCCGAAGTTTGGGTACTTTTACCAAGTGACTGAACTAATATATTTTTTGTTAAATATAGAATGTGCAATTTAGAATTGACAGAGAAGAAAACGTAGTAAAGATATAAAAAATCCGTCGAAGAACGAGGGACATCGTAAATTTAATTCTCAGTATATAAACTTCATTTTTGATGTCCACCAAAATGCAATTATTTTCTAACATAAGCGCTGTAAGGGGATGAAAAAATTTAAGCGTCTTGATCATACCAAAAATGGTATATGGGAATATATTTACTTACATTAGGTAACAAAATGACGACGTTTTTAGTAAAAACATGTGAAAAAGTACATTTCTTCTGTCATAACTTTTTTGTTTTTAATGCTATAGAGACAACCAAAAACCGTCTTATAAACTAATTATTAATAGACTTTAATTTTGATTGTTAGCATTTTTAAAGTAAGTGCCATAATTTCTAAGATATTTAACATTTAAACTAAATACTTCGTCTTATGGACATTCGGATACCACCTTTATATTTCCAGATCTTCTAAACCATTAACTCCACATAAATTAGAAGAAAACGAAATTCATCCTTGATTTAGTAGCTTTCTTATTATTTGTCACTAGCATGTTTTCGCTCAGCGAGTTATTTGACGAAAACCCATTTGAAATACCCTTTTCAAGCAAAAATCCCAATTTTCTAGTAGTTATAACTAAAAGTCTATACATTTATATGAAAAGTTGCATAGAACCTTTTCTTCTCAAAATCTGATTGTTTCAGCTCCGATTTTTTTGTTTTCTTTTAGTTTAGGCATTCACGTCCTATAAATTAACAAGCTCCCACATAATGTAGAAACTTTCCTTTGATGCATTTACTATTAACTTGCCGAAAATGAACGAAATCTAAATCATATGACGTTATTCTAAAGTTAAAGATGACTCAATATAAATGTATTCGGTTGGTCTCATTAGGTAGATAATTGAATAAAATTTATTTTATAACAAAAATCTGAAATATTTGATTTGTTTAACAAATTCGGTTAGAAATATTTTTCGCAAAAAATTTCTTTAGATTATAAATTGTTTTGAAGGAAAATGATATATAAAATTTCATTTATTATCTCAAAATCTGCAAAAAAGTTTAAACAATTTTTTTTTGTTAGAACTCAAATTAAAAGAATAAATTTGCAATTTAAATTGTCATAAAAGCGTACGTGCTATTTTAAAAACAATGAGCCACAAGTTTATCAATTTCTCTCCTAGAACTAAGAACCAAATCGTAGACTTAGCTTTTGTACTCAGTTTTTGAGTTAATCCCGGAAAGCCTATATTGTAATTTGACTTTTAGAACGGTTTAAAAAAATTGACCAAATTAGATGGGACTAGTCTTAAATTCAAGTTAATTTCCTAAGCCTTAAGTCGTACATTAAACGCGTTTTGACAGCATTCGTAGTTTTTAAAACGTTTTTTAACCCCTTCCTTTTCTTATCTCCAAAGGTTTAGCCGGCAGCCGATTTTGATTGTTTTTTTAATGTCTATGGAAACCCGCGGCAATAGTTTTCTGCGATAAAATATCAGGTCTCATCGATGTCCAACTCAAAATCTAAATGTACTTCACTACTATAAATACACTGTTCACGTTTTAGAAGCACCGAGTGGATGACTTTTTCGCATGTTGAATCAATGCCTAGGAAGCGCAATGAAACAATTTACGCGAATATATTCTTCAGTATACTTTCCATCAATTTCAAAGTTCTGTAGTCTAGTCGATGTGGCTCAAAGTTTTGCAATTAATAAACACTTGATGTAGTTACCATCAGTAGTTTGCGATCAAAATTTTATTAAGGATCACTTTGGCACTATTCCAAACTATTGAAAAGTTAGAATATTGACTTATCGTTAATGGCTGCATTAAACCTTTTCAATATAGCTGTTTTCAATGAGTTTGTAAGCTATCTTGGAAGGAATATTTAAGATCTAATTGGAAATGTACTGTTAAATAATTATTATTAAAGGAATATGAGCTTCAGATTAATTTTAATTGGAACAAATCATTCGTGAACAACATTCATATATTTAAGGAATTTTACATAGACTACATAGACAATTTTCTTAATAATGTAATTATAATCCAGGAGCTAGGTGCCGTTTTTGGGCGTCATCGCTTTATACTCTATTACTACGGTTTTCATAAAGATTAAAGTCTAAGGAACAATTTAAGACATGTCCTAAAAAAAACTGGCTGTACTTTCAAAATGGCGTCCGTTTAAAAAAAATTTGCAAATACTGTTTTTGTCATTTAACACAAAAACTAAAAAAGATGGAGAAAAGCTTTCTGCACAAAAAACAAAGTGCATAAAATTTTCTACAATTTTGTTCCTATACAATATTTGGATAGGAATTGAATATTGGGATGAGGCGAATAAAAGAAGGCTTTTAATTTAGAATGAAAGGACTCACAAGCATTGGTGGTTCTTTGAATTTTCCGCCCAAATATGGGGTGGAAATAGAGAATCATTACGCAGGCACACAAAAAAAATAAAGTGTCTTGACCCCAGAGACTGACTAGGTAGACTTTATGTTTTTCGGGTCGCTGAATCCGAATCCGGGGTCCATTTGATCCCATGTCACCAGGTTTAAGGTCATTTGAAGGTCAAATTGAGATATGACCGTGAAAAATTCCGTAAAAAAATTATGTTTATGTTTTTGACGTTGCTGAATCCGAATCCTGGGTTTATTTGATCCCATGTCATCAGGTTTAAGGTCATTTGAAGGTCAAATTGAGATATGACCGTGGAAACTTCCGTAAAAAATTTATGTTTATGTTCTTGAGGTTGCTGAATCCGAATTCGGAGTTTATTTGATACCATCATGTCAGAATCAAGGTCAAATGAAGGTCAAACACATGAAATTCAATAATACAATCTTTTTTGACCCCGGATCCTGAAAAAGCAGAAAAATTTACGTCCAAATACATTCTGAACGGTTTATGGAACCGATTTCTTAGGTCATTTGTTGGTTATCAAGCGGTCAAATGCTTATTTTCCATTTCTTAGCTGATATATCGATTGTAAATCGAAAACTTGCGTCTATGACTAGTGACCTTTAAGTTTTGTGGTCGCTTATCACGATCCCGGTATCCATTATTTGATACCATGATGTATGAACTGGGGTCAAACGAAGGTCAAACGCTATAATTTGAATGATATAATTTTTTGGACCCTGAAAGATCATCTGCAGGTCAAATACAGATTTCTTTTGAATCTTTCAACTGAAACCGTCAGCATTAGCGTTACCCGATGTACACCACGAGTAGGTTGCGTAAACGGATTTTGTACATCATTTAACCCTTTTAAGAGTTGTTTTCGAGATGATATCTGGATCGGTGATCAATGAACTAAAAAATAAATTAAAAATTGAATAAATGAATAAATTAATAAATAAATAAGAATAAATAGATAAATAAATAAAAATCAATGTGCCTAGTTTCACGCAATGGCTCAATGATTCCGCACCTAATAAAGGTGAACTGTAGGGTTATGTCAGTCTATAAACAGGGAATTATTTTCCATTTATAACTCAGTATCTGGTTTGATGTAAAATAAAATAAATAAATGAATAAATGAATAAATAAGAGTTGCTGTGTCTAGTTTCACACAGTGGCTTATTGGTCTCGAATCCAGTAAAACTGTTCTATAGGGCTGTACCAGTCTAAGAACAGGGAATTTGTTTCCCTCTGTAACTCAGTATCTAATTCAAAATAAAATAAAATAAATTAAAAGAATAAATTAACAAATGAATGGATAACACAAATAACTGTAATAACTGTCTAGAATAACTAAATAACATTGAATAAATATATAAACAATACAAACGAATGAATAAATAATACATACAATTTTAGTTTTTCTCTCTCTTTGAGCTATATCGAGTTCGCTTTTCCTCAAAAGACCTGTGTAATGGATTTCGTTTACGTTTCCTGCTATCGTTTCGGGTTTCTCTTTGTAGATTCCAGCAGAAATCTGCCATCATGTTTTCGTCTCCCTTGGTATCGAACTTCCATCACCTTCAAATCTTGATGGAACCTCTTGCCTTGCTCTTCGCTAAAGTCACCGAGATTGTTTGGAAATTTATCAAGGTGAGAGTCAAGGAAGTGTAATTTCAAATTCATCAGACAACCAAGCTTTTGAAAGTCTGCGATCATTTTAGCAACAAATTCTTGGTAAAAAGGGCTTCTTGTATTTCCCAGAAAATTTTGAGAGACTGTCTTAAAACTTTGCCAAGCTTCTTTTTCAAATTCATTCATTATATCAATGAAGGTGTTCTCTTTGAACATTGTCCTTATTTGAGGTCCATCAAACACTCCTTCTTTCAACTTTGTCTCAGACAGTTTAGGGAATTTATTTACAAGGTATTGGAAGCATTCTCCGGTCTTATCGAGAGCCTTGACAAATTGTTTCATGAGGCCAAGTTTAATGTGCAGAGGAGGAATTAGAATTTTTGATGGATCTACTAAAGATTCATGTATAACATTTCTTGTGCCAGGGACAAGTGATGTTCTACTTGGCCACTGATTCTGACATGATGTTATCAAATAAACCCCGGATTCGGATTCAGCAACCTCAAAAACATAAACACAAATTTTTTGCGGAATTTGTCACGGTCCTATCTCAATTTGACCTTCAAATGACCTTAAACTTGATGACATGGGATCAAATAAACCCCGGATTCGGATTCAGCAACCTCAAAAACATAGACATAAATTTTTTACGGAATTTTTCACGGTCATATCTCAATTTGACCTTCAAATGACCTTAAACCTGATGACATGGGATCAAATAAACCCCGAATTCGGATTCAGAAACCTCAGAAACATAAACATAAATTTTTTACGGTATTTTTCACGGTCCTATCTCAATTTGACCTTCAAATGACCTTAAACTTGATGACATGGGATCAAATAAACCCCGGATTCGGATTCAGCAACCTCAAAAACATAGACATAAATTTTTTACGGAATTTCTCACGGTCATATCTCAATTTGACCTTCAAATGACCTTAAATCTGATGACATGGGATCAAATAAACCCCGAATTCGGATTCAGCAACCTCAGAAACATAAACATAAATTTTTTACGGTATTTTTCACGGTCCTATCTCAATTTGACCTTCAAATGACCTTAAACTTGATAACGTGGGATCAAAAAAACCCCGGATTCGGATTCAGCAACCTCAAAAACATAAACATAAATTTTTTACGGAATTTGTCACGGTCCTATCTCAATGTGACCTTCAAATGACCTTAAACTTGATAACGTGGGATCAAATAAACCTCGGATTCGGATTCAGCAACCTCAAAAACATAAACATAAATTTTTTACGGAATTTGTCACGGTCATATCTCAATTTGACCTTCAAATGACCTTAAACCTGATGACATGGGATCAAATAAACCCCGAATTCGGATTGAGCAACCTCAGAAACATAAACATAAATTTTTTACGGAATTTTTCACGGTTCTATCTCAATTTGACCTTCAAATGACCTTAAACTTGATGACATGGGATCAAATAAACCCCGGATTCGGATTCAGCAACCTCAAAAACATAGACATAAATTTTTTACGGTATTTTTCACGGTCCTATCTCAATTTGACCTTCAAATGACCTTAAACTTGATAACGTGGGATCAAATAAACCCCGGATTCGGATTCAGCAACCTCAAAAACATAAACATAAATTTTTTACGGAATATGTCACGGTCCTATCTCAATTTGACCTTCAAATGACCTTAAACTTGATAACGTGGGATCAAATAAACCTCGGATTCGGATTCAGCAACCTCAAAAACATAAACATAAATTTTTTACGGAATTTGTCACGGTCCTATCTCAATTTGACCTTCAAATGACCTTAAACCTGATGACATGGGATCAAATGGACCCCGGATTCGGATTCAGCGACCCGAAAAACATAAAATCTACCTAGTCAGTCTCTGAGGTCAAGACACTTTATTTTTTTTGTGTGGCTGTGTTATCAAGATATGTAGAAACAAGGGAATCTACAAATTTCGTCACGGCGGATGATATTGGCTGAACAGTGGACAATTCAAAAGCAAAACAGTTACCAACATCTTCTGAGCGCAAAAATGGCAAACCAAAAATAAAAGTTAAATATTTTGCAGTTTCTGATTCTTCTTTGTTATATTCAGCAGCTAATCCAACTTCTTGTATTTTTCTATACCATGATTGCCCCAGATAAAAGCGAAATCCTCGAATTAACACTCAAGGAGAAACTGCACGTATTACTTTGTGAATTGCAACTTCAAAGTTCCCTGTAATTTTGGACGGAGAAAAATTGGTATTACTTACATACTTTATATGTTTCTTCTCTTAAATACATCAAAGCTGTCTTGTATGTTGTATAATGTTTGTTTGGTACCAAAAAAGTACAAGGACAACATAATAACCATTTTTTACACTAAATATTGTGAATAACTGCAAAAAATATTTGGGGCAGTACTCAAATGTACCGTCCATGTGCAGTTCTTCGGACCTGATTAAGGACTCAATGTTACTTTTGCAAAAAACAACGATATTATTACTTCTATCGTTTCTCATTAAAAAATCTTCGTTTTTGTTGGTTTTAACAAGCCTTTGTTCTAAATATATGTGTCCTTCTCCCACGTTTTTCGGAACCCACAATAAAATTTTATCATTCCGGAGACAACTTACCTATGACCCGGAGACAATTTGCCTACCGATTTCTTCTGCCTAAGGTACCCGGGTGACAACTAGTCTCCGCCGGGAATTACCAGTTTCCAGATAAATGATTCAGCTCTTAAAATAAAATATATAATTCAATAGAAAACGTAAGCAACACCTCATTCGCTTTCAGATTCTCTATCGCTGTGTCCCGATACATCGAATATTTCTTCTTCCTCTACTGCTTCATTTATGATATTGTGATGTGTTGCAACCCCTTCAATTAATTCAAATGTATTTGCACCTACTCGAGAAAGAACCTACCAGTAGTAGTTCTAGAGTGATGACATCTGGAATTATCTAGAGAATGGTGGCGTCATCACAGAAAAATCGAGATCTGTCATTTTTAGGTATAAAAAACCGCATTCTCGGCGGGTAGTTCAGAAAGTATAGAAAGTATAGAGTGTACAGAAAGTTTTGGATTTGACAAGTGAGAAGTGAGGTTAAGACTCCAATGTGAAAAACAAAGTGATAAACATTGTTATTTTTAGTCTGTAAAGTTCATTCAAATTAATAATTAGTGCTAACACAGAGGACTAATTTACTGGACATTGTTCGAGGGTTATTTTCGAAGGGGAAAATAGTGTTAAGTGCATTTTTTTAAAGACATTGTAGAACATTTTATTAGGACATTAATGTGATAATGAAATCCTTTAAACTGAGAAGTGATGGAGACACTGAAAAAAACTCATTTGTGTTAGTGCGCGAAAATGTCTAGAATTTTTCTATTCGGACATTAGTGAAGATTATTAAATTCACTGAACTGGATAGTGACAAGACTCTGGATAAGACTTTTTCGTGCTGTTTCGAGATTTTTCTGAAAAGTTCCATTACCGATATTGACGTGGCAGTTAAATTTACTTTATTTTAACATAATCGTATGCCCATTACAACAAGAAGCATGGCTACGGAAAAACCAATGAAGGACCTACTTGCGGAATTTACGAGGATGAGAAGAAAAAGATAAACAAGAAAAGCGACGTCCGGAAGAAAAAGAAAAACAAGAAAGAAGACGCTAGGAAGACAAAGTAGAACAGGAGAAAATACGTCAAGAGGAAGAAAAGCGGCGCCAAGAAGAAAGGGACGAATTGAAGAAAATTACAGTTCATGGAGAAGTAGACCGCGAGTAGAGAAAAGACCGTATTCTCGGCGGGTAGTTCAGAAAGTATAGAAAGTACAGAAAGTTTTGAAGTCTTGGATTTGACAAGTGAGAAGTGAGGTTAAGACTCCAATGTGAAAAAAAAAGTGATAAACATTGTTATTTTTAGTCAGTAAAATTCATTCAAATTAATAAATAGTATTGTGAAGTATACAGTAAATATTTAATAAAGTGTGTTAGTGATTATCTCTTGTTATAATTTTTGGAACCCACGGAATTTGCAAGGGTGGTTTCCCAGGGGTGGAAACACGTTACAATATCGTTATCATCCTCACTTTCGTCTATTATGATTTGATTTAGAATCAAAGAGGTTCTCCATTTTCTTGCCATCCATAATCATTCCAAGGCTTTGGAATATTGTGAATACCTTCGTCGGATAATCTCCAAATACGCATTTGGTAAACACTACTTTTAATATGCAAAATCAACTTTAGTGTCAATTGATAAAGACAAATCTTTGTCACCACATTTCTGTCTATTGGCAATTAGTAAATGAATGAAGGCCCAGCAATGCTGAACATTTTTGAGGTCCATACTCTTCTGCTAATGCGTATATGTTAATAAGCCTTCTTTTATTACCAAATCCGGTATCAAAGAGAGATAAATATAAGCATTTTTAAACAATATGCGGAAATTTCAAGAAAAAATATTAATATGTTTATTTATAATCGACTAAAACGCAAAAACTAACGTATCACGGATTTAAATGCAAGTAGAACATCATTATTTTTTTTAAACGTTGGTTATTTCATATACTTTCAAAATTCGCTTATCGTTTTTGGTTTCACAAAAAAAATCACGTAGTTATTTGAAATTGTTTATACGTGAAATATCCATAATTACAATTAAATTCCAAAAAATTGGTTTAAGTTTAATTTTTTTTTCTTTCTAAACATCACGGTAAAGTACATGTAAAAACCTACACTTTAAAAGAAAAATTTTTCTACTAAGTTGATGCACTTAAACAAAATGCGATGGAAATTTAAAATTATTGTTGATTTTTAGCCGTTTAAATAAATATTTTGCGCTAAAATTTAGCACGAAGGTTTAGTTCAATAACTTTCGTTAAAATTGGTGGATTATTACATCATATTTCTTAAAAAGTTAAAAAAGGCAATTTCTGGTGGTTTTTATTTTTTTAAAAATTTACAAATTATCAAAAAGTTTCTTAATATGCCTAGTCTTATTCATAATTTTCTAGCGAACAGTTTGGTATTTTTATTTTTGCGACGCGATTACTATGACCTGAGATAATAGGGAGAATAGAAAATTTCTGTGTTGAAAAATGAAATATTAAAATTATATAAGAAGCAATGGACGGATTTAACAAAAAATCGCTCATAGCACTTCTTATTATACCTACAACAAATTAAAACAATAAAATTGCTGTAGCCAGAGAATGCCCTATTCGCCTATTTTGATCCTTAATTTGGCTCCACTATCTGTTATGTCGATAGAAGTCCCCTTAATAAGAAAATATGCTTCCCAGAATGAAATCGACTAAATCGACTCAGTGGCGCAGTGTTAGGCTTGCGACCATAGGGTCCCGGATTTGAATCCCCGCTAAGGTACAGATATGTAGTGGCCCATTTCTCGTGTTTCCGAGAAGTAGCAGTGAGCTAGACCGTGGTTGTGTGAGAGACAACACGGCTAGTCGCTCTCCTCCCCTGTGTTCAAGTCTCAGCTGCGACAGATGGCAATGTCACAGGGAATGAGTGTTGTGTTGTTGTCTATGTGTACGTATTCTAGTTGAGTGGTGGAATAGCTATAGCTAAACTCCGCTAGGATGTTGATATAAATAAGACGTTAAGAAAAATGACAGTGTATACACCAGTGGCAGCTCGAAATCTTGATCCCTATAATAAGATAGAATGAAATATAAGTAGTAAAATAATGTACGTGAAAGAAAGCGGTATATTAACATTGAGCCAAGCACTTTAGCATGTTGAGAGTTCCGCCGACGATTAAAAGAAGCTAAAGAGAAAAGTGGCAAGAGCGTAGGTTAAATCTGTTTCTTTTCAGCATATTATGTGTCCGTTCCTCTTCTCTTCTACCTTACATTGGCATCGACTCAATATTTTAAGATGCTACTACTGTATATAATATTTAAGAAAACTTAAGAAAATTTAAGAAAAAAATGAGGCATTTGAAGTGTTATTGGCATGTTTAGAATCTTGCCTCAGTCATATGACGTGACATAGGGATTTCAAACGAACTTCTATCTCAAACATAACAAAAGAAAAGACAATGTTTTTAATGACATCCGAACTCTTAGACACTTTTTTATATTCTTAAAATTTTTTAATAGTCATTTCATTTCGATAAATATATTTTAAGAGAGCTTATATTAAGGTAAAAAAAGCTGCAGAACTTTAATAATGATTAATAAGCTGTGAAATATGACGGTAACCTTAGTTTTGCGTAAAATCGTACACTTATTCGTATTTATATGAGTGTAGAAATTATTCTGACCGAAATTTGGTCCTGCGATGCATAATTTCTTCATTGAGGAAAACAAATTATTAGATTAGCCAACTAGATGCATGATGCATCACACAATATGTGATTACGAAGAAGAATTGAGTGCAATTTTTAAATAAGTAAGTTTTTTTTCTCGGCATCGACTGTTTTGGTCATTAGCCGCAGTTCTTTAGTTTTGTTATTATTTAGTAATATATAGTATTCTTGTCACAATAAGTTGTATATTTTTGCCTCTTTGTATAATTCGATTAGTTGTCTACTTATGACAAAAACACTTTTAATATTTCCGGTTACATGACGTCGGATGGAAAGATCAGAATATTTCCTGAATTCCTCTAGAATATGTTTTACAGTTAGGAGTTAACTGTAGTTTCCACAAACGGGTCGGTTTGCTCCTCGTAACATACATAGAAATGTTCTCAACCTTGTTGTAACTACACTTTCATTTTGCTTCTTCCATTTTCCCAATCATACTGCCATATCTCATTAATTTTCTGTATTTTTAAATTACCTGATCGTATTGGTATATCCTTAATTTACATAATACATATTTGTGGTGGTTCTCGGGCTGTTTGATCTACTAGCTCATTACCAAAAATGCCCATATGTTTTGGACACCAGAAGGATATTAAATTCTTCTCCATTGTTTCTAGGTGGTTTCGTTAATTCTTACAATTAAGAGGTCGTTTGGGGACGAGTTTGAGAGGCTTTGTAGTGATCTTAAAGAGTCTGAGCAGATAATGTGTGTTTCCCCGTTGGAAAACTCACAATACCGTAATGCTTGCCATATAGCGTAAAATAATGCTATGTAAATTGACGACATGATATGATGATATTCATCAAGAATACTGTAAAATTCAGTAATAAAAATTCCTTTGCATATTTCCTGTCGCGTATCGTGTCATATCTAGCCGGCGATTTAAAACTGGTATCCACCAAGGCGGTAGAGTAATATTATTACGAGAAGATGACAGGGGCGGAGCCAACATGCCAGTGGCAGCGTCATCTGGGGTATAAGGATGTGTAATTGCAATACAAGTTTCGCGGTCAAGGAGCTGTTTAATGGAGTAGATTAAAACTTGCCAAATGTTACAAGTAATCTCTGTTTAAGAGAAGTGTAAGAATAATAATTTGTACTAAACTTTACCTAATAAAGTTGTTTTATTATTATTATTACCGCCATCGCCGCTCTACTGCAGAGACCACCGCCGCCACTGGTGTTGACATTGAGTAGCACGTAATTCGTTCTCATTGGTTTAGAATCATGCAGTGCACAGACTCGTTTCTGTGCACATTTTTGCTGTCATCTTCTCATAGTAATACTACTCTAAAGCCGTGTACCCGAAAAGGCTTAATGTGGGTTGTGGAAAATCTATATTATTCTTATTCATTAGTTCTTTAATTCTTATTGATATTGGTCTTGTTATTATGGGTCCTGCTGAATAATCATTAAATAAGTCGTTGTTAAAGGTATATGTGTAGTTTATGTGCGTGGGGTTTACCCAAACGTTTAGTTTAATAGTTAATCGATCTCACAGTAAAGATTAATTGTTAAGCTTGTTCGGAATCGGTTGCTAGTTTTAATCCTACGTGGGGAATAGGATCTAGTTTTCTCAGTTGCAATTCGCGTGCTGAGGAGTACACTATACTGCCATCATAATCAAATCAAGTCAAATCAAATTTAGTTTAAACTAATGATGGGTAGAGACGTAGTACTGTTGTTCTGCCTGCTCCCCAATTCATTTTTGCTACACATTTGACAAAGGAGGATGTTAAAAAGTGGCTAACTTTGGCCTAAGCTGGGCAATGGAAAATAGAAACCGTTTTTGATAGCATTTTTCCCGTAGAATGCGTTGATGTATTTGGTTTTATGGAAAAATGGCGGGAGAATGTGGAAAAGTTAAGAAAACACTTGAGAATTTACAAAGTTCTGTCTGAGATATTCACAAGTTAAACTTTTAAGATCTGTAATATTTTATTATAGATTATGATTTCTGTTAGTATTTTTCTCATAGAATCTGATGCTCTATTTCGCTTTGCTGAGAAATGTCAGGAAAATGTGGAAAAATTAAGAAAATGCTTAACAAGTCACAAATTCGAGCTTGTAATATTCAAAATATAAACTTTTTAAGATTCAGAGCTTATTACGCGAAATTGAGGTGGTTTTTTTGTAGTATTTTTCCCGTGGGATGCGAGGGTCTACTCTGTGTTTCAGGAAAATGTTAGGAAAATGCGAAAAAATTAAGGACATGTTTGAAAACTCACAAAATCTAGTCTGCGTCATTTCCAAGTGAAACATATTAACAACCAACGTTATTGACTTGAGGTTTTAGTAATTTTATCTCGTAGTAATTATCCAGTAAAATGAGGAGGTTCACTCAGCTTTACGGAAAAATCCCTGGAAAATCTGGTTAAATCAAGAAAATGAATAAAATCTCACAATATCTAGCTCGCAATATACATAAGTGAGACCTATTAAGATCTAAAGTATTAAAGTTGAGTTCAAGGTGGTTTTTTGTAGTATTTTTCCTGTGGTACACGATAGTGTATTTTGTTTGTGGAAAATGTGAAAAAATCAAGAATACGTTTAACAATTTAGAATTTTTTTAAGCAATATTCAGAAGTAAAATCTATTTAGGCTAGATTTTGTGAGTTTTCAAGCATCTTTTTAATCTTTACGCCTTTTCTCAAGATTTTCCCGCAAAAAAGAGTTGACCATCGTATCCTACGGGAAAAATACTACAAGAAACCACCTGAATCTCGCATAATAATCCCTGGATCTTAAAAAGTTTAAATTTTGAATAATACAGATTCGAATTTGTAAATTTTTCTGCATTTTCTTAATTTTTCCACATTTTCCCGCCATTTACGCAATCTACGGGAAAAATGCTATCAAATACCGTGTTCATTTTCCGTTGCCCAGCTTAGGTCAAAGTTAGCCACTTTTTAACATCCTCCTTTTTCTATTATAGGTTGTTTAGATGTAAGCGTTAGTTTGCAGAGATAACCCGCTATACAATTATTCAATATAGCCTAATACAAAAAAGATCGAACCGCCTTAAAAAAATATCTCTAAAAAGTAAGAAATAAAATTTCACTCAGTTTTACAGATACCTGTCTACTTACTGGAAAGTAGCAAGGAAAGTGGCAAATTTGAAGTCAGTGCAAAAAATAACTACTAATTTCAAAAATACGTTTTGCACCGACTTCAAATTGATATTTGGCAATAAGGTACAGTTCCTTGCTAATTTGGAGAACTGTGTGAAATTTTATTTCTTACCTTTTAGAGATATTTTTTTATTAAAAAAAAATTCAGCCTTTTTAGTAGCTTTACATATTTCAAGGTTGCTGCCTGGAGGATAATAAATAATCCATAAAAACCTCACTTTATTTCCTTATAATAATATACTTTTAGTCCACAGCACATAATATTGTAACGTGCTTACACCCTTTTTGTAAACACCCTGTATCGTGGGTTCGGAAATTATAACAGCAGGGTAACACTAAACACTAATTTATTAACTACTAATTACAACCAATAATTTACTTGACTAATAATACACTGTGTACTACAATTCAATTATTCAGTCACTTTATCACTGTGTTTACTCTCTGACCATTTCAACTGACAATTAGTACTGCACTAACTTCTTTCCTCTGGTTTACTCCATGCCTTATATACCTACAGATGACGGATCTCGAAGTTTCTGTGATGATGTCACATTCTCCAGATGGTTCCAGAACAGATATGTCATCACTCTAGACCTTCTAGTATGTTCTTTCTCTGGTAGGTGCAAATCTCTATATTTAGGCAAACATCCAATGAATTAATCGAATTCTGTGTTGCCTACATTCTAGAGGTTGAAATACATTACACTGCCTCCTCCTTAAGCCTGAACGTCCCGGTCAGGCAATTCAGCCTCTTTCGCCAGTCTATCCAAATGTACGATTTTCATCTTGGACTTTTTGGTTCGTTGAATCCGATAGATGACATCATTAATTTGGGTGATGACTAAATACGGTCCTTCCCAAGGTGGTTGAAGCTTCGGGGACTTTCATTCCTTTCGCTGTGGGTTGTACAGCCAGACCCGATCTCCCACCTTGAATCCTCCTGTACTGGCATTCCGATCATAACCATTCGGTTACCAGCCTTGGTCATCTGCTCTTGGTCATTCTTCGGCTCTTCTCGACTTTCATTCGCATGGTCGCTTCCGGAAAGTGGCTTCCCATTGGCAGCACAATTCTTGCATTTGCGACACCAAGCCTCCACATCCTGGCGACTATTGACCCAATAGAATCGTTCTCGTACTTTACTCAATGTCTTGTTTACGCCGAAGTGTTCGCCGGACGTTTCACTATGCGCTTCCTGGAGTACTTCTGCTACACGACACCTGGGAATCACTAGACGCATGGCAACCTGCATCCCATCCGGGCTTTCCCATGCTCTCCTCAACAGCCCATCTAAGACTCTCAGTGAATCCCATTGCGACCACAAAGCCTTCACTCCTACTCCTTGGTTTGAAACATCCTTCCAGTCTGGTCGGGTTCCTTTTTCCTTTGCTCGCAATATAGGTCCAATTTCTGTATCGTCCAGTTGCTCTTGTCTTAAAACTTCCTTTGTCCAATTCTCTGGAATTTCTTTACTTCCATTTACACGTCCTGGTAATGGTAGACTACTCGAGATTCTTCGAAGCTGGCAAACCTGTATTTCTCTGGGCGCATTTTTTTCTTCAGCCAGCACCGCCCCAGTGGCCTTCACTCTCTCGGGGCTCCACTGTCGACAATCTCTCTTAATATGCCCGAATTTGCCGCACTGATAGCATCGGATACGTCCGTTTGGTTTCGCTTCACCTTGTTGTTTGCCTTGTCTCCCCAGGGAATCCAATTTGGCCAATACTTTACTTAGCATTTCATGCATGTCCATGTCTGAATGTGTCACAACATGCACTTCTGACCGTGGGGTGTCATTATAGGTAGCCTCTACTTCAAGGGCACGGACCAGAGCTTCGCTGCTACTTTGGTGCCGCGATAATCTTAGTACTCGCCTGACTTCCTCGTCTCTTATGCCATCCAAAAAGGCCCCGACAGCTAATTGTTCTTGGAAGTCTCTCTATGGCAGCCTCGAATTCTTGTAAACTTTCTCCAGCCTTTTGTGTCCGTGATTTTAGCTGGGCCTGGTATACTTGGGCGAGATATTGGTCGCCATATCTCAAGTCCAATGCAGCTTCTAAAACTTTGAAGTCTCTTTGTTTCTCCACCGGGATGGTCTGAAGCAACTCTGAGGCTTGGCCCCTTAGCGCCAGAACTAATGCCATAGCCTTTTCCTCGTTATCCCAGTTATTTGCACTTGCAGCCGCCTCAAATTGTCTCTTGTAGGTTGTCCATGAGCTTAGGCCGTCAACGGAGGGAGGTTTTAACCGAGGGCCTGACAATGTTACTAGCTGGCCTCTTTCTCAACCAATTGTCGCTGAAGTCGCTCTACTTCTCCTTCGACCTCACTCATCTTTCTTTTGATTTGACTGACTTCAGCCTTTATATCCTCCTTGATTTTGTTAATCCTTCCTGGCGTCTTTCTTGTTCCTCTTTCTCCTCTTGACGTCTTCTTTCTTGCTGTTCTTTTTCTTTTTGACGTCTTCATTCTTGTTCTTCTTTTTCTTTTTGACGTCTTCTTTCTTGCTCTTCTTTTTCTTTTTGACGTCTTCTTTCTTGTTCTTCTTTTTCTTTTTGACGACGCTTTTCTTCTTCTTGCCGTCTTCTTTCTTGTTCTTTTTCTTCTCGACGCCGCTTCTCTTCCTCTTGACGTTGTCTTTCTTGTCGTTCTTTCTCTTCTTTTTCTTCTTGATGTCTTCTCTCTTGTTCTTCTTTTTCTTTTTGACGAAGCTTCTCTTCCTCTTGTCGTCTTTTTTCTTGCTCTTCTTGACGACGCCAGAACAGATATGTCATCACTCTAGACCTTCTAGTATGTTCTTTCTCTGGTAGGTGCAGTCTCTATATTTAGGCAGACATCCAATCAATTAATCGAATTCTGTGTTGCCTACATTCTAGGCGGTTGAAATACATTACAATATTAAATAGTCGTTTACCTTTCGATTTCCGCCATTGTACCAGGTTTCACGTAAATCTACAACAAATTTGCTTATCGCATCTCAATTAAAAATTATCATGCAGTGAAATCGTCATCATTAGCAACGTTTCTTAATAAAAATATCAGTTCATACTGTTGTCGTAGAAAACATTCGTCTGCTGATTCGCCTCCATGAAAGGCTCTCTTTCGTTATGAAATGGTATATGACATGATAGAAAGTTATAATAATGCCCTGTGTTTGGGAAAAATTATCATTATCATAAATCGAGAATTAAATTCTTAATTGATATCAAGGCGACTCCGCCAAATCTTCGAATATGTTCGTAATCCAAAAAAAAGATTCCAATTTTTATTCACCTTATACTAGATGTAGCTTGATAAATTTAATGTGGGACTGTTGCAGAACCCTCCAGAATCGAAGTTGAAGACAGAATCAAAATTCAACTTAAGCAAAAATTTCATTTAAAGACATTTTTAAGAGTGTGCAGAGGCACATACCAATCCATAAGTACCGTTATGAGTTCTATAGGCGTTAGAAATGACCAGGTGAAAATTCGAAGAAGCACCGAATTTTCACTTTGGAAAATATGTTTTGGTTCAGGATATGAGAGCGAAAGTATATAATAACAAGAATTTAAGAATAATATACTTTTTCAGAGGTGCAACAAAGTTGAACTTAGAAAGAATAATAATATTTTTTAAAAGTACGCCAAGATTTGACTTGCAGATTATTTTATCAAAACTGCGTCAAAATTTGGCTTGAAAATTAATTTATCAAAAGTACGCCAAAAATTGGGCTTGAAGATTAATTTTTCAAAAGGTACCCCGAAGCCAGATTAAAAGGTACTGCGAAAATGTACTTTAAAAATATTGAAATATTTTCCATTTTTATTCCTCCACCAAAGACATTGACCATTGAGGTGCGGTCATTGAATGGCCTGTTCTAAAGTATGAGCATAAAATTTTAACGATGCAATGCATCTAAGAGGCGAAACCGACGATTTTGACAAAGACGACGTAGAGCCGCTAAGCAAAATTTGATAGAAATCAATGCACATGCGGTTTCTCGCATAGAAAGAGTTTGGAATCACTCAGCGGCTCGCAATTTGGTCGAGCGCGTTGAGTAGTCCATACAAAGAGATGGTAGGAAAGTCAATAGCAGGGCTTTCCAAATAATAAAGTTATAGAGGAAAACGCCTTGTGCATAAAAAACCAAAAATTCAATTTTGCCTAAAAGTCACTCGGAGGTGGATCGTTGTAATTTTGCTAATATTGAACAACTGCATAAGGGCAAGTCAGTTGTAGACTAATCGAAGTCCAAACAAACTTATGCAGTCATAAGTCCTCATGAATTTGTTTGAGTACGTGAACCGCCACGATACAAGAACTTTAAAGCTAAGTAGTCTCTAGCGAAACTAAATTTATTTAGTAAAACTTTTTTAAGTTAAAATCAGTCAGCCATTATTATTAAAATTACAAGAGTCTAAGACTTCTCTAAAAGCTCGCATTTTGATTCTGACAAGGTATGCATGAATCTTTTCTACCTAATCGATCGTTAGCGTAAGCGCTCTCGCTTGTATGGTCTGAAAGCTGTTTGTCTTAATTGGGCGCGATTTTTACAATAATAATTTTGCTATAACCATATCTGTTAAATAAACGGATTCTTTGAACTATTGCATCTTAATTGATCTTGAGACTTGTGGCTGGTCTACAATCCCTGGAATTTTCGTACCGAAAACCGGATAGGTCGAGTTACTGCACCACACTCGACTTTCTAGTTGTACGGAGGTTTAATAGGGATTTTTTTATGCGTTTTTCTCAGAATTCCTCGGGTGTAGAGTCCGTTATTAGCAGACAAAAGCGTGAGCGCCACGACAAAAATTAATCCCACCGGAGAGAAATTCTTCGATCGGGATTTTTTTATGCAAAAATTTAGCTTTTCAAAAGGTACAGAAACCTAAATCCAGGAATTCACGGCCAGAAAGAGCGCCGTTAAAGATCTAAGGTAGTGTGCAGCCTTGGTCCATTATTCGGCTATCGAAGTGCATCTTATCTCGAACCCGCCTAGGAGGTAGAAGAACGGGGTAACACGCGACTGGCGCCTCCTGAGAAATAAATTGGTGTCGCGTCATTTTGACGCCCGGTAGTGCGTTCTTCTACAGGACCACCGCCGGACCATAGCCTACAGTTTTCATCAGATTTGACAGAATGCCCTTAAACTACGCCAGCGTAATAATTGAACAAATATTAAAAATCGGGTCAAATTGAGAACCTCCTCCTTTTTTAAATTTTATGAAGTCGGTAGTAAGCACCTGGCGGAAAAAATTCTCTTTATAGTTTTGAGACTTTATCAAAATATATTTTTTAACAAGATGGTATTTATTAACAATCCATAAATCCACATACTTGAGGCGCAATTTAGGAGTCCACCTATTTTATCACGCAGTAGCAAAGAACAGGAGGCAAGTTTGCTAAACTGCAAGTGATGATATCTGGCAAGGGCCCCAACATGGGTATTTCTTGAATTTTCAGCTGCGGATCCCGGTGTGGTTTTCGCAAGCGGCAAAAATTAATGGATTGATCGACTTACCTGTAAAGATGATCGATCCAAATTATTCGAGCTGTTGTCCGTAATGATTATTACACCCTGTAGTATGCATTTATTCATACTGGTCAGCACAAAACATTATCAAGATAAGCTGTTTTTGTATCCATATCCAAGGAACCTGACACATTCGTTAAACTATTCATTGCATTTTGGTTAATTTGATCGCGATGGGGATGACAAGGGTCCGGGTGGGTTGTAATAATCATTACGGACAACAGCTCGAATAATTTGGATCGATCATCTTTACAGGTAAGTCGATCAATCCATTAATTATTCTTCGCTGTTGTCCTACATGATTATTACACCCTGTAGGATGTACAAAGACAACAAGGCGATCAAATTTTTTAAATATTTTATATAAATGTAAGGAACATCACAACTATTCACAATTTGTAAATTATATCTCCCTATACCTGTCCTACCTATATTTTACATATACAAATATATGTATCAAAATCATTACCTTAAATATTAATCACTATATTTCCATACATATCTGTGTTTCTTATCTAATAATAATACGTACTATTTAATGATAATAATATGTATTGTTAAAGTATACTACTTTTGTTAGGTCTCCTTTAAAATTAATGCTTTTGCAAATTCATGTCGATGATTTGACAACGACTTATAAAATTTTGGAAAAATATTTGATTTCTGAGTCCCACCTGCCGTAATTCTAATTACTTCTATATTTACGCCCGCTCTTAAGGCTGCAGAAGTACCAGCGTGGGATGAAAAAACGTTGAAATATCTATGCAACTCTTACTTAAGATATTTTTAACCCATCTACTTAATGTCTCAGAAGAAGCGCCATGATGTGGCCTTTTCCAGGTTAAAAACAGCCTGTCTTCTGTAGGAGGTCGTAGATCTTGTGTCTTTTGTAAATAATATCTCAATGTCTTCACTATGCATAAACTAGGTTTCTCTCTAAATTCAGGAAAATTTAGTATAGGCTGAAATTTTTTGAGTCCGAATGTTTTAATCTTTTCCGATATACGTATCTCTATACCTCCGTTTTCCGTTTCCCTAATGTTTGGAATGGTAATTTGTGATATAGTCTGCATTCGATGAGCAGAGATCAAAGTTATTAAAGTAACTAATTTATAACTTAAAATTTCCAGAGTCAGATTTTCTAACGGATGCAAAGTTTCGATATATCGTAATACAATAGCCGGGGATCTTAAGTAATTTCATATTTTGGTTGCGGGGGATTAAGATTATAAACGCCCTTGAAAAATCTGTTTAGGATGACGTCATCATTCTTATTAATATCTAAAATTAGGGGTAAAGAAGTTCTGTGAGTATTTAATGATGAAAAAGAGAGTTTTAATTTCTGAATCTTTGAGAAGTATTTTAGGATTCTGGCTAAGCTGTATTCAAAAGGATTGTAATTAATCTCTACACAAAAAGACCACCATCTTTCCAAACAGTGGCTGTACTGTTTAATTGAACTGTTCGACAAGGAGGCTAATATTACTGGGATAACTTATGCAGGCGTTCCTCTATCTATAAATGCCCGCCGTATAATTTCCCGGCCATCAGGGTGGTCCGGTGATAAATGTAGCGTTTTTCTATGGAAGGAAACAGAGTAGATTCGTTATTCACATGAAAAATTAATGCTTTTTGACGAGTAACTTATGGAATACCGGATACCATGCCTGACTGGGCCATCTTGGTACCACGACTATTCTAGTAGCTCTGTCATAAATTATCTTTTCTAGAACTCTGCCTACTACAAAGAAAGGTGGAAAAGCATAAAAGAACTCATCATTCCAGTTTAATGTAAACGCATCTACATTCATAGATTCAGGGTCCGGATATCTGGACACAAACCTGTCACATTTTTTATTTTGATACGAAGCAAACAGATCTATTGTAGGTAAGCCAAATTTTTTGGTAATTAGCTGATAATTCTTTCTAGGTAATTTAAATTCTACTTTACTGTTAATATCTAAACGAGACTGCATATCAGCAATTTTATTGTCTAAAATACTAATATACGAGGCATGTATAAAGATATTTCTACTCTCACACCAAATCCATATATTTCTTGCAATTTCATTTAGTCTTTTATATCAAACGCTCCCCATTTTATTTATAGTAGCAACTGCTGTAACACTGTCGATTCTTAGTCAGATATTAGTATTTGTTTGATGTTTTGCCAATGATTTTAGTGCATAGAAAGCTGCAAGTAACTCTAAATAATTTATGTGAATTTTTTTCTCAGTTGTATTCCAAAACCCATGTGCCGTTTTGCCTGCACAATTTGGCCCCCCATCCGTTTTTTGATGCGTCAGAATATATTTCAATACAATAAGACATTTCTCGAATATTTTGATTACTATTTTCCATATTTT
This sequence comes from Rutpela maculata, assembly GCA_936432065.2. Classification (NCBI taxonomy): domain Eukaryota; kingdom Metazoa; phylum Arthropoda; class Insecta; order Coleoptera; family Cerambycidae; genus Rutpela; species Rutpela maculata. The sequence goes on from OW386285.2 coordinate 270,829,382, forward strand.
TTACCCAGCAATTGAATTCGTTGTATATATAGTCGGGAAGTGTCATGCTCGCATCATAGTTCTGTTGATTAAGAGATAGAGCTATATATTTTTCACGCTCCATATTTTTAAGATGCAACCAACCTTATTTTACTGCAGGTTTTGTTGCTATTAGCATGCCTATCATCCTAGCAAAATCTCTAATACTACATTTTGTTTTTCCTCCGAAAGACTTTAACTTACTAACAATGTTTGCTTTCCTTTCTTCTGGTAAACTAATTTTCATTTTTAAACTATCGATTGTAAATCCTAAATATATTATTTTTTGTTTGGGAACTAACTCACTTTTTCCAAATTTACAATGAAACCCTATTTATATAGTAAGCTTTTCACCTTTCTAACATTTCGACTAGGTACATTCTTTTTCCGTTTGCCCTATAATTAAAAAATCATCCAGATATGCCGAGCACATAATTCCTCTTTTTCGTAAATATCCCAACACAGGTCTAATAATTTTTGTAAATATATAAGGCCCAATATTTAAATTCAAAAGTTGTGTTTTGAAAACTAAACCTGAAATATTTCCTATACTTATTTATTTTTAATTGGTACAGAAAAATATGCGTCTTTTAAATCTATACTTGCAAAATAGCAATTTTTTGTAACTAGTTTTAGAACTGTCCTATAGTCCTTAAGTTTGAAAGATGGTGCAGAAATATGTTTATTTAAATTTCTTAAAAATTTATCCAACCTAAGACTCTTTTATTGTTTATTAGTCTCTCTCATTCAGTTGAATAAAATTGTAGCAAACTAACATATTTTACCTGTTTTGTTAATATTTGCGAAATCTGGATACTTTCTTGTTCTGCTGCCTTTCTGAATTCTTGTTGTCCTCTGCGAATCGCAGCCTTTTCTTGGATGTGTTCTGCGGGCGTCGGTAGTTTAAATAGCCCAAAGAATTTTTCCTGTTTTTTGGCTTAAAATGGGTTGAAGGTCTGCTAGCATTTTGCCATTATTTCAATTTCAAGGATTTGCCTAATTTACTCGCTGCTTCGCTTGTTTTAATGGATTCATTTAGATTTTTCCAAAAAGAAACTCATCAATAGGGCACTTTCCTATCTCATATTAAATTTAGCGGGATACCGTCTGTGTTCAGACAGTCCTTGATGAATGGCACACTGCAGTTGTGCACTGTCTCCTAATATGAAAATAATCTTTTCTAAAACTATTTTTCCCGGTTCTCAATAATCTCTGACATTGTAGAACCAATGGCAGTAAGGCTGCTTCCCAACATATTTTGTAAATTTTCTCGTGAAAAACATATTTCTATTTCTTTGTTCATCTTTGGCGTGCCTAATGATTTAGTTTTCAGAAATGACGTATTTCTTAATAAGGAACTCGATCACTTCCTTCCCTAACGTAGGTACGAGTTTTAGCGTATTGAAAATTTCTCATTCCCAAAAGAATTTTCTGTGAGCAGGTGAGCCCCCCGAAAGTTCAGAAAAATGAGTCTGAGCATTTGAGTGCGAAACGTTAATGACAATCTCGTTTTCTTGAAGATCTGTAATACAATTTCATCTTATTTCTACTTGTTCATTTTTGTCTTTTTGTGAAAACAAAAAACATTAGTACGAGTTTCTAATAAACTAAGAAGATAAAAATCAATTACTTAGTTTTTCTCCCAAAAAACAAAATTTTTCTTGTTTGAGGAAGAGACATGAAGTCAATCTTTCCTAATTTTTTTTTTTTTTTTTTTTATTATTAATATTTTGTGGACTTACATATTCAGTCTGTGAGTCACTGCTCCAGTGAAAATCCTGAATAATTTTCTGTTGAATCTCCTTTAACTTTCCCATTAAACTGTCATTTATTTGTTATGCTTATTTCCGTTTCACTATTCTATTCCACCCATGCTTTTTTACGGTTTTGTCTTTTACTTTCGGCATATTTTTAAAACACTTTAAAAGTCACGTCTAAACTGTAACCAGCACAAAAATGCAATGAATAGTTTAACGAATGTGTCAGGTTCCTTGGATATGGATACAAAAACAGCTTATCTTGATAATGTTTTGTGCTGACCAGTATGAATAAATGCATACTACAGGGTGTAATAATCATGTAGGACAACAGCGAAGAATAATTAACATATTTCGTTTTAGTTTTAAAAAACTTGAAGCTATATCTCTCAGCTCTTTGTGTCATCTAATTTAAGGAACTTTGTAGCAGTAAGTTAATATGAATAATAAAATACGCAAGTATAGTACCAAATCAACATAAATATGTTTGACTTGCAGTTTCAAAGCCTTTATTAACTAGCTCAAACAGAAATATATAAAATAAATATGCATTGAAACGTGCTTGGAACTTTAAGTCATTTTGTTATATGAATCGTCTAGATTTATAGATCTTATTCCAAGTAATAAAAGTCGGAAGGATAATAGACGCCTCCTACATGTGCCATATAAACCAAACTAATTTACGTGCAAGTAAATCTGAGCCTGTTATTTGCTAATGTTTTATTTAATATGGTTTAATTGTACTCGAGGAGGCAAATAATTAGAATTTGTAATTAATGGGTGCACGAAAATCGGAGGCGTATAGAATAAATTTGTGAAGTTTAATGACCAACAAATGATATCATAAAACACCAATTTATTCAACTTAACGTATATTTAAAAAGACACTAAAAACAAACAAATTGTATGTGTTGGTTATCTACGGGTATTTTTGAAATACATCCATGTATTTTAATCTGTGAATCCTTATGAAATGTGAAGACCAACGCCACTTTTTAAATTTAAAAATCCAAAACCAAAAAAAAAATAACTTTAGACTTAGGTCGGCCATTTCTTCTTTCGCCTTCGTGTTCGGTAGGTATACCAATCTCACTTGAATCTTCGTACAGAAAAATTACAATTGAAAATGATTAGATGTAATTATTGCCAAATAAATACATTTATATTTGTTGTATTTGGATATACCAAATTGACTTTTCAAAAACAATTTTTATTAATTAAAGTTACAATTATTATTGTGGATTCACAATCGTTTCACTTAGCACCAGAGCAACTTAGCACTAGAGCACATACGCTCAAAATAAAGAAGTTAAATTAGTTGTAAAAATAACTTGGTGTAAATGAAATACTAAAATATGAGTCTTACCTCATTTAGAAAATGTAGCGAGTAAAAGTTCTATGTAGAGGCGAGCGTAGAGGCGACTTCAATGTGAATATCAGTCGATATTCTGTTGAAGCAACGTCGAGCGCGGTTAGTACTTGGATGGGTGACCCATCTTGGGAAATACAGCGTTCTCGTCCCACCTTCTGGCGGCTTGTATATCAGTGTATATGCGGAAGTTACGTAATTTCAGACGAGGATTACGTAGTGGATATACCATCCTTCGGAGGGGATGTAAAGCAGGCGGTCCCTTGTCTATTAAATGTTAGCAAGTAAAAGATCCCTACTCTTCTTAAGGGAAGAAGTTCGGCAAAATTTCATGGCGTCGGTGATAGGCCCTGGTAGCGAAAATAGGCCGACATTAAATAAATAGATAAAAAAAAGTTCTATGTTGACTGACTGACGATAATCGTTCGGTCGTATTTATAACTTTAAACATTTATGCTAAATACCTCCATTAGGTAAAGGGCATCCTAAGATTGAAATTTCTTCAAAATTCTTTATTGAAAAACCGAGCGCTATACTCTTAAGATCTTTAATAATTTCATATCTTACGTGTGGGTCATCAGAAGGAATTAAAAGTTCACATTTTTTAGTGTTGAGTGATAAGCCAATTTTTGAAGACTCCTATATTTTTTACCATTAATTATTTTTATTTATTTGCTTTTATCATGATTAGAGAATATTATTTAGGTATTATGCAAATCACAACTTACACACTTTTTTATATATTATGAAAATACCTACTTTCTGTATATTGTTGCCCTAATCTGGGCACGCTAATGTACTAGTTAGGTAAATACTTTAAAACACATTATTGGAGAACCAATCAAAACAACTACTCTTCTAGCTAATACTGACGAAGTATTGAATTACATGATAGGATTCTTAGCATTTTAAAGAAAAAAATATATTGAAAATAATTAAATCATTCATTTACATTTAGTCATTCACACCTTTTTTTATTTAGCATGAAATTATCTACTTTCTGTATATTGGTACCTTAATCGAGTCACGCTAATATACTACTTAGGAAAACACTTTTGATTGGTTTTCCAATAATGGGTGTTTTAAAGTATTTACCTAACTATTATATTAGCGTGCCCAGATTAGGGCAACAATATACAGAAAGTAGGTATTTTCATAATGAATAAAAAAGTGTGTAAGTTGTGATTTGCATAATACCTAAATAATATTCTCTAATCATGATAAAAGCAAATAAATAAAAATAATTAATAATAAAAAATAAATCAAGAATAAGCTTGTAAATAATGAATGAATGTTTCTATACTCTACTGATGAGAACTAACGAGTTCTAAAAAACTTGTACAACTTTTCTAGAGTTGAAATAGAATGTAAGGCTCAATAATTCTTGTGAATGACTGAATTTCAATAAATAATTTAAGTATCTTCAATATTTTGGAATCCTATCATATAATTCAATACTTGTCAGTATTAGCTAGAAGAGTAGTTGTTTTGATTGGTTTTCCAATAATGAGTGTTTTAAAGTGTTTTCCTAAGTAGTATATTAGCGTGACCCGATTAAGGTACCAATATACAGAAAGTAGATAATTTCATGTTAAATAAAAAAGGTGTGAATGACTAAATGTAAATAAATGATTTGAGTATTTTCACAATAAATAGAAAGTAGGTAAACAATATACAGAAAGTAGGTATTTCCATAATAAATAAAAAAGTGTGTAAGTTGTGATTTGCATAATACCTAAATAATATTCTCTACTCTCCTATAATTTTCTGAAAGTCTTGTAAAACAATGTGATGATTATCAGCCGTAGTTCCATCATCCAGATACTAAATATTAAGTTGAGATTTTAGGGATGTTATCAATGGCTGAAGTGCAAGACAAAAAAGAACAGACTCCAGTAGATCCCCTTGTTGAAGACTTATTTCCGAGGATATTGTTTGACTCCCGTATGATAATATTGTGGGTCCACTCCTTGCACTGCTTCAGAAAGTGAAGAAAGTAAGGCATTACTTCCTTTGCTCTACTGAGAACAGCGACTCTTGAAGTCATATTAAAAGCGTTGAAGTAATCTACCTTTAAAATGACTTTTACTGCATTGTGGCAAAATGATAAGTATTTTCTGGCGCCCTGACTGACTGACTCACTCACTGATCTATCAACTCACAGCTCAAACCGCTGGGTCTAGAAACTTCAAATTTTGCATAGAGGTCCCTCGAATGGCGTAGGCATTCACATAGAAAGGATTTTTCGAAATTCGACCCCCCAAGAGGGGAAAAAAGGGGGTTGAAATATTAGGCTTTTTCGAAAACGGTTATATCTAGATGCGTGAAATTTGCCAGAAATATTTTTTGTTGAAATCTATTAGATTTGGGTAAGGCGAAATTTTGATTTTCGCTTTTTGAAGGGGTCAAAACAGGGGTAGTAGATGGTTTAAACACATACGGTGCAAACGGCAAAATATATCATTTTGACACTGAAAATGTCACATCAGAAGATACAAATTATTATATTTCATATATGGTGTTATCATTTCCAATGCCTCCAATGGTTGCAAGGATTGGGAAATTTGTGAATTTTTACTTTTTCTAATGAAATGGCTAAAGAAAATCTAAGTTGTACAACATACTGATGACCCAATTGTAGGTGACGGAGCCTGTTTATTTTGTTCCCTTTCATTCTTAATGTATAGCTCACAAGAAGGTTAGTAAACAAATAGTCAGCTTTGTGTTAGACAATTGGAACGAATTTTTAATTATGTCCCATAACAGTGATGGCGACAATTACTCCACATGAGCTGAGATATCCGGATCTCTGAAATCACGTAAGTCAGAGTGACGGGATCTTCTGAGGAAATAAGGAGACACGTATTCGACGGCTTTTAAAAAGAGACCTCTTCCCGAATGGTTGAACAGGGGGAGGGATGTTTTTAAGCATGAAAGACACTACCCGCCCATGTGCTCTATTGTCGATTAAAATAATTATTTTTTTCAATGGGAAGACGCCTTCCCTAAATGCAATGAATGTGCAGTGGGTTAGTAGCTCAATGTTATTAATTCCACGCAGACGAAATTCCACCCGAATTCCATGCGGGCGAAGTCGCGGGCATCAGCTAGAGGGTGAAAAAGGTGGTGAAATTTTAGGCTTTTTCGTTAGATCTAGATGCACGAAATTTGGCAAAAATATTTTTTGTTGAAATCTATTGGATACGTATACGTGTAAGACAAAATTTCGATTTTCACTTTTTGAAGGGGTGAAAACGAAGTTCCATGCGGGCGAAGTCGCGGGCATCAGCTAGAGGGTGAAAAGGGGGTGAAATTTTAGGCTTTTTCGGTAGATCTGGATGCATGAAATTTGGCAACAATATTTTTTGTTGAAATCTATTGGATACGTATACGTGTAAGACAAAATTTCGATTTTCACTTTTTGAAGGGATGAAAACGGGGGTGGTAGATGGTTTAAAGCGCACCCGTATTTTTTAAATCGCTTAATACAGAAACGTGATCATTCGAGCGATGAACTCTTCTGAAGAAATAAGAAGATACGTACTCGACGGTTTTTAAAAAGAAACCTCCAAAAGTGTGAACGGGGAGGGGGAAGTTTCCTCGGATACTATGGATGCGTAGTGGGTTTCCCCAAGTACTAAGGATACGCAGTGGGCTTCCTCGAGTACTATGGATGCACAGTGGGTTTCCTCGAGTACTATGGATGCGCAGTGGGTTTCCTCGAGTACCATGGATGCGCGGTGGATTTTTCCGAGCACTATGGATACGTAGTGTGTTTCCTTAAATGCGATGAATGTGTAGTGGGTTAGTATGTCAATGTTCTAATGTTCCACGTGGATGAAGTTCCACGCGGACGAAGTCGCGGGCATCAGCTAGTCAGATAATAAACTGAAAATTTGCACTCTTTATATTACCAGGCAACAACGCTTTCGAAAAAATGTTCGATACAATTTTAAGCACTAGTGATATTACATACGATAAAATTTCAAGCACTAGTGATATTACATACGATAATTCCAGTCAAAGAAAGGAAAACTAGCCGAATTTTATCCGAAATTAGATCTTTTAAGCGTTCTGGTTTCAGGACGTCAAGTACACCAGCTGAACCCGTGGCACAAACACAATCACTTGCTAACTATGCACTATTAGAATAATAAAAATAATAAACATCTTTAATAATGAATCAACATTCATATAGGCAATATTTATCTAGAAGTACAATATTCCGAAGTTAAACTTTGAGCGTTTCACAAAATATTCACTTGTACAGTAACAAGAATAGTTCAATGTCTGTTGAAGTAATAGGCGCATATTTGATATAGGTAAAATTTAGGTTAAGAAGCTTCTGAGGTTAAATTTTGGCAATGACTTGGGGCAAATGACTTTAATGCTTTGTAAAATAAATAAAGGCAATTTTAAAGGACTTCCTTAACAATATTGCCGTGGTATTTTTATTCAGTGAAAAAATAACCGGTTCCTTAATAACGACAAACCATAGGTGGTCGGCTTTCATTAAATTCAGAAATTTTAACATTTTTAAAGCTGTAGTAATATCCGAAATCATTTTATATACATATTTCGAGAACATTAGACGTGACTTTCTCTACTCGATCTAGTAATGCCCAGTAAACTCTATACTATGTACCTGGAACAAACTTGACCGTTGTCGAAGTCTTGCAAAACTGAATCAGACGCAAAAGAGCCTAATGTGATGGTAACTTATCTCTCTCCGACTCATAACAAATTGATTGGCTTGTTCCATAACTGAAATGTTAGGCGATTAACAACGCAGTTCTTCCCAAGTACGATAGAGAGAGAGACAGATGCCCGTAATGATTGGGGATTGCCTAAACTCGGATTTGCCTCACTTTTGTCAAACGACGGGTACGTTTCCAGGTATAGAGTTCACTGGTAATGCGTAAAAGAAATGTTAAATTAGGCCATTTTTTTTGCCCTATTTATATTTATGTCCTGGCGGAGTTTAGCCGTAGGCTATTCTACCACTCAATCAGGACGGACACACACGCATAGACAACATCACAACACCCATTCCCTGCGACATTGCCATCTGCCGCAGCTGAGACTCGAACTCAGGAGAGGAGAGGGACTAGACCGTGTTGTCTCTCACACAACTGCAGTCTAGCCCACTGCTACCGTCTAGGTAACACGTGAAAAACACCACTACACATCCATACCCTAGCCAGAATTCGAACCCGGGACCCGGTAGTCTCAAGCCTAACACCTTAAGCACTGTACCACCGAGCCGGTCTTTAGATGGCACTTTGGCGCACTTATTTATTATATTTACATTATACTGAGTGTGTCCTTGCCAATATAAAAATAATGTTTTAAATTAAGTATTATTTAATACGTACGCAAATAAATAAATTCCCCAAATAGGAGAAATAATTTTGTATCAAAAAAATAATAAGTTTGTAATAAATAATTTATTTACCAGTTTTATGACAAATTTTTTATTTCTTACCACAAACATATATGTTTGTTTTATATAAAAAATTTATTTATTTGCTTTTATCGATCATAAGATTCTCGACTCAATTTATTTATTCATGTGTTTGAAGACCGTCACTGGTATAACTACTTGCGAGCCGGTCTCTGATTTTATTATACAAGACAAAATGCACATTTAATGCGTCACAGAGCTCAGATGATAAAAAACAGACGGTAAATTACTACGTGCATCTTAACACAACATAAAACAAACCTGTGTCAGCAAATTGAATTTCTTTAGACATGTGAATACTTGAATATCCTTAATTCTGTTGCAGTGGATGGAAGATAACTTACCTGAAAAAAAAAAAAAGTATAAGAATATGTAAAGCAACATATTGTTATTTATTTGACAAAAGTTAATAACGCAAAGAAAAAAATAGTTTTTCAGTGGTTGGTTGAAACAAAGGCTATAATTCCTGTGTAAATTAAGGTACGAATATATATATAGCATCTACAAACTTCTGGTGCAGTTTCTACATGTAAAAATATGAAAATGCTGCAAATGATTCCTAAGGTACTTTGGGCCCTTCAAAGGTGGAGCCCTAGAGTAGGTTTTTATTTAATATTTCAGGTACCATTTTTGCTGCAGCGATGAAATTCGGTAAGTTATTAAGTATCAATAAGGTCTATTATTTCATGGTATTGGCCAAATTAAAATTCACTCAGGGGCGTAAAGAAGCCCTTCATCATAATCCATTTTTTTTTGTTTCGTATTAGTTTTTAAAATTTTGATACCAGAATATGGTTCCCTTGTCAAAAAAGATCCTCTTTGTTAAACACCATAGAACTAACCATTTTTTTAAATAAAAACTGGTTCAAAATGAGGTGAGGTACGGTACCGGTTTCAGGGCCGACACCTCGATCGGCGAAGTTAAGCACGCCGGGCGAGTCCGGACGTTAATATAAATAAGGCATAAAAAAATAGTTGTTGTAGGGTTATTTTGTGGTCTCATATCAATTAATTTCTATAATTTCTTCCATTCACTAAGATTTCTCAGAATTAAGATGCTTCATTGAATTTTTCGATTATCAAATTTGAGTTTAAATTAAAGCGAGAAGTTAGGTTATTAATTGATTTATCCAGTAGTCGCCAAAATAGGCGGCTGAAAGAGCTAGTCATATTATAATCAGTATTTGAAACATTATTTATATAAAAATGGAAAATATGTTGTTGGCAGTATGAAAATAATTTATATTCGGTTTCCCTACTGATACTAGAGGAGCATTGAAAAAAATCGTTAGGATCTGTAAAATTTATTTTTACAATAATTATGTATTGTATAGTATTGTAATTTTATATTGGAAAGGGTCTACCTAGTAACCAAAATATTTTATTAAAAAAAAAAACTATTTTCCTTGACATTTTAAACCTTTACCCTTGCACTCATTTGAGAATGTGTAAGAAATTTAGTCAATTCGAATTGAAGAATAGGATGCTAGATAATTATTTTGGGACGCGAAGGGGCGCATAACGGGCACAATCTTTGTGAGAATAAATTAATAGTTTAAAAAACTAACAAAACACGCTTTTATAAATACTGCACTAAAAAGCAAAAAATAATCATCAAACCTATTCTTTCTGTCTACCCCGTAAGGACCTAGTGAAAGCCGTGTTTATAATTAAGTCTAATATTTGAATATAAAAGCGTGGCGTGTTTTTCGAACGCTATTTCGAACAGGTTCGATAATTAAAATGCTGATTAGATTAAATGAAAAGTCCTCACGCTTTTATACTCAAATATTATACTTAATTACAAACGAGGCTTACACTAAGGCCTTTACGGGGTAGACTAGATTAGGTTCCATGATTACGCAGGTCAACATTTAGTTTAAAAAAATACGCCGGACTCTACCTAGGTACCCAGAGGTTTTTGGGGTCGCTGATTCCGATGCCGAGGTCGGTTAAGCTCTATCACGTCAGGTTCAAGGTCATTTGAAGGTCAAACTAAGAAAAGGTGGTTGAAAAAATCTGAGAAAATTCACACAATATGTTTTTGGGGTCGCTGAGTCCGAATCCTGTGTTCGCTTACCCTCAAGAGACATCTGGAGGTCATTTCAAGGTTAATTTGAGAAAAACAGAGGGGAAGCTGTTAAAAAATCTGAAAAATTTACATATAGGTTTTTTTGGGTCGTTGAGTCTGTATTCGATGCCAGTTGATCTCTACCACGTCAGTTTCAGGGTCATATGAAGGTCAAACTAAGAAAAGATGAAACAACCTGAGAAAATTCACACATAGGTTTTTGGGATCGCTGAGTCCGAATCCGGTGTGCGCTTACCCTTAAAAGGCATCCGGAGGTCATTTCAAGGTTAATTTGAGAAAAACAGAGGGGAAGCTGTTAAAAAATCTGAAAAAATTTACATATGGGTTTTTTGTGTCGCTGAGTCTGTATCCGATGCCGGTTCACCTCTACCACGTCAGTTTCAAGGTCACTGGTAGGTCAAACTCAGAAAAGGTGGTTGAAAAAATCTGAAAAAATTCGCATATAAGTTCTTGGAGTTGCTGAGTCCGAATCCGGTGTTCGTTTACCCTTAAAAGGCATCCGGAGGTCATTTAGAGGTTAATTTGAGAAAAAAGAGGGGAAGCTGTCAAAAAAATCTGAAAAAAAAAATATATAGGTTTTTTGGGTCGCTGAGTCTGCATCCGATGCCGGTTGACTTCTACCACATCGGTTTCAAAGCCATTAGAAGGTCAAAGTAAGAAAAGGTGGTTGAAAGAATCTGAAAATATTCACACAGGTTTTTCGGGTCGCTGAGTCCGAATACGGTGTTCGCTCACCCTTAAATGGCATCCAGGGGTCTTTTAAAGGTCATTCTGAGGTCATTTTAAGCCGGCATTCGTCCACCAGCTTTAGCTGTACATGAAAATTGTTCGGCTATCTCAGTGCATATATATTTAACTCAATGAATCACCTACTTATTTTTTTCTGTCAAGGTTGACGAGCTTATATTCACCACATAAATCCTGTGAAACGCAAAGGCTGGCCTTTAGGTATAGTTGCAGAAGCAGAGCGAACATGCAAGTAGAGAGTACCTTGATTATTCGATAGATGGCGCATGCCCACCGCAAGTGAGTTGGGGCAGAAGAGGGATATAAGTTCGACGCGAATCACGGGCGTTGGCTTCACTCACTTGGAGCTTAATCATGTCAGGATCAAAGTAATTTAATGGTTTTTTGAGTCAGACAAACTGACAAGGAGGCAGACAGACTATCAGATAGAAACATTTAGTCATTTAGTCAGACAGGAAAATAGACAGAAAGGCAGGTAGAAAGTCAGGATGTCAGATAGATGGATAGAGAGAAAATGCAGGCGGACGATAAATACAGACTAACAAGTTAAAAACTACATTTTGAAGCTTTTTATCCCTGTTGAGATGATTCAGTACCTTTTCAGCAGAGGGTCGTAGGATGACTCATTTTGACATGTTTTATTTTTCTTTTTTTTTTTTTCTTTTTGCATTGACTAAAGTAAAGACTAACTACATTTTGAAATACAGAAAGGGCATCGATTATTTCTTCTTCAAAATATATTAAACAAAAAGGTTTTCAAAAGTTTATTTGTATTATTCTATGGACAATTATATATTATTTATATTTTTATTACTTAATTTTCCAAAGTTTCACTCAAGAATATAGCAACAGAAAATTATAAAATGCAGAAACATCAGCGGAGTGATTTCAGACTTACGATTTTATTTTCTGATATACCGGACGTGGTCATGCATCTTTGTAAATAACTCGTTTAATTTTAATTTTTCGAAAAAACTATATTTCAGATTTATAGAAACTAATCGACGGAATACTCAATTTTCGATTTTTATTAGGAAACTGTTCGGTATTCGTAGAATTTATCAGGATTTGTAGATTCGCTTTTGTTTTGTCAAATTTCTCACAAACGTCACCTAATAGACTTAATCAAGCCCTATAATCACCATTTTTGAAAATCAAAATCGGACCTTCGGTTCGGGAATTATCAATTTCTTTGGAAAATCATACTCGGCCTTGGAAAAAATACTTGCGGTCAACGAATTCGGGCCGCCAGCAATGGGCTTCATTTGTGGCCGTGCATCTTCGATCCCACCAAGTCTCATCGAAATCGATCAATATCCTGGGTAGTAATCGTGCTTCCTAGCCCGATTTCGAGATAACCAGTTTTTTGTAAAATAAATTCAATTTCCATTTGTTTTTCGACATAGTCTCTGATATACTTATCTGTAGATCGTAGCCAGCGGCACCATTTCTTTTTTGTAATATCTAGATCCGACTGCCCGTTACCGAGTTATTCAATTTTTCCCGAAAAACTCGAAACGTCTATATCGGGTACTTCCGGTTTCCGAACGGAGCCGAGCTTCCAGCGTTAAGATTTTCTAAAGGCCTCCCATTAACTACCCAAGTTTCATCGAAATCCGAAAACGGATTAGGGGGGCTGAGCGTGACAGACAGATTCACCGACAGACCGACAGACCGACGGACCGACGGACGGAATTTTCTAAATTCGCTCTCGAGTCGATAAATACGATTTTCATTTCGATCCGACTTTTTTTTCGGGTTTCGATGGTCCACCGGAAAAATGCAAAACGTATACTACATTTCTTTCAAAATGTAGTAACAAGCAAACAAACAGGTGTGCAAATATAGAGGCAGACAGATGAACAGACAATAAGTAGGCAGGTGAGCATTCGTATAAATTTTTTCCAATTTTTTACACCTCCTATTCTTACTTTAACCTTCAATCGACCTTGAACATGAGGTGATAAAGGTCAACTGACATCGGATACGGACTCAGCGTCCCCAAAAACCTATGTGTGAATTTGTTCAAATTTTTTCAACCACCTTTTCTTAGTTTGACCTTTAAATGACCTTGAACCTGACGTGATGCTTAACCGACCTCGGCATCGGAATCAAAATACCCCTGGGTACCTAGGTAGAGTCCGGTGTATTTTTTCAAACTAAATGTTGACCTGTGCTATTTTTTGCTTTTTAGTCTTATATTTAATTAGATAATTTTGGCACTTTCGGTATTTATGTAAATAATTCGACTAAATATTTATAACCTGCGACCTCGAAAATCCCCAGATATCGATTTTCGTACGAATCAGACCATAAATTACAAAACTCATTCGCCATCTTGACGCCACCATTTTGAATTGTTAAATTTGAACCGGATAATTGTAATCTGCAACCTCGATAACCCACAGATACCGATTATCCTATCCTATCCGCCATGTTGACGCCTCAATTTTGAATATTTAAGTTTTGATCACATATTTGTTTTCGACTCATCAAGGGATTGTAAAGAAAATGATAATCCGCCATCTTGAGGCGGCGGCCATATTGAACATATTATAATATTGAGTATACTACATTGTATTGTCATCAGAGCTACACACAATTGCCTAGTTTTATGATGATACAACAATTAGAAGTGGGTGAAATTCAGTTCCTTCGACTTTTTACTTACATACATACATAGATAGTTACAGGCCGACCTAATAAAAGTGTGTTAAAAGAAAAGTTAAAAGGGGGGTCAAATTTACTCACCTCTTGGAGAAGTTGGTACAGATTATTGGTTAATATAGCTTGTGTTAAAATTAAACGGAATTTTGAACACCGTATAATTCCGTAAGTGGTAATTTTTTTCCATTTATTTTAAAAATGGAAATATGTAATACATATCTAATAATATAATACAATACATAAAAACAGACCGAAGAAAATTACTTAGTTTCATAAGCATTATCTACATAAGAAAATTTCCAATTCTACCAAGGCATAAATTTACGATTAACCACAAATCCCCTGGTCCGTTACAATATTTAGTTTTCCTGTTGGAACGACCACCAACCCATCCGGAAGTAAAATCAGTTGCTCGGGCATGATGCGGATGTGTAGTTTCCATATTGGGTCCGCTCTCCCTATTAGTACAAGTGAGTGAATCTTTGGTGTATGCATATGTATATTATGGATATTCAACTAGGTAAGAGTAACGTAGTACATTTGAGGGATGGACTGCTCCATTTAAGAAAATAGATGGTGCAAATATATTCTTTGTATTCAAGGTACTCTACCTACCCTGTAATCGGAAATTATACCGATCAAAATAGTCAGATAGATTGGCATATTAAAAGTATTAACAATCAACTGAACAAAAACTAAGCAATACATGAGCCAAATCCTTATCTTAACTTTCGTTATTTGAAAGTTGCCTATTTAAAATGAAAATCTTATATATTTTTTCAATTACATAGCAACACAAAAAAATGCTCTGTGCCAAAAATCAGACCATTGTGCTATACAGGGTCCGCCACTTAAAACTCTCCAGGTACGTATTTTATTTAGTTTTTAGGCAAGGGTCATGTCTATCACGTCAAATACTAGGTAATAAATTTTTTAAATGTGCATAAGGAGCGATCCAAGAAACTTTTTCTTAATTGTTATATTAATAAACCTAATTAACTTGAATATTGTCTTCTCACCCTGTATATGGAATTCGAGGAAGCTGTTTGATAAGGGTTTCAATTAGCATTATTTTAACTTATTACATCTTATGGGTTTGTTGGCTTTTCCAGAAAAAAAAATACTTTTTTCTTCAAGCGTATAACAATACTTACATTATATATTGCAACACGTCCTGGAGACAGAGCTTATTTTTGTACTAATACAAATATTTTTCATTTTTTTCCTAGGACAAAAATGAAACAATGTACACTGCCGTGCAAAAGTAAGTAGGACAGTGACATTAGTGGTGTAATATATATGTATTATAAATGTATCTGCTTTTCCACGCAGATAATTTACTAATTGCTGATCGTATTCAACCATCATTTATCCTTCGTCTCCCAGTTGAAGGCCTTCTTTTAATACTCCTTTCTTCTTATCTCGCTTTTTAACTCTTATAGGTACAGTAATAAGTGCTGCTCTACTTAGTTTTGCACAGTAGTGTACCTATCAAGCAACGAATTAACAATCCAAGTAGCTATGACTTGTCATAACTGTCAGTTTTAAATTTCACGTCGGGTCGTTTTTCAAATTGAAAAGTAAAAATGTCTCAAGAAATGCAGTCAGTGCACACCACCTGAATTACTTGAAATTGCAAAGTCATTAGTGGCAGCATTAATTCCCGCGAAATCCAAAAAAATTATAATGCGTACGATAAATTTATAAAATGAGCCAAGGACTAGTACATATGTATTCGAAAAATATGATGATAGCATATTTTACACATTTATCAAAAAAACTGAAAAGTTCAACTCTATGGGCGCAATAAATAAAGTGGTTAGTACTATGTTATGCTTAACTAATAAATGAAATGGTTAGTATTACCTATATTTTATTTTTTTGTGAAGACAACATATTTGATGTCATTTTTGGAAATTAATAATACATTTTTATTTTGACGCTTGAAGAAAAAATAGTATATGTCACTCGGAGTAGAAGCCACATTATATGTTTCGCCCAGTTGCTCAGCCTCGGCTTGCGCCTCGGCCGAGCAAACTTCTGGGCTCAACATGTAATGTTCGCCTTCTCCTCCTAGTAACATAATATACTATTTTCGCTACAGAATAAGACATTTTCGAAAGAAATGTAAAATGTGCTATTTAGTAGTGATAGATGCGGATTGCTATCTGCAAATTATCTTTATATTTTTACTGCTTATTTGCATAACTGGAAAATTAATCTCATGTCCTTTATATTTACTAGATTTATCGAACTAAATTTTTATATGTATATGTATTATTCCGTCGAAAATCATTATAACATATTTGGGGAAAAATTGGATAGACGCGTAATAGATAGACACTATTACATTTACAGACCACTCATATCGATATGTTGAGAAGTGAAGGAATATGTAGAGCATATAGTAAACAAAGTAGTGCCCTTAAAAATACAAATCTCTAAAAAGATGTTAACCAGAGAAATCTGCGATGAAATAAAAACTGTCGTAAATGCTGCGATGAATGTATCTGTGCAAGGCTGTACGTTTATAAAAACCACTTCCGATGTTATCACGGAGGCGGTCGTGAAAAGAATGTAAAAAATTTGTTACAAGTTGACTAAAAAGTAAGCGACATATAAAATGAAATTACGAGACTAGAAGAGGAGAATAATTGTAAAATAATATAAGTCAAACAGGATATATACATTTTATAAAATACATAAAAAAAACTAATAGAATGGTACTGCTCCAGGGATGGATAAGATAACAAGTAAAATATTGAAATCTACAAAACATGTTATATCTAAGCCTTTAGCTAAAATAATTAATATTTCCTCAAAAGAAGGAGTTTTTCCGGATATTTTGAAAAGAACAGTTGTCGAGCTTTTATTTAAAGGTGGAGTTGAACGTGAGCCGGGTAATTATCGTCCAGTATCTTTAATAGCAAATATTTCGAAAATATTTGAAAACTTCAAGAAAAATTAAATTGTAAACTTTTTGCATATAAATAATTTTTTATCAAATTGTCAATTTAGCTTTAGACAAAATTCGAGCACACAAGACGCTATTATTCATCTAATAACAAAGATCTGCAAATGCATTAAAAATTCTAAACCTTCCCTAGTTGTCTGTATACTGTATACGGATACTGTATCACATAGTAAACTAATCTCTAAACTAAAGCTATATGGGTTTCAAGGCAAAACATTATATATAATAAAAAGTTATCTTGACAACAGAGTACAATATGTAAAGAACAGGGACGTAACTAGTGAATCTTTAATATTAACAATTTATCAGATCTGTGTGCCGCAAGGAACGGTGTTGGGACCCATTTTCTTCATATTGTACATCAACAGTATTTTTAAAATAGATAACACATGTGACATTATGTCGTACGCTGACGATATAGCGTTACATATTGAAGGAACAAATTGGGAAGAAGTTAGAATAAAAACTTAAAGATGCCTGGAAAACATTAAAGTTTGGCTGGACGATAATTTATTAAACTTGAATTAGGATAAAACTAAATTGTTATCATTTTCATTTAATGTAACTTGACAACTGCAATAAAATAAGATATGTATATTAGGGTGGGCTGAAAAACACGAAAATTTGAATTTACAGATGGCCCACTTACTAACTTATTACTATGTATCTAAAACTAATTCGGGTAGATTTTTAGCCAAATCGGTGAATATCTAGCTGGCCCACCAGGGCCTTGAAAATGAAAGAAAGGGCCAATTTTTCGATTTTTAACATTTTTTAAATTGACATTTGAAATTTTTTTTGACTCTTTATTAATGCCTAAATGCGTGTAGCAAAAGTTTTTCGAATAAAATATTTTTCAGTTCCAGGGAAATTAGAGATTTTATACAGAAAACCTTAATTTCGTCAAATTCTACGTTTTAGTGACAAATTTCTAATTTCCCTGGAACTGAAAAATATTTTATTCGAAAAACTTTTGCTACACGCATTTAGGCATTAATAAAGAGTCAAAAAAAATTTCAAATGTCAATTTAAAAAATGTTAAAAATCGAAAAATTGGCCCTTTCTTTCATTTTCAAGGCCCTGGTGGGCCAGCTAGATATTCACCGATTTGGCTAAAAATCTACCCGAATTAGTTTAAGATACATAGTAATAAGTTAGTAAGTGGGCCATCTGTAAATTCAAATTTTCGTGTTTTTCAGCCCACCCTAATGTATATGTCGTAGTCATTTGATGAAATACGTCATTTCCTGAAAATCTTAGGCAGTTGCACAATGTGCCTATGGGATGGTTGCCCATTCATTTTTAGCCAAGGAGGTAGTGACAGATTTTTCGCGTTAATATATATATAAAGCTAGATTTTTTCCCATGATAGCTTAGACAGTACCAATGACAAAGGTGCAATTCTGCCAATCTATAAGTCCTGCAAAAAGAGATATCGATTTTCTGAAATGTCACAAAATATCACTTTTGATTCGTTCGTGCCGAGCCGAATTTTTGAATTTCGCCGTGCAATTTACGATCAGGTTTATCTGGAAGACTTCCTCTTTACGTTGCGACATCGTACGTCCGTCTCAATGATGTTTTTCGAAAAATATGAACGTGTCAAGATTGCATGCTTTTGCAATTTTTTCTGCGCCAAAATGCAAGCTGTTTTTTTGCTATTTTTCCCAGATATCTCCAAAACGGTCGGAGTTAGCTCGAAATAAAAAATAAGTCAAACAAGTATTTTGCACTACGAATATTTTACTTCCATAAGAATTTTTTTTTTTTCGTTTCGGAGATAACTGCTGAAATGTCGGCCATGTACGGCAAAAAATCGTAAATTTTGAGCTTCTACAGTTGGCAACTTTTTAATCTTGGCTCCTACGCCAAAAGACTACTCTAACTAATTTAAATAGAATTAAATTTGCTAAAACCCTTTTTTCTATTTTTTAATTCCGACAAAAATGAAGAAATTAGAGGGGGCGGGATTTGGAACTTTTTTTTTTTTTCGGTAAAATTCCTCCATTTTGTCACCGTAATTAATCGGTAATTAACTGAGATCGATCTCATATACGATGTTCACTTAATATCATGTACTACTTTGACGCTCCGTTTCTCGGCCCTTCGAAACAAAGGTTTCTGAGAAAAATTATTGTTTTAAGATTTACATACACTCTATAGGAAAACGTGTAATTTCCTACATTTCCCCGAATATCTCAATAATTATGTTTTTTTTTTTCGAAAAATTTGTACCTGATTGTTGACCTAGCAAACGTAATAGAATTTTCAAATCTCCACATATATATCATTTAAATTCAAAATATTTTGTTTATTAATTTTAATACTAGTTCGATCCCAAGTAACTCAAGATGCTCGATAATTGATCTAAAACACATCTATGACATCTAATATGCATCTACGTCAATTTTCATCTAAACATTATATTTTAGATCTCTATTTCTTTACTGAAACAACCAATAGTATATATACGACGTCCATTAGCTGTCTAATTTACATCTACTATGAATTAGATTAATTAAAGACATTTAGACACGCATATAATATCTAGACATCTGATACAGATGAAAAATAAACGTATATTTTATCCTGTGTGTTATTTGGGATATTTTCATATAGCTCTCTTTTACAATTGAGATTTGTTTAAATTTTGAGTCTTTTTGAGGTTAGAAAATGTTTTTGATTTGCCAGAACAATTCTGTCATATGCGTATTCTACTACTCAAAGTACATAGGTTACTTTATTTCAGATGTTTTTTAAACATTTTTTTACCTTATCATTCTTACAATTGACATTTTTGATCATTTTTTTCAGGATAGAAAAAATTGTGCTTTGCTAGATTAATTCTGATATATTCGTATTCTACGGCTCAAATTACATGGAAATATCAAGTTTTTATGTTCGCACTGAACTTTTGTTTTGTTTTGTGGAGCTGTGTAATCATTATTTTGAAGCACTCTGTATAATATTTATTTTGAGAGAGTATGAGTAATATTTCCAAAAGTTCCTAAATCATAGACATCTTGCGTAAATACATAAAATGGCTCCATAAGTTAACACGAAAAGGGAAGTCCTATTTGTGAAATAATAACGTGAATTATATTTGAGGCACTCTGTATAATAGTTAATATAGGATATTTCACCATAGCTAAACAATTTTAACAGATGATCATTAGGTCCTTGAGAGGTCAAAAATATTGTTTTTAAATCGTAAACACATATCTTGCGTAAATATATAAATTGACGGTATAAATTAACACGAAAAGATTAGGCTAATACCATACCAGTGAAATAATAATATGAACGTAGACTATTAATTATAAAAATGTTGAAAGCCTTTCAGAAACTAAGCGTTTTAGACCCTTTTTACATGATAAAATTTCACTATCAACCACCTCATATTCACAAATCAGAAAAATCCTCAGATTTATCTAATGCTAGCGGGAATCCTATCAACCCCCTGCTATTACTTTTCATCCGCTCAATTTCCATTTATGAACATGATATTATCTTATCAGCCGAGTAAATTACCTGTTTGGTTTTAGTGAGTTAAACTGAATGCTGGTGAATATGGGTTAAAAATATTTGTAATTGGTGAATTATCACCCACATTCTACTTTTTTCCAATCGAAATCACGCAGTGCGTATAAAACTTTCATAAATAAACAAGCTTTAGCTAATGATAGAGTCTATTCATTATAGCAAAAGTTCTAAAATCAATAAAGTTCTATTTTCAGCAGGTGAATAAACTGTTTCTTTTAGTACAGTAAAATTAAATGTTGACCCAGAACAAATTTGTAACAAGCTGATTTTTTCAGGATTGTATTCTATGGCTATCCAGAAGTCTCTGACTGAAAATCCCAAAAAATCCGTCGTGCAGAAGTAAAGAAAAAATGCGCCACCATGTTGAAATTAGGCACTTTTTTCCTTTAATCGGTAGTAGCCCGCACGGATGACACTTTAGGAAAAAAGTAAAGAGGCAAAATTTTGAGAGAAAGATCTAAGTTTTAATGTGATATAAATCTGTTAAATATTAGCCAAGTTACGGTTGGCAAATGACAGATTTGTAAAAAAAAAGAATACTTCTCGTATTTTAATACCATAAAATGCAACAAAAGGCAACAACAAATATTACTGGTAATACTAATTAATTAAAGTACTTAATACATAAGTAAAATAAAATCCATTCTGAAAACAAAACAACGTAACAACAAACACAATAATAGAACTCGTAAATAATGAAAAAATAAACTATAAACTCTTTAAAAAGCATGAATAAATTAAATAAGCATAAAAAACTCTCAAATACGAGCTTTAACTAAAAACTAGCCTCATTCTCAGAAAGTAATACCTCTGACGCATTGTCACAGTCCTGTCCAATGCAATTTATACAGCTGGTACTGCAGTTAAGGTTATATTTTTTACATTTTCAAGACTGTAATTTTTCTTGCAATCACAGAATAAAATATTTAAAATGAAATCAGGGGCACACTTTTGTACTGTTTTTATTGGTTCTAGGTAACCCCTGTTTTTCCAACCCCAGTTCTCTGGATTAAGATTGTCGCCTAACAAGACTTGAATTTGCCAATACACTCTATAGGTATGATATTTAGTTGCATCGTATGTTGGCGGAAGAACTGTTAGATCTAAGTGCTGGAAAATATTTTGCTTAGCAAAAATTTGATTATTCCTAATGAACCTTTAATCATTTAAACTATTAGTTTCTTTACTGCCATACCATCTTAAAATAAATTCTTCCCCAATTACTGCAAGCTGATTTGCTTCAGCAAAACTTTTGAAAATTAATAGGGTGTTACTTATTTCGGTATTATTTTCTAATACTGAAAATACTGCTTTTTGCCATTTTTATAGAATGTAGAAGTGGCGTCGCATCCGGATATGGCATGTGCAAATTGAGTATTTTTTACTACATTTTCACTTAGTTGTGAACCCAACTTGCAGATATTCGTTATTTTATCCCAAGGTCTCATCATCTATACATTTTTTGTTTTGCAATGCTCAAAAAGTAACGTTATTAAGTCTGTATCTTGACCAACAACTATAACACAACATCTCAACATCAACAGCAGCTTTTATAAATAAATAATCAGCATGTGCATTCGCACATTTGACTGTGATATTATTTTAATTGAAATTTGATGTCAGAAGTTTAATTAACTGATCTTTATTTGACACTGATATTAAAAATTCGTTTTTAAGTATCTCTACTACTTTTTTGTGGGTCAATATTAATTTCTTTCTGAAATGCATTTTTAGCTCTTCTTTGATATTCTGTAAATTTAACGGAGGTGCTTTCATTAGAATAGCCATCGAAAATAATAATACAATTTAAACCATAATGATAACGAACAAATGAAACACACTGATGAACAATATCTTTGCATTGAGCCGGGCGTTGCCACACAACTTTTCTAAGGATAAACCCCCGTCTATTACAAATTGTTTAGCACTTTCAGGAAAAGTTGGACTTGGTGTACGTTTTTTATCAAAATAAGAAATAAAATTATATAAAAAAAATATTTTTAAGGAAAAGCTTTTATTTGAAAAAAGTACTAAAAAGTAAAAATAATTTTGTTTAAATTCATACACATGGAAACCAAAAGCTTTGGGGGCGGTCAATTGAGCAACGCAACTATGCAATAGCGCTATATGACCGCCCCAAAGCTTTTGGTTTCCATGTGTATGAATTTAAAGAAAATTATTTTTACTTTTTAGTAGTTTTTTCAAATAAAAGCTTTTCCTTAAAAATATTTTTTTATAAAATTTTATTTTCAACTTTTTAGTCTACTTATTTTACAAACAGACAGACAAAACCCTTTCATTTGCCACCGCCATCCACCCCTTCCCTCTCCCTTCTAACACTACTTCCCACCCCTTTCCCACCTCTTTCCACCACTTCCCCTGCCCTTCCCCATTTCTCCCCACCTCTTTCCACCCTATTCTCACCGCTTCCCCTCCTCGTCCCACCCAATTCCCACCTCGTCCCTCCCTATTCCCACCTCTTCCACTGCCCTTTCCCATCTCTCTCCACCTCTTTCCACCCCTTCCCTACCTCGTCACATCCCTTCCCCACCTCTTCCCATATCTTCCCACCCTTACCCACCTCTTCCCACCCCTTCCCACCTCTCCCCACCTCTTCCCACCTCTTCCTCACCTTTCCCCACCTCTTACCACCTCTTTCTTACCCTTCCCACCTCTTTATCACCCCTTTCCCACCTCTTCCCACCCCTTACCCATCTCTTCTCACCTCTTTTCCACCTCTTCCCCACTTCTTCCCCTCTTTTTCCCACCTCTACCACGTCCGCCATATTGAATTTAGAATGACGTCACACACTTTATTGTATTTTACTCGTCAAACCCTTTCATTTGACACCCATATCAACGGGACTGTGACTAAAAAGCAGATCCGCCATCTTGGGACGTCCACCATATTGGATGTAGAATGACGTCACATTGTTTATCGTATTTTACTCGCCAAGCCCTTTCATTTGATACCCATATCAGGGGGGTTGTGACTAAAAAGCCGATCCGCCATCTTGGGACGTCCGCCATATTGGATTTAAAATGACGTTCACATTGCTTATCGTATTTTACTCATCAAACCCTTTCATTTGATACCTATATCAGGGGGATTGTGACTAAAAGGCCGATCCGCCATTTTGGGACGTCCGCCATATTGGATTTAGAATAACGTCACATTGTTTATCGTATTTTACTCGTCAAACCCTTTCATTTTATACCCATATCAGGGGGGGTTGTGACTAAAAAGCCGATCCGCCATCTTGGGACGTCCGCCATATTGGATTTAAAATGACGTTCACATTGCTTATCGTATTTTACTCATCAAACCCATATCAGGGGGGTTGTGACTAAAATGCCGATCCACCATTTTGGGACGTCCGCCATATTGGATTTAGAATGACGTCACATTGTTTATCGTATTTTATTCGTCAAATCCTTTCATTTGATACCCATATCAGGGGAGTTGTGACTAAAAAGCCGATCCGCCATCTTGGGACGTCCGCCATATTGGATTTAGACCGATAATGGCTGCACTATGTTGCATTGTCATCGGACTTATACACTTGTGCCAAATTTCAAAGCTCTAGCTTAATTAGAACTAGTCGAAATTCAGCTTGCAAGATTTGACCTAAACCAACAAACAAACATACAAACAAACATTGCAAATTAAATAGAAGCTTTTAAAAAAAAGAGATGATTTTGTTGTTTTTCGAAACGAAATATCGTCAAATAAACTAAGTGATTATGTTTATGTTTTATTTCATACTTAATATTATATTTAAAAAAACCATGTTTAATTAGATTACCAAGTTTTGTTGACTATTATTACATTCTTACGGTGTCAAAATACAAAAAAATACCCTTTTTTGAAAAGAATCTGTCATTTTGACAATCATATCTTTGTTAATATTTAACCGATTTATACCATATTGAAACTTAGGTCGTTCTCTCAAAATTTTGCCTGTTTACTTTTTTTCCTAAAGTGTCATCCGTGGGCTATTACCGATTAAAGAAAAAAGTACCTAATTTTAACATGGCGGAGCATTTTTTCTTTATTTCTGCACGGCGGATTTTTTGGGATTTTCAGTCAGAGATTCATGGATAGCCATAGAATGCAATCCCGAAGAAATCAGCTTGTTACAAATTTGTTCCGGGTATGGCCCAAATTTAATTTAATTTTACTGAAGTATTTAGCATCCAACAACAAAAACATATTCATTCTCCTTTATGGCGAAGGCGCAGGTGTTATTTATTGAAATCAGAAATATTATTTTTAGTGGGTGCGGTACGACGTTTTTTTTTACTGCACTTCAACTCCACGGGATTCAATTTGCCACGGTTGGTCCTTACACCAAAGAGATTCATTTTCGACGAGGGTGCATCAACATTTTCCCTTAGGAACCAAGATGGCGACCATTTTTGAAGAAGAAATACTGTAAACTGCAATCAGTTATATTAATTCAAAATATAAGTGTGGAGTATAATTTTTAGTTAAATTATATCTGATAAACACGAATATGGTGTCTATTTTCTAAAAATTATACCCGAAATGAGAGATTTGGACGAGGTAATTTTTTTCAAAAAATGTCCGCCATCTTGGTTCCAAAAGTAACGCGTCCTCATCGAAAATAAATCTGCTTGATGTAAAAAACAATCGTGAGAGATGGCATCTCGTAAAGTTGAGATGCCGCATAAAAAGTCGTACCGCAACCACAAACATGTAAGATATGCAAAAATTGCAATTATTACAACCTTTGACATCGGATTCGGTATCAGCTACTCCTAAAATATCAAACTACCAATTTTAATTCAATTACGACGAAATTTGAGTTTTTTTATCGCAATATTACATTTCTCTTATTACGGACGCATCGGACATATTCTAGAAATTTCGAATACATTTTTTTTTCCCTTATTTTGCTCGCCTTACACTACACGTAGCTTAACAAAATTATTATTGGACCACCTCCGAGATATTTCTTACAGTTTGAGATTTCATAAAAATCGAATCGATACTTCATTTCCAAAGTTATATTCTCATTCTCATCATCACAGGGTTATACGGCTAAAAGTTTTGCTGTTCAAGAGCTAAGGGATCAGGGCTACTCGATTTAAAGATTCCGAGAACAGAATCTCATGAATTCCCCTGTTCAGATTCTTCACATTCTTCCATTATATTCCCAGAGTTATACACTTATGGGTTTACGGGCTATGTAGTAGAAGGATTTGCTGCTGGAGCGCTAAAGGCTTACTTCGTAAGAAGGTAACAAGGTTCTGAGGGCACAATCTAATTTATTCCTCAATCGAGAGCCTCCAGTTTTTTTCATTGAATCCTCAGTATTATGGAGTTATCAGGATAGAGGGATTGCCGTTGAAAAGCTATGGCTCAATTCCAAGATTCTAGCGTCACAATGACACGAATTCCCTTACTTAGAATCTCCTTTTTTTTCAGAGTTGGTTACAGGGTTATGGGATGATGAGGTTATGGGATCTTGAGGTTGTGGATGTATGACACTCAAGCACAAGGATCCGAGATCACAATCTCATTAACTCACCAATCAAGATTCCCCACTATATTCATTGGATTCCCAGAGTTATGGTGTTAAGGAGTTGAGGGGTTTTACGGTTTCTTTGAGTTATGAGGTCAACACTGAAACACCACAATGTGAAGTTTTAAAGTTGAATCACTTTTGGAGTCCAATTTAAATGAGCAGTGTAAGCAATGTTACGATCCACTTTTTTGGTGTTAAAAAAAACTAACGCGCCGGGGAAATACGTGTTCAGCGACTCAAAATACAAGGGATAAGTATGGTAAGTGTCCCAACACAGACCACGTTTTTTTTGTGGGCATGTGTTATTTTTAGTTTTTTTTTGCTTTTCTTCCATAAAAATTGACCGAGATAGATTTTTTGAAAATGTTCTTTTTTTACCGAAGAAGAAATATTATTTTAAAAAATGTTGCTTATAGTCTTTTAAGCTTCTTTCTTTTGCTAAAAATTGTGCATAAAGGTACGGATACACGTAGACACAAAATTGTCGAGAGTTGTGTCTAGATTACACTACAATGTGTTCATATTGTGAGGCTAATTTGCGCATAGAGAGATATCTAGAGCAACTCAGTAGACTGGAGTTGCTAGACTTCTCTACTATTGTATCCACACGATATTTATTTTGCAGTATAGATACTTATGTACATCAAATAGTTTTTGATCATGTCAAAAAGAAGATATCGCTTCGAGGCTGCAGTGATTGTTCATTGTTTTGTAAAAAGACGAAAAAAAAAAACCCCTGACTTGCTGGGTTAAAGATTGGATTGCAAAGAGGAATGAGTTGGGAGCATATTCTCAATTGTTAGCCGAACTGAAGTTGTAAGACTCAGAATACTATAAAATTTTTCTTCGGATGTCTACCTCTGATTTGGAATTTCTTCTCGAAAAAATTAAACCAAAAATAGAGAGGCAAAATACAGTAATGCGCACTGCAATCTCAGTCGGTGAGAGGGTGGCTCCCATAATTTGGGACATGCTTCTAACATTTCTGTTAACTGTTTTGTTTTTTCTTTTGTCCGCGTAGCCGACTCGGTCATTATATTATTATTATTACTTTGGTATTTTTTTTTTATTATAACACCTACAGTAAATCAATTAAATATATAGCGTAGAATATAAATAACTGTACTTCTCGCTGATCACTCTAGCAATAAATTTCTAGTCTGCCGGTACACCTAGATCGTGTCTAAACACATTGAAATAAATATGTTCAGACCATGGTCTATCAAATTGCAAGAGCGGTGTCGTGACACCGAATGTCCAATCTAGCGACACTGTTCTAGGTGCTGTACATACGACGATATTCGATCTAGACAAATGATCTAGACACTTTTGTGCCTGCGTATATCCTTAGTTTAAAGGTACGGATACACGTAGACACTAAAATGTCAAGAGTTGTGTCTAGATTACTCTACAGTGTGTTCATATTGTGAGGCTAATTTGCGCATAGAGAAATATCTAGAGCAACTCAGTAGACTGGAGTTGCCAGACTTCTCTACTGTTGTATGCACACGATATTTATTTTGCAGTATAGACACTTGTGTACATTAAATAGTTTTTGATCATGCCAAGAAGACGTCGTTTCGCGGCTGCAGTAATTGTTCATTGTTTTGTAAAAAGACGAAAAAAAAACAAGAAAACCCCTGACTTGCTGGGTTAAAGATTGGATTGCAAAGAGGAACGAGTTGGGAGCATATTCTCAATTATTAGCTGAACTGAAGCTGTAATACTCAGAATATTATAAAATTTTTCTTCGGATTTGGAATTTCTTCTCGAAAAAATTAAACCAAAAATAGAGAGGCAAAATTCAGTAATGCGCACTGCAATCTTAGTCGGTGAGAAGGTGGCTCCCATAATTTGGGACATGCTTCTAACATTTCTATTAACTGCTTTGTTTTTCCTTTTGCCCCCGTAGCCGACTTGGTCATTATATTATTATTATTACTTTGGTATTTTTTTTTACTATAACACCTACAGTAAATCAATTAAATATATAGCGTAGAATCTAAATAACTGTACTTCTCGCTGATCAATCTAGCAATAAATTTCCAGTCTGCCGGTACACCTCGTGTCTCAACACATTGAAATAAATATGTTCAGACCATGGTCTATCAAACTGCGAGAGCGATGTTCCGCCAATATTCTTCGCTACAGATGTCGGTCTCGGATAGTCGGGCAGGACTATTGCCCTTTACCCCAATACATCGCTGTAGACCGGGGACCAGCCTCGTGCAGGGCGGGCGAACTTACTTTACGTCGGCCCCACTCACAAATGTGAGCGGTGCAGACGAATTCGGCCCACCTCCCTGGGTCCTGGCTCGTTGGACCTTGCTGGCTAAGGCCTCTTCTGGCGCTCTTCTGTCTTGATCTTCTTTCTTCGCCAGCTTGTCCCCCCTGGGGGTGTCATCTGTCGGTTGGGTGTTTTTGGGTTTTTGGCAGGAGTTACTGCCGGTACGAGAGCGGTGTCGTGACACCGAATATCCAGTCTAGCGACACTGCTCTAGGTGCTATACATACAACGATATTCGATCTAGACAAATGATCTAGACACTTTTGTGTCTGCGTGTATCCTTAGCTTAAAGGTACGGATACACGTAGACATTAAAATGTCGAGAGTTGTGTCTAGATTACTCTAGAGTGTGTTCACATTGTGAGGCTAATTTGCGCATAGAGAGATATCTAGAGAAACTCAGTAGACTGGAATTGCTAGACTTCTCTACTGTTGCATCCACACGATATTTATTTTGCAGTATAGACACTTATGTATATCAAATAGTTTTTGATCATGTCAAGAAGAAGACGTCGTTTCGCGGTTGCAGTGATTGTTCATTGTTTTGTAAGAAGACGAAAAAAAAAAAAGAAAGCCCCTGACTTGCTAAGTTAAAGATTGGATTGCAAAGAGGAACGAGTTGGGAGCATATTCTCAATTGTTAGCTGAATTGAAGTTGCAAGACTAAGAACACTATAAAATTTTTCTTCGAATTTTTCTAATTTCGAATTTCTTCTCGAAAAAGTTAAACCAAAAATAGAGAGGCAAAATACAGTAATGCGCACTGCAATCTTAGTCGGTGAGAGGCTGGCTCCCATAATTCGGGATATGCTTCTAACAGTTCTATTAACTGTTGTTCAGAAAACAATGCTAGCATTTTTTGTTTATATCACTAAATTTGTTTTTGATTTCCATATTAACCAAAAATTGCATAATAATAACGCTACATAAAAAATATAAAAATTCATTTTTTTCGGTCAACTTTAAAATAATAAAACCCGCTACTTATCACCACGTGAGTGTCTTGTGTACCTTGCCATATTCCCATATTGGAGACCTGGACATTGTTGGGCCCAACTAGAAGAGAACAACACCAGGAAAGTGCCGCTAATACACAAGGTCGCAAGGTATTTCAAATTCAATTATCAATATTAGTTCAGTTTGTCAGCATTTAGCTGACTGGTCCTTCGTCCGATTATCCCCGCGTTAATAAACAACTGTTTTGTTTTTTCTTTTTTCCACGTAGCCGACTCGGTCATTGTATTATTATTATTATTATTACTTCGGTAATTTTTTTTATTATAACACCTACAGTAAATCAATAATAAGCCTTAAATATATGGCGTGGAATCTAAATATCTGTACTTGTCGCTGATCACTCTAGCAATAAATTTCCAGTCTGCCATTAATATATATGTTCAGACCATGGTGTATCAAATTGCGAAAGTGGTGTCGTGACTCCGACTGTCGGATCTAGCGACACTGCTCTAGGTGCTGTACGTACGACGATATTCGATCTCAGCCCATCAAATAATTTGTTCGTATCCGAACAGATAAATGTTTTTAACACATGACATCAGAAACAGGATTTTTTCCCTGTCCCACTTAAAACAAATTAAATTCAAATGTGAAATCGCAAGATATACTACCACAGCATACGGTCAAGCTTAACAGAGACCGTTTCATAACTATAAAATTACAGTCTGAAAGTCATTTGCCAATAACAGCCGGCTGCTGCGTAACTCGCGCGCTCAGACGCGTTTATGTTACGTAATGTTTAAAGATTGTGAAATGAAATACATTGAATAAATGAAATGATAGAAAATGATCTGTAAACCATAGTTAAACAAAATAAATACAATTGTAAGTTGGCTAATTTGGATATTCGATCTAAACATATGATCTAGACACTTTTGTGTCTGCGTGTATCCTCATCTTTATGGATAACAAATGGTGAGAAGTATACAAATAAATAGATTAAATAATACGTAGTAAACAAGAAAATCTACTTTTTACCTTTCTCAAAGAAAATATTGTTCCTTATATTAGATAATAGTTATTTGTTTAACTAAGCAGCAAAACAGTATATTGACTGTCTACAATTCTCATAATCTTATTTTTGTTGTCGTGATAAATTCAATAAAAATTCATTAAAAATCGCAGTTGTTGCGTGTTGGTTACTACAGAAACTTTATATGTCAATAGTCACCATAATAATCAAAGTTTGACACGTTACAAAAGTTCTTGTGTTTCATATCTATTGTATGTACGCTGCTGTTTAACCTTAATTTGTATAATTCGATAGATTAGCATGTAAAAACTATTCTCGTAGCTTAATATTCTTTTTACCCCAGTTCAGGGGTGTTTTTTGGCTCTAGCTCAAGATTTTGGGGGTGTACGAATTTTTTTGACCTCGGATTCGGATTCAGCGACCGAAAATACATAGGGATACATGGGTCTGGTTCCCTGGTCTGAACTTTTTTTTTTTGTGGGGCTGTGTTATTAGTGAATTGAATGTATTTTTCAAACGCTTTTGACTACGTTAATTACTTCCACATTCAGTGGAAGTATAGTAACGACAAAAAATTTTTTAAACATTTTTATTGTTCAAATATGCTTAGAATGTCATGAAACGTCGAGATTTAAGTTTGGGCGAAAAAAAATTTCTGTCTGTCGGTCTGTCAGTCTGTCGGTCTGTCAGTCTGTCGGTCTGTCAGTCTGTCGGTCTGTCAGTCTGTCGGTCTGTAACTTTTTTGTGCCCACGTTTACTCTGAAACCGTTTAAGATATTGACTTGAAATTTGGTACACATATGTACTTTAACGAGATCTGGAACTAGATTATATTTCCATCATTTTGTTCCGTCGAAGGGTTGGGGGGTAAATTGGAATAAATTTGGGGTAAACAGGTTAATCAAGAGGTAAAAGTTCATAAAATTGTTATTTAGTATATACAAGAGAAGCTAAGGTCTCAAAAAAAAAATTTGGCATTCCCCATTACCACCCCCACTTCATTATTAAAGGGGATGTGATTTAATGTGTGTACAAGAACCAGAAACCTCAAAATATTTTTTTACCTTATCCACCCCCACTACCACCCCCCTATTACCACCTCACACCACTGCCGATGTGGGGTATCGTTTTATGGGTGTTTGGGGTAGAGGATTCCAAATATTATATTATTAAAGTTTCATAAACAATTATTTCCACATAAAAAATTTGTTCATTGTGAGTGACTTCGATAGAAAATCTGGATGTGAAAGTAGTGATTCCTTGGGCAGCGGTTTTTTTAATATAAAAGGAAATTAAGACACCTGAAATTATTGGAAATTTTCTTAGTTTAATTCAGTCTTATAAAATACTGGCATAAAACGATTTTCCAAGAAGAATCATCCAAATATCAGTATTTTTTAATTTTTAAATTGCTAAGTTGATATTCTCTTTTTCTACGTTCAAAATATCCAATAAAGTCTATTCAATGATTTTTCAATCATTATAATATATAATATATTCAAAAGTAAACTATAAATATTTTCCAAGAAATTATTTCTAGGTCGCTTTTCTAAAAAAAAAAAAAAAATTGAGCATTTTACCAAGTATTACATCATTGACATACGTGTCATTTTAAAGAATGTTGGAGTAATTTTGTCTCAATCGTAGTTAAGATATGCGCCGTAAATTTAATGCAAATATATAAACATTTATTCGTTAAAAATGGTTTTTAAGCATATTTAAAAAAAAGTGACAAAATTATTTTCTAATTGCAGGTAATTCGCTAATAAACATAATTGCACATACAATTAAACTCGTGTTTTAAATAACCAGTCATAGATTTTTAGATTTTAGAACCTATAAAATATTTCCCCCTCTTTTATATAATTTCGTTTTTCAATTAGTACGACATAATTAGATGCTTCTTGTCATAAATCAGGCGGTTTGTATGGTAAACAACAAAAAAGAGAAAAAGGAAATGAAAGTATTTTGATAATTTACAAAAAGAAACAATAATATTTTTTGATAAAAGAAATAATTTTTGAGTTATTTTCAAATAACTACAACTTAAAAAATACCATGTGTATTTTCAAACAACTGTAACTCAGTCAATTTGTATTCACTCAATCATATCCAAATTTCCAGTGGAGGTGGTAGTGGAGCGGCTGATGCCAAAAATAAAATATTTAGAACTTTTATTCTTGTACACACACTAAATCACAATTTTATTTTTATCCCCTATATTAATGGGATGGGAGTGGTAATGAGGGTAGTAGTGGGGGGCTGTTGTCAAAAAAAAATTTGAGGCTTTTAGTTCTTCTACATACACTAAATCGCAGTGTTATTTTCATCCTCTTTAGCAATGGAGGATGTGGTAATGGAGGTGATACTAGGGGTGGTTGAGTTATCGGTTTCTTGTACATACACTATATATCAAGATCAAAATATACTCTAGTTCGAGATCTCATTATAGTACGAAGGTGTATTAAACTTCAAGTCAATATCGCAAACTGTTCCAGAGTATTCGCGCACACAAAAAAGTTACAGACATGCAGAACGACAGATTTTTTTTGCTGAAACTTAAAATCTCGACGTTTCAGGATATTCTAAGCCAATTTAAAAAAAAATCTAATTTATTTTAAAATTACTATACTTTCACGTCAGTAATTCAATTAAAGATAATTTTATTACCTACAAAAAAATAATTTATAAAAATAATAATTAACCCGCATATTGTATATGCATAGTGGACTGTATACACTGTATATACTATGTATACTGTAATGTATACTATGAGTATGGGTACCACGCCAAAGTATATACTTAATACGAAATATGAATCTCCACAAATGCAACAAAAGTATATTTTATTGCTTACCAATCCCCAATAACAAAAAAAAAAAAAGATGAATTAGAACAAAATATCCCATGCAGCAACGGGGCGAGACTTTTTGTTCATGATTTTCCGTGCCTGAAAGGATTTTAAAAGAAATATTAAAAAGGGTACAAAAACACCCATACACAACGCCTACTACGTTCGGCAGGTAGGTGATTCACCTGAAAAATTTTTTTTCGTCCAGTATACGTAAGTAGTTATCTACGCGGCTACAAAGTTTGAACCAACCAGGCATTCCTACGCAATTGAAGATTATTTTTTCTGTACTAGAAGGAATATGATTGAGGCGGTGAATGTTTAGTTACTACATCAATAGAATAATCGTAATACTAATGACTTTTTTATCATTAAACGCAATACCAACGCTACTCATAAATTGACTACGCTGATTTCTATTTTAAATCCCATTACTCCCACATTTCATGACCTTTTCAAGGAAAAGTTTATTGATTAACTATTTAATAGTAAGGGGAGTTAACCTCCTCGTATTTTTTCCTTAAGTTTACTGTTCCTGCGGTAATTCACTTTATGCGAGAAGGAGGTATACAAGAAGAGATTGGCAGATTCAGTTCAGAGTAATAGGATCGGCTTCAGGAGGTCTGTTATCGTAAATGAGCCCGGAGTTCCAATAATACTAGCACTTAACTCGTCTTTGTGATGTACGGTTACACGAAATATTCCTGATAGTTGCCTTCATTCAAGTCAAGCAGCCTTGTCGCAATCACTCATATTTGATATGTCATTATCTCTTTTTATTTGTATAAAATAGCTCGAGCTGACTCATCAACATACTGACGATTTTTCTGACTGATGTACTATATTAATAAAAGTTAAAATGTCAATTCTGAAACAGATTTGTTATGATACTCAGCTGTTGCATTGTTTCTACATCAAATTACGTGCCAATCACTGTACAGGGTGGACCAAATTCGATGGGATTTGAGGTTTTCTCCAAAATTGTGACAGATAAACAGAAAACCAATATAGGTGTCTAAGCTCGATTTTCGAGAAACAAACAACGGCGCGATCGTGTATATTTTTCGACTACTGAGCTACAGAGCGTTTTTGGAAAATTGCCATTTTTGGATGACCTTTATAACTCAATTACCAAGTGTCGAATCGAAAATTGAGTAACACATTCTTAAGGCACTTTCTTGAGCAGAATCCGTTGTTGATAAGAAGATAATTATGCATGCCTTAGTTTTAACTTGGGTTTTTTTAAATGGAACACCCTGTAAATTTTTTCATTATCCGATCACAACTTAGACTGCTATACAACGATATATCATATGTCATATTTATCTCTAGAAAAAGTGGTTAATTTTCGAAAAATTTAATATATTTATGAGGAGGCCATGGAAAACTATTAAAAACAAAAACACTTCTTATAATATAAAGTAATTTTGCCAGAAATAGGAAAAACTAAACTACAATAAATGTTCGAGTTGTCTCCCATTAACATCTATGCATATTTGTCGCATTTCTAATATTTATTAATAGTACACGGAAATTAGCAAAAATAGAAGAAAAAAATTATAATAGGCTGATATTTTCTGAATCGACAGTTGACATGGGTAGGAATACAGGATCAAAAAGTTCCCATCCCCAACTGATGAGCTTCATCCCTTTTTCACCCTTATAATGACACCGTGCTGGTTTTTCTATAATATTTTGGAAATGTGATGTTCTACGACAAAACTAGAGGTACTGAAAAATATTGAGAATTACATTTTCTATAAAACATGTCGTTTGCAGATTATTAAGGGTGTTTACATTAATCGACGGCAAACTTGGGGGTAGGTAACAAAAACGCTTTTGGATGGAAACACAATATTTATCCAGCCTTGTAATATTTTGTTTTGTAGCATTCGGTTTCAACAATTTTTTATAAATTATATAAAATTGAATTAAACTAAATCCACTAAAGGCTTTAAAATTCTTGCTCAAATTCAATTTCGTCGGTCCGTACCGCATTAAAGCATGCTTGTCCGTGACAGTTCATAAACATAGCTGAACATTTTAAACCAACCTTTAAACATCCGCATCGCTTTCCGCAGCCATTTTTGCAGGCACACTAGGGTGGCCCATCTTTTTCGAAATCGAAATTTTTTATTTCTCACCCCTGCAAATGGTTCCATTTGAAGAAAAAACAGTCCCCTCAAAATATTATTGAGGCAAATTGAAGGCAAGGGGTGCCGCAGAATGCATTATTATGCAATAATAAAAGTAAATGGAATTATTTACATTCTTTGGTTGATGCATTGTTTTTTTTTAATCAGCAACATTTATCTTTAGAATGACTAATCAAGTCATACAAATATCAAAGACATTATCTGTTGTGACTATGACATGTGTCATACTAATGTAAATTCGTAGTCTAAGAAAACTAGACTAGAAGTTTTTGAAATAAAACTCTCGTTTTATCTTTGTGTATTTTATTATGAAACGTTTTTTTCATACATAGTACCAAATATTATCCTAAATCTACAAGACATAGTAATAAAAACAACATTTTTTGCACTAGGCCAAAGCATGCGACAGGGTTTCTTTTTTTACATTTGGAAACTGTGATTTATAATCATTTACAAGTAAAAACTGTTTTTGGTCTTCATTTTTTGTTAAAATGTCATTATAGTCAGTAATAAGTTTGATTCCTCTCTCAGCGGCATCATTTACAACTTTAATTTTGTTTACAATATTGAAACATCGGGTATAACTTTCATTTTCCCTCCATGTTGTTGGATCATTTTCCAAAAATTCCAGAGACAAACCTAATTTTTAAAAAAACTGTTTAGTGTTCTCGCATATGAAGTCCTGAATTTCCTTGTTTTCAACGTCAGTAATGTTACTAATCATAAGTCGTTTAATACCCTCTTGATTTGGTGCTTTCCTATTCAAAGCTTTAACCATTTCTCTTTTAGTGGTAACTGAAATATCGTCATCAAAGAAAGATAAGCCAACATTTACTGAATTAAGGTACCACAAATGGTTCACTATTTTCCTACTTGCGGCTTGAGATATTTCTTTGTCAATATTTTGATAATTAATGAGTTCTTTACAAAAGTCTAAGTCATGAAGCGGTGCTTTACTAGCAAATGACGCTGTAAACCAGGCCTTTACATAAACCTTTACAATAAAGAGACATATATCTTCAATACCTATTTTTTCTTTTTTAGTTAGTTGGAACTGATCTTGGAAAAAAAATATTTTTAGGCAGTAAATGGCTTTGACCATCCAACGTGCATGATGAAATGCCCCTGGTTGATAGAATGTCGTGTGAGTGGGCTCTTCTTCAACAAAAAGTTTAGAAAGCATTAAAAATTCTTTATAATCATCACGAGGCTGTTGCAAAGTTAAAGCTGCATTTAGAAACTTTACAATTTCGGCTTTAACTGGTTGTAAAATGTGTTTAATTTTTGATACCTGAAATCCAGTTTTTAGTATATTTTGATCTATTTTAGGCGAAAATTCCCTAAAACGTTTAAATAGTGGCACATTTGGACCAGATGAGGAAGGCATTTTTGTGTCAAACACACTTCTCAAAACCACTTCAAAAATATGATGTCTACAAGGAAAATATAGAATATCTCTTTCTAGTTTTTGTTGCAATAGTGTGGCTGCCCCATTTATATAACCCATATTTGATGCTGTTGTATCACAACACAAAGCTATTACCTTTTCGTCCAAATTCCATTCACAAAGCACATCATAGACTGCTTCAGTCTGTTCTCTTCCAGTTGAATTGGGCAAAGCTGGTACTCCAAGTAGTTGTTCAATATATCCACTAGTAACTAAGATAGCAAGTCTATCGATATTTCCCATTCCAGTGAGAGAAGGTAAAAGTTTTCCATCCCAATGGATGACTGGGGCCGGCAATTCAGAATTACCGAAGGCAGTTTTTAATATTTCAGCTCTTTCTTCGCGGATGCGTTGTCTAGAGCGCTGAAGTGTGGTTTTGCTGATGGACAAAGATGTGGTGTCATGTCCTAGTGCTTCTGCTACTGCCGTCAAAATATGGACTCCATACCTGTCGCTTATTTTGCAAGCATCAAATGCAGCGGCTATTTTTGGTGTGATGATGTTACATGTTCCATACAATCTCCTCTTTTTTGGCTGTGACGGGCCAGGCTGGTTTTGTAACAACTCTTCTTGGGCTTCGATTATTTCATCTTCATTTTCGTTGGAGTCGGCTGAATTACTACTTGATGATGGACAGGTGACTGTTTCCTCTAATCTAGCTTTTTCTTGTTGACTTCGTTGCATTCGTTCGGATAATTTCTGTAATTTCTCCTCAGCTGATTTTTCTTGAGAAGCAAGTTGGTAATCAATACCATGCATAAATTCAGGACGTCCCTTTTTTCTTTGGCTAATTAAAAACTGCTTATCTTCATCTATTTTCATCAACTCCAATGCATTTGCATGAGAAATGTCAAAAAGATCGTCCAATTTTTCAACTAAATTTTTTCTTTACTCCCGCACTGGCCCTTTTAGCCGATTTTTGTAAGTTCCTCAACTCTGCATAAAGTTTATCTAGTTGTTTAACACAATGAAAATCCTGACGTGTCGGAATGTGAGCTTTATCCCAAAAAACTGACACCTCTTTTATTGTTAATTTAGCACTTTCATGTACACTTAGCTTCACTTCACGAATGTTATAAAAGAGCACTTGTAATACTTGTCTATTAGACGGCAATTTATTGCCAATGATTTGTGACGAATAGTGTCCAACTAAGTAAATGAAAGTATCCTTTCGTAAGGATCTAACATCAGCCATCGTTAAATGTTTTTTCAAAAAGGAACGTATGCTAGAACTTATAATGTCACCACTGTAAAACACAATTGCAAACTGACATAAAAACCTACCGTAGGTGCATTATATTTCCAAACTTCCAAAACAAATAATTTCTAGGAAATAATTACACCAATAAAACATTATGAGAAAAGAGGTAGATATTTGTATTTTAAGTAAAATTTAAGTGTATTACCGTAATAAAATCTTATCTACAAATTTCTACCTGAATGCGGCACGGGTTACCGTTCACCGAATTATCTGAAACTTTGACATAAATTATTCCTAGTATAATAGTATATTTTCGTGGGGTGAGACTTAAAAAATACGCAAAAAAAATTCACCCCCTATAGAGATGGGCCACCCTAAGGCACACGAAATTAACTCTAAAATTGATGAGGTAGCTGCTGCTTCAGTAGTCAAAACAGGTATTAAAATATCACCTGATTTCTTCTATCCCCATTCTTCTGGCTCTAAAACATTTCCATGCCAAGCCTGAATTTGGTGGTAAACCCGCAAAGCTGCGAACGTCGGGGGTAGCCTTGCCAAAGTAACCGTTTGACTAGAATTGCCAACCGAGGTGTTAAACAGAACATACCTCCGATGATTTATTGACGTTTCATTTTTTTGTGCTTTATATAGTGCAAGAGCAAATATTTCCCCAGCCTCAGTAATATCCTGTTTTGTAGCATTTGGTTTGTTAAAGGTTTTAACAACTTCTTGTAAATTTGTTTTCGAGTTTAATAAATTTATACTTTGGAGTTTGCCTTTTCCAAAAAAAGATGTTGTGTCACTACCACTAAATACATGAGCAAAAAGAACTGTTTCTGTTGAGTTCTCAAGGACATTTGACAACTGTAAATCTTTAGAGCCATAAACTCTTGCTTTTATATTACCTTGGGCCTTCCTTAGTAGTCTAATGTCCTTTTCAGTTGGCGTTAGGGCAATAATTAAGGTAAGAAGATCGACATCTTGTCCTACAATTACGATCGGTTCGGATTTAAAACTGTTTTGAATAGCAGTTTCAACTATATCAGCATCATCATCCGCAGTTACAGTTG
Organism: Rutpela maculata; assembly: GCA_936432065.2. Taxonomy (NCBI): domain Eukaryota; kingdom Metazoa; phylum Arthropoda; class Insecta; order Coleoptera; family Cerambycidae; genus Rutpela; species Rutpela maculata. The sequence goes on from OW386285.2 coordinate 270,868,567, forward strand.
GTATCTCTTCATTTTGAAAGGTCTGAACTAGTTGAGAAATTAGTCGTTCTTTGTTGGCAAGGTTGCTTAATAATTTTTCTGTAGGGTCTATAATTGGCGTATTTTAATCAAAAATAACTATGGGAGATGTTCTTCTTAAAGTTCTTTGTTGGCGTTCAATACTTTTTGTACTGGTAGGATTATTACTGTAACGATCGAATGAATAAGGCGGTTAGGATTGTGCTGGATCATTTGAAATATTATCAGGCTGCGTTATGTTCGACTAAGTATCATATTCAATATAATCAGACTTTCATTTTTGTTTAACCCTACAGTTTACTTACGATTTAATAACATAAAAAGTAATAGAAATATCGATACATAACACAGAACCTTTTTTGTAGAGAATTTTGTGAAAACCTTTTCCTATACTTATGTTTTTTCCCTAAGATAAAACGTTTAAAAGATATTGTAAAAAGACCAGTGCGGTGTCCCTAAAGGGGGTGAGATAAGGATGAAGCTTACCCCTTAGGGGTGGGAACTTTTTTGATATGTGTTCTTACACACATAAGCTAACTATTATAGACATTTCAGCTTATTATAATTTTTTTCTTCTATTCCACATAAATTTGCCTAATTTCCGCGCTATAAGGCCATTATAAAAAAAAGAAAATCGAAATAATCGTAAATATCAAAAACTAATTTGTGAATTAATTGTGAGAGAGCATTACTAAAAATGGTTCAATTTAATAATGGTGAAAAATATGATTAAATGTTTTATAGAATGCGGAGAAGATTCAAAAGCTTCCGAGCTTTATTTTAATAGGTAAGTTATAGACAGCAAATCTTTGTGCCGAAAGTGCCGCCTAAACAATATTTTTAAATATCCAGAAAAGACATAAAAATATTCAAAAGGCTACAACAAAATTTAAAAGAGTTTGGATCATTTGTAAAATCTCGAGCAAAAAGTTATATAATAGCAGGTAGAGAAGCTGTAGAAAATGTTGTTTAAAAACTGTAAGAGGGAATCCTAATATGTCGTCTCCTGAAATACAGGAAAATTTAACTGCGTTGCGTTGCTTAAAATCACCATCTATATATATTATACAGGGTGAGCCACGGTGGGTGGAGTATTAAAAGTATATGGTGAACGGATCGACCGATTGCTTTGAAATTTTGGTTATCAAGATAATCGAGTATGATCTCTCCAACTAAAATATTTTCGAAAGTGCGATGTTGCCACTTATACGTAAAACTGGCAACATATTCGTTATTTTAAATGGAATTCCATTGAAAATAACGAAGATATTGCCGCAGTTTTACATATAAGTGGCAACACCGCACTTTCGAAAATATTTTAGTTGGAGAGATCATACTCGATTATCTTGGTAACCGGTTGAGCAGCTCTCCATATACTTTTAATACTCCACCCACCGTAGCCCACCCTGTATATAGAGAACGTTCTAACATAGAAGAATTGGAAAACAAAACATTAGCAAAACAAAACAACATCTGCTGAAAGGAGAAGGTGTCAAACATTTATTGTAGTTTATTTTGGCAAAATTATTTTATATTCTAAGAAGTGTTGTTGTTGTCAATAGTTTTCCATGGCCTCCTCACAAATATATTAAATTTTTCGAAAATCAACCACTTTCTCTAGAGATAAATATGACATATGCTAATTTAAATTGTGATCGATTAACGAAATAATTTAGAGGATATTGTATTTAAAAAAACAAAAGTTATGTCTATATCTCGAAAACTGAGGCATGCATAATTTCCTTATTATCAGCAACAGATTCTATTCGAAAAAGGGTCTTAAGACTTACTCGATTTTCGATTCCACACTTGGTAATTGAGATATGAAGGTCATCCAAAAATGCCAATTTTCCAAACACGCTTCGTAGATCAGTAGTCGAAATAAATAGACGACCGCGGTTTGCGCCATAGTTTGTTTCTCGAAAATCGAGCTCATGACACCTATATATTTGTTTTTGTCTATTTGACATAGTTTTAGAGAAAACCTTAAATCCCATCTAATTTGGTCCACCCTGTACTCGCTAAGCAGGCATTATCCAGAGACGGTTAAACTTGAGTTTTAATAGAAATACTTAAGAAGTATTAGTGTCAATTATCTTCAAAAAAGGCAAACTTGATATAAAAAATCTTGCTAATGGCAATGCCAAGCTTCCCCCAGTTCATTCATAGAAGATGGGGCTTAAATGAAATAGTGGGGGATTATTTCAGTAGTTGGGGTAATTGTTCTATGGGGTAACTCAGAACGGTCATTACCATTCTACTGCTGAAATCAATTGCATTGAGTGGAAATAAATACAATAAGTGTAATTACAATTAGCAGGTTCATGAAAAACATTGTGTAGGTAGTAAACAAGATGATATACCTTGGAGCCTTCATGAACAACATTAGTGACTGCGAATATGAGATTCGACGTAGAATATAGATGACACGATTGGCAACTTACCAATTGGCCAAAATTTGAGTTGACGGAAATATCACGACACGCACAAGATCAGACTCTCCAACGCCCTAATTTTATCCACTTTTTTTTTATACCTCTTAGAATGGATCGTTAGGGAAGCCGACAAACGGCGCACAGTGGGAAATTTATGGCTTTTTTTGACAAAAATCGAGACGCGGCTCATTTCACAATCGATTCCAGTAACTTTTTTTTTTTTAAATAATCGTCACGAGCTATAGTTTACTCTACCACTGCTACAATTTGGAAAAAGTCGATTCCTATTTTTCCTTTTGACCATTATCGTGGAAGTAAGGAGTCAGAAGTGTATGCTAAGTGCATGCTAAAGTTATGATACATATTTCGCCCCCATTTTCGAAAGTACTGAACACGAGTAATGGAGTGAAAAAGTTTTTAGTCATGCGCACCCCGTTTAACTGCCAAAAACCACCCCTTTTGGCTTATTTCTCATATGACAACTAGACATCGACTATTTTTGCAGGGATTCTTTATTTTTTCATGGGGGTATAACAGATAGTGAAAGGTGATGTCAGGTAGTAAATTGGAACCGCCCTTAGAGGTGGAATCTACCCTGTGAGGGGGCGTAAAAATGGTTTTTTCTTGTTAAAGACGTTTACCCCCCGTTTCCGATGATGCTGATCAAGGACAATGGTAAGAGTGAATTGTGACAACCTCAGGGTTGGTCTCACCCCCACCCCCAGGAGGTGGAAAATTGATTTTTTTTATTTTCTAATTTGTATATTGAGTGGGAGTGGTTTCAAAGTCACCAATTGTCCATTTTACATCCTCATCAAAAATGAACCTATCCTCGCAAGGATTTGAAATTTATGTTCCTTAAAACGGAATATAAGGAAGAGAATACTATTTTATTAAATTATATATACATTACACGATTTTGAGTATAATATAATATTTTTCAAGACATTAATATAACCGAGGGCCGAGGGCGCTTACAAAGAGACTTACATGGTTCATATTCCTCAAAATAAACATCACAATCAATGCTATTGCCTCCTTCTTTATCGCAGGCATCGTCCGTTTCCGATTAATTATCGGAAATATACACTTCAGGTATAAAGATTAGGAAATTTACAGCATTATCATAATTATCATTGGATTCCTTTGTTTCTGTACCAGAAGGAAGTGTCAAACCAGCGTAAAACTATTTTTTTCTTGATCCTCGAAAACGGGGGTAAAACGTCTTTAACAAGAAAAAAAAAGAAACAATTTTACACCTCCAGACAGGATAGATTCCACCTCTACTACCTGACATCATCAGTCTACTACCTGACATCACTTTTCATCGTCTATTATATCCCCATGAAGAAACAAAGAATTTTTGCAAAATTAGTCGATGCCAAGCTGTCACATGAGAAATAAGCAAAAGGGGTGGTTTTTGGTCGTTAAAGGGTTGTGCATGACTAAAAACATTTTTCACTCTATTATTCATGTTCAGCACCTTCGAAAGCGGGGGGGGGGGGATAGGTTTCATAACTTTAGCATGATTTTGCATACTCTTCCGACTCCTTACTTCCACTATAATGGTCAAAGTAAAAAAACCGCTGCCCAAGGAATCACTACTTCCACATCCGATTTTTTATCTAAGTCACTCACAACGAAAACATTTTGTATCTGGAAATAATTGTTTATGGAACTTTAATAATATTTGAAATCCTCTACCCCAAAAACCCATAAAACGATACCCCACATCGGTAGCGGGGTGGGGGTGGTGATAGGGGGTGGTAGTGGGGGTGGATGAAGTAAAAAAAAATTTTGAGGTTTCTGGTTCTTGTACACGCCCTAAATCACAATATTTTTTTCATCCCCTTTAATAATGGTGGGGGGGGGGGTGGTAATGGGGGTGGCTAATGCCAAAAATTTTTTTGAGACCTCAGCTTCTCTTCTATATACTAAATACCAATTTTATGGACTCTTACCTGCTTGATTTACCTATTTTCCACAAATTTACCCCAATTTACCCCCCAACCCTTCGACGGAACAAGATGAAAATATAATCTAGTTCTAGATCTCGTTAAAGTACATGTGTGTACCAAATTTCACGTTAATATCTCAAACGGTTCCAGAGTAAACGTGCGCACAAAAAAAGTTACAGACAGATCGACAGACAGACAGACCGACAGACCGACAGACCGACAGACCGACAGACCGACAGACCGACAGACAGAAATTTTTTTTTCGCTCAAACTTAAAATGTCGACGTTTCGTGACATTCTAAGCCCATTTGAACAATAAAAATTTTTAAAAATTTTTTTGTCGTTACTATACTTCCACTGGATGTGGAAGTAATAAGAATCGGCTTTTTCCAAATTGTAGCAGTGGTAGAGTAAACTACAGCTCTTGATGATTACATAAAAAAAAATAGTTCAATCGATTGTGAAGTGAGCCGCGTCTTGATTTTTGTCAAAAAAGTCATAAATTTCCCACTGTGCGGCGTATTGATGCTTTCGAGATGTGGATCTGGAGAAGTTTGTTACGAATTCCCTGGACAGTCTAATGCACTAATACCGCTATTATTCAAGAGGATCCCTCTCCAAAAACTATTCCCCGGCATTGTATTCTCTCTAATCCTCGCATCTTTGGCGACATAAACCGGAGAGAGAACAACATAGAACAGTTGATACTTCAAGGAAAACCAGATGACAAGAGGCGCATAGAAAGTCCTCCAAAACGTTGGACAAAACAAAGAGCTGATCGAAAAGAGCTTTAATGAGGCTGTGCTCCTAACAGGCAACCGCGACGTGATCACACCTAACGTGCTATATAGCAAGCGGGGGCCAACTAAAATAATATGAATCAGAAAACTTCTGGCAAGGCTTTGTGAAAAAGAGTAAGAAGAAAATCAGCGTATGAACTTTACGTCTACATCAGACTTAAGACGATTTGGCGTTGCATTTTGAATGTGCCAAGATGATCGACATAATATATAGTACAATAAAATTAGATAAAAAAACACCCAAACCGGGAAATCCAAAAAAACAAAGGCTTGAGTATCCCAAATTGTTTATTACCCTTTGCATTAAATATGGTAAAAAGTCTCCATAGCCAGATTGTCGGGAGAGGGGGAGGGGGGAAGGGGTCAGAACAGTATGTTTTCTCAGTTTTTCGCAAATATCTGAAAAACCATGCAACGCAGAGAAAACATTACTGCATACAAAATTAACGTACGTTAAATTTCCTACAAAAATGGTCTAATAAATTTTTTGCTGTGCTCAATAGTTCCGGAGGGGTGAAATACAGGGTGTCAATGAGCCGCCATTTATTTACCTTTTAACTGATCGAGATGAAACTAGGCACTTGTCACTTGTTACCAAAATGACATTTTTTATCCATCTGTCAAGTTTCTGCGGCTTCCGGTTTCACCGGAAGTGAACTCTATTTTTGAGTTATAAGTATGACACCTTACATGTTTTTGCAGTTTTGAAATCTAGAGGTCCTTCTGCATATGACTGTTAATTTTATGACCCTTTCCTCCATTTTGAACTTTTTGCAGCCAATTTTTTTTTTCAATCTAGTGTGTCGTGACTCAGCAGAAATTGTTCTAATATTAATAAATAATAATTGAAGAGAAATACGTATTGAATTTTATTGTAATTCATTTGTGTCAGAGTCAAAGAGGTCAAAAGGTGATAAATTCACTTATTCGAAATTTTTCAGGTGACAGTAATAGGTGATGACACTAACCTATTGGTTTTTACTCTTGCTGCTCCCCCAAACTGCAGCTTGAAGATGATTGTGCCTGGGAAAAGCAACCAGTCAAATAAAATTTACAATATTCACGCAATTCCGAATGAAATAGGGGACATGAAACAAGTTTTATTGTATTTGTGTCTTTACAACCTGTGATTCTATTCCTCAATATACCGGGTATAAACGGAATCTTTAGACAAGCCATAGTTTCCAGAGTTTTCAAGATATAAATCTTAAATTTGACAGGGGTAATATGTACCAAAAACGGCAAATTTTTCATAATTTGTAATTTTTCATCACTTCCGGTTTCCCCGGAAATTACCCCAACTTTGAAATTTTAAACGAAACACTCTTTATATTTTTACATTTTTGGATTCCAGAGACGATTTTAAGTACGACTGCTTGGTTTTAAAAAAAAATTGAGACTACTTAATTTTTTTAGGGCTATTTTTATTTTTGCATCTAGAGCACAGTAAATGCACTCAAATCAATCAATAGGACCAAAACAATAAACGAAAAATGTAAACGTGTGATTTTTCGAATCGGTTTAGTAACTACGACAAACTAAAATTTTCGAAATCGCTAATTTATAATTATGTCAAATTTTTCAAATGGCAACATCTTTTAGACACCCAGCAGTTGAATACTAATTTTCACGACAAATTCATTGATACCTTCAAATCGACAATCGGTTTGATATTAACCACAAGTTCTTTAGTGGATAATAATATATCGAGAAAATACGCTTAACAAGTAAGTATGCCGTAGAAATTGAATAAAACTAGATTTAAAACATTCATTTCACTTCAGTCATACTACCGTCGTTACCCACTCGCTATATTTAGTAACAAAATATGGCGACCGTTACTTTAAGGGCGGATAGTACGTATCAAAATGATGAAAAAATTTGCAAATCCAAATGACGGTATATCTGGCTATGGCATTTACATATTTTGGGCTTGAATTCATTGCTTAACTTGTTCAATGATTATTATTAGACGTTCATACCCCCCAGAGATATCTGTGGAGATTTCCTCTAAGTTCCAATTATAAGGGACACAGAAAGCTAAGCCGGTTGTTTGGCAGTCGGCCCAGAGTTGGCGCGTGGTGTCAGAGTCTGGAAGTAGTAAAGAGCCCAATAGAAACATCTAGAGAGTGATGACATCATTACAGACTATTCTAGACCTCTCATCTCATCTTTGGGTATATAAAGGAATGGAGAAGCTGTGTGTGGACAGTTTAATTTGAGTTTAGTTGATGTATAGTTCAGATGGTCAGAGAGTGAGCAGAATGGTAGACCACGTGATCAAGTGACTGAATAATTGAAGTATAGTACAAAGTGTAATATTAGTAAAGTAATTAATTGTTGTAATTAGTATGTAAGTTAATAAATTAGTGTTTAGTGTTACTCTGGTATTATAATTTCCAGATCCACGATACAGGGTGTTTACCGAGGTGTTTACAAAAAGGGTGTAAACACGTAACAATATGAATAATAGAAGAAATGGTTTGTTAATGAAGAGTACTTAATTTTTGGTGCCAAAACTAAAAGCACTGCTGATATTAAGTGGTGGATTGATCGCGGTGGACGTACGTCTGAGTAAACTGTAACTTTAACTGAACCTAATCTTAACACAGACAACTTAAACAGCTGGACGTTCTTCGTTACACTCGCGGTGATAATAGTATATTATTCAACGAGCGGTAATGTACGTGATAACTCACGTAGATGAATGTTTACAGCACGAGCCGTAGGCGAGTACTGTAATTCATCAGATGAGTTATTACCATTGCCGCAAGTTGAATACTATACTTTATCTACGATTATAACAATAAATATTAAATTGAGAAAATTTTGTTTAAATTACTCAGTTTGTTTATTAATAAAATTAACTGTAAAATTTAATTTTTGTTCACCCTTTTATATTTGTTGTCTTCAAAGATTTAGCCACCTTTAAGCGGAGGTAGAAAGTGATTTTTAATCGAAATAGTGCACAAACTGCTTGTAAACAAAAAATCAGCTTTGTAGATTAATATTACGCGGCGGAAAATGCAAAATTTCTCTGCGAACCGCAATAGCCCGGAGCGCATATTCGGTCAAAAGTCTTGTTTTTTATGGTAGAGAAAAAATTAAAAAAGCGTCGGAAAGCTTAATCTTCTCTTTACATAAGCTGTCTTCAAATTTTTCGAAAAAGAAAAACGATAATTATCGAGATATTCGAGGAAATGTAAGAAATTACACGTTTTCCTATAGAGCGTATGCAAATCTTAAAAAAATAATTTTTCTCAGAAACTTTTGTTTCGAAGGGCCAAGATTAAGGGAGCGTCAAAGTAGTACAAGATATTAAGTGAACATCGTATATGAGATCGATTTCAGTTAATTACCGATTAATTACGGTGACAAAATGGAGAAATTTTACCGAAAAAAAAGTCCCAAATCCCGCACCCTCTAATTCCTTCCTTTTTGTCGGAATTTAAAAAAAAAAAAAAGGTTTTAGCAAATTTAATACTATTTAAGTTAGCTAGAGTAGTCTTTTGGCGTAGGAGCCAAGATTAAAAAGTTGCCAACTGTAGAAGCTCAAAATTTGCGATTTTTTGCCGCACATTTCAGTAGTTATCTCCGAAACGAAAAAAAAATCGAAATTCTTATGGAAGCAAAAGATTCGTAGTGAAAAATACTCGTTTGACGTTATTTTTTATTTCGAGCTAACTCCCACCGTTTCGGAGATATCTGCGAAAAATAGCAAAAAACAGCTTACATTTCGGAGCCGAAAAAATTGCAAAAACATGCAATCTTTACACATTCATATTTTTCGACAAACACCATAGGGGCGGCCGTACGATGTCGCGCCGTAAAGAGGAAGTCTTCCAGATAAACCTGATTGTAAATTGTACGGCGAAATTCGAAAATTCTGCTCGGCTCGGCTCGAACGAATCAAAAGTAGCTTTTTGTGACATTTCAGAATATCTTTATAGATATTAACGCGAATAATCTGTCACTACCTCCCTGGCTCCACCTTCGTGTGTCGCGCGTTACGTCGATTGGACAGGCTAGGCATGAAGACAAAGGTGATTGGCTCTGTGAGTTATAATAACTCACGCATTATAACTCACGCTGTTTGTTTATGGATACTATTAATTGATCAAAAGTAGTTCATTAATTAGTATATAACCTAATAAGAGTAGATAAAGTTATTTATTGGTAGTGGAAATAGGAAATACCCAAAACGTTTACACAGTTCATGAAATGATATCTACAAAGATATATTACGACAAATGCCATGATGTCACGTAAATGTATTTAATCATATTTTGGATATAATATGGTTTACACAACGACAACCAGAATATTCATATTCAATATGCTCATGTTCAACGTGAATTGTTACTACTTGTTTATCAAGCTCAAATATAGCAGTAGATACACATACACATATGTTGCAATGCAAATATTCAAAATGAACATGAAGAATGGAATAGAATCCATCCACCTATAAAGTTAATGAAATTCGCAAATGTGTAACATTACTTTTGAATAGATTTACAATGTTTAGCTCAATGAAATTAATCTTATGAAATATACCTACTAAATAAAGGTCTTAAAAATGACTTTAGTCTGTCTGTTATACTTTAGTACTATAACTAGAGGTTTTAATTTAGAAAGCTTGACATATTTAAACAATATTTTTTATAATTAATAGTATATTCATCAAAGAAACGTTTCTATATTATGCATATTGCAGAAGCTTAGTAATTTACATAACCCAGTCATATAAGGATTCCACCTCGGAATAAAAGATAATAAGCTGTAAATTTGTATAAATCTTTGTTTTGGCATTTTATAAGTTGGTTCAAAAGTCTCATAGAATCTCGTCTACGCGAATCAAGATATTCATGGTCAAAGATGGCAAGAATCGGTTCCGAAGGCTACCCATCCCAATCGACTTTCCATATCTTTATTTTGCTTTCTCAGGCACACCTCTCCTCACTAATTTTGTCTCATCAAAATGGTGACTCAAAATATACATGGTATCTTTTCAATTACATCAAAAATAGTCAAATGCAATTTTGCAGAAAATCCCAGCTGTTGCTTTTCTCAAGATATCGACAAAGACGTTATTTTTCAATAAAAAAAACTCCGAATTTAAGAATTATATGCGTATATTCATATATTTATCGATAATATTCATGTCTAAATATGTACTTACACTTCATATACCTATATCTAGGTATATGTATATGCAATATACATGTAGGGATATATGTATATGGTTATTTACACAAAACTCTGCTTTCTAAGATGTGATTCGTAATTTTTCTTCCAACTATGTTAATAACAACTTTGATTTTCAGGCTGAAATTGGTAATTTGCATATGCTGATATTAGGCTAAGCTAGAAGAAACAAATGTGTTTTCGTCAGACATTGACTCATCTCACGGTTGATTGGTTTCTAATTTCAATTGCGACTACATTTGCTCTAAAATGTCGAAGCATTTATGTGATTATGAAGATAACAGATTGAAAGTTTGCGGTAGAAAGGAGAGTTTTGTGGAAATAACCATATACATATATTCCTACATGTATATACATATACCTAGAAATACGTATAGGAAGTGTAAGTAAATATTTAAACATAAATATATGAATATATGCATATAATTCGCAAATTCGAAGTTTTTTTATTGAAAAATAACGTTTTTATCGATATCTTGAGAAAAGCAGCAGCTGGGATTTTCTGCAAAGTTGCATTTGACTATTGATGATGTGCTTGAAAAGATACCATGTATATTTTGAGTCACCATTTTGATGAGACTTAAAATTGTTGAGGAGAGGTGTGCAGGGTTACATTATGTCCCAAGTATACAGAGTGTAACGCAACTTACCCGAAAAATTTTAACCGTACATGCACCGTTAAATAAGAAGTCGACTTCTTAAAAAAAAATTTAATAAAAGTCCAACACAGAAAAAGATACACATTGTAAAAGTTACAAATTAATAGAAATGTTAAAATAATCTACTACCTAAATTAAAATTTTCAATTAAAATTTTTTTAATTTTTTTAATTTTTTTAGGAACCTTTTTTTTTTAATACAACAGTCCATCAATTGAGCAGAGTTCAATAAATTACCATTTTCATCAATTTGTAACTTTGACAATGTGTATCATTTTCTGTGTTGGACTTTTATTAATTTTTTTTTTTTAAGAAGTCGACTTCTTATTTAAAGGTGCATGTATGGTTAAAATTTTTCGGGTAAGTTGCGTTATACCCTGTATAATATATTCTCTAACATAATATGCTAAATAGTAAATAATCAAGGTTTTCCATACTTACAATATTTTTAATAAATAATTAACTTTATAAATCGTATTATTTATTGGTTTCCACAATTGACCTTGCATTATGACATATACGGCTAAGCGCCCCCCCCCCCTCTTCACGCTTTATCTCAAGAATGGTTGAATGTATAAAATATTGCTTGATACAAAATTTGTAGAGATTTTTATGCTCTACAACTTTTACAATAAATCAAAACGTTATTTAGAGCATAGAAAACGAGATATTTACAAAAAACTGATTCTTGTCATCTTTGACCATGAATATCTAGACTCGCGTACACGAAATTCTATGAGACTTTTGAGCCAACTTATAAAATGCTAAAACAAAGCTTTATACAGCTTATTATTTTTCATTCCGAGGTTACCCTTGTTTATACCTTATATGACTGGATTAACAGGGGATTAGACGCCACTACAGGGGATGGCACCCTCTCAGAAAATCAAATTTTGAGAAAAAAAAAAGGTTCTGTACAATTTTTCGTATACACTGAGAGTCTCTACAACGGCTTGGGAAAGCTAGTATCTCAAAACGGTTTTCGTCAAATAAAGTGAAAAATATCACATTAGGCGAAACAATGCTAGAAACTGGCTGCCGGTTTCCAGGTCTTCTTCCGCGTTGACTTGGTTAAGTGTTTGACGTTTCCACCATCTTATCTTGTCTTCTTCTGAAACGAAGTGAGCTCTGCTGGACTAGGCTCCTCGATTTATACAGGTTATCAGAAGGAGTGTTGCGGACCATTGCTCATGCGGAACATTGACTTTCATGTTATTGGTAATTGTAGTCTGGTGTCACGATTATAGTTATTTGGATGTTTATTTATTTCAATGGCTTCTCTGTATCTTCTTGACCAATAATTCTTGGTGTTTTGTAATTTCCTTGTCTTGTTGAATTTTATCAAATGGCCGATTTTTTCTGAGTGTTCTGCAACTGCTGATTTTGCAGATTTCCCTTTTTTGTATTGATAATGTGTTCTCTGAGTCCGGTGTTTGTATATCGTTTGGTCTCTCCGATGTAAACTTGTCCGCAGCAACATGGAATGCTATATACTCCTGATGTTTCTAGTTCTTCTGGGCCTTGGTATTTGGGAAAATGTTGTGCCACCTTTTGCTTCGCATTATATATTATTTTGACGTTCTTTTTCTCCAAAATTCTTCTGATTCTATCCGTACATCCTTGTATATATGGTAAGCTGTTGCCGTATATTTCTTTTCTTCTTTTCCTTCTTCTGTTCTGGTTGTATCTTGTCCTCTTTATTGCATTGTTCATGTCCTTCGGTTTGTATCCATTTTTCTGTAGTGATGTTTTTAAGGTCCGATAATCTTCTTGGAGATATTCTGTCTCGCAAATTTGCTTTGCTCTATGTACTAGTGTGTTAACGACAGCCTGTTTTTGTGCTGGGTGGTGGTGAGAATTAGCGTGTAGGTATCTGTCGGTGTGCGTCGGTTTTCTGTATACCTTGTGTCCTAATCCACCGTTATCCTTCTTGAACATGAAGACGTCCAGAAATGGGAGTTTGTTATTTGTTCCTATTTCCATGGTGAATTTGATCTTATGGTGTAAACTGTTTAGGTAGTCCTTGAATTTTTCCAGTTCCTCACAGTCATGTTGCCATATAATGAAAGTGTCGTCCACATATCGAAACCAACATTTTTGTTTTAATTGGTAGTTGTCCAAGCCGTATATTTGGAATGCTTCTATAAGTAAGTTGGTGATTACTGGTGATAAAAAAGGTGAACCCATTGCTGCTCCATCTTTTTGTTTATATAAGCTTACATTGAAGTTGAAGAATCTCTATCCGGTCTGCTGAGGTGGTGTCCAAACCGTTGTTCAACAATTCTTCCCTAGCTAATTCTATCACTTCATTAACTCAACGAAGTCTACGCGGAAGAAGATCCGGAAACCAACTAATTAAAAATAACACAACACTTGGCAAAGTACTTACAAAATTTGGGTTGTTGACTCGGGTAAAATGCTAAACGAAAAAACCCGTACGAGAACTGTCGCCCTGGTGGTCTCCCTACCTCCAGAAAGATATGATAGAGTAAAAGAGCATCGTTTAAAATTGTTTGGGAATTAACTAAAAAATGGTTTCCCAGCGTTGCTTAAACAGTAGAGAAAATGTAACTGAGATACGGGGCTTTTCAATAATATACGCGAAATTTTAAACATAGAAAAAAGGATAAAATGCATGTACTCTATAATACATTTGAGGTGGTCTCTTACCATACAAACTTGCTGAGGTTGTCTTCAGAGGGCCCTATTTGATGTTGAAACCAGGACTGTGGCACAAGCTTGTTGGATGCACTTTTATGAAAGTTTATAATGCACATCACAATGTACAAAAAATAAGTTTATAATAAGCGGTTGTGAATAATAATTAAGACTCAATGAAAATATGCTCAAAAATGCGAAGTGATTAAAATATCTGTGTTCATACAGCAAGGATCTACTGCTATCTTCTTGTTTTTTTATCGAGAAATACCTCAAAATTACATGCGCATTAATATTAAGTGACATGTGAGCAATTTAAAAGTAAATGTGGTGCGAAGATTAAGGACTAAATGTAATTTGAAGAATGATTATAAATATATACACACATTTATTAAAAAATACATAAAATAAATAACAAAGAAATAATAGTTTTAATGAAAACTAAACAAAAATGTTATAATTTTTAAGAATTTTCTCGGCCTAAAAATAATTTACCAACAAGATGACAAAAAGAACAAAAAAGAAAAATAACAGAAGCATAAAAACGAACAATTAGAAAAGGAAAGAGGTAATTAAAGATAAAGTTGCATCCAACACTAACGTGGGGTTCGAACCCGGGACCTTTGGGTTCGGAATCAAAAACATAAGAACTACACACTCACCTGCCACGTAAAAAATGTAAATTTTTACATTATAAGCGCTGAGTTGAAATCATATTTCCATGGTTGGATATTATATTATGAAATGTATATTAGTAAAATATATAAATAGATATTAAAATCATTCAAAATATTATTTCATTAGATTTCTATTCAATTACAAAAACATAAAAATCAAAAAAAAAAATTCAAATTTAAATAATTAGTAACTTTTTTATTTATTGATCGATTTTGTTAAAAAACAATAGGGTTCTAGCTAACACCGGTCTACTGTCGAATTTTCAACGCAATTGGACTTTTCTTTCTTAAGTTATCGTGCTTACAAGAAACGACGGACGGACACACAGACGAACATTTTGAAAGTTGTTCAGAATTCGTTCACTAACACAATGATATGAACATTTTTTGCCTACGAGCGATATTTCTGATCAAATGCGATATACTCTTCGTTTTCGTATTTACGAAGAGTATAATAAAAACAACAGGACAAGAAAGAGGCCCAAAATTAAGAGAAAACTTCAATTAAAAAGCGTACAAAAGTATTATTTTACTCAACGGAATTTGGATTAATTTTACTAGAAGTAGTGCGTGACCCCAAGTGAAGTTATATCAATTTATTTTTTTTCTTATACATACTGTACAACACATGACTAAGTATGATTTAAATCTTTAACGGATTTCCATTTAATCATATTAACGGCTGGGTACTAATGAAAGCTTAATATGCTTGTATTTTTTAAATTCAACTTCAAAAATGAAGTTGAAGATTTCTAATCAAATACTTTTTTTAAGCAGAATGCAACACTAATCAGAGGTAAAAAACTATATCTATCTATAACGTCCTATTTTTATTCAGTTATTGTCTATATCAAAAAGTAATTTTGAACATGGATTTCCTTTTTACATGAACTATTTGTTATTTTCTATTTTATTTCATTTTAGAGAAGAATATTATTTTAATTTGAAAAATCCATACAAACTGTATTGGCATTTTGTTGGTCTGTTTATATCAATCGTGGTACGAAGAAACAACTTTTAAAGTTGCTGGTAACTTTTAGTTCCCGTGACAATTGAATTGCTACAACTATTTATCGTTGAGTCAAGTCTTCTCTATTTTCCATCCAGAGCTGTTCGCAATATTGCAAGATTGTGAAATACTACGCGGGCACATATTTTTAATATCACTGGAAACTTAGGTCATTACTTCCAAGTACATCTACCTCTTTGACCTTTTTGACCTTTCAGATCACACACTAAATCCGTGTGTACGACTTAGGTTTATATTTTTGTAAATATTGCAGCAGACTTCTCGAGAACATAATCTTACCTACAGCGTGATTCACTTAAGAGTGTAATACGCTTATAACTTCTTCAGTTTTTATCTAATATAAACCAAATTTCCCTCAACATATTAGGGTTTATTATGATAAAAAAAAAAGCATTCGCCCTCATCAAATACATAGCCAATTGCGGTACTAAAATATATGAAAAAACTCATGTTAGGCATTTCTTATTGGGAAATTCTACTAACAAAAGTTGTTTAGAATTGCCCAAAAACTTAAATTCAAAGTTTGATTAAAAAATTTGAGCGAAAATATGGAGATCATGAAAAAGTAAAAAACCTGACTTAAATGTTTGTATGATAGGACTAAAGTAATTTCTTCAAATGACGAAAGTTTAAAAAACGAGAACCAATAATTTATAAAAACTGTTCTATTGAATAGTCAATACTCCGAGAGTTTTGTTGATAACCAACTGGCAAGCATTGAAAGTAGAGTAACCACTCAACATTTACAGCCTGAATTTAGGTTTTTAGCAGTAATTCCATATATACATAGTTTATCGGATAAATTACGAAGAATTGGAAACAGATTTTCTGTATGTACGGTTTTTACAATGGGAGCCACATTAAGATCTGTTTTATCAAAAACTAAGCCGATAAATATTGTTCAAAATTCCAAAAATTGTATGTGTTCCGTATGAGTGCGGTAAGCATTATTTAGGTGAGTCGTCTAGACCTTTCAACGTAAGGCTTGGTGAATACGGGGATTATGGTAGAAATGGAGAATTCCAGAAGTAAAATTTGTGGACACGCGTAAGATAACAATCATAGGATCCAGTGGGAAATTTTGTAAAAAAAAAGCAATTCAACTAAAAGAAAACGTACGGAATCAGCTATTATTTTGTTAAATGAGGATAAATGTGTTTCTAATTATTCTATAGATTTCTGTACCAGCTGGTTGACGATCCTCAGAGACGAAGTAAGTAAAAATTGAATAAATATAATTTAATGT
Organism: Rutpela maculata; assembly: GCA_936432065.2. Taxonomy (NCBI): domain Eukaryota; kingdom Metazoa; phylum Arthropoda; class Insecta; order Coleoptera; family Cerambycidae; genus Rutpela; species Rutpela maculata. The sequence continues at coordinate 270,885,255 of OW386285.2, forward strand.
ATCACGTGACTATGGAAATACACTAACAAACTGGCATGTTTGACATAATTAAAAGTGAAAATTTTGATAGCGGAAGAAGACATATTTTCCGAAACGCTAACTGCCTTCAATTTAATTTTCGTCATTTAGTCCAGTCAATGAAAGAGTTGTACAGAACATTTAGGAGGGGAGAATTTTCTTCTTCAGGAATGTATTGGGGGTAGGGGGGAGGTAAAAATACTAAAAGTCCCCGCCCCTAGCCACGCCGCTTCAGGGGCAGAGGGGGGGGAGGGTGTTTTCGATTCTTCGCTTATAACTCGGAAACGATGCGTTGTACGGAAAAGGGTAATCTATGCAAAATTAGACGTAATTAAATTTCCCACAAGAATGCTTATATTCATTTTCTTCCTATGTGCTATAGTTTACGAGATATTCGCCAGCGAAAATGGATAACTAGTAAAAAAAAATCAATTATGTACCTTGAATATTTCTATCAAAGCGGTTTACCGTGGTCTGCTAATAAATCACAGTCACAAAAAAATCTTTATTTTACAACACTGGATGTACTTACTAACGTAATATTTTGTCGAAATCTATACATTTCCTTAAATATACAGTGTGACTCACTTAAAATTATAGCTTTTTCATTTTGTTTCCGATTTGAATCAAATTTTACTCAAGTATAAAACAAATTAGGATCTACATATGACCAGAAAATCATTCACCAGCTATAAAGGCAAAGCGACCTGCGGTATCAAAATATAAGGAAAAAGATTAAAAATCATATTGATGGTCTTGACGAATTTCACGTAGCCACCACAATTTGCGGAAACTGAGGATCCCCTTTACCAGATGAGCTTATGTATGAGAAATCCCCCATCAATAACCAAAACAAATTTTGGTGTATGTACATTTATGGCCCCGATCAGATGCATTTTTTAGAATTTCTAACATTTAAAATGTTTTTATTTTTTTCAACATATTTTGGTACCGTAGGTGGCTGTGCCTTTGTAGCAGCCGAATGTTTTTCTGGTCATAAGTAGACTCTAATTTGTTCTATACTTTAGTAAAATTTGATTCAAATCGGAAACAAAATAAAAAAGTTATAAGGTATCTTCATTTTAAGTGAGTCACACTGTATATTTAAGGAAATGTATAGATTTCGACAAAATATTACTTTAGTAAAATTTGATTCAAATCGGAAACAAAATAAAAAAGTTATAAGGTATCTTCATTTTAAGTGAGTCACACTGTATATTTAAGGAAATGTATAGATTTCGACAAAATATTACGTTAGTAAATACGTCGAGTGTTGTAAAATAAAGATTGTTTTGTGGCTGTGATTTATTAGCAGACCACGGTAAACCGCTTTGATAGAAATATTCAAGGTACATAATTGATTTTTTTTATTAATCATCGATTTTCGCTGGCGAGTATCTCGTAAACTATAACACATAGGAAGAAAATGAATATAAACATTCTTGTGAAAAATTTAATTGCGATTAATTTTGCATAGATTACCTTTTTCCATACTACGCATCGTTTCCGAGTTATAAGCGAAGAATCGAAAAAAGGAACCTTCCACCCCCCTCCCTCCCCTGAAGCGGCGGGACTAGGGGCGGGGACTTTTAGTATTTTCACCAACTACCCCCAACACATCCCTGAAGAGGAAAATTCACCCCCCCTAAATGTTCTCTACAATTCCCTTTCATTGATTGTACTAATTATCATTTAACATTTTTGTTTCAGTTTATATATTTTTAGGTGTGAGACGTTTTGTAATAGAAGTATTAAAAATCAGCCCTCTGTCGGATCCTTCTGGCACAGAGGTTTATTTCATAAAAAATTTTGAATATTTTTACAGTGACAAAATACCCAATAGAACATAAGAATGAATATGCCACAAATAATGAATTATGAGCAATATGTTGACAGCTACTTGATAGTTCACGTTTTATTTCAAAGAGCAGAGATTAAGGATATATGGCCAAGGGCAATAAGCACGCATCCACTTATAGAGTTATAAGTTCAGCTGATAAATTATTTAGCAGATTTAAGAGACCCTTCGGAATTCCACATGAATCCCAGTGTGTCCTTGACCTAAGTAGAATTTTTGAAAACAAAATAAATTACAAGAACTTTTAGACAATACAAAGAACGAAACGAATCAAAGTAAATAATTATCCAAAATTTACGAAACTAGTCGTAAAATTATTATAATTTCAAGAATGTTAGACAAACTAATGGATTAATTATAAGAATATGCAAGAAACATATGACCCAACTCAAATATTGAAAAGAATGGAATGAATATATAGTGACAAAGTCCCAAATAGTTTGCTTTATTGGTTGGTAGGTCGCAGTTAGTCGAATCGAGACAGATTTTATGTAAAGATGACGGCATTGGTTAAGTTCATCGTAACTTAATATAAATATAGGAAAATTTTTGATTATACTTTTTAATCATCTCGACATGATGGCTGGCAAAACACATTTCATGTGATAGTGTTCAAGTATTTTAGTGTTTGTGGAAACTAGTTTTAATTCAATATTTCACCAAAGAGTCCAACCCACTCCAGGAAAATAATTAGGCAAATTTAGCAGCGCCACACCATGTAAAGAAATGCATTATTTCTGGTCAGGGATTAGTTGTTATAGATTTACATAGCTCTCGGCACATTTTCAGCGTTTGTTGCCAGATGTTTCTCTAATTCTTTTTCTGAACATGTTTAGTGGTACGTATAGGGTTTTTGAGTATCTTAATTTTTTGCTTGGGAGTGTTAAGGTAGGGATGTGTTAGAAGATGATATTTTATGTAATGTATTCGTTGTTGTAATTTATGTGCAATGTTACACATTCTACGGGTTATTATGTTCATCGTGTTGTAATCAGTGGTAAGAAGTTTATTTTTTTATATTTATTTCATTTTCAGTTTTTTCTTCCAACAGATTTTGCAAAAGTATCGCACGTATTTTTTATTTCTATATAATTTTAAATTATGTTATTAGAAGTTGTGGTGGATCATTGGTAAAATCAATTTTTCGCAAAAACGGGTGGTTTTATCGGTGCCTTTTCTCTGAAAATTATTTAACTTTTATAAAAAATTCGCTTCAAATTCCAAAAATATGTTAAAGTTCAAGGGTAAAAAGCACTAGAGGTAATCCATCACTCGTTTCAGAAAAAAGATGAACAGTTGGTATATATCCCAATCAGAGACATTTACTTACTTATCTTCTATTATAACTCGTGTAGTAGTTTTAATAACCCAGTCTCTTTATATAAAAAAAGGCCAAACCTCTAAAAAAATTCAACCGAAGATTTTTCAGCGGGATTTTCTTTATTTTGGCGTTATAAATAATTTCTCAAAAGTCCATAAAGCCAACTGGATGGCTACAAAAGTTACAGAAGGTTAAAAGTCATGAAAAAAAGTTTCTCTCAAACATCTCGTAATTTATCGGTTTTACGTTAATATTGGTTATTATAAAATTTATTCGTGAGATAACTCTGCATAACAGAGGTTCTATACAAAATTTACGTAGAACCAATAGTTTCTGAGATATTGGGCTGAGAAACTTCGGAGCAAGGTGCATGCGCCACTATTTTATACGTAGTTGTGTACATAGGAACATCGTTTATGCACATATATCCGCATAATTTCTGTCGAAGATGTCCTTGAAATGGACCTTTATTCATAATAATATTAGTAAGTGTAATTGTCGTCACTTCTACCCACAGCAGCAGCTACTCCACAACATCTATTGTAACGTTCATTTTTATTCCCAGGCATAAAAGCCCTTAAATTACATTATTTCATATTTTCCGTACATAAATTACCTATTTTGTTACCTCTTAAAAAATAAATTATCGCCGCTACTGTAAGGTTCTAGAAGGTAACGTAACCGTCGCCTAGTTCTCGGCTTTACTGGTAAACATTTGAAAATAATGCCTTTCTTCCAATGAGAAACCATAGTTTAAATTCGCGGGTTTAAGGAGTGAGGTATTTCGACTACTAGTGGGGGAAGAGATAAATACCGAGCCAAGAGTCAACCATGACACTTCCACGGCCGCTTTAAGCGTGCCCACAGTCATCACTCATCAAAAATTTGACTTGAATTACGACGAGAAGAATAATCGTCCTAGTGTTAGAGGGTTGAGACTTTATAAACCCTGATTTTATTACCTATCTTTACCTTTAGTACAATTAACCATTTCCCGTTAATGGGAGTTCATTAAATGGTTATGTTTGTTTTTTTAAGAGTGTAAGCTAAAAATATTCTTTTGTGTGTACAATTGTACGTAAAAATAGTGTTTTAATGCTGTTCTGAGTCTACTTACACTGTAGTGCTCAATTCTGGAGGTGTACTGTGTTTAGAGGAAAGTGTATTCCATTTGACCGGCAACTTCAATGTAAGTAATCAAACTATTCTATATTTCAAAGGCAATCATCGCAAAAACTAACTCTTAAGTGCTACGTGCGGCATTTCAAGATCGCGAGTGCCTAGTTCCGTTTAAAAAGACTGATAATGAAATTTCTCATTTAATAGTTATAAAACATTTTCTGTTTCGTATCTTTTGTTTTTATATGTGCTTTGTAGCATGAAATGCTACATTTCATTTGTTATGTTCATTAACTTTAGTTACATATAGAGATTTGTTTTGATACCTATAAAAATTACAATTTGTTTATTAGTATGATGTCATTTTACCTTTCTACTTAAGGACAAATCGTTGGCCAACTATTCATATATATTAATAATTTAGTTATCTATATATTTTGCAATATTATTTTGTGTATTGTGGCCTTTTGCCGACAAAGGTGTTTCTTTTTATGGTACCGTATCTATGATTTATTGTGAGTACCTATTTTATAAATGTCTGTCTCTCTGTACAATTTTTTTGGCTCTGTTTGATTTTTGTGATCATACTCCAAGCACAAGTTTTATTTGCTCACCCCTGATTTGTCAATTGCTCTATCATGTCTTTTCGCTTCATAATAAATTTGTTATTGTTAATTAGATATGTTTTATTTCAACAGCCATAAAAATATAGTTTTTTAAAAATAGCCGGGCTTTGCTATTTGACATTTTTTTAAAGATTTATAATTTTCCCTCAAGAAAATAACGAACGTTATACTATTCAGGGCATATTACCATGTTCAAAATTGGCTGGGAAAAGATTTAGACCATCAGCAATGGGGTTGGACTTTAAATAATAATTTATTAGAGCCAACAATTACTCTGATTCCTCCTGCACCAGATGAACTTCTCAATTCTATTTTCTGCAATTGTATAAAAGGTTGTGGCATCAGTCGGTGCGAAAAATAGGATTTCCGTGTTCTGCAGTGTGTGGCTCTTGTCGGGGCCAGTTGTGTCTCAATACAATGCCCGAGAGTACAACCGTTGAATCTGTGTTCAACAATGATGAAGCCGACCTCATTTCCTTATTTTCCGCTGAGATGATTGTTGAAGAAAATGAAAATGTTGAAGAAGTGGAAAAGGAAGAGATAGACGGAGACGAAGAAGAAGAACTCAGCAAAGATGAACAATAATATGTGAAAAAAAATTAAAGAATTAAAAATATAATATTGACTTTAACAACCTGTATCTTTGTTAATATCATCTTCTGTACTAAGGTAAGTTTAATTAAATCACAAAATTTTAATATCAGAAATCCACTGTTGCTCTATGGACCATTAGCTACGGACCAGCACGTATACATATTTTTATTTTTTTTTTCATGCCAGAGTGACCTACTTTAACAATTTCAATTTGCATGTAATCAATGATAATTCCCCCATTAATTTCAAATTCGATAACAGCATGAGAGCCCACCTACAAAAAAGAGTAAAAAATTGCAAAGAGCAAATGATTGATATTTTTTGGCGTAGAATCGAGATCCACTATAAAAAAGAGAAGTGATCATATAAAAAAACATGTTACCTCATAAGAACTCCATTAAAAGTAAAATCCCACAGTGCCATTATGTAGAGCCCACAAAACTGCAAAACTTTTGTCTGAAACTTTTTTTGAATGGACGTCATGGAGAAGCGTCACATTCAAAAATTATTTGAGCCATATAACAAAAATGGCTGCCCCTGCGCCGGTGCAAGCCGGATTGCTATGACCCACTACACATTCAAAGAATGACCTAATAAGCATTCCCTCCAATTTTTGACTCTCCAGCTTCTGTATTCGATTTTTGTAGGTGGGCTCTCGTGCTATAAGCTTTAATACAATTTCAGTCAAATTACACGACAAAATGATTTTTAATTGTATAGTTTACAGCCGAGAAGCCGATGTATGTTAAATGTCACGCACCATTTAAAATCCATGAATCGACCACCAGCCAACAATCAATGTTACATTTACATTTTTTGCGTAAAGCTGACGGGACCAAACTTTCAAATAACTGGTACCTACAATTACGTCTACATTACCAGGTTTCATTAACTTGACAGTTTTTCAAATGGTTAGTTACCTACTAGCTAAAAGTTTGTTTATAAAAAATATAGATTTATGTCACCTTTAAAATTATCCATGAAGTTATTAAGAAACAATAATTTATATTATACTCCATTCGCTATGCTAGGTTAATAAAATACTGTAATGTCAAACTGATTCTGTTTGCTCTCTTTTTTGTTTTTAATAATTTTATTTAGAGGCAAGAACTTATCGAATATGTAAAATCACCCTAGGTCAGCAACTACGCTAAATGTTGCAAATTATGCACCGAGAGGTGGTTTTTGTGCAATAACCCAATTTTTGTTCACAATATATAATTTTTTTTCTGGAGATTTGCATATGGTATCACCTTAATTATAGCAAGCGAGGATGAGTTCATACAGCTGTCGAACCTGCCTCAAATAATAAGCTCTGAGTACTCTGATTTCAAAATCAAATTTATGATTATAGATCGAGCAAATACAAATTGCCCAGAAACGTTAATCATTGCTGATTTTGACCTTGATGCCTTTGTGAACAATACGGGCATATGCGAATGTGCAACTATGACAAAGAATACAGATGGCAAAATAGACAACAGGAAAAAGTAAAGGAAGTATAGGAAGGGGAAGATAGAAAATGGCCAGGAATCGCCTTATTCAAAGATGGCAAGAGAAATGGAAGGTGGGAACAGGAACAATGCAGCCGATATCAAACGTGGATATTTGGGTAAACAGAGAATATGAGGAGGTAAATTATCTTCTCACGCGGGTAGTCTCAGGCCACAGTAGCTTCAGAGACTGTACGGTATTAATACAGTAAAAATATCTACTGTGGAGAGTTGGTTGACTCTAACCACACTATGTACCAGTGTCCATGGTGGAGGGAGAAAGGATACAGATGCAGCCTAAAGCAGGATAAGCCCGCTAATTAAATCAGAGAATAATTGTGAAGCCATAGTCCAGTGTGCTCGCTCGCGAGGTGATGAAAAGAACAGGAAAGGCTGAAAGGGAAAGTCACATTGCGCTGCCACCTAATATCCACGCAAGGTGTCTCCCTGAAGATTTCCCATCCTCCACACAAGAAAAAGATAGACAAGTTGTCAGCTGAGCAAAATTTGACATGACTGAAATATCACAAAACCAGACTTGCTAATGTCCCAGGTTTCCATCTTTCTTTATTCCTCTGAGAAGTAAACCATTAGGTAGGAAGACAGACAGTTGCTTTCGAGAAGTAGATTTGGTCACGTTTGTTACGAATTTCCTCAGCTACAACATCGCAACAAGAAATATATCCCCAAAGTAGTTTCTTCCATTATATTCTCCTGTCTAATTTTTTACTATATCAACCAGGGAAAGAGAAATACAGAACAGTTGATAACTATGTACCAAATGGCAAGTGGAGAAAAGGACGCTCACCGAAACGTTGGGCTGACGTCACCAAGGAGCTGATGGAAAAAAGCCTTTTGTGAGACCCCGCGTCTAACAAGCATCCGATGTAAATGGCATGGCGACGTCAGGCGTTCCATATAGAAAGTGAGGGCCAACTGGATTAATGTATGGATAGCAAAACGTTTACCAGGACGCTGTGAATAAGTAGAAGAGGAAGTAATCCACCCCATGCTCAAAATGGTAGTTAAGTAATTGAAGTTAAGTAATTTCTCTGCGAAAATAATTCTATGCTTGTTTTTCTCAAACCAATACTTTAAATAACTCTATAACTTCATAATCGCACAACAAGTAAATGGTCATATTTTTACATTTTTAAATATGACCTGTAAATTCTAATGTCATTCTATGTAGCGCACCTTATGTCAAAAAGTTAGCTATTTTCAATTTTTTTTAGAGATATAGGCCTTTCAAAAACGAATAACAAATATCAGTAAGATGTTAATGAAATCAAATTTTGCGTTTGCAAAATAGGTCAAACTAATTTTTTTAAATGGTAATCTCTAAATTCTTCAATAAATATAATGCCAGACTGTGTTAGTTCCCCAATACAAAAGTGTACTGTTTTGATATATTTACTGTTATAACAAAAATCATACGTACAAGCATTTTTTGTTTATAGCCAAACATATAACTATCTGCAAATATTACTATTCACAAATCACCGATATTTTTTTTTATCTATTTATTTAACGTTGGCCTATTTCCGCTACCAGGGCCTATCACCGACGCCAGGAGACGAGCTACCTTCAACCTGGAAATTTTGCCGAACCTCTTCCCTTAAGAAGAGTAGGGATCTTTTACTTGTCTAACATTTAATAGACAAGGGACCGCCTGCTTTACATCCCCTCCGAAGGATGGTATATCCACTGCGTAATCCTCGTCTGAAAATACGTAGCTTCCGCTTATACCCTGATATACAAGCCGCTAGAAGGTGAGACGAGAACGCTGTATTTCCCAAGATGGGTCACACATCCAACGCTGGGTCACTAACCGCGCTCGACGTTGCTGCAACGGAATATCGACTGACATTCACATTGAAGTCGCCTCTACGCTCGCCCCTGAATCACCGATATAAAAGATGGAATAGCTTTAGAATACCTATGGAGTACTTATTGTAACTGAAGGGACCGAAATTTATATCGGTTCGGTTTCTTTTACTGACTGATTTTCGGTTTTTGGTTACGGTTTCAGTTTTCAGAGCAGCGTTAATTTGGTTTCCGGTTTCGGTTTCGGTTACGGTTAGGAAAAATTCGTTGCGGTTTTCGGTTAGGGTTTCGGTTAAAATTAAATTAATGCTTGCAGGGACCGAAAACGAAATTTATTTCGGCTTAGTCTTTGTTACGGTTACCCAACGTACACCATTTTCGGTTTTCGATTACGGGTTAGCTTTTCAGAGCAGCGTTAATTTGGTTTTCAGTTTCGGTTTGGATTTTCAGCGCAGCGCCAATCCGGTTTTCGGTTACGGTTTCGGTTTTCCAAAATCTCTCATTTCGGTTTTCGGTTTCGATTACGTTTAGAAAGAAATCGTAATTACGGTGCGGTTTTCGGTTACGGTATCGGTTCGGTTACGGTCCCTGATTGTAAGATATGCACCTGCTGTACCCACTTTTTTTTCGATCAAAATGTTATTAAAAATAATAGCACCAAAAAAGAGGACGTTTTTATTTTTAGTAAAGTACAAGATTCTATAAAATATTGGTTATAACAAAAGAAAACAAAAACAAAAGTTGGGAGTTAAGTTTGAAGCGTGAGGCTAAATTCCAAAAACGGGGCTTCGAAATGCTTGTTTTTCGTTTTTTCTTTACTAACCTTATGACATTTCTTTGTCAGTTAAAATGCAACTAAAAATCTGAAAAAAAATCGCACGTTATCTGTGGATTCCGGAAAACACTTTTCATAGCAAAATAGATTTTAATAAGAAATAAAATACTTTCTTGTATTGTTATAATTTTTGCTGATTTTTTGTCTTAGATATTATCTTAGAAAATTTCGTGATATGGATCTTACTTTTTGACGAATCGATGAATATACCTTACGATAAATGCATTATATTTTTTCTTCATACAACAATTGCTGATTTTTTTAAATTTAAGCTCGAAGTCATGATATACTTCGCCTGAGGCAAGAAATACGTATTAATAATTTATATTTTAGGGCGAGATATTGATGGGTAAAATTCTCTGATTAAAGAACTTATTACTAAACACATAACAGCTATCTCTTTAGTATATACCTTGTTGGCTCCTAACATAGTCACATTATATGTCCATTAAAAGAATAGATAAACATAACATCCCATAAGCAACAGAGGCGGGTATGTGTAGATGGGTAAATATTTTCATTAAAATGACTTATTGTAATTCCTGCATTACCAGGAGCCATATTTTCGAGCTTAATCGATATTTATCGCATGCGAAATACTAGGCACCCGACTCGTTTAACAAATTTCGCTTATAGTTCTGAAGTGCTATTTTCGAACATCATCCGAGATTTGTTTTTCGCACACGTAAAAATGTCGTATGGCAAACGTGGCAACGCCGTTTTTTGCAACCAAATGGACTTGAACCCCTACAAAACACTAATGTCTCTAATACTAATCAGCTGCTATATGTGAATGCGGCGATATTTTCAGGTTATAATATTGTATGTCATTATTATTGAATTCTAAATTTTGGGTTGATTAAATTACAAGACTGAATATTATAATTTATAATGCACAAGCAATCAGCGGATAAGCGGATGGGATATATTAGTCCAGACCAAAAAAAAAATAAATAGTGGATTTTCTTGAGGAATTGAAGGGTGGTACATTTACCTCAAATAAGTCTACTTTAAAGTCCCTAAATAATAAACAAACCACAGCAAAAACCTAAACTGAATATATTGAGGTTATGTCGTACGAAATAAAACAAACCAAAACGATCCCTTTGCCCACATTCGTACACGAAATCGCTTTATCGTGTACTAAACCCCCATCCGTTGCATCTCGCCCGAAATCAGTCGCCATGCAGAAGGTTCGCATCCGAGTTCATAATGCTCGAAAATACGAAACGTATATTTTCATGCGATAATCTCACATTTTCGTGCACGACATCGCCTCGATCAAGCTCGAAAATACGGCCCCTGCTCTTTGTACATCAATGTAATCTAGGTATGTAATATTACAGTGAGATGATATATTTCAAATTTAATTAGCTTAAACTTTGAAATATATTAGTAAGTATGCTTCTAGAGGGCAGAATATTTACTAGTGAAATATTTTGTCGAACTCCTCTATACGTTTCCTTAAATATATAAGGAATAAGAAACCAAACTGCAACCAACAGCTATTCTCCGGACTAATGCCCGCTGAGCGCTGAATTACGAATTACAAGCCTGGCCGCGTTAAGTGCTATAACTATGTATTGCCACAAAACGCTAAAGTTTCGATTGTAATAGACGCCAGCCGAAAGACTTATTCCCATCCAAAGGAGCTCTCGTGCCAGCCACTCCACACCACTTGCAGACTGCAGTTTCGAGCTAGTGGCTCTCGTCAGTGCAAGGTAGGTCTGAGATGGCCGTAACTAGGCATTTGTTCACTATTGGTACATGACGAGACTTATAAAACCACGACATGCAACAAAAATGACAGGCTCCATCTAGCGGCTGATATCCACTACAATCGAAACAGCAGTAGCCCTGACATGGGCACAGTTAGTAGGTATGCTTCTAGAGGGCAGAATTACGAATTACAAGCCTGGCCGCCTTAAGTGCAATAACTATGTATTGCCATTGGTTGCAGTCTGGTTTCTTATTCCTTATATATTTAAGGAGACGTATAGAGGAGTTCGACAAAATATTTCACTAGTAAATATTCTGCCCTCTAGAAGCACACCTACTAACTGTGCCCATGTCGGGGCTACTGCTGTTTCGATTGTAATGGATATCAGCCGCTAGATGGAACCTGTCATTTTTGTTGCATGTCGTGGTTTTATAAGTCTCGTCATGTACCAATAGTGAACAAATGCCTCGTTACAGCCATATCAGACCTACCTTGCGCTGACGAGAGCCAATAGCTCGAAACTTCAGTCTGCAAGTGGTGTGGAGTGGCTGGCACGAGAGTTCCTTTGGATGGGAATAAGTCTTTCGGCTGGTGTCTATTACAATCTAAACTTTAGCGTTTTGTGGCAATACATAGTTATTGCACTTAACGCGGCCAGGCTTGTAATTCGTAATTCAGCGCTCGGCGGGGCATTAGTCCGAAGAATAGCTGTTGGTTGCAGTCTGGTTTCTTATTCCTTATATATTTAAGGAAATGTATAGAGGAGTTCGAAAAAATATTTCACTAGTAAATTTGAAATATATTATATCTATTGTTACAAATCTATAAAATGTCTGATCATTCATAATAACTACATTTCTCTATTCTTTCTGAAATTTTACATATAATAAGAGGATAAATATTATACATACTTACATGACCGAATCGTTAATATTTTTTTATTTGAATGTTGATCATTATAATTTATTATATTTCTGCACTATTGAATGACATAATTAATAAACACACCGGAAGTTAAACAAGCCTCAAATTCAATGTCAAGATTTCCTTTGTGAAGTAAAAAAAAATTTTGTGGCCTTTGGTTCTTGTGCACACACTAAATCACAATTTTATTTTTTTCACCCCCTTTAATAATGATAGCCACTTCATTATTTCCAAAAAATATTTTGAGACCTTAGCTTCTCTTATATATGCTAAATACCAATTTTAGGGAGTCATATTTACTCGATTTTTCATTTTCCCAATTTACCTTAATTTACTCCCTAACCTTTCAATGGAATATATAAGAATATAACCCAGTTCCAGATGTCGTTAAAATACATACGTGTATCAAATTTCGAGTCAATATCTTAAACGGTTCCAGAGTAATCGTGTTCACAAAAAAAATATACAGAGCAAGAGACAGACACAGACATTTTTTTGCTCAAACTTAGAATATCGACGTTTTATGACACCTTAAGCCCATTTGAACAGTAGAAATTAAAAAAAAAATGTTGCATTACTATAGTTTCACTAGATGTGAAAGTAATAGCAATGAAATTAACATAGCGCGCACATTTTTGTTTTTATGTAATCTCCATACATTGAAGTTTATCCAAGAAAACAAGTATGTGTTTATTAAAATAACGACAATATTTTACCTATTTTATGTAATAATTATTGTCGGCTAAATTTGCATAACCTCTAGGTACATAACCGCGGATTTTACAAATATAATAGGTAGTACGCGTTTTATTCTCAGAGAATTATGTATTGAAAGTTGAAAGGATATTAAAATTTAATTGCTATCATGTTACGACTATGATGTTTATACTTACCTAGGATATGGAACAATCGATTTACTTTTTTTCTAAACTGTTTTCTGATTACGATAATCGAACTGAACCGATCGTGTCCGAAACGTTACGAATAGATCTAATAGCAATTTGAAAACTTATGGTGTGTTTGCAACTGAAGTACCTTAGACTGTAACTATCTTAGTAACAAACAAACCAAAACACATTTTGTATCTTTGATTGGATTTAAAATGTATTTGTTCTCAAGAAAATTAAGCAAATTGTTTTAAAAATTATAATTTTTATCATATTTTTGCAAATATTTACTAAAAAGTATACCAAAGCTAAAATCTGAAAAAAACGTTGTACGACTTGATGCACTTAAACAATCGACCATTAAATTGTTTGTCACTGTTTTTTAGGCGATGTTATCAACATCTTTCACGACATTCTAAGCCTATCTGAACGAAAAAAAATTTTTTTTTTGTCAGTACTGTACCTCTACAACGTGGAAGTAATTATTTAATGCGAGTTCGACACTAATATTCCGACCCCATTCAAAATTTAGTTGATATACTGCTGTTCTGAATAAACCTTTCGTCATCTTTTCTCCCTCTCAATAAATTAACAGAATAATCTCAAAACATTATATTAATGTACCTATTACAAACAATTAGTACGGCACAAAGAGTAAAGGTATAACTTGCTCCTTTTAATCCTTACAAAGTGTAATTTGCATCATAATGAAGTACATGACATGCTTTTACTAAAATTGTCACGAGTTTTAAGTAATTTTATTACAGTAATTAGAATTTTGCCTCCCGTTACCATGTTGAAAGTGTAATTTTTGACGGTAATAATTACTGGACATGACAGAGAGATGCCAAATTGTTGAAAATTGTATTTGACGCTGACATATAAAACATCGCATTTGTGTGAGGGCAAAATTAAAAATCGATCCCCACGTTAAAAAATGTATCACTCATTTTCCACATCCGAAGAAATCCACCATCTTTAAGTACATAATTTATTATTTAATATAACTAGAAATTAAAATAATCCTATTTGTTTTAAATATTATAGAACATTTAGAATTTTGTTGTCGAGACATAACAACAGTTGGACCAAAAATCTGTTACACACTGGTTCGAAAATTCATCTGATAAAATATACTAGTTTAATATGAGTAGTTCTTTTCAATTCTGGTACAGATAAAATATGTATACAACGTAAGGTATCACACAAATTACTTAGATAAACTTTCTATACGTTATACAGGGTGTCCGGAAACAAAGTAGAAAAAAATGAACTGCAGATTCCTCAGCCCAAATTAATTGGGGTTCTCCATATAACATTTTTCAAAATATCCCTTCGTTGTCAAGTTACAGTCTCTTTACAGGGATGCGTTAAAAACAATTTTCATTTTTTTCATATTATTGTGTGTATTTAATAAATTATTCCATTAATAAATATAACATTTGTCAATTTGATTAAAAATATGTACGTTTATTATTGCATGAAAGTTTAGATTATTCCATTATAGCAGCCTACTAAAAGTTTAAAACATTATCGTTCAGTAATGATTGAAATGAACCCAATTGCATGAACGTAAATTTTATTTTTTATCGCGAAAACGGTTGGTAACACAGCATTTTTTAAAGGGAAGAAAAAGTTTTAGGATTAACAAGGGAATCAAAAAATATTTTATTCTGAAATGTAAATGAATGAATTTTAAAAATATTTTTTAAAATATATTAGGGGAAAACGGTTTTTATCGTACCCCTTTAAAGGGGCTGTAACTTGACAGTGAAGGAGTATGTTGAAAAATGTTATATGAAGAACCTCAATTAATTTGGGCTAAAGAATCAACAGTTAATTTTTTCTACTTTGTTTCCGGCTTTACTCCCCATTTGGATAAAATTGAGTAATACATCAAACAAGTGGAAATTTTTTAAAATAAACAATTCACCAAAGACAAGCGTAAAATATGCTGTTCATTATAATTATCACAAAAATAAAGTATACAATTATTATATTATTATATTTGCCATGTGCCGTAAATTGTCTCAAATTCTGAACAACTTTCAGTGTGATCGTCTATCTGTTTCTCATTCGTTCTCCTATCTTTTTGGAGTCATCCATTTTTTTCTAATGAGCACAACAACTTAAGTAAAAGTTCTATTGTATTGAAATTTGGACAGTAAGCTACAGAAACCACACAATTGTTTTTGCATTAAAGATAAAAATTATAAAATATTTTAAGAAAAAATACACATTGTAGCCAAAATACTGCATAGTATACTGATGAGTTAATTTATTTTCAAAGAAACCTCAAAACAGCCTAAAGAGACATTACCTATATAATTACTAGCAAAAGCAACAAGAGCAAAACAAGGACGTAAAGTATCAACATTAACAAAAGAGAAAACATTATCAATAATGATAGAAAAGTGCATAATGAAGTACATATTCAAAAAAGAACCCCAACACATTCAGTTAGGATTTAGGCCCAAACACAGTTGCACTACAGCTTACAAAAAATAGAGGACGTTATATCGGCTACTGATCAAGGTTTATGTACTACTTTAATTACATTCGCATCCAGTGGAAGTATTGTAACGCAAAAAAAAATTGAAAATTTTTATTGTTAATTAGGCTAGAAAGTCATGAAACGTCGAGATTTTAAGTTTCAGCAAAAAAAATATATTTGGTCTGTCTGAAGTAACTTTCTTTATGCGCACGATTACTCTGGAATAGTTTAAGATATTGACTTGAAACTTGGTACACGTATGTATTTTAATAAGATCTGGAACTATATTACATTTCGATCTTATTACGTTAAAGGGTTGGGGGGATAAATGGGGTAAATGTTATTGGTCGCAGAACGGAGTCAAAATCAATAAATCTATTTTAGTACCCCCTAGGCGAGCAGCATATATTTCGTTTTTTTCCAGATTTTTATAATTATTAAGACTGCGAGCAGATCTAAGAATCCGCAGTGCTAAATCCCGTTAACCCATTGTATATTAAAGTGGTGCGTCGTCATAGGTAATGAATTTTTTTTTTCAAAAATTAAAACGTCTGTATGCATAAAAGTTGTGTCTTAATAAGGGAAGATAGCTATATTATTTTTTTAATTTTTCGTTAATCCCTTCCAGCTTCCGAAATCTTCAAAAATTCACTATTTGAAAATTCAAAGAATAATAAATTTTATAAAAGTCACATTTTCTTTGAAGATTTTTCTCTTGTATTTTTCATGTGTATTTTCTAAGTTCACTAATCCTCTGCTGACTTACTGTAGGAATATGAGATTCGTTAAATATTTTCAACTTGCTTAACAATAATAAACTGATGCATAGTCATGAGAAGATTTCCATTAAAAGTTTTTGCCTCTAAATCATTTCGTGTCCATATAAAAGATTTTACAACGCACTCAAACGGTGGTTTACTTTAAAATCTACATTTTTTAAATTTATTTGTTTGTGTCTGTCATATTATCAGGCTTTTACACAGCAGTCGGTTTTATGATTGACGAGGGTAGTGTATTATTAATTTTACTTTTTATTAACATCTATATTATTACTCCCTTTAATCAGGAAACAAACAACTGGGCGATTTCATGTGAAATTATTGGTTCTCTCTTTAACTCATATTAAAAACTGGATCAACGTACCCAGCCCCGCACCAGATCAGCTAGCCGCTAGCCACCGTATTTGTGATATGGTTGAAATATTTTTATTTATTGCTAAAATCAGGTGTAAATAATTATAATTTTTCCAAAATCAAGTGCGAGTGTTTCATGGTTACTTAAAATGTGACAAAATGAACGATGGGGGATGTGGGATTCATAAAAGTGAACGTTCTGACAAAAATATGTATATATTCTCTATAAACGTGCATGTTCGTTGTCGCGTGACATTTTAGATATAAAAGAGAGGGGGCAATTTGCAAACGAGCGTTCACCTGAGCTTCATAAATGTTACAAGGCGTTACAATGGATGGGGAGAGGGTTAATTTTAGCGAACGTGTTTGTAAGATGAAGCTTAACATAATGCAACCTAGCTCTCTAGGTGCTAAGAAAATACGAAAATTTACAACACGTCTCACCTTTAATGGAATTTTTATAAATTGATCTTAAACCAGACACAAACAAACACAGTAACAGATGCATGAATTAAAACAAGTTTAAATATATATGAACAATGATTTGATACACTGTTTTTTATTTGACGGTGGGGAGTGAGAGCACATGGTCATTTGTGGGTGCTAATATTTTGGAGACGGTACTTTTACATCGTATCTTATACTTTAACTCTAGATAAATGAGAATTTAATAATGTACATTTCTGGAAACATTTAATGATAAAAAAAATAGCCATGACTTTTTTTCTTTGAGAATTGAAAATGCGGAGAACTTCCTATAGACAAAGACATAATTTTTATTCTAATAGAAAATAACAGGTTATGATTCGTTTTCCAACCCTCCAGTGCCACTGTTCCCTTCGAAAATATTTTGGATCTGGGGGGTGGAAAACGAACCCAGATAATTTTTTTTCACCAGTAAACTTTCCTAATCACAGCCATTTCGATTTTTCAAAATTAAAAATATCACACTACCCTATTGTATATTCACGACATGAAGGATCTCCTATAAATGTCCAGTACTCTTGACGAAGAATAGTAATCTATTCCAGGATAAAACCTATAGTTCCTTCAGCTGTAAATATTTCCTTTCGAGACGAATGTACCTTGACGCTTATGGTGGTACGCAATTACAAAGGATATTACTGATGGTTTCATTCTTCAGTCTGTCTACACAATACACATCCGACAAATAGGATTACCCTTAATCTCATTGTATGTAGGTTATCAGGCTTCCATACATCTTATTCTTTCTCTATCTAGTCCAAGTAATCACTTTATATGGACCTTTGACTTCAATAGTTGTTAAACTGTGCCCATGGCCCTGTCTCGTAGGTCTGACTGAATCAGACTTCTTTGTGAACAGTAGGGCTAGCTCAAGGCCAGGAAAAGAAGTTTTGAGTTCTTCTATCACCAAACGGTCTACTTTTGACTAAGTTATGCTCAGTTAAAATATTCTGACAGTTCAGTACCAACATCGAGATCACTTTGTTGGATGCAAGGGCCCTCAAAGCCGCCTGGCTGTCGCTGCATATATAGATATGCTTGTCAACGAAACCTCTTCCGAGATTTTCGCTTGAATACTGTTAAATGACAAGTACCTCAGTGACAGATCTGGGCAAAATACATGGAAAAATGTATTGTCGACACAAAATACAAAATACGTTTAAACGAGTATTTTCGATACAAAATACAAAATACATGAAGATCTGATTATATCGGAAATACAAAATACATGCATTTTAAATACATTTTTAAAATACAAATACACAGTTAAGGTTGAAAAAAATTATATTTATTTTTGAAGTGATTTATTACATTAAAATTATTTCACAAGAAAATTTCACAAAATATATCTATTCGCTCTCATAAGTTAGAGTTTCTTCTGGGATTACACTACACAGCCCCACAAAAAAAATAAAAGTTCAAAGCAGCGAACCAGACCCATGTTGCTGAATCCGAATCCGGGGTCAAAAAAAATCGTACGCCCCCAAAAGCTAGAGCCAAAAAACACCCCTGAAATGGGATAAAAAGAAGATTAAGCTACCACAAATTAAGGTTAAACGGCAGCGTCCATACAATAGAAATGAAACACACCCCCAGGAAGGGGCGAAAACTAGCCCCCATATATAAAAAAATCGATCCAAAGCAGCAATGACTGCTGAAAAAGCTCGAAATCTCTAAATTTTGTTAAAGTGTTAAGGAACTACATCAGGTCCGACGTAATCTTCATAAACTGCCCCTATAGGATTGAGAACAACCACCTTTGAGTTCAAAGGACATGAGAAAAACAAGAAAAAACGTAAAATCCAACAGGATTTCTATTTTCATGGATGCTATGATTGGCTGAAATTACGTAGTACTCTAAAATAGGACCAGAAACTTACGTACCAACAACATCCTACACTGTCAACCCTCAGAGGGTGTGAAAACTACCCCCTATGCAAGATTTAACTATAAAAAGTTATAGTGACTTCTATAAAAATTCGAAACACCTGAGTTGTGTGGAAGACAGAAGAAACTAGACTATGTACGATGATGTGCTTGAAAACTACTCCCACGGGGTTGCGAAATACTATATCTATATCTGTAGGATGCTGGAAAACAGAGAGAAACTAACCGGATTTACATTTTTATGGATGCTATGATTGGCAAAAATCGCGTTCCACACTTAGAGTTTGAAACTCATATCCTATAAATGTTATTAAGTAACACCCCCAGAAAGGATGTAACTACCGTAATTCAAGATGTAACGAAAAAGATATATTGTTGCTTATTCGTTTCATTTCCATAGTTTTTTTTTTTATAGAGGTGGCGTCTCTCAACCTCGTGGGGGTGGTTTTCAAGCACAGCGTCGAACAACAGCGTTTCTTCTCTCTTCCACACAACGCAAGTGTTTCGAATTTTTATAGAAGTCACTATAGTCAAACCTTACATGGGGGGTAGTTTTCACACCCTCTGAGGGTTGACACTGTAGAATGTTGATAGTATGTAAGTTTCTAATTCTATTTTAGAGTACTACGCAATTTCAGCCAATCGTAGCATCCATGAAAATAGAAATCCTGTTGCATTTTACTTTATTTCTTGTTTTTCTCGTGTCCTTTAAACTGGGGTGGTTGTTCTCAACTCTATAGGGGCAGTTTATGAAGATTACGTCGGACCTGATGCAGTTTCTTATCACTTTAACAAAACTTAGACATTTTGAGCTTTCTCAGCAGTCATTGCTGTTTTGGATCGATTATTTTCTATATGGGGGCCAGTTTTCGCCCCTCCCTGGGGATGTGTTTCATATCTATTGTATGTACGCTGCTGTTTAACCTTGATTTGTATAATTCGATTGACTAAGGTGTAACAACTATTCTCGTAGCTTAATATTCTCTTTACCCCATTTCAGAGGTATTTTTTGGCTCTAGCTAATGATTTTGGGGGTGTACGATTTTTTTGACTCCGGATTCGGATTCAGCGACCCAAAATACATAGGAATACATGGGTCTGGTTCGCTGCTTTGAACTTTTTTTTTGTGGGGCTGTGTTATTTATCATAATAGATATTACCAACAGTAATCTTCATTGAAAAATAAAAATAAGAACGTCTAATGCTCTTTTTGGTGTATTCACAACTTGAAGACTTGGCTCCTTTCTAATTAGTATTTAGTAATCACTGACAGTTGATAAAGACCAGAAGACACAAAAATAAAAGATGACAATTGAATTGTCAGAAACAGTAGTACAATAGTACAAATACTAGAAATGGTCTACTAGTTGTTGAATCTACTGGATTCGTAGGCGAGGAGCACAGAACAGATGGAACGAGATGATACTATGATACCTACCTTTGTACCTTTTTCACAGTGGCGTCGTTGTTGGGATGAAACTTGTGAGAAGAGTTGGAGAGAATGAAACAAGGTAAATTGTCATGAGTGAAGTTTAGACGTAACACGTAACGTATCGTACAAACGAAACTTAAACTGAAACATAAACTTTATACATACTCTTCATAGGTTTATTGAAGTTTGTATATATCTGTTGAACATTTTATATAGTATCTTAGTATTTAAAGGTTTACGCAGTTTTTTTAAAATATGTCAATATTTTAAGTATAATGGGGTTATTTCACGTTAAAGAAAATCTTTAAAATATCTATCAATTTGAATAGTAGAACATACAAGAATAATGTATTCATAAATACTATTTCTTTATTATTTGTTAATTATTCATAAATCAATTAAGAAGTATCGTCAATAATTTCAAATTTTATTAACTTCTGACGTCACGGTTTACAACTAAATCTAGGAATATTTGTTTTTGTTAAGATTCTTGACTTTTATAATTTGAATTTATAAATACACCCTGATTTGAATGTATATTTATAGGTGGATGTAAGCATGCAATTGGGTTGATGCACTAAGTTAAAATTTGAGGAGAATCTATGTTAAACAATAACAATTATTCATAAAAATCATTAGCAACATGTAGAAGTTGAAATTCAAATTCAAAAATTCTTTATTCTCGAAGACAAACATTTGTATGAGAAACGTCACAATTTTAGACTTAAGTGCTAAAACAAAACAAGCAAACAAATAAACAAAAATAGAGGTGCTATATACATATACATATATATGTCACAAATACATTACATGAAATAAAATGCTGGTGAGGTGTTCAATCATTTAAAATACTCTGCAGTATTGTATAGGCATTTATCAAGCAAAAATGTCTTAAGTTTTTTTTTAAATATATTTTCCTTTTCTATAGATTTTATAGTATTTGGAAGCCAGTTAAATATTTTTGCACCTATACGGCTAGGAGCTTTAAAGGTGATATTTACTCTAGAGAATGGTATATGTAAATCATTTTTTTGGCGAGTATTTACCTGATGATAAGTACTATTAGTCAAAAACTTATTTTTATTGTTGAAGACAAATAAACGAATTTCGAAAATATATAAACCATATAATGTTAGTATTTTATAGTTTTTAAAAATATCTTTGCATGTGTGAGTGCTCGATACGCCAGCAATACACCGCAATATTCGTTTTTGAGCCACAAATACGTCATGTGAGAGGGTTGAGTCCCCCCAAAAGCAGATACCATATCTCAGGCGACTTTCTACCTGAGCGTAATATAATGTAATTAGTTGGTGTTCTGTGAAAACAGATTTTAAATTTGTAAATAAAAAATAACTGGAGGATAATTTTGACGATAGAAACTTACATTGTGCCTTCCAATTTAGGCATGGTTCAATGTGCAGCCCTAGAAATTTAAGGTTATTGTTTTCTTTCGCTTGAATATAAAATGTGTCTGTATTATTGACAGATAAACTGATGTTAGATGTCTTATTTTGGTATGAATGAAACCTGCCTAACTGGGTTTTGTCCTTATTGAAATATAATGAAATGCTGTTGAACCAATTTATTAAATGCTCAAGAGTATCTTCGCATTTATTCTTTAAAATAATATCACATTTGTCCGAGATTAAAATGGAGGTATCGTCAGCATATAAGGTAAAATGGACATCGTTAGAAAGTGTAATAATTTCGTTAATATATAAAATAAACAGAATTGGACCCATTACAGACCCTTGGACTACGCCCATGTTTATTTGTCTTGACTCAGAAGTGTAAGTACGTATTTCATTCTGACTTACATGATTTATAGCAACATACTGTTTTCGTGAATTTAGGAATGATGAAACCCAGTTCTGTGCAGTTCCTCTTATTCCATATACGTCTAATTTATTTAATAGAATTTCGTGGTCGACGCAGTCGAACGCCCTGCTAAGATCACAGAAGATACCAACAGGACACTCGCCTGCGTCGATATATTTTATAAGTGTCTCATAAAAGCTATGTATGGCTGTAGCAGTTGATTTTCCGCGACGGAATCCGTGTTGGTTTTCCGTGAGGATATTAAATTTATTAATAAAAGAGAGCCTGTCTAGAAAGGACTATTCTAAAATTTTCGAGAAACCGCTAGGGACTGTAATCGGTCTATAATTATCTAACAAAGGTGGATCTTTGTTTTTAAATATCGGAGTAACTTTTCCCGTTTTTAGGCAAGATGGGAAAGTGCTCGATGAAAAAGAAAGATTTACCAAATATGTTAACGGATTGAGTAGTAGTTGTAAATTATTTTTAATAATAAACATGGGGATGTCATCAGGCCCGGAAGATTTTTTACTTTTTAATTTAGCTGTTAAAAGATTATACAATTCAGTAGAAGTAAATGGATTTAGAAATAAGGTATTTTCATTGTATTTAAGTTTTACATTAATGGGACTTTTCTGGAGTGGAATTTCATTTTTTATTTCTAAGGGAGTATTTATAAAAAAGTCATTGAAAATGGATGCAAGTTCATCCGGTTTTACAATTTCTTCATCATTGTGTATAATCGTTATATTATTTCTAAAATTTTTGTTTGACTTTGTGTTTGTTAATTCTGATAGAATATTCCATGAAGTTTTGGTCGGATTATCTGATTTGGTAATTTTGTTTTGGTAATATTTTTTCTTTTTATTTTTTAGCAATAAGAAATGGTTCTCTTTCGCAGCTTTATATAAATCTCCCAGTTCTGGATATGAATTTTTTAAAACGTATAAATCTTTTAGGTTTCTACTAGATAATGTTACCTCAGTGTCTACCCAATTTTTGAGATTATTTTTTATGTTATAGCGTCGCAGCGGAAAACAAACGTTAAAGTGAAATAAAAATTGTGTAATAAACTATCCATAAGCATCGTCAATATTTTCCAATAGATCCTTCCAAGTTTCTTCTCGGAGGGCCGATGCAAAATTATCGGTAGAGTTTTTATCATAACTTCGTTTAAGAGAACATAAATTATTTTGTTCCTCAGTTTTTGATAGATGTAGTTCAAAAAGAACATACCTGTGGTCAGAGATAACATTATCAAAAAAACCAACTTGTCCGTCATTGTCGAAATTGATAAAAATATTGTCGATAGTTGATAAGGAAAGCCCTTGCGTTCGGGTGGGCCACCCTACCACATGACGCATATTAAAACACGAAAATACACCGACTAGTTTATTAAATTCTTTGGATTCTCTATAGGCATCACAATTAAAGTCTCCACACATGATAAGATTTACATTTTTCTTATAGACACTCGCTAGAAAGTAGAAAAGAAAGTCTTATAATATTATAATATTAATTACAAAAATACATGCATTTAAAACGGAGATGGCATAATAACGGCAGTCTGTAGAGAAGTTATAAAACGACGAGAAACTGGTACCTACCTACTAATTTAGAAACTCGCTGATAGCGACGGAGAAAAAAGACAATCACGACAGTTTAATCTGACATATTTAACGTCAAATTCAACTGACGTTCATAGGTTACAATTCGGTATAATTTAACAGCATCTACTTATGGATAAATATAAGTACAGATAGTGCTTTCTGCCGTATTGTGTAAATAATACCACCAATATACCAGAAAAACTGTTGTGTTCCAATAATAAACGCTGAACGTAATAATGAATGATTCAAAGCCACCAGAGAAGGGCCAAGTCTTCTTATTGTGTAGACCATTTCAATGTCAAATAAAGTAACAAATTACAATGTATTCTAAGCGTTTTATTTGTGGTAAGTTGTATCTTAATGTAGGAATTTGATTTTTAATATGGGTTTATGTTGTAGGAAAAACGGCCGCATTACAAGACTTGTGTGGCGTTCTAGCTGTTACAAATTTAAATTATTCGCCAAACTGGTGGATAAAACAGGGTGTATTACTGTATTCTTAACGGCTCTAGATTAGAATGTTATTCATGCTTTGACTTCCTAAAAGGGGGGAAATGGCTTTAATCTGCTTTTATGTATTTTATCTAGTTTATGTTGGAATAAAGTGCAGTTGTTTTTGTTAGCTATTGATTATTTATGAAGCTCCCTAGACGCCCCATAATTCTAGGATGATGAATAAATTAAGAAATTTAAAAACTAGCCGTTGAAAAACTATATGAAACAAACTGTGAAAGTCGTCTAAAGTCGGTGAACACAATCAGTCGGAAATGGCTACGAATGCGTTGGATTGTAGTTATAAATGCCCTTTGAATTATGTGTTATAAATACATATCATTGTTTATTGCTTAGATAGATAATAGCATAAAGTACTTACCTATTTATTATTTTTTGTTAATACAGACCTTTCTTGATATCTTCGTAAGTCTCATTCTGACTCTTCTTAGAAGTGAGTATATATCAATGGATAATAAATAATTTCTTTAGTAGATAAACTTATTTTGTTGTTTTCAGTTAGATACGCATGTATATAGTTAATAGGAAATAAAACAATGAAAAGGAAATATTAATAAAATACATATTAGACATATCATGTAATATTAATAAGATAAGATAAAGGAAGTACTTGCAGAAATTACAATAGTTTGTACCTCCGATTAAAGAACATATCTAGATACATAATAGCTACCTTTTCTTCATATACCTTATTTGCTCCTAACATAGTCACATTATATGTCCATTAAAATGGATAGATGAACATCAATTCCCATAGGTAACAGAGGCGGGTATGTGTAGAAGGGAAAATGTAAAATATTGTACCTATTTTATGTGATAATTATTGGTTAACTTCTAGGAATATTAATAGTTCAGTCAATGAAAGAGTTGTAGAGAACATTTTGGAGGGGAGAATTTTTCTCTTCAGGAATGTGTTGGGGGTAGTCAGGAGGTAAACATACTAAAAGTCCCCGCCCCTAGCCCCGCCGCTTGAGTAGGAGAGGGGGGAGGAAAGGTTCCTTTTTTCGATTCTTCCCTTATAACTCGGAAACGATGCGTCGTACGAAAAAAGGCAATCTATGCAAAATTAAACGTAATTAAATTTCCCACAAGAATGTTTATATTCATTTTCTTCCTATGTGTTATATTTTACGAGATATTCGCCAGCGAAAATCGATAATTAATTAAAAAAAAATCAATTGTGTACCTTGAATATTTTTATCAAAGCGGTTTACCGTGGTCTGCTAATAAATCACAGTCACAAAACAATCTTTATTTTACAACACTCGACGTATTTACTAACATAATATTTTGTCGAAGTTTAGACATTTCCTTAAATATACAGTGTGACTCACTTAAAATGAAGATACCCTTATAACTTTTTCATTTTGTTTCCGATATGAATGAAATTTTACTCAAGTATAGAACAAATTAGCATCTACTTATGATCAGAAAATCATTCACCAGCTATAAAGGCAAAGCTACCTGCGGTACCAAAATATGAGGAAAAAGATTAAAAATCATATTGATTTTTAATCTTACGAACGATGAATTTTACGTAGCCACCACAAATTGCGGAAACTGAGGACCCCCTTTGCCAGATGAGCTTATTTATGAGATATCCCCAATCAATAATCAAACCAGATTTTGGTGTATGTACGTTTGTGGCGCCGATTGGATGCATTTTTTAGAATTTCTAACATTCAAAATGTTTTATTTTTTTCAGCATATTTTGGTACCGCAGGTGGCTTTGCCTTTATAGCAGGTGAATGATTTTCTGGTCATAAGTAGATTCTAATTTGTTCTATATTTGAGTAAAATTTGATTCAAATCGGAAACCAAATGAAAAAGTTATAAGGGTATCTTCATTTTAAGTGAGTCACACTGTATATTTAAGGAAATGTCTAGACTTCGACAAAATATTACGTTAGTAAATACGTCGAGTGTTGTAAAATAAAGATAGTTTTGTGACTGTGATTTATTAGCAGACCACGGTAAACCGCTTTGATAGAAATATTCAAGGTACACAATTGATTTTTTTTTTATTAATTATCAATTTTCACTAGCGAATATCTCGTAAAATATAACACATAGGAAGAAAATGAATATAAACGTTCTTGTGGGAAATTTAATTACGTTTAATTTTGCATAGATTACCTTTTCTCATTCGACGCATCGTTTCCGAGTTATAAGCGAAGAATCGAAAAAAGAAACCTTTCCACCCCCCTCCCCCCTGAAGCGGCGGGGCTAGGCGCGGGGACTTTTAGTATGTTTACCGCCTGACTACCCCCCAACACATTCATTCATTGATTGGACTATAACGCAGATTGAAAAAATACAATAGGTAAAGATGTTTTATTCAAGGGAAATATGCATTGGAAGGATATTATTTATAATATTATTATTAAAACTATAAACTGAACCTCATCATGTTACGACTATGACCTACTTACTTATGAAATGATCGATTTCTGCAAATGGCACAGCACACTGTTGCATGTTGCACTAAATTGTCACTAAACTGTCTAAATATGAGAATATTATTTAGGTATTAGGCAAATCACAACTTAAAATAAAAAGACTTCTTCACCACATTTTGATCGAAAAACACTTATTAACATTAATGACTGATACTGTCAAAACTGTCAAACAGAGATTATGATAATCGAACTGAAGCCAACCGTGTACGAGCGGTCGCGAATACGCCGATGGGCCAATCAGCAACTTATGGGAAGAAGTGCTTTAGATTGGGAGTCTTTCGGGATCATAAAATTCATGCCATTATGTATCTAGATATAAGTTCTTTAATCGGAGGTTTGTACCGAGGTTTGTACTGTCTATAGCAGCTGTAACGTAAGTACCTTGCAGCTTTTGCACTTCCAACCATTGCAATGTCAAAACGATCGTCTCTTTTTAAAAATTCGCTGACCATAAATGTATCTACCGCAAGTAGAATGTCAGAATTAACTTAGTTGTTTTGTAAAAAAATATTAACAATAACTGCAAACATCAATCACTGCTAGCTAAACGTCAAATTTACTTTTGACATATGAGGTTATTTTCCTTCTTGTCAGCAATGTCAACTTATTCGTCTTCATCTGTTCTGCTTATAAGTTCACATCTAACTGCCGTTATGATGTCACTACCGTTTTCGCGGCACATTCAAATAGTCGAAGTTTAACAATTTTTTAAAATATGTTGCGCTAAGAATTTTTCTTCCAAATTAAATATATAACTAAATTAAGTCCTCCACTACCATATTTCACCATTTTTGAAAATTCGTCAACAACCCAATTGCATATCGGAACCGAAAATAGTGCAAAAACATGCAATCTTAAAACGTTTATATTTTTCGAAAAACACCTGCGGGAAGGCCGAACGATGCCGCCACGCAAAGAGGAAGAGTTCTAGTTGATCTGCATCGTAAATTGCACAAGAAATATCGAAAATTCGGCTAGGCACGAACGAATCAAAAGAGGTATTTTTTGACATTTAGCGAAAACGGCAAAACAAAATGTCAGTCACACATCAATATAGGTAATGGTAAAGTTTGCATTTCATGGCTGCCATACAAATTTACTGCTTGAACTATACTGCGCATGCGTAAACATTGACGTCATGGCTTTTGGCGGGAACTACCATTTTCAAATTATAAATTGAATTTAATGTCCATAAAAAAAATGCCATTGCATATACTTAATTATTACAAGTCCTATAATCCAAATTTAATGTAAATAAAAATTATGAAATAACACCATTACTAACTTTTCGTGTATGTATTTCGAATTTTGAAAATACATATTTGTGAAAAAAATGTATTTTCGATACAAAATACGAATTGGATCGAAAATACGTATTTCTAATACATGTATCGAAAATTCTACCGAGCTCTGCTCAGTGACACATTATTTATCTACAAAACTCAGGGCTTACAGGTATACCAATTTGTTTTTTTGTTGTCCTGAATCATTATCAAAATATTACGATTTCCTCTCAAGTTACCTTTTATGAGGTTATGTACTTGCTACTTCAGACATTTGAACAAATTTTTCTGAATAAATTAAATATCGTCGATTACTCGTTCCTGATATAATTTCGATAATTTAATAAAAGAATCAGGAGCAATGAGCAAAAATATGAACTGTATACTTGACTATCATACTTCTGACTATTTATTAATTAATATATTCAGCTTAACATCATATGCGTCATGTAGCTCTTTGATGTAGAGTGTTAGAGATTTACTAAAGTTAGTTAAGTTGCAAAGGATACGTCGTAATCGTTTTATTTTCTGAATAATGCTTCATAATATATAGTTAATTTCGTGTACCTTCATTTGAATGATTAATAATGCAAAACTATGCAAAGTACTATTTAATCACGGAAGATGTTGGATGTCCTATGAATAAATAATTCCTAGCCTTATGCTTGTATGTATTTCATTTTACATTAAAATATTAAAACTTTTAATATGGTTTACCTTTACTTTAAAGGATAACTAAGCGTGGGATGTTCGAAACTGAATTTGATAATAATTAATGATGAATGATTTTATATAACTAACTCCAACATTAGATAGGATAAAATAATAAATTTTCGTGGCTGAATGGG
Organism: Rutpela maculata; assembly: GCA_936432065.2. NCBI lineage: Eukaryota > Metazoa > Arthropoda > Insecta > Coleoptera > Cerambycidae > Rutpela > Rutpela maculata. The sequence continues at coordinate 270,914,443 of OW386285.2, forward strand.
CGCAGCTCAAAGCCAACTAATTGGAAAAAACCTCCAACATAACATTCATATCACGTGAAGTATTTTTAAGCTCTTGATATACAGGGTTACTGATAACTCGACGTACTCCTTCAAGAGGTATTAGAAAATCTAATTTGCAATCACTTCAACTCACATGTGTTATATACAAAAGTTTTTAGTTTTCGAGCTATTTCAGTTTTTCACTTTTTATTGAAAAACCCCAAAGAACAATGTTAAAAAAGGGCTTTTTTTACCCATCCGTGGTAAAGTGTTTAAGCCATCTTTTTTTACTAATTTTGAGAACGAATCCGCAGCCCGTTTTGGCGAAAAATCTCGGCAACATTAAAAAACAACCCTTATTTGGGTGCCATAAAGTGAAAATTCTCATTTTCCCAACCAAAAGTCCTTTAGATAATTAAAGAATTCTTTAATATAAAAGACAAGTAATATTTTTTGGATAGTGATATACACACCGTACACCCTAACTCCAAAAGTGTGAGAAATATTCAGGGGTGAGAAATATTCATCTGAATTGACTAAATCACCTTATTATGAAAAAAAAACCATAAAACTGGAGTGATTGGGGAATTCTTTTGCAATTAAAACCAATAAAAACTTTAAAAAGATAAAATCCGCCACCTTAATTGGTGAGGATGGGTGTAAGAGTGTTCAGAAGTAATCACATTATAACCTGATAATAGCCATTTAACGAGGAGTTTTTTTTTTATAAATAAATAACCGTATATTAGATTTTGATTACACCGTTCTTATGGGTGGTGAAGGTTGAGGGAAACGACGGGGGGGATTTAGAATTTTTGCTTCCTTTTCTACACACCTAACGAAACTGAGTATTTTGAAAGAATTTCCTGCACTGAAGAATAACTTTTTGTTGCAAGTTCTAATATCAATTTCAATACCACCCCTACATAAGGGTTGGGTTTTACTGTCTTCTTGATGTTTTTAGTCAATTCGGATAACGGATTCGTATTCAGCACCGCAAAATTAGTAAAAAAATATGGTTTCCACACTTTACTACACATGAGCCAAAAAGCTCTTTTTTGGGGGTGGCATTGAAATTGATATTAGAACTTGCAAGAAAAAGTTATTCTTTTGTGCGGGAAATTCTTTGAAAGTACTCAGTTTCGTTAGGTAAGTAGAAATAGAAGCAAAAATTCTAAATTCACCCCTTCCCCTCGTTTTCCTCTCTCTTCACCACCCATAAAAACGGTGTAAGTTACAATATCTAATATAATAATTCATTTTAAAAGAACCAAAACTTCTCGTTAACCTTCCGTTAGTCGCGCTTAAAAACTTACAGGATTGGTCGCGCATGTATCTGATATATACATTACTATTTTTAGGTCTGAAAAAAATATAGAAAATTCGAAAATTGCTTTATATGAACACTCTTGCCTTACAAAACAAAACAAAAATGACAAACTTAAAAATATTCAAATTAACCCAAAATATTTACTGAGGAACACAATCTTTATAAATATTTTTACAGTGTTCAAGGCACAAATATTTTAAACATTTTACACAGGAAAATTTTGTGAGATGGGATTTTTTTGTTTGTGAATAGCAAGTACTACTCTTCATTCTCAGTTAGAACAGAGGCCGAGTCATTTTCAGTTGCGAAATCTGGTGGAACTTCTACATTTTTCACTCGTCGCCTTTGGATCACTGGTTCCGTTAACTGCAATGCCAGTTGATGCAAATAACTTTTTCTACTTTTCACTTTGTTTTGGTTGCCAACAAAAGTATTTGGGAATTCATTCCACAAATATTTAAATGATTATTATTACGTTATAATGTGATTACTTCTGAATACCCTTACACCCATCCCCACCAATTAAGGTGGTGGATTTCATCTTCTTAAAGTTTTTATTGGTTTTAATTGTAAAAGAAATCTCCAATCACTCAGTTTGATGTTTCTTATCGTAATAAGGTGATTTAGTCAATTCAGATGAATATTTCTCACTTTGAGGTGTACATATCACTATTCAGAAAATATTATTGGTTTTTTATATTAAAAAATTCTTTAATTATTTAAATGACTTTGGATTGGGAAAATGAGAATATTCACTTTAAAGCACCCAAATAAGGGTTGTTTTTAATGTGTTCCCGAGATTTTTCGCTAAAACGGGCGACGGATTCATTTTCAGCACCAAGTTATTAAAAAAAGACGGCTTCCACCCTTTACCACGGATGGGCCGACAAAAAAGCTCTTTTTTAACATTGTTCTTTGCATATTGAAAATTAAATTTAAAAATTGTCACTAATTCAATGGCACTGATTTTAATTACTCCAGTGGAAGTATAGTAACGCCAAAAAAATTTTTAAAAATTTTTATTGTTCGAATAGGCTTAAAATGTCATGAGACGTCGAGATTTTAAGTTTGAGCGAAAAAAAATTTTCTGTCTGGCGGTCTTCTCTAACTTTTTTTTGTGCGCACGTTTACTCTGGAATCGTTTAAGATATCAACTTGAAATTTGGTACACGTATGTACTTTAACGAGATCTGGAACTAGATTATATTTTCATATTGTTCCGACGAAGGGAGTGAATTGGGGTAAATTTGGGGTAAATGAGTAAATCAAGCAGGTAAGAGTCGATAAAATTGGTATTTAGTATATACAAGAGAAGCTAGGGTCTCAAAACAATTTTTGGCATTAGCCACCCCCATTACCACCCCCACCCCCTTATTAAAGGGGATGAAAAAAAAATTGTGATTTAGTGTATGTACAAGAACCAGAAACCTCAAAATATTTTTTTACTTCATCCACCCCCACTACCACCCCCCTATCACCACCCCCACCCCACTACCGATGTGGGGTACCGTTTTATGGGTTTTTGGGGTAGAGGATTTCAAATATTATATTATTAAAGTTCTATAAACAATTATTTCCACATACAAAGTTTTTTCGTTGTGGGTGACTTGGATAGAGAATCTGGATGTGGAAGTAGTGATTTCTTGGGCAGTGGTTTTTTCGTATTTAGATAGCTCTTCAACAATGCATTACTAACGCGTAACGCGTAAAATGTCAAGAAATACCCAATAGTCCACAGATACAACAAAAAACAAAAATAATTTTTTTTCAATTTTCTAATTTCCGTTACAATGACGTCGATTCATTACAAAAATTAATTAATAGAATAATCGTGGAAATCATTTAAATTAGTGCAATAAAAATAAGTCTAAAAGTATGCGAATCTTGAAAAAGTTAGTGCAAGTAAGAAATTTGGTGGAGATGTTGCAGTTATCATCTTATTGAATACACTAAAAGTCCCCTAAAATCTAATCTGTGTTACGCCCGCCATATTGGAAAATGGCGGCCCATTTTCAGATTCTTGTATATAAATCCTTTATTGTTGCAGATAGGAAAACAAGTTTCAAATAAAAAATGTAGGTAATAATAAAACAAACAATTTTTGATATTACCATTTCTTCTCTAAATCGAACGATTTTTAAATTACACAGGTCTCCAAAAAAAAAAAAAAAAATCAGCTCCAAGGACTAAACCTATCATTCCTTAAGTATTTTTGTGTGCTGAATCCGAATTTTCAATTTAAAAAATTTTCTACCGCGTACATTTTGAGTAAACATCAAAATTTGTCAAAAAACGTATTTTGACGATAAAAACCGGGATTTACTCGAAATATACGCGGTAAAAATTTTTTTTAATTAAAACTTCGGATTCAGCATACAAAAATACTTACGGCATGATAGGTTTAGTACTTGAAACAGATTTTTTTTTTTTGATAATGAACTAATGTTATAACGTATTTCCGTATTTTATTCTATTTGTTGTAGGCTTCATAATTACAGCATATTTTTCTTCTGTAATGATAACATACAAATGATTTTTGTTTTACTTACAACCTATAAACACGCATTTTACAGTGTATTTTGTACACAATTGTGATTTTTGAAGATTCAATAACAATATGCACCTCAAAATTCAAAAACCGTTTGATTTAGAGAAAAAAATGTTAACATGAGAAATCCTTTGTTTTATTATTGCCTACATCTTTTATTTGAAACTTTTTTTCCTATCTGCAACGGATTTATATACAGAAATCTGAAAATGAGCCGCCATTTGTTACATTACCCTTTTGCTTTGCAAAAATTAAACTTGGAAGTACCGGTGAAGGTAAAATTCAAATAAAATTTAGGCAAAACGCAAGGGCAAGTGGAACCGGTTAGCTGATTATTGCGTGGCTGGATCGTGGATTCGTTTCTTTTTTTATGTCTTTTAGGTGAGTTAGAGTGCAAATTAATATCTTCACGATATTTATACCAAACCAGTCTGTCTTATCACTCAGGGGTAGTTTTTATTTAAGATGTTAAAAGGGGCGCCATCCACAGAAAAGTATGAGCTTTTTAAGCTACCCTGTGAGTGATAAAACCAACCGCTGTGGAATGATTAGGTCGCTCAAGGGACAGACACAAACAAATAAAATGAGAAGATGCGTTTTAGATAAAAAAAAAATCACAATTTATTTTATGCGGATTCTCAAAGATGACAAAAATTTTATATTTCAGACAAATCAAATGGTTATAGTCAAAAAAAATTATCAAAAATCTTATAGTATAAAAAATTTAATTTTGTGAATTATTACTAAGACTAGTTCAATATAAATAATACTGACGTTATTGAATTCTTAAAATAATAATCAAATGCAATGAAATACTGAATTTTTAGGTTACAGAAAATTGATAAGCAATTAATGACTTCATATAAAAAAAATATTTATCGATGAAAATGAAATGTCTTTATGCAATAAAGATACACAACTTAACTAGAGAAAATCATAACTTAACACTTTCTCACCGGTCCCAGGAAGAATGGACGTTACAAAATGGATTCCGATGAACTCAGGCAATCTTTGTCAGCGACCTCATTAACTCGGGCGGCTCTGTGCTTTGATCTCTCGGACACCTGTTCGAATACGTTGGTGTTTTGCTGTATTGACTAAACTAAAGTTGACTTGACCTCAAATTGACTATACTTAATGGACTATTGTTATGAGTTGTATAAGACTTTTATTTATCCTGGCAAACTGAACTGAACCAAAGTAATTTCCATATTTTATTGAATATTCATCTGCTTACACGGAAACGTGTTCATGTGGATTCCAGATGATTTGACTAGGTTAATCTACTAACCCACGTGGTGTCCACAAATAATTCATAAAATTGAATAAAATCAATTAAATAAATAACGTAATTAAATAAAAAAACTAAATAAAAACGTTATTAAATAAAAAGGCAGCAAAACTCCCACGTTTTCAAAAGAAAAGAGAATTTGTTTAATATGTGTTTGCGAAACTGAGACTATCATTACACAATTATGATATAAAAATGGCAGAAATGAAAATATGGCTTCGAGCCGTCAAATATTGAAGAAATAAAATTAACAAATAATTTTAGTTACCTTTTCCTGTTATTTTCACTAAAGTAAAACCCGACAATATCAAAAGGGACCAAAGTGTTTGCTCAATTAATTATCGTGACTTAGGAGAAACTGATTAAACTGCCACAAAACTGGAAATTAAAACTAAATCTCTCTCCGTGACAATAAATAAGGTATGATCCCCTCCAATTAGACTAATGCTGCCATATCATAATAAATCAGAAACTTCTAGATATCAAATAACTAGATTTGCAAATCTAGGGTAGACATACTCCTATGCAACCCACTATACTACCTACTGTAATGTGTGTAAGATAGACTCAATTGGCAAAGTCATATTTAAATGTGATTGATGGTTTCGCGTTATTTGTAGAAATATATATATCAAGCCCCATTGTTAATGCGTCGTCGACAAAAACTGCTAACATAGATAACAAATTATGCTTAAATTAAAGTATACAAAAAGGTATTGATCTTAAACCTAAACATATTGTACATGATAATAGTATGTCTGGGCCTAAACAACTCTGAGATGGTAAATACTTGTACATTGTTTCTTGTTCTTTAGGTGTGTTATACAGGAATTTCATAAAAATATGTAAAGTTCCCATGTGAACGTAGCACATTTTTCAATATGGCGGGCGAAGCACAGCTTCGATTTTAGGGGACTTTTAGTATATTTATTAGGATGGCAAGTGGAACATCTCCACCAAATTCCTTGCTTGTAATTTTTTCATGGTCAAAATTTATTTTTCCTGCACTAAATAACATCTCTTCTTTACTAGCTTTCCAACGAGATAAAATGTTATGAAAAAAAAAAGTAGTTTCACGAAGGAGTTCAATAGCATGTGAGCACGTAGAGCATGTTCATTGTATGATATTTTAGAGAGTCCCATTTACCTACTTTTAACTGTACTACGAGTAGTCAAATATTTCAACAAGCTTCGGGATTAGTCGGGACTGTCTTTTGATATTATGTCAAAAATCACTAACTAGTTAGATTCAGTTTTAGTGCAGCACTACGATAAACACAAACACAAGTACGTTTGTTATCTGACTACTACGCAGTTCCTCCACTTTATTTTTTTCATTGTTATTCAATTCTTCAACATTGAATTACATTATTATTGTTATTTTCGGATCACAATAGGCCAGTGGCTGGTGGAAGAGTATCGAAATAATTGGATCGGTAGGGGAGGACTAATTCTTTGGCCTGCGAAATGCCCTGACTTAACTCCATTAGATTTTCATGTCTGGTGGCATATGAGGAAGGTGGTTGTGACGTGCTTTTCGGCGAGGCCTAAAAATGTCACTTTTGGCACCTTAGCAACGGCGGTTTTTACGGTTCGGTTGCTCGGGCGCCAGTTTCCTATATTACGTGGGGAAACGCCACGTCCCTCAAACTGCCTGTATAGTGAGGCTGAAGTAGCTACAGTGGAGAAACAGTAAATTCCAGTGGGTCGACTAGGGAAAATTAGGCTTTCACTCACACAGCAGTAAAACGTACAATTTGGTAAATAATATGTTTATTTTCTATAATCTACAATACCAAAATGCTATTTACATCTAAACTACCTAAATATATACCGGGTGATTCAGTTTGGTATTCGCCCCCTGTATCTTTTTTATTTTAACAGAAAACTACAATAAACCATATATATTTGTAATTCGTGTCAAGCTTTATCGAATGACGTCCTTAAATCATCTCTTTGATCACGTATGCCAAAATAACGATAGTCAACTTTTTTTTTTCAAATGGTATGCTATACATTTTTTTGCCGATTATTGTAGAGCTTCTCTTTCTGCATTCAACCATGTGAAAAAAGTATACACTTCCATAAGGAAAATTTCGAGAAAATTAATAAAATACGAAAAAACTTCATGGATAAATTAAAAAAATATTTTGAGGTTTCTGGTTCTTGTACACACACTAAATCGCATTTTTTTTTTCATCCCCTTTAATAATGGGGTGGGGGTGGTAATGGGGGTGGATAATGCCAAAATTTTTTTTTGAGACCTTAGTTTCTCTTGTCTATACTAAATATCAATTTTATGAACTTTTACCTGCTTGATTTACCTATTTACTCCGAATTTACCCCAATTTACCCCCCAACCCTTCGACGGAACAAGATGAAAATATAATCTAGTTCTAGATCTCGTTAAAGTACATATGTGTACCAAATTTCAAGTCAATATCTCAAACGGTTCCGGAGTAAACCTGCGCACAAAAAAAGTTACAAACCGACAGACCGACAGACCGACAGACAGACCGACAGACAGAAATTTTTTTTCGCTCAAACTTGAAATCTCGACGTTTCATGACATTCTAAGCCTATTTGAACAATAAAAATTTTTAAAAATTTTTTTGTCGTTACTATACTTCCACTGGATGTGGAAGTAAAAATTGGACATGATATTAATTTATGGAGAGTGCGGAAAAACAATAAAGCAGCCAAAGGTCTATATCAAGATCGCTTTCGAAATAGGCCGGTACCATCAGACAAAATGTTTGCAAAATTGGCAAAAAATATGAGCGAAAATGGAAGTTTTGAGAAAAAAAGAAACGTTTTTAAGCCCAGAACCGCACGAGATGAGGAATATACAGTTGCAGTTTTAGCCCGTGTTTTCGTAGACCCACGTATTGCTATTCGTCAGTTAGCGACAGAAACTGATATTTCATATTCTTCAATTCAAAGAATTCTGAGAGACAATAAACTGCGACCATATAAAATACATTTACATCAGGGCTTGCTTCCAGGAGATTACGAGAGACGTCTAAATTTTGTAGCGTGGTTGGCAGTTGCTCAAGAAATGACTATATTAGATCGCATCATGTGGTTAGATGAATCCCGTTTCCATAATAATGGAATTGTCAATAGACATAACTGCCATTATTGGTCGCAGGATAATCCTCACTGGCTTCGGGAAACTAATTTCCAAAATATCTGGGGAATTAATGTATGGTGTGGAATTCTCAACGGACAAATTATAGGACCAAAGTTTTACGAAGGCACGCTTACTGGAGAAAGATATCTACAGTTTTTAAGAGAAGAGTTGTTAAATTTCATAGAAGACGTTCCATTACATATTAGACATAACATGATATTACAACAAGATGGGGCACCGCCACATAATGCTATAATTGTAACGAATTATTTAAATGCAGCTTATCCAGGTAGATGGATCGGAAATCGTAGTGAGGGAGTCAAGTGGCCTGCCAGATCACCGGATCTCACACCGTTAAATTTTTTCTTTGGCCAGATCTAACAGAAAGAGTGTACTTTACACCTCTGAATGATGTCGAAGATCTTAAAAATAGAATACAAACTGAATGCCGCAGATTAAATGTTGAAATTCTTCAACGTGTATGTACCCAAGGCGTGATAAACACAGGACGATTATGTTTAGAAGCGAACGGAGGACTCTTCGAACATATGAAGCAATAAATAATGTTTTTATTTTCTTAATTGTTAGTTTTCAAGTATTTTTAGTTTTTTTATTGGTAATTGTTATTTATTATTAGTTGTTATTTTAATATTATTGATTGAGTGTTATTATCATTAATTAACTAAAGATACGACATTAAATGTCGTATAAAAATGAATTACACAATTATTTAAAAACAGAATTTTGTTTGGTCAAAACACTAAACTTTGTTTCGAAATTTTTACGCCTCATCAGTGTCGTTCACAATCCTCGTACAAATCCCTATCTTTCGAATCTGATTGGCCTAGTTGGTACTAGTTACATTACTTACAATGTCAAAATTCAATTGCTTCCTTGGCTAACTGTGCTTAATCAGAAAAAAACCTTTGAATGACGTTTTATCATATTTTATTAATTTTCTCGAAATTTTCCTTGTGTTGAAGAATGAATTTCAACATTTAATCTGCGGCATTTAATTCATATTCTAGTTTTAAGATCTCCGATGTCGTTTAGAGGTGTAAAGTTTTTCTTTTAAATAGAACCAAAGGAAGAAATCTAACGGTGTTTAAAAACGTTTCTTTTTTCTCAAAACTTCCACTTTCGCTTATATTTCTTGCCAATTTTGCAAACATTTTGTCTGATGGTACCGGCCTATTTCGAAAGCGATCTTGATGTAAACGTTTCGCTGCTTTACTGTTTTTTCCGCACTCTCCATAAATTAATATCATGTCCAATTTTTCTTCATTAGTGTAAGATACCATTGTGTAAATCTATTTAGAAGTATAACATAAAACGAAAACGAATAACACAGTCACAAATAGCAGTATTTTCAATTTGACATTACTAACAATGACAAAATTCAATTGTTTCCATGGCTAACTATGTTGAATCAGAAACAAAACCTTTAAATGAAGTTTTTTCGTATTTTATTAATTTTCTCGAAATTTTCCTTATGGAAGTGTATACTTTTTTCACATGGTTGAATGCAGAAAAAGAAGCTCTACAACAATCGGCAAAAAAATGTATAGCATACCATTTGAAAAAAAAAAGTTGACTATCGTTATTTTAGCATATGTGATCAAAGAGATGATTTAAGGACGTCATTCGATAGAGCTTGACAAACGATTTACAAATATATATGGTTTATTGTAGTTTTCTGTTAAAATAAAAAAGATACAGGGGGGCGAATGCCAAACTGAATCACCCGGTATACAGGAAACCAAAATATAGAAAACCAAGCTATGATACAATGACGGTTACGGCTTATGCTACGGTGAAGTTATGGTTGGTGCTACAATGGCGGACGGAAGCAAATCGGCGGTATGACGTTAATGACGGTAGGCACGGGTAACGGTGTGGAATGACAGGCGGCTACAGAGCAAGCAGCGGAATCGGTTAGGTTACAAAAGGGGGTTAGATACCAGGAAGAGAGAACCACATACCTTCTGTGTACTGTAGACGTAGGCACCAAAGTTACTTACTGGTCCTGGTAGAGCACGTCTTGAGCGGTTGGTCGGTCGGTTCAGACTGTCACACTGTCTCGAGTTCAACTCCTAGCTCTCCTTTCCCAATATGCAGGTAGAGTGAGAGATCGGTGCAGGCATGGTGCGTATTAGTAGACGGTGACGTAGACAGTACTTGTAAAATTTTCCCCACAACGATTTTGTGAACTTTGTCGTTATTTTCTGTTTTTCGGTTTTTCTATTATATTTACTTACTTCTGGATCCTTTCGCGGCACGTCTGGTCTGGAGTGGAGCTCCTTAGGAACTCGATGCTTGTGGTTATCTCGACTGGTAGCTAGTCCAATATTCCCCCAGCGAAGGAAAAGTGGGAGAGATGATGCGCGTGAGTAATTATTGCGACTTAATACAGTTTCGCGAGAATAAATGACTGAAATATTTATTTTGCGGAAATCATAGTTTGCGATTTTAAAATGGATTAATCAAATAACGGTTCTTTCCTAGAAAATAATATGTTAAATTTTAACAATTAATAGAAGTATCAGAGCTTGGAGACTTTTACAAGTAATATAACAAAGAATCATACATAACACAGCCACACAAAAAAAAATAAAGTGTCTTGACCCCAGAGACTGACTAGGTAGACTTTATGTTTTTCGGGTCGCTGAATCCGAATCCGGGGTCCATTTCATCCCATGTCATCAGGTTTAAGGTCATTTGAAGGTCAAATTGAGATATAACCGTGAAAAATTCCGTAAAAAATTTATGCTTATGTTTTTGAGGTTGCTGAATCCGAATCCGGGGTTTATTTGATCCCATGTCATCAGGTTTAAAGTCACTTGAAGGTTAAATTGAGATATGACCGTAAAAAATTCTGTAAAAAAATTATGTTTATATTTTTGAGGTTGCTGAATCCGAATCCGGGGTCCGTTTGATCCCATGTCATCAGGTTTAAGGTCATTTGAAGGTCAAATTGAGATAGGACCGTGAAAAATTCCGCAAAAAATTTATGTTTATGTTTTTGAGGTTGCTGAATTTGAATCCGGGATTTATTTGATACCATCGTGTCAGAATCAAGGTCAAATGAAGGTCAAACTCATGAAATTCAATAATACAATCTTTTTGACCCCGGATTCTGAAAAAGCAGAAAATTTTACGTCCAAATACATCCTCAGTCATTCATGGAACCGATTTCTTAGGTCATTTGTTGGTTATCAAGCGGTCAAATGGTTATTTTCCATTTCTTAGCTGACATATCGATTGTAAATCGAAAACTTGCGTCTATGACTAGTGACCTTCAAGTTTTTGTGGTTGCTTATCACGATCCCGGTATCCATTTGATACGATGACGTATAAACCAAGGTCAATCGAAAGTCAAACGCCATAATTCGAATGATATAAATTTTTTAACCCCGTATTCTCAAAGAACAAAAAATCTTACGTCCAAATACGTCGAACCGAACTTTAGGTTTCATATGGAGGTATTAAACTATTTTGAGATGTTTTAAACTACATTTTTAAGTCCAAAGACCTAAATCCAAATCTGCTGAATTCAATAGCCTCAAAATTCAATAACCCAATAACCTAATAGCTCTAAAAACCTGATCCCGTAGCTATAAAATGGGGATTACAGACGATGAAAGCTGATGAATCCGTTTACTCGAATGACCACATTGCTCAATAATCCCATAACCGAGTAACACCATAATTTTATTACTTAGTCTCTCATAGCAAAAATTCTGTTATTTATAATTAAAGTTGTTGAGCTTCACAACTCCAAATCATGCCACTGTAATTATGGAACTCATTTTCTCGCTCTGCAACTTATCATGAAATGTTTTTGCATGGAACAACCTTTACACCCAAATCAGCATAGCACTTGTGTCTGCATCCAGGGCACCTCCTCGCGGTGACGGCGGGCAACGGAGTAAGCCCGTTATGATGTACAAAATCTGTTCACGCAACCTCCTCGTGGTGTACATCGGGTAACGCTAATGTTGACGGTTTCACAATTCAGTTGAAAGATTCAAGAGAAATCTGTATTTGACCTGCAGATGATCTTTCAGGGTCCAAAAAATTATATCATTCGAATTATTACCTTAGACCTTAGTTAATACATCATGGTATCAAATGGATACCGGGATCGTGATAAGCGACCACAAAAACTTAAAGGTCACTAGTCATAGACGCAAGTTTTCGATTTACAATCGATATAGAAGAAATGGAAAATAAGCATTTGACCGCTTGATAACCAACAAATGACCTAAGAAATCGGTTCCATAAACCGTTCGGGATGTATTTGGACGTAAAATTTTCTGCTTTTTCAGAATCCGGGGTCAAAAAGATTGTATTATTGAATTTCATGTGTTTGACCTTCATTTGACCTTGATTCTGATATGATGGTGTCAAATAAACCCCGGATTCGGATTCAGCAACCTCAAAAAGATAAACATAATTTTTTTACGGAATTTTTCACGGTCATATCTCAATTTGCCCTTCAAATGATCTTAAACCTGATGACATGGGATCAAATAAACCCCGGATTCGGATTCAGCAACCCCAAAAACATGGACATAAATTTTTTACGGAATTTTTCATGGTCATATCTCAATTTGACTTTCAAATGACCTTAAACCTGATGACATGGGATCAAATAAACCCCGGATTCGGATTCAGCAACCCCAAAAACATGAACATAAATTTTTTACGGAATTTTTCATGGTCATATCTCAATTTGACTTTCAAATGACCTTAAACCTGATGACATGGGATCAAATGGACCCCGGATTCGGATTCAGCGACCCGAAAAACATAAAGTCTACCTAGTCAGTCTCTGGGGTCAAGACACTTTATTTTTTTTGTGTGGCTGTGTAATTAATAACATTTGGCGGGTGCAATTTGGCCTAGAAAAATTGCTTCGTTACATGATATTCAAAACACTGGTGAACTCCGTAGAATTGAGGCAGAGGATAATCGACACAGTGGAGCAAATGAAAAACAATTTCACTTCAAAAGTGACCAAAACAGAAGCGAGGAAGATACTTCATGTCTGTATACGGAACAGAGGTTCTCATTTTGAACAAGATTTGTAATAATAAATAATTAGTTCAACTTAAGACTAATGTTTCATTTAATTGTCAACATTAAACTCCTTTGAAACAATGAACGCGCTCAACCTGCTCACCTCATATTGAACTTTTTCGTTGTACTACTTCTTTCTTCATACCATTTTACGTCATTGGAAAGCTAATGAAAAAAAGATGTTCTTTAAATGATTTTATGATTAATGTATTAATGAATTTTTGTAATAAATAGCCGGCATTGTAAGAGAATTTAAAAAAAATTTTTGTTGCATCTTTGGGTCATTAAGTATTTTTGACATTTTAGTATTAGTAATGCGTTCTTGGAGAGTTATCTAAGTGCGAAAATTAAAATCAGTGCCATTGAATTAGTGGTAATTTTTAAATTAATTTTGAATATGCAAATTTGGGGTTTTCCAATAAAAAGTGAAAAATTTAAATATCTCGAAAACTAAAGACTTTTACATATAACACATGTGAGTTGAAATGATTGCAAATTAGGTCCTCTAACATCCCTTAACAGAAATACGTCGTTACCAGTAACCCTGTATATGTAATTATTTATACTAAGCCACCCGGTTTAAAAAATCAAGCAGATAAGTTGATGTCATTATTTTTAAAATTTTCTTGCTAAAAAGAATCCATTTCACGGAAAAGTCAAACACAATTGAAGATTAATGACAATCTTTTAATAAATCTCTCTTTGTTATCAAATATCTTAGCACCCATAACAGACCCATGACAAATAAATAAATAAATAAATAAATAATAGTTTATTACAAAAAGAACATACATACATGACAACATTTTTTGGATACAGTAATGTAAATAAACTAAAAAATGAGGTCACAAGACGATTTACAATCGTCGACCGTGACCAAGTGTATAAAAATATGTTTAACTAACACTAATTTAAAAAAAAATTAGTGTATATATATCTAACGAAAAAGAAGAAATAAATATCATATTATATCATAGTATCATAATATCATTTTCTGTAACCGATCATTAAACATAAAAAGAAACGAAATAAGTATATAAAAGACACACCCTTTAACTGCAATGTATTCAAAGTTGTTTGTTATACATCAGTTATATCAGATATTGATTCTTTAAGTCAATTTGAGCTTTAATTTTTTTTCTATCTGCCATTACATATTTTTTTAGCTCTAGTTTAAAGCGTCTTTTTGTAGAGACTTAATATACTCTGGTAGTGTATTAAAACATCTTGGACCAAGGAAAGTCCAACTGCGTTGTGCTGCAGTTGTGTTCATTTTAGGTACATGCATAATTATTTTGAAGGTTTGTCTGGTACTATGAGTGGAGGTTACTATAGAGGTATTTTTCAGGTAAGAATCTAGAATGCATTTAAAAAAGTATAATTGTCTTATGTCAGCAACATTGCTATTTTTAAAGAGAAGGTCATGTGGGTACAAAGGGCTTTTGCCTAGTAATATTTTTAAAAATTTCTTTTGTATAGTCTCTAAAATGCACATATGGCAGTTTAGAGCTCCCCCCATGCAATTATTCCGTAATTTAAGTGTGATTCTACAAGGGCAGTGTATACCGATCTATCTTAAGTGAGGATCCAAGATTACTCCAAGGTATTTTATATTATTATTTGCTACCCGAATATGTTGCGAGTTCCCAATTTTTAGCGAGTTGAATTTGGGTAATCCATTTGCGTACATTGCAAAAGGAAGATATTGAGTTTTTTTTATATTTATTGTGAACAACTTTCTATCGAACCAATTCTTAAATAAAATTAGGTCTTCTTCAACTTTATCTTTTAGTGCGTTCCAGGAAGTATCTTTGTACATAACTGCCGTATCGTCAGCATAGGAAAAGATTTGACCACACGAGGGGATTTCAAAAATGGAGTTAATATACAAAATAAATAGAACTGGCCCTAAAACTGTTCCGTGCGGAACTCCGAATTCAATAGTACTCGGATCACTGTAAGTATCATTGACATATGCTCTTTGTTGTCGGTTTTCTAGGTAACTTTTTATTAATTTCAAGGCATTATTGCGAAGACCGTACTGTTCAAGCGTTGTAAGTAGCTTTTCGTGGCTGACAGTGTCAAATGCTTTTTGTAGATCAAAGAAGACTGTAAGACATTTTTCTTTGTTGTCTAATGCCTTATAAATTTCAGCACTCAAATTTCTTATAGCATCATTTGTTGATTTTCCCTCTACAAAACCGAACTGAGATTCAGAAATAATATTATACTTTTTTATAAAACTACAAATTCTAATTTTTAGGACTTTTTCAAACACTTTTGCTAAAGCTGAAATAAGTGAGATAGGGCGATAGTTCGAGATGTCCAGCGGATCTCCTGTCTTAAATAAAGGTTTAATAATTGCACACTTAAAAGTAGAGGGGCAATTACCTTGTTCAATCATATTATTTATTAAGATACTTAAGAGCAACGAAACAAAATCTGAGATGTCTTTTAGTGCAATTGAGCTTATTCCATCCATACCAACTGATTTTTTGTTTTTAAGGTCCCAATACCCAATATCAGTGAAAAGTTTTTCAAAGGAGCATTCTTTTAATATCATAATATAAAAGGTGTTACGTTTGGAAAAAAAAATGAGGAAAAGTAGATTTGGCGTTTTCTGATTGATCTTATATACAATGGATGGTTTCGTCAGATCTGATAATAGCAGCGTAAACTAGAAGTTTTTTTGTCTATTTTTAACATAAACAAAATGTATTACGTCATAGTGAGCTCAGAAAGCTAATATGTTTTTGGTATAAACTCAGCCATGTCTTGTTACCGACCCATCGCAGATCCATCAAATGGCATATCGCTTGAATCGTTTTTAAGAGAAGAATCCAAATCTGTAATAAAACACCGAGTGTTCTGTTTAAAAAGTTTATGACGCAAAAATGTATCATCCTGTATAATTCAAATTGTTTTTAAACTATATACCCTTGATGCCTTCTACCACCTCGTTTTTGAAAATTTTCTGAGGCAGTATATTTGAAAGACACGAAGTAAAGACACCCTATAATTAACATAATTTAGGGACATACTTTGAGTATTAACAAATTTAAACAATTTTATACAAACGAGAACCAGTCCATTACAAAAATTCACAATTTCCATTAAGGTGCTGAAATGAAATAGTTCATAACTAGACGTGGTGATTGAACGGCGAAATTAGTTAGAAAGTTTATTATTCTGCATAGAAAAGTTTGATTAATACCATGCTCTAGAGTCTAGGTTATAGCAATTTTATAAAATAGTTTGGTGTTAGTTTGTTTCATTTGTAATAAAACAGTATTTCCATTACGTGATGCTGAATAACTAAGCGAGCTAGAGTTCGCCTCTCTAGTAAGTTCAGCTTAGAAGCTTGTTCGCAAACTATTAAACCTCGGTCCATACGTACACGATTAAAAAAATCTGTAAAAGTATTTACACAAAACGTCCCTTGCTATTTGCACTGACAAAGTTATGTGCGCATATGTTTTACATCAAATATTCTCTTTCATATGAAATGTTTATATTTCCAAAGCCGAACACGTATATTTTCCACTAAAAGTATGTTATTTATTTATTAATTTCTCTAACAGGCAATAAGCCATATTTCAAGAGAAATATTAAATTTTAAAAAAGGCAGATAAACTAGCAAACAAGTATAAATGTTGGTTGTGGAATTTTCTTAATTTTTCTCTGTTTCTTATGGGAGCCCTGCCACATGTATTTTCTTCTAAACAATGTCGTGAAATCTAAAAAATAATACAATTAACCAGTATTTTACTGGAAAATAACCTCTACGCCTGTGACTTTTACGTCAAAGGATCAGTTAGAGGGTGGTTTTTGACAAATAATGAACAAGAACAAAAATATAAAAATGACGACAGACAGACAGACAGAAATTTGCTTTCCCTCAAACTTAAAACGATGTTTCATAACACTTTAGGCCTATTTGAACAATAAAAATTTTTAAAATTTTTTTGTCGTTACTATACTTCAACTGGACGTGGAAGTAAAATTAAAAATACCTAGATTTTTTGAAAATCAAAATAATATTTGAGGATCAGAACAAATGTATTTTAGCAAGCAGGATCCAAATAATCAAAAATAAACACATTGTCCCATTTAAAATTTTGATTTTCATGTAAAATGCATCGAAACCGGAAGTTGGACATTTTGGTTCTTTACAGCATATAATTGGAAATTTCATTCAATATCGCTACACCAAATTTGAGAAAAATCCATTAGCCTTTTCAAAAGTTACAAGAGGGTCCCTGCCGGCTGAGCCACCTGTGGGCTGTATCATTGGACATGGTTTTATTTACCAACTTTATGAAAAAAATTCTGCTTTAGTGAAAGTAAACAACACTAACTACGACAAATGTAAACTTGGCAAACGCTGTCAGCACTCTTAATATCCACGGTGAACAGGTGATGCGACGTATTCTGGAGAACTGACAGGGTGCAATAGCTGTAGGCTGGACCAAGATGTCTAATTTGAGATTTGAGCATAATATCACCTCAGTTGCAGCAAGCGAGGATGAACTCATACACCTGCTTGACAGATTTCAGACACAATAAAATCTGATTATGGTTTAACTGTAAATTAACAAATCGAAAATTATGATTGCAGACCGAGCAAATGAAAACCGCCCAGATATGCAAATATGAGTTGAGCAAAATTTGTAATGACATAAATATCACGAGACGTACAAAGACCGGACTTGCCAAGCCTCTAGTTTTCTCCATTATTCTTAGAGCCTTTGAGGCATGGATCATTAGGGAAGTAAACAGATGGTACATTGATGCTAATATTTTATTTTAAAGAAAAATTTTTAATTTTACCTATTCCACTTAGCATTTCGTTGTTTATTCTATATAGTCCACTCATATTAGGAAAAAAAACGCCGTTTTAAAGAAAGATTTTGAACAGCAGTTTATTTGCATAGATAGTAAGTACTTAACTTTTAGAACAATTTTTTGCTTATGCGCAGAAAAAAAAAGACATGACTTTTGAGATATATACATATATATACGTTTTTTCGTGTTTTTTTTTTATTTAGACTTTCATATCTCGAAAAGTATACGTTTTTAAGGCTAAATGAACATAAGTAACAATGTTTAGAATTCGATTTCTTACAAAAATGATTCTATACATTTTCCCAATTATCCCACTGGTTTTTCCGGAAAAGCGACTTGAAAAATATATCTGTTTTTTTTATTTTGAATGCAAATATCTCGAAAAGCACGCGATTTTAGGGCTAAATGAACATAAATAAACTTATTCAGAATGAGATTTTCTACAAAAAAGCTAGTATACATTTTTCGATTATCCCATTGGTTTTTTCGGAAAAGCTTCTTGAAGAATATATTCACTTGCATTTTCGTAATTTTTTTTTTCATTTGGACGTATATATCTCGGAAAGTACGCAAAAGTACGTCAAAATGAAAAAAAAAACACGAAAAAGCAAATATATATATTCTTCAAGAAGCTTTTCCGGAAAAACCAATGGGATAATCGAAAAAATGTATAGGAGCTTTTTTGCAGGAAATCCCATTCTGAACAAGTTTACTCATGTTCATTTCGCCTTAAAATCGTGCACTTTCCGAGATTCAAAATAAAAAATACACGAAAAAAACACATATATATATTTTTCAAGTCGCTTTTCCAGAAAAGCCAGTGGGATAATCGGAAAAATGTACAGAACCTTTTTTGTAGGAAGTCGTATTCTGAACATGGTTACCTATGTTGGTTTAGTCTCAAAAACGCGTACTTTTCGAATCTGAATGAAAAAAAAACACGAAAAAACGTATATATAATATATGTATATATCTCAAAAATCATTTCTTTTTTTTCTGCGCATAAGCAAAACCTTGTTCTAAAAATTGAATACTTACGTCCTCTACAGAGAAACTGCTGTTCAGAATTTTTCTCCGCTATTTTCCTAATTTGAATGGACTAATAGTTAAAAATAACTGAATTATATTAAGTAGTTATTGATGTTATGTCGCATTATGTACAGATAGAATTTCATATAAAAAGAAAACAAGAAACAAGTAGAATATTTTATAATGTCGGTTATATAGTATGACAAATATCGTGGACCGAAGTTTGACCCTTGGGGCATTCCCAATGGAGCATTAAATTTTTTTGACATCGAACTATTTCATTAGAAATAGAAATGTTTCTGCTGAAAATATGAAGCAAAGAAATTCAGCGTTGTATATCAATCCGACGTTACGAAATTTGACGCAATATGACGTCATAACACACCTTGCCAAAAGCTATTGCAGAATCTGTTGACATAAATTTATACTCTCTTGAAAACATGATTTGAAAAAGTTGTTAAATCTGCGTTGATGTCATGAGACACCTGTCAAAAATAATGGACACAATATCATTTTGTACTGTTTCATCAAAGTTGCTGACATAATGACATTATTTGAAAAAGTATTAAATTCGCTGATAATTTATTTTGGAATAAACCCATATGAACTTTGATTTATATAAGAATTTATATCATTATAGATAAGTGTATATATAATTTTTTAACACGCTTTTATTAGGTCGACCTGTAACTAACTATCTATCTATGTATTTATGTATACAGGGTGTCTCACCAGGAACTGCATCGATCGATATAGGGAAAAGTAAGCACCAGAAAATTTTGAAAATTTAGGGAGCTACTAATGGCAGTGTGGCCAATCCAATTAAAATAATTACAAGCATCTGGTACTTCCGGTTATACCGGAAGTCGATACCAACTTGCTTATTTTAGGGTTTTCGAAAAGAGTATAAAATTCTGAGTCAAAAACATGTAGAGTACCCTATGCTTAAACCCAGCTGTTTCAGAGATATGTGACATTTAAAGACAAATTTGACAGGAGTCATGGTTTACAATAACCTTTATAACTTTTTTCGTGTAAAAGATACTCATTTGCATTTTGGCACGTAAAAAGAACACAATAAATAATAAGCAAATTCAAAAAGTCTTCGTGGGTGTAATTTAAACGCGGTGGCATTTTTTGACATCAGAGAATGATGACATTACTGATTGTTTCTAATCATGGCTAATTTGATAAAATGTTTACTAACAATTCTTGAATTTCTAATAAAATCGCAAATATTTCAAAAAGTTGTAACTTAAACCCCAACAATGCTTGTATCAGAAAAAAAGGAATTTAATTTTACTTGATGTAAAAAATATAGGGTGTTCTATTTAACCTAAACAAGTTTTCGCGGTTTGAAGTTTACAAAATGTAACGTCAAAAATGGAACACTTGGTGTACTATTATTGAATTTAATTGAATTGTAGAGTGCAACTCTCCTCGTGTTCTTTTTACATGCCAAAAAGCAAGTGAGTATCTTTTACACGAAGAAAGTTATAAAGGATACTGTAAATCATAACACCTGTCAAATTTTTCTTTAAATGTCAAATATCTCTGAAACGGCTGGGTTTAGGCATAGGGTACCCATGTTTTTGACTCAGAATTTTATGCTATTTTCGAAAACTCTAAAATATATAGGGTATTCCATTTAAAATAAGCAAGTTGGTATCGACCTCCGGTATAACCGGAAGTGCCAGATGCTTGTAATTATTTTAGTCGGAATGGCCACACTGCCATTAGTAGCTCCCTAAATTTTCAAAATTTTCTGGTGCGTACTTCTCCCTATATCGATCGATTCAGTTCCTGGTGAGACACTCTGTATAAGTAATAAGGTCTAAAGAACTGAATTACACCCACTTCTAATTGTTGTATCATCATGAAACTTGGCAGTTGTGTGTAGCTCTGATGACAATGTAATATAGTGTACTAAACATTATAATATGTTCAAAATGGCCGCTGCCCCAAGATGGCGGATTTCATTTCCCTTGATATAGATATCAAAAAGAATAAGGGCTTGATAATAGTACAGTCCTTTGATAGTTTTACCTGGAAAGTTTTCCGGGAGTTTTGAAAATTGGTGATTTTATAGATTTCGATGTGCTCTTTCCGAATTTCTACTTTGCCACCTCGTATCTTTGCCGCTTCCTCCGCCATATTCGAAAAATGGCGCCTAAAAACTGTTTTTTGACAATATCTCCTTTCCGATTCATTTTACGATAAAAACAGTTGGAGTATGTATGGAATTAGCAGGAGGGTGGTCAAAAACCACAGCACTTAGGCCCCATTGGACCCCTTGTACATCCTCCCTCTAGGCAGACACTCGCCTAGGCCTTCAACCAACCTAATCTTTCGAAGTAGGTGGTGATGTTTCCTAGGGGCATCTCCCTTACATTGGCCAAGGTAGGCCAACGCTCTCCCAAGATGGATTCTCTGATTGATGAGACGGCTGAACAGTCACAGAGTACGTGTTGAACCGTCTCATCTTCTTGTTCACAACCTCTGCAAAGAGGTGTTTCGCTTAATCTCATATTGTATAGGTGTTTCCTTAGCGGACAGTGTCCAGTCTGGATTCCTGTTATAAAACGTAGATTCCTTCTGGTCATTGCCAGGTAGTCCATTGCTGTTTTCTTGTTGGGATACGTGAGTAGTTCCCTAGCGAGCTGACAGCTGCTTGTTTCATCCCACAGCTTCTTAAATTCGTTGTGGGTGTTCTCCTTAATTAATTGTATTGTCGCCGTAATCGGTAACAAACTGGCCGGGCCTGGTCCAAAGATAAGTTGGCCTGCTGCCTTCTTGGCCAGTTTGTCGGCTTTTTTGTTGCCACTGCACTGTGCGTGTCCTTTCACCCAGCATACCGAGATGTTGTTCGTACTGGAGGCACCCCCATAAAAACAGTTATATAATAAATTAAACTAGAGAAAGTTTCCTATAATTTTTATAATAACCTTTTTTTTTGTAAAATGAATAGTTTTAGCGTACGAGCGCCGCAGAATCTACTCCAACATGCGTTTTGGCCAAAAAACTCATTTCCACACCACCATGAGGTGGCGCGTTTTTTTATCGTGGTATCCCCAGTAGGCCTAATCTACATGCAATGCACTATTTCAAAATTTAGCGCATTCTTCTTCACTTCGCTGTTCTTGGTGTTGCGAATTCATCGCCTTCAGTACCGATCAAAACGTCACAGATAGAAATTTCATCCACACCATCCGCGATGGGATTATCAGTTTCATTGCAATCCTCTTCGTCCTCGATTTCATCATATGTTTGCTCGAGAACAGTCTCCGTTTCTTCCTCTTCATCGCTATTTTGTGATGGAATTTGCGAATTATAACAGGTACCACTACAATTCGTGCATATAACGGAGCACTTTAATCCAGCCTGGCGACGAGTTCCCTTAAGCCTCTACAGACCGTAGAAAGCCGGTTTTTCAACACGTAGTAATATATTTTTGGTTAATAGAACGCGTGTTGGTGTAGATGTATAATGGTTTGTAGCGCTAAAACTATTAATTTTACAAAAAAAAAAGGTTAGTAAAAAAATTATAGGAAATAGTTTAATTTATTATATAACTGTTTTTATCGTAAAATTAATCAGAAAGGAGATATTGTCAAAAAACAGTTTTTAGGCGCCATTTTTCCAATATGGCGGCGAGAGCGACAAAGATACGAGGTGCCAAAGTAGAAATTCGGAAAGAGCACATCGAAATCTATAAAACCACCAATTTTAAAAACTCCCAGAAAACACGCTCTTTTTTGAGCACCAAATGACTGTATTATAATAGCGGAGCGGATCTGGTTTTGAGATGAAACCAACTTTTTTTTAAAATTTTTTTTGACAATTCGATTACACTCTTTTATCATGTTATCAACTTAGTTCAGCTTAATCACACATCATGGCCGTTCCAAACTCTTTTTGAAAGATAAAAGCACAAAAATTCAATTTTTATTATCTTGTACTGCGTCTTTTAACAAAGCCTGCTTATACATGGTGTTCCTTTATGACGTTCTAACATTTCAAGGTGTGATTCCTTAAGCTATTTTATGAAGAAAAGTTCATATGTCCGCAACGCCTTAAATTTTTTACTAGGGTATTGAATTTTTTAAATTGTTATTTTTTAATAACTCAGAAAGTACTTTAGATGTTATTTTCAATTTTGGTGCGTTTTAATAGGATATTAAACCACATATTTTAGTTAGAAAAGTTATTTTATCACTCCACCAATGGCGTCCCTGTAAACATGTCCTCTAATATATTTTTTTTTAAAGTGATACGCCACTGACATTTTTCCATGTGGATATTTTTTCTGATTAGCCTGGTCAGTTCTACATGAAAACAGTCTCTTGCGTTTTTCTCGTCAAATGCCACAGTTCTTGATTAAAACAATTAAATTCAAATTGCTTCATTTAGCAGTATTGACTAATAATTTTTGAACACATATAGTGATCCTGGAATAAATAACGTTTTTACAAACATCATTTTCAAAACAACATTTGTTGACATAAAGTAATAGACGGAGAGGCGGGCACGAAATTTCAATATGACTCGGGTCATGAAAAGTTTCCGTAACAATACGTCGTACACTTAGAGAGGACTCTGATTTGAGGTCAAGGTGTGTCGGAATTGGTTTAGAAGCGTTTAACCACACATTTGTCACATAAAGTGTTCGAAGAAGGTGTTGGTAAAGCTTAGAATGGTAAGGTGGTAAGCTTGAAGCACGAGGTTTTTCAGTTTTTCAATATATAAGTTGCTGACACGACCGCGATAATTTATTTTTGCCTCCGCTTCAAATTTACTCCACTTTAGGGGCTATCTCCTTCACTTAGCTGTCAGCAATTTTTATGAACATATTATTTGACATATTAACAACAAAATATATAAATTGCTGACATAACCGCAGCATTTTTTTTTTCATACATTTTTGGCAAGTTGACACCCGTCAGCAACCTACTTATCCCTTCCCTGCCTGTCAGCAACTTTATTTAAAAAGAAAGACAAATTTCACCGCTCTCATCCGTGCCCCTCCCCGCTCGCGCTGTCAGCAAATTCCCTCCTCCTTTAGTGTACGACGTATTGCTACGGAAACTTTTCATGACCCGAGTCATACCGAAATTTCGTGCTCAGCTCTTAGACTATAAGTTGTTGGTGTTCAAAACCATCTCATCGTATTATTTCTTCGATTTATTAGTGTTTCATTGAATTTATTTTACTTTTTCGCTGTTTTTATTTGAATATCTCAGTAAATTAAGGACATAAAAAAATGGTTCGATTATAATATGCTTACTGTTAATTACTTCCACATCCAGTGGAAGTATAGTAACGACAAAAAAATTTTTAAAAATTTTTATTGTTCAAATGGGCTTAGAATGTCATGAAACGTCGAGATTCTAAGTTTGAGCGAAAAAAAAATTTCTGTCTGTCTGTCGGTCTGTCTGTAACTTTTTTTGTGCGCATGTTTACTCTGGAACCGTTTGAGATATTGACTTGAAATTTGGTACACGTATGTACTTTAACGAGATCTAGAACAAGATTATATTTTCGTATTGTTCCGTCGAAGGGTTGGGGGGTAAGTTGGGGTAAATTTGGGGTAAATAGGTAAATCAAGCAGGTAAGAGTTCATAAAATTGGTATTTAGTATATACAAGAGAAGCTAAGGTCTCAAAAAAAATTTTGGCATTAGCCACCCCCCATCACCGCCCCCACCCCATTATTAAAGGGCATGAAAAAAATGTGATTTAGTGTGTGTACAAGAACCAGAATCCTCAAAACATTTTTTTACTTCATCCACCCCCACTGCCACCCCCTATCACCACCCCCGTTCCGTTCCCCACTACCGATGTGGGGTATCGTTTTATGGGTTTTTGGGGTAGAGGATTTCAAATATTATATTATTAAAGTTCCATAAACAATTATTTCCACATACAAAATTTTTTCGTTGTGAGTGACTTGAATAGAAAATCTGGATGTGGAAGTAGTGATTCCTTGGGCAGCGGTTTTTTACGTTTGAATATAGGTAGAGAGATAGATTCCTTTACATCCTCTGGTAACTTGTTATATTGATTGAGGAAAATTTTCCTACTTAGATTTTGCCTTGGTATATAAAATTTATTGTTATTTCTTGTGTGGTGTTGATGTATTTGATTTGCATAAAATATAAACTTATTTAAATACTCGGGTATTAAGTTATTTAAAATTTTGAAAATAAATACCATAGCCATAAACAGCAATCTATCTTTTACAGACAGTCACTGAAGAGAAGAAAGCATATGTTGGATTGAGGTATATCGGCTGCATTTCAAAATCACTTTCATTCCTCTATTCTGTAGTTTTTGAAGGGAAGTTATTTTATTTAAATCGAAGGAATATAATAGACTGGCACAGTAATCGAAATGAGGTTGGATAATGGTGTTGTAAACTGTTATTTTTGTCGTCACTAATAACTTTTGAGATATTCTAGAAAAGAAATATAGTTTTTTTGCTATTTTTTTTGTATATATATTCAGTTCAATTTATTGTACACAAACAATGTCTTATGCCGTTTATACCGATATTGTCCGTTCCCCATCGACACAATATTTATTAAGTTCGGAGTTTTTAATCCCCAAATTCATTTAATATGCTCAGTTGATCACTAACTAAATGGGTCAATCAGTGTTTTAAAGACAAGTTGTAACTTTCATGCAGTACACAGTATCAGTAGTATCACTAATATCACTGCAAACTGTTAAGGGGTCTACACACGATCCAGCGGCAGGGACCCGACATTGTCGGCACGCTTTGAAGATAATTGGAATTCCAGCGGACCAGTTCACTTTTACGAATGAGTTCAAAGCATGCCAACAAGGCTGGCTCCCTGCCGCTTTATAGTTTTCGATTACTTTTCTTATTTTCTCCCTGGGAACACTTGCACTTGTTGCCAAAGATAATGGTTTTGCTGTGGCGAAATAATCTTTCATGTTTGCATCATATTCTGAAGAATCACTATTTCTACTAATGTTTAACTGTTTCTTCAGTTTTCTATAAAGCGTGGATGATAGCCGATAAATTCGCATTTAAAATTCGCAAAAACACGTTTTTCCACGATAACTTTTTTATTAATGACCTGACGAAAAAAAAGTAAAATTAAAAATTGAAGATCTCTCGTAAACGTATAATCTTGTAATTTTTTTCAAATCGGACGGTAACTTTTCGTGAAAATTAAGTAATTCCTTAATTTTTTTACGAAAAAAAGAAGTTAGGGGGGTGAGATTTTTTTGAGGTAGGTGAAATAGATAAGAATTGATGGAGCCGGAGGATTGGGGTGGTGGGCCAATTAGGGTAGGGGAGGGGAGGGAGGTAGGGAAAGGAAAATTATTCAACCACCTCGAAATTTTTTCCTGTCGTGCGATTTTTAAAAACCAAAATGGAATTTGTTCGTTATTACGTCTAATATTTGACTGAATCATTTTTTAAATTTTTTTCAAATAAACAAACTTGTGGGAGGGGAAAAACCTTCTGCATTTTTTTTAAAATGCGTTTTTGAGTACGAAGGAAAGGGCTCAGAAGAGAAATTTTTTTACAGGTAAGTGAGACTTTTTTTTATCTTTAATTTAAAAAAAATATATCGCAATCCAAGCAATAGGAAGGGAAGGAGGGAGCATAATGCGTTTGCTGGAATAAAGGGTTAAGGAAATGGGATAGGGACTTCGGAGCTTAACATTCGGATATATAAATCTTTTTTCCATCTTAATATTTTATCAGTCTACCCTCCATCAAATATTAAACTTATTATAAATAATTATTTAACACCGTCACGAGTTTTCGCGGCGCATTTCTCTAGTTTTAGGTGTGTATTGGATATATATAACAATTATTTTTCCGCTTAACTCGCTCTAACTCAAAAACGGCACAATGGATTACTCTCAAATTTTTTATCACTATATACTTGTTAATAAAATGTGTTAATATGTTGGTCAAATTTTAATGTGTAGAAAGCATTATTTTTTTTCTAAGGCTATGTCGAAAATTTGCATTCTCAAATGTAACGTACGGGAAACTTTTTTATCTTTCGAAATAGATACCAAGTGTATCGAGAAGTAATGAAGATAAAAGATGGACGTAACTTTTTTATTTGAAACTTCTTTTTCTAGAATTAGCAGTTTTTGAGAAAACTGCAAATGAGTGATTGTTGGTCAGGCACTGCAATTAATTGCCATTAGATTTCCACACGTTTGCAGTACCTGGCCAACAATCACTCATTTGCAATTTTCTCGAAAACTGCTAATTCTAGAAAAAAAAGTTTCAAATAAAAAAGTTACGTCTATCTTTTATCTTCGTTACTTCTCGATACACTTGGTATCTATTTCGAAAGATAAAAAAGTTTCCCGCACGTTACATTTGAGAATGTAAATTTTCGACATAGCCTTAATAATGCCTTCAAAATAATGCTTTCTACACTTATTAAAATTTGATCTACATATTAACACATTATGTTAACAAATATATAGTGATAACATGATAAAAATTTGGGAGTAATCCATTGTGCCGTTTTTTAGTTAGAGCGAGTTAAGCGGAAAAATTATTGTGATATATATCCAATACACACCTAAAACTAAAGAAATGCGCCGCGAAAACTGGTGACGGTGTTAAATAATTATTTATAATATGTTTAATATTTAATGGAGGGTAGACTGATAAAATATTAAGATGGAAAAAAGATTTATATATCCGAATATTAAGCTTCGAAGTCCCTATCCCTTTTCCTTAACCCTTTATTCCCGCAAACGCATTATGCCCTCTCCTTCCCTTCCTATTGATTGGATTGCGATATTTTTTTTTATTAAAGATAAAAAAAATCTCGCTTACCTGTAAAAAAATTTCTCTTCTGCGCCCTTTCCTTCGTACTCAAAAACGCATTTAAAAAAAAATTGCAAAAGGTTTTTCCCCTCACACAAGTTTGTTTATTTGAAAAAAAATTAATTACTCAGTCAAATATTAGACGTAATAACGAACAAATTCTATTTTGGTTTTTGAAAATCGCACGACAGGGAAAAAAGTTCGAGGGGGTTGAATAATTTTCCTTTCCCTACCTCCCTCCCCTCCCCTAATTGGCCCACCACCCCAATCCTCCGGCTCCATCAATTCTTATCTATTTCACCTACCTCAAAAAAATCTCATCTCTTCTTTTCGTAAAAAAATTAAGGAATTACTTTTTTGTGTATTAGTACTAGGGCAAAAAACGAGTATTTAAAAAAAAAAATTTTTCACGAAAAGTTACCGTCCGATTTGAAAAAAAAATTAACAAACTATACGCTTCCGCGAAATCTTCAATTTTTAATTTGACTTCTTTTTCGTCAGGTCAATAATAACAAAGTTATCGTGGAAAAACGTGTTTTTGCGAATTTTAAATGCGAATTCCTCCGCCACACCGTGTTATTAAGCTGAACTAAGTTGATAACGTGATAAACGAGAACGCGTGTAACCGAATTGTCAAAAAAAAAAAAAAATTAAAAAAAGTTGGTTTCAAAACTCCTCTTTTTCTCGCCAGATCCGCTCCAGTATAAGTAGAAAACAAATATGTGATCAAAATTTAAAAATTCAAAATGGCGACGTCCACATAGCGGATAGGTTTTATCAATTATTGTCGGATTCGACTGAAAATCGGTATCTGTTAGTTATCGAGGTTGCAGATTACAATTATCTGATCCAAATTTAACAATTCAAAATGGTGGCGTCAAAATGGCGGATAAGTTTTGTAATTTATAGTCTGATTCATATGAAAACCGATATCTGAGGATTTTCGAGGTCACAGATTATAAATATTTAGTCTAGTTCTTTACATAAATGTCGATAGTACTAAAATTCTCTCCTTAAATATAAGACTAAAAAGTAAAAAAATAAATTAATAGTTTAAAAAACTAAAACAAATACGTTTTTATAAATACTGCACTAAAAAGCAAAAAATAATCATCGAACCTGCTCTCTATCTACCCTGTAAGGGCCTTAGTGTAAGCCTTGTTTGTAATTAAGTATAATATTTGAGTATAAAAGCGTGGGGCGCTTTTCATTTAATCTAATGATGTCTTCAGCGTTTTAATTATCGAGCCTGTTCGAAATAGCGTTCGAAAAACGCCCCATGCTTTTATACCCAAATATTATATTTAATTTCGAACACGGCTTACACTAAGGTCCTTACGGGGTAGACGGAGAAAACAGGTTCGATGATTAGTTTTTGCTTTTTAGTTCAGTATTTATAAAAGCGTGTTTTTTTATTAATTTATTTTATATAAATTCGCGATTGTAAATATAACTGAGACCGATAATTTCAAATAGATTTATCAAGAGATTTGTGTATGGATATTAGCTGTACAGACTTCCACATATTAGAAAACGTCTCAGTTCTAACAGTTGTATTATGTATAAATCCTCTTAGTCATTCTGCATAAGGCCTAATTAAGTAAGTTGATATTTTATTAACGCTTGAAAGTTTCATAAATTCTGAGCAATACCTACTATTAACTACATACCAAATATCATTGTGCCTGCCAAACAGTTTCTTAGATTTTGTGCCAATGGACGAAATTGAGATATTTCAATTTTTGGAATCGGCTTCTTTTCTTATATGAATATGAAAATATGTCGGAGAGGTAGGAGAGATATTTATTTTCATAATTATACTAATTTTTGCAATAACCTCAACTTGTAACGTAAACCCTTGAAGAATTCCGGAAGGCGATTTACTTCACTGTATATATAGGAAGTATGTTTTCCTTTATATTTAAGTAATGGACTAAATACAATATATCACCTTAATAGTTATACATCAATCAAGTTGCATTTTCATTGAGAAAAAAGTTTACATGAACGCAAGTAACTATTAATAATCATTACATGAATTCGCCCTCACTATTATTCTTAATTTTCAGAAAGGTTAGTCGAAAATGTATCCCTCCTCTTTATAACGCGTATAGAATAATAACTACCTAGGCGGAGTTTAGATGATTGAGCACATGAACTTATGTAACAGAAATAATATACATCTTACACAAGATGATATCATTTATACTCAAACGCAATATTTACCCTAAGAAATTAGTGGAATACATTTTATTATTCATAATGTGTTTGGCAGAATATATACTAATTTAAAATGCGAACAACTTGTTAAAATATTATTTTAGTTCTTTTACTTCCACATCCAGTGGAAGTATAGTAACGACAAAAAAAAATTAAAAAAATTTTATTGTTCAGATAGGCTTAGAATGTCATGAAACGTCGAGATTTTAAGTTTGAGCGAAAAAAATTTCTGTCTGTCTGTAACTTTTTTTGTGCGCACGTTTACTCTGGAACCGTTTGAGATTTTGACTTGAAATTTGGTACACATATGTACTTTAACGAGATCTAGAACTAGATTATATTTTCATCTTGTTCCGTCGAAGGGTTGGGGGGTAAATTGGGGTAAATTTGGGGTAAATAGGTAAATCAAGCAGGTAAGAGTCCATAAAATTGGTATTTAGTATATACAAGAGAAGCTAAGGTCTCAAAAAAAATTTTTGCATTAGCCACCCCCACCCCATTATTAAAGGGGATGAAAAAAAATGTGATTTAGTGTGTGTACAAGAACCAGAAACCTCAAAATATCTTTTACTTTATCCGCCCCACTACCAGCCCACTACCGATGTGGGGTATCGTTTTATGGGTTTTTGGGGTAGAGGATTTCAAATATTACATTATTAAGATTCCATAAACAATTATTTCCACATAGGAAATTTTTCCGTTGTGAGTGACTTGGATAGAAAATCTGGATGTGGAAGTAGTGATTCCTTGGGCAGCGGTTTTAATAACTGTAAAATCATGCAACGTTGGCTGCAGAAGAAATGATTCTCTAAATAGATTAAGTTTTAAAATTAACTGTCTATTTTCTATTTTCATCATTTTTATAAGTTTTTAATTGAAGGTCAGTAGTTGAATCAAGTACTTTATGTTATAAATAAATATCTGCACAGTCAATATTAAATACACAAGTCAACTTTACAACACTAACATTATTGACTGTTTATTTTAGAAATAAGTGTTGGTAGTAAAAATTTAGGGAATATCTCGTGTCCATTTCAACGTTGGTAGGAGAAATATGATTTCCAGTGTGGTAAAACCATTAGAATAATGGAAAAATTCAGGATTACTACTACCTAAAGAAGACATCAAATGTAGTAAGAACTACTGTTTTAGAAAGTCCTAAATAATCCGGATCAGTCGCAAGCATTGAACTTTCAGATGAAAATTTTCGCCGCACCCTCGATAATTTAAAGCTTCATTGGTACAATAGTCAATTCGTTCGTCAATCTTTATCATGAGATTTAGATGCTTGAGTTACATTTTGCAGATTATTTTAACAAGTTTTCAACTATAAAACGCTTTGGACAAAACTTCTGATGACTGATGAAGCTGACTTCTAGCGTAGTAAACATATCACTAAGCATTGTAAAATCCGACGGTATTATATAAAAAAGTTGTACAAAACGTAAGCGTGGTATGAAATTTCATTTCATTAGGAATAACTGGTTGATTTTTCTTTGAAGATGTTCACGGTAAATTAGTTACACAATAGTGATAATGTAGAACTTCCTTGCACTTGAGCAAGGAAGTTTTGAACTTAAAATACTTAAGTTGAAGAACATATGATTACAGCTGCACCGTAGCACTTTGTTCATAGAAATTGCACGAAGAATGTTTTTCGTTCTAATTGAGTCTACTGCTAATACCAATCTAATTCTTTATGTCTAGTCTTATCCAATTTATTATTATCAATCATTATTATTAATAATAATGATTAATAATATCATTAATTATAACTTTAATAATCAATGTGCTCCGCCTATGGTACGAAGTCATTGCCATGCTTTAAGAAATTAGTTCGTGTAAAGTAGGATAATGACGCCAGTTCAAAGATCCATTGCTCCGACTATAAACATGCATACCCTAGCCAGGATTCGAACATGGTATTTCGTGGTCGTAAGTCTTAACACCGTAAGCATTCCGCCACTGAGTCGGTATTTTTTGCATTCCTTTGGATTCTATATTTATATAACGGTGTTGTAAGGCCAAAAGAGACTCATGGAGGAGGTTTTGCGAAGAGGTCAATGATGGCCCTCCAGCCTCTAGAATCCACAGGGTCTTGGCCAAGGATGGTTGTACTGCAAATGAAGTAGGCCTCCTTAAAAAGAAGGAGGGAACCTACATGGAAACACTGACGGAAAGTATTGAATTGCTCATGGAGGCTCACTTTCCGGGCTCACTGGTAGCGAATGGTTTGGTGGCCGTGCAATTCCCAGATCAAAGGCCTGAGCGGCCCAGCCCAGAGGATTGGAGACTAGCCAACGAGGTAGCGAAACCCAACAAAATCAGATGGGCAATTAACAAGTTCCAACCATACAAATCTCCTGGTATGGATGGAATTTACCCGATTCTGCTCCAAAAAGGGCAGGATATAATAGTACCACATCTGTGCAAAATATTCAGAGCCTGCCTGGCCTGGAAATACATACCACAGATGTAGCGGAAGGAGAAAGTCACCTACCTACCAAAAGTAGGCAGGATATCAGACCAAACGCACAAGTCATACAGACCCATAAGCCTGTCCTCTTTCCTACTTAAAACATTGGAAAGACTACTGGACAGGTACATTAGAGACGAGGTACTAAGGGAAAACCCCCTTAGTGAACGTCAATATGCATACCAGCCGGGAAAGTCAACAGACCTCGCGCTGAATGATTTGAACAGGCTACTGACAAAGTCATTGGATGACAAAGAAATAGCAGTGGCAACATTTCTTGATATAGAAAGAGCGTTCAATAACGCGACAACGCAATCATTAATGAGTAAGTTGTCAAATAGAGGAGTCCCAACAGTACTCTGCCAGTGGATTAAGGCCAGCCTAGATAAGAGAGTAATAGTATCCAATCTGGGCGAGGCTACCATTGAGGCGAAGGTGAGTACAGGCTGCCCTCAAGGAAGAGTACTATCTCCACTGCTTGTCGACGAACTCCTCCGGAAAGTTTCCGCAGAAGGCTTTTATTGCCTAGGATACGCTGACGACCTAGCAATAGTAGTCAAGGGGTGATTTGCGAACACCATATCAGAGCAGTCCATAAGGAGGGACTATCCATAAATCCTCACAAAACTACAGTCGTCACTTTCACACGAAAAAGATCCTTGGGAGGTCTAAAACCCCCAAGGCTCAATGGAGTGGAAGTTCCATTTGCCAGTGAGTCATTTTTGACCAGAAACTGACATGGAATACACACATCCAAAAAGTCACATAAAAAGCAACGATTGCCCTGGGAAGGTGCAGGCAGATGTGTGAAAAAAACTGGGGGTTAAACCCCAAGATGGTTATATACTAGGGTCGTTAGACTCATGATAACCTATGGATCGGTGGTATGGTGAACCAAGACACTGCAGCCGGGAGCAATAAGTGGCGCACAAAGGCTTGCTTGCCTGTGCGCCACGGGGACCATAAAATCTGCTCCCACGGCGGCTTTGGAGGTCCTTCTAGATTTGCCACCGCTACACATTTTTATCCAGGGGGAAGTTCGTTCGGTGTTGCACAGGCTAATGCAAGGCACAACGCCCATAAGGCAGCAACACGGTACAGAGCACCAAAAGTTATACTCAGAGCTGAAGGCAGACCCCATTCTGGGAATTCCCACGGACAGCATAGTCCCAAAGTATAACTTCTATAAAAACTTTCAAATCAAGATACCAGAGAGAGAGGACTGGAAGAATGACCCTCCGATATCAGCACAAATAGTCTGGTACACGGACGGCTCCAAGACAGAACATGGAATAGGAGCTGGGATTTACGGGATAAGGTCGAAAACGGAAATCCCGATAAGTCTAGGAATACATACTACAGTATTTCAGGCAGAAGTGGCCGCATACAGTGGTGTGCAAAGGAAATAATGAGGCAAGGAACTGTCAACCAGTCAATTGCCATTTTTTCCGACAGCCAAGCGGCGCTAAAGGCAATCGATTCCGTGCAGGTCGACTCATGACTAGTATGGGATTGTATTAACGCCCTTATGGACCTAGGAAGTCAGAATAAAGTGACCGTGGCATAGGTACCAGGACATAGGGACACAGGGGAAATGAAAAGGCTGATGAGCTGGCTCGGTAAGGCGCATCTAATGCCCTGGTAGGCCCCGAGCCCTTTTGTGGCGTGGCTAAGCCATGCAAACGATCATCCATTAATAAATGGGTACAGGACAAATTTCTAGAATGGTGGAAGAGTTTCCCGCGACAAAGACAGGCTAAAGAGTTCATTAAAGAACGGTCGGCCAAATTCACGGAAGATCTACTATGCCAAAGTAGAAAGGCCATTAGGATAATAGTGGGTCTTCTAACTGGACATTGTAGGCTCAATAGGCATATGAGTCTAATGGGCCTGGTAGATGATGCAACATGTAGATTCTGTCAAGAGGAAGAGGAAACCTCAGTACATGTGCTGTACCATTGTGAAGGCCTAGCCAGACTGAGATTCCAAATACTTGGTGAGGAAAAACCAGGGGCAGCTAGCTATACTAAGGAGCCCCTATCAAGGTTATGGAGTCTGGTACAAAAGACAAAGCTGGATAAGAAACCTTAAATGAATTAGATAAGATAGGAGCGCCACAATAGATCCAAAAGGGTCGCGGTGGCCAAGGCCAAGCGGCCAGCTCCTCCCTTCAATCTAATCTAATCTAATCTAACGGTGTTGTATTATATTAATCAGTTCAGTTCTTACATCTGTCGAAGCCACTGCATCGGCGAAAAAAAAATGTTATATTCCTTAAATAAACGTTTATCAAAATCATAAAATAGTTGGTTTATTCTGTATAAATGGTAATATGGATTTTCACCAAGTAAAGGTCAAATCAATCAACCAATATTACAAGACGTTATCTTTAAAACTTAATTTTCTTGCTGAATAATTTCGCTTGTAATAAAAGCTGGCATATTTTACTTGACATTTCAAAGAAAATTAAAAAATATTCAAAGTTATTTGCATTTTAAATAGTCGGACCTGTTATTAAGGCTGGGAGTTTTACAGATTTGAAAATTCAAATATTCATTTTAGTTCGCATTACTTTACTAGAATTAGTTGAATATTGAAAAATTACTGTATTTAAATAGGATGGAGTGTAGTTATTCTACCGGCAAAAGCTGTTTTTATTATGCTTCTACTTCACATTCTTAGTAAACTCAATATATTTATTCTAATGTGTGTCAGAATCATGCGGTATTTCGCTAACTTCACTTTATGGTATCTCTTGAAACTTATCCGGATATTTGAAAAGACATACCTCAATCAATCGAATCATCATGAAAAATTTCGAGTTATCAGTGCCGTCAGAGTTGCCATTTTATTATTATCATTCAATGTTTTTCTTAAAATACTATAAATACAGAGTAGGCTTTATAAACAACTATGTTAATTGAATTAAAAGAATTAATTAAGACAATATACGAGGATAGAACAAATCACGCAGAAGCGCAGTCGAATACCAACGGATTGTGAATTCCAATTTCCAATTTAAATATATTTATTTCTGTTAAATAAGTATTTACATGTGATTTCATTTAAGTAATTTTTCAGTATACAATCAGTAAAATAAGTAACGCTACATCACATCTTTCGCGGGAATCGCGCGAAGTGACACAGCGGCCAGGTGCCTCTGCAGATGACTTTCATGACATGGATCCTATGATATTTGGCGAATTTCGTTTAGCTCGTTTGCGTTTGTTTGATTGTATAAGATTATTTCAATTAAATTATCTGCTTTATTATTTATAAGGGATCAGTTTCATATCAGAAGAGTATACAGGGAAAATTAAGTAAAAACCCTGCTTTGACTGTCATTATGTAAAACAATTTTGTTGCACATTACGTACTTAATGTATATCGTATATCGATGTGCTTTCAGTGAGAGGTCAAGGGGGGTTGAGGGGACGTGGGAATATGTGGCTTTGTGAAAAGGTTTTTTTTTAAGGGATATGGAATTGTTAGTCTTTATATGTTGGTTGTAAATTGGTAGTTTTTCGTGAAGTAATTTGTGCGTATGTATATGATTGTCATGTCCTCTTATATTTGTTAAGTTTTGTGTTAAGTTCTAAATTTATTATTTTTTGTGTTAAGAATCTTTGTGCTGTTTCATTAATATAGTCGCGCATTATTTGCACCCCGTAAGCCTATGCAGTTCACGAATGGTGATGTAACGTGGCGAGTTAGTTAATAGGTGCAGCAGCTTGTTTTGAGATTGCTGGAGTCTTAAACACCAGCGTCCGAGATGAAATTCCGGGACACGCAGGCATAGGTCATAATGGGCCTAAATATAAGTTTGTAAATACATATTTTATTGTCAGTAGATAGCTTGCTGCGTCTGTTAATAAGTGGGTATAACTGGCTAAGGCCTGCACAGGCTTTGTTTAGAACCCGCGTTACATGATAGTCTGGTGTCAAGTGTCAGTAAAAGTAGTTTTATTGTTTTTTATTCCTTTATTTGTGCATTGTCAAGTTTAAGTTTTGTTTTTGTCTTAATATTCGTAAATTTTCGAGTTATGATTTCCGGTTTTTCGTTGTTAATTTTAATTTTCCTACGTCCATAATAGTCGAGTAGTTTGTCTATATGGTATCGTAGAAGTTATTGGCATATGTAGTTGTATCGTCGATTTACAGTAGCAAGTTTGTAGTTGGATGGGTAGGAATATAGGAAATGTAAAGGGTCGGAGCAAGGACTGTCCCTTAAGGGACCCCCGTTGAAAGTCTATAGGGCATAGGACATAGATAAGGTTTTATTTATTCTCACCATAATTTGCCTGTCCCAAAGGTAGTTCTTAATGAAGATGCACCACAACCTACATTGATAGGACCTGTCGTGAGGAGACGTAGCCGATTGCTGAGTAATCACGAAAATATATGATAATCTACAACGATTAGAGGCGAGGATGCACGACAATCTACTACGTAAGGACTAAGAGAGCGGTCACTTGTCTGGCCACTGCTAGCACCCGCTACATCTGCGCCAAACAAAACAGGGTCAATAAAACGAAACAGACGAATATACGCATTCTCTGCCACAAGATATATATGGAGTAGCACAAAATGAAGAACTACCTCGAAAGAATCTGACGTTACGACGTACCTACTACAACAGAGATTATCTCATCAATGATACTGGCAGGACAGATCTATAACTAGGAAAACAGCATAGAATACTTATTATTTCCACTTCTTCAAAATTCCCCTCCTCAAGTTGATACACTGGTATATAAACATTACCTACGTTCCATCCGACCTACGTCTCACCAATATGGTTTCCCCCACCATCATCATCCATCAAAATAAAATTCAAATTGTCTGAATAAAGAAACTTGCTACTCAGGCAGCAGATTGACGTCATTTTGTCGTCATTTTTTGGTAATATGTCAGGTGACGAAACAATTACTTCACAGTAACGTCATATTTTGAAGAAATTATAACGTCGATTTGACGTATTAGTGACGTCACTTTTTCATTTTAGATGAGTTTATGCATTACAATGTAGATTGTTAAACAAATTATTTCTAGATGGTGCCACATACAAACCACTGACAATAATCAGTCACTCTTTAACTAATGAATTTATAGACAATGGATGAATCTTATAACGGTCAGGTTAAAGATCTCCTAGTGCCCTTAAGATTCACATGTTATTCTGCACCAAGTTGGTTTATTATATTTCTCAAATGTACATTTATTTCAATTAATCAAAAACAGCTTACATGCGGACAAAATGACGTATCTGGCTGTGACATAATCACGTCATTTTTACGTCATTGTTACGTCATTCCAGAGGTCAATAACGTCTCAAGTGACCAAAAAATGACATCAAAGTGACGTCAATCTGCTGTCTGGGTAATTGCGTTCCATTAAGTGCCCCTATACATCATATAATAATTTTATATATTGCTACGAAGAAACTAAAAATACAGAAGAAATTTAAATGATACTGCAGTGGCCAATTTTAATACAACCAAGCAATATACTAAAATAATAATAAACATTATACCATAATCGGCCTGCTCAATAGTTAGCTCCAGAGCACATTTTTCTATGCATAGATATAGAGGCTACCAATCCAATAACAACGTCAGCTCAGTTCGGGCTACAAGAAGCATCAGTAGGCAGCTATCAGCGAGAACCTGAAGATGAGCTACGTAATTCTGCCGAAACGAGGCTTAGACAAATAAGATTTAATCACAATAACCATTTTATTTATCTGCTTATGAGGTACTGAAATATTTATTATAAATAGAAAAACTAATCAGAAAAATACGAGAATATTGCAAATATTGTATAAGATCTAAAATAAAATAAGCATAACTAGTAAGGTGGCTTATTGAAATTACCGTTACTTGGCGGATAAAAGCACCAAATTTGGTATGAAGGTACCTTAGGATATACTAATAAATATTAGCCTAGGAGTCCTCTGGAACTTCTAAAAATGTTCATGTACAGCACTAAAATCTAAAATGGCCGACACATGCGACAAAATATCACATGTGAGTTTTTCTTTTCGAGGCACCACTACTGTAAAAACTGTAGAAAGTGGGACTCTCTTGCACTCTTCAAGAGACCAAAGCATAAAG
Organism: Rutpela maculata; assembly: GCA_936432065.2. Lineage (NCBI taxonomy): Eukaryota > Metazoa > Arthropoda > Insecta > Coleoptera > Cerambycidae > Rutpela > Rutpela maculata. The sequence continues at coordinate 270,953,345 of OW386285.2, forward strand.
CAACGTCTCAGCAGGGCAAGAAGCTGAAAGTGCTTCAGAACAATGTGGAACTATTTAGCCAACTATATCAATGCAGAACCGGGAATATGTTTTGGATGAGAATTTTTTTCAATAGTAAAACTTTTATCTATATTTATTTGTTTTATTGAATATCCTGGTATACATCAGGAATATTACTATCCTTTAAGTATTATATATGTTATAAGTTTTTCTACTTGCTGTCAAATGATCTCCGCTTCTTTCATTTAGAGTAGAAAAATCAATGGTACTAATATAACGATATAAAATTCCAACATTGGATAATACCTGAAAATTCCCTCAACACTCATCAACTGAGAAAATATTAGCAATACCTGCTTCTAAGGCATAAAGGTACATCTCATCGAATGCATCAGGCCCCCACTCCTACCTAGATGGACTGAACTGAAACCATTCAAAATTAAATCCAAAATTACTACCTCATTGCAAATTTCGCTAGCGGAGGAAATTATTCAAATAACTACATTTTATACAACTTATTGGGGTTAGAAGACTGATATTATGTAAAGGTACCCTACTACTTTATTATTCAATAGACTTTACTAAATTGTACAGAGAATATCCCACCGCGTTAAAAAGAGTTTTCGGTTAAACTTAGTTGAATATAGTGGCAGGAAATTGGGGACTTAACGTGTAAAACCACTACACAAAGGCCTTACTTGTAAAGCTTACCCAGATTTCTCATTACACAAAGGTAATACCCCATCCTAACTCAGTTCCTTCATCAAAGGCACATTCAGTAAATATAGAAATCAACGCCTATTTTAAATGCGATTATATCTCTATCCTATACAAAACGGAGTGTTTATGATGACAACCATTTGTTAAAACACACAATATTACAAAGCCTATGTAAGATCGTGATACACAATTTAATTTAACAATTCATTATTTAGTGTCTTTTTTGATAAAATGAATTTTAAGATTCCGTAGTTAAATGCGAAAAACGAAACCCATATAGAATGACCAGTTTCTTGTCTATGATTTGCCGTCCGTCTGTCTATCACAGTTTTTTTTACCATACTGCCAGCCGCAATTTGTTAAAAATCAATTATATTCTTAAATTATTTATTGCTCATACAACATACTTGAATACAGTGAATATCTTATGTATAACCAGACACGAGAGAGAGGAGAATATACGTAGAAGTGACGAAAATTGATATAACGGTCATACGCTTCTCGTCCAGGAGTCTGTCAGGACATCTTAAAATAGACACTATAGGGAGGACCACGGTTGGTAGGGTAAATAACATAAGGAAAAATATACGGTGACAAAGATAACCTACAGCTTAATTCCAGCCTCTTCTAAAAAACCTATGATATGCGTATAAATTTTCCTAGATCCTATAGTCAATAAATTGAGCGTAATAAACGGAGCCATTATACCACATTTTTTGTAACATTGTTAACTAATGAAATGTAGTAGAGGCATTTCGATATTTTGTACATCCGAAAAATATCTGTAGTGGAAGTAAGGAGTCGAGATTTTTCCAAAAAAGTGCAAAATTGTACTAAAGCTATGAAACCTATCCCCCCCGTGTTCGAGGGCGAAAAAAATTTTTAGTCATGTGCAGGGATTCTTTATTTTTTCATGGGGATATAATAGATGGTAAAAGATGATGTCAGGCAACCACCCTTGGGGTAGAAATCTACCCTATGAAGGGGTGTAAAATTGCTTTTTTTTGTTAGAGAAGTTTACTCCCCGTTTTCGAGGACGTTGATCAAGAAAAAAATGGATATACGCTGGTTCGACCCTTCCTTCCTTCACACTTAAACTATCGGAAACACCCCTTTCATGATAATCATAACAATAATAAAAATAATGATAATAATAATAATACTAATAATAATAATAATAATAAGCAGGAGGGGCTGACTTTCATCAATCAAGCCTTTGGTGAGTAGCGCCACCACTTACTCCAGCTGGGGGTGTAAAATCGAACCGGCAGCCCTAGTGCACCCGGGAGGGGAAAGCTCCTTCCCCTCTGGTGTCGGTCGTGGGCTTGCTGGGCTAACCACCCACAAGCCCTAACTTCTGGTTCCCGCAGGCAGAAGACAGGGCCCCCACAATCGACCCCATCCGGATAGGGGTCAAGGGCAAGGTGGTGGGGCCCAACCGGATCGGGCGCCCGTTGACGACGAACGCCATGAACTAGGACGCTTTGAGTGGACAGATGAGCTAAGGGACGACCTTCTGCATTGCTACGAAAGCAGTGAGCCCGCACGAAGAGGATACATGGGGCGAATGCATGTTCTGTGGTGTGCAAGGCACCCAGAGCACAACGCCTTCACGCCACAAAACCTGCGTGATTATGTATCCCACCTTCGTCGCAGGGGCTACGTGAGAGCTGCTCCTCAGCCGGTGAATGAGGTGGTCGAAGGTCCACCGAATGAACCGGTTGAGGATGTAGTCCCTGACGTTCCACCAATACCAGAGGGCCTCAGTACCAGACAGGGGTTACACTACATAAAAGCCCCCGGGCCACAAGACCTGGCCAGAGTGGATGAAGAACTTCGTGAAGCGCTTCCAGAACGGGCTGACATCTGGCACATAAACTGTGCCGTGTATGCTGCTGCTCAACGCTTTCCTCAGGTGGAGAGGCGTAATACTGCCTCCCCACAGGAGAGAGCGAGGCGGCGCATACAAAAGATGGAAGCCAAGATCCGGTCGGCGAGGCAACACGCATCCCGTATCCAATGTGTGATGGACTATATGGCGGCCAATAGACCGTTCACGCCTAAAGTGCGTCGAATAGCCGCCAACTTAAGACGCGTCCATCACACACTCAATGAGGCAGTGCTGCGAACCACCAAACAGCACTGTCTCGACAGGATACGGATGCTAGTGGTTTGTAAAAAATCACTAGTGAGGCGGGCGAGGGGGCTGGCGGAAAATAAACTCTTCCGCCAAAAGCCCTCGCGCCTATTCGAACCGCCTCCGCGTGTTGCAGAGAATCCGCCGACTGTAGATCAGGTGGAAAATTTCTGGAAAACGCTATACGAGGAAAAGCTTCCACTCAACCGAGACTCTCCGGCCCTTGCACACTTTGAAACCTTTTGTCAAAGGTTTCAACAACCACAGGAAGTGTGCCAACCAATAACCCCAGAAGAGGTTCGAAGAGCTCTCGAGGGCTCTAAGAACTTTGCTGCTCCAGGTCCCGATGGGATAAATAACTTTTGGTGGAAAAAGTTACCGAGCACCCACCACCATTTGGCCAGAATTTTTAATGCCTGGCTAAATGGGGAGCAGCAAATTCCTTCTTGGGTGGTTGAAGGGCGGACAGTGCTGATCCCTAAGAACGGAGATTTGTCCAACCCAAGGAACTTCCGACCGATAACCTGTTTAAACGCATGTTACAAGGTGTTTACGCGCATCTTGTACATGCGACTGCTCCACGCAGTTGAACCGGTTTACGAACGGATATATGAGCAACGAGGGTCGAAGAGAGGTGTCGCTGGCTGCAAGGAGAACCTGTTGATTGACCGATGTGTTACGCAGGACTCCGTGCAGTATAAGCGGAACCTCTCCATGGCCTGGATCGACTACCGCAAGGCATTTGATATGACATCACATGAGCTTATTGTTCACTTGCTCCGATGTCTTGCGGTACCCGGTCCCGTAGTGAGATGCATCGAAGAACTGATGCCGCTCTGGAGGACTCGCTTTACCATTACATCGGGTAACGATAGAGTCCAGACGGAGTCGGTAACATTCAGAAGGGGAGTATTTCAGGGAGACTCCCTCAGCCCCCTTCTGTTTTGCATCTCACTACTGCCATTATCCGTTTCGCTCCGGAAAACCCGTGGATACAACTGCGGTACCCCCGGCGATAGGAGGCATAAGGTCACCCATCTGTTTTACATGGATGACCTTAAACTTTATGCCTCCGGAGAGAGGGACCTACACCAGTCCCTCAGGGTGGTACAGGAGTACACGCAGGCTGTCGGTATGGAGTTCGGGTTGGACAAATGTGCACTGGTCCATCTCAAGAGAGGACGATGCGGGAACTACGGAGAGGACGCGCAACTCGTTGACGGAAGCATCTTACATCATCTAGATGCCGGAGAGTCCTACACTTACTTGGGTGTTGAGCAACGCTCCACCCAAGAAGTGGGTATAGTGAAAAACGCTCTCCGCGGCAAGTATCAGCACCGACTCCGACAGATCTGGTCCTCAGAACTGTCGGGGAAGAACAAGGTGTCTGCTACCAACATGCTTGCCGTTCCGATCCTACTCTACCCCTTTGGAGTAGTGAAATGGACTCGAGAGGAGTTGCGTCAACTCGACGTAGGAACCCGCAAGAAGATGCATCTCAATAGAAGTTTGCATCCTAAATCGTCCGTTCCACGGCTATACCTCCCACGACATCGGGGAGGCCGTGGACTCTTGAGTTTGGAGAGTCTCCATAATAGGATGGTTCTGGATGGAGCCTGTAAGGTCATCAGGAGTTCGGATCCCCTCCTCTGCATGGTCCGAGACCATGAAAGTGCAGGAATAGGAGCCTTTTTGTTTAAGGCAGCACAAAGAGCAGCCGATGAACTTGGTCTCTTCTTCGACGTCGAGCGGGTAAATCCCGACTCTGTCACCGAGTTGGAACCTGCTCGACGAAAAGCCCAAATTAAAGCTGCAGAACACAACATCTTTCTGCAGCTTCACACGGATAAGCCAATGCATGGAGTTTTCTATAAAAATATAGAGAACCTTGGCTTATCCGAAAGGCTGACCTTTGCCTTCTTAAGGTCAGCCGGGCTGAAGTCTGAGACCGAGGGATTCATAATGGCTTGCCAGGATGGTGTATTTAATACCCTCGTCTATCGTAGCCGTGTCATGGGTATAGAGGTCCCTGATGTCAGCTGCAGGGCCTGCCGCAGGGCGCCAGAGACTTTAATGCACCTGTTGTCGGCTTGTCCGACATATGCAGTCTCGGCCTATATCCAGAGGCACGACGGAGCATTACGAGTGCTTTATTATCACCTAAGGCACTCGTATGGGATAGACGAGACACCAGTGCTGCCTTACGCTCCGGGGGATATTGAGTCCGTTGTGGGAAATGAGAAGTGTCTAATTTATTGGAACTACTCTTTTCCCACCGTCAGGCAATACAAGCCAACAAGCCTGATGTAGTACTCCTCGACCATCAACTCAAGACAATGTTTGTCGTGGAGTTCTCGGCTCCCGCGGAGAACAACATTGTCTTGAAGGAGGAGGAAAAACGGACAAAATATCGAGATCTGCTCTTCGAACTCCGCAGACTGTATCCAGACCATACTGTTAAGATAGTGGTACTGATTATAGGAGCCCTCGGTGGAACGAGACACACACTGCTTTCAGAACTTAAGATCATACCGGCATGCCGAAATTCGGCAGAGGTCTTAGCCGGCAGAATGCAGAAGGCCGTCATCCTCGGTTCATTACGTCTGCTCAGGGCACACGATTCCCGGACCCAGTAGTCACTTACCCCACGGGTGTGGGGAGTGGCTGCCGGTACTACCAGCACCCCTCTGTGAGGGTCGGAGCCACAGAGAAGGGTGACTGGTTTTTAACAAAAAAAAAAAAAAAAAAATAAAATAAAAATAATAATAATAATAATAAATAAGCAGGAGGGGCTGACTTTCATCTATCAAGCCTTTGGTGAGTAGCGCCACCACTTACTCCAGCTGGGGGTGCAAAACCGAACCGGCAGCCCTAGTGCACCCGGGAGGGGAAAGCTCATTCCCCTCTGGCGTTGGTCGTGGGCTTGCTGGGCTAACCACCCGCAAGCCCAAATAATAATAATAATAATAATAATGTGTCTTTATTTCTGAGATTAACAAATGCACAACAATTTTAATAGGTGGCGGCGTTCAACATTGTTGCTCTTCCACGCAACCACCTCTTATACCAACATGTTAACAATTATCGATCTATTCAAAAAGCATACATTTAAACACATGAACGAAAATCTCTGGTTCTAGCTGACCAAAGACAGGGCCCCCACGATCGACCCCGAGCGGATAGGGGTCATGGGCAAGGTGGTGGGGCCCAACAGGACGGACTGCCCGATAACGAAAATCGCGACGCATATGGACACTTTGAGTGGACGGACGAGCTGAGGGACGACCTTATGCAGTGCTACGAAAGCAGTGAGCCTGCACGGAGGGGATACATGGCGCGGATGCATGTTCTGTGGTGTGATATCCACCCAGAGCATCGCGCTTTCACGAAACAAAACCTTCGTGACTATGTATCTCACCTCCGAAGCAGAGGCTACATCAGAACCGCTCTGAGGCCTGTTGAAGACGTAGTCGACAGACCACCCGATCAACCGGTCGAGGAGGTGGTTTTAAATGTTCCACCCATACCAGAGGGCAAGAGAACTAGAAGGGGGCTGCACCATCAAAGGCCCCCTCGGCCACAAGATCTGGTCAGAGTGGACGCAGAACTCAGTGAAGCTATTCCAGAAGAGGCGGATATCTGGCACATTAATTGTGCCGTCTACGATGCCGCGATGCAGCTCTCTCCGATGGTGAGGCGGGATAATACTACTTCCCCGCAGGAGAGAGCTGACCGGCGTATAAGAAAGATGGAAGCCAAGATCCGGTCAGCGAGACAATATGCTTCCCGTATTCAGTGTGTGATGGATTACATGGCGGAGAACAGGCCTTTCACGCCAAAAGTGCGGCGAATCGCCGCCAACATAAGGCGAGTCCGTCACACGCTTAACGTGGCAGTGCTGCAACACTGTTTGGATAGAATACGGATGCTAGTGGCTTGCAAAAAGTCGCTAGCAAGGCGAGCGAGGGCAGTAGCGGAAAATAACCTTTTCCGCAAGAAGCCATCTCGCCTGTTCCAACCGCCTGAGCGTATTGTTGAGAATCCGCCGACTGTAGATTAGGTGGAAGACTTCTAGAAGACGCTTTACGAACCAAAGCGCCCACTAAACCGAGATACTCCAGCCCTGGCACACTTTGAAGCTTTCTGCCAAGGGCTCCAGCAGCCTCAAGCAGTGTGCCAACCGATAACGACGGAAGAGGTCGAAGAGCCCTTGAAGGCTCCAAGAACTTTGCTGCTCCTGGACCCGATGGGATTAACAATTTTTGGTGGAAAAAACTTCCGAGCACCCACCGCTATTTAGCCAGAATTTTCACCTCGTGGCTAAATGGAGAGCAGCAAATCCCTTCCTGGATTATCGAGGGGCCAACCGTGCTACTCCCTAAGAACGGAGATCTGGCAGATCCAGCGAACTACAGACCGATAACCTGTTTAAACGCATGTTACAAGATATTCATACGTGTCTTGTACATCCGGGTACTCCAAGCAAGCGGCCCGGTTTACGAACGGATACACGAGCAACGTGGGTCTAAGAAGGGTGTCGCTGGCTGCAAGGAGAACCTGCTTATTGACAGATGTGTCACGCAGGACTCCGTGCAGTATAAGCGGAACCTTTCTATGGCCTGGATCGATTACCGCAAGGCATTTGACATGACATCTCACGAGCTAATTGTTCACTTGCTCCAATGTCTTGCGGTGCCCGGTCCCGTAGTGAGATGCATAGAACAACTCATGCCGCTCTGGAGGACTCGCTTTACTATAACATCTGGTAACGTTAGAGTCCAAACAGAGCCGGTTATGTTTAAGAGGGGTGTGTTTCAGAGAGACTCTCTCAGCCCCCTTCTACATGAGTACATGAGTACACTCAGGCTGTCGGAATGGAGTTCGGCTTGGACAAATGTGCACTGGTTCACCTCAAGAGAGGACGATGCGGTGACTACGGAGAGGATGCGCAGCTTGTAGATGGAAGCATCTTGCACCACCTAGATGCCGGAGAGACGTACAAATACTTGGGTGATGAGCAACACTCCACCCAAGAAGTGTCAACAGTGAAAAACGCTCTCCGCGGCAAGTACCAGCACCTCCTCCGGCAGATTTGGTCTTCTGAACTGTCGGGGAAGAATAAGGTGTCTGCAACTAATATGCTTGCCGTTCCAATCCTCCTTCACTCCTTTGGAGTAGTGAAATGGACACAAGGCGAGCTGCGCCAACTCGATGTAGGAACCCGAAAGATGATGCATCTCAACAGAAGCTTGCATCCAAAATCGTCCGTTCCACGGTTATATCTCTCACGACAACAGGGAGGCCGTGGACTCTTGAGTTTGGAGTATCTACATAGCAGGTCGGCTCTGGATGGAGCTTGCAAGATCATCAAGAGTCCGGATCCCCTTCTCTGCATGGTTAGCGACCATGAAAATGCAGGGATAGCAGCGTTCTTATTTAAGGCAGCACAAAGAGCCGCCAATGAACTTGGCCTCGACTTCGACACTGGGCGGGTAAACCCGAGCTCTGTCACCGAGCTGGAGCCCGCTCAGCTGAAAGCCCATACAAAAGCAGCAGAGCAATGCAAATTTCTTCAACTGCATAAAGATAAGCCTTGTATGGAGTCTTCTACAAGAACATTGAAGACAGGGGCTTATCTGAGAAGCTGACCTTTGCTTTCCTAAGGTCAGCTGGGCTGAAGTCTGAGACCGAAGGGTTCATTATGGCTTGCCAGGATGGTGTCTTTAACACACTCGTCTATCGAAGTCATGTCTTGGGTATAGAGGTCCCTGATGTAAACTGCAGGGCCTGCCGAAGGGCGCCGGAGACACTTATGCACTTGTTGTCGGCTTGTCCGACATACGCTGTCTCGGCCTATATTCACAGACATGATGGAGCACTACGAGTGCTGTACTATCATCTGCGGCACTTGTATGGGATAGACGAGACACCAGTGCTGCCTTACACTCCGGGGGATATTGAGTCCGTAGTGGGGAATGAGCGGTGCCTAATTTATTGGAACTACTCGTTTCCCACCCTCAGGCACATACAGGCCAATAAACCTGATTTAGTCCTCCTCGACCACCAACTCAGGACAATGTTTGTCATTGAATTCTCCGCCCCAGGGGAAACAAACATTGTTCTGAAAGAGGAGGAAAAACGGACTAAATATCGAGATCTTCTCTTCGAACTCCGCAGACTCTATCCGGACCACACTGTTAAACTAGTAGTTCTTATCATAGGATGCCTCGGTGGGGTGAGACGCACACTGCTTTCGGAATTGAACACGATACCGGCATGCCGAGAGTCGGCAGAAATCTTAGCCGGAAAAATGCAGAAGGCCGTTATCCTTGGTTCGTTACGCCTACTCAGAGCACACGATTCGCGGACCCAGTGATCACTAACTCTACGGCGTAGGGAGTGGTCACTGGTATTACCAGCGTACCCTCTCTGGTATCGGAGGCAGAGAGAAGAGCGACTGGTTTTGAGAAAAAAAAAATAATAATAATAATAATCGCTGATCGGAATCGCTGATGCATTTGCTTTCAGCATGCCCGATATACGCGATTTCGGCCTACATCCACCGCCATAACGCGGCTTTACGAGTGCTATACTACCATCTAAGGCACTCGTACGGGGTAGATCAAACACCAGTGCTGCCTTACATCCCCGGAGATATTGAGTCCGTTGTCGAGAACGAGAGGTGCCGAATTTATTGGAACTACTCGTTCCCGACCGTCAGGCTAATTCAAGCCAACAAGCCTGACATAGTCCTCCTCGACCATCAGAACAAAGTGATGTTTGTCATCGAATTCTCAGCAGCTGCTGAGACAAACATCGCTTTGAGGGGGAAAAACGGACCAAATATCGTGATCTCCGGTATGAGCTCCAAGTGCTGTACCCAGACTACTCGGTCAAGATGGTCGTCCTAATAATCGGCGTACTCGGAAGGATGAAGCCTTCGCTGCTCTCAAAATTAAAGATCATACCGGCCTGTCAGAATTCGGCAGAATGGTTGGCAGGTCAGATGCAGAAGTCGGTTATCTTGGGGTCCCTTCGTCTGCTTAGGGCACATGATTCAGGTGTTTACAGTCACTAACTCCACAGGTCGTGGAGAGTGGCTGTAATGAATTAGCTGGCGCGGCTACCGTGTGGTGTCGGAGGCCACGGAAGCCCTGTCCGGCAGCGGGAAACCGAAAAAAATAATAATAATAATAATAACAATAATAGGTAATGACTTGGCTGATATTAGGGACTCGCACTATCATTTTATTTTATTTTGCATACTTTCCGACTCCTTACTTCCAGTAATGGTCGAAGTTAGGTGTCGTGTTACATTGGTCACAATTTGGTGAGGTGTAAATACCAATTTTATTTAAATGCGCAGGGTAACATGCGTGGTCAAATTTTAGACGTGTGAGAGATGTTACATACTTTTTCGATACTTCAAGGTCTTTCACAGTTATTTATCTCCGAAACTATAGTTAGAAATATGAAATTTCACATGTTGGTAAAGATTATTGTTCTGTGGGTAGCTCAGATGTCGATAGTTCACAAATATTTGCTGGCATCCTTTTGTAAGTCCAAAGGACTCCCGCACAATTCTTATGGGAAATGTCTCTCTGTCAAACTTTCTGAAACTTTGGATTCTGGTAGTCCTTGATGAACAGATCAAAAGTCTCAATGGGCACTAAGTTCTAAAAACTCATAGTTTTATAATTTAGTCCTATGAAATTGAGCTTTTGTGCGTTTTGCGGTAACGTTAAACTACTCAAAGTTGGTATGTCTGCACGTATTTATACATGTATGCATAGCCTCTATCAAGGTTACAGGGTTTTGAACAGTGACCTTGACCGTGGCCTTCAAGGTTACTCGAAGGATATAGGAAGGATGTATTCCAGGTTTCGAAATGCTACGGAACATTAAACATTTATTGCTTACAATAATGTTGATGGATATATCATAAATGATGCTGATGATGCTAATGTCCATGATCTCATCATCGGTTATGATTGCACATGTCAATTTGTAGCCAGAATTATGGGCACATGCGCCCATGTCGCCTCTATGGGCACATGCGCCCATGTTTTTAGGCTATAGGTAACATCAAAATAACGTTAAGTATTCAGATGACACCGTGCTAAATACAACGCTAGATACAAGTAACAGAGGACAATAAGAAGCTAAAGAAAATATTAATATTGAAGTGATATAATGAAAAATATCTTTATGAATTTTTGTGATATAATGGGTAAAAATCAGGCCACATGATGTGCTAAACTCGCAACCTCCCCGAGGTGCACATTGAGGTCACGCGAATGCAGCCAGCCATATATATTTTTTATCTTCATAATATGACTATGTATATTAGTCTAGACATGCGCAGTGGGCGCTAACGGCTCTAATTGACCTTGCCGTGTCCAACCAGATCTCTGATTGATCTTGCCTCTAACATTAACCAGCATTAATCAGTATTAACCTCTGATATCTGTCGGTCAAAGTCAAAGTTAAAATCTTCCGCTCTTTATTTCCGGTGTCAAAAATAGAGGTTTCATTCTAAAGTTGACCTTCAAATAACCTAATAATCGAATCACGGCCATATTATTGTTCGTATTATAATTTATTATTTACATTCAATAATTATTGTAATGAGAATTTCATGAACTTGCTACATACTATTGTAAAATTTCATATAACGAAAAAAAACTTCGATAGTAATTTGAACAATGTTTTCCCAGTTTTACCCGGATTTCAACAAATTTAAAATTATGATATTTCGGAGATTGTGTCGAGAAAAAAAAACTAATGTGCAAAATCAAGATCTTCTAATAACTGCCAAGTACAATAATAATTATAAAGGCGCCATGTCATACATACAACAAGTAATTTTAGTGGATGTACACAGTTTTGGACAGAAAAATCTAGTTTCATAAGAGCTTGATATTTTTCTTTAATATTAGTGTAAACAAAAGAACATAACCCAAAATTATCTATTTTATGTGGTATTATTCATTTGAATCGAAGACAAAATAAATAAGTTCTAACTCAAAACCGTTTTGTTTAATTTACTCAAAACTTTAAAAGTGTGACATAACACCTTTGTCCACGTAGGTCTTCATTTAAAATGTTCACCACATATATTAACCCAGACGACAGAGAACATTAAATGTTCTGTGTCGTCTGGGTTAATATATTCTAGTGAAACCTACAAAAACTTGCAAAATGAATAATTTTTTTTTTAATGAGTTCATGAAAGTGTATAGAATAATATCCTGAAAAGTTTACATTCCACTTGAATGCACAACACAAAAAAATGTGAAAAAAAAATTTTTTGCATCCATTTTTAAAAATGTTGAAATTAAGTCAGGGTAGGAAAAAATAAAAAATACAGGTGGATGGACCATATGTTTCTGAACAAAAAATGACCTAATAAAATTTATCGCTAAAGCCACGGTATTCTTGGAAAAAATGGTGAAATAACTTTGTCACTCTGTGCGTCCAAGTGCACGGTTAAAACCTCTAAAAATTCTTAGCAGTTCTAACGAGTAAAATAAAGCTTTTTTCTTATTCTGATTACACGTCTTTAACATTTTTCTGAGTGAATAGGAGGATAAATAGTGACTATGGAGGGAAAATATATAATTATGGCCGCTGAATCGCTCGCACGAATTTTTACGTGCCTTTACTGTATTATATTTATTACAGGTACACTTATCCACATTTCAGCTATATCCAATGCATTCCTTATGCATTTGTTAATGTATTGAAAAAGAAAAGAATTTATATTCAAAACAATCAAAAATATTTTCATAGTTATACATAAGATCGTGAAAATCGCAATTTCTTATCATGATATGATAATCAAATTTTCAAAAAAATGCATACAAGTAAACAAATTTGTGTTTGAACATTCGAAAAGTACACATTTTTTTCGAAATATTGATATTTAATTTTTTCCAATGGGTCAAGTTCTCGGCAAGTTACAGCCTCCAATATATTTATCAAGAAAATCATCAAGCAAGAAAATTAAAGTGATTTAAGATGTGTCTTTTTGTGAATCCATGTTACTACATCATGAAGTGTACAGTCCTCAATGAAGAAAGAATTTTTTTGAAGAGCTTTTATTTTTTTCTACATTTTTTATTTCGACGATTGAGTTCGGGCGTGATAATATATATATAAGTATATTTTTCCCATCCATCCTTTGCTTGTATTGTTTAAAACAAAAAAGCATCAGAAAGCTACAAATTCCATCTTTTAAATAAACCAACACTCATATAGATCGAATCTCGCTCCAAGTTATAACGTTACAATAGGAGGAATGCATAGGTTTAGTAAAATATTTCGCCCCCAGGCGGTTACCGATCGGCTTTGGGTACACTATTCATTGCGTTCTGTGCTTTGTAGTTTTGATGTGCTGAAATAAGTTTGTTTATTTGAAACCTACGGAAAATGGATAGTTTAGGTGAACTAAAAGAAAAGCTTGGCATTTTTAAAGAAGTAGTAAACAAAGATGCACAGGAAATGAGGTTATGTTGCAGTACCCAAACGCGACTCTGGCGCCGCCTACATGCATTCGGTCTGAAATGTTTTGAACACACTAGATGGGCTTTTTTATAATTTGAGAGCAACTATCCACTTTCTTCTAAAACTGCTGCATACTGGAAACTAGTGAAACTTTAAATTTTTAATTTTTCTATAATAGGAAATGCATTGAGGCACACAACATTTTTAAAGAAGTAGTAAACAAAGATGCACAGAAAATGAGGTTATGTTGCAGTACTCAAACGCGACTCTGACGCCGCCTACATGCATTCGGTCTATTGACTATTTTTTCCGGGAAAACCGCGGCTTTAGCGATAAATTTTGTTAGGACATTTTTTGTTCATAAATACGTGTATTTTTTATTTTTCCCTAGCTTGATTTAATTTCACAATTTTAAAAAAATGGATGAAGAAAATATTTGTTTCACTTTTTTTTATGTTCTGCATCCGAGCGAAATGTAAACTTTTCAAGATATTATTCTATACACTTTCACGAACTCATTACACAAATTTTTCATTTTGCAAGTTTCTTTAGGTATATACTTTCATCGACTGGGCTATATTAAAATATCACGATTTAGATGTACGGGATGACCCTATTGTACTTCAATTCATATATTCTATTAGTTACAAAGGTGTAGAAAATGTACGGTATATACTGGAAACCAATATATGTGAAGTGGGAATTAGCAGTGATCAAATCAAGTTTAAATCAGATTAATACTTAGTCCCAGATTGCTATTACACCTACGGACCCACATGAACTGATTCGATGGGAGCGGGATGGATAAATAAAGGGAAGAGAAAGTTGATCGTGTAACCAATCCCCTCAGGACCATTTCGTTGAACTCACTTTCAGTCACTTAGGTTGATTTGTTTAGGATATTCAATGAAAATGACTAGCACAGATACTTTATACATACATTATGATATGTTTAATATGTTTGATGTTTACATAACAATATAATTGTTCTATTTGGGTATTACCAATTTGGGTAATTAAAAATTGGAAATAACTTAGTTGTGACTTTATTGTACATCAGAACTAATACACACTGTTGAACCCGTGATACGAGGCGGCCGGGCCAGCCGTAGTTACAAAAAGTGTCCCTTTTTTATATATCAGTTTTTATACCCTATTTATAATAGTACATCTCTATGAAATTAAATAAAATATATTTTGCTATACATAACACCTCTCCCCTAAAAATCTTAAATTTCTACTAATACATGTTTCCTAATCTACATACTATTTTCCATATTATAGTTTAATCTAACTAAAAAAAAACATATTAACTAACTTCAAATAATGGTTATGTAATGATCAGTCTATCGGGTGCTTTGAGTTGGCTGCGACGTCTTAACTCTCTTTGCGATATACCGGGTGTGTCACTAACTTCTACCTCCCGTTCACTATTTTCACTTTTCTTATTATCTGATATGTTTACAGTGTTTAAATTAGATCGTGGAATAAAAGAAATTGATTCCTTGGTGTCAAAATAATTATTTTGTTTAAGTTGATTTTTATGTCTTTTCCATGTCATTCCACTCTCCGTTTTAATTAAATAGGTTCTTCGACCAATAACTTTAATTATTATGCCTGCACACCATTTATCATAGTTTTCTCTATAATCACGAACCCAAACATGATCATTTACTTTAAAATAAATATCTCTTTTCCCTTGATAATATCTTTTTTGATAATTTTGTTTATTTTCAACAACTTGCTTAGTAGAAGGCAATAATAAATCAAATTTTGTGCGTAAACTACGACCAATTAATAATTTTTTTAAGTTTCTCCCGTGTTGTAGTATGAGGAGTATTTCTGTACTGGAATAAAAAGCGATTTATGATTAAATTAATATCTAAATTAGGATTTTCATATCTAGCTTTTAAAATGGCTTTTTTCATAATTTTGACAGCACTTTCCCCTAGCCCGTTTGTAGCAGGATGATAGGGAGCTCCTGTTGAATGTTTTATACCACTAGATGCAAAAAAATTTTGAAATTCTTGAGACGTAAAAGTTTTTGCATTATCAGTACAAATTTCTAGCGGCAAACCAAATCTGGAAAACAATTCACGAAATATTTTTATAGTATTATAAGTGGTTAAGTTATTTACCTCAAAACACTCGATCCATTTAGATGTGGCATCTTCGATAACTAAAAAATTTTTATTAAAACATGGTCCAAAAAAATCTGCGTGTAATCTAGTCCAGGGTTCTTTAGGCCATTCCCACACTGCTAATGAAATTTTTGGCGGGTTGTTTGAATATACAGAACATGCTTTACAATAGTTAGAAACATTTTCAATTTGTTTATCGATTAATGGCCACCATAGATATGAACGTGCCAAAGATTTCATTTTTACCATGCCCATATGTGTACTATGTAATTCATCTAAAATATATTTATGAAATTTATTTGGTATTATTAGCCTATATCCCCACATGAGACAATCAGATTCTACCGTAATTTCCGTTTTTCTAGTAAAATACGGCTTAAATTCATCTGAAGGGCATTTATTAGGCCACCCATGACGTACAAATATCTTGCTTAAAACTGGGTCAACAGCTGTTTCTCTTTTTATTTGTTTAAAATCTACTGGCAAATTAAATTCATTTAAATAACTAATATAAGAAATATTTGAATTTGAGTGTAAATATGAAATTTTATCGTTTAGTACTTCGACATCTTTTATTGGCAATCTTGACAAAAAATCAGCTGTATTTTTATCAGAATTTACGAATTTTATTTCATAATTAAAAGCTGATAAAATATGAGCCCATCTCTGCAATCTATTTGCAGCAAAAACAGGTAAACCTTTTTTATCACCAAAAATTGTTAGCAGAGGTTTATGGTCAGTGCATAATATAAATTTTTGTCCGAATAGATATTGAAAGAATTTCTTTAACCCGAATATTATAGAGCAGGCTTCTTTATCAATTTGTGAGTAGCTTAATTCAGCAGAGTTCAATAAACGTGATGCAAAAGCAATGGGTTTTTCTGAATTATCCTCAAATACGTGACTTAAAGTTGCCCCTACTGCAAATTGCGACGCATCAACCGTTAATTTAATTTTTTTCTCAGGATCAAAATGTGCTAAAACCGAAGAAGATAATAAAATCTGTTTTTCCTGTTCAAAACTTTCATTACATTCAGTAGACCAAACCCATTTAACATTTTTTTTTAATAACCTGTAAAGAGGTTTTAAAATTTCTGCAGCTTTTGGAATGAATTTGCAATAAAAATTTATTGTTCCCAAAAATGATTTTAACTCCGTAACCGACTTAGGAACTGGTATTTTTTTTATTGCTAACACTCTCTCATCTGAAGTATGTAACCCATCTTTATCAATTCTATGCCCCAAATAATTTACAGATTTTTGAAAAAATAAACATTTTTCCTTTCCTACCTTGAGGCCACAATCTTGCAATCGTTGAAAAACACTCAACAGACGCTCCATATGCTCCTGATCATTTTTCCCAGTAATTAAAATATCATCTAAAAAGCAAACCGCGCCAGGCATTACAAACATTTGTTCCATAATATTTTGAAATATGGATGGTGCACTAGTTATTCCATAAGGTAAACGCGTATACGAAAAAAGACCCTTAAATGTAGAGATGGTGACAAGTTTTCTAGACTCTTCCGTTAATAAAACCTGTTGGTACGCTTCTGATAAGTCGATTTTAGAAAACTTATCACCTCCTTGTAATTGTGAAAACAAGTACTCAATGCGTGGCAAGGGAAAATGTTGTATTTTTAAATGGGGTTTAAAGTTACTTTAAAATCACCACAAATTCTTATACCACCATTTTGTTTTAAAACCGGAACTATAGGAGTCGCCCACTCTGAAAATTCAGTCGGGATTAATACCTTATTGTCAACTAATCGCTGAATTTCCATTTCAATTTTTGGTTTTAAAGCAAATGGTACGGGTCGAGCTTTGCAAAATTTCGGAACTGTTCCGTCTTCCAAATTTAAAGAAATTTAGAATTTATTAAAGGTTCCTATATTTTTATCAAAAACATCTTTATATTTTTCAAGCATAATATCGATATTGGCGGAAGACTCTATTTTACACATAGTTCTTGTAATTTTACAAATACCCAAATTGAGCATGTTTAAACCATTTCTACCAATAAGTGGTGGTCCACCATTTCTTATAACATATGTTTTTAAACTGTAAAAATTTTTATCAAAAACTATATTTAAATTTAAATATCCTAAAGGTTCAAAAGTTATGCCAACATAATCTTTTAATGCTAAATCATTTTTATGCAATTCTTTACTACGAAAATGTTTCTGGTATAATTTTTCAGAAATTGCCGAATGTGCAAATCCCGAATCAGCCTCAAAACCTATTGGTACATTTTCAACAATTAAATTTACAAATGTTGGTTTGATGTTGCCATTTTCATCAGATAAATTATTTTCTAAACTACTTAAATTAAAAATAGAATCATTAGAAATATTTACTTCTGTTTCACTTAAGAAATTTTGTGAAAATCTTTTGCATTGTGGTGCCAGATGTCCTTTAACACCACACTTATGGCATATGCAATTTTTAAAAGCACAGTCTCTTGCCATGTGATTTTTACGGCCACAAACAAAACAGCCTTGTTGATTTGAGAGATTTTTGTAGCTTACCGGCTGACTTCTTTCCTGGTTCGTACCTGCGCTGCTAGGCGGCTTCACCGTGTCCTGTCTACTCGATCGGGAGGCTCTAGGAACTCGTGTCTGTTGCTGGTTGAAATTTATATCTGTTTCTGTCTTCACACTCGTGGTTACCAAACTCTCCCTGGTGGTATGTTCCTGCATTGCAGATTCCTTTGATAATGCCAATTTAACCATGTTTTTAAGGGATACATTCGAACTTGAAGCATCTTCTTCAAATAGACGATCCATGATTTTTTCGTGATTTATACCAACTACGAAAATATCTCGCATAACGATATTTAGTTCTTCACCAAACTTACAATTTGAGGCCAAACTTTTTATTCTTGCTTCCCACTCCGACACACTTTCATTTAATTGTCTTTTAGCTGTGTAAAATTTTAATCGTTCAGAGAAGTACGATTTTACCGGTGAAAAATATTCAACTAATAATTTGACTAATTGTTCATACGTATTACTTTCCGGTAAATTTGGAACACATAAATTTCGAAGTAAAATGTAACAGTCTTCAGAAAGGGTATTTAAAAGAATAGCTTTTTTACGATCCTCGTCCGTAATTTTATTTGCAATAAAAAATTGCTTAAGCCTCTCATTAAACACTAGAAAATCTGAATTTTTGGGGTCAAAAATATTCAGCGATCCTAAAAGACCGACTCGTTCCACCATCTTGATAAATTTGTCACTAATTTATTTAATTTAATTTAAAACAAATTTAATTTAGTGTCAATAATTACACTGCACTTGCACGTGAGTCACTAAAAGATACCTCGTCGCCAAATGTTCTATTTGGGTTTTACCAATTTGGGTAATTAAAAATCGGAAATAACTTAGTTGTGACTATATTGTACATCAGAATTAATACACACTGTTGAACCCGTGATACGAGGCGGCCGGGCCAGCCGTAGTTACAAAAAGTGTCCCTTTTTTATATATCAGTTTTTATACACTATTTATAATAGTACATCTCTATGAAATTAAATAAAATATATTTTGCTATACATATCAATAATTGAAAAGTGTTATTTTGGATATTTAGCAAATAACTTTCATACATTCAATATTTAATATTTAATATGAAGAATTTGCTGCCTACTGTCTTACTTACATGCTTTGCCTGTTTACCCTATTTACCTCCCCAACCGTTCAACGGAATAAGATCTTTAGAATACCAATGTGTAGCAAACAAGTCAATATCATAAACAGTTCTAAAGCAATAATGCACACAAAAAAGTTACAGATAGACAGACGGACAGATTACCGTTACTATATTTCCACTCCACTGTGTGGATCATACTCTATATCTAGTTCTAATTACGCTAGTATACTAATGAACCAAATCAGTGCCAAAGTCTGAAAATATAATAATAAACCATTTTCGTTTGGTTACATAGGTTGAATTTCAAGCCCCCTATGGGAAAAAATTTGACGAATACAACTCGAATGCCTACCCGGCATATCTTCAAATTTTTTTTTTTAGGTAGAAAGTTGATTGCTAATCAATTGTCACACAGCAATCACATAGTGCATAAGTGCACGTGGTCTCTTAAATATCTGTCCAAACATATTTAGTTTGTATATGTTGGGTATGAGTTTTTAAAACAAATGGAGATAAATGAAGACATTTCGCAAAAAACATTTTGAGAACTGGAATATAGGAACGGTGTTACTTCCATTTTTTATCAGCCGATTTCTATTACTATCTATAAGATCTATTTATCTATATTTAGTATAATAAAAATTACTGTTATAGTATGTTACGAGAATATGGAATGATGTTTCATTTGTCTGGAGCCGCAGTTGGAGGTTACTTTAGCAGCAAGGTTTTAGCCAATGGCAGTGAAAAAATCAACAAACGAATTGGTGACTTTTGTCTTATTATCAGTTATATTGTTAGTGGAATTTAATATTTGTGATTCTTTTTACTTCCCTCGCTTACCGAAGGGAAGTTTTGTAATCGTGAAAAAATCACTCTTCCAGATTTGTTTCAACATTCAGGTTTCACACTATGTAAGATTACGAAAATTAAATTGATTCATTTCCGTCAGTATGTCCATCTGCCAGTCGCACAGTGGGAAATTATGGACTTTTTATGGACAAAATTCGCCCGACAACTGATTTATTTTTAAATTACTTAAAAATGTTGTCGCTGCAACATGGTTCTGTTACAAAGTGACTAAAATTAAATCTGACCTGCAAAATCTTAAAACAATTCCTATTAAACCTTTCAGTCTAATCAATTTTGGGTATATTTTGACCTTTTTACCAAATTATTTGAAACATACAAAATCTAATGAACATTTTAGGACAAAATGTCCATTGTATTAATAATCAGCGACCCATAAAACATGTAAATCCGTTGAATTTTGAAACAAAGATATGTTATGTTTAAAATAATTTGATAAAAACGTCAAAAAATACCCAGAAATGGCCAATATCGCGAAATATGTCCAATGTTGATCAAAATACCTATTGTATTCGTAATCAGCGATCCAAAAAACATATAATTTAAATGGATTTTGTAATAAAGATATGTACTATTTAAAATAATTTGATAAAAATATCAAAAGTACGTAAATTGACTAGACTGAGAGGTTTAATAGGAATTGTTATAAAATTTTAAGTTAATTACTTCCACGTCCAGTGGAAGTATAGTAACGACAAAGAAATTTTTAAAAATTTTTATTGTTCAAATAGGCTTAGAATGTCATGAAACTTAGAGATTTTAAGTTTGAGTGAAAACAAAATTTCTGTCTGTCTGTCGGTCTGTCTGTAACTTTTTTTGTGCGCACGTTTACTCTGGAACCGCTAAAGATATTGACTTGAAATTTGGTACACGTATGTATTTTAACGGTTTCAAATATTTTACTATTAAAGTTCCATAAATTATTTCCACATACAAAATTTTTTCGTTGTGAGAGACTCGGATAGAAAATCTGGATGTAGAAGTAGTGATTCCTTGGGCAGCGCTTTTTTAAGTTACTTTGTAGCGCCATGTTGTAGAGACAAGCTTTCTATGTAATTAAAAGAAAAATGTTACTTTCGTTGCGAATTCAGTTATCAGGTGAATTTTATCCAAAAAAAAAAACATAATTTCCCACTGTATGTCGATCCGGTGTCTGTATGTCTGACTGTTGGCGCTATATCTACACAACAGCTTGGTAGAGAAAAACTATATTCGGCAGGTAATACAGGTCTACAAAAAAAAAGGTCTTGTCTTAAGGTTCTAATCTAACTTTTCTGAAGTATTTTGATGCGCTGAAGCTAATTTTGGACAAAAAAATTTTTCCACCGTTTTCCTCTACCAACACCTTTCATCCTCTAAAAAAGACAAAAAAAAAAAAAGGTCTTGTCCTAAGGTTCTCACCTAACTTTTCAAAAGTAATTTGACGCACTGAAACAAATTTTTTGACGCACTGAAACAAATTTTTCACAAAAAAATTTTTAGGGGATGAAGGGGGAAAACTGACCCGATAGAAATTTTTTTGTCCAAAATTGGCTTCAGTGCGTCAAAATACTTCAAAAAGGTTAGGTTAGAACCTTCAGACAAAACCTGTTTTCTGCCCTTTTTTGGGGCGATAAAAGAGGTGGTAGAGGGAAAGTGAGTCGGAAAGTGACAGTAGAAAAAAACGTTTTGCCCAAAATTGGCTTCAGCGCGTCAAAATACTTTAGACAAGTTAGATTAGAACCTTAGAACAAGCAGGACCTCATTTTTGCCTTTTTATGGGGACGAAAGGGGGTGGTAGAGGGAAACTGACACGATAGAATTTTTCCAAAATTGGCTTCAGCGCATCAAAATACTTCAGAAAAGTTAGATTAGAACCTTAGGACAAGACCATTTTTTTGGCCTTTCAGGGTGGTAGAAAAAAAGTGACACGGTAGAAAAAAGTATTTTGTCCAAAAGTTAGATTAGAACCTTAGGACATTTTTTTTGTAGACCTGTGTAATCAAAGCTCTTGCCAACGAAAAACTGCGATATAATTTAGGTAAAAAATATACAGGGTCGGAAAGAAGAAAACAATTAATAAAAAATATGACGGAGGACAATATATTACTTGGCACGTAGTTGACACAATTTTCTAGGAAGAAGTCTACAATATAAATCTACAAAATAAATATGACTACATTATAAATACAAATATTTGTAGCAAGTTAACAAGAAAATACCTCTAAGTACAAGGACAAAAACACAAATCCACATTATCACGCAAACAATGTCACAGACGTTACAATATGTAATAATAACAGACATCCGTACAAAGAAGCAATGTGTACACAAAACAGTAATTTACATTTAAAGACACGTATATTGAAAATACATATGTAATAGACTTCTGAATGAAACTCACTGATACACTAAATTCTAATTTATTAGTGCTTAAGTTACTATACACAAAAACTAGCAATGTGCTGCAGAAAGCAGTTCGAACAAAACGAGAGTTGGATAATTAGATTAGTGTTTTAAAATACAGCAAAATTCCTTTTCGGGTCCCAATTCCCGTACCTAACCTAATAGGGATAATAAAATATACTAGGAATATTAAATATAAAATATTCTTAAACATAACTAAGCATTTAAACATTTAAAGAATGGATTTAATGTTTTGTGCAGTTTGGTCTGAGAGTTGAAGTAAATGGACAATCCATACATATAAGACAAACTGAGATGTATCGTCTGCATAGGCTACACATTTTTGAGGCAACATAAAATGAAATAAGTTATTGACATATAAAATAAACAGGAGCGGGCCTAATATGGAGCCTTGAGGCATACCGTGTGAAGCAGACATATTTTTTTGAGCCATTATTGTTAAATCTCACACACTGAATTCGATTTTGCAAATAAAAATGGAGTAAACTGAGAGGCAACCTCTGATTCCGTAGTGATAGTGATAATTTCTCCACCGAAGTAGGATGAGAGACACAGTCAAAAGCCCTCGAAAGGTCACATTGTACAAAGGCTACATGTTTATCTTCCTCAAAACCCCCCACTGCCATTAACCACTCTCTGTACAGCAATAGTTGTAAACCATTTGCAGCTAAAGCCAAACTCACAGCAATTTAAAAAAAACCGCTGCCCAAGGAAGCACTACTTCCTCATCCAGATTCTCTATCCAAGTCACTCACAACGAAAAAACTTTGTATGTGAAAATAATGGATGAAGTAAAAAAATATTTTGAGGTTTCTGGTTCCTGTACAAACACTAAATCACTTTTTTTTTTCATCCCCTTTAATAAGGAGGTGGGGGTGGTAATGGGGGTGGCTAATGCCAAAAATTTTTTTGAGACCTCAGCTTTTCTTGTATATACTAAATACCAATTTCATGGACTCTTACCTGCTTGATTTACCCATTTACCCCAAATTTACCCCAATTTACCCCCCAACCCTTCGACGGAACAAGATGAAAATATAATCTAGTTCTAGATCTCGTTAATGTACATATGTGTACCAAATTTCAAGTCAATATCTCAAACGGTTCCAGAGTAAACGTGCGCACAAAAAAAAGTTACAGACAGACAGACAGACCGACAGACAGACAGACCGACAGACAGAAATTTTTTTTCGCTCAAACTTAAAATCTCGACGTTTCATGACATTTTAAGCCTATTTGGACAATGAAAATTTTTAAAAAATTTTTTGTCGTTACTATACTTCCACTGGACGTGGAAGTAATTGAATATTTATCTTATTTAATACCACTACTGCTAAGAATTTTATCGGTAAAATTTTTTCGAAAGCTTTGTTGCCTGGTAATGTAAAGAGTGTCAATTAACAGTTTAATATTTGATAATAAATTGCCAATTTACATGAATTATATTACTTTTTGGCCACTTAGCTTGAGAAAAAACGTAGATATTTTAAAAGCACGAGTGGCATTTGGGGAGAATATTTCACGAACAAATTAACTAAATGCATAAAACATATCTTTAATATCAAAGTTTTTCTATAATACGATATACGATTTATAAGTATGTTAATATGCAGAATTCGCTATATTTTAAACATAATCTAGTGATGCTTTCTATGACAACTAGTAAATAAAACAAGTTGAAACCTTAGATAATATAATATGTAGACTGGCTTAAAAACCACCCAGGAGTTTCTGAGGTGTAATATGACGAGGAACGATAGAGAGAGCACTGCTTTATTGCTGATGTCCCGCTCATGCATTCATGGTTCTCGAAATTAGAAATTGAAATGGAAAGCGCCATTTAGCACTACTAGAATCATATTCCAGACAACATAAAGTTTTCATTGATACATATTTACCTATTTAATCCTTAAGCAGAGAGAACTTCAAGTACAACAAATGTTTAGTGCACAGCTTCGATTTTCCGAATTATTAACCTGTTGTTACTTTTTGATGAGTTACTGTATGTAAGAACATTTTTAATTTGTTTCCAGAGCAAATGTGTTTACTTGTAATTTGCAATAAATGATTTGCTCACCTCGTTACAGATAGGCAAATGTTATTGACTATGTATTTCATACAGACTTCGCTTTGGAACTGAGGATTATTTATTATATATGTTTGTGTTTATATTTGTATTATATAGTATAATACAATATTATAATTTATAAGGTACGTTAACAATAAGCAATAAGCTAGAGAAAACTGTGTAGATAAAATTTAAATTCAAAAGTGAACCTATTTGCGGAAAACATTTCAGGAAATAAAACATGAAAAATATTTCCGCGATATTTGTCGACCCGTCGATACAAAGAACAACAGCCATATATTTTTCGTATTGGAGCTGTCAAAAGCCGATATACCTTTACCTTTAATAATGACATTTGATTGGTCAATGTTGTCAAAAGAGAGCTTTCATTGGCTATCACGTTAATGAGTGAAATAATCTAAGTAAGTGCAGTAAGCCGACCTTTTAATATAATCCCGATAACCTTCGCCAATACATTTCATTAAAAAATATACAGGGTGGTCATCCTCAAAAATAAATTAAGAACTAATGTTGGAAAATAATATCTGGAATGTAATTAAAACCTGATATAATTTTAGTTAAAAAAATACCCTAAAAAATAATTAAGATAGAGGAAAATAATATTTGGAATGTAGTTGATACTGTTACCGAGGAGGAAATCTCACATACTTTTGGAAATAAATATACAGGTTGGTCATTCTAAAAAATAATTAAGAAACGACGGAGGAAAATAATGTCTGAATCGTAGTTGGTGCTCTTGCCACGAAGAGAATATGATATACTTTTAGTTAAAGAAAATACAGAGTAGAAAAAACGGAGGAGAATAATCGAGAGAATAATATTTGGAATGTAGTTGTCATTATTGTCAGAGAGAAAACCTCATACAATTTTAGATAAAAATATATATATGAAAATAATGGTTTGTGTAAATAATTTACAGAGTAGTTACCATACAGAAAAGAAAATGAATAAATAAAAAGTGGTAAACAGAGAGGTTTTACGTGAATACCTTTGCAGATTTTTTACATCATTAATACGTGTAATTATGTTCCGTAAATGTGGTTTTTATTTTATTAAATTTTTGTCTCAAGATATTTTAGTTATTTTTGTAAGAGTAGTTAAATGGTTCCTATATTTGATACAATCTTGTTTAATTTTTATATTATTCTAGTATTTCTGGTACATCAGATAATTATTTAATTGATCATGTGTTAATTTGGTTTTTCGGCTTTATCTCGTTTTCTCATTGCTTAATAATTTTGGTCTTTATATTTTTTTTTGTAACAGTGAGTTTCTAAAATATATAGCAGTATCATTAACATTTGTTATAAAATTCTGCTTAGCTAATGTTATTTAGCTGAGTTCAATTTTTATAATTTATGAATTTGCTTCGATTTTCAACTGTCATTTTTTATTTTATTTACATCCATTCTTATCTCAGTATTAGTTGATTAACGATTTTAATCTGTGTGAGTAACGAAACAGAAAAGGTAATTTTTCTTATTCATTTATTTGCACTTTATAAAAATGCAATCCTGAATTGTTTTGAGGTCAGTTATTGAATTTATTGTAAAAATAAAATTAAACATATTAAATAAAAATGTATATTTGATTTATATTTCTTAAAAGCAAAACGCGAAGGGTAAAAAACATTTAATACTCCAAATGAATATTTTATAAAGGAGGCGCGAATGATAAAAATAAATAATATAATTAGTCACCTCTCCACAAATTGGGATAACGGTCGAGAGGTTTAGAAATTAGTCTTGCAAGTAAAGGGAAAAAGGTGAAAAGCTTGGGGTGGTATCGTTATAAGAGTACTTCAACTTTCTTGTAAACAGCTTTTGAGCAAAGTTGGTTAGATTTTCATTTCAATGAGAATATAAATAGGTGTATTACGCTTTCCGCTCTTCACAATATTTCTAACTGGAATTACTATCGAAGCACATTTAATAAATTTCTCGTCGACATGTAATAACACCAAAAATGTCTTTTTCATTATATCCGTGTTAGAAAAATATTAATTTAGGTATCAAACAATTGAAAGCCTCTGCAGCATGGACGGCATTGGTCATTAGCCGCTTTTAAAATGCCTTATTCTCAATATTTTATTATTATGTGGGCATATGTCGCCATTTTGTTACTATAATTAGCCAGTAATTAAAAAAATAATAATTGTCAAATATCGTTTTTAGTTTGGTTCTTTTAGATACACTAAAATACGTTGAATTACATTATAGAATTAAACAACACAAAAATAAAGTAAAAGATGTCCCACACAAAACATTAAAAATGTTAAATTTCGGTGTTAGATGAAGAGTTAAACACAGAACGAAAAAAAGTTATATCAAGCAGTTAAGCTTAGTTGAGAGAACCACACGTGATTATATGTATCTAGTGCCACATAACACTGACGCGTTTCAGGTTTCTCAAAATCCTGCTCTTTATGCAAACTCTATATTCTGCGTGATCTTTTACGAGATACCAATATCATTCAGTCACTGCACTATTAGTATTTAAGCTCTTTTTATACTAATACATATTATATCTTTAAAACTACTGATAACAAAATTGTTGTGAGGCCGCCATGCAAATGGATGAAAACAGACTCATCATCATAGTATGTGTTACAATCGAACTAGCAGATTTGTTACATTGTTCATCGCTCGCTTCCTTCGCCTTCTTTTGTATTTGTGCACACATCGAGTACATATCAATCACTTCATTTTAAAAGTGAAAATCAGTTATTTTTTCGTTTTTCGTTTTAGTAAAAAGCTCATGCGTCCGAAAGTGCCTTAAAAAATGAATCTGTAGGCTTTAAATACTAAAAGCTGACAAGTGAATAAATCGATAGCATATATATAGGCAAACTCCCAAAAAAATGTGTACAAAGAGTCCTGTGCAAAAGGGCGTTTTTCAATTTTTGATTTATGTAGTGCATCACATAGCCGAAGTACATATCTTTCTTTTGTAAAAATTGCATAATATTTTCTGTAGCTGTACGGCTGTTAGAAAATATATTCAAAAAAGCATTGCGCCTTATGGAAAACGCAAACTTTAAGTGCCTGTATCTCTTTTCGACCTTCACTATAAATGAATTCATTTTGCCATTTTTTTACCTTAGACAGTCAATTACTCGAAAACTAAGTCTCAAATAAAAAAATATATTGTTTATAAAATGAAGGCCTATGCTCTCTGACTACCACGATACTTTTTAAAATATTTTCAGTGGTTACAAAATATAGAAAAATATTACATATTTTTTGTCATTATAACTAATTTATGCAGCATTATATACAAAATTACTGTGCATTATTTGAAATAATCGAAAATTATGGCCCGACAAAAAGTTCTTTGATGCCAATTAACCAACAATACGAACATTTGTCATATTTTCGATGGGATGTTTATAATACAAGCACTGGGTAAACCATCTAATGCCAAAACATTTGGTGAATATTCAAAAATATTCTCATCTATTGTTTTTAGAAATGAATTCAATGCTGACAGAATTGATGTAGTTCTAAACAACTACCAAGAGCATTCCATTAAAAACATGACCAGAATAAAAAGAGGTTCGTCTATTGATAAAGTAATTAACTCAAGAGATGTACTTCTACCTCAACAATGGAATTTATTCATTAATTCAACTTCTAACAAGCGACAATTAACATTTTTTTTATCATTACAACTAAGTGAATTATCTAACGCACAAACAATTCAATTTGTAACAGGTGGCGGATTTCTTGATGTTATGGAATACCGAAGCAATTTTAAGTTAGTGGATGATTTGTTAATATCAAATCACGAAGAAGTTGATAGACTTTTGGTTCTTAGTTTATCAGCAAAAAAAGCTGGGTACAATAAATGTATCATTGATTCCAAAGATACCGATGTTTTGGTACTTTTTGCCCACTTCAGCGAGCACCTAGCACCCGAAATTTGGGTAAAAGCTGGGAAGAAAGGACATGAACGATTTACACCAGTGCACGATTTGGTAATAGATCAGGCGTTATTAAATAACTTACCAGAGTTTCACGCAATCACACTACTAGTCAATTTTCTGGTATGGGTAAAAAAAGCTGCTGGAAAGTATACTTTACATATTACAAATTGCTTGGTCGTATTGTAATAGTTAATTTTGACGATATTTTGTTTAGAGAAGTTCACACCTTTGATCTAAAATTATATACAAGCAACGAAGATATATCGTCGGTGAATAATTTACGTGGTATCCTAGCAGCTTCGAAAACGCTGGATAAATTACCACCTACTGAGGATAGCTTAAAACAGCATTGTTTACGGGCTCATTACCAAATCATTACTTGGCTCAATGCTCTTAGTCTCATTATAAACCTCCTTAATGCGCTTGAATTTGGTTGGCAATCTGTCAGTGGTAAACTGCTACCGCTATTTCAAACCGCTCCAAGTTTCCCACAAGATCTCACCATCCTAAGCCGCTGTGGATGTAAAAAAGGTACCTATAGTTAAAGATATCATTTCTTCAGAGAGAAATAAATAATGTTTATTTTCAGATTGCAGATATAATATAAATGGTGCAGCTGTAAAAAAAATAAAATGCCGTGCATAGCATCTTGCAATTACATGGGCCAAAAATCTTGTTCAAATATCTCCTCCAAAAAAAATATAATTGATGAAAATATGTTTATAGAAGAAGAAAGACTAACATTTTTATGATTTTTTTTTTTAATTCGAGTAGTATTTTCTATAAATTTAGACGTTATTCCAAAAATCGTTTAATTATTATAATAATGTTAATTACTGTTGTGAAATAACTGATACATACACATCACATCACAGACAGATCATGGGGATCGCTCGACCGCGGGGAGTAATGCGGGCGATCGAGGTTTGCAGTTCTAAGCGCTTGTAGATTTTGTAACCGCGTTAGTTTTAAATTCATAACTAATTCAGTTATTATTTCACTAAAAATATTTTAAAAAGTACCGTCGTAGTCAGAAAGCATAGGCCTTCATTTTATAAAAAATATATTTTTTTATTTCAGACTTAGCTTTCGAGTAATTGAGTTTCTAATGTAAAAAAATGACAAAATGAATTCATTTCTAGCGAAGGTCGAAAAGAGATACAGGCACTTAAAGTTTGCGTTTTCCATAAGGCGTACAGCCGTACAGCCGTACAGCCTACTATTTAATATTATGGTAGTTGTTATAGAAAATTTTAACCATAAAAGGGAGATGTTGAGAACCGTGAAGTGCGTTAATGTTATATGCAGTAGATATTTAAATACCGCAATTTGATAATTGTGTGGTTCACTAAGTTTGACTAATTGGTATCACTTCTTTTTGTTTTATGATTAACCTTCACCTCAACATAAAAATGTTATATTTTCTTTTTGTTTTACATCGTACATACTCTTATATCTATACAATATTTAAGAGAAACTTCCGCAATGATAAGAA
This sequence comes from Rutpela maculata, assembly GCA_936432065.2. NCBI lineage: Eukaryota > Metazoa > Arthropoda > Insecta > Coleoptera > Cerambycidae > Rutpela > Rutpela maculata. The sequence continues at coordinate 270,983,282 of OW386285.2, forward strand.
ATTATCTAGTTTTTTAAATTTATACTGATGTTCTACTTCTGAACATGCTAATATATTAATTTTGTGAAATAAAAAAAAAGTTTTAAGAAAACAACTTTCACGCTTAAGTTGGAAATTGAATAATCAAAAACGAAACTCCGAAATATTGGTCAAGGTTTTTCATTCTTTTAGAAAATCTTCAGGAAGCCGCATGAATTGTATTGGTTAATCTATTTATGAAAAAAAAAATGGACACACATTTTCCATTCAGTGGACAGATTAATTTTTGATATTACTTATTACAATTATACCATTTATAAGCCTATTTTCTATACATTATAATATTCTAATTTTAGATGGTAGATGAATAAAAAAGCCCATCCCTGGACCTTTCACCGTGTATGCCCGCTCCAGCACTTTCCTCAAACCTCGATCCGTCCGTGAACTAGACGATATCAGCAGGCCCGAGTATGTCCTCAAGTGAGATCCAGTCTTCCCGTTTGGGAATGACAACCTCAAAGGATTCTGAGAAGGAGAAAGAAGGCACCATATCATCCCTCCTAGCTTCTAGAAGTGAAAGGGTCTTTATCACGTCAGATAGTGTGACCTAATTTTTCTCCTCCGATCTTCCACTGCCACCGCACCTCAGCCTCAATCACTAAGTGAAGAGGCACATGATCCAGAAGGACTTCCAGAGCTGCTATGGGGGACGCGGTCGTGAGCATTGCTCCTATGATTTCCAGACTGGCGAGTATTTGGAATTGTTAGAGTGTTAGCTTCTGTTGAATGTATAACCCGGTTACAGCAGGCCACCAAACAGCAGAAACATAAGTGATTAATGGTCTTACTATAACAGTATAATACCACATCGTTACTCTGGGGTTTAACCCCCGAGTTTTACCAAAGGTCCTTCTATACACCCAAAGAATTGTAGTGGCCCTTTATATTTGTCACTTTATGTGATCTTTCCAGGTCAACTTAGGGTCCAGGATGACCCTCAGATACTTTACCATCCTGGCGACCATTAGAGTGGTGTGAGCTGCGCAGTTTCTTATCCAATCGTTAAACATATTTAGACAACTCTTTCAAACTGAAGTAGCCAATTTTAAAAAGTAATTTAATTTTTTTGAAACATTAAGTAATATCTGAAATCGGTAAATGTTAATTAAAGTTAGCGAATTTTTAAAAACACATTATTAATACAACTTTTGAATCCTACTATATTAATTTTGTAAAAAAAGTTTTTTAAAGATTTTAAATTTTAACAGTTTCAAATATTAAACACTTTAGTAGTTCGTCTCATCTGAATTGAAACTTAATATTTAATAGAAACAACTCAGAATAAAACGCAAAATTCCTACACTATATATCATAAACCTCTTCATTAAAATTCGCCTGGGAATGTGGATGAAACATTATCTCATCTATTTTAACGCAAAGCAGACAATCGTTATTTATTCGTAAATATCCTGTTCCGTCTACTTTCATTTTAGATATTTTTTTCATACTGAAAATGCTTTTACATTTCACCTTGGAAAAGCATCGTTCAACCTTCAGATAATATAATGAGATTCAACCTGTTGCATACGTAATGCTTATTTTGAATTATTTAGGTAGGATCTCATATCAAAACTTAAAGAATTAACTTTATATGTAAATGTGGAACATATAGGCGATTTTAGCGAAATCAATTAGGATAAAAGATCTTAAGTTAAAAGCCGTTTAATAGATTGATGAAGTCAGTCAGAATCAGTAAACAACAGGATTTTAAATGGTATATTATCAAAACGCGAGGAGTTTATACCCTTGGGCATGATGAATGATTAATGAAGTTAACGGTATAATGCTCGTAAAAACACTATTTGTACGAATTCAGGTCAAACGCACGAAAAGCGATATAAGACACGGCAGAAATAATAATAATAATAAAGCACTTTATCAAATAAAAACTAATTCAATAGGCAAATGACCGAGGTCCTCCTGCCTTCACGGCAAAAGATGACAAAAAATTTGTAGAACATATATCAAATTAATGTTGCCTGCTTTGTCTTGCAACTGATTTTATTATAGTGGTATTTCACTCCTACATGATTCTTGTTATCCATTTCCCTATTCTTGTTATCCATTTCCCTAACTCGGAAACTTAATAGAATATTAGAATTGTATAATATTAGAAAGCAAAACTTGTACAATTTCCCGATGGTCTAGGCCATGAAAATTAAAACGAATGCAAGTTTATTGTCAAACATAATGATAATTATAATTTGCATTTTTTAATTAAAATATTGTCTTTAAAATATTTAACATCGTGCTAGAATGTGTCAACCTAGATGCTGAAAGTTATTTATGAAGTTATGGTTCGTGTTTTGTAATAATGGCGTCGTAAGTTTTGGATATTAAGATGGAGTATTTCAGGAAGAATCACTTTGAAGTCGTTTTTAGGGAGAGTATAGTGAGAGGAACTGAAAATATGTAATTTTAAAGTTATATTTATTAGAAAGCACCGAATGAGACTGTAGCGTCGGTTTAAAGTTGCAGCAAGGTTCCCGTTGCCACTTCATAGTTACATTTTTTCCAACATTGATTCTGAATGCTGCGTCGTGGTGTGCTGCCATACGTCCGACGCGCGACGTTTAAACTGAACGCGCCCCTAATTTTAACTTTTGTCTATAGGAGAAAATCACGTCAGCAGATGGCATCAGTGAATTTTAATATTTTCATTCAATATGTCGGGAATAGTGTACTTGTCATAACGTTACGTCTGTTATTTTATGAATTTCCTTGCTTTCAAATATGCCGAAGGTAGAATTAGAATTGTGTGATATCCTTACATGCATTGGATGCAGAAGTAGATTCATTAAGGAAGGTGAAGCGGTATTTAGAGCTGGACATGTACCTAATTTTCTGCCAAGTCGCCGGGAAAAAACAAATCTTTGCCCTTTGTTTGCTCCCCATGAAGTTTATGGAGAAATAATTTAGAAAGTGATGATAAATGAAAATGTAACTGTAGTTGCACAGGCAACTGTGGTTGTGAATTATTTAAAGCATGTATATTGTGAAAAAGAAGAGAAATTTGAATAAACGATCTTTTTAAATTATGTTTTATTTAAGTGCTATTGTATTCGTTTACCTGTTTATGTTTCTCAAAAAAACAATAAAAGTTCAACATACATAAGAATGCAAAATTACTTCATAACATCAATTAAATTTTTGAAATGATTAGTAAGTGTAAAAGATAATGTTCAATACCTCAGTGCATATAGTTTAAAAGCCGTATCAATGCACAGTTTTCCAAAAGATAGAAAACTTCACGATAAGTGGACAACAGCTTTAAAAATTGAAAAACCATCTAGCAAATTATATTAAGTGAAACAAATTCCAATTCAAGAGATTATTATAGGTACTTTGAAACTTAACCTAACATATTACCTATAAATGCAGATAAAAATATAAATAACTTACTTTATAGTCCAATCAATGAATGCCCAAAAGAGGTTTGTAGAGAACATTGAGGAGGGGAGAATTTTCCTCTTCAGGAATGTGTTGGAGGTATTTAGGAGGTAAACATACTAAAAGTCCCCGCCCCTAGCCCCGCCGCTTCAGGGGGGGGGGGGCTTCAATTCTTCGCCTGGAACTCGGAAACCATGCGTCACACGGAAAAAGTAATCTATGCAAAATTAAATAAAATTAAATTTCCTACAAGAAAATTTATATTCATTTTCTTTCTATGTGTTATGGTTTACGAGATATTCCTCGGCGAAAATCGATAATTAATAAAAAAGAACCAATTATGTACCTTGAATATTTCTATCAAAGCGGTTTACCGTGGTCTCCTAATAAATCACAGTCACAAAACAATCTTTATTTTACAACAGTCGACGTATTTACTAATGCAATATTTTGTCGAAATCTATCCATTTCCTTAAATATACAGTGTGACTCACTTAAAATGAAAATACCCTTATAACTTTTTTATTTTCTTCCCAATTTGAACCAAATTTTAATAGAGTATAGAACAAATTAGGATCTACTTATGATCAGAAAAACATTCGGCTGCCATAAAGGCAAAGCCACCTGCGGTATCAAAATATGCTGAAAAAAAAAATAAAAACATGTTACAAATTCTAAAAAATGCACCCGATCGGAACCACAAAGGTATATACACCAAAATTTTATTCGGTTATTGATGGGGTATTTCTCATATATAAGCTCATCTGGCAAAGGGGATCCTTAGATTCCGCAATTTGTGGTGGCTACGTGAAAGAAGACCTATCAATATGATTTTTAATCTTTTTCCGCATATTGGTACCGCAAGTGGCTTTGCCTTTATAGCAGGTAAATGATTTTTTGGTCATAAGTAGATCCTAATTTATTCTATACTTGAGTAAAATTTGATTCAAATCGGAAACAAAATGAAAAAGTCGTAATGTAATCTTCATTTTAAGTGAGTCACACTGTATATTTAAGGAAATGTATAGATTTAGACAAAATATTACGTTAGTAAATACGTCGAGCGTTGTAAAATAAAGATTGTTTTGTGACTGTGATTTATTAGCAGACCACGATAAATCTCTTTGACAGAAATATTCAAGGCACATAATTGATTTTTTTTATTAATAATTATCGATTTTTGCTGGCGAATATCTCGTAAACTGTAACACATAGGAAGAAAATGAATATAAATGTTCTTGTGGGAAATTTAATTATATTTAATTTTGCATAGATTACCTTTTTCCGTGTGACGGATGGTTTCCGAGTTACAAGCGAACAATCGAAAAAAGGAACCTTTCCACCCCCCACCCCCCCTGAAGCGGCGGGACTATGGGCGGGAAATTTTAGTATGTTTACCCCCAACACATTCCTGAAAAGGAATATTCTCCCCTCTTCAATGTTCTCTACAACTCTTTCGTTGACTGGACTATAAGTGAAAAAATCATCCTGTAGAAAATGTTGACTATATATACACACATACATTTGCTAGGTGGTTTTTCAATTTTTAAAGCTATTGTCCACTTACAGCGAAGTTTTTTCGTCTTTAAGAAAACTGCAATGGCACGGTTTTTGAGTAATATGTACTACACTGCGGCTCTGAATAATAACTTTTACTCTTACCAGCCATTTTAAAATATTAATTAAAGTTATGAAGCAACTTTGTAGTCTTACATATTATATAGAACATTTAGTATTTTTTGAAAAACATTAACAGGTAAACGATCCGAAAAATAATTGTTTTCCTCACTTAACCCAATAGTGCCCGAGTAATTTTTTTTTAAAAACTTTTGAAAAAAATATTGATTGACCTTCATTTAGAAAGTTTTGTACATTTGCACAATACCCACAACGTCTTTGTGTAGCAATTTTGTCAATCGGGTGATCAGTTTTGTCATACCTGACCTCTTTCAATATATCCCTACTACATTTTAGTTTGGGGCCAGCTAAATGTTCAGTGGCAGTTAAACAGTCCTCCTCAATACTTTTGGATAGACAAAATGATAAAGAAGCCACATGTTGACTACCGATCCGTTCAAGCAAAAGTGAATCATTGCCCAATACCATTTGCAAGATCTGATTCGTATAAGATAGAGTCCTCTCATTTTATCGAACATATCCGCACCTCCCATTCCTAGGTTATAGAGACTTATAAGTGTCGGTTGATCCACATCAACTTGCTTCCTTTGTTGTTTAGACCATCTTTTGCATGCGCTTTTTGTCAAACAAATGCGTTTGTTTTTGATGTTGGTTGCAATATTCACTTGACTATTGTCATGCCATCTGGCGAGTTGAATACCATTATTAGAGTCAATCAAAGTATGAGAAGTCCCTCGTTTTTCTTTGCAGCTTTTTTAAAGGAGCTTTCTCTATACGGTCAGAGTGGATGGTACCAATACATTGAATTTCATTATTTTGCAGAAGTTCAAGTAATGGTAAGGAGTTGAAAATATTATCCAAATATATGGTCGAATGCGGGGGAATATATTTCATACAAAGTTTCTCGGTGACATTGGATCTCAAAGTTTTTCCCTTGATTTTATCTGTCCGTGTAGGGGTTGAATTTCAATATGTACCCCTGGGGGGGTTGTAAGGCACCAAAATTTAAAGCCATAGCGAATTGGCTTTCCCTTTATAAATTGCTCCATATTGTTATGGCCAAAATGAGGCTCCATAGCCTCATCCAATGAAAAAGAAGTTCTGAAACAAAACTAACATTCAGACCGACATCTGCCTACCGTATGATATATCATACGGAAAGTTTTTTCCGCTGCTGCAATTACAGAAAGAATTGATATGACTATGAAATGGTATAAGTACATCCTATAATATGTATAAAGAATTATTACATGAATAAAAGTCAAACAAATTACATCCAAATGAAAATTGTGAAACATAATCTTACCGTGAGCTCATTTTCTGCTACGTAGAAATTTACTGATTATAAAACGCTCGGTTATAACTTATTTAAGTATAAAATCATCAAATTTTTGTCCTAAGCTTATTGTCTATATATGCAAATAACACTTTAGATGAGTAAAATCACTGAATTTATCACACTGGATTTGTTTACACCTCATTAGAGACAACCTAAATCATAAATCATACAATAGGCATTATTGGGTTAACGACTTGTGATGAGCAAAAGTATGAAATTCAGTGCAAAAATGTATGTTATTACTTTAAAATGGCAAACAACCCAAATTTGGAAAAGATAAAGGCCACAACACAAGCATAAACTATATAGGTTATGTATTTCAGATAATCAGAGTCACGAACACGAAACATGTAATCCAACAACTCGCGCAGGCGTGGAACATAAAATATGTTCCTCTTGTTATCGCCTCCTTTCCTATATATGATTAACATTAAAGATGGCCGTCATTAGCCGTAGTATTTTTTTTAACTCAGTTCCTAATGGTCCGATTTCTATTTTCTTTTTTTTGTTTGAAAGCACTTGTAAAGAGGACACTTTTTTGTCCCTACATATTTATCTCTACATCTTAAAGGTTCTGCACAATTTTTAACCTGACCTGAAAATTACACTTTTCGCACAAATTTCATTGATAAGTAAGTTTTAATTGTCCTCAATATCCATGTTTTCCCCACAAAAAAAGGTTTATGTAGATGGTGTTCCGTATATGTCAACAGAGACTTGTTTTCATAAACAATAGTGATTTTAATTATTTTGAAAACATTTATTACATCAAGTAAAAAAAAAATTACAAACAAAAAACTACTAAATACTAAGAAATATTCATGTAAATGAACTGGTTCTATAGAGTTTTTACGACTCTAGATAACTCGCAATCATCCTTTTTATCTTCCAATTGATCCCTGGAACTAAATAATTATATATTATTATTATTATATTAAGGAATTGGATCAACAAAGCAATATTATGATCTTGAAATTGTGAAACGAATTTAAAAATAATCAATTAAACGCATACCTTTAATTGTATTTATTGCTGCACTGTCGACCCCCCCCCCCCCTCCCCCAGTGCACTTCGTGCAAAGTAACGTGCATGGAACCTTGGCTTTAGAGCAGGAGCATCGTGTACGGCATCCAGAGCAACTACACTGAACTAAATCTCTGCAGGAAAAGAAGACCAGACCGGCGTCCACTCCCCATCAACCATGGTCCATCCCCATCCTTATGGCCCTGGAATGTTGTCTATTACTGAGCATGCACGACCCCAAAGTCCTGCCTGGTATGCTGAACGAAGACAATGCTGCCTTAGTATTTCTTTTGTTGAGGGCAGACTTAGTAGACTGCAACTTTTTGAAGCAAAGAGAAGCTTTCTAACATGATTGATTGAGAAGTCTTTTGCTTTTTGTAGTAAAGCAAAACAGTAAACTTCTCCAGAACTTGATCTCGTCAGAAATATACTGTAGTGGTATAGAGATAGCTTTAGGAAATGATTTCCACACTTTCCTGGCAGTCTGCTTCCCTTTCATTGCAATGATGACGTTACATCTGGTCCAGTGAATGCGTGGAATCCTCTCAATGCAACAGCTTTATGTTCACCTATACTTTCAAACATGGCATTAATGCTCATGTATTTCTGACCCTTCCCAGTACCAAAAAGAATCCACATCTCTTAAAGTCCCGCAGTTTTAAGAACGCGAAAGAAAGATATTGCCAAAACAACTACATCAGTATCTACTGTGCAAATAAATAAATAATTCACAAATCATCAAATTACAAAAAGAACTCCGAAAAATTAAAAAACATTTTTTTTTAAATTGCGCAGAACCCTTAAGGTGTAGAAGTAAATGTATAGGGGCAAAAAAGTGTCCTCTTTACAAAAGCTTTCAAACAAAAGAAATGAAAATAGAAATCGGACTATTAGGAGCTGAGATACAAAAACATTTAGTGTGGCTAATGACTGCTATTTTGGTGTTCTGCACGGATTTTAAAGTGGCTATCTATCTGGAAATATTTTGGCATCAACTATGACCACAGAAAGTGGCACATCCCAATCAAAAAGTGCAGCTTTTTGGCTTATATAACCTTGTACCCGACGTACTACTATTTCCCGATGAAATACATAAAATCATAATTCTGAGGAGATTAATAGTTTTGTAAACACAAAGTGCTCCGTATATACAGAAGTATTACTATATTCAATACAAAAAATGATTACCGCATATAATTTTATTCACGATAGTTCGTCAAAACCATCTTAATATTTAAGAAGTTCATATGCAATAAAGTATATTCATCCATTTTCATATCAGTATAAAAATGTCTTGTTATAGGTAGTTTTACAGCCCAATAGTTTGTCATATATAGGACCAAAGTACAACTCAATTTGTATGCGATCTAATTCTATTGCCAGCCAAATAGCTGTAGCTAGAAGGCTGTAGCAGTATTTTCAATACAAGAAAATTATCCCAAATAGTCCGATTTCTAATTATTCATGAGATGGTAATATTTTTTGAAACACCTTCAATTTATACTGAACTCCTCTATTTATTCGACTTAACCGGCAGGCGCCGTTGCCTATTATTAACTCGCTCTTGTAAATTAATCCTTAGAAGACCTAAGGATATCCCATCTGCAGATACCATGAGACGACTATTTTACAAGGCCCGTCAGGATCTACCATTGGACTCTTAATTCTTGCGGCCTCATCTCTTTATCCTTTTTATTTTTCAACGCATATAGTTTTTGGTTGCTGATAAGGCAGCAGGTATCATGCTGGATCCCAATTTATTTTCGGTGGTAAGCACCAAGTTTAAGTATCTATTTTTATAATCTTAGATCTATTGCTGTCTTTAATTCCTTTCAAAAAATTATATCCTCAAGCAAAACCTTTTATTATTTTTACCTTATTTAGTGAAGTAACCTTTTGCTTGATCCGGATTCTTGCCATACATTGAACATTTCCATTTTGTAAATGTTTTAAACCTTTTATCCATCAAATTCCTTAAGCCTGGTATAAGATATTTGATCCCAGAATATATATGACTGAATGCGAATGAGAAACTGTGCGTTGTAGGTTATTAATCATATTTGATGTACTTTTCCCTCGATATAAAATTTTACAGTGAACTAGCAGCACAAGTTATGTCATTAGTTAAATGATTTAAAATAACCCCAGTATCAGAAATCCACTATACCAGAAATCATCTCAAGTATATTACTACGTCTATACGCATGATTGGCGAACATAATCATTTAAAATAGCTAACAATGCGAAGGAAGAAAGAAGGCAGCATTTCGTAATAAATTAATGTGGAAATTTGTGTCGTCTGCAAAGAATATAAATGCGCCAAGAAGTGACGATTACATGAGATCATTGTTCCCTTACATTATATTTTAGCATATTAAGTAACACTTGGCTGCCATTGTGATATGTCTACAGTTCTAAAGGAAATTACGCCAAGTCTTAAAATTAAGTGGAAAATAAAATGCATGGCACTAATAAATGCGCAGTATCAGTTAGTAAAAGAGTTTTCACCGACGCACAGTTTTTTATTCGCATACTATTACATTTAGGCCAGTCAACGAATGAGTGTAGAGTGCGTGAGCAGGGACCTAAGCGATTACTTTAGAAAGTTGTTCAGGGTATTTAGGGAGTGAACATACTGAAAATTCTGATGTCTAGGAGGTGAGCCGAAGGTGGGGCACAAAGAAAGTCCCACTTTTGGTTTTTTCGCTTATATCTCTAAAATGGTGGGTCGTAGAGAAAAATTTTCTGATACAAAATGAAAGCTCATGAAATTCTCTACAACTGTCATTTTATATACTTTTTCGAATTCGCAACCGTTTTCGAGCCACACGCTCCAGAAAAGTGAAAATATTTGAAAAACAGATTTTTACCTCTTCAACTTTAATGAAAAAGAAGATGGGCTTCTCAAAATTGTACTTAAGTCAGAAATCGTCAAGGAAGCGGCAGTGATCTTTTACAACCCCTCCTCCATTCAAGGCGAGGTTGAAGAGGCTGGGAAAATTTGCTTCCACAAATGGCATGGGGCACCAGCAAGACAGACCTCCCTCAACCAGTACCACTTCCAGTTGTTCACGAGGTCAGTGGCAATATTAAGCCTGACATCAGCTCCCTCCCATCAATTAAGAGCACAGTTAAACAGAATTCCCGGCGCACCTACCACCCAGTGCAGCAGTGGCTCTGGAATGAGCTGCCCCCTCAAGAGTGGGGGTGGAAACATGTAGGAGACACCCTGGTGCCAATTACAAGCACCGGAGGTCCTACTTTTTTTGTCATCTTTAAAATACAATTTTATATTTTTCAGGTAAAAATCTGTTTTTCGAAAATTTTTGCTTTTCCGGAGCTTGTAGCTCAAAAACCGTTGCGAATTCGAAAAAAATATATAAAATGAAAGTTGTAGAGAATTTCATAAACTTTCTTTCGTTAAGAAAATTTTTCCCTGCGACGCACCGTTTTCGAGGTATAAGGGAAAAAACCAAAAGTGGGAATTTCTTTGTGCCCCCCCCCCCCCTCCGGCTCACCTCCTAGACGTCAGAACTTTCAGTATGTTCACTCCCTAAGCACCCTGAACAACTTTCTAAAGGAATCGCTTAGGTCCCTGCTCACGCACTCTACATCTCCTTTATTGATTGAACTAATTGTCATATTCAGATAGTGTTTTTTGTTAACTTTTTAGTATCTGAAATTTGGCCCTGAAATTTCTCCAATTACCCAAACTTTGAATATATGGTCGATACGTATTTCACAAAGCAATCTTGTCGTTTTCTGTGAACAATTAGAACTCCAAATAATAGCAGTGCACTTTATTGTGTAGATAAATAAATTTAGAAGCTTAAGCTGTCTTTCAACTTCCTACAAAAATTAAGATCCTGTGATAAATATATGAACGTGTATAAATAAATATAAAAACTAAAGACATAATGCAACTTAAAATGAAAATAACAGGTAGGAACACAGCCTTGAAAGAGATGACAAACTTGTCACTAAGGTTCTCGATTAAGCACACAAAAATACAAAGATGTAGGCACAAGATATTGAAACTGTAATATACATTGTGTCACCCAAGTGCGTGTGAACATTTAAAATATTGTTATGGTATTTTTAGTAAGACTATTTTGAAACGACTGAATATGTCGACTAGGAATATGTATTAAACGCGATAACTTCTGTTGGACTTAAATCACTCATTTGAAGATTTGGAACACATGTTAAAATAACATGATATAATATGTCCACTGAAATTGGATTGTATTCGTCACACATGGTGATCTCCAGAAGCGTGTAAATTCTCATGTTTTATATACATAATGTTTTATTATAATTTTAAGGCATTTGATTAAGCATACAATAATACAAGAAAACTGCAGGATACAGTGTGCCCTTCAAGTTTGAATGAACGAACGTCTAAAACTGACATTATTTACAAAAATACTGTGACGAGTGTTCTATAGAATATGCAACAATTATATTACACTCTTGATCAATCTATAGAACATAGATTGATCAAGAGTGTAATGTTTACTCTAGTTGTTTTTTAAATTTGTGCCTAACTTGTTGTAATAAGCAATTTACCAACAGCGAAGGAGTGGACCATTGGAGATTGAAGACAGGGTTGAATTGTGGAGGAAATATATATAAAGCTTATTTAATCACGAATCTAATAGCAATTAATTACAGTACCTTGTCAACAATCACACATAGTTTTCTCTACAATTGCTAATCCTAGAAGAAAAGTTTCAAACAAAAGTTACGTCTATCCTCTATCTTCAATTCTTCTCCATTTAGTTGGTATATACAGGGTGTTCCTTAATGACGTGTTAATATTCAGGGTGTGATTTCTTAGATCATTTTATGACGAAAAGTTCATATGAACATATGTCCGCAACAGCTTAAATTTTTTGCTTCAGAATGTTATACTAAATCCGCAGTTTGAGTCACAAATATGTTCACAGACGAAGAAAATTTTTCTTTGAATGCTATTCAAAATTTCCATAATAATCATGTATGCCATAACGGAAACCTATTTACAAGAGCAACTTTCGGTTAATGTATGGGTAGGAATTCTTGGTAGTAATTTTATAGGCACTTTCTTTTCTGCCAAGATGCCTTAATGGACAATCTTACCCGAATTTTCTCCAAGAAGAACTACCTGTGTTGCTTGAAGATGTACCAATTGCGTTAAGGAATCAAATGTGGTACATGCAAGATGAAGCTTCTGTTCCTTTCAGTGTAATTGTTCGCGACCATTTACATGTGGTTTATCCTAATCGTTGGATAGATAGCGGAGGACCTCAGCAATGGCCAACAAGATCCCCAGATTTTAATAGTTTGGAATTCTTTTTGTCTTAAAACCTTGGTGTATAAAATTCTCATTAACACTTTAGAAGCTTTAAGAAAGCGAATAGTTGCCTCGTGCCGTGCCGTGCCAGTGTACAATTCGATGCGAAACATGCTTATTAAGTGAAGGTGGCCATTTCCAACAATTTTTAACAAAATTCATCATTATCAATGTTAATAATAACACAGCCCCACTGGTCAGGTCCGGCGGACCTGACCCGTCATCCTTATAGGTCGGGAGCCCCGTGTATAAAATGGCTGACTATCCGGCGAACTTTGAAAATATGAAAAATGGATTGTTCTTATATAAGTTAGCAATGAATGGATCGTCAGCTGGTTGGGTAGCGGTGGGGGTGGCTGTCAAAAGGTTGAAAACACGTAAAAAAATTGAGAAAAAAAACTATCTGGCGAACGCTGAAACTTATATGAGGGGAAGATTATATTATATAATGAAAGTAGAACATAGTCAGCTGGATGGGGGGCGGTGGTTACCGTCAGCTGATCGATCAAACAGGTCCAGAAACATGAAAAATTTAAATTATTCGGCGAACTTTAAAATTTGGGCATAAGATAATATTTACACTGAGATTCACGAAAAACATAGTCAGCTGCAAGTATGTGGGTGGAAAAGTCGTCAGCTGGTACAGAACAGTGCCGAGTGTTGATCACCTGCGAGGCAGCGCGCATCACCTTTCTTGGATCAGCTGACGACTTTTCCACTCACATACTTGCAGCTGACTGTGTTTATCGTTAATCTTAGTATGAATATTATCATATACCCGAATTTCAAAGTTCGCCATAAAGATTTAATTAGTAATATCGATATTAATAACTTAATGTTAGAAAACGTGCGTGCGGTATTCCCGAGTCTCTTTTTTTAATTTGATTAAATATTCAATTTATTATTAATATACATTATTTTATGAGAATACAAATTAATACATTCGTACATTTCAAAATTATATAGGATGATCTGCTCAGAAAATTTATTTCGTTTAGTGAAAATATAAATAAATTTTGTTCGGCTTCCGATAACAGATCTTCCTCATTCTCATTTTCATCCAACTCATCACTATCTTGCTGCTCAGTGGGTGAAAAATCATTTTTCTCTTTGTCACTCGCATCTAAAAAAAATTATTTATAAAAAATTGATTAAGATTATAATAGGATGAAAAGTGAAAACACAAATGATATAATACCTTCAGTATTTTCGGCATCTCGGATAATCATTTCCACTTATGGAGGTAATTGTTCACCATCAAACCACTTGCAAGTTAAATTTGTTTTCCTCAAGCTGTCACCCATAACCAAGGGATCTAATGTAGGTGGCACTTGTTTGCATGCGTTGTTCCAAATCGTATACATGCATACACAGTTCTTAAAACGTGCTGTACAAGTTCCGATTTCGACGGAGGCGAGAGAGATCATCAAAATTTTTGTCTGGTAACCGAAATTCGTTATCATTTTCGCTAAATTTATACATCTTAGTGAAGGTAGCTACACGAGCATCATTGACATTTTTTATAGCTTTACACCCATACATCGTGCAAACAAACTTCTCTATTATGTTAATGACATTATTTAGGTTCTCCTCTGGTAAATTTTTCAAACTTTTAAATGCTTCAATAACTTCTTCTAGAAGCTCTAATCAAGTTTCTTTCAATGTATTGAGCAAGTGATGAAATGGCTCCGTTCTTAGGTAATAAAACCCTATACCTAAATACTGAAAACTGCTATAGTTATTGAGTTTGAAACGACTATATCCAATCTAGTATCACCTAAGAAACCGTGAAAAGCTTATCGTGTTCTAGTCATGAGGAGGCGGACACTAAAATGATTTTTCACGTATAAATGAGAACACTAGTGTTGTCATAAGTTCAGATACTGCAATTTCTATCATCGTGCTGGGAAACATGAAAAATGTACATAATAATGTGAAAATTTGGATAAAAATGGAAATAAAGAAACGTAGGAAATAAAGAACGATTTTTATATCTAAGATTTGTATTCAGCACTTGGCGACGACTTGTGTAACGTATTGCCCGCTTTCCACGGTTTCGCGAGATGTGATTATAATCCCGTATTTTTTCAAGAAAGGAAAAAGAAGCCTTTTACTATATTAAGAAAAGATCAAGAGTTTATTGAAGCATTTAAAAGTTTGAATAATTTACCAGATGAGAACCTAAATAATGTCGTTAACATAATAGAGAAGTTTGTTTGCACGATGTATGGGTTTAAAGCTATAAAAAACGTCAATGATGCTCGTGTTGCTACCTTCACTAAGGTGTATAAATTTAGCGAAAATGATATCGAATTTCAGTGACCACACAAAATTTTGATGCATCTCTCTCGCCTCCGTCGAAATCGGAACTTGTACAGCACGTTTTAAGAACTGTGTATGTATGTATACGATTTGGAACAACGCACACAAACAAGTGCCATCTACATTAGATCCCTTGGTTATGGGAGACAGCTTGAGGAAAACAAATGTAACTTGCAAATGGTTTGATGGAGATCAATTACCTCCATAAGTGGAAATGATTATCCGAAATTCCACAAATACTGAAGGTATTATATCATTTGTGCTTTTCACTTTTCATCCTATTATAATCTTAATCAATTTTTTATAAATAATAATTTTTTTTAGATGCGAGTAGCAAAGAGAAAAATAATCTTTCACCCACTGAGCATCAAGAAAGTGATGAGTAGGATGAAAATAAGAATGAGGAAGATCTGTTATCGGAAGCCGAATAAATTTATTTTTATTTTCACTAAACTAAATAAATTTTCTGAGCAGATCATCCTGTATAATTTTGAAATATAGAATGTATTAATTTGTATTCTCATAAAATAATGTATATTAAAAATAAATTGAATATTTAATCAAATTAAAAAAGAAACTCGGGAGTGCCGCACGCACGTTTACTAACATTAAGTTATCAATATCGATATTACTAATTAAATCTTTATGGCGAACTTTGAAATTCGGGTATATAATAATATTCATACTAAGATTAACGATAAACACAGTCAGCTGCAAGTATGTGGGTGGAAAAGTCGTCAGCTGATGCAAGAAAGGTGATGCGCGCTGCCTCGCAGGTGATCAACACTCGGCACTGTTCTGTACCAGCTGACGACTTTTCCACCCACATACTTGCAGCTGACTATGTTTTTCGTGAATCTCAGTGTAAATATTATCTTATACCCAAATTTTAAAGTTCGCCGAATAATTTAAATTTTTCATGTTTTTGGACCTGTTTGATCGATCAGCTGACGGTAAATCCACCGCCCCTCGTCTAGCTGACTATGTTCTACTCTCATTATATGACATAATCTACCCCTCATATAAGTTTCGGCGTTAGCCGGATAGTTTTTTTTCTCAACTTTTTTTACGTGTTTTCAACCCTTTGACAGCCACCCCCACCGCTACCCAACCAGCTGACGGTCCATTCATTGCTAACTTATATAAGAACAATCCATTTTTCATATTTTCAAAGTTCGCCGGATAGTCAGCCATTTTATACACGGGCTCCCGGCCTATTATGTATTTGGACCCGTTGAAACCGAATCTGAAATCAGAATTGTCAGATTGGCTCGTTTTTCATCCCCAACCCCCAAAAAACACCCTCCCAAAAAATGGTCTGTCCGGCGGATCAGACCAGTGTATCCATATGTATTTGGACCCGCTGAAGCCGAATCCGAAATCGGAATTGTCAGGTTGGCTCGTTTTTCACAACTAATCCCAAAAAACACCCCCAAAACAAAATAAAGTGGTTTATCCGGCGGACCAAACCAGTGTATCCTTATGTATTTTAACCCGCTGAATCCGAATCCGAAGTCAGAATTGTCAGATTGGTTCGTTTTTCACCTCCAACCTCAGAAAAACACCCCCTCCCGCAAAAAATGGTTTGTCCGGCGGACCATACCAGCGTATCCTTTTGTTTTTGGGGTTAGGTTTTGGGGTTAGGTGTGAAATACGAGGAAATCTGACAATTCTGACTTCGAATTCGGATTTAGCAGGTCAAAATGCATAAGGATCCACTGGTATAGTCCGCCGGAGAGACCACTTTATTTTTGATTTGGGGTTGTTTTTTGGGGTTAGGGGGCGAAAAAGGAGCCAATCTGACAATTCTGACTTCGGATTCGGTTTCAGCTTTTCCAAATACATATGGATACACTGGTCTGGTCCGCCGGACAGACCACTTTTTTTTTGTGGGGCTGTGTAATTAGTTTCAATTTGAATTTAATTGTTTTAATCAAGAACTATGTGTGCGTCTGACGAGAAAAAGGCAGGAGACCGTTTTCAAGTAGAACAGGGAACTTGCCCAAAAAATAAAATTGAATTGAAATACTCAAAATCGTAAACTAACATCATTAAAAACCCCATAAACAACAAAAAATTTTTAAAAAAATCCTCCAGAAATATAAGCAATTAAAATCTGCCGGATTTTACCCACTCCTGAAACGTGACGTCAGAGGGTGAAAGTCGGATGACGGCGTCAAGCGACACCGATTCTGCTTTCGGATGCTCATTTGTCAGAAACAACTAGCAGTGAACACAATCTAACCTAAAATTCATTGGAAAAACATCTTCAATATTCTGAAATGTCACAAAATGTCACTTTTGATTCGTTCGTGTCGAGCCGAATGTTCGAATTTCGCCGTGCAATTTACGATCAGGTTTATCTGGAAGACCTCCTCTTTACGTCGCGACATCGTACATCCAATGGTGTTTTTCGAAAAATATGAACGTGTCAAGATTGCATGTTTTTGCAATTTTTTCGGCTCCGAAATGTAAGCTGTTTTTTGCTATTTTTCGCAGATATCTCCGAAACGGTGGGAGTTAGCTCGAAATAAAAAGTAAGGTCAAGCGAGTATTTTCCACTACGAATCTTTTGCTATCACCAGACTTTTGATTTTTATTTCGGAGATATCTACAGAAATGTCGGCCACGTACGGCAAAAAATCGCAAATTTTGAGCTTCTACAGTTGGCAACTTTTTAATCTTGGCTCTTACGCCAAAAGCTAGCTAATTTAAATATAATTAAATTTGCTAAAACTCTTTTTTTTATTTTTTGAATTTCGACAAAAATTAAGGAATTAGAGGGGGCGGGATTTGGGACTTTTTTTTTTTCGATAAAATTTCTCCATTTTGTCACCGTAATTAATCGGTAATTAACTAAAATCGATCTCATTTACGATGTTTACTTAATATCATGTCCTATTTTGATGCTCCGTTAATCTCGGCCCTTCGAAACAAAGGCTTCTGAGAAAAAATTTTTTTTTTAATATTTACTACACTCTATAGGGAAACGTATAATTTCCTACATTTCCTCGAATATCTCGATAACTATCGGTTTTTTTCGAAAAATTTGTAGACAGCTTATGTAAAGAGAATTAATTGAGCTTTCCGACACTTATTTTTTCTCTAACATAAAAAACAAAAGATTTATGACCGAATATGCGGACGTCTCGAAGCCAACCGCCGAACGGTCTATTAATTAAGGTGAATGGCTAAAGTACGCCATCTGCTAATACCACGCGAGACTAGTTTTCACCCGGTAACGTCACAGTGCTTTTCGTGAGGAGTGGCGAGGATTTCAACTTTAATTATTTATTGCAAAGTAAGTACTGCGATTTAAGAGCTGATATTCGGTGTGGCGTGTTTTTATACATAAATACACACTTTAATGAAATTTAAAAAAATGGGCAAGTTCCCCATTGACCAGGCTAACCAGAAAAAATATCCACATCGAAAAATGTCAGTGGCATACCACTTTTTTGATAAAAAATATCAAAGGACATGTTTGCAAAGACGCGACAGGTGGAGCGATAAAATAACTTTTCTAATTAAAATATGTGGTTTTTATATCTTATTAACACATACCAAGTTGAAAATAATATCTAAAGTACTTTCTGAGATATTAAAAAATAACGATTTAAAAAAATAATAATATAACTCGGTATTTTCCATTACATTTTCTATATAACTTATTGAAATATACAGTTCAAAATCGTCAGCCTAGAAATACACCTTTTAGTACTGTAGTACAGCAGAACAATCAACATAAAAATAGAAACTAATAATAAACCCTTAATACTACATTTGTCTCCCCCTCTCCCGTATGGGGGGTCTATTTACATTGGTTATATTTAGAGCCCGGGCTTGCGAGGAGCCCGTAGAGATGGCCCGATTGACCTTCAGGCGCATGTTGGTGATAAGTGATCAACATTTTTTTACCCATTTTCTCCCCACCGCTCATCAACTTTCATCTTCGAGAAGAGGCAAGCGGAGCCTGTTAAAACCGGCGGTTACGGGGTGCGCAATTTGAGGCGGGGGGGGGGGGGGCTGACTACCTTGTGAGGACGCCGGCCGGAGTTTTCTTTATTGGAGGACGCGCATTATCACCAATTAAAACATTAAGTTCAAATTGTGATATAACTACCAAGCGATTTAAAACCTCATCTTTAAAGCTGTAATATTTCATTTCGTCTTTATTTTAGTCCAATAATATTAATCATTTATTCATTGAGGCAGAGAGTCGATTTACAATATTCAATAACACAAGGTTTTTTAAAAGGTTTTTAACGATGGTTTGGTTTTCAGTCTAAAAGAATCCTGTAAGAATTACAACCTTTGGCATGACATTGATAAATATAAAGACAGTTGTACGCAGCCACTGATTTCGGCGACCAGTGAATTACACATGAACAACACGTCATGATCGGGCGCGCATTTGACGACCATATGTAGTCGATCACACCATAGTTTACTTAAAATTTCGAAGGGAGACAGACATACGATGGAATTCCATACCGAAGCATTTATTTCCGAAATTAAAAAACAGGCAACAATGTGGAATTTGTCATCTGAGTCTTATTCTAATACAGACGAAAACTACAAGCAATGGGATGAAATTGTTTATATGTTCGGACTCGTCCCAAACAGCACGTCCAATTGTAATTACGTCTCTACAAGATATACACATGAGAAACAAAATATGTTAAGGTGGATCTAATTGTTAAACTAGTACTGACGTACACATATGAGATACACTTATGTTTATATTGACAGAATTATGTGATACAATGTTTAATAATTGTATACCGTATGCACTCAAGATTCTAAACATTTTTTTATAACGTAAAGAAGGAGCATTAGAATGTTGAAATTTCACGTCCGTAGAAGATGCCTACAAGGTTTAAGTCATATGTATGTGTAATGCTTTATATAACACTTGTGCCTACTGCATACACCACATAAAAGTGCGATATATACACATGATACAAATAACTATATATACACTTTTTAGTTGTGTCTTGTCGTGTCTACATTCGACTATTCGAGCATGGAACAGTGTGCGCGCGCAAAGCGTCAGCGTGAGCATACCGGCCATGTGTAATTCATGTGTCCTCTTTCCTCGATAAGAGTGGTCATAGCCACACATATAGCAGGCATTTTTGTTTTTTAACAATATCCAAAATAATTTATATTCGAAAGAGTTTGCAAA
This sequence comes from Rutpela maculata, assembly GCA_936432065.2. NCBI lineage: Eukaryota > Metazoa > Arthropoda > Insecta > Coleoptera > Cerambycidae > Rutpela > Rutpela maculata. The sequence goes on from OW386285.2 coordinate 271,003,556, forward strand.
GATTCGACAGTTTTAAAGATCGAGTTCTTTTAATAATAAAATTAGATTAAAATGCATTAAAAAGCAAAATCTAGCCGTTGCGTGTTTTACTATAAAGTCTTTAAGCAAGTATTCAAACAGATGTCAGTGGTTGAGTAAGTTAAGCATTAAGCGGCGAGTCAAGAGGTCCGCGGTTCGATCCGTGTTCACTCTGTCTTTTTTTTTTTTTTTTTTGTTAAAACAATTGCGAAAAAACTTTTAGTTGTTTTTTTCAAGGTAATAATTGCTTATAAAACCGATGTACGAATATACTTATTTTCAATTTTAGGTCTGTTTTAGACCATTAAATATTCTATTTATGTTGTAGGTGATATATTATACCTGACCGTTTTTTCTCCAACACGCTTCCCAGGTTTGTATAAGTACTTCAAATTCTTAAAATAGTTGACTCCTGACTTCCCCCCCACCGCTCATCAAATTTGAGATGAGGAAAATTTTTTTTCGGATTTCTCCCTCTCTGCTCTTCAATTTCGAGATCTGGGCAAAACATTTTTTTCAACGAACCGCCACTGAATTAATGTAATAATTACGTTGTTTAACAACTACTCGTACTTCTCAGTTGACACTGGTGACAGTTTAATTAAATTAAATAAGTTCTTCTTAATAATTATAAATAAATAAAAATACTAGTAACTCGAAAAATTGGGAACACGTAAAAAAATAGAAAAAAAAAGAGAACCTGAAAGATTTTCATATATTTTAAATAAGGCTAGAAATTCAATTTCACATAATAAAGACTTCATACACATCACCATAAATACTGCTTTTAGCATCCGAAATAACGGTCACTAAGATAGCTCAGTTGGTAGAAGCGTCAGTACTGTAATACGGACAACGGAGACTTGTAGGTTCGACCCCTACCCACCGCAATTGGCAAAGGTAAGTAAAAATGAATTTAATAACTTAATAAACATTATAATTTGCAGGCAACCCTTGTGAGAAAAAATTGGAGTGATGGTAAACAATATTAGATATGTTAATGTAAATAAAATATACGGATGGCTAACAAACAAATTCATAGGACAATACTTATTTATGCATTAATTACTTTATTTTTATCAAGTAGACTACTAAAGTATGTAGTTTTATATGTTCCTACTACTAAAAACCTGTGGGGGAATTACCAAATATAACCTGAAAAACACGTCAAATTAACGTCTAGCATAAGACGTCATTCGTCTGAGACATTAGGAAGTCAATCACTGTGCATCCGATAATACACTGTGGATCAAATTATTTGTGTATATGTAAATGATATACTATGGCTACGTTGTGAGGCGGACGTTTAACCTTTGTGCATACGTGTGTGCTTACAATGTGTAAACGTAGCATATTTACATCGTAGAATTGTGTAACTTTGTGTCTGCATCTAGATACATCGTCACAATGCGAACACATCGTAATCGTTATTTGGTGTGCTGTATGGGGTGTTGTCTGACTTCACTATAGAAAGTAAAAAATGCGCTGCTTCGTCGGCGTCCATGTCTGCAACTGACATTCGAGTGTAGGCTCGGTCGTGGCTTTGGTCAAATCGTGGTCGCCATAGCTACGACAAAGACCGAGACCGTGGCCGTAGTCGCAATCGCCTAGTGCGTTCGTGGCGTACTGGACACGCGCTTTGCCAACAATACTATAATCATCTGCAAATTACACGAGTACACTATTTAAGCGTAATGTTCAAGTATTTCAATGTTCGTGGAAACTAGTTTATCGTATATTTATTCATTCAAGAAAACCGTAAAAAAATACTATTGAATAATGTATTTTATTCTGTGTCAGAGTATCTTGATTGCTCAGATTTTTAGTGGATGTTTTATTGTAATGTTTTTATTATGATGTATCATACATATATATGTTTTTGTACCAAGATTTTTAAATATTGTGTTGCTGTTTTTCTTTTTTTCAGCTTCCTTCTGTAGTTTTAGATATTGACAATATTCTGCATACTTGTTTGTACAAGTCTTATTGAAAATAAAGAGATATTGTATTGTATTGTATTGTATTATATTGTGTTGTATTGAATTGTATTGTATTGTATTGTATTGTATTGTATTGTATTGTATTGTATTGTATTGTATTGTATTGTATTGTATTGTATTGTATTGTATTGTATTGTATTGTATTGTATTGTATTGTATTGTATTGTATTGTATTGTATTGTATTGTATTGTATTGTATTGTATTGTATTGTATTGTATTGTATTGTATTGTATTGTATTGTATTGTATTGTATTGTATTGTATTGTATTGTATTGTATTGTATTGTATTGTATTGTATTGTAACTGGAAGAATGTTATTAATTTCTAACAAAATCATGATGTCAACTTTGTTGACGAAATACACATCAAGTTGAAAATGTTTTGTTGTTTAGAGAAAATATTTTAGTATCGGTGTCAAAGATCCCTTCTCGACTGTGAGAAATAGGTAATGTTTTCCTTGCACTGATTTAACTTTAAAGAGGAAGAACGTCCTAAAAGTGAGTAATACCTAAATTATTAAAATTTATTATTCTTTAAACAAAGTATTTATTAATCTAAAGTTATTCGTTAGATTGATGACGACCCGTCCTTATTGCGCCGTTAATAATTTCTCCAGTAGTAATGGTTTCAGGTAAGTGCCTAAACGTCGCAAACACTAATCCTTCCTATCCTTTCATGAACGAGGATACGGTTAAATAGTTTCCGCGAGTTGAGCGCAAAGGCGTATATTGACCCCAACTGAACGTTTTGGCAGGCTGCCATAATATGAGTTGGCGATCTCGATGTCCTGGTTTTGTCAGTTCGCAACTGGAAGGGGCCGAGCCTGCAAATTCGGAAGGAACTTTCTCCAAGTATGTCAGCTCGTCTAGAATCGAAGTCCTTACGGCTAGACATTTTTTTCATCCTTTCTTTCATTTTAGATAAAATTATACGATTTCTACTATCACTTGAAATATCCAATAAAATGTATGCACAACGCATAATAGTATAGTCCAACACCATATACAGGGCCAAAACAGTATAATTTGTTAAATAATATTAAAATAATCAAAACGGAAAAATCTTTCACATAATTCTTAAATCAACGGATACAACGAAACTACCTTCAAATGCGAAAGATTAAAACAGTTGTCTATAAACATAAACTACTACAAAAGCGAAAGCTATTAATATTATTTTTTTAATTCGGAATTCACAATTGTTAAGTCGGAATTCATTATTGTATCTCAGACTTCACAATTGTAAGTCGGAATCACAATAGTGTGTTTTCTATATACAGTGTGTTTCACTTCTCGTGAAGATACCCCTGTATCTTTTTTATTTGTGGCCGAATTCATTTCAAATTTTTATCAACCATACAACTCCATAAGGCGACTTTATTCAACACATAAATGCCGCCTAGATCTAAGACGCCGGCCTACTGCGATAAAAAGAAAATAGAAATTTTCGAGAAATCATAGTAGGCTTAGAGATAGACAAAAATTTTGTTAATAAAAGTTGTTCAGAATCACTTGATATGCCCCTCTGTAAAATTTTGTGAAAATCGGAATATAAAAAAAAATTTGTTTCACTTGTCATGAAGACACCCCTGTATCTTTTTTATTTGTGACCGAATTCATTTCAAGTTTTTATCAGCCATTTTTATCAGCATTTTATAACTCCATAAGACGACTTTATTCAATACATAAATGCCGCCTAGACCTAATACTCCGGCCTACTGCGATAAAAGGAAAATAGCAATTTTCGAGAAATCATAGTAGGCTTAGAGATAGACAAAAATTTTGTCAATTAAAGTTGTTCGGAATATTTTCAAAAAAACATTTTTGTTTCACTTCTCGTGAAGACACCCCTGTATCTTTTCTATTTGTGGCCGAATTCATTTCAAATTTTTATCAGCCATACAGGTCCATAGGGCGATTTTATCTAACACCTAAAGATAACTTTTTCCAACAAATGAAAGTTGTGAACAAAAATCGGCATTCAATAAAACGCTAAAAGGGACACTTTATTATTACACATCAACTTAAATGTAATATCGTTACTTTTTTTCAATAGTCTTATAATACTTGGAAATCTGTATGTAAGTATGTATTATGTATGAGTGAATCAAATTTACCCACCTTCCGTTATCCAATCTAGCTGAAATTTTGCATACACGTGTAATTAAATAATGAATAATTTCAATAATAATTGTGTATGACTTTCATTTGCTGTAAAAAGTTCTCTTTATGTGTTAGATGGAATCATCTCACAGAGTTCTATAGCTGATGAAAATTTGAAATGAATTCGGCCACAAATAAAAAAGATACAAGGGTGTCTTCACGAGAAGTGAAACGATTTTTTTTTAATATTCCGATGTTCACAAAATTTTACAGAGGGGCATATCAAGTGATTCCGAACAACTTTTATTAATGAAATTTTTGTCTATCTCTAAGCCTAGTATGATTTCTCGAAAATAGCGGTTTTCTTTTTATCGCAGTAGGCCGGCGTCTCGGCCGGCGTTTTGAATATGGGCGGCATTTGTGTGTCGAGTAAAGTGATCTTATGGAGTTGTATGGCTGATAAAAATTCGGAATGAATTCGGTCACAAATAAAGAATATACGGGGGTGTCTTCACGAGAAGTGAAACAAAAAATTTTTTTTGAAAATATTCAGATTTTCACAAAATTTTACAGGGGGCATATCAAGTGATTCTGAACAACTTTTATTAAAAAAATTTTTATCTAAGCCTACTATGATTTCTCGAAAATTACTGTTTTCTTTTTATCGCAGTAGGCGGGCGTTTTAGATCTAGGCGGCATTTATATGTTGAGTAAAGTCATCTAATGGAGTTGTATGGCTGATCAAAATTTGAAATGGATTCGGCCACAAATAAAAAAGATACAGGGGTGTCTTCACGAGAAGTGAAACACACTGTATACCGATTCACTTCAAATGATGCAATAATATGAAGTAATACATAAATATGAAAACCTAAACGCATTCATATTAATTATATCATGAGATTAAAATAAATATTTAATAAACAAATCGACTTAAAATTCAAATATTTGAATGATTTCGAAAACGCCACTTTATTAGGTAATGATTCTAGTGACGACGTTTCTGAGAGATTGTTGCCAACTTAGGTGATTCGTATATGTACACTGAATTTGTTCGTTGTTAAAATTTTAAATTGATACTTTGTGACGTCAGAATATCACTAGCGATGACGTGCACCGCTTGATATATTAGTTATTTCAATTAATAAACATAACCAAGCAAATTTTTTTTATAAATGTTCAATACTAGAAACTATATATTAGTTTCAATTCAAAATAAATCTCATACCATTGCAAGCATAATTTTAAGGTAAGTATATATGATCTGTTTTCAATATTGAAGAAGGTAATAAGCCAATTAGCTAGCATGGATTAGTTTTTACCATGATGAGAAAAGATAAACTATACTTGCACAAAAATGATCTGCACAACAATAAAATGTCGATTTCGATTTGGGAACATCACGCCTTGCTGCTTTAAACCATTTCACTTTCAGCGAATAATTGGTTATAGGAACTCATAGAAACTTTTTATTTGGAGCCTTTAAGAAAGTATTTCTGCATCTTGGTACAAAACACCACTTATTTGGTGCACCACTCATATTTCTGATTTATAATAATGAATATAAGAGTATTTAACGATTTATAAAAAGAGTAATAGTTGTATATAGTACCACTATAGTATACAATGGTGCTTTATTTATATAGACAGTGACGTCACATATGATATAGGAACCAGTAATACTAGATTTGTCTTTTTTGGCGGGGAATATTTAATTTGAATCTATATTTCTTTTAAATTTATTAAAAAATAATTTTTGCTAAAAAAATGTTTGAACTATAATATATAGGTACCACAAGTATTTGTGAAGATGTGAAAACATACGTATCTCGGAATTTACAATTGTTAATTCAGAATTAGTTCCATAAATATTCTAATGCTATACTTGACGCGCATTTCACCAACAATGTTGGCATCATCTGCAGATGATTAAAACTAAAGAAAACTAAACAACATAAGATGCATTAGTGCTAAATTAATATCATGGTTCAACACAATCCACTAATCAATTCATAACTTACTAACCAATAATGCGGGCTATCTGGGATAAGACCTTTACACTATTCATGCTGCTTTTACGTTTTGCAATTTCTAAGCTTCCAAATGCTTTTACTACTTCTTATGTTGGTATCTATTCCATGATTGTTATGCTGGGCTGAACAACACTAAATTTTTCAGTTCTCCTATTTTTGAGACGGGAGATATGTTGCTCACTGAATCTAGTTATACTAGGGCGTTTCGCTAGTCCAACATACTTAAAATTACATTCGTTACAACTGATTTCGTAAATCTAGGACTTTTTTATGCTCTGAGTTCCCCTAAGTTCTTTATGATAAACAGTCAAAGGTTAATTAGGACCACCACCTTCACCCAGTATACCGATGTGGGATATCGTTTTATGGTTTTTTGGGGTAGACGATTTCAAATATTGTATTATTAAAGTTCCATAAACAATGTGGTCGTTGCACTATATCGAAATTGAGTCTGATTTTGTATGGAAAATGTAACGGTGGGTTTGTTAATGCCCTGTGTTACATAAATTGACCAAACTATTGCGCAAAATTTGAACTACACCACTTTAAAATAAATGGCGCCGTCAGCACAATTCCTGTGTCCTTGCTACGTCATGAAAACGCTGATGCGCTTGATAGAGATGGGCGGTCCGGGCGGACCTGTTTCAATTGAACGAATCCGGAGGTGGAATGGGTCCGAACGAATCCACGATGTCGATCGAACCGGGTCTGCGGTCCATTGATCTGGTATGATATGCGTGTACTGGGGTCGTTGCACTATATCGAAATTGAGTGTGATTTTGTATGGAAAATGTAACTGTGGGTTTGTTAATGCCCTGTGTTACATGAATTGACCAAACTACTGTCCGAAATTGAAAACCATGATGCTCTTGCCTCGGATTATTGATCGACACATAGGCTTAGGTCAAGATTTGTAAAAGAGACAGGTTGCCTGGTAACTCCAGGAGCCAATAAAATTCTTGTGCGGGAGTGACGTGTCCAGGAGACCTTTTAAAATTAACATGCACAATATCAAACTGTCAAACCAACACAAACATTTTGTTTTGTTATGAATGACAGGGACGGGCACGGATAGATCGGTAAGTTCCGACTAATTTCGGAGGCATTCGGCGTTGCCCGCCTACGTCAACTTTGATGCTAATTTACACTCTTAAAACGCATGCAACAAAAAAAGAACAAAAATATCCATTGATTTGATATTGATAGATAGTAGATACCTGTATAAAAATAATAGAAAAAAGTGATGGACAATTTTTAGTTTCCTACCTAATTGCGTAAACATTTTGAAGCGGACGGAAACCACTAAAGGAACCGAACCCATCTCTAGCGCTTGAATGACAGGGACAGGCATGGATGGATTGGTAAGTTCCGACTATTTTCGGAGCCATTCGGCGTTGCCCGCACTACGTCATCATTTCAACTTTTATGCTAATTTACACCCTTAAAACGCATGCAAAACAAAAAACACGGATCTAATATTTTTCATTATATTTTCAGAATATGCAATAAAAAAAATACGTGCAACGACCCCATTATTTCCACATACAAAGTTTTTTCGTTGTGAAAGACTTGGATAGAAAATCTGGATGTGGAAGTAGTGATTCCTTAAGCAGCAGTTTTTTTAATTCCTGATGTAATTTCAAATACTGATGTAACTTACTATTTAATTTTAAGTTAATTTTAGTAAATCTTTTAAATTATTAGACTTGATATTGATAGGAAAAAAAATGAACAAATGTTTCTTAACTTTCAACATTATCATCCTCATAACTATGTCTGTCATTGTCATTTTTACCATTTAAATTAAATGTTGGAATTTTTCCCATCAACCATATCACAGTATTAATATTAATTTTCAAATGTTTCGATTTATTTCATCATCATTAGGGATTATAATGTTAAAAAACTAAAGTACTAAAATATTTGTACATTCTCAACATGTGTAATTGCATAATATGCGTATAGTATTGTGCTGCATGTAATGAACGTCGATTTTTTATATTGAGCTTCTTAATGACTAATAAAATTGAATTATTATTATACCCAATTAAATTAATTAAGTATATATATATATATATATATATATATATATATATATATATATATATATATATATATATATATATATATATATTACAGCAGGGCAAAAATGTCGAATAATAAATGTCTGTGTATGTTTAAATGTACGAATGTATGTAGACTGTTTATAAATTCGTGATACTTAAATTTTGTATTTCAAATTTGGGACAGATGTAAAATAGCATAGTAAAATACTTCCTCTTGGAATTATGCCTTACCCTTCATACATGGTGTTCGCCATAGACGCAGTTAGGTTTTTATATGTACTATATCTTATTATAAGTTTAGAGAAAAAATAACTAGGGTTTCTAATTCCTCCTCTTACCGATGGAAAGTATTACAATCTTGAAACATCATTGTCTCAGAATTCTTAGGATTTTCACATTTCATATGGAATATGGAATACAAAAAAAATTCGTTTGCAAAAAACATAGAACCGCCTTCAAAAAGGTCGTTAAAAATTATTAAATAAAATTTTAGCGTCACCTAATTAACTGACTTTATTACCGATATTAAAGTCGGTTAAAAATATTTATAACTAAATAATTGATGTAATTTTGATGGTAATCTAGTAATTTTTATACATTTTCATCCCTTACGTACGTTAAATATTTTCTACAATGTCGGATTTTTCTTTTTTAATAGAAAACTAACTGCCTCATGGCCAGCCAAAGCATAATATTTGTTGTTATACTACGGCTCAATAGTCAACTCGGGTACTGAACGCGAGATGTCCATGTACACTGTACATCACACAAAACACGAAGCTGAGAGCAACGCAATGTTGTACAAAAATATCTTTCACAACAACAAAGCACTGTATATATTATAATTCTTTCACTAAAAATTACTCCATTATTCTGCAATAATTTTTAATATACTTCGATGCTGAAATTGGCCCTGCACTTTTCGGGTACGCATTGTTTAAATAATTTCTGAGCATTTTGGCGGCACCTGAATCTAGAAAGAATAAGCTTTCTATGGGTTTGAAAATCATTAAGAAGTGTTAAAAAAGGCCTCTAAAAGTATTGTATATAAAATAAAACAATTTTCGATAATAGAAAAATATTGGAAACAACATTTGTCTTTTGAATTCGCGAGCAGAGTGGTGCCCTTCACATTTAGATCCCACAAGGTCATTTCAGATAACCAAAAACCAATTAGTGGCCTAAACGTGTTGGGCTTGAACCATAAGTTATTGAACCAAAAACTCTCCATCTTCCTACAATCTAGAATTTAATCCGAGTACCCCACTGACAATCCCCGAATTTTAAATGTCAACCCAAATTTCATAACTGCCACTGTACTGGTAGCAAACAGTGTCACCAGCCTGTTTGCGTTTTGCAAACTGAGTAATCCGAATTATCATAAACAGGTTTTTTTCTGATGTTTTCCTGTATGACTAGAGACACTGGGACACTAACTCGGATACATTCACTGTAAATTTAATGGGCTCATTTAATAAGTTTCATTTAGTAGTTGTTACTTCTTGTAGATAAAGTATTACTTAAAATTAGACGATATTGAAAATTTCAGATGAATCCGATATGTGGTTTTCGAAATATACGACTATATAAGAGAGATAAACTGAAATTCTTCACAAAAAAGCATAAGTTTCAAAACACACTGCTTGAGCTAACGATTTGTAATATTATGAAACTATAATAACGTGCTGTAGCTAGCCGCTTCAGCTAGCGAGTTCCTATCAAGTGACGTCACTGTCGATACTCAAGGCGGTGCGGTCCATCTTTATGATTTTTTTTAGACGATCTGCAGGTCTCACAAAATTCTAGTTTTTTGCACATGGTCTTAAAATTATAAGATCTTTCCGATAATCAAATAAAAAAAAAGTCTTGAAAAAAGTGCTAAATGAGCCCAAGACATTCATGACAACCAAGAATACAAAAGCAGCGAAAAGTCCTCTGATTCTGACTTGTAACCCACATTATAAATACAATATGTAGCCTACAGCACGTATGTCTCGTGGATGTAACTCCCGTAAATCTATATATGTATACGTAATATAAACATTACAACATATAATAGAATATTATTCAACGAGCTTAATGGCTTTTATCCTATGATCTAATTTGTGTTTCCTTATTCCCGAACCATTAATTATGAGTGGTGTACGAAAAATTAGAAAAATAAAGGCTTTAGGGTTACATATACAATTCAATTATTGTATAAGAACTTCAGCTCCGAAAAATATTTGCGATAAGCTAAAAACATTTTTATTACGAAGGTTTAAACGAAAAAATATTTCCATTAAAAATAAATGAGATTTCGTGATATTTGAACTTTTTATTATTTAACAAACAGGTATTCATGTTGTCAGATATGCTTTATGCGTGAAAAAAATTCTTTATAACATTATCAAGCAAAATTTCAATAGAAAGGGTATTCAAATATACGCGACACGTTTTTATAATATACAATATATTCACAATCCAGTATATAGAAGTAAACGGTTGAACTGTATTTAAATTTCAGAATTATTATTGAATATTCTAACTGGTAGGATTACGCAAATACGAATATGAAGAGTATATTGCATTTGACCGACACAGTTTTAAAGCCGTAAACATCGCTCGTGGAGAAAAAAATTCATTGTGTTAGTGAAAGAATTCTGAACAACTTTTCGTCCATCACGTTTCTTGTAAGTACGATAACTTAAGAAAGAAGATTGTTTTGAAATTTGGACACTACGTTAATGTTATCTGGAGGAAGAACATAGTATATCAATAATTACAAAAGTTATTAATTATTTAAATTTAAAAAATTGTCTCTTTAATTTTTATGTTTTTGTAATTGATAAAAAATTGTGAAGTGTTATTTCCTAACATTATTTATTTACATGTTCTACTGATATACAGTTCCTAAGAATATAATATGCAATGCTGGAAATGTGGTTCTCTGTTCTTCGCAATATCTGTCAGTTACATTTTACCAACATTTTTTGCTAGACATTTTTAACGATTTGTGGCTCAATTCTTATGTACCTAACTGTCTAAAGCAGACCAATGTCATTCTTTTCCACAAATTTGGTAAGGACCTTTCTACAGGCGAATCTTTTAGGCCCATTAGTCTCTTGTCTTGTCTTACCAAGACCTTTGAGAGACTTAAATTTAGACTCAAATACTGGATTTTAAATAATAACATGTTACCTCATAATCAATATGGCTTTAGCCCGGCTATGGCTCAACAGATGCTATGGTAACTAATGTTCAGTTAGCCCTTACAGATAATAAATGTCCGGGTGAGCTTTTCGTTGATATTAAGAATGCTTACGAAAATGTAAATCTATTTATCCCGTCCCAAAGAATGCTATACTTAAAAATACCTCTTCACATAGTCAAAACAATAATAAACCTTTTTGTGTTGCGAGAAATCTCTATTAAATATAATAATAAAATCTTAGGCCCTTGGGTAACATCTCAAGGATTACCACAGGGCTCAGTTTTGAGCCCGTTGTTCTTTAATGTATATACTCGTGATATATATGATATACTGTCAAATAATATCACATGCATTCAATATTCCGATAATATCGCATTATATTCTACTGGGAAAAATCATCAAGTCTCTATTAATAAATTATCTCACATTACTTATTGCTTAAGAGAGTGGTGCTTTATAAATGGTTTTGCCATATCCACAAACAAAACCACTGTGATGTTCTTCACCCGAAAACGTGTTAGTTTTCAAGACACTATTACATTAAATAATACTACATTTCCTGTATCTAAATCTTTTAAATACTTAGGAATTATACTTGATACTAAACTTCTGTGGAAAAGTCAAATAGAAAATGTTGTGAATAGATGTGAAAAAGGAATCAACATCTTGAAACAAGTTTGTAGTTTTTCCTGGGGAGCAGATCAGGATATAGCCCTACTTTTTTACAGATCCTTTATAAGATCTATAATCGACTATGGTAGTATATTATATGGCTCGTGCTGTAACTCACATCTCAAAAAAATCGATAGAATTCAATTTAAAGCTATTAAAACATGTCTGGGATTCATGAGTTCATCCCCTAACCAAGTGGAAGCATTGGAACAGCCCCTGATGTACCGGAGAGAATATTTAGCGTCAAAATATATCTTAAAAAATAAATGCAAAGAGCTTATTATGGGAAAAATTCATAATATTTTTGGTAAAAGTCTTATCGACTCCTACTGGGCGAGAAAAAACTCCCCACCACTAAGCAATGCATATGGGCTTTGTCACGATCTCGATCTCCTGGATCAAAGAAAAAAGTATTTTTGAAATGAAATATATCACCACTCCACCTCTTTATTAATCCAAATATTCATATACCAACTTACCCTAAAGACGATGATATATCTATTTATAAAACTTTTTGTGAGATTCTGTCAAACTTTCCAACAAACTATCAAAATTTATACTGGCGGCTCGAAAACTGCAGATATGTTAAGTGAAGCTTTCTGTGTTTCTTCCATTCAATTCGAATATTCCTTCATTCTAAATTCCACACTCAGTATTTTTTCGGCAGAGGCAGCATCTATTTTTCATGATGTAGAATGGGCAATCTCTAAACAATATAACCAAGTCGTCATTTATGCCGATTGTCAATCAGTTTTAAAAAAGTTAAATAATTTTCCTGGAGTTAACTGCATTTACCCCAACCAATTCAATTCAATTCAATAACAAATTATTTAACATTTTAGTTACATTATATGCGCCGAGCCGGATTCCGGTCCGGAGCCAGCCGCACAACCACAGCGCGTGGCGTCGTGGTTTGTGTGTGGCTGGACGGAGCGGGTCCGGTTCGGCTAGAACAATAAGTTGAAGCGGGGCGTTAGTGCTCCTGGCTTAAAAATAGGTAAGACTTAAAACTAACAATATGACTATGTCTAGGAGAAAGCTTTTAGAAACTTAAAATTAAACTTATTGGTTTTTATTTACGGTGCACTTGTTAGGGCGCATTGAACTGTTTAAAGTTTCGGTTACTGATACGGGGAAAACTCAATGAAAAATCCCGTTCGAACTAATAACATCCTTCGTCCTGGTGGTCGTACCGCCTCTAAGAAGGTAGGGTGAGGGGATATTGTAGTTTAAAAAGTTTGGATTTTACAAGAAGTTATTGGCCGAGGGGGGATTTTGAAAAGGAGACAAAAAAGGACCAAAGAACAAAAACCAATAAAAATTAAGAAAAAGGGAGGTGAATAGAGGGGATAGAAACGGGTTTGAGGTAAAAGCTGGTGAAAAGGAAGAATTATGATATAGAAAAGTGTGGCTAGAGAGGATGCCGAAAGATAGGCAATGCCTGGTATGGTAATGGGTGTTTCAGGTTGAAAAGTATGGCATTATGCTGTCTGATTCGTGTTATATCGCGGGTTAGTGGACTATCGCCCAGTTTGAATTGGTAGAATTTTTGTGATATTTCGTGGAGGAAGTCCGCTAGTGGGGTTATGTCGTAACAACGTGCGTAGAGATCTTTGAGGGAGGTGTACCTACCAGAGTTCGAAATGAGGCGCATAAATTTGTGTTCTAAGACTCTAAGTTTCCGCATTGTCTTGGCCGGGATGCTGCACCACACCGGCGCCGCGTATATGATAGCCGGCCTGATCACCATTGTAAACAGTAATTTCTTATTCGTCCTGTTTAGACCGCTGCCCCTGGCCAGGAGTGGATACAGACTCCTGGACATGGAGTAGACCTTGCGTACAGTTTGGTTTATGTGTATGTTAAACGTCAGTCATTTGTCCAAGTTTATCCCCAAATACTTCACGCACCTTTTAATTGGAATTTGGCGGCCCTCGATCGAAATTGGTGTTAGGATGCGGTTCTCAGTGAACCGGCGCGTGAAGAGAATGGCCTCCGACTTTTCGGCGTTGATCCGAATCTTCCACTTGTCGTAATATGCAGTGGCGCGGGCCATGTGCGCCTTCAGTAGCATATTTGCTGCTTATGCGTTATGCGAATGCGCGTACATTGCCGTGTCGTCGGCGTAAACTCCGGGAAGTCGGAAACATATAAATTGTAGAACTTTGGTGACAGGCACGACCCCTGAGGGACGCCCGCGCGAATATCCCGCCGAGTTGAAAGCTTGTTATTCACTCTGACTTGCAGTGATCTGCCTGTCAAGAAAGAGTGAATCAGTTTGGTGATGTGCGTCGGAAAGTCCAGCGTGTTCAGTTTGTGGAGTAAGCCCGGGATCCATACTGTATCGAAGGCTTTCTCAATATCGAGCAACACCATTATGGTGCTCTTCCCGCGGTTGTACTATACTTTGACGTCATTCACGATCCTGACGACCTGGTGCACAGTGCCCCTGCCTTTCTTGAAACCGAACTGGCACTCGTCGTCGATGTGGAGTTCATCCTAAGCAGCGTCTAGACTGATCAAGATGCCCACCACCAACTTGGAGATCGCCGACAGTAGCGAGATCGGTCGATAAATGCCGGCGAACTTCACGTCCTTGTTCGGTTTCAGGATCGGGATGACCACGGCGCACTTGTAGTCGCAGGATCGCGTTGACGATGTACGTCAATTGTACAATGCCTTTCCGCGGTAGATATTTAAGTAGCTTATATTCGATACAGTCTGCTCCCGGGGCCTTGTTGTTCGGTAGAGTCCGGACAATGCCCACAACTTCCGAGGGCTTGGTCATGACTTTCGAAAATTCCCGTCTTGTTAATTGGATGTCATGACCAATCAGTTCGTTTATGCATTTACCCCAACCATTTTATTATAAATATCATAGAAAAATTGGCTATGGCATCGACTCAAAATATCAAATTTCATTTTTTGTGGGTAAAAGCCCATTCAAATATAGCAGGAAATAACAAAGCTGATAATATAGCAAGGCACACCAACGTTACCATGGCTGAAAAGGACTCTTCTACAGTCTTCTCTGATTTTTATCCTGTCGTCAAAAAAAAACTCTTAGAAAAATGGAACCTTCAATGGCAAGAACATGGAAAACTATCCAATACGTATTATTTTAAAATCCATCCAAGTATCCCGTCTTCACAATGGTTTAAAAATTGTCACCTTAGTAGAAAAGCAATCTCCACTATTAGCAGAATTAAACTTAATCACGACAGATTTCCCGCCCACTTGCATAAAATCAAAATACGAAAAGATCCACTTAATTTTCAATTGCCCTTTAACGGATATAGACTCTAAAATCCTTATCAAATATCTGAATGAAAATGGGTTTCCGTCACCTACATGGTTACCATATCTCTTAAGCCTCTCTAAACTTAACTGTATGAAACATCTTTCCTCCTTTTTTATTGATTGCAATATAGACATCTAGTTAACCTCCTACAAAACCATTGTTTTTCTCCTACTGTTTATTAATCCCTCTGAACCGTGGTCCACCTTGTATGTTTATAAAAAAAATGCCTTGGAAAAACCCCTGGGCGAAAGCGTGTTCTCCTCGTCTAACCCCCTATTACCAATCCTGAGTGAGTGAGTATGAATGACGTTTCAGCTGTGCGTAGGTGTAATAAAAAAATTTTTTTTTTTTATATATTATAATAATATGTCATAATAATATCTTTGTTTATTATCGCAATATTTGTCAATTACATTTTACCTAAAATATTATATATTAACTTTTTAATATTCTCGTGGCCAAAACATTGAGCTTGTAGGGCCATGTGCAGTAATGTAGACATTTACAATTGTTTAGATAACGAACGGTAGAGTAGTGGTTACGTTTTTGACTCGAAATACAAGGGTCCCAGGTTTGAAACGCACATAGGTTGAATGTAATTTTTTTAATTTTATCTTATACTTTCTTTTATGAAAATACCTATTAAACCTTATTTCAACTTTGGAACTTATTTCAAAATAGCATGTTAAAGTGTACTCTCTCAATTCCATCAGTCGGTCTATATGTCTGTCTGTCATTTGGCGCTGTATAAATAAAAATTTTTAATGAAAAAATAATATTTAGTAGGTAGTTGAAGCTATTGTCAACTAAGAAATAGGATATGCTTTAAGCGAAACATGTATAGGATGGACACACTAAAAACATAATTAAAATGAGAGGACAGTAATATCTGGTATGCAGCTCTTTTACTGAAAATATAACATAGTGCTGGCTTTAAAATAGAAACGACGTGGGAAAAATATTATTATGAATGTAGCAGAGAACATTTTCAAGTAAAAAATCTGACATACTTTTAGCGAATACAAGAATATGCAGCATGATCACCCAAAAGAAAATACGAGGATCCACGAGATATTGAAACCGCAAAATATACACTGTGTCTCAGATTCGGATGAGACTTATGTAGATTAGGTCTGTTTTACCATAAAATATTGTTAGAAGGTATGTTTTTAATAGGACTGTTACGCAGTAATCAGCCATGTAAAAAGTTTAGGTTTCTGTACCTAAACTATCTATTCTATATATGTGTATTTGTTTCGTCAGTTATAGCCCGGGAGCCAGCGTTGCATTTTTGATGGTGATTTTACGCCGCTTGATATTGTGTGTAATCGATAGTCTAGATATGGCTAACAATCAAAACAAGCGTCAGCTGTCAGGATCGTGGTGGACCTGGTCGTGAGAGAACGTTTATTATGTCGAAAAAAAAAAAAAAATTCAAATATGATTTTCAAAGTCGTTTGAAAATTTGTACAACAAATGTTTACATGATAATAATAATTTTTAAAAAAGTCAGCTGCGTAGATAATGTGGGATTATATGTCAGCCGCTTATACAAACCTGTCTAAAAAACAATTAATGTAAAATCATTTCAGATTCAATGAAACTTATACTGCTAACTCTTTATATTATTAAAATGATAAAAACAATCGTCAGCTATTCGTTCAATGGGGGTAGGACCGTCAGCTGAGGGATTATAAGTATTATAAGTGCTGAGCGAGTTTTTAATCTGAATATGGTGCATTTCAATGCATGATCTAACTGACGATCTTTCCTCCTTTATATCAATAGCTGACGTACATTTTCATTTAATATATTGTTTAAATAATCATTTCTAGAAATTTCAAATGACTTAAAATCAATTTAAACTAAAATTTATGGTTTCAATTACAATGGTAATATACACTAACGCTTGACAATAAACAATTTTAAAAAATATATTTTTCCATTGTATTTTCCTCTAGGTTAAATTTGCACAGACCTTGACAAATTATGACAGTAGCTATCTGCGCATTTCTACGTAAATTTCCTGCGCCCTTACCTATGACCGTTAGGGCTCTTTGGGATCTATTTAAGTAGAAGAATTCAGGGGATCCATCTGTCTAGCCACTGAACAACCTGAAGTGTAACTCGCATTGGCGGGAAGAGTTCGCGCATCCAAGTTGGCGCACGTGAAATCGCCATTTTTTTAAGCGATTGTAGACTTGCCCAGTTTTATTTTCAGTAGCAGTTGCCAAGCCGTGCGAAAAGGACATGTAGGCAAGTATGCACTTTTTTCAGCTTATCATGTTTATATAAAATAAATTTGATTATTGCTATATTTAAAAACGTATATCTTCTTCCTTCATTTCATATTTATTTCCAATCAAAGACACGAATTTAAGATCTTTGAAAGAGGCAGCCGTTACTTTCTTGAAACTTGTTTGAAGCCAGAACAAGGATCTCCTTCCTCCTGGAGACTACAGAGAATGTGCTGAAGTCTTACTAATACTACTGGGCAGAATTCACTGGCAGAAGCCTGGAGTTTTTCATAAAGCAAGATGGATGTCAACAATAATCTGTGCAGCAAAAATGTGCGCATTTAGCGAGCAGATGGGTTATGAGCTAGAAAAGGTTGACAAATTATGGCAAATCTGTCTTTTCAATGCTCTGGTTTACGTTAAATGCTAGTTGAACGCTCCTAAAGCCCCATGAACGATTTACAGCTACGGCACTGCTTGAACAGTTACAAAACTATTGATCTTATAAAGTAGTTTAGGGCGCACTAACAAGTAACAAATAAGATATCTGACAATAAAAAGAAAAAAGCCTAAAGAATCCCAACTACATTCATTTAATTAGAGAAAACATATTTTTCAAAAAGAATTGTTTTTCTTAATTTCGGCGTTTTTTATAGAAATTTAAAAGTGTAGCCCACAGGGGCAAACATTCCCTTAAACCTACAGGTTTCAAACCTCATATCCTTTCATTAGGAACCAAAAGGAATCATTATGTATGCTATGAAAACTCGATTAAAACGATAAATTTTAGTTTAAATTGATTTCAAGTCACTTGAAATTTCTAGAAATGATTATTTAAACAATATATTAAATGAAAATGTACGTCAGCTATTGCTATAAAGGGGGAAAGATCATCAGTTAGATCATACATTGGATTGCACCATACTCAGATTAAAAGCTCGCTCAGCACTTATAATCCCTCAGCTGACGGTCTTGCCCCCATTGAAAGAATAGATGACGACTGTTTTTATCATTTTAATAATATAAAGAGTTAGCTGTATAAGTTTCATTGAACCTGAAATGACTACATCAATTGTTTTTTATACAGGTTTATATAAGCGGCTGACGTATAATCCCCCATTGTCTACGCAGCTGACTTTTTTAAAATTATTATTATCATGTAAACATTTGTTGTACAATTTTTCAAACGACCTGAAATCATTTTTGAATTTTTTTTTCGACATAATAAATGTTCTCTCACGACCAGGTCCACCACGATCCTGACAGCTGACGCTTGTTTCGATTACTAGCCATATCTAGACTATCGATTACACACAAAATCAAACAGCGTAAAATCACCATCAAAAATGCAACGCTGCCTCCCGGGCTATTACACAATTGAATTAGTTTAGTGTCTGTTATTTTCTTATGTCTATCATTTTATGTTTTTGATCAGTTGTATTTTATTTTTTTCAAATCTCTGTGATATTTCCTTTTATCATTTGTACGCTTGTTTGTCTCTGTAAGTCTGTTATTCTTATATACCTGTCAGAGTTTGTTAAATGTCTTGGTATTTCATTATATATTGTCCGCAGCATCCCAGGATACACATAACAACAGTTTGTTGTACGTTGTAAGTTTACTTTATTTCTTTATAATTGGGTAGAAATCGTTCATTGTCGTCTTGTTGTCTTATGTTTATTTTCGGTCTTATGTACGGTTTAATACTCAGTATTCTGTCTTCAGCCACTACGAGGTGTTTAAAAGAGGGTTTTGGTCGTATATTCCTGTCGGCTTTTACTGCCACATCCACGTAGTGGAATGGAAGTGTAGTAAAAAAAATTATCTTCAAATAGATGTTGTAAAACAGCGAGATTTTAAATATAAAAATTTCTGTCTCGGTCTGTTTATCCATCTGTCTGTAACTTTTTTCTTGTGTGCTCGATTACTATGGAACGGTTTATGATATTGACTTGTATCTCCCCTATCACCACTCCACCTCTTTATTATATGGGGTAAAAAATTGTCATTTAGCATGTGTCCAAGAACTAAAGGCCTCAATTTCCTTGGCATCACTCACCCCCCACTCCATTTCCTATGTAGCATATTATTATCATGTTATGAGTTTTTGAGGAAGATGATTACAAATATTATATTATTATTAAAGTTTTATGAACAACTATTTCCACATAGTGGAGTGCAAATATAGTATCATTCTTTTTTTCATTGGAAGAGACTTGGATATAAAATCTGGATGTGAAAGTGGTAATTCCTTAGGAAAGGGTTTTTCTGGTTTAGTTATTGTACGTACATATGTTAATATATTTTCTGAAAAATGCTATTCTGTCTACGTTTTGTCTTATTTATTTTGAACTTCTATTTTTGTAATAGTCTACTATTTTTGACAGGTAGTAACAAACTAGATACGTTAGCCCTAGAGCTACCGTCTGCTAGTGAGCTAGCTCTAGTAAATATATCTCTTAATTAATATTTCATGCCTTTTCTTAATTTTTAACATTATTTAATTGCTTTATAGGTTTTTCCCATGTAAGATCTCTTCTGTGATAAAGGGTTTCGTATTACCTGTTATTGTGCCAAAATTAATTTGACTTGTCCTATATCATGTATTCATGGGAATTAATATATGATTATTATTATTATTATTATTATGCTTACTGTCTTAGATTACTCTTGAAATGACCAGAAAAATTAATTGTGTAATAAAAATGAGTTATAAAGACTTTAACCACCATTATATAAAATAATATAAATGTAACTTCTGAAGGATAATGACAGAACAGAAACAATAACTGCTTCATTTTAGTTAGGACTTTAAAGCAATATTCTATTACCTCAACGCAATTACTGTCAAAATCTGGTCAACTGCTGGGCTACTATAAATGACATTACAGACTACAATACATTTTCGATCAAATATGTTTTAGAAGATAAATATGCTAAGTTTGAAAAAAAATTGAAACAAAAAGTTTGAACCGTCTGCGTCTTCAAAAAATATCTGTAAAAAGTAAGAAATAAAATTTCACTTAGTTTTACAAATACATGTCTACCTATTAGAGGAAAGTAGCGAGAAACTGTACCTTATTACCAAATATCAATTTGAAGTCGGTGTAAAACGCATTTTTGAAATTAGTAATTGTTTTTGCACCAACTTCAAATTGATATTTGGTAATAAAGTACAGTTGCTGCTATTTTCCACTAATAGGTAGACAGGTATTAGTAAAACTGAGTGAAATTTTATTTCTTACTTTATAGAGATATTTTTTGAAGATTTTTTTAAATTTTCTTTTAAGCGATTAAAAAACCACAATCGGAAACTAGATTGCTGGCTCCGAAAATGTTCAATGAATTGCCACCCTCTGTGAGGTCTCTCGATAGAACTAATGAATTGCCACCCTCTGTGAGGTCTCTCGATAGAACTAACTTCAAAAATATAATTAAAAACAAGTGCTTTTACGATCAGAAGAATATTTTAGAAACTACTTTAATGACATGCTAATTAGGTCATGAATTTAATTGATAAACCTCAATAGATTTTCACCCGCTATATTTAAACTATATTTTGTTTGTCATTTTTTGTAATGTTTGTTTTATACATGTAATTCTGTAGTTTTTATATATGTATGTATCTATATATATATTTAAAGTGTAATTTGACTTGTGTAAGCACCACTGCAATAGCCCCAAAAAAATTATCGTATGTAATATCACTAGTGCTTAAAATTTTATCGAAAATTTTTTCGAAAGCGTGTTGCCTGGTAATATAAAGAGTGCAAATTGGCAGTTTATTATCTGATTAAATCCCGACCGCTTCAGCGGGCGGGATTTAATCTTTGATAATAAACTGCCAATTTGCACGAGTTATATTAACTAGGGGCAACTTAGCTTGAGAAAAAATTTTTAGATAAAATTTAGAAGCACGAGTGGTATTTGTGGAGAATATTTCATGAATAAATTAATTAAATGCATAAAACATCTTTATTACTGAAGTTTTTCTCTTAAAGAATACAAATTTAACATTATTTGATACATGCGTATGTTATTTTCAATTTTAATTATTAAATGTATGGCAATTTATTGTGCAGTTGTTAAATACTATAGTAGTACTAGTGCTCTGAGGTTCTTTTTCTGTTACCTGAGCATTCTCAGCAACAAAAATTTGTGTATCTAATGTCGTTGTGGTGGAACGTAGTTCCTTCACTATATTAAAATGGTGCTCCTCATCCATCTGCAGATACGGCTTGACAGAGGAAGCACTGGAATGGCCAGTTATTTTAATCAATTGCTGTTCTCCAATATTTTTTTTTGCCAATTGAGATACTGCGGAACACCTGAAAAAGAGTCTATTTAGCGAAATATATAGAAACGCCAATTAAGGCATATTATAAAAATACAATTTAAATAACTTATTTAATGTAGACACCCACCTTTTTGATCTTGCGATTTATTACGTCTAATCCAATATTTTTAGCAGCTGATTTAGTCCATTTTGATAACTGGTTTCTGCCAATAGGAACATTTTTAAACCATGAGGCATCTTCTCTCATATAGTATGGGTTTGGTGTTAAAAAAAATGGTCCGATTTTATATTGTCTGTACGTTTTTGTACTAATTTCCTGTACAATCTTACGGGGCATTTGTCAGCATTGTTACTATTTTGCGTTAATCATTTATTTTCAGCACATTGTTTATCACCACCTTGACAAGTCTTCGTAAATATTGGATTATAAATTATTCTGTTAGAAAAACTTCCATCATTTTTAATTTCCTCTTGGAAATGATACAGCATACATTGTGCTGTCTCTCCACCTCGCCAAGCAAGTTCATAAGACACTATGTGATAAAATTTTTTTTGAAGACCATCAGGAGTATTCTCATCACAATTTTCTATAATCTGATTCATTTCTTCTAATTTTAACACTTCTGCACTTCTTTTTCTATTTTCTGGACATGATTGCAAAGTTTTCCGTAGAGTGTTTTTCGCATCTCGTGCTGTTTTAAATTCTATTCAAATGGATTAAATTTTACCCCATATTCTTTAAAATATTTTTGTTGCAGCATTTTTGCTGTACAGTTCCAAATCATCTTAACACTGTATTCCTTATAGTTTTCGCCATTTAATCTTTTCATATTATAGCCAAAGTCACTCAATATAGTGACCAATTCAGTAACTGGAGTTGACGCCTTTAAGTCGTAATGCCTTTCTTCACAGAACGCCGTGAATTGTCTCCATATACTTTCTTGTGATTTTTTTGTATTAATCGCTTTCCTATTTTCAATTTCATTATCAATTTGTTCTAAAGAAATATTTCCAAACCGACTCATTGTGAAAACAATAAATTTGAAACAATTGCAGTAGAAACTACGCAAAATTCGCTATATTTTAAACATAATCTAGTGACCGTTTCTATGGCAACCAGTAAATAAAACGAGTTGAAACCTTAGATATTATAATATATAGACTGGCTTAACACCTTTCAGGCGCTTCTGAGGTGCAATATGACGAGGAACGATAGAGAGAGCACTACTTTAGTACCGATGTCTCGCCCAAATAAAATATACACCCATGGTTCCGAGGTTGACATAGAGAGCGCCATCTAGCGCTACAAGTTATATTCCATACTAAATGTTCATCGACTCATATTTACGTATTTAATCCTTACTTTTAACTTACGAAGTTTATGAATTATGTTGAGGTTTGCTTTGTTAAGCAAAGAGAATTTTAAATACAACAAATTATAATGTTTGATGCACAGCTTTGATTCAACGAGTTACTTTTTGGTAGATTACCATGTAAGTACTATACATTTTTAGTTTGTTTCCAGAGCGAATGTGTACTTGACATTTATAATAAATGATTTGCTTACCTTTGTAACTACGTTATTGAGCTATTGAAAGCTGTGCTTGACTTGTTCCTGTATTATGAGCTAGGTATATTAAGTACAATCTTTGTATATTATTGTTACCTGATTAAAAAAGCAAATTGAAATTGTTACAGATAGGCAAAAGTTACAGCCTATATATTTCATACAAGATTCGCTTTGGAATTGGGGTGTTTTTGTTTGCTACTACATAATACAATATTACAATTTACAAGGTACGTTAACAATTAGTAATAAGCTAGAGAAGATATTTATAGATAAAACTTAAAAGCTCCAGTTGCTCTATTTGCCAAAAACATTTCACGACGAAAACGTCAAAAAATTTTCGCATATTTGCCGCTGCAGCGACCTAAAAAATTAGAGCGATAAATTTTGCATCTTGGTCCTGTCAAAAGCCGATCTAGCTTGAATTATCACTAATAATGACGTCTGATTGGTGCAATGTTGTGAAAAAACGGGCTCTCATTGGCTATAGCGTTAATGAGTGAAATAATCATTATTATTATTATATTATTGATAATTGTTAATTATAACAAAAATTTGCTTTTTTTATATCTATGATATGTAAAATAGAAAACGAAATGAATTATGTTTTTTTTATTGGTTTATTTTTATTGGTTTATTTTTATTCTGGCCCATTAATGAACTAACATTCAAGTGATATTCTATGAAAATCAGGGATATTGGCAATAAAGTAAAACAACTAGAACGGGGTGTGTACTTTTGATTTTACTGATTTTTTTTATTGTTTTATTGCTTTATTATTACTTTCTCCTGCACAGAATCCCCTCTGGAATAAGGGGAGTTGTATTACCTGTGGTGCTTACTCTCTTACATCACTCTTGTAATGACCAGGAAAATTACTTGTATACTCAAAATGAGTTATAAAGGCTTTAATAGTCGCTATATAAAAGAGCATAAATGTACTGACTTATGAAGAACAATATAAAATTCTGAAGGTGGAAAACAAAAACAATAATTGCTTCATTTTAGTAATGAATTTCAAAACAATATTCTTTAAATTTCTTGACGGTACGTGTTTCATTAAAAATTTAATCTAAAATTTTAATTCAAACACCTTCAGAAATAATAAAACACTTTGCTTTAATAAACGTTCCTTAAATCCGTCTTGGAAATGAACCAAATTACTTTTTTATTACAAAAGATGACGAATGCTAGAAAAAATATTTGGTTTCCATTTAAGCTGGCAAAATGTTATTATAACATTGCAGTTAATAAGTTTTGCATTTAAATATATTCTTATTCATTTCCGGTATATAATATGCAGTGCGTTCTAGATTAAAATCTTCTCAGTTATTATTATAAAACATAATTAAAAAGGTTAACTTAAATATATTGTCAATTTATAGTCACAGTGATCCCCAAATTTGTCAAATGCTTCATTTTGTCGAAATTTATCTACGAGTGTTCGATTTTAGCTTTCATCACTTTGAGATCTCTTCTTCTTCTTCTTATTCACAAAAACTTGCCAGACGTTTTGTGATTCATGAAAATTATTCTAGTTGTCCTGCACTTGCTGTATAGCAAGCCTGTTGGTATCACGCCATCTATCGCGGTTGCCTGTTAAGTGCACAGCCTCATTGAAGCGCTTTCTCATCAGGTAACATCAGTCCAATGCTTTGGAGGGCGTCCCATTCGCCTCTTGCCTTCTGGTTTTCCTTAAGCTATGAACCGATCTATATTGTCCTTTCTCCGGTTGATGTGGCCAAAAAATGAAGGGATTCGAGATAATATGGTGCTGGAGAGACGGTTTTAGGAACACATTTCTTGGAGAATCGAGGTATTAGTGCGATGAGCTGTCCAAGGAATTCGTAACAAACTAAGGCGTTAGCCTGATCTTTGTGCGCCTCGTGATATTTATGTCACGCCAAATTTTGGTCAACTGGCAAGTTACGATCTCTTAATTTAAGTTAAATATCAGTTAAGAAACTAGATACAACAAGAAACTAAAATAAATGTTTGAAGCATGGATCACGTAGATTAAGAACTAAATGTATTTTCATTAAATATAGAACCTTTAATGATTCTCATGATTGAACTGGAATTGTTTCTAGTGATATCAATTGTTTTTTTACTAATTCAAAACATACTAATACTTTATGAAGAAATTATCACCTCTTGTCTCAATGTCTCAAAATGTTTGTTCCGGTATGTTGTCTATTGTTTGTGCAATTGAAATTAAATATTTAATCACAAAAAATGTGGTATAAAATGCATGTTTACTGAATGATCTGGAGATCAGATGAAATTTTGGCATCGGATTATGTATATAACTGAAATAGAAAAAATGTATTTTCTAACAGCCATAAGAAACGAGTAGAAGTTGCAATAGGGCGTGGCTGACTGTGAATATATGTTTCATTACCATTTTGTGAAAATCAAACTAAGTTGAATCCAAAATAATATTTCAATTTAGGTAAAAAATTCATTTAAAGGCATTTTTGAGCATAACATACAAGTTTGGAAGGCTCCAGAGCCGAAATCTGGCACAAAAGGACTGATATGAGTTCGTTAAAATGTAAGGCATAACCAAGTGATCATTCGAAGAAATACCGAATTTTCACTTAGGAAAGTATGTTTTGGTCCAGCCCATGGGAGTGAAAGTATATTATGGTTATGGAAAAAATATACCAAAAATAAAAGTATAATTTGTGGTCAAGAAAATAGAAACTATATACTTTCACGAAGGACTTTGAAAATATTTTCAACTTTTTAATCTCTTCACAAAAGACAATGGTAATGAAGATACAGTCATCATGGGTATCATTCAAAAGAATGAATATAAAATTTTAACGATACGATGTACCAAAAAGGGCGAAACCGATAAATTCGACAAAGGCGCGTAGCGGCTATAAACAATTACACAGGTCAACAAAAAGAAAAAAAATTCTGCTCCAGGCCTAAACCTATCATGCCTTAAGTATTTGTGTGTTCTGAAACCGAATTTTCAATTTAATCCCGGTTTTTATTGTCGAAATACCGTATTTTGATAATAAAAACCGGGATTTACTCGAAATCTACGCGGTGGAAAATTTTTTAAATTGAAAATTCAGATTTAGCACACAAAGATACTTAAGGCATGATAGGTTTAGTCCTTGGAGAAGAATTTTTTTTTTGTTGACCTGTGTTATTAGCAAGAAATAGTAAAAATGGACAAGGCGAGTTTCTCACATAAACAAATTTGGATTCATCCAGCGGCTCGTGATTTGGACGAGTGCGTTGGATAATCAGTAGAAAGCGATAGTAGCAAAGTCAAGTGCAGGGCTTTCCAAATGAGAAAGTTATAGAGAAAACCGCCCTGTGCCCTAATATGACATAAACTATTTTTCCAAAGAGTCGCTTGAAGGCGACGCCGTGTCAAATTCCCTTTATTGAAACTGCATAGGGACCAGTACGTCGTGAGACTGGCCAAAAGTTATCTAACTCATGTATTAGTTGAACGCACTTTTGAACTGTAGATTAAAATCTTCTCTTGTTAATGATATAACCACAAACGAGAACCTTAAAGCTAATCACAAGCGAACTAACATTTTTAAAGTAAAATATTTTTATATTATTTTCGGTCAGGCACAATAAAAACCTAAATGCGTTCATTACATTTTGGGGAAGTTATATTAATCTTTTCTACCAAATCGATTGTTAGCGCACGCTCTCATTTGTATGGTTAAATTTACCTTGCCTTAGTTAAGTTCTTCTACAAGAATACAGTACAAATCACTTTTACGTGGTGTCAGTGGGATTAAGCACACAACTTTTTTGAAACAGATATTCAGCAATACCAGAATATAACCGTTATTTGTCTCGTAGTAGTCTCATTAATAAAACTAATAATCTAGGTGCCCGCCTACAAAAATGCAATTTATACATATCCTCGTATAACTTCTTGTACGGCATAATTGCGCCTAGTCTATCACTTTTTTCCTCTGCGAAAATGTTCGTAAACGTGGCGTTCCTCCTCGGCATGAAAAAAACGATTTCCACTCGTCGTATTGGAAAATCAGCAAATATATTTTGCCCGACAATTCAAAAATTGGATTCTACATATTTTTATTAAGCAATCTTGAAAAAATCAACTGGTTATCAATAAATGTTTTAAAGTTATGTTATGTTATGTTTAGGGTGGTAGACACCCTTAACGTTCCAACATTTTTGTCGGACAGTTTGTAGAAATATATAGAATATATATATGTAGAATCTAATTCTCAAATTGTCCGACAAAATATATTTGCCGATTTTCTAGTACGACGTGTGGAAATCGTCTTTTTCATGCCGAGGAGGAACGCCGCGTTTACGAAAATTTTCGCAGAGGAAAAAAGTGATAGACTAGGGGCAATTATGCCGTACAAGAAGCTATACGAGGATACGTATAAATTGCATTTTTGTACGCAGGCACCTAGACTATAATATCATGTTAAAGTAAAATTGACATATCACCTACATAAAGTCATGCTACACACTTTATAC
The DNA here is from genome assembly GCA_936432065.2 of Rutpela maculata. NCBI lineage: Eukaryota > Metazoa > Arthropoda > Insecta > Coleoptera > Cerambycidae > Rutpela > Rutpela maculata. Next base: position 271,031,543 of record OW386285.2, read on the forward strand.
TTTATACATACACACTTTAATATCTTGCTTATCTTCCTGTTTTTGTATGCTTAATCAAAAACTTTAGTAACATGTTGCTCTAAAATGATGATAAAACATTTTTCATAAAACATACAAACTTACAAGGCTCTGTCGCTCACCCTGTATAACAAATATGGCCTAATTTCATACTAGTTTTCATACGATGCTTTGCAAAAAAATGAACACTTATTTACTTACTTCAGTAATTCAGTCATACTTCAACATGTTTATGTCTGGAGTTGGTAACTTACCTGAAAAGAAAGAAACACATTATTAGATAAAAATTAGGCAAGAATTGTGTAATTCTCTATACTGGCTAAAAAACATACCAGTTGCTAAATTTTAGAAAATACATGTATAACTGCTGAATGATTAGTATTGTCCGAGGAAGATATTTTTTTGACAGCTATTATATCTCACTCCTCGTTAAAATTTTATGGGTTTTACAGCGTTACCTACATTTGTGTCAAAGAGCCCCGGAACAAGACCCATGAAAATGTTAATTCGGTGCAATAGGCTGAAATTTTGGTATTTTTTAGTTCAAGTCATGCTAATCAAAAGTTCTTATTACATCGAGCCAATCCTATGGGCAGTTTTTGAGATACAGCTTGTCAAAGTTAGGTAATTTGCGTTATTCTAGACATTCAAGAACTTTTTACTCTTAAACTATTCGACGAAATATTTTTGTTCAAGTCCAATAAAGCTCAAGAATTTTTTTCAGAATTTTATACAGTGTGTCCCCGGATGGAGTTGACCTGAGGAAAAACACTTCTATTATTGATTTTACGAAGAAAAATCATTCATTATAAAAAACTCTGCTTGTCGAAAAAATGCATTTACTATAAAAATCTTAGATCAGATGTACCGGGTGTTAATAAATTAAGAAAACATCAAAATGCCTCAAGAGAGAAGTACCTTTATTTATTATTTTGGACAAAATGTTTATGAAACAAAGTTGTTTATAATCCAAAATAAAGCTTAAATACAAATTATGAAGTCTAAATTTTGACTTTTACATTTATGTCAACTTACATTTTTTTTCAAACATTAACATAACATAATAACATTAACTTCAACGATTGTGGAAAAACAATTTATTTTACATAGCCTCCTCCAATCTCAACACATTTCTCCATTCTTTTAATAAATTCACCATAGACCTTACGAATGGTTGAGAGTACATTCACTTCATTAACCGCGTCTTGTATTCGTGCTTTTAGTGTTTCTCGATGATGCGGCAGGTTATCTGCATAAACTTTCTGTTTAAAAATCCCACACAGAAAAATATCCCTTGGTGTATCTTCCCATCCCTCTGGCTCCGAAGTGATATGTCAACTAATATTGCCGTACCAAAACTGAGGAATGAGTTGGGCAACCGTCTTGCTGTCAAAAAATGTTAACGCCTTACTTCCGGTTGCAGAGTGTTTATAAATGGCAGTACAAAGTTTTCCAAAAGGTCCAAATAAACATGCTGATTTAAATTTTCTTCTAAGAAATATGGACCAATGATTCGATCATAAAAAATCCCACACCATATGTTCCGTCCTCAGTCACTATTTAGCCTTTTTTATTATTTAATTTTTAACTGTTAATTATTTTTCTATAACTATAACTCTAACTATGTACCGCTAACTTTAAGTAAAAATAAAATACACTCCGCTGTCGTTCATTTTGGCTCACCCTGTAGCTTTCCGCGCTAACAAAAAGAGATTTTTTGTGATACCTAACCATTCAATTCGCTGTTCAACCTCGTGTCACCGCAGACAAGTGTCTTGTATCGCAAAAATAATAATTATTAACTACCCGCTTTGTGTTCTATTTTCTTGGAAGTGAACATTTGATCCTAGAATACTACATTGATTGCTGGATTCCCTATCTGGAGGCCTCCGGAAGCTGGTAACTGGATTCGGAGAGGATTTAAGGTAGGATTCATACAAATCTCTTTTACTATACCGCGACAGTCCACTATCTCTCTCGCTCTCATTATTATTATAATTTATTTTAATAAACATAAACTTTTTTACCACCGCCCAAGTTAGCGGATTGATCTCAGTTCGCTAACATTTTTTGGTCCTTCTAGCCAAGGATTACGCTTTTTTTGGCTCTTCTAGCATTTTCATTTCAGGCATATATTGTTTTTTTGCATTATTAAACTAACGTCAACATTCAAATTTAGTTTTTTCATTTTATTTTAAATTATATTACATTAAAATTCTTTACATTTATTATTATTATCAGTTCCACGTTATTTGCTGTATTTTTTAAGAAAACCTTTTTTGACCATAAGTGTATTTTGTTTCGGCTTAAAGTTACTTTATTAAATTAGCATAATTTCCTTAACATCGAATCCCGTCATTTTATTTGTATTTAAGTACGATTTAGAATTATCAAGGCATCGCGTAAAATATAAAGTTTATACCGATAGCGGCTCGAACGAATTCCCGGGCTCTTATCAGTCGGGTCAGTTTTTGTGACGCTACAAATAATAAATACCTTTTATTTCATATTTACCTTTGAATATATTTTATCACATAAATTTCTTACTATGGAGGACAAATTAAAGAAACTGCGCGCTTTTCGACAAAATGAAATAACCAAAATGCATGAATTGTATAATATTGCACAAATGGCAATTGATAGTCAGGCTTCACGTCGATCCTTTAAAGTTCGTTACGAAGTTATAGGGCAGATTAAAAAAGAGTTTGATAAAAATCATAATTCCATTCTCTCACTGTTAGCTGTTAGAGACGGATCTGATTTAGGAGTTGAGGCCCAAACTCGTGAATCATTTGACAGTAAATACTTTGATATTAAAGTAATTTATTCCGATTTATTTGAAAATACAGAAAATTCTGTAAACAATGACGCTCAAGCGCCCGTTATTAACAATGTTTCGCATGTTCATTTACCTCGAGTTGAATTGCCTAAATTTAAGGGGGATTTGAAAAATTTTCCACCATTCATAGATATGTACAATTCTATGGTACATAATAATAAAAATTTAAATGACGTTGATAAATTCAACTACTTACTTTCCGCTTTAACCGGCCCTCCGCTTAATATCGTAAAATGCGTTCCTATGACTGCCGAGAATTATACAATTGCTTATGACCGTTTGGTGCAACGCTATTCGAATAAACGTGTACTCACTACTGCCCATTGGGCAGAAATTGAAAATACTAAAAAATTACATTCGGAAAATTCCCAGGCTTTGAGATATTTGTTAGACATTTTTCAAGAAAATTTATCCGCATTGAAAAATTTAGGACTCCCCATAGAACACTGGGACTTTATTTTGGTGCATATGCTCTTGAACCGACTTGATGCAACAACCATATCACGTTTTGAGTTACATTATAGTTCTAATGAACTACCCACTTTTAAAAATTTGATGGACTTTTTAGAAAGTCATTGTAATGCTCTAGAAACTTTAAACTTTTCTGCTCCGCATAATAAAACAACAAAGGCATTAGCCCCATCCACTCGGACATCTAGTTCGTCATTTTTTGCCAATACTAATAATAATGTAGTTTGCCCTATATGCAAAAAGGGTCACGTATTATATAAATGTCAGGAATTTCATAAAAAATCCCCTCTGGATAGATATCATTTTTCAAAACAGAATCGATTGTGTGTAAATTGTTTAAGTTTGTCGCATACTTTTAAAACTTGCAATTCTACATCTACCTGTCGCAAATGTCAACAGAGACATCATACTTTGTTGCATTTTGAAAATACCGATACTCATATTCCGGCTGTCCTAGTTGACACGCCTACACAACAGGTAGCTAGTACCTCATTTAATGATGGGACACCAGTTACCACTGCTTCCACACACTCTTTCTCAGGTTTTACACCACAAACTACCCCCGTTTTACTTTCAACCGCTTTAATAGAAGTATCCGATAAATATGGTAATTTTCATAAATGTAGGGCACTTATAGACTCAGGTTCCCAAACCAGTTTTATTTCGCAAAAGTGTGTTCATCGATTAGACTTAACACATTTTAATACATCCTTATCAATTCAAGGCTTGGGTCCCATGCATACCTTCACTAGTTCTAGTGGAGTGTCTCTTAAAATCCGCCCGGTTGGGAAGTCAACGCCTTGTTTAGATTTGTTAGCTATAGTACTTCCGAAAATTTGTAATGAGTTGCCCACTATTAGTTTTCCTTACGAGACTTGGTCTCATACTAAACATTTGCAATTAGCTGATCCTACTTTTAATATACCGGGGGTGATTGATATTTTACTTGGAGCTGACGTCTTTCCTAGTATCCTCGAAACTGGTCGAATCGTTGGAAATGTCGATCATCCTATAGCTTTGAATACAATATTTGGTTATGTTTTAATGGGAAGATTACCTATCACAGCTTTAACAGTGATTAAATCTTTTTTCTGTTCTCTTTCTGCACCCCCTGTAGAAGATGTTCTAAAAAAATTTTGGGAGGTTGAAACTGTCCCGGTCAATTCTCTGTCTCCAGACGATACACTCTGCGAACAAAAATTTGTAACAACCTTTTCTCGAAATGAAACGGGTAGATTTATTGTTTCTCTTCCTTTTCGTAGTGATGAACCCATTTTTCCCAATTCTCGTAATTTAGCTCTAAAATATTTTCTTTCTCTGGAGCGTAGACTACGTACGGATCCCGCTTTATATAAACAGTATTCAGATTTTATGCAAGAATATTTAGATCTTGGCCACATGGAGCTTCTGGTATCTCCTTCCGATTCTCAAAAAAGTTTTTATATCCCGCATCATTGTGTTCTTAAACCTTCAAGCAGTACTACGAAACTACGAGTAGTATTTAATGCTTCCGCTAAAATTCCACCTTATTCTTCACTTAATGACACTCTTTTAACCGGTCCCAAGTTACAAAGAGATATTGTCACCATTTTGTTAAATTTTCGGCTTCATAAAGTTGTATTCACCGCAGATATCAAACAAATGTACAGACAAATTTTAATTAATTCCGCTCATACAGATTATCAGAGAATATTGTGGCGCTTCACGTCTGATGGTCCTGTACAAGAATTTCGTTTGAAAACCGTTACTTACGGTATTTCCTCGGCCCCTTACCTTGCTATACGTACTTTATTGCAGTTAGCTGAGGAGGGAAAGTCTGATTTTCCTTCAGCTGCTGACATTATTAATTTTGATACTTATATCGATGATGTAGTGACTGGAAGCCCATCGCTGGAAAATGCTCGTCATTTAAAAAATGAACTAGTCGAACTTTTAAAGACAGATGGTTTCGAGCTAAGAAAGTGGACTAGTAATGACCCTAATTTATTAAGTGATTTGCCTGCCTCTCACTTGTCTAGTAGTCCCCTTTCTTTGGACGACGAGTGTATTTTAAAAATCTTAGGTTTACACTGGTATCCAGCTTTGGATACATTTTCATACAACGTAGAACCTGTAGAAAGATCATGTACTAAACGTCATATCTTATCAGAGTTGGCCAGAATCTTCGACCCACTGGGTTTTTTAGCTCCCATTACATTCTTTACTAAATATCTTATTCAGTTATTGTGGTCTTTAGGTGTAGATTGGGATGAAACACCGCCAGATGATGTGCTCTCTCTTTGGTCACGATTCAAATCTGAACTTCCTCTGTTGTCTCGTGTTGCCATTCCTCGTCATTTACGCATACTTGGCAGCTTATCTTGTGAAGCGCATGGTTTTTGTGACGCGTCCATGAAAGGCTACGGTGCAGTAGTGTATTTTAAATGGACCCGTTTAGTGTGACGTCAGATTCTAGGCAACCAACAATACAAGTGTGTGTTGCTAAAGATTTTGAGCCTTATGTACGATACATTTAAGGGTTAAAAATATGGCTGTTGATCAGGGCCTCTAATTTTATTTGGTTAAAACACATATTAATTTAATTGAGTAAATTATATGTAGAACGAATCTAACGTATTTTAAGAATATGGCCTATGAATTGAATTGTCTTAGATATGCCATATAATTGAGTAATAACACAAAATTGTTAACAGCAATTTTTGTCATCCTTAATAGCAAGGTGCATAAGAGCGAAAATATTAACTGTAAATTTCGTTATCCCACTTGTATTGTTGGTTGCATAATATTTGACGTCACTACTAAACGGGTCCATTACTTGATGAAAACGGCGGGATTACTACCTTTTTAGTTTGTGCGAAGTCTAAGATAGCTCCGCTGCGCCGCATTTCCATACCGCGTCTTGAACTTTGCGGTGCTGTACTCCTTGCCGATCTGTTCTCTTTTGTTTTACGTACGTACCACGGTAAGATACATTTTAGTAAGATTTGTGCCTGGACTGATTCCACTATTACTTTATCATGGATAAAGTCCTCTCCACACAGGTGGAAAACATTTGTCAGTAAATCGTGTTACTTTTATACAAGACAAAATCGCACCCGAAAATTGGTTTCACATTTCGTCTGGTGATAATCCTGCAGATCTCGACTCTCGAGGTTTAATTCCATTGGAGTTACTTAATAATCCCTTATGGTGGGCGGGATCCCCTTTTTTGCTTGACCCACAAGCCTCCTGGCCCTCTCATGTTTCCGACGTTGTGTTGCCTTCTGAAGCACTCGCGGAGGAAAGGAAAATTACATTACACTCTGCAGTTTTTTTAGATATTTTTGACCCTCTTTTAAATAAATATTCTTCCCTTAGTAAAATACAACGCGTGGTCGCGTATGTTCAACGCTTTCTATTCAATATAAAAAATCCCGCTATTAAAAAAAATTCTCATTTTTCATTTCATGAACTACATCAAGCTCTATTAACGTTAGTTAAATGTACCCAACATTTGGCATTTTCTGATATTTTAAATCAAATCAAAGTTGGGAAACCGCTTCCTAAACCTTTTCGAAAATTAAGTGTTTTTCTTGACGATCACGGTATTATGAGAGTAGGAGGTCGCTTACACCATTCCACATTGTCTTACGACAAAAAACACCCTGCTTTGTTGCCACGTTCTGGTCGTCTTACGGAATTAATAATTGAATATTTTCATAAAAAATATTTACACGCTGGTTTACAATCTGTTCAATTTTTGATTATGCAACAATTTTGGATAATGTCCTCAAAAAGAGCGATACGCAGCGTTTTATCTAAGTGCCATACTTGTTGGCGACTTAACCCTCTCCCCTGTCAACCTGTAATGGGAAATTTGCCTTCCGCACGTATCTCCCAGGTCAAACCATTTTTACACACTGGTCTGGACTTTGGTGGTCCATTTCAGATTACTTTGGGAAAACGACGAGGTACTAAGTCCCAGAAGGCCTACTTATGTCTATTTGTTTGCTGTGCCACAAAGGCTTTGCACCTAGAGCTTGTATCCGACTTGACAACTAATGCATTTATTGCCGCATTACGACGGTTTATTGCTCGTCGGGGACGATGCAATCATCTTTATAGCGACTGCGGCACTAATTTTGTAGGTGCTTATAATCAGCTTTCCCCACTTTTAAAATCCGCTGCGGAATCTGAGGCCATTGAATGGCATTTTAACCCCGCTTCCGCTCCGCATTTCGGGGGGCTTTGGGAAGCGGGAATTAAGTCGGTTAAGACTCACTTAAACCGAATTATTGGCCAACAAATTCTGACATATGAGGAATTATACACAGTGCTTGTTCAAATTGAAGCATTTTTAAATTCGCGCCCCTTAACTCCATTAAGCTCAGATCCCAATGATCTATCCGTTTTAACGCCTGGGCATTTTTTAACGCTTGAGCCGCTAACTGCCCTACCTGAAACTGACTTGACTGAGGTGCCCGTGGAACGTTTAACTCGCTGGCAAATGCTACAACGTTTACACCAGGATTTTTGGTCTCGGTGGCATTCCGAGTATCTACATACACTGCTTCAAAGAAGTAAGTGGACTTCTTCCTCTAATTCTGTTATACCGGGATCCATGATTTTGATAAAAAATTCCCAAGCTCGCCCTTTACAATGGCAACTGGGTCGCATTGATTCTGTACATCCTGGTGCAGACGGAGTTGTTCGCGTTGCCACTGTGCGTACAGCTAATGGACTCCTAAAGCGTCCTGTTGTTAAATTGTGCTTATTGCCCTATTCTAAATCGTAAAATACGTTGTATTTTAGGTGGGCGGTATGTTCCGTCCTCAGTCACTATTTAGCCTTTTTTATTATTTAATTTTTAACTGTTAATTATTTTTCTATAACTATAACTCTAACTATGTACCGCTAACTTTAAGTAAAAATAAAATACACTCCGCTGTCGTTCATTTTGGCTCACCCTGTAGCTTTCCGCGCTAACAAAAAGAGATTTTTTGTGATACCTAACCATTCAATTCGCTGTTCAACCTCGTGTCACCGCAGACAAGTGTCTTGTATCGCAAAAATAATAATTATTAACTACCCGCTTTGTGTTCCATTTTCTTGGAAGTGAACATTTGATCCTAGAATACTACATTGATTGCTGGATTCCCTATCTGGAGGCCTCCGGAAGCTGGTAACTGGATTCGGGGAGGATTTAAGGTAGGATCCATACAAATCTCTTTTACTATACCGCGACAGTCCACTATCTCTCTCGCTCTCATTATTATTATAATTTATTTTAATAAACATAAACTTTTTTACCACCGCCCAAGTTAGCGGATTGATCTCAGTTCGCTAACACCATATATTCACTTTTTTATAACGTTGACTTCGTTTGTGAATGACATTGTTTGGATTTTCAAAAGCCGAATAACGACTGTTTCGTGATGAAACGTGGCTATTGGTACAAAATGTAGCTTCGTCAGTAAAAAAAAACATTCTGTGAAAACTTGTATCTACGAGGTAATTCTCACCGACCCATAAACAAAAATCCAATCGCTTCTCTTCATCTCCATTTTCAAGTGTATGTCTGAACCTTGGCTTAAATATTCGAACTTTGTTTTCCATATAAATTCTCTGTAAATGACTTTTATTTACTTCCAGTCTTTGTGGCCGCATCGTCTTCATTGTACTTTTTCTTAGGTTTTTTGACATCCAATACAGATCCAGTTTCACTAAATTTTTTTACAAGTTTACGGAATGATTGGCGCGATACCCCTTGTTAGGGAACTTTTGGTGGAAAAGATTAATTGGATATCGATAAGAGACGTCTCCAGTTCCATAACATTTGACCAAATAAATTCTTTCTTGTTTGGTAAACATTTTCTAAATAATCAACAGAACACTAATAAATGCAGATGTAAGATAGTAATATTCTACACAATATCACAATGACGTTTGTCAATTCAATATTATCGACAACACACTCTGTTTCTTAATTTGAATTCTTATTCATATTAATAAATTCAACGTAAAAAGATAAACAATAAAAACATAAAAGTCAAAATGCAGACTTATGTTTTCTTAATTTATTAACACCCGGTACATCTGATCTAAGATTTTTAGATGGTAAATTCATTTTGTCGGCAAGCAGAATTTTCTATAAAGAATGACTTTTCGTCGTAAAATCAATAATAGAGATGTTTTTCCTCTTATCAACTCCATCCGGGGACACACTGTATATGTCATATTTTGGCATGCTTCGATGGGATTGGCTGAAACTTTGCTATTTTGTAGTTAAAGTCACGCTGATCAAAAATTCTTATTGCACTGAGTCGATCCTATGAGTGGTTTTCGCTCCAGGAGTGCTTAAAAGTCTTAATAACGAGGTAACGGACGGTAATCTATATGTACGTGTTTATGAATGCCTTCCAGTGTGTTTGTGTGCGTGCACAAAAAATGTAATGTAATGTTAAAATAAGCTTGTATTGTTGTCAATATGTTTATAATGTCACTTTCCTGCAAATCAAAAGGTTTCTGAAATATAAAATAATAATCAGTTTTTGGGAGCAATTTTCAAAGGCCCAAAGCTCAAGGTATTTGCGGACATATTTTTGCATGTAGAATCTGCACAAAAAGTTTGTCGTCGGTATTTCCAGAAAATCTTGTAGATACTGACACATGCATACACACAAACGCGTGCACACAGTACACCACCATGCTAGAAGCCATTCATAAACACGTACATATAGATTACCCGTTACCTCGTTGTTAGGACATTCAAGCACTCCTGGAACGAAAACCACCATAAAATCGACTCAGTGCAATAAAAATTTTTGATCAGCATGACTTTAACTACAGAATAGCAAAGTTTCAGCCAATCCCACCGAAGCATGCCATGGCATATATATATTTTACCTAACCTAAAAATTGATAAATAAATTCTGAAAAAAAATTTTTGAGTTTTTGCTAAAGTTAATAGTTTAAGAGTAAAAAGTTCTTGAATGTCTAAAATGACGGAAATTACCTAACTTTGACAAGCTGTATCTCAAAAATTGTCCATAGAATTGACTCGATGTGATAAGAACTTTTGATAAGCATGACTTGAACTACAAAATAATAAAATTTCAGCCGATTCTACCGAATCAACATTTTCATGGGTTTTATTCCGGGTTCCTTTGGTTTTTTTAGTGTTTTGAATTTTTTTCTTTGCTTTGACAGCATTACCTATGTGTGTGTTAAATTTGAAATCTTTGGCTCATTGGGAAGTTGTTTTTCATATCCGGACAAATATACTTTCAGCTTTACATATATAGGGTGTCCCAAAATTCCCGCAATTTCCCTTTAGATGATGATTCTACATGTAGAAATAGTAGAATACTTCTTATAAGCGGAAGTGGGAGAATTATAAATCGTTTGCTCGAATCGCTCATTCTCGTTTTTTTTTTGTGTTCGGTTAAAAATAATGAATAATGATGCAAGAAAAAAAACAGTTTTAGACAAACGAATTAGTTTTCGTTTAATAATTTTTTTTTTTTTTGTAAACATTTTTCTAATTTTCTAAAACCTTAAATGTCTCGTAGAGTAAAAATATTTATAACATTATGTCATTCATTTAATGTCCGCTTGTCCGTCACATTTGTAAATATATTGTCAATTTATTCACAGTGATCCCTAAATGTGTCAAATGCTTCATTTTGTCGAAATTTATACACGGGTGTTCGATTTCAACTTACTATTTTGAGAATTTACACATTAAGATAAATATCAATTAAGAAACTAGATACAACAAGAAACTATAATAAAGGTTTGACGCATGTATCACGTATATTAACAACTAAATGTATTTTTATTAGGATATAGAACCATCTTAAATGATTCTCATAGTTGAATTGGAATTGTTTTTAGTGATATCAATTGTTTTCTTTACTAATTCAAAACATCTAATCTGAGTATGTCCGTTCGTCCGTCACATTTGTTTTACGGACAAAAATAATTTAAGAAGAAAAAATAGTGTTAGATGATGAAATAACCGTATTGTTTTAGAACAAAAACGACCAGTGAATATAAAACTTATTAAACATTACAACCAGTAAACATAAAGAGGATTGCAACGTAGAATAGGATCCTACAAACTTAAAACTGCAAGGTATACTAATTGTTGTTTCATCAACCAAGCCGACATTATCGGGAGATGATTAATGTTAAAAATAAAGCAATTATATTAAAAAAAAAAAAATTGGCATATTTTACAAACTTCGAAAAGTGCTCTATAGAAAGTTTAGTAGTTTAAGAATAATATATGAACTTCAATTCGCTGGAGAAGAGTATATAGAGAGGGAAGCAATTTCATGAGACCAGCTCGAGGTTGTAAATATGACAAGACATAAAAAGTTTAAAAATCACATTTTTATTAATATTTATGGCAGTTAATATGTGCTAATTATAAATTTATGACGATTAAACAAATTGGCATTAAATTTCATTAAAAAAAAATTTAAAATGAGAAATCAATTTTTACAAAATTCCAAAAATTATTAGAAACTTTTAGTAAACATGAGGGGCACTTAAAATTAATCAAAAACACATGCCAAAATTCACAGTATTTCCTTCGCATCAAAAATTGCAGGCTGTGTGGGTTAACATGTCTCTAAAATAACTATTGAGTAAGTTCTTATCCACTATCCAATAAATTCACCGAAAACTTGGTACATATAGAGATCAGGATATTATATATTTGTATACGACTTTTTGAATAAATTTAAGAAATCATTTTATTTTATTGTTGTTTTATAGCAATAATAATAAACAGTGAAGTATGTGCTTTATAACGCAATTAAATGAAGCTTCAACAAATCTGTTTTACAGTGATGGTACCGAATTTTCTTAGAACCTGCGGAAATGTTTCCACAGTTATTTTGTAATGGTCGCAATAGACTTTACAAAATATTAACAGTAACTGAGTTATTTTATAAGATAGTGCTAATTTTACATTTATAGCTGTCGTTTCTAATGTGTTTCTGAGAGAGTAATGTTGTTTTATAAAATTTGTGTCCGAAATATTTATTCAACTTTTATAAAATACCAAATTGCTTGTTGGGATGTTTACCTCATAACTTTTGTTTAGCATTAGATTTGTTTACAAACTCTAACGGCGTATGCCAAATAGCATAATAATTTTTGTAACATATTTTGAAAATATACGTGAACAAATTTGGTCAAGATATGAATTAAATTCCGATGACTGAAAGAGTATTACTTTTTGGTGTAGGTATATGTATTTTAGACAATTGAAAAATTATGAACCCAATAATAAACTTTGATAGATGCAAGAAAAGCGCAGCTATTTATGTGCTTCTCAATTTTATTATATAAAAGTATATTATTGTATAGAAATATAAAAACGTGTATATAAAACCAAATATTTTCTTATGATTTCAATAACTGGTACAAGTCAACCGAATGATTTGCTTTTATAAAGTTGCACAAGCTAGATAGAATCTGATAAAATAGTAAATCCGATACAAAATATTAGCCCTTATATTTCGGAACAACATTTACTGTATGAAAGCACGAAGTATAAATATTTTATGTTTACGGGGAAAATCTGAGGTGGGTTAATTTGGAACACATTATTCTCTGCGAAGCAGCTCTTTCCCATAATGCACACAGAATTATGAAGGTCAGGTCATCTCGTAATTTCTATAAATATTTCACTCTCTAGTTGTTGATTTGTGTAAAGATTTTCTGGATTGTATAATATAAATTAGAAACTCATTGATAACCCAGCCACACAAAAAAAAATTTCCGTGGTCTTTTAGTCAAAAACATCCCTTAAAATGGTGTAAAATCACAGAAATAATGCAATAACTCTTAATGAAGTGTGAAAAATGGTAGATGTTTTGTAGTCGAGAGCAGAGAATATAAATTCTAGCCACAGTAAGCTATTTCTATAAATTAAACTGAAATCCTCCCTTATGGGACGTGAAAACTACCGATAAAACTCAAAAAACGCAGGTGAGTGTGAATAACATGTGCAAAGGCCAAATTTTTGTATATCTTATGCAAAATATTTGACTCTGGTGCCAACAACCAGCCATTACTCTCAAAGGGTAGAGAATCAACCCTGTGGAGCGTTAAAACACCCACACCTCATAGATTTCAAATCAGGAAAAAAATTGAGGCTTTTGTAGTTTTAAGCAGGATGAACAAACATGGAGTGAATTTGTTCCAACCACCGACACATTATTAGAGTCTACCCTTAGTAAGAGCTACCCTTATACTCAAATGATGCATATATGTACTATTGAAATTCGGAAAGGGTCAAATACTTGTAGCTCATCGTGCCAAATATGCAAATCTGGTACGTCAACCACCCAATCTTAATAAGGTTGAAAATTACCACTATTGGGGAAGGGGTAAAAACTACCACCACAGACGTAACATTTGAGCATGGGGGTAGCTCTTACCACCTCTTACCACCCTTTAAGTGTAGTTTCTAGTCATGTATTGGTGGTTGGGATGAATTTGCTCCATATTTGTTCACCCGCGCCTGCCTGAATTTTTTTTCCCGTTTTGAAACCTATGAAGGGTGGGGGTAGTTTTAACCCTCATAGGATTGAGTCTCTACTCTTTGAGAGTAATGGCTGGTTGTCGCACCAGCGTCAAATATTTTGCACTCAGAGATACAAAAATTTGCCCTTTGTACATGTTATTTACACTCACCTGCGTCTTTTGAGTTTTAGCGGTAGTTTTTACTCCCCCATAAGGGCGGATTTCGGTTTCATTTATAGAAATAGCTTACTGTGGCCAGAATTTATATTCTCTACTCTCGATTACAAAATATCTACCATTATTCACACTTCATTAAGAGTTATTACATTATTTCTATGATTTTACACCATTTTAAGGGATATTTTTGACTAAAAAACAAAACTGACACAATAGATTTCTTTTTTGACCGGATTCGGATTCAGCGTCGAAAAATACACCGTATCCATATAATTTGGTCCGCTGCACAGAACTTTTTTTTTTGTGTGGCTGTGTAATCTCACTTCATATATTAAAAATGCTGTATGCCGAGTGGCTTAGCCATAGTCTTGTAATTTTAAATGGACGAATGGATTTTTTTCTTAATTTAGTGTAGTGATATGAAATGAAATTTTCAATTATATGATGTAAAGAACCAAAATGGGCGACTTCCGGTTTCGATGCAATTTACATGAAAATCAAATTTTTAAATGGGTCAATCTGTATATTTTGCATATTTGGATCCTGCTGGCCAAAATACATATTATCTGACCCTCAAATTTTATTTTGATTTTCAAAAAATATAGTTTCGAAATAAGCGATAATAATGACAATATTTTGGAATTTTTTGAATATGAGATATGGCCCGGCATACTTAGGGAACGAAATAATCCCTTTGGAGATTATGATGATGTGGACTTTTCTATAGGGTTGAGGCTATGGGCACACACAGTAATATTTGTTTTGGAACAAATCGATGCGATAGTTTAGGTGAACTGTAGCCCAAAAATTTTTGCGTAAATTGATACCTCATATCAAAAGAACAAAGTTGGAATAGAATTAATATTTGAAAACAACTAATACAGTTATTTAGTGATCAGTGGCACCAGTGCTGTCTGTGTATTAAGAAAAAAAAAGAGCGTAAATAAATAAACAACCCAAGACAGGCAAAAGAAAGCTAAGTACCTTCTTTTTCATTTTTAAGTACCTTCCCAGACAAGTATATTTTATAACCTTTGAAGTGTTTAGGCCCATCACCCATCACCCTTGAAGACTCGACATTTGTCGACAAGTCTATGGCAATAAATTAAAGCATGGCATGATAACTGTAAACCTGTAAATTATTTTTTTTTAACCACTATAAAAATATTCAAATGAATTTGATCTGTCTGTAAAGAATGGTCATATAAATTTCTATTGTTAACTTTCAAATAATCTTTTTTCATAATTATTAAAAATACTCAGGCGAATTTAATATAAACTGAACTCGTAATAATCAAAAGTATGGTCATAATATCCTCTTAGGTAAAATATCAAGTGAGGGTTTTCAGGTCGAAATTACGCTCGTTGTCAAGTGTAATAACTTAAAAATAAGTCAATAAACAATTCTTTCCAGCAAATTTACATATGAGTCTGGCCAGGGTCGTGCCCCATCAAGGTGACAGTGCACCGTGTGGAATTGAATCAATTTAAGAATATAATGGGAATTTAGATGGAACTGGTGCCCATTGCCTTGGTTTCGGTGCCATTGAAATTTGGAAAGCCTCATCCATGCTATGGAAACATACAAATTGTTTATACTTCTGGTGCGGCTCTGGTGGATCTGAGGAAGTTTATTAAAAAGTTTAAAAAGGTTAGGACCGTAATAGTGACAAGCAGGGAGTAGGCGGGAGGTAGTAGCTCTCCGGAAAGCACAAGAATGATGTATCCACTGCGGAGCGTGGGAGCAAGGACACATCCGCTACTGGTGCGAGGAATCGACGGCGACGGGAACTGTCTGTGTGGAGCGCTGGGCCATCGTTGGAAGGAGAAAACATAACAACCCTTTTTGTGTGCCATCATTTGGTCAGGATGCAGGGTGCGAAGGATGAAGTTTTGAGTTGTTAGGTGAGAGATGAGTGTTTTAGAGGTGATGCATACCTCGGGAAGTGCAATTGACGATTTTGTGAGTGGCGATTGGTTTTGTACATGATCCAGAGCTAGGTGCAATGTTTTTGGTGTGGTGCGGTAGAGCGGATCAAAATAGGAGGGGAATAGAGGGGAGAAGAGGTATCACAGAGGAGTGTTGTTGATCTTGACTTTTTGTTGGTGTCTAGTTTAATACGAGTGTGTTTTGTGGTATTGCACATTTTTTGGCGTTGTGGGTGTTGTAAATCTGATTTTATAATATTTTCTTAGGTAAATTATCAAATGAGGTTTTCAGGTCAAAATTACGCTCGTTGATAAGTGAAAAATTCTACATTAAATTCTACACTAAAAACAGGGAGACCAAGTTATACGCGGAAAACAACAACCGACAGGATCATGAACAAACTAGGGAAGGATCAAACTTATTGGGAAAGAAAAGCGAGGAGAAAAAAGGAATTCCACCAAGAAATCACAGCGATATATATCCTACCAGAACCAGAAACCGAGAAATCAGAATACATAGAAGAAGAAGATTTGTAGAAGCAGGAATACAAAAAGAGGAGCATAAACACTCCACATCATGACACAATGCGGCAAGGCATTTCACAAATACATGCAGATATATATTCTACCAGAACCAGAAAATAAGGAATCAGAAGACTCAGAAGGAGAAGAAAATTTGTAGAAGCAGCAACACAAAAAAGAGAAGCATAAACATTAAATATCACGAACACAATGCGCATTTCAAAAACACCTACACTGCCCACTCCCACTCCTGTACCATGCGTCATGTGGCTCTCGCTGCTGACAACAAGCATGACCCAAATCCAACCTAGTATCGGAAATCGAAGCAGAAACACAAAAAGATGAGCATAAACACTCCATATCACGACACAACACGGCAACATATTTCACATGAAGATCAAGAAGAGGCACAAGTCCAGAACCAAAAACACAAAAGGGAGGTTAAACGTTCCCTCACGACACAATGTGGTAACGCATCTCACAAATACCTACACCTCCCATCCCACAGTCCTTTACCATGCGCCATGTGTCTCTCGCTGCTGGCAACAAGCATGACCTTAGTCCAACCCAGCGCGGACGTAGCAGGCACAGCTGTATACCTGGGAGTGGCAGCAATGCTTACCGCATGCTGATGCATCAATTAATCAATCAATCAAATCGGTGCGATAGTTTCCAACCGATAGGCAAAAAAGTTTTTTTATGTAGCTAAAAACAAATATTGAAATCTATTTTATTGTAATATAGAAATCATTCAGCTTCACCAATAAATCAATTACCTTCAACATTGAGATATTACGCAACTGGTAATTTTTTACTAACTGCTGGAGATTGCATAAATACCAGCCAATCTAAAAATAAAATATTCTAGTTTACAATGTATTTATTGTTGCTCGTAGTTATCACTGCCGACCAATCACAATCAACCACAGCCGGTAGCTCTGTAAAAAGCTCTGCCAACCTCAAGTTGTTCAAGGATTTCTTATCCCACACCGTAAAATGTAGTACATAAACGGATGTAGTTTAACAGTTACTTTGACCTGAAGTTTAAATTACCCCATCAATGGTTAGTTAATACGAAAATTTCCCGTGCATTGTTAAACCCGCCCTTAGTTTAATAATTAAGCACCTCTTTATTACTTGTGTTGTATGTAACAACTTGTGTTGTGTGTAAAACGATATAAGCGGAGAAATTTTAGCTTTGTTAGCATCAAAAATGGACATCCAGTTACAAATTACATTTCACATAACCCCAGCTGATATCACCAAGGTGGAGGTTCTTGCCTTCTTTTACAAATTTGTCTGAAAAAATTACAACACACAATATCAAATATTGGTGGCCTGTTTAAAATTAAATGCGGAAAACCTTGGAAAGACCTCCAACATTACATCATAAAATTTAGATCTTAATTTGACGGAGTGATACACACTTGTGTTAAAATGAAAGTTGGGATAAGAAAATCAAGAAACTTAAATAAAAGTTCGTCAAGGTTTTGTTGCTAAATTTTTTATGTTTTGTGGGACAAAAATCGTAGTTAGGCAATTGAAGGCAGTTTTATTAGTGGCAATAAAAATATTGCGCACTAATATTAATTAGCTATCTTCTCTCCCTATTCAATAATATTTGACATTTCAGCATAATCCAGTTGTAAATGTACTGGTATGTACACTTAAAACAAACGGAATAACACATAATAATCTTTTTTTTTACTATTTATCAGGCACTTTAATTAAAAAAAAGATTACAACAGTTGCCTACAAAGTAGAAAATATGAAAACTCTGAAGACTCAATTTCTTAGGACGCCAGTATATATTCAATTCATTTTTAACCAGAAGAAAGGACAATTGCTATAATTCAGTCGAAGGTTCCCAAACTGAACAGTTGAAATATCAACAAAGTTGATATTATATCTTATTTTTGATAATCTTAAGAAAATAGGGTCGACATCACCTAATTGAAAAAGATTTTTCCCTCTAAATGCATTCACGTAATAGACTAGTCATTATACATATTTTAGGAAAAAACTTCACATAAGCAAAACATAGACATAGACATAGACACACCACAGATAGTAGGCGACCCCCAAATCCAAAGCCAAGCCTGTGCGGAAGGGGGTTACACATTTGGAAAAACGCAGACATACATCCATACCCACCGGTGTTGTCAATACCGGGCCTGGGGCTCAAACTCAGAGCGCGATAGGCAGTCGATCAGCATATCTCAATACGCCTTAACCGACAAAAGTTCGTAAACATAGTCTATGTAGCCTTCTGATTGAAATTCTATAAATGCGCCCATCCACAAAAAATTGTGCTCAAGCTGCAGTCTTGGAAAAAGACCGACAAAATACGGTTTTTGATTTAAAGTAATTATGTACAAATTTTGTTATTACCATTTTTTGTTGGATTAACCCTGCAGGTACAAAATAGCGTTGAACATTTCTCCTGGATAGAGTTGTAAACCTCACCATTGTAACTGGTATCATGTCGAAATAAATGTCTTTAATTAATTTCTGGTAGTTTAGGAAAATGCTGTTCGCTTTCTTACTAGTTTAAAGTTTATTTTATTGTGCTTGTTGAGTTTAGCTATTATTTATTTATTTTACAAAGTGTACATTTATACAAAACTATCCAGAGGGACGTCACTGTGTCATGTAGAGAATTACTCTTTGTCCCTACTGCATATTATATATTTTTTGCTCGGCAGTCTGAGAAAGTACAAAATATCAAAGCGATACCTTCATACTCTTCTCACATTTGCCAGACTATAGAATTAAAGAGCGGAACTATTAATTTCTTATATGCGTCATACCGTAATAATAATATTAAATGTAGGACTGTGGTAGAACGTAGTCAACAATGGTGCCTCTTCAATAAATAAATATAACTGATATTTCGTTTGATAAAAGTACCGCTCATTCACTCTCAACACTGCGCAGAGTATATATTTATTTTTAAATTAGTAATTCATGATTGAAATGTCTAATTAGAGTTAATAATTGCCGCAACAAGGCATCTAAAATTGCTATTTCCTTTTCCCTTTACACTACCGCCATTTTAATAACAGATGAAAAGTTTTTATACCTTTAGTTGAGAATGAAATTAAATTTTAATGTGTTATATATAAAAACTAAAAGGAAAATGTAATTAACATTTATGTATAAGAACTTTTCGTTTATGCTAACTTAAAATTTTATGACAAAAACATTTATGAAAATGTGCAGTCGACATCTGAAATTCCTGAAATATGAAAGTTATTAAAGCATCCTAGAATAAAAACGAGCAGATCCCAATGTTCGCGAAAACTTTATAAGATCAATTTTAGAAAAAGTTTATTATATTAATATTAGTGTGTAATTTATTATCGATAGAAGGTATTGTTTACAAAATTATTTAAAACTTGAAAACAATTTCAAAATTGAAAGAAATAAAATTACGCACCAAAATCTTTATCTTTTGAAACATTATTTTCCGCTCAGTATGAGAGGAACCACAGGTTCGGACATTTGGTTCCCGCACTCGCTCGAGCGGGCGGCGTTGCAAAGCTACCAGCCGTGAGATTATTCCTGAACGCCTCTAAGGCTGTATCCTTTCTAGTCGTAGGTGGCAACAATACCTCTTGGAGTTAAGAGAGTCAAAAGGCTCAAAGCAATGTGACTTTACTAGGCGGCCGCAGTTCGCCGCGACCGTCGTACTAGCCCTGATCGGCCGTCAGATCATGGGTCGCACAAACGTTTCGATGTTGCAACTTAGTTTTAGCTATTACAGGTGTATTCATTTTATTTCTATTAAATATAAAATTCTCCCACACCATACCGTGCCACACGCCATACATATTACGCAATTCCTAAATTCAAAGTCAAGGCTGCTTGAAAGGGAGCTCCTACATATTTCATAAATGCAGACACGTATCCATTACCCACCGATATTGCTAAGGTTGAAGTTGGGGATCGAACCCAGCAAAGTAAAAACAATGTGATCAAGTATGCTTGCCACATAATAGGCTATAGCTCACCGTTCCGGTACACATAATTAAGAACTTTCTGGCATCTTTAAAAACTTGAAAATTATATTCCATTCGAAAATATTTTCAAAATCATAAACATTTTTCCCAGAAAAAGTAATCATTTATTCTGAAGCAACGTTTCCTTCAAAAAACTAGAACACTTTAAATATTTAATGATAATTAAAAAGCAAGATACTCGTTCAATAATAAATAAAACGTATGCAAATGCGGACTCAAGTTCCACGTTTATTGTAAAACCAAAGAATCCCAGTCAAAATTCATGTGCAACCAAATCAGATATCTTAAAAAATATTGATTCTATCGAAGCTAACCTAAATTTAACCCAAGTTAGAGATGTGAGCAAAAGAGGTGTTGTTGTTCGCTGCGAGAATGATGAGAAATTTAAAGAACTAGCCCAAACCAAACTGAGCAACAAATATAGCGTAAAGGAAATCCCAACCATTAATCCTAGGATCAAAATCGTTGGACTATCTGAAAAATTGGACAATGATGTATTTTTGAACTATATAAAATCGCAGTATAAAAATATCTTTACAGAGCATACTGTATGTGAATTAATAACTGTCGAACCACTACGTAAAAATAATAAAATTTTTCAGGCAACACTTCAAGTTGATATAACCACTTACGATAAAGTAATGAAACAAGGGAATTTGTTTGTTGGATATGACTTTTGTAAAATATTTTACGCTATTGAACTAAAGCGTTGTTATAAATGTTGTGGGTTTCATCATTTTGCCAGTCGTTGTTCTGCGGAGAATCACGTGTGTCCGAGGTGTGCTTGTAGAAGAACGCACTACCGGGCGTCAAAATGACGCGACACCAATTTATTTCTCAGGGGGCGCCAGTCGCGTATTACCCCGTTCTTCTACCTCCCAGGCGGGTTCGAGATAAGATGCACTTCGGTAGCCGAGTAATGGGACCAAGGCGGCACTACCACAGATCGGAAACTACGCTCTCTCTGGACCTGAATTCCCTCGTTAGGGGTTTAGGCACCTCTTAATTTCCTGAATTTTTGCATAAAAAAATCCCAACCGAAGAATTTCTCTGCGGAGGGATTAGTTTTGGTACGCGAAAATCACGTTTTGGTCCATTAATAACGGAATATATTTCTCAAAAAACGCATAAAAAAATCCCTCTCAAACCTCCGTAAAGCTACCAGAAGGTCGAACGTTAATACGAATTAACTCGACACATCCGGTTTTCTATACGAAAGTTCCAGGGATTATAGACCGTCAACAGGCCTCAAGATCAATTAAGAAATATTAGTTCAAAGAATCCGTTTATTTAACAGAATTGGTTATACAAAATTCTCAAGATAAGAATCGTGCCTTCCCCAATCAAGGTAGTGACTTTCAGACCATACAAGCGAGAGCGTTCACGCTAACGATCGATTAGGTAGAAAAGATTCATACATACCTTCTCATAATCAAAATGCGAGCTTTTAGAATCATTTCAGACTCTGGGTAAATGAATAATTAAGGCTGACTGAAATTAACTTAAAAAAGTTTTACTAAATGAATTTAGTTTCGCTAGAGACTACTTAGCTTTAAAATTCTTGTATCGTGGAGATTCACGTACTCAAACACATTCAGAGGACTTATTACTGCATAAGTTGAGTGGCGTTCGATCAGTCCACGACTTACTAACCCTTATCACAGTCGATCAATATTATCGATTTGGCAGCGTCTCACCTTCGAGCGACTTTTAGGCAAAATTGAATTTTTGGATTTTTATGCACAAGGCGTTTTCCTCTATAACTTTGTCATTTGATTGTTATTGGCTTTTCTACCATCGCTTTGTTTGGACCACTCAACACGCTCGACCAAATTGCGAGCCGCTGGGTCAATCCAAACTCTTTCTATGCGAGAAACCGGCCTTGTACATGTGCATTGATTTTTATCAATTTTTGCTTATCGGCACTACGCCGGCTTTGACAAAATCTTCTATTTTGCCTTTTGGATGCAGTGCATCGTTAAAATTTTATGCTCATACTTTAGAATTGGGCTTTCAATGACCGTACCTCAAAGGTCAATGTCTTTGGTTGAGGAATAAAAAATAAAAAATAATTTAAATTATATTTTCGTGGTACTTTTTAAACTGACTTTGTGGTACTTTTGAAAAATCCATTTTAAGACCAATTTTAGCGTACTTTTGAAAAATCGATTTTCGAGCCAAATTTCAAGGTACTTTTGAAAAACTAATCTGCGGGTGAAATTTTGGCGTACTTTTGAAAAATCGATTTTCAAGCCAAATTTCAAGGTACTTTTGAAAAACTAATCTGCGGGTGAAATTTTGGCGTACTTTTGAAAAATCGATTTTCAAGCCAAATTTCAAGGTACTTTTGAAAAGTTAATCCGCGGGTGAAATTTTGGCGTACTTTTGAAAAATCGATTTTCAAGCCAAATTTCAAGGTACTTTTGAAAAGTTAATCTGCGGGTGAATTTTTGGCGTACTTTTGAAAAATCGATCTTCAAGCCAAATTTCAACGCAGTTTTGAAAAATTAGTCTGCAAGTGAAACTTTGGCGTACTTTCGATAAATCGATTCTTGGGCCAAATTTTGACGCCCTTCCAAAAATATTATTTTTCAAAGTCCAATTTATGGTACCTTTGAAAAAGTATATTATTCATAAATCTTTGTCATTATATACTTCTACTCTCATATTCTGAACCAAAAACATTTTTCCTAAGTGAAAATTCGGTGTTTCTTCGAATTTTCACCTGGTCATTTCCAACGCCTTATAGAACCCAAAACGGCCCTTGTGGACTGATCTGCGCCTCTGCAGACTCCCAAAAATGTCTTTTAAATGAAATTTTTACCTAAGTCGAATTTTGATTATGTCTTCAACTTAGGACGATTTTGGAGAGTTCTACAACACTCCCCTCCTTTGGTTGAATCTTTTCTACTCATCGATTGCCTTTAATTTCCATATTCACTTGTATGTCTGTATGCCTTCATTTGACGGTCTGACCTGTGGTACAGATGTTTAAAAATAACGGCCTTAATTGGGGCAGACGGCTGATTCGCCTATCTAACTTAAAAATAAATACATTTTTTAAACAATACGCCAAGTTGATACAACATTTTTATCAACTTAATTACACCCGCGTCGAGGTGCGAAGCGAAGCGAAGCGTAGCACAATTTTGATTAGCGTCCACTCTCACTAATTCGTTGCACTCGCTTTTTCGCCCTGGTCTCGCTCTTGCTTAACTTCGGCCCTTTCTAGAAGAGGCTGTTTATATCTCCATGCCGCAGCTTGGACGGTCCTCGCCTTTGAGTTCCAGACTTCACCATGCCGCGCCCTTGCGACAGGCTGGGTCATCTTTCCATTTCTGCACATGGAAAATGCAGTTCTGCAACTAGATTGACTTTTTAGCAAGTCGTCGACTGGGACGCGTCGACTAACAAACACAATGTGTTGTTTTTAATGAAATATTTTTCTAACATGAATTTTGTTAACTTATAATGGTTAGAAATTGGTTCTTCGTAAGGTAGATTAAATCGGCTTACGATACTCGTGCGGTCATCATTACTTTGTGAAAAAAGTATAAAAAAAAAATTGAAGCGTCTTCTTGAGCGAAGAACGGCTTCTGAAACTCGTCTTGTAGTTTCTACTTCGTAAGGTAGATTAAATCGGCTTACGATACTCGTGCGGTCATCACGACTTGTGAAAAAAGTATAAAAAAAAATTGAAGCGTCTTCTTGAGCGAAGAACGGCTTCTGAAACTCGTCTTGTAGTTTCTACTTCGTAAGGTAGATTAAATCGGCTTACGATACTCGTGCGGTCATCACGACTTGTGAAAAAAGTATAAAAAAAAAATTGAAGCGTCTTCTTGAGCGAAGAACGACTTCTGAAACTCATCTCGTAGTTTCCATTTGGGTATACGCTGATTTTGTTGACTTAAAATGATTAAAATAGAAGTTGTCTTCTTGCATAAGAAAAACAGCTTCCGAAACTCGTACTGACTCGTACTTATGCCTACGTCCATTACTCGAACTTGGCGGCTCTCGCTCTTGAGAAGCTAGGCTTACCGGATCGCGCTCTTGCGTCGGGTTCGCCGTCTTTCCATGTCTGCTCATGGGGTAGACTTTAAATTTTCGATTCGACCGCATACAGGTCAAAATCGCCACTTAGAATTTTGAGAAAAAATATAAAAAAAAGCGAAAACGGCTATTAGCCGTGGTCGACCTCAGAAATATCTAGAGGTGACCCTTCTATGTCTGGCTCATCTCGAGCATCATCGGGATCTCGACTTATTACATCCTGCTCATCTTGAGCACTTGCGGGAACATTGATTTGAACTAGTGTGGTATCGCTACGTCGCTCTGACCTGGGCGCGATCTCATTGTCTGATGAGGAAGCGTCGTCACTAAGATGAGTTTCATCCGGACTATCTTCTGATTCTTCAGACAATTCCAATTCAACATCGGGGTCTCCCTTAGGTGCCGGCCTGATGGCATCGATATGTAATCTCGTCGAAGTTACCCCCTTGTGAATGAGGTAAACTTCATTGGACAATGTCTTTAAAACCTTGTGTGGCCCACTCCACGACGGTGTGAAGGTATGATCCTTCCTGATCCTTTTAGTCATTACCATATCTCCCACTTTATATACGACCGGCGTTACCGCCACTTTGGGCGCGTAACGCCATTGGTAATTTGTTTGATTTTTACGAATCTCCTTGACTCTTTCAAGGCGGGGAACGTCCGCTTGATTACGACGTTCTTGTCTATAAGCGAACATATTCCAATCACCAATCTGCGGTAATTCATAGCCGAGTACTACGAAACTGGGCGTATGCCCCGTAGCGGCGTTTTTTCTTGTTCTCAAGATATATGCCATCTGACTAACATGTCGATCCCACTCGTCGTTGGGTGAACCATATAATAAGGTTTTTAAGATCTTCTTAGCTTCTTGCACCCTCCTTTCTATTGGATTGGCCTGTTGGTGGTAAGCTGCTGTGAAGAATCTTTCAATATTGTTACGTGTACAGAACGTATCGTAAAAGCCGGAATTGAAGTGGCCTCCCTGGTCGGAAATGATGACCCTCGGAACGCCATATCTCGCCACTAGTTCCTCTTCGATAAATTGTGCTATTGTTTTTCCACTGACTTGGGTGAACGCCTTGGCTTCGACCCACTTACTAAATACATCCTCTACCATTAATATATAACGGTTATCTGCATCTTCGGTTCGCTGAAGCGGTCCGATTACATCGACGCTTAGAACTTCGAACGGATGCGATGGAGCATGGCTTCTGAGAGGAGCCTTCGGTTGTGACTGTCTGCTTTTTACGGAATTACAAATAATGCACTCATTTAAATATTTGTTAACTAGTCTCGACAAATTATTAAAATAATAGCGGCCCGAGATGATTCTAACAGTTTCATCGCGGCCGGGGTGACCTACTTCCGGTCGGTCGTGAAAATGAGATATTACTCTCATGACCATACGTTTTGGTACGTATAATTTTTCTTTGACATTTTCGCCGTTCGTCCAAAGTGTGCCGCCTATCACTTGTCGTGTATTGACGAATTTCACCTCTGCCTCGGTTTTATTGGCTTGTCGCACTAGAGTATTCCATCGTTCAATTTGGTCTTGGATATCTCTGGAGTGCGTTTGCGCTTCTCTGACCTGATCGTTTAATTCCAATGTGGTAATCACTGATATTCGTTCCTTGTACGAGAATTTTGGTGGATACATCCTTTCCTCTTCGTCGTTTGCTTCGACGTTTGGGCCTTGAGGATTCCTGCTAAGATAGTCTGCCAATATATTTTCCTTGCCGGGACAATGTTCTATGGTGAAGCTGTATTCCTGAAGTAATAATGACCAACGTGTAAATTTCGTTTTCTCGTCCTTATGCTTATTTAACCATAGTAAAGCTCGATTGTCGGTTTTGACTATAAATGGACGGTCTGCCAAATATATTTTGTATTTCCTTATATAATTAACGACGCTCAAACATTCCAATTCATTGATATGGTATTTTCTCTCCGTCGGAGATAACGTATTACTAGCATAAGAGACGATGTGCTTCTGGTCATTATCCCCCAATTGATATAATACTGCAGATAATCCTATTAAGGATGCGTCCGTCTGCAGTATGAACATTTTATTGAAATCTGGCCGGTGCAGTCCTAGAGGTTTATTTAATACCTCTTTCAGTAGGATAAAGGATTCTTGGGCTTCTGTATTCCACTTATAGCGCCAGTCCTTCGAGAGTAGTCGGGTCAAGGGCTTAGTAATTATTGCAACATTTGGGATATATTCACGTACCCAATTACATAGGCCAAGGAAACTCTGAAGCTGGCGCCTTGTCATAGGCACAGGATAGCTCTGTATCTGCAGAATATGTTTTTCCAAAGGTTGAGTAGTATTGGCATTTATCTTATGCCCGAGATAGGTTATACTGGATGTGGCTACCACACATTTTTCTGGTGACACTTTTAAATTATGTAAACGTAGGCGTTCAAAGACGGCTCTCAGATGGTTTACATGCTGATCTATATTTTCACTGTAGATGATAATATCATCGAGATATACTTTGCAGAAATGATGCAAGTAGCCGGTCAATACGTCTCTTGCCATAAATTTTTGGAACGTACATGGAGCGGTCTTCAATCCGAAAGGCATCACGTTAAATCGGTAAGATGCTCCATCTAATGTTGTAAACGTAGAATAATTTTTTGACGACTCCTCAAGAGGGATTTGCCAATATCCGCTCTTGAGGTCCAACACCGTAAATATGTTGGCGTTTCCTAGATCCTTTATACTCTCGTATATCTTAGGTAAGACGGATGCTTCGTCTTCCGTTACTTCATTCAAGTGACGATAATCAATGCAGAAGCGAGGCTTCTTGCCGGGCCTTTCTATTATAATGGGAGGCGAACTGTACTGAGCGGTACTCGGTTCTATAACTCCGGCTTTCAGCATCTCTTCAATTTGATCGTACATAACTTTTTTTTTAGTAGGAGACATAGGATAAGGTTTGATATTGAACGGGCGGTCGTCTTTAACTTTTATTTTATGTTTCGTTGTCACCGTGGTAGCTTGGGTAGGCACCGCGGTGAACAATTCAGCGAATTCCTCGAATAGAGGTTTTAAATTATCGTTTCCGATGATCAGTTCTTCGGGAAGCCGGCATTGCTTCCTTGCTTGATGTGCCGCTTGATTCCAGAAGACGGTTATTCGTTCTTCAGTGCCGACGTAGACACATTTACGTTGATAATCGAATACGACATTGTGAGCATATAAAAACGGGGCTCCCAGAATGAGTTCTTCGTTTAAATTTTGAATGACCTGAAACGTGGTCTGAAAGGGTACATCTAGTATATTAACGTTCATGGTCGTAGTCCCGAGGGATTCTACTAAACCATCGCCACAAGCCATAACAAACGTTTGGGGAGCTGTAAGTTGATCAATGTCGTTCAAAAATTTCGGTTGGATAATATTCCTTGTCGAACCTGTATCCAATAAAGCGTTAACCGCTCGATTATTAATTATAATCTTAATGCGAGGCAGAGGGAAAGCGTCGTTAGTTTGATTGATAGATTCTAATGGAGTGAATCGGTGGGGAGATAGGTTGACTTCTTGATCCTTAAACAGGTAATTAAGGTCAGGAAGGTCATCGAAGTTTTTTAATTTAAACTTCTTGCTTCGGAGCTTCCCCGAGGGTCGCTTCGAGCCTGCTGGGGCCTGGTAGGCGGGGCTGGTACAGTTCGGCCTGGGCCATCGCCTCTGACCCCCGCTTGGTTTTCCGTATTCATATTACGATAGGGATTGTTTGGGCATTCCGCATGAAAATGCCACTGCTCCGTTGGGCAATATCTGCAAGGGCGATACGGGACTCGGGAGTTCCTTACGTCTCCAGTACCCCTTCTCGGTATATCCCCTCTGGGTAGCGAGGAAATATTATTTGCAAAATGCACCCTTGGTGCTGGCGGATTATCTCTTCTTTGAGATCCATTGAATGGTGTCCTAGATGCACCAAAGGAACTGGAGGACGGCTTCGCTAATGCGGAGGGTTCCGTTCTCCAGTTACTGCTCGATTGCTGATTCCCTTGAGCTGAAGCGGTAGAGGTGGACGCTTCTTGGTCCTTGCTTTTTTTGCATTTTGCAGAGTCTCGAATTGTTTATTCTCATCCATGATTTTGGCCATTTGTTCGGTCATCGTCACTAGTGTATTTGTATCTAGTATGACGGCACTCTTTAGAAGTATTTTCATATCAGGTCTCAACTGATTGAAGATGGTAGCCGCCTTCATCGCCTCCGGCTTAAACGGATCGATCCTCTTGAAGAGGCATACCTTCCTGGAAATAAATACTGACGTACTTTCCTCGGCATCTTGTTTCTTGCCATATAAATTAGCTACTGCTTCGGTGAGTACTTCACCTGAATCGTAACGGCTTCTGAACCGCTCGAGGAATAGAGGATACGTGGTAATTAGGGTTCGGTATTGTTCGAACCATTTCCTGGCATCGTCTTTGAGCTGTTCTGATATTTTATATAGACGGCCGTTATCCTGCGTAATTCGTACTCGGACGAAAAATTCCTCCATATGATGAATGAAGGTTTCAGGGTCTTCGTGTTCGAAGCCATGAAATTCCGCATTTGGATGCTTCGACCGATACTTATGCTCGTGCGTGGCTTCGCTTAGAGCTTTGGCAAGATCTGCTGCCATTTGGGCGAACACTTGTTCTGAGGAGGGCTGTATGACTCCTTCAGTGGTACTCGGGCCTACCCCCGAACTACCCAGTACATCCTCCGCGCACGGCCTCTCTAACCCTCTAGAGACGTTGTCCATCACAGATGTCGGCTCGTCGTAAAACTGGAAAGGCGTTGATTCATCCATATCCTTTCCAGAAAGCCCTGCTGACTAACAACGCCCCACGTTGGGCGCCATGTAGAAGAACGCACTACCGGGCGTCAAAATGACGCGACACCAATTTATTTCTCAGGGGGCGCCAGTCGCGTATTACCCCGTTCTTCTACCTCCCAGGCGGGTTCGAGATAAGATGCACTTCGGTAGCCGAGTAATGGGACCAAGGCGGCACTACCACAGATCGGAAACTACGCTCTCTCTGGACCTGAATTCCCTCGTTAGGGGTTTAGGCACCTCTTAATTTCCTGAATTTTTGCATAAAAAAATCCTAACCGAAGAATTTCTCTGCGGAGGGATTAGTTTTGGTACGCGAAAATCACGTTTTGGTCCATTAATAACGGAATATATTTCTCAAAAAACGCATAAAAAAATCCCTCTCAAACCTCCGTAAAGCTACCAGAAGGTCGAACGTTAATACGAATTAACTCGACACATCCGGTTTTCTATACGAAAGTTCCAGGGATTATAGACCGTCAACAGGCCTCAAGATCAATTAAGAAATATTAGTTCAAAGAATCCGTTTATTTAACAGAATTGGTTATACAAAATTCTCAAGATAAGAATCGTGCCTTCCCCAATCAAGGTAGTGACTTTCAGACCATACAAGCGAGAGCGTTCACGCTAACGATCGATTAGGTAGAAAAGATTCATACATACCTTCTCATAATCAAAATGCGAGCTTTTAGAATCATTTCAGACTCTGGGTAAATGAATAATTAAGGCTGACTGAAATTAACTTAAAAAAGTTTTACTAAATGAATTTAGTTTCGCTAGAGACTACTTAGCTTTAAAATTCTTGTATCGTGGAGATTCACGTACTCAAACACATTCAGAGGACTTATTACTGCATAAGTTGAGTGGCGTTCGATCAGTCCACGACTTACTAACCCTTATCACAGTCGATCAATATTATCGATTTGGCAGCGTCTCACCTTCGAGCGACTTTTAGGCAAAATTGAATTTTTGGA
Source organism: Rutpela maculata (assembly GCA_936432065.2). Classification (NCBI taxonomy): domain Eukaryota; kingdom Metazoa; phylum Arthropoda; class Insecta; order Coleoptera; family Cerambycidae; genus Rutpela; species Rutpela maculata. The sequence goes on from OW386285.2 coordinate 271,061,898, forward strand.
TTTTTATGCACAAGGCGTTTTCCTCTATAACTTTGTCATTTGATTGTTATTGGCTTTTCTACCATCGCTTTGTTTGGACCACTCAACACGCTCGACCAAATTGCGAGCCGCTGGGTCAATCCAAACTCTTTCTATGCGAGAAACCGGCCTTGTACATGTGCATTGATTTTTATCAATTTTTGCTTATCGGCACTACGCCGGCTTTGACAAAATCTTCTATTTTGCCTTTTGGATGCAGTGCATCGTTAAAATTTTATGCTCATACTTTAGAATTGGGCTTTCAATGACCGTACCTCAAAGGTCAATGTCTTTGGTTGAGGAATAAAAAATAAAAAATAATTTAAATTATATTTTCGTGGTACTTTTTAAACTGACTTTGTGGTACTTTTGAAAAATCCATTTTAAGACCAATTTTAGCGTACTTTTGAAAAATCGATTTTCGAGCCAAATTTCAAGGTACTTTTGAAAAACTAATCTGCGGGTGAAATTTTGGCGTACTTTTGAAAAATCGATTTTCAAGCCAAATTTCAAGGTACTTTTGAAAAACTAATCTGCGGGTGAAATTTTGGCGTACTTTTGAAAAATCGATTTTCAAGCCAAATTTCAAGGTACTTTTGAAAAGTTAATCCGCGGGTGAAATTTTGGCGTACTTTTGAAAAATCGATTTTCAAGCCAAATTTCAAGGTACTTTTGAAAAGTTAATCTGCGGGTGAATTTTTGGCGTACTTTTGAAAAATCGATCTTCAAGCCAAATTTCAACGCAGTTTTGAAAAATTAGTCTGCAAGTGAAACTTTGGCGTACTTTCGATAAATCGATTCTTGGGCCAAATTTTGACGCCCTTCCAAAAATATTATTTTTCAAAGTCCAATTTATGGTACCTTTGAAAAAGTATATTATTCATAAATCTTTGTCATTATATACTTCTACTCTCATATTCTGAACCAAAAACATTTTTCCTAAGTGAAAATTCGGTGTTTCTTCGAATTTTCACCTGGTCATTTCCAACGCCTTATAGAACCCAAAACGGCCCTTGTGGACTGATCTGCGCCTCTGCAGACTCCCAAAAATGTCTTTTAAATGAAATTTTTACCTAAGTCGAATTTTGATTATGTCTTCAACTTAGGACGATTTTGGAGAGTTCTACAACACTCCCCTCCTTTGGTTGAATCTTTTCTACTCATCGATTGCCTTTAATTTCCATATTCACTTGTATGTCTGTATGCCTTCATTTGACGGTCTGACCTGTGGTACAGATGTTTAAAAATAACGGCCTTAATTGGGACAGACGGCTGATTCGCCTATCTAACTTAAAAATAAATACATTTTTTAAACAATACGCCAAGTTGATACAACATTTTTATCAACTTAATTACACCCGCGTCGAGGTGCGAAGCGAAGCGAAGCGTAGCACAATTTTGATTAGCGTCCACTCTCACTAATTCGTTGCACTCGCTTTTTCGCCCTGGTCTCGCTCTTGCTTAACTTCGGCCCTTTCTAGAAGAGGCTGTTTATATCTCCATGCCGCAGCTTGGACGGTCCTCGCCTTTGAGTTCCAGACTTCACCATGCCGCGCCCTTGCGACAGGCTGGGTCATCTTTCCATTTCTGCACATGGAAAATGCAGTTCTGCAACTAGATTGACTTTTTAGCAAGTCGTCGACTGGGACGCGTCGACTAACAAACACAATGTGTTGTTTTTAATGAAATATTTTTCTAACATGAATTTTGTTAACTTATAATGGTTAGAAATTGGTTCTTCGTAAGGTAGATTAAATCGGCTTACGATACTCGTGCGGTCATCATTACTTTGTGAAAAAAGTATAAAAAAAAAATTGAAGCGTCTTCTTGAGCGAAGAACGGCTTCTGAAACTCGTCTTGTAGTTTCTACTTCGTAAGGTAGATTAAATCGGCTTACGATACTCGTGCGGTCATCACGACTTGTGAAAAAAGTATAAAAAAAAAATTGAAGCGTCTTCTTGAGCGAAGAACGGCTTCTGAAACTCGTCTTGTAGTTTCTACTTCGTAAGGTAGATTAAATCGGCTTACGATACTCGTGCGGTCATCACGACTTGTGAAAAAAGTATAAAAAAAAAATTGAAGCGTCTTCTTGAGCGAAGAACGACTTCTGAAACTCATCTCGTAGTTTCCATTTGGGTATACGCTGATTTTGTTGACTTAAAATGATTAAAATAGAAGTTGTCTTCTTGCATAAGAAAAACAGCTTCCGAAACTCGTACTGACTCGTACTTATGCCTACGTCCATTACTCGAACTTGGCGGCTCTCGCTCTTGAGAAGCTAGGCTTACCGGATCGCGCTCTTGCGTCGGGTTCGCCGTCTTTCCATGTCTGCTCATGGGGTAGACTTTAAATTTTCGATTCGACCGCATACAGGTCAAAATCGCCACTTAGAATTTTGAGAAAAAATATAAAAAAAAGCGAAAACGGCTATTAGCCGTGGTCGACCTCAGAAATATCTAGAGGTGACTCTTCTATGTCTGGCTCATCTCGAGCATCATCGGGATCTCGACTTATTACATCCTGCTCATCTTGAGCACTTGCGGGAACATTGATTTGAACTAGTGTGGTATCGCTACGTCGCTCTGACCTGGTCATTTCCAACGCCTTATAGAACCCAAAACGGCCCTTGTGGACTGATCTGCGCCTCTGCAGACTCCCAAAAATGTCTTTTAAATGAAATTTTTACCTAAGTCGAATTTTGATTATGTCTTCAACTTAGGACGATTTTGGAGAGTTCTACAACATGCTCAATACCACAAGGTTTCAGAATGCAAGGAGGATAATTTTAATTGTATCAACTGCATAAACTTCAATAAAAAAGATGGTGCAATTAAGGTAAGCACTAATCATGCTGCTTGGGATAGACGTTGTCAAGTATATATTAGAACACTCTCTTCCTTTAAGTCAAACATACTGAACTCTAAGTAGCAACTAATATCGCCGCCACTGGTGTCTGATAACTGTCCACTATCAAAATTGTCGTAGTGTTTTAGGTAAAACAAAAGAGTTACTTATTAATTGCAACTCAGCGGCTCAGCAGTATGACATCATTGCATTTACTGAAACATGGTTAAATTATGCTATATGATGCCGGACTGCTTGATCTAAATGTATAAAATGTGTTTCGCAAAGTTCGTGACTTCGTCTCAACAAATACAACCAGGGGTGGCGGAGTTCTTCTTGCGAGCTTAAAAAGTATAAATGTCACTATGATAGACATTTTCTCGGAATGCATTAGTTTCTCCAATATTAAATCCATAGACATCCTAGCTACTAAACTGACCATTAATCAAAACATGTTATATCTATTTATAATATATATTCCACCCCAAACGACCCTAGCAGAGTATAACATTCTCTTTGATGCACTTGAATCACTTTATTTTATTTATGGAAGTAATATAGCTATAATCGGTGATTTTAACGTACCCGGAATGAACAACCCCATAGATGGCAAAGCTCTGGCAGTAAACAATTTTTGCAATTTCTTTAATCTCAATCAACATAATACCGTATTAAACGCTTAAAATCGCATTTTAGATCAGTCAGCATTGCACAGTTGAAAAGGCTGTGGATGTCTTATTATCAGAAGATGCTTATCATCCGGCATTAACAATCTGCATTGAATATAAAGATAAATATAAAATTTTCCGTTAAAAAATAACATGGACTTTAACTTTAAAAAAGCAAATTTTCATAACCTTTACAATGAATTGCTACAGGTTGATTGGAGTTCCATTTCAAATCATGTTGATGTGAACATGGCTACGACTGAATTTTACACTATACTAAATAACTTAATATCCAGACATGTCCCTCGAAAGAACGTATGCGCACGCGTATATCCTGTGTGGTTCAACAAACAATTAATAATTAAATTAAAAAACAAAGATAAATCTCGAAAAAAGTATAAAAAATCAAACAATATAGCGGACTATAATACATTCAAAAAATTAAAAGCCGAATTTAAAACTGAGAATGAGGAGGCTTATAAACGTTACACAAGCAAATTAGAAAATGATTTAAAATTAAATCCAAATAACTTTTGGTCTTTTTTAAATTCTAAGAAAGGCAACTCATCTATACCGCTCAACATGAAATACAACGACAGTAACTTGGAAGACCCTCAACAGATCGTTTCAGCTTTTGCAGATTTCTTCTCAAAATCATTCTCCACTTCTAACACGCCCCCTTGCTCAAAGAATTCTGGCATCACCCTATCTAATGGTATCTTGCAGCTAAAAAAGTTTTCAGAAGATGACGTAATTAAGTCATCAAAAAAATTGAAATCAAATATGACCATGGGTCCCGACAACATACCATCTACTTTAGTACACGACTGTGCCCCAGTTTTTGCTGCTCCGTTATGCGCCATTTTTAATTTAGTTATTAAAACATCTGTATTTCCCGATATGTGGAAATTATCAAAAGTTGTACCTGTTTTCAAAAAAGGCGGTAGAAATGACGTAACAAACTACAGACAAATTGCCATTATTTGTAATTTTAGTAAAGTATTTGAGATTTTACTATATGATTCTATTTACTGTCATGTTGACAATATCCTCATACCGAAACATCACGGATTTATCACTGGGAGATCAACGGTTTCAAATCTGGTGGTCAAAACGCAATTCATCACTGAGGTCCTGGATAGCGGAGGGCAAGTGGACGTAATCTACACAGATTTCTCCAAGGCCTTCGACATGCTGGATCATGCCTTTTTAAAATGTAAATTAGAAACCATGGGTATCTCTGCCGATCTCTTAAATATTATTGACTCCTATCTGTCAAATAGGTGGCAATATGTTCAAGTTAGGGGCCATAAATCCTATCATTTTTTGCAGACTTCAGGCGTACCCCAGGGCTCCATTCTTGGTCCATTATTTTTCGTTATTTTCATTAATGATATTTCAAGTAAGCTAAATATTAAATATCTCTTGTACGCTGACGATGTTAAGATCTTCTGCCAAATAAACTCCGCTGAAGACTGTGCAATGTTGCAAAATAATCTGAACGAAATTTTTAACTGATGTAAAGCAAATAATATGTTTCTTAATGCCAGTAAATGCAATGTCATGTCTTACTCCCGTAAGAACATTATATTCAAACATGATTATAAGATTGACGATGTATCTCTTAATAGACCCGGTGTTATTAAAGATTCAAAGCTAACATTCATTTGTCACGTAAACTCGACGGTTGCATCATCTTTTAAAGTGTTAGGATTTGTTTTGCGGAACATGAAAGATTTCAACAACATTCACACATGTGAATTATTATACTACTCCTTAGTACGGTCAAAGCTGGAATACGCATCTATTATATGGAACCCCATTTATAATACGCATATTTCTGCCCTAGAAAACGTACAACGTCGTTTCTTAAAAAACTTGCATTTTCAAACATGTGGTATATACCCACACCGAGGATATCCCCAAGCTGATCTCTTGGCAATATTTAACGTTGATAGTCCCGCAAAAAGAAGAAATATTCACTCTATCATATTTCTATATAAAATTATTCACAACGTAATCAAATTTGAAGACCTCACAAACAGCATTTATTATCACGTACCTCGCATCTCATCACGACAAACTCAAACTTTTTCCCTACCAATTCCAAGAACTAATATACTCACTCAAGCTCCCTTTTTTCAAATGTTTAATAATTATAATTAAGTAGATAATCAATTAGATATTTTTCAAACCAGCATTGGTCGTATTAAGAAACTGTAAAAAATATGCTATATATGTCATATGTGGTGCGTTATATGTTGATCTATTATTTATAATATTTTTGTATATGACGAGTTATATAAACTGTCCCATTATAAATGCTCCCAAAATATTCAAAATATTTTTCTAATATTTCCTGTTTATTACAATCGTCTGGTTTACGACTTCAAACCTCTTTGTAAGAGGATTACTCAGTCACTTGTACTTTTGAGTAGCCGGAGTACATGTTGGTTTTTCTTTTCTTTTTTTTATACGTAAAATGTGGCATAATTACCCAATAAACAAATTTGTTTATAATTGATATTTCTACAGCAGTTTGTTTTATTGCTGTTTTATCACAGTTACAAAATTGCAATGATACAAAATAATAGTATAACATTTAAATTTTGCTTGTTGGGTAGTGCGTACAATTTGTGTATATTTTGTATTGTAAAAATGTGTTTAACTGTGTAACTATTGTAATGTATAACTATTGTAATCGCCCTTATCCTGTACAATGGCGTACAATTTGTGTATATTTTGTATTGTAAAAACGTGCTTAACTGTATAACTATTATAATCGCCCTTATCCTGTAAATGGAACCTGTTCTGTAGGATATTGTAACGAAAATAAATAAAAAATAAATAAATAAATAAATAAATAAATAATAAAACGAGTAGAAGTTTCAATCGAGCGTGATCGACTGTAAATACGTACATAATTAACATTTTGCACGATTATTGCACAATCCACTTTTATTTGGTGCTATTGAAATCAAATACACGGTCAATATTTGTATTGTTCAAATAGGTATTTGCAGATGGTAATACCTACTGCAACTTTTATTCGCTTCGTAATAGCTTTAAAAATACTTTAACAATATTTTAAAGCAAAATTTGATCCATGACCTATAGTTTCGTATATATTTAAGAAGAGTTTGTTCAAACCTGAAAAATATACTGAATATTTCCGTTTCGATATCTCGTATATCTTCTTATTTTCATATACTTAAACCTTAATAGAATTATGCTCTTAAACTTTAATAAAACATGGTTTATATAAAACATAATAGTGTACACGCCCCTGACGATTACCTTCTATGGCGGAGATGGCCCAGTTTCAATAGGAAGTATTACCATACTATTTTAGATATGCGCCAAATTTGAAATAAAATTTTTAAATCTTAATATCGTGTTTACAAGACACGGTTTACTGGTGTTCAACGTGTTATGAAACATATTTTTCTAAATTTTTTTTACGATGATTATTAAAAATTTTCATTATTTTGTTATAATGCACGTATGTATGTTATCATTTGAATAAATCAACCTAATGTTCATACGAACCATGAAAACTTCAATGTAACCATATTGGGCACAAAATTCTCTTAGAATAAATTATATTTATATTTGTACTTAATCATATGGAATGAGTAAGTTATAAATGGAACGTCATCTGGGCTAGTAAAGCGTTGGAATGAAATTTTTGTCATCAAAATTTCTTCCGGATAAAGCGGCTGTCACGTTTTATCCCAAAATTAAAAATGTGCCTGTCCAAATAAATTGTAAACGTTGTTCCTTTACCATTTTCTGTAGGAAAGAAAGCGCTAGTTGTCAGCTCTTATCGTCAAAGTTCCGGTTTAATTTTGGATCTGTAATTTTTTATGTATTTAAAATTAAATTTCGTATAATTCGCTATGTTTCTGGTGTTTAAAAATACTGATTTTTTCTTGTTGATAGTAAACTTCATTGTTGGGAGGAGTAACTTTTATAGATTTTCTCACGTTGTTTCAATTGTGTATGAGTTTCTATAACCGTCAGATATATTTATTACTTCTATTAAATACAGCATTCTCTCAGGTATGGAATTAATTTATCCATGAAAATCATTTATATCAGTAACAGCATACACCAAAGAGGTCCTAAAGAGATAGACAGAATCCTTAATATTATAAAATATGCTTAAAGAGTTATATAAGGTACTGCTATAATACACTATAAGAAGAAATGGATTGGAAAATACTGTAATGGAGTTATCGTAAATTTACACTCACAACTATCAATTCATTTGCATGTGTGATTTTACCGTGGTATTGTGGTGTCAATATTACATGCCGCGATTACTTTATTCCATACATTAAAATTAAAACGATAAATATACTGGGTCCCATTTAAGTGTAGACAAGCCATGGAAATCCAAATTTGGTTGGAATGAATGACACTAATAAAGGGGGGTTGGTTGCATCGACAAAGTTTATATCAATAATAGCTCCTTCAAAGATCAATATTCGTGGGGCTTAAATGTGGAGAAATTGTTTCACCAATAACTCGAGGAGTATCAACTGGAAAGTAATTTATCACCATAATTATACCAGAAGCAACAATAAATTGGAGGTACCAATAAAGTAGAGGGGAAGACTGGCATGCTTACGCTATAATTAAAAACGGGGTGTCCCATTATATTTTGACCCTTTCAAAACCTATATAACTTTTGAACTAGTTGAGATAATGAAATGCGGTTTTCGACAGTCTTGTAGTTTTAATAAGTTATTTCCTGAGTATCCGTCTTTTTTGCTTACTTCCGGTTTAACCGCACAGGGCAACTTTGTTACTTCAAATGGAACACCCTGTATATTTTTCCACAATAAGAAAGCCCTTAGTTTCCCCTTTCCAAAAAGTCCATATTTTTCGTAGAAATTATACAGAGTGATGGTTTTATAAGCTTTTAAAGTGAATACTGCGTTTTATCAAAATGCTACGAAAAAAATAATGATTCACAAAGTAGACTATGGAAATAAACGACAACTGTAAACGTCAAATTAGTTTATTGACAACTCGGGTAATTGAGTTACTTTAAGAAAAATGTTTACTTTAAGTGAAAAAGCTAAGTGTGTAATCTTTTTGCTGAAACTAAATCGTCTTCTTCTTCTTCTTTTTCTTCTTCGTCTTCGTCTTCGTCTTCTTCTTCTTCTTCTTCTTTTAGCGGGACGACGAAGGGTCGCCGCACTCAGGTCTTGTGGTCCATTGTACTGGCGCTACGAATTTATTGAGAATTCCCCCATTCAGGCCGGATTGTAACCCAAAGGCCTTCCTATAGGGGCATTCCTTATTTCCTCCAGCACCGGAAAACCAATACCGAAGTGTTTGTGCCTCACGTTCATAAGACTTGGACAGGAAGTAAGGACGTGGATGGAAGTCTCCTCCTCGTCCCCGCAGAACCTGCAGTCGGGGTTTTTAACCACCCCTACATAGTGTGCAGGTGTTTTTTGAAAGAGCCGTGTCCAGTCAAAAGACGTACCACGATTCTGACATGATTCCTGCTTAGCCGCAGGATTTGTTCTGCTCGCTGCGGCAAGGGCCCTGAGATCAGGAGCTTCGCTTGCCGGAGTCCTGGGTAGGAGGCTCAGAAGTCAAAGAACTGTGACCGTGTCCAGTTCTCTACTGACTTCTTGGCACTTGATCTAGGGTAGCCAAGAGCAGGCTCCGGACCCAGTAGAGGTCTCTGAGAGCCCCCTCTGGCCAGAGCGTCTGCCCGCTCCTTACCCTCGATGTTACGGTGTCCAGGCACCCAGAGAAGCTTGACCCAGTTGGATGGGCCAAGTTCACAGAGTGCCTGTTTACAGTTTTGAACCAGTATTGACTTGGTCCGGACTGATGCAAGGGCCATGAGGGCCGCTTGACTATCGCTACATATATATATGCGCTTGTTGGAATATCTTCTTCGGATATTCTCCTGTGCGCAGACCAAGATAGCAAAGATCTCGGTCTGGAATACCGTGGCAAATTTGCCCAGGGCATAAGAAAGTTCAGCTCTGGGCTTTTCACCGTATATCCCCGCTCCAGCACTTTCCTCAAACCTCGATCCGTCTGTAAACCAGACGATATCGGCAGGACTGAGTTTGTCCTCGAGTGGGTTCCAGTCTTCCCTTTTGGGGATGACAACCTCAAAGGGTTCCGAGAAGGAGAAAGAAGGCACCATATTATCACTCCTGGCCTCCAGAAGTGAGTGAGTTCCTATCACGTCTTAAAGGACCCTCGTATGCCCTAATTGTTCTCCGATTTTCCACTGACCACCGCACCTCAGCCTGTAGGCCGCTTTCCGAGCCTCGGCCTCAATCACCAAGTGAAGGGGCACGAAATCCAGAAGAACCTCCAGAGCTGCTGTGGGGGTCGTATTGCTCCTGTGACCCCCAAACAGGCAAGTCTTTGGAGTTGTGTTAGTTTCTGTTGAATGTGTAGCCTGGTTACGGCAGGTCACCACACAACAGAAGCATACGTGATCATTTGTCTAACTATCACAGTATAGTACCACATTGTTACCCTGGGGTTAAACAATAGGGGTTAAAACCCTATTGTTTTACCAAAGGTCCTTCTACATACCCAGAGGGTTGTAGTGCCCCTTTGTATTTGTCTATCTATGTGATCTTTCCAGGTCAGCTTAGAGTTCAGGATGACACCCAGATACTTCACTATCCTGGAGATCCTTAGAGTCGTGCCATAGAGAACATGATAATGGCCAGGTCATGTGCGTAACCTTGAGCAAGTTCCTGGAGTAGACCATCGAGAACAAGGTTCCATAGCAGAGAGGAGAGGACGTCTCCTTGTGGGCATCCTCTCCTTACTGAGACTTTTACTGACGTTTCCTGATGATGGGCAGCCGCAAAAAAAACTTACAAAAGTCTTACAAAACAACATAAAGAAGATTCAGAACTATGTTTAACAAAGAACCTCCAATAAAAAATATTGACCATAAAAAAAGAGCTCCAAATAATGAAAATGGGCTTAATAATGCTATTGAAATTTTGGAAATGACACCAAATAATCCTTCTTCTTCTACAAAAAAAAATCTTTCGCAACAGGTATTCCGAAAACTACTGTTCATAATGTTATGAAAAATGTTCTAAAATTGAACGCTTATAAAATTCAGATTCATCAAGAATTAAAGGAACCTGATTTTCCAAAACGATTACAATTTTGTAGAGAAATTCTTAATTTACGTATAAGCATTTTCTTGATAAGTTAATCATGTCAGACGAAGTATCATTTCACTTAAATGGCAAGATGAATAAGCATAATTGTAGAGTTTGGGCATCAGAAAATCCCACAAGTTTACATCAGTATGTCAGTTAGAGTTTGGTGTGCAGTATCAAAACAAAAAATATACGGTCCCTTTTTTTAACAATCCAATTGTCAATGCCCCATCATATTCGGACATGTTAGAAATTTTCTTTTATCGGCAACTTGAAAAGCATATAATTTGCTGAGGACAGTATATTTCCAACAAGATGGTGCTACGCCTCATTATGCTATGATAACTAGTTTGAACATGTTAGAAATTTTCTTTTATTCGCAACTTGAACAGGATATAATTTGTTGAGGACAGTATACAACGTGATCTACCAGGACATGCGGAAAATTTAACAGTAGGTTGTCCCCACCGAAAGGAGTAAAAAAAATGAAAATTTTTTAAAAAATGATCAAAAAAATTACCTTATTTTTTTGTAGGAATGCGCCGCCAATGACTTCAACTAATCTAACGTAATGCGTATCACTTTATCAGACTTGGGATTGACACTACTGACAGCAAAGCTGGATAATAAGATAGAAGTGACTTTTTGGTTTTAATCAAATCACACTACAAAAATACCGAAATAAATCGAATACATTGATCTCATGCTGAAATGACAAGCAGTTATACGAGATATTTAGTTAAACCAGTCAATGACACAGCCGTGTAACTATTGTTCGACCGGAAGCAAAAAACGCGGCTCTCTAGGGGTCTACACACGATCCAGCGGCACGGAGCCAGCCTTGTCGGCATGCTTTGAACTTATTCGTAAAAGTGAATTGGTCCGCTGGAATTCCAATTATCTTCAAAGCATACCGAGGGGCCAACCGCGCCCAAAATTTTGTACACCAGATTTCCTCTTTGACGAAGATTACACAGATTTCCTCGGACTTCCTCGAGACTTCCTGGGATTTCCTCGGATTTCCTGGGACTTCCTCGGACTTCCTTCAGATTTCCTAAGATTTCCTGGGACTTCCTGGGACTTCCCCGGACTTCCTCGGACTTCCTGGGACTTCCTCGGACTTCCTGGGACTTCCTCGGATTTCCTCCAGATTTCCTCGGATTTCCTGGAATTTCCTTAGATTTCCTTGATATTCCCAGATTTCTTCCGAAGTTCCATTTTTTGATTTACTTCCACGTCCAGTGGAAGTATAGTAACGACAAAAAAATTTTTAAAAATTTTTATTGTTCAAAAAGGCTTAGAATGTCATGAAACGTCGAGATTTTAAGTTTGAGTGAAAAAAAATTCTGTCGGTCTGTCTGTCTGTCGGTCTTCTGTAACATTTTTTGTGCGCACGTTTACTCTGGAACCGTTTAAGATATTGACTTGAAATTTACTACACATATGTATTTTAACGAGATCTGAAACAAGATTATATTTTCATCTTGTTCCGTCGAAGGGTTGGGGGGTAAATTGGTAAATGGGGATAAATAGGTAAATGAAGCAGGTAAGAGTCCATAAAATTGGTATTTAGTATATACAAGAGAAGCTAAGGTCTCAAAAAATTTTTGGCATTAGCCACCCAGATTACCTCCCCCACCACATTATTAAAGGGGATGAGAAAAGATTGTGATTTAGTGTGTGTACTGTGTACAAGAACCTAAAACCTCAAAATATTTTTTACGTCATCCACCCCCCACTACCCCCTATCACCACCCCCACCCCACTACCGATGTGGGGTATCGTTTTATGGGTTTTTCGGGTGGAGGATTTAAAATATTATATTATTAAAGTTCCATAAACAAATATTTCCATATACAAAATTTTTTCGTTGTGAGAGACTTGGATAGAAAATCTGGATGTGGAATTAGTGATTCCTTGGTCAGCGGTTTTTTATAATCAATTTTCTTAATGACATAATTAATCTCGTAATTAATTTTATTAGGTTTGAAAATTTCATAAATATATATTATAATTGAATATTTATAAAATTTACCTTTAAATTAATTAAAACTAATTTATAAAATATAAAAAAATATATTATTAACATAATTATATTTTTAACCTCATTTTTAACTTAATGATTATCAATTCAATAAATTTGATTGTTATCTCGATTATTATTATTACCACTAATCGAACCGATCTCGGAACCGATTTTCTCTGGTTTATTTATTACTATCGAGTCTGTTTGTCAGGAAATGTTGTTCGAAACGTTGTTATAGTGAATATGGAACGTGTAAGACAGAATAGGTCGTTATAAGCCAATATAGATGTTTTTATGTTCTTGGCCGTTGAAATCAAATTAACTTTATACGATCCTGAGATTTTCGAACTTTTTAAATGCAAATTACAAAATTACTGCGTCCCAATGTTTTGGTTTATTTACCGTTGTCAGAGAAATTAATTAATATTATTAATTTTTTTTCCATTATTAATATTTTAGGTGTGTTTTGGTTGAGTGTTTTAATGCAACTAAAAAAACTAATAGACACCTCAAATGTAAACTAGTGGAAGCATTATACTCTTCGCCGATATATTGAGCTTTTTATATCATTGTTACACATTCTATAGGATACTCTCCGCAGTTTTCTTGTAGGTAAATAATGTCAGTTTTTCCTAAACTTTGTTGTGAACTCGGTTGTGAAAGAAAATATATATATAAAAAAAAACTGAAGAAAAAACATCCAACCTGTCTGGGATTCGAACACACGATCTTTATTGTAAGGCAAAACTTCAGACACTGTATCATCACACATTACTTCAAAAATGGAATGTCTGTAATATGTACCTTTCGAGAATCATATTTCAACGCATTATACCGGGTTCCACAGGCGAGTGGCTCCCCCCCCCCCTCTATATTTCCTTTATTTTTTAACTACCTGTAAAAATGGATTTTTGGACACAAAAAACGGTATGAGGCCATTTCCGGTTTACCCGGAAATTACCGTAACTTTCGATTTTTAAATGGAACAACCTGTATATATTTACTAGTGATGCAACGATTCTTACTTTTACGATTACGATTTCGATTACGATTATCATTAGTGATAATCGCCGATTACGAATACGATTACGATTATCTAGAAAACTTTGTTAAATTTTATAGTATAACAATAAAAAGCAATTGTTTTTATTAAAACTATTTTATTATTAATTACTAAAAGCAACTACTTGTCCTATAAAGTCAGTTTACTATTGATGTTCTCAAATTAAGGGATTAAGTTAAATAATGTAAATTACACCCCACTTAAAAATCTTGGTAGATAAAATAAAACTGAATTGGAAATTATTACCACTCAAGCCAAGATTGTGCAAAAACCCACCTTCTTTAGAAAAAGACGACCCACTGGGTACTTAGGTGGGTTTTTGGTGGGTTTCTCTGGGTAATTGTGGTTTATACTGGGTTTTTATAAAAACAAATTTCCCGTCTAATTTCCCACCTTTCATTCGGCGTTGCTTTGACAATATAGCGTGTGACAACATCTGGACTGTGTTGGATATATTCTCACATTCTCAGTTATGAAAACCTAGTAAATATGTGCGTTTTTTTTTTCTAATTGCATAGTTGCATAGTTGTCCCACTTCCAGTGCCGCAGTAGAAATAATTTTTCCTACATTCGGCCATATTTGGAACAAACTAAGGAATAAGCTTGGAATGAAAAGGAGTCAAAACTAGTTAAGATTCAGACATTTAAATAAAACATAAATATCTTTTCAAAAGATATTCATCTTTTGCCTTTCACATTCCAGTTTGAGGAATTTTTTTAAAGTTTTTGTTATTTGTTTCATGTTTTTATTTGTCTCAAGTTTATTATTTACTTGTTTTATTGTTTACTAATATACTGACACGTTACATTTTTATTATTGTTTTGTTCAAGTATTTGTGAGGCAAAAATATAATTTCTTATATAATTGCTTTTTTTTTTCCTGCAAAAAAAAACGAAAATCAAACAAAAACCCAGATTGGTTTTTCTAAAATCAAAAACCCACAAAACCACCCATTTTTGTGCCAACCCTGGGCAAGCATGTAACCATATAAAACAAAAATCAATAATTAAATGTAGGATTGTTCGACCCAACCTATTTCTCCTAGCAGTGGCGGTCTGGTCAGGTCGGCCAGTCGGCAAATGCCGACTGGGCCCTAGGGTCGCGTCTAATGAGGGGCCATGCTTATCAAAAAAAATTTGGTACGGGAAAAATTTTTTTTAGATTTCTCCTTCTCTGCACGTTAAAAAAATTTTTTTCCGGATTTCTCTCCCCAGCTCATCAAAAAAAAATTGGGACGACGTTTAGATACATGCGAAGCAAAAATATTCAAATCGCTGACGAACTGAGTTTGAATGATCGCTGACGAACTGAGTTTGAATGTTTATTGTAAAATGCCGACTAATCCCTAGACACCCAGACCGCCACTGTCTCCTAGTTGTTTGTATGACAACAAGCAGTGGAAAACAACTTCTCTGATGGAACACTGGAAGCCTTCAGTGCAAAATATTTATGTGCGATGGATTTTAAGCAAAGAAAGGTTATATTTTTCTTTCCAGTGTCGAATCGTATCTTCCATATTAGACGACGCAGCGTAGAAATTAAAAACCACAAATCGTAAATAATCGTTTGCATTAATCGGCGATTACGATTAATCGTAAAATGCTAATAATCGGCGATTACGGTTAATCTCAATCGTAATCGTTGCATCACTAATATTTACATATTTGTATTCAAGACAACATTCTGAGTATACCATGAGATTTTCGCGAATTTTTAAGTCGATGTTCAGTTTTTTTTAAGCGTGTTAAGACATTCTTCTAGAGTGCTTTGGAATACCAAATGTTGTTCTACGGCAGGTAAAATCCAAGGGAAAAATATAATATTTCCTTTAATTTCATTAATAACTATTTACGAAGCCTCCAAAATTGAACAAATCACTTTGTTATCGAAAACTTTTTTTTTTCAACTGGGAAGATGTGGCTCATAGTGTTCAATAAAGTATAGAGTTTTTTCATCGATATCCATTTCAAATCTGTGCTATTTGTTTTTCTATTATATTAAATTTATTTAAAAATAAAAAATCACTTTCAAAATAATTTTTGTTGATATATAGTAGATACAACGAATTGAAATTTTATAATTTGATAAAATGTAAATTACAAAATTTCAGTTCATTGTATTTCAGTTAATAATGAAAATATTTTCATAAACTCCAAAACCTATTGTTGTATTTTTATGAAAGTAAAATGTATATGGCAAAAAAAAAAAAATTTTCGCAAATACTTTTTCAAAGTTTTTTAGGGGTCGTTAGAGGAGTGCTTCTCTAGATGTTAGTTCACATATTTCATATGGGTCCCATGCGCCACAGACGAGAAAAAATTTATTAAAATTTTACCAGCCGCCACTGTCCACCACTGATAATATTTAAAGCCAAAAATATCTGAAATGAATGGCTTCCTAAAACAGAAATATTTCCAAGAAAGTCTATGGTCCAATGGCTGGATGGAGTCAGACATATTCCGTAACTACTTTGAAAAAAGTTTGATTTCTTCTCTTGGTGACAGTCGTCCAGTTCTAATAATCTATGATGGCCATAGCACTCATGTGACTACCAATATCATAGAACTTGCAATCAGGGAACAAATTACCATCTTAAAACTGCCCCCGCATACAAGCCATTTGTTACAGCCACTTGACTTGGCAGTATTTAAGCCTCTAAAGGATGCTAAATTGGTATCCTGACAACGTAAGAATGCGAGGTATAAAGTTCCAAAGGTGCAGTTTTCTACTATGGTGGCAGAAACTTGCAGAGATTTGAAGATTGATGCAATTATTAGTGGCTTTAAGAAAGCAGGTATGGTACCTTTCAATGATGAAGTAATTCCAGAAGATAAATTCGAACCTTCTGGTGCTGAAGTCATTACGTCACCGGAAGCTGTGGCCAGAATGTAAGCAATAGAGAAAAAGAAAGCTTCAAAGAAGAAGGAAAAAGCTTTGAATAAGATGAAGAGAGATTCAAAGAAGAAGAGAACTTCAAAAAACCAAGACAGACTAAGAAACCCATGACGCTACCGGCTAGTTCATCAAATGATGAAGAAGAACTTTCTTACGTTGACACTGACGATGACATGGACGCTGAAAGCGATCTTAATGAAGTTGAAGATGAAAATCAAGAACAGTCAATAGACATAGACAAATGGATAATTGTCAAATATAGCACCAAGAAAACAACACGACATTATGTAGAAAAAGTATTGCTTCATTTAACTATTTAAGTATCAATATCTTACTGACTTTTATCATTTTCAGGTTACCAACAAAATTAATAATGGATCGTAAAATTCACAAAACTTAATCACGGTAAACTTTTTTGGCCAGAATTGGAAGATGTAGATAATATAACTAACATAGATATTATTAAGGTTTTGCCTGATCCAAAATTAGATCTTCCTGGAGATGCTTGGACTTTCGACTTTGACTTCCATAAATTTAACATTAAGTTTACTTAATCACATGAGAATATATTATGGACTTTATGTTTCTGTTATTTGAAATATAAATATAATATTTTCAGTTTATTGAGAATGTTTAATGAAATATTTTTTTAATGTTTTGAACTTTTCTCTCGATTCCTCGTACAATATAGTTTGTAACTTTTGAACAAATCAATTAATTTCAAATCTGCAAAGTGCAAAAAATAGTAAAAATTGTAATTAAAACGATCTTGCCTCCTATCAATTTCAGTAGATTTCATGATTCTTTAACAGTCAAATACGCACTTGCCCCTAAATTCGGGGTAAGTGCGCCCTCCTATCATTTATCAAGTGTGGTTGTAGTGCGTTGGCCGTTGATTAGGGTTTATTTATTTATAGATTTGTTCGCCCAATGTACCAACAAAGAAATACTCAAAATTTGAAAACTATATGATAAAACATAAATCCCACAATTGTCAACAAATAATGTCAACTGTCCAAAAACCGGTGTGCACTTGCTCCACTTTACCTACCACTTATTTAATCCCTTCAAATTAGTCAGCTGTTTTATGGAAAATATTTCCACAGTTATGAGACTTGTAAATAGTGAAGTATTTGGGTTGTCTGAACATGATATTCACCCCCCCGCACTTCTAAAAAAAGTATATACATATATATGAATTTTAGCGTTTTTTCGCCTTTTTATCTATTTTGAGAAAAAACTGTGCATTTTGGCCGAGATTTTGGTGAAAAATATCAAGAGAGTAAAGTTGTAGAGCATAAAATTTTCTGTAAATTTTGTCTCTACTTTTATGAGCCAAAATTATGCATTTTTATGAAAAATTACATAAAAAAAATTATTATATTATTATTATTCTATACAGGAATAGAATGTACTTTTTTGCCAAAATTTAATTACGCATCTATAATAATAATTATTATCATAATAATTACGCTGATCAATAATATTGCATTAGTTTTTCAACAAAGAAAAAATGCCTAATATGATTTCTCGAAAAATCGACCCTTTTTTTCTTAATAAAAATACACGCCACTGACTGAAATAAGTTTTGTTTTACTGAAAAAGAAATATTAAAGATCTTTGATACCGATCCAAATTTGGTTGAAATTGGCCAATAACTGAGTTACGAAGGTGTTTCCACTTGAAATGGGCCACACTGTATATAAATATTAAAAAATTTAAGAAACTTAACATAAATACTAAAAGTAACTGGGGAACAACTAGACAAACAAAGAAACCTTATATAACATGTCTAAAGCCCATAGTTTTGGAGAGAACAAAAAATCATTGAAAGCAAGATTTCCTGAGATTTCCTCGGACTTCCTCGGACTTCCTCGGACTTCCTCGGATTTCCTTCAGATTTCCTAAGATTTCTTGGGATTTCCTCGGACTTCCCCGGACATCCTCGGACTTCCTCGGATTTCCTCGAACTTCCTCGGACTTCCTCGGACTTCCCCGAACTTCCTTGGGACTTCCTCGGACTTCCCCGGACTTCCTTGGGACTTCCTTCTAGGTGTACACCAGATTTCCTTCGCGGTTGACCCCTCGAAGCATACCAACAATGTTGACTACCTGCCACTGGATCTTATGTAGATCTCTTTTTTAGATCTCGCCGGCCGGATTCACTTTTTATGCCAGTTAAGGAAATGTAAACAACTCGAATACGTTCTTTCACCAGTAAGTTCGTCGACCTCTTCAGAATTAGGTCAAGACTTACACAACATCAGTAGTGTACCTTCGCAAATTGACTAATAATTTAAAATACTAAATTACCTCAGAATCCTCTAAAATTTTGCAGGGGCTTTCCCACATTGAAGACTAGCACACTATTTTATTTTCCGCATTTCTTGGTAGATCACGTTGTATTTCCAACAAGATGGTGCTACGCCTCATTATGCTATGATAACTAGAGATTCCATGAATGCCACCTTGGTGTTATAGCCCTATGCCACAAAATCTGGAACAACTTAAAGAAAACATTCGAAGTGTCTTTAACAACATTACCCCAGAACAGTTAAGTAGAAACTATGACAACTTTGTAAAACGAATAAATAAATGTATCCAAGTTGATAGGCACCATTTTGAACATCTTTTTAACTAATGTGTATTATTTTGTTTATTTCTTATTTGTTTAATAAATATCCTATTACACTTTGTTATATCCAGTTTCATAACGTAAATTTTCACTATTAGCAATTGAAGTAACATGCAATTGTCAATAATAGTCCATGTAAAACGCGGGGTTTGACGCCCGGAATGCCCCCCCTCATCGGGACCATTTTTGGATCACTGATCACGAAAATCGGAGTCCCGCGGCTCTAAAAATAATGCCAATAACCACCTCTCTTGCGAAGTTTTTCGCGGTAATGTGAATAATACTATAAAATAATGTTTTGAATGTGCTAATGGTAAAGATATTTTGCCAGTTCAGTATATCCATCTAAAATAAGGACAAATTTTATGCTGAGGGTTAACCAGAGGGGCTAAATTGACGTAAAATGGAAAAATGATTTTTTTTTTCATTTTTTGATTTGAGTTTAGATGAATGGGGAGATTGTACAATGAAGAAAATTTTTCTTCCAATCCTTGAGGGGTGAAAACTACCCCCATGTTGACTTTAAATTGAACTAACGCTTAGAAAATAAGTAGATATGTATACTTTTTAGCTTGTTAGCTTGCAGGGAATTGAAAGAGAAAGTAGAAATATTCTTGATAAATAAACACTTCATATTGTTTGCAATATTTTTAATAAAATAATATAAATACGGTAATCTAAATAGAATGGACGCAAAATCTTTTTTTTTTTATTTCTGAATCTCAATTTTGATGAATGGGAATTGCAAATTTAGGAAAAATTATTTTCCCGTGTGAGGATATTCGAATTGAATCCCTCGCCGTATGAACGGGAAAGACCAAAAGACCCCGAGTCAGGGGCCCGAGGAAACTCCCTAAAAAATTTTTTAGTATTTCTTTCGATGGAAGTTTATCAGAAATTACAAGCAAACTATAAAGTATACATCTCTACTTATTCTCTAAGCGTTAGTTCAACTTAAAAGCGATATAGGGGGGTAGTTTTCACTCCTCAAGTGTTGGAAACAAATTTTCTTCATTGTACAATCCCCATTCATCTAAACTCAAACCGAAAAGTGAAAAAAAATTCCATCTTTTTTCCATTTTACGTCAATTAAGGGGTAGTTTTACCTCCTCTGGTTAACCCTTATCATAAAATTTGACCTTATTTTAGATAAACATACTGAACTGGCAAAATATCATTACAATTAGCACTTTCATAAAATTATTTTACAGTATTATTCACATTACCGCGAAAAAAACCCAAAATTAGTGGTTTATGGCATTTTTGGGGGGGGAGGCACAATTTTTAAAGTCGCGAGATCCCAATTTTCGTGATCAGCGCCCCAAAAAACATAAAATACAATTGGTCCCGATGAGGGGGCATTCCGAGCGTCAAACCTCGCGTTTTACATGGTCTATAAACTAATTTGATGTTTAAAAGTTATTTTTTTATTTCCATAGTCTACTTTGTGAGTCATTATTTTTTTCGTGGCATTTCGATAAAACGAAGTATTCACTTTACATTCTTATAAAACTATCACTCTGTATAATTTGCATGACAAATATGGACTTTTTGGAAAGGGGAAACAGTGGGTTTTCTAACTTTGGAAAAATATACAGGGTGTTCCATCTGAAATAACAGAGTTGCCCTATCCCTGAAAATACGCTATGTCATTTTCGGTTAAACCGGAAGTGAGCAAAAAAAGACGGATACTCAGGAAATAACTTGTAATGAAGCGTATTTTAAACCCCAATAAACCATTTATATTTCCCAAAAATAGATATGTTTCTGTTGAATTATTTAATAAAAGTTACCAGGCTGTGAAAAATAATTATATCACCGCATAAACTAATAGGCCCCACCAGGCCCAACCGTTCTGAAAATGCATACTAAACCGTGATCTCCGCAGAAAGCATTCAGTTGCTACCAGTGAACAACAGCGAGCAGAAGTGCCGTCTCCAGGGAAACCGCCAGCAGACGTAAGTTCCAATATTTGAATTATATTTCCGCGACACTGTACTAAGTTGCGCCTACGGCAATCAATATCCACGCGCACCGTTCCCCCGTCATTACCGCGAATAGAGGGGATAGTGGACTAGACACCCGAGGCACTGAGAGCAGACAGTCAGTTCCTCACGAGCTCCAACAGCGACCAGACGTGCCCACTGCAGCCAGCTCCGGAAATAAGAGTAAGTGAAATTTTTCTAAGACCGGGAGACAGAAAATAATGGTAAGTGCGCGATTTCTGACTTGTAAAATATTTTTCATTTAACCGTTTCACCTGAAAATAATACAAGTATTCATTTACCGCTACGCACCGTGTCTGCACATTTCCCCCCTCTACCGGCTTGTTGAAAGAGGAAAGTCTTTATTAAAACTCGTGATATCAAACAGTCGTGGTCGGCCGTTCCACGACTCTAGACGTACCCAGCTGTAAGTAAACAGGAGCCCCGCCAACCGTACAAAGACCGATCCTCGAAGATTGCTCCTACCGCGACTACGTCATTACCGCACGCCGCAAATATAGAGTCCCCCACTTTAACCGAGAATCTTCTGTTATAGTCACCGCCATTTTTATCGTCATACCGCTGCCTATCACTGCCTGCTGTCAAACTATACGTCACCGCCATTTTTACCGCCATATCGCTGCTTCACTCCTGCTTACCTTAGTAACGTCACTGTATCGCATGGTAGCACTTACCGTAATCATCAGCACGTCACAGCCTGGGTTTGCTCTTTTGTGCGTTATGAATGTACTGTATATATTAAACTAGTTAAGCTGTAAATAGTTTCATTATCACTGTAACTTATAGGAAATAAATAGATATTCTGTTTTACCGAATTCTGTGTTTTACTGCTGTTTGTGTAACAGTCCAATTTTCCCAAATTGACCCACTGGAAGTTACTGTTTTCTCCACTGTAGCTATCCCAGCCCTACTGTAACAGGCTGTGTTAAGAGGCTAGTGTGGGACCTTTGCCCCACGTAAAAAATTGTAAAGGTGGCGCCCGAGTAACCGAACCGTTGCTAAGGTGCCAAAAGTGACCACTTTCCGGCCTCACCGGAAAGTATACGTCACAAACTTGGCGGCCCGAGCAGGGACTGTATTAAATTAAATTAGATTGTGGGAAAATTTAATTGGACTTTCGCATTCGGCAGTCACCGGACGCGACCGAAAAAGTACCGACCGGCCTAGAGAGACATCTGACTAAACCGACCAGGAGGAAGCGATTGCGACCATTACCGAACCGCTCCGACCACTCCCGAAGACGTTCTCGACCATTTTAAGAAGACTATTAGATTTTGGGAATTGAACATAGGTTCCGGCGGTGTTATCATACGAAGAGGCTGCACTTTTAACCGAAAACCCGAACTCCGGCCGAACGTTTCCGAAGTGTACCGAAGGGATCCGAAAAAAAACGAAGTCGTGTGAGGTATCAAATTCAGGGTAATCGGACCCAAGGAATCGATTGCCACCAGTGTCCGGCCGATCAGACCAACCGTTCCGGAAAAAAGTGCGCTACGGCCGAAGTAAGGGTCGAAATTGAGTAACTCTGATACTAGGTTGTAGTCCGGACCCAGATACACCTTCTGCACCGAATTTTACCGACCAACCGGATTTTACCCGGAATACTTGGAGTCCCCGGAGTCCGGAGTTACTAGGCAAGTGACCCCTCGTGAAATAGTAACTTTGGGACGCTGAATCGATTGCCACTGGTTTCAGACCGCTCCGACCAACCGTTTCGGAAAACCGTGTACCACAGCAACCTGGGAGGTCGAAACTGAGTAAGACCGACAAGATTGGGTAACTGGCATCTCAAGACACCATCTAATTTGATTTCGCTGATGGATTATCCCCGGAGTCCTACCAGTTCCGGTGATAAATTCTATCCGTTTGGTGCCTACCACTACCAGTGGCCTTCCAGTGCGTAAACCATTTGAGCATAACTGCAACCGCTTATATCCGCTGCCAAGAAGTCAGAACGGAGAGTTCTGCTTGAGAACTCGAACGGTAAGGACGTCTCCGAAGAAGCACTATCAGATACCGCCTGATACCTGCTTTCTTCACTGTCACCGTCCTCACCACTGTCACTGTCACCGCCACCGTTCACTGTTGTCCGTTACCGTCGAGGGAGTTCTGCTTGAGAACTCGAACGGTAAGGACGTCTCCGAAGAAGCACTACCAGATACCGCCTGATACCTGCTTTCTTCACTGTCACCGTCCTCACCACTGTCACTGTCACCGCCACCGTTCACTGTTGTCCGTTACCGTCGAGGGAGTTCTGCTTGAGAACTCGAAGGGTAAGGACGTCTCCGAAGAAGCACTACCAGATACCGCCTGATACCTGCTTCCTTCACTGTCACCGTCCTCACCACTGTCACTGTCACCGCCAACGTTCACTGTTGTCCGTTACCGTCGAGGGGGTTCTGCTTGAGAACTCGAACGGTAAGGACGTCTCCGAAGAAGCACTACCAGATACCACCTGTTACCTGCTTTCTTCACTGTCACCGTCACCGCCTCTGTCACCGTCATCACCGCTGGCACCGTCACCGCCTCTGTCACCGTCCTCACCACTGTCACCGTCACCGTTGTCCGTTACCGTCGAGAGTTCTACTTGAGAAGGACCTCTCTGAAGCAGCACTATCAGGCATCATCTATTACCGACTGTCCCAACATAGACCGTTCACCGTCCACCGTCACCGTCACTGTCACCGTTCACCGTTCATCGTTGGCCGTTACCGTCCAGAGTCGGAGTGTTTTGAAATCATCTCAGAGAAGCAAACATGTCCGATACCGAGGAAGAACCAAAACAAGAGTCAGAAAAGCCGGAGGATGTCCGCCCACCGGAATCAACTGATGTCCGTCTTAGCTGGATCTATAAGCTCAAGAAGGAACAACTGGATACCGAACTAAGCAAATTCCGCCTGGACCTGTCTGGCACCGTAGAAGAAAAGAAACGGCGCCTGATTAAATTCATCAAGGATGGAAGTACGTCACCGCTCCCAACTACTTCACGGCTCACTTTCCCGCCACTCCGGCCACCGCCACTAGTGATTCCACCGCAAGCCCAGACCGTAACATCTGTCCCACCTCCGCCCACGGCTACTGGTAATCTAATGCTGGACCCTCTCAAGATTCGTAAATGGGGTATCCACTTTAATGGGAAAGGAGACCCTGCCGCCTTCCTAGAGAGGCTAGAAGAAGTATGCTCCTATACGGGGATGCGACCGGAACAGCTGTTACCCGTACTACCAGAGCTGTTACAAGGAACGGCAGTCTTATGGTACCGCAATAACCGGGCACGTTGGACAAGTTGGAACGAATTTACAAAGAATTTCCGCATCTTCTACTTCCCGGTGAACTACCAGGAGGAAATAGAGGCACAGATTAGCCGCCGCTTACAGAAACCGGAAGAAGCTGCCAGCACCTACCTGATTGACATGCAGACTCTGATCCGGAGACATGGCGATTTCTCCCAACAGGAGGAACTTCGATGGGTATACAGAAACCTGCTTCCCGATTACAGACAGTACATCCCAAGGACCACGGTAACCGACATATCCACCCTGACCGCCAGAGTGATGGAATACGAAACTCTACGCCGGGAAATGCAGCACGTGTATCGTGCCACCTCCGCTACATCACACCCAGGTATGCACACGACTGCCCCCCTCATCCCCCGGCCAGCACCAACCTACCTACCGGATCCACCGCCACCAGTACCGTCAGGAGGAGCGCGAATGGCCATCCCAGCATCCCAACCGCCTCCAGGAAACCGCAGAGCCATTAAACCGGCACCAACACCGTCAACAAGTGGCATGACACGCGCCGGAAACAGACCGCTGGAAAGTAGATCACCGGAAAACAGACCACCGAGCAAAAGACCGTCAGAAAATAGGCCGCCCGTCAACAATGAGCCCACACAGGACCTCAACAGTATCTGCTGGAGATGTGGCAGATCTGGACACTTCCGCAGTCAATGTCGATTTCCGCCAAAACTGTTCTGCTCACGCTGTGGCCGACCAGGTATCATGACACGGGATTGTCAGTGCCAAAGGACGGAAAACTAGACCGGAACCGCACCGTAACGAGGCCAGTACGGTTCCCTCCTACCTCCGCCTCGCAAGATACCGACTACAAGGATAACAGACCGCACATACCAGTAACCATGTATGGTAGAACGTTCTCCGCCCTAATAGACACCGGTGCCGTCCGTTCCTACGTGGGAAGCCAAGTAATGGAACTCTGCAAGCAACAAGGAATACCTTCGGTAGCAATATCTACCCCTTCTGCCCAGCTAGCCGATGGAAACCTTGTAAACGTCACCAGTGCCTATGATCTCGACTTCATGGTAGAGGAAAGTTCGTTTTCCGAAAGACTACTCTACCTCCCGAATCTGACATCCGACATTGTACTAGGCATGGACATCCTGAGTACAAGGGAATTTACACTGGATCTAACTACCGCCACCGTCTACCTGGATCACCGCCCTGTCTCACTGCCGCTGCCAACTGCTCCGCTGACTGGAATCGCCCTGACTCTGTCCCAGGATGAAGAAACCCGCCTTCAGGAATTTTTGGATATGGAACTGCCAAGTTTTCAAGACATAACCGGAACCACTAAACTAGCCCAACACCACATCCGCCTGTCGCAACCGGAACCAATCAAACAGAGATACCGCCCACAAAACCCTAGGATGCAGGAAATTATTAACACCGAAGTCGACGAAATGTTAGCTAATGGAATTATCGAACCGTCCAACAGTCCATGGAGTTCACCTGTGGTCATAGTCCGCAAAAAGGATGGAAAGCCCCGTTTCTGCATAGATTTTCGGAAAGTAAACGAGGTCACGGAAAAAGATGCCTATCCACTACCGTACATCAATGCAATACTGAACAAACTCCGAAAAGCTCGTTACATTTCTAGTATAGATCTAAAGCAAGGATACTGGCAAATACCACTCTCTGCCGAAAGCAAGCCTATCACAGCTTTCACCGTACCAGGACGAGGACTGTTCCATTTCCGAGTTATGCCGTTTGGACTTCATTCCGCACCTGCTACTTTTCAACGACTCTTGGACCGAATCATTGGACCTGATATGGAACCATATGCTTTCGCATATTTGGATGACATTATAGTCCTGGGTGAAACTTTTGAAGATCACCTGAAGAACCTACATGAAGTATTCCGCCGACTGAGAATGGCCAATCTACAGCTGAACCCCGAGAAATGTCAGTTCTGTAGAAAGTCGCTACGTTACCTAGGACATGTGGTTACCGCAGAAGGCATCAACACCGATCCAGATAAAGTGGAGGCCATCGAGAAATTCCCCACGCCTCGAAACGTACGAGACGTCCGTCGGTTTCTTGGTGTTGCCTCCTGGTACAGACGATTCGTACCAGCATTTTCCCAAATTGTGACTCCGTTAACCCGACTCTTGAAAAAGAACCATCGCTTCAAATGGGACACCGAACAGGAAGAAGCTTTTGGTCAACTGAAGAAGTGTCTGACTAAGGCTCCAGTTTTGACCTGTCCCGACTTCAAGAAGCCGTTCACCCTACAAACCGACGCCTCAGACCAAGGTTTAGGGATAGCCTTGACACAGGAAATTGAGGGACATGACCGAGTGATTGCCTACGCCAGCCGAACCTTAACTCCCGCCGAGAAGAACTACTCCGTAACGGAAAGGGAATGTTTGGCCATCGTGTGGGGAATAGAGAAGATGAGACCGTACCTCGAAGGGTACCACTTCACCGTCTTGACCGATCACCAGTCCCTCCGCTGGTTACACTCTATCAAAAGTCCGACTGGCCGCCTAGCTCGCTGGAGCATATTTTTGCAACAGTATGACTTTGAGATTAAGTACCGTAAAGGAAGCTTAAACCGTGTAGCTGATGCACTGTCACGTCAACCATTGGAAGGACCTTCTCCCGCCACGGGTACCGAAGAATTATGTGCTGTGAATGAGGCACCAAACTGTTCTTGGTACAGACGGAAGAAGTCGGAAGTTGAAAAGAACCCAGAAGCTAATCCGGATTACTGTGTACGTAATGACCGGCTGTACCGCCACTTCTGGGATTCCAGTGACTTAACCGAACTCGACCAATACGACCCGTGGAAGTTATGCATACCAACGCCACTCCGGACGACGGTTTTGCAAGAAAACCACGATGCTCCGTTCGCTGGACACATGGGAATTGCCAAGACTACAGCCCGGATCACACAAAAGTACTACTGGCCAGGGATGTTCCGCGACATCGCCAGATATGTACGTAGCTGTATGCAGTGCCAACGTTACAAGATCTCCCAGCAGCAAACACCAGGAGACATGCAACCGTCCATCAGCCGCCAACCCTGGGAAACTGTTAGCACCGACCTAGTAGGACCGCTACCTAGATCTAGTAAAGGGAACAGCTACCTAGTAGTGTTTCAAGACCGTTTTACCAAATGGGTCCAGTGCCGCCCACTACGGAGTGCCACCGCCCGCAATGTCAGCCAAGCTCTCTATGATCAAGTCATCACCCGCTTCGGATGTCCGCGTACCGTAATCACGGATAATGGTACCCAGTACGACAGCCGTATATTCCAGTCATTATTGGACGAATTTGGTATCCAGCACCGTTTCACACCACCGTACACACCACAGGCAAATCCAGTTGAACGAGCCAATCGCACTATCAAGACTATGATAGCACAATACTGCGAACACGATCATCGGAAATGGGACCAACATTTGAATAGCTTTCAGCTAGCTATCAACAGTGCCAAACATGAATCAACCGGATTTTCACCCGCATTTCTGAACTTTGGAAGAGAACTTTCGCTACCAGTCACCGTATACCAAGCCGAAACCAACGAAGCTACCGAACCCAACGAAGATGAGGATAATCAGATCCCAACCGTTCATATCGACCGCCTAAAAAAGTTACAGGAAATGTTCGAACTGGTTAGGATAAAGCTTGCCCAAGCATATACTTCCCAGAGCAAATACTATAACCTACGACGCCGGAATATCCAATATCACGTGGGTAACCGGGCTATGAAACGAGAACATCCCCTCTCTTTGGCTATTAAAGGTTTTGCGTCTAAGTTAGCTCCGAAATATTCTGGACCGTATACCGTGACCCAAGTCGTATCACCCGTGGTTTACAATCTGAAGTCGGATACTGGACAGAAACTGACCCGTATCCATATTAAGGACTTGAAACCACATGTAACTGTCAACGAGCCGCCAAGGACAGAACAGACCGCCAACAAGAAATCTTCCAGGAGACCACCAACCTCGTTTCCTGACGAAGAAAATCGACCGCCCGTCCCGCCCGAGTACGTTACCCGTCGATCTGCCAGATTGAGACAACGCGAAGAAGTTCAGCGTAACCTACTCCCATAGGGACCTGATCGCCGCAAGAATCGAAGAAGAAATCCAGCATCAAAGACCAGAAGTAACCGTTTAATTTTTCATTATTTCAGGTATTTCTTTTAGGAGGACACTCCCTACCAGGATCTAGGAGTATGGTATCCAGCCGTAGCAAGAGGACCTCAGCAATATTTTACTTGTTTTCGTTATTACCATTGTTATTTTTGAAAAATTTAGTTTTGATTTTTATTTGTAAAAGGTGTACGTGCCCCCAAATAAAGTTTATGCAACCGGTGTGGGGTACGCGCCTTAAAATTAGTTAGGGAACTTGAGTAAATTTTCTTTAATTTTTCCAGTATCGAATCAAGAAAGGAAAAAAAAATAATTACATTATTTTTTTTTTATGAAGTAAGAGGGGGGTGTAATGAAGCGTATTTTAAACCCCAATAAACCATTTATATTTCCCAAAAATAGATATGTTTCTGTTGAATTATTTAATAAAAGTTACCAGGCTGTGAAAAATAATTATATCACCGCATAAACTAATAGGCCCCACCAGGCCCAACCGTTCTGAAAATGCATACTAAACCGTGATCTCCGTAGAAAGCATTCAGTTGCTACCAGTGAACAACAGCGAGCAGAAGTGCCTTCTCCAGGGAAACCGCCAGCAGACGTAAGTTCCAATATTTGAATTATATTTCCGCGACACTGTACTAAGTTGCGCCTACGGCAATCAATATCCACGCGCACCGTTCCCCCGTCATTACCGCGAATAGAGGGGATAGTGGACTAGACACCCGAGGCACTGAGAGCAGACAGTCAGTTCCTCACGAGCTCCAACAGCGACCAGGCGTGCCCACTGCAGCCAGCTCCGGAAATAAGAGTAAGTGAAATTTTTCTAAGACCGGGAGACAGAAAATAATGGTAAGTCCGCGATTTCTGACTTGTAAAATATTTTTCATTTAACCGTTTCACCTGAAAATAATACAAGTATTCATTTACCGCTACGCACCGTGTCTGCACATTTCCCCCCTCTACCGGCTTGTTGAAAGAGGAAAGTCTTTATTAAAACTCGTGATATCAAACAGTCGTGGTCGGCCGTTCCACGACTCTAGACGTACCCAGCTGTAAGTAAACAGGAGCCCCGCCAACCGTGCAAAGACCGATCCTCGAAGATTGCTCCTACCGCGACTACGTCATTACCGCACGCCGCAAATATAGAGTGCCCCACTTTAACCGAGAATCTTCTGTTATAGTCACCGCCATTTTTATCGTCATACCGCTGCCTATCACTGCCTGCTGTCAAACTATACGTCACCGCCATTTTTACCGCCATATCGCTGCTTCACTCCTGCTTACCTTAGTAACGTCACTGTATCGCATGGTAGCACTTACCGTAATCATCAGCACGTCACAGCCTGGGTTTGCTCTTTTGTGCGTTATGAATGTACTGTATATATTAAACTAGTTAAGCTGTAAATAGTTTCATTATCACTGTAACTTATAGGAAATAAATAGATATTCTGTTTTACCGAATTCTGTGTTTTACTGCTGTTTGTGTAACAGTCCAATTTTCCCAAATTGACCCACTGGAAGTTACTGTTTTCTCCACTGTAGCTATCCCAGCCCTACTGTAACAGGCTGTGTTAAGAGGCTAGTGTGGGACCTTTGCCCCACGTAAAAAATTGTAAAGGTGGCGCCCGAGTAACCGAACCGTTGCTAAGGTGCCAAAAGTGACCACTTTCCGGCCTCACCGGAAAGTATACGTCACAAACTTATCAAAATTAGAAGAAGACTGGAGAAAACCGCATTCCATTATCTCAACCAGCTCAAAAGTTGTATAGGTTTAAAAAGGGTCAAAATATAATGGGGAACCCGGTATAATTTTAAAGTGCGACTACGTATTAGAGCAGTACTTATGTTGTGGGGTGGATAAAGTCGACTACACATTTGTTAAGCGTGTAAAAAATGTCGGCGACTTTGGCGGTGCAGTGCGGCGTGTGTGATTGGTCAAAGGCACCGATATTTTTTTAGTGCTTAGCAGACCTGAAGACAATTATATCTGTCTCTATCCCATACGCGATATAATTGTTGGAAAAAGTGCGCATCGAGAATTAAAGTGTTTTATTATTCTCTTCGCAAATACGAAAACGAAGAGTATATTGTATTTGATCGGCACTAAATCCGTAAATACCGCTCGCAGACAAAAAATTTTCATATCATTGTGTTAGTGAAGGAATTCTGAATGACTTTCAAAATGTGCGCCTGTCCGTCCGTCCGTCCGTCCGTCCGTCCGTCCGTCCGTCCGTCTGTCCGTCCGTCACGTTTCTGGTAAGCACGATAACTCAAGAAATAAAAATCCGATTGTACTGAAATTTGGACAGTTAGTTGGTGTTAACTAGAGGAAGAACCCTATTATTTTTGAACAAAATCGATCTGTAAATAAAAAATCTGCAGCTACTGGAAGCGGCTGGAACCTCCCCACCCGGTCAATCTTTGAAGCCGATAAGAGCACTAAACAATATGAACGATCTCATTTAATTATATTTATTAAGTTAAATATTTTTTTCGTATTAAATCAGAAAAAAAGTCTTGCGTTCGGTGGGATTTGGACCTAAGAACTTAAGTGTTAAATTTATAGTCTGCACAACATTAATATTTTATTCAATGTTTTTAATACAAATATATGCTTCATCGGATCCTAGCCGGGGCCAGCCAGACAACCACGGTGAACACCGCCGTGGCGAGTGTGAGGCTGGACGGGGTAGGTCCGGTTTGGCTTGGAGAAAAATAGAAAAGTAGCTCCTGTCTTCTGTAGGCAGGCTTAAAGACTAGGTTAAAATTATAATGTGTCCACATGGACCTAAAATTAATATAAAAACAAACACAATTCTATAAAAGCGTTCGTAGGCAAGAGCACTTAATAATTTTGATTATTGATACGGGAAACAACTAAACGAAAAAACCTGTTCGTTGGTAATGGGATGGATGGCAGGGATGGCCATCTTTGGAAAAAACCATATAACTCTTGGTGGACAGCTTCCCTGCCAGATGTAGCCAGGGTAGTGTTCAAGGTGGATCGTTTAAGTTTGAGTTGGTATATTTTGTGTTATCTTTTGGCCTCGACCAATTTTTCACTAAATCGGTCGGGGAGTGATAGCTGTCAAATTTTTGGTTCCAATGTTTCTCTGGGGAATTTGGTTTTTGAAAAATGTTTAGGTTGGTACCAATGTCTTAAATTGTTTTTAAGTTATGTAGTACTATTTTTAGGTTATGTTGCCGGAAAAATTTCCGGCGGGATGCCGGAAGTAGCGGAAATAGTTTTTAAAATATAATGTCACTGTCACTTTTAAAGTTTTATTGGAAAAAACTCACCGAAAGCGTTCCGGTGGGGTTGCTTATATTTGTAGGGCTTGTAAGCGGTTCAGGATGGCCTCTCACACCATCCGTGGGCTTTATAAACGTCGGAAAAACTTGTAATCTCTCGATGCACTTGACACGTCAAAAATACTCAGCATACAGTCCGCACGCTTTAACACACTAGTAGAGAACTTATACCACAAATGGACCCGTAGTATTTTTTGGGAATTTTCCTTTGAGTCCATTTAATAAAATTTGTAATTTTTCTGAAAATTTGACATTTTTCTGAAAAGTGACATTTTTTCGAAAATTTGACATTTCATGAATTTTTGACATTTTTCTGAAAAGTGACATTTCTCTGAAAATTTGACATTTTTCTGAAGTGACTACTCCGAAAATTTGACAATTTTCAAACATTTAGCATTTTTCTGGAAGGTGACATTTCTTCGAAAATTTGACGTTTTTTCGAGAATTTGACATTTTTCTGAAAAGTGACATTTTTCTGAAAAGTGACATTTTTGTG
Source organism: Rutpela maculata (assembly GCA_936432065.2). NCBI lineage: Eukaryota > Metazoa > Arthropoda > Insecta > Coleoptera > Cerambycidae > Rutpela > Rutpela maculata. Next base: position 271,094,439 of record OW386285.2, read on the forward strand.
AAAATTTGACATATTTCTGAAAAGTGACATTTCCCTGAAAATTTAACATTTTTTCGAAAATTTGACATTTTTCTGGAAAGTGACATTTCTCCGAAAATTTGACGTTTTCCTGAAAATTTGACATTTTTTAAAAATCTGACATTTTTCTGAAAAGTGACATTTCTCCGAAAATTTGATATTTCTTGGAAATTAAAAAAAAAATTTCGTGACTCGTCTTGTCGAAATATTTTTTTGATATCTTCATCAGTTGGCCTGTTTAAGAATTTTATGTTTTTACGACGTCATCAGAACGTAGGTGTATTTTTAATTCACTCCATCCATCCATCTACAATATTTCCACCTACGTTTCAAACTTTAATTGGATGTTTCCAATAGTTAAGTCGATATCTGCACCAGTTTCTAAGTATTTTTCTTATTTGTGACATCATGTGGACGTAGGTGTATTATTAATTCACTTGTATTCCGTCCGTCCACAATATTTCCACCCACATTTCAAATTTTAATTGGATGTTTCCAATCGTTAAGTCAATATCTGTACCAGTTCGCCTGTTGTAAGAATTTATCTTATTTGTGACGTCATGTATTATTAATTCACTTTTATTCCGTCCATTTACAATATTTTCACCTATGTTTCAAATTTAAATTCAATAACTCCAACCGTTAAGTCGATATCTGTACCAGTTCGTCTGTTGTAATAATTTTTCATTTTTGTGACGTCATGTGACGTATTATTAATTCACTCGTAATCCGTCCGTCTACAATATTTATACCTACGTTTCAAATTTCATTTCGATATCTTCAACCGTTCCCGAGTTATCAGCCGAAATCACTGAACACCTCTGTCATTATTAGAATATCACCCTGTACATTGCACTGCTTTGATGACAAAACAAGTGAAATTTTTGTTTTTTAATTTTTTTCACGGAAACCAAATCGAAAAAGTGCAAGTGTGATATATCGTTGAAATCGGAATTTTTACTGCTTTTCAATGGTTCAATTACAAATTGTAAGTAATCATAAAATAAACAACTTGTTGTGCCAAAACGGCACTAAACGTAATCCGATCTCAACCAAAACCTTTTCAGATCTTCTGGAGCCCTAAAGAAACCCTCATGCAAAGTTTCATCCAAATCCGTTTAGTAGCTTCGCCGCTATCGTGCTAACATACATACAGACACACACACACACACACACACACACACACACACACACACACACACACACACACACACACACACACACACACACACACACACACACACACACACACATACACACACACAGACATTTTTCAAAAACAACTTTTTTGGGTTCCTGGGACCTCAAAACGTAAAGATTTGATGTTATCTCAATTTTCGATTTTGGACTAATTGTAGTAACCTCCCACAATTTTATTGTGGGGAGGTTAAAATGTTATTAATGATTTAAATTTGAAATTTTTTTTTTTATTTTTATGTTTTTGTAATTGAATAGAAGTCTGGTGGAATGATATTTCATTTTAGTATCTAAATATTTTTATATTTTACAAATATACATTTCATAATGTAATATTCAACCGTGAAAATAAGATTTTAGCTCGTGCTTTATAATGTAAAAATTTACATTTTTTTACGTGTAAGGTGGTGGTGTAGTTCTTACGCTTTTGACTCGGAATCCAAGGGTCCCGGGTTCGAAACCCAAATGGGGTTTGGTAGTTTTTTTTATTTTTACTTTATTTTACACTGAGTCTTTTACCAACTAAGTTATTATAAAATTATAAATGTCTAAAACTAACATTATTTACAAAAAACTGCGAAGAGTATCCTATAGAATGTATAACAATTATATAAAAAGTTCAGTGAACAGGCGAAGAGTACGTTTTCAGCTTGTTTTATATATTATTTCAATATTGGTTAAATATTGTTGCCTATGGGTGCACAAATGAAGGACCGCCTCAGGAACTAAAATGTTTGACAAATGAGTTATTATTTGCATTTTTAAGACATAAATAATAATATTACTGTTGGAATACTATGTATAATATTCATTTTACCGAATAAAGTGGCATATGCGTATGCCATATGTGGCAATTACTAGATAAAGCTAAGCATCAAAATTCACGTAACGGCATCAGAATTCAGTCTATCCCCTCTACTTCATTGGTCGGTATTAAAGTTTGGGACTTAATCTTAAAAGGGGTTTCTATACAACTTGAACGCAACTAATATAGAACAAGTTATTCTGGAATATATAAAAGGAATCTGAGCTAAAGTGAAGTGTGAAAAGGTAAATTCAATGTTCCCTACTGGGACGTCTGTTAATCTTTTAAAATGTTTATAAAAAAATGCTCCTATTATTGTTTTTAATCCCAATTTTTCGATGAGGAGACAGGATGTGACGAAAGAGTAGCAACTTCAATATAGTGTGCTAAAATGTGCTTAAATATAAAGAAAGTTTATATGATTAATATGGAAATAATATGAAGTTCTTATGTCTGACCGAAATTTGGTGTAGTGACTAAAGCATTGGAATTGTAGGTTTTTAAAATTTTCAGTTTTTATCTTTTTTATGCAAAGGTGGAGGCGCAAGCGTGGGAATATGAATCAATTTCAAACTTACTGTCAAAAAATCTTTATTTTAGAAAATACTGTGTTGAGGAAGATATAGAAGTCTGTGTAAACCTGGAAGATCTCAATAGGTATGTCATTCACATTATTATTGCCTGTCGCTCCTCCTAATTATAATTTTATAACTATTTTTAAATAATTTGACAAAAAATATGGATAATTTTTGCACCTAAAATGTTTTATGATTATCTGTGGGAATAACTTCCACATCGTCGAAGTATAATAATCGTAAAAAAAATGAATCTTTTTTTATTCAAATAGGCTTAGAATGTCATAAAACGTCGAGATTTTAAGTTTGAGAAAAGAGAAATTTGCAAAACGTCGAGATTTTAAGTTTGAGAAAAGAGAAATCTGTCGGTCTGTCTGTAACTTTTTTTTATCCCCACGATTGCTCTGAAACTGTTTATGACATTGACTTTTTTGGTACAGCTAAGTACTATAACTAATGGAATTAGAGTATATTTTGATCCTATTGCGTTGGAGGGTTGGAGGGTCGGAGGGCAAATGGCGATAAATCATTAAAACAAACAAGAGTTCATAAAAATTGATAATTAATGTATGTACAAGAATCAAAGCACTCGAAAATTTGTTTGGCATCAGCCACCCTCACTACCACCTGCATTACTACCCCCTCCCCCCCTCCAACCAGTTATTAAATATTTAGTGCGTATACAACTGTACAATAACCAAAGGCCTCAAAATTTGACGTCAGCCACCCCAACTCCATTATTATGGAGGGTAAAACATAAAACTGTGATTTAGTGTATGTATAAGAAACAAAGACTTCAAAATTTTTCTTGGAATCAGCCATCCCCACTACCACCCCACCCTATTTTTACGGGGGGGGGGGGGTGAAAAAAAAGTCATTTATTGTGTGCGTGCAAAAACCAAATGCCTCAAAATTTGATTTAACATTAGCCAACCCCACTACCACCACCGTTTATTAAAGGAGGTAATGAAATAAAATTGTGATTTAGAGTGTATACAAGAACCAAAGGCCTCAAATATTTGTTTGATTAGCACCTCCACCGGAAATTTGGATGTGGAAGTAGTAATTCCTTCATGTGAAAAATATATTTTATGGAAACAAACATATCCAACTTTAAACATTATGTTGAAAATTTAAAAATGGCCAGATATAATTTCTGCTCCTAAATTTCATTCCAGATCAATGAATTTCATTTTATCGTTTGTGTTTTACTTTAGTACATATTATACGCAAGTAAAATTATTTTTTTCTGGCAACAGGATAACAAGGGTCAGCAAAGAGGTGAAAAAATTGAGCTCATATCTGAAAGATTTGTTTTTATTAAAAAGGCAATACAAAGTAAATATTTGATACGAAAAAACTCTAGTAAAATCTACTAAAGGACAATATCGTCGAAATTCAATACAAAGAGCAAAGATACTACAGTACATTTGCTTAGAATATAATTTCAACTTTGACGAATAAAATACAATAAAACTTGGAGCAAAATTCAAATATGAATAATCCTGCTCAAGCTGATAAGATTAACATTTTACTTAAAGAAGAATCCCTTGGAGCAATATCTAACATAAACAAAATTATTAATTCGACTTCAATCGTTAGTATAGCTGGCGCGTCCAAAGGTCGCTTCATCATATAAACTAAGAGAAAAAGACATACGCAACTAGTTCATCTCTATGTACCTGCGATGCGATAGCTTTATGCGCATCGCATATCAAATCGTACGTCGTGTTACCAACTCATACATACGTCACCTTAGAGTTTACCGGACTATATAAAAAATATTGACGAAAGTTTATTTTGTCCCCATCATCGACATTTTTATCGACTATTCCTGATTTCTTCTAGTTCCTGACTGGGCAAGAAAATGAGGGAGGCTTGTTCATTTGCATAGAGTGTAAAGACATTTTTGGTAAATTTGGAATATATTCGGAAAAATGTAGTAAAATAAAAATTGTAAGTGTCCTTTTCAGAATTATCTAAAAATCCACTTTTTAAAAAACCTTTTACTCTCAAAAATTACCCCAATAATAGAATATTGTGTATTTTTCACATTTATTATTGTGACTTTTGCACAAAATATTAATAATTAGATTAGATAATCAGATTCTAGCTTGTGTTAAGCATTTATGATTAATTTGAACAATAATGTTTTGCCATAAATTTGTAAAATTTGTTGGCTACTTGATTTTGTTGAATGTACGCGTATAGTAAAATTTGCAAAATGGAATAGCAAATTTTAGGTGCTAAAATAAATGGTAATTATATGTGTCCACGGCAAAGAGGTATTATAGGCGTAAATGGCAATTTTTTTTGGATTACAAACCCATTTTTTGTATTCTGCTCTTGCTTCAACCAAAAACTGTTTTTAGTATCTTGGACTTTAAAAAATGTATGGAGGGCGCTGGTAACAGCTTAAAAATAAAAATCGCATCAGGTAAAGTGCCTTTTCTGTGCGAAACATTGAAAAATTTTATTAGAAAAACTTGGTCAGAATTAAAAAATATGACGTACAAAATTACAGAACTAAAAAAATTTGAGCAAATTTTTTTAATAAAATTTTTCAATATTTCGCACAGAAAAGGCACTTTACCTGATGCGATTTTTATTTTTAAGCTGTTACCAGCGCCCTCTATAAATTTTTTAAAGTCCAAGATACTAAAAATAGTTTTTGGGTGAAGCAAGAAAAGAATACCAAAAAATTGCGTTTATAATCCAAAAAAATTGTCATTTACACCTATAATACCGCTTTGCCGTGGACACATTGTATAAACAATTTGAAAAACATAATATTCACTCAAACTAGAATTTGTGCAAAAAGATCCCAAATAGAAATAAATCGGTAAAGGTATTTACTCAAAACTTCCCCCTCTGTTATTTATTCTTCTCAGTCACAACGTCTTACCGGACGTTTTATGATTCATAAAGTTTTCTATATTTTAATATTTTATATTTTTCCTATTTTTTTTCCTAGACAGTTATATTAACTGCATTCGAAATATTATTGCCGTAGATCGCATTTTTTCTTTAATTTCTATATTTTTCATGTTTTTCTTCTTTGACAGTTGTGTTAACTGCATACAAAATATATCGTCCTCCGTCACATATTTTAAATTTTTTTTTGGGTGACCACACTGCATACCTATTTTATTTTTCATATTTTTCTAATTTGACAGTGGTGTTAGCTACATGTGAAATATTATTCCTCACATGTCTTCATACATTTTTTAGAGTGACGACCCTGTATAATTTTTACATTTTTTCCCTTTGACAGTTGTATCAGCTGCACACGAAATATTATCTTCCTCTGTCGCATTTTTTATTTATTTATTATTTTTTTGGTGACCATCCTGTATATTTGTTTTCTTCATATTTTTCTTCGACAGCTGTGTTAACTACATGTGAAATACTAGAGCCTACCTTCACATTAAAAAAAAAATTGACTTGACCACCCTGCATATTTTTTTTTCATATTTTTCTTCTTCGACAGTTGTGTTAACTGCATAACTGCATGCTAGATATTTTCGTGCTCCGCCATATTTTTTACTTTTTCTTTGGCAGACCCTGTATATTTTTTACATATTTTTCTTGTTCGACAGTTGTGTTAATTACATGCGAAATATTATCATCCTCCATCATATATTTTATTTATTTTTTAGTGAGTGAGTACCCCGAAGGGTAAACCGTAGGAAAAATACCTATACACACTAATACCTCTTTGCATTGTAATACCCAATAATACCTGGGTATTTTGTGATAATACCTAATAATACCTGGCTAAAATAACCAGGTTACAAAATCTAACAATACCTAACAGTGCTTAAAAATAGCTAATAATACCTAATAATGCCCAATAATACCTGATAATACAACGGTATTAAATTTTATTGTAATACTCGGGTATTTCTTAGTAGTACCCAGTAATACCAATTAGTTCCCACTAAAAAATATATAACACCTCAATATGAAAAATACTAATGAAAGCAAATATTTTTCTGATTGCTAGTTTGATGTAAAGGATATTTATAGGGTGCTTCACCGTGAGTGGCCTATTAGACGTTTTGGAGAAACTATCCATAATTTGAAACTGAAAATTTGTATACAGGGGTTTTTCGGGGTCATCTATTTATTAAAAATAATATCATATATGTGACACTTCCGGTTATACCGGAAGTCGGCATCAACTTCGTTATTTTAAATGGCATACCATATTTTTTATGCCGGAATCGAATTCCACTCATTATTTTAAGGTAACTTTCAATAACATTCCTTATCTCGGAATTAAATAGTTTTTGAGATATTTCAGTTTTATTGAAATTTTATGTGTAAACCAACCCATAGTTGACGACATTATTTTAATTAAATAGATCACCGCGGAAAACCCCTGTATACAAATTTTCAGTTTCAGATTATGGATAGTTTCTCCAAAACGTCTAATAGGCCACTCACGGTGAAGTACCCTGTATATGCTGCACGAACGGGCGACATATTTACATTTTTAAAAATGTGCCAACCAAACTCGACGCGACGCTTACCTCGACATTTACCTCTTTGTGCAGGATATAATAATAAAGTGGTAGCAAATTAGAAAACTAAATTAATCCCTGCAGCATCTTCATCTTATGTCCTCAACTTATCTACTTGTAAGTGCAGCAGTTAGTCTTTAATTTCATATTCATTTATTAGTACGTATTTTCTAAAATTTTACAATAACTTCGATCAATAAACTTGTCAGGGAAACAAAATCGGAACAACATATTGTTATATTACCTAGGGCATTATTAACCTAGTTATTATCATTATAATAATATACTTACATTTTACGTCTTAATCCGAGTCTTAATCCTACGAAAGCGTAGAACGGACATAGTAGAAATTATGTTATAATTATCAGTTTAAACTTGCAATTATGTATAATTACAACTTTAAACTTAAATTTTTAAATAATTTTCACCTTAAACTTACAATTATGTATAATTGCAAGTTTAAACCGATAAATCTTATTGGGTCTAATTCGATGTCAGTATATCGACAATAGGAAAAGAAATGTTTTAGCCCCCCGCCGCCACGGGTAACAGCTGTACCCTAATAAACATGACATTTCGTTTTCGTTTTTTATCTCTGCAAGTTGTGCGTTAATTATTATGAAAAAAATGGACGATGGACACGTAATTTAAATGCATCTTAGGAAAAAAAATTAGCTGATTTTGCTGCCTCCTTCGAATAAAAAAAAAATATTTAAAAATTCGAATATTTATTTTTTCATGAAAATATTGATTCGCATACACAAAACTTTTACCAAAAATACATTGTTGTGAGTAGTTTATTATAGGTTTTTTCAAATTTTTTGAAGCGGTGCGCCATAATTAAAAAAAAAAGAAATTGTTACGAGGCATTATTTAGTGGTGCTTAACCATTGAAACTGTCCGGTTGATCAGATCGGTGTATTCGTATGTATTTGAACCCGCTGAAACCGAATCCGAAGTCAAAATTGTCAGATTAGCTCGCTTTTCACCCCTAACCTAAAAAAATACCCCCTCCAAAAATGGTCTGTCCGACGGACCAGACCAGTATATTCTTATGTATTTGGACGTGCTGAAACCAAATCCGAAGTCAGAATTGTCAGATTGGTTCGTTTTTCACCCCAACCCCAAAAAAACACCCCCAAAACAAAAAACAAAAATAAAGTGGTCCGTCCGGCAAGAAAAGAAAGGAAAAATGTTCCCTGGTGGAATAGGAAGCTGAGAACAGATGACCTGGCAATTATCATCTCGGGAAAATTCCCAAATACGGTTAGCGGGCTCCTGCAAAGGGCCCTGCAGATCGTACAGAGATGGTGTAATGACCAGGGCCTTAGAGTCAACCCCTCTAAGGCAGAACTGGTAATTTTCACTAGGAGGCGCAGGCTAGACGGTTTCGTCGAACCTGTACTCTATGTATGACACGACTCTAACGATCTCCAGGACAGTGAAGTATCTGGGTGTCATCCTGGACTCTAAGCTGACCTGGAAAGATCACATAGAGAGACAAATACAAAGGGCCACTACAACCCTCTGGGTATGTAGAAGGACCTTTGGTAAAACATGGGGGTTAAACCCCAGGGTAACAATGTGGTACTATACTGTGATAGTTAGACCAATGATCACGTATGCTTCTGTTGTGTGGTGGCCTGCCGTAACTAGGCTATACATTCAACAGAAACTAACACAACTCCAAAGACTCGCTTGTCTGGGAGTCACAGGAGCAATACGCACGACCCCCACAGCAGCTCTGGAGGTCCTTCTGGATCTCGTGCCCCTTCACTTGGTGATTGAGGCCGAGGCTCGGAAAGCGGCCTACAGGCTGAGGTGCGGTGGTCAGTGGAAAACCGGAGGAGAACAATTAGGGCACACAAGGGTCCTTTCCGACGTGATAGGGACTCACTCACTTCTGGAGGCCAGGAGTGATGATATGGTGCCTTCCTTCTCCTTCTCAGAACCCTTTGAGGTTGTCATCCCCAAAAGGGAAGACTGGAACCCGCTCGAGGACATACTCAGGCCTGCCGATATCGTCTGGTTTACAGACGGATCGAGGTTTGAGGAAGGTGCTGGAGCGGGGACATACGGTGAAAGGCCCAAAGCTGAACTTTCTTATGCCCTGGGCAAATTCGCCACGGTATTCCAGACCGAGATCTTTGCTATTTTGGTCTGCGTACAGGAGAATATACGAAGGAAATATTCCAACAAGCACATATATATATGTAGCGATAGTCAAGCGGCCCTCAAGGCCCTTGCATCAGTCCGGACCAAGTCAATACTGGTTCAAAACTGTAAACAGGCGCTCGGTGAACTTGGCTCATCCAACTGGGTCAAGCTTCTCTGGGTGCCTGGACACAGCAATATTGAGGGTAACGAGCGGGCAGATGCTCTGGCCAGAGGGGGCTCTCAGAGGCCCCTACTGGGCCCGGAGCCGGCCCTCGGCTACCCTAGATCAAACGCCAAGAAGTCAATAGAAAACTGGACTCGTTCCCAGTTCGTTGACTTCTGGGTCTCCCACCCAGGGCTCAGGCAAGCAAAGCTCCTCATCTCGGGGCCCTTGCCGAAGCGCGCAGAACAAATCCTGCGCCTGAGCAGGAAACATGTCAGAATCGTGGCAGGTCTTTTGACTGGACACGGCTCTTTCAGAAAACACCTGCACACCATAGGGGTTGTGGACAACCCCGACTGCAGGTTTTGCGGGACGAGGAAGAAACCTCTATCCACGTCCTAACTTCTTGCCCTAGTCTTATGAACTTGAGGCACAAACACTTCGGTATCGGTTTTCCGGTGCTGGAGGAAGTAAGGAACGCCCCCATAGGTAGGATTCTGGCCTTTGGGTTAGAATCCGGCCTGAACGGGGGTACTCCATAATTTCGTAGCGGTAGCACAATGGGCCACAGGGCCTGAGTGCGGCGACCTTAGGTTGCCCCGCTAAAAGAAGAAGAAGAAGAAGAGTTCCGTCCGGCGGTGTATTCTTATGTATTTTGATCTGCTGAATCTGGATTCGAAGTTAGAATGGACAGATTTGCTCGTTTTTCACCCCTAACCCCGAAAAACAGACCTCCCAAAAAAAATGGTCTGTCCGGCGGACCATACCAGTGTATCCTTATGTATCTAAATCCGCTAAAACCGAATCCGAAGTCAGAATTGTTAGATTGGCTCGTTTTTCACTCCTAACTCCAAAAAACACCCCCAAAATAAAAAAAGTGGTCTATCCGGCGGACCATACCAGTGTATCCTTACCAAATACTTAAAGATACACTAGTATGGTCCGCCGGGCTAACCATTTTGTGGGTGGGAGGTGATTTTTGGGGGTTAGAGGTGAATACGAGCCAATCTTACAATTCTAACTACGGATTCAGTTTCAGTGGTCCAAATATATAAGGATACACTGGTATGGTCTGCTGGACAGACCACTTTTTTTGTTTTGGGGATGTTTTTTAGGATTTCTGGTGAAATACGAGCAAATCTGACACTTCTGACTTCAAATTCGTATTCAGCAGGTCAAATTACATAAGTATTCACTGGTATAGTCCGCCGGACAGACCATTTTCTTTTTGTTTTGGGGTTGTTTTTTGGGGTTAGGAGTGAAAAAGGATTCAGAAAGTCAAAATACATAAAGATACACAGACCACTTGTTTTTGTTTTGGGGGTGTTTTTTGGGGTTGGGGGGTCTGACAATTCTGACATCGGATTCGGTTTCAGCAGATCCAAATACATCGGAATACACTGGTCTGGTCCGTCGTTTTTTTGGGGGGTGTGTTTTTCGGGGTTAGGGGTTAAAAACGAGCCAATCTGTCAATTCTAACTTCGAATCTAGATTCAGCAGGTCAAAATATATAAGGATACACTGGTATAGTCAGCCGGACAGACCACTTTGTTTTTGTTTTGGGGGTCTTCTTTGGGGTAGGGGGTGAAAAACGAGCCAATCTGACAATTCTGACTTCGAATGCGGTTTCAGCAGGTCCAAATACATAGGAATATAATGGTCTGGTCTGCCGGACAGACAATTTTTTTGGAGGGGGGCGTTTTTTGGGGTTGGGGGTGAAAAACGAACCAATCTGACAATTCTGACTTCGGATTCGGTTTCAGCAGATCCAAATACATACGGATACACTGGTCTGGTCTGCCGGATAGACCACTTATATTTTGTGTGAATTAAAGTTTCAATGGTTAAGCACCACTAAACAATGCGTCGTAACAGTTTTTATTTTTTTTTTAATTATGGCGCACCGCTTCAAAAAATTTGAAAAAAATCTACAATAAACTACTCATAACAATGTATTTTTGGTAAAAGTTTTGTGTATGCGAATCAATATTTTCATGAAAAAATAAATATTCGAATTTTTAAATATTTTTTTTATTCGAAGAAGGCAGCAAAATCAGCTGATTTTTTTTCCTAAGATGCATTTAAATTACATGTACACCGTCTATTTTTTCATAATAATTAACGCACAACTTGCAGAGATAAAAAATCAAAACGAAATGTCATGTTTATTAGGGTACAGAGGTTACTCGTGGCGACAAGGGGCTAAAACTCGAGAAAAACATTTCCTTTCCTATTTTCGATCTACTGACACCAAATTAGGCCCAAACGCTTCTGGGAAATTTTACCATGCTTATTCTGCTATACCCTTTATAAGAATAATACCTGCATAGTACCTACTGAAGAATACCTGGTATTACCAAAATACTACCTAATAATACATCTGAAACACCCAATAATACCTAAAAATGCCCAATAATACCTAAGAATACCCAATAATACCCAGTAATACCCGGAAGCTGTACAATAAAATACCCCAGCGGTTTTAACCTTCGGAGTACCCTGTATTTTTTCAAATTTTTCGTCCTTGACAGTTGTGTTAACTGCATGTCAAATATTACTGTGTTCCGGTGTTGGCGGGTGAAATAGGCAAAGAAAGAACAGAGATAGAAATCTGTTAGAAAGAGATAATCGGATACTTAGTATCTCGAAGTTGTAATCTGAAGCAGAAGTATGAGTTTCAAAAATAGCGCTTATCCATAAATTAAACAGATATTTTTCCGTAAATTAAAATAGTTGCTACTGCGCATCCAGTAACCAGCCACTGAGATACTTTATGTGAACTGTACCTACCAAATATTATCATTCTCCGTCAAGTGGTTTTGTAGATATAGAGCCAATAGACAGACACCAGATCAAAAGACATACAAGACATAATGACGCAATTAAATGACTAATATTCATAATCGACGTACTCTGAAACGTGAAAATCCGGAGAAATGTCGAAGGATAACACAGAACCACAAAATATTTTTGCGAGTTGCCTGGGATCAGACCCAGTGTAGTATATGTTTTTGGGGTCGCTGAAACCGAATCTGAAACTTATTTTGCCTTGTCACATCAGAATTTTTTTTTAGTTAAAAACAATTTTTTTTAATTTGTTATATTCGAAGTTTTGGCGAAGTCGCCGGTAATATCAATTAATTCACAAACATGGTATTTTTTTTAATAGTAATATTCGCATCGTGCCCAACATAAAAAGAATTTCACCATTGATGATTTTCTACCTTGTCTGCAACCAGGGCACCTTGACGTGGTGACGGTGAGCAACGAAGTCATACCGTTATTCGACAGAATCCCTAGTTAATGGCGTTCATGTTGTCATGGTAGGCACAGATAGAAAATCTGTTACGATGCAGGGATTCGGCGGCTGGTCAGGGTGAGAAAGTGGGCCCGCAGGCGTCGTCAGTCAGCGACTGCAGCTCTTCGTCGGTGGGAAACTTGGCCTTCGTAGAGTCTAATGCTACAAGAAAAAGAGTAACATCCTGTATAATATCAATTTCGTAACTGAAAATTCTAATGAAGATGAAAGACCTATTTTTTCGGTACCTACGAACTATAAGCAACAAGTTTTGAAATTAGATATTTTTGCACCGATTTCGAATTGATATTATAGTCCAGTCAACGGAACGCTAAAATGACCAAAATCTCTAACTTGAATGGTATTGAATAGATTTTGATGGAACCTTGTGCAATGTGTTTGTAATGACGTTAATAAAAAGTTGAAAAAATATTAGAGGAGGAAATGATCGGAAGGGGTAGAAAACACCTCTTTTATCTCGGGTTCCGTAACTTGTAGAATTAGGTCAAAAATGAAAAGAAAATGATAAATTTATCTTTTTTGGCCCAAAATAAGATGTTACTATTCTTGTGAATTTTTTCGAAAAATGCTTACTTTTCGAGATATGGCCACTCGAAAATTCCTAACAATAGGGGAGGGAAAATGTAAAAGTTGAAAAAAAAATCTGAAAAATCTCAGGTGAATGTATCATCGAAATGCAAGACTTTTTTCAATTGCAACTTTTCGGTAAAGTGCGTTTTCACCGAGTTTTTCCGGAAAAATATGAAAAACTACATTGTAGCGCCTTAAAAATATATAATTTAAAAATTTGAAAAAATTCAAACGTATGCATTGTGGCCTTCTAAACATTTTTTGTCTCTTGGAATTTTTTTGTAACTTGCTAATTTTCCGAGTTACAGGCAGTTTTTCACGATAAATATTGTACTACATATCTTGCACATTAAAAAATACATGAAAATTCGAAAAATGAGCGTGATTTATATAAGTTATAAAAAAATGTGGAAACTATATGGTTATACCATTTTTAAAGGTTCAATATAAATTTTAAATTGAAAACGTGAAAAAATTTTCCCGCTACAATGTCAAAGATAGAGGTAGTTTTTCATGTTTTTCCGGAAAAACTTGGTGAAAACGCACTTTACAGAAAAGTTGCAAATAAAAAAAAATCTTGCATTTCGATGATACATTCACCTGGATTTTTCAGATTTTTTTTCAACTCTTACATTTCCCCTCCCCCATTTTTAGGAATATTCGAGTTACCATATCTTGAAAAATAAGCATTTTTCAAAAAAATTCACAAGAGTAAAAACATCCTATTTTGGGCCAAAAAGGTAAATATATTGTTTATTTTTCCATTTTTGACCTATATCTACAAGGTAAGGAACACGTGATGAAAGAGGTGTTTTCTACCCCTTCCGTTCATTTCCTACTCTAATCTTTTTATTCAACTTTTTTATTAACGTCATTACAAACACATTGCACAAGGTTTCATCAAAATCCATTCAGTGGCACTCAAGTTAGAGGTGACCCCCCCCCGTTGACTGGACTAATAGATAGACAGATATTTGTAAAACTTAGTGAAATTTTATTTCTTTCTTTTTAGAGATATTTTTTTGAAGAGTTAATGAAGGCGATTCGATTTAAAACAAGAATTTTTTTTTTCAATCTTTTTAGCAGCTTCGTTTATTTATTTAACTTCTACGTACTGAAGGAAACTATTGTGACATTCTCTTTATTGCGCACCATGTGAATGGGGCACCATGTGAATGTTACTATAAAAATAATACCATGTTTGTGAATTAATTGACATTACCGGCGACTTCGCCAAATCTTCGAAATATGAAGTAAAAAAAATTGGTCTTAATTTAAAAAGAAATCCTGACGTGACAAGGTAAAATAAGTTCCAGATTCGGTTTCAGCGACCCCAAAAACATATGCTACACTGGGTCTGGTCCCAGGCAACTCGCAAAAATATTTTGTGGTCCTGTGTAATTATTTACGATTACAATACTTCCCTTCGGTAAGCGAGGGAAGTAAAAATAAACGTCAAAAATACCCTATACTCTATTTTTGTTTTTATGATGTCGTTGTTGGAACCCTATAAAAGTGTCTTAAGGAGGTTTAATTTGAAAACGAATTATGAATTCTATTTTCTGTACAACTCTGAAAAAGGTAATTTCATATTAAATAAAGAAGTGTGTAAGTTGTGGTTTGCTTAATTTCTAAATAATATTTTCTAATCTAAAAAGTGGACTTGCGTGCAATTTTTATTTCACTACATTTTTTAAAATTACATTACAAACTTTGCCTTTTTCTCATAAGGAATGCGCGAGAATCTTCAAAAAATCAAAGTAATTTGGGGACAGACCAAAAAATGGACCCGTTTAGTGTGAGGTAAGATTCTAGGCAACCAACAATACAAGTGTGTGTTGCTAAAGATTTTAAGCCATATGTAGGTACTATACATTTAAGGGCGCAAAAAAAATGGCTGTCGACCAGTGCCTCTAATTTTATTTGGTTAAAACACATTAATTTAATTGAGTAAATTATATGTAGAACGAATCTAACGTATCTCAGGTATATGGCCTATGAATTGAATTGTCTTAGACATATATAATTGAGTAATAACAAAAAATTGTTAACGGCAATTTTTGTCATCCTTAATAGCAAGGTGCATAAGAGCGAAAATAATAACTGTAAATTTCGTTATACCACTTGTATTGTTGGTTGCCTAATATTTGACGTCACTACTAAACGGGTACATTTGATTTGACACAATCAGAAGTCAGAAGAAACTCCAAAAACTAAACATAACTATAATTAATAATAATTAATTAATTATTAGTGTATTGATTATAGAGATGCTACGTTACGTAATTCAGAAGCTGAAACAAATTATTCATGCTTCACGTTCAAAATAATTTTCCCTTTATCTTAGTAAAAATAAAAAACGAATGTTTACTTTTTATAGATTTCTGCGTAAAACAGAGCACCAAAAATATATAAATTAAAAACATTTTCTGGAAATATTTGACTAAATATTTTGTAACATATTTTACTTAATAATTTTCCCTTGTATTTTCCTTGGCATATTATACTAAGGCTACGTGACATGGAAATAATTTCGAGATTTACCGCGCTAGAGAGCTCAAGGAGTATAATATGTAATTTATGCATAGATGCACATTTTTATGTTGTAGACACTTATTTAGAATAAATTTGGTTATGCTTTCATGGAAAATATTTTTGTCTTGCCGTTAGTTGATCATCATCAACGATGTTAAAAAAATAACTCATAATAAGATTGTATGGAACTATAAAAAATCATTAACTCGAGTTAATAAACTCTTATAGTCTCATGCAATCTGATAAAAAAACTTCCGGTGACATTTTAAAATATTAACAATATTGCATATACAATTATGTAAACAGAATATTTGACACATAACTTTGTGCAGTTGATGCCTATATTGATTTAACAATGTTCATTTCGCTCCTAGTTTAATAATTAGAGGTTTTAATATCAGAATAATGTCATATGAATTAGACTTTGTTTTTTTTACAAGTTAGAGTAAAAGCACCAACAAAAAGTTCCTATGCATTCGACGGCTTGCTAAATTATAGGATGTGGCGCCCCAAAAAACAAAAACACCGAAACTGAAAGAGAATCAAATTTTGAAAAGAAAAGGTTCTATTCAAATTTTCAAATAAATTGATAGTCTAAGTTATAGCGACTTGAAAATTGGGATTTTAGCTTAAAAAAAAGGGGTATTTCAAAACGTCTTTAATCAAATAACTCGAAAAGTATTACGTTGAGTGAAAATATGCCAAAGACAAATAAGAACGTACTAAACTGAGAATGAATTTCAAAAATAAAAAATAACACTGGCCGATATTTTTGAAACCCTGAGACCAGACTATACTTTTCCGAAGGTTTCAGGTGCACTGAACGCAAATTCGAACTCAGAATTGCTCCATCACATCGGGTTCTCGGGATATCCTAACCTAAAAATGCAAAAAACACGATTTTTCGCTATATTCGGGATTATTATATTACACAGCGAATTATTTTTCTCCACGAAACTCGTTGCGGTATATGAAAGTACTACTTTTCTCATCAAAATGCGTTTTGAATTTTTCAGATAATTTATTTCTTCTCGAAGAAATCGTCCGTTGAAATTAATTAGTTTGGCGCTTCGTTACAACCATACAAAAAAAATAACTTCTAATGGGCTCATTTAGCACTTTTTTTAATTGGATTATCGTAAAGATCTTACAATTCTAAGACTCTGTGTAAAAAATTAGAATTTTGTGAGACCTGTAAATCGTCTAAAAAAACTTATAAACATGGACCGCACGCCTTGTCGGATCTCGGCCGTGACGTCACTTAGTAGCAACCCGCTAGTCGCACAGATAAAGATTCGACGATCTCAAGCGGAATGCACGAGCTTTGATTTATTGCGCGACTGTTTAGCTTCCTATCCTCTGACGTCACGATGTTGGTCGCACCGCGCTCTTTAGAAGCGTATATGTCGAGAACCACATATCGGATTCATCTGAAATTTTCAACATTGCCTAATTTTAAATAACACTTTATCCACAAGAAGTAACAATTATTATTAAATAAAATTCATTAAATGAGCCCATTGTCGTATCGATTTGAAATTTTGCAAACTTATGCAATTGTGGTGACAATACAATTATATAATATCATTGCCCTTGTATGATGACGTAGGTGGGAGGTAGTGATAACGACTTATGGGCGTATCACCGGCGACTCCGCCATAAACTAGAATTTCTCTGGAAAGAGAATGATGTCAGATTTCCCAATTTAGAAAAGTGCTGTATGTATGAAATAAGATATCTAAAAAATTCAAAATGCATTTTGATTGGGAAGATTAATACTTTCATATGCTACGAGTTTTGTTAGGAAAAACAATAATTCGCGGGGTAACATAATCCCGAATATAGCGAAAAACCATGTTTTTTGCATTTTAAGGTTAGGATGTCTTGAAAACCTGATGTGATGGAGCAATTCTGAGGCCAAATTCGGATTCAGCGCACCAAACGTCTTTGGGAAAGTATACCCTGGTCTCAGGATCTATAGTTTCGTTCAATTTTGTCGGCTTGTGTAATTAATTTGGCTTTCAAATGATTTTTTGACTTCTATAAATGGTAAATAAGTTATGACAGTAAAAATGTGCTTCTTCACTTTTTAAAAAAAAAAACGTCGCCAAATAATTGTTAATGTAAGTAGTCAATAATTAAAAAAATATATAATCCTCATATACTGTTTTCCGTTAACACACATCATGAGCTACAGCACTTAGAAAAAATTGCATTTTAAACTATAGAGGGATATTCAAAAAAACGTAAGATTTTTGTTTCTCTGCAAATATTTCGATAAATATTAGTTTTAGCGAGAAAATGGTGGACATCAAATTTGAAGCTTATAGACTGAGAATAGATATCTTTCTTTTATATTTATGTAGGATTAATAGTTTCGGAGATATTTAAATTTAATGATGACACCCGAACATGTATACCCAACTAACTAACAATAATTTTTTTATATAGATATAAGAACATCTATATCGAAATTGTACCCGTATGTATTATAACGAGCTCTGGAACTAGATTATATTTTAATATTATTCCATTAAAGGGTTCGGGGGTAAATGGGGTAAATGAGGGCAAATAGGTAAAGCAAACAAGTATAAAATTGGGATTTAAGGTATGTAGGAGAATCCAAGGTCTTAAAAATTATTTTGCGTCACTCTCCCATTACCACCCCCATGCTATTATTAAAGGGAGTAAGCAAATAAAATTACGATTTAGTGTGTATACAAGAACCAAAGGCCTTAAGCATTTTTTTTTGGTATTAGCCACCTCCTCTACCACCCCCATTGCCCCCTCCACACCATTATTAAAATAGGTAAAAAATAAAATTGTGATTTAGTGTATATACAAGAACCAAGAGTTTCAAAAATATTTTAGGCATTAGTCACCCCCTCTACCATCCCCGTTATCACCCCCATCCCATTATTAAACGGGTAAAAAACAAAATCGTGATATGTGTACGCGGTGTGTGTGTACAAGAGCCAAGGGTCTCAAAAATTTTTTTTGGCATTATCAATCCTCTCTACCACTCTCACTACCGTGTATCATATCATTTTATGGGGTTTTACGGGTTTTTAGGTTAGTCAGTTTCAATTTCAATTATTAAAGTTCTATGAACAATTCTTTCCACAGGTTGGGGTGCAAATATAGTATCAATATTTTTTTCCGTTATAAGAGACTTGGATAGGACATCTGGATGTAAAAATAGTGATTCCTGCCTTAGGCATCGGTCTTTTGTTCAAATAGGCTTAGAATATCAAGAAACGTAGAGATTTAAGTTAAAGCAAAAAAAATGCTTGTTTTTTTTGTGCGCACGATTACTCTGAAACCGTTTATGATATTCACTTGAAATTAGGTACACCCATGTATTATCATGAGATCTCGAACTAGATTATATTTTAATTGGATTCGGGTGTAAATGGGAGTATGTGAGTAAAGCGAGCAAGTAAGTCCAATGAATTCAATTTTTTTTATCAAGTTCTTTCATTCATCCTCAGACGTGAACGTTGGGAGGTGTCTGGTCTAAGAACTTTGCTGGCTATAATATCTAAAGGGACCAATATCTGTAAATATGTGATACTTTACGTAATAATATGTATGCTCATATATGTTCTAAATCATCCCCTCTATCACTCCTTAAAACTTTCTATATATGTACATTGGTTCGAAGAGGTTTAACTTTGTAGAAAATGTATTCGATTTCTAATTTAATTAGCCTACCGTCGACTTGCTGATTGCTAGTGGTGCATTCGCCTTAATAAAATAAGAAAACTCCTAGCAACACCAATCTTAAGTGAATTATTATCCAACACTCGCTGCGGCTTGTAGTTCAAATAATTGAAAATGTACGGTGTATCCTTTCGCCTAGTTAAATTAAACCACAAGTCTTGGTTGAATTAATCAATTTAGATGCAGATCACGTTAATACGAGATTGGCTGAATGTCCGTGGATTTGCCGTCGAGGTAAACTGTCTGATTTTGACCTTTAACAAAACGAGATGTTTGTTTATTTTACTCGTATTACAAAAACTTTTAATTAACAGTGCTCTATTCGTAGCAGTAGTAAATGCCATCCAATTAAAAGTTTTCAACTCAGAATGAAAATGGCTGTATCTTTAAACTACTCAGTGGCATTGTAATATAGTGGAATAAAGAGGTCAGCATTCGAATATATTAAAAAAAATAGTTTTCTTGTGGCGTAATGCATCACAAAATAATCGATCCTTATTTTATGGATAGAAATTTAAATCAAAATACTTATTTAGAAATATTGTGTAATTTTATTTTGGGCGAACAAGACGATGAAAACTTAGAATTTAGAATAAAAATTATTTTTCAGCCGGATATATGCCCAGCACATTCTACAATTCTAGTTGATAATGACAATGGTTAGACAATTACTTCAACGAGAGGTTGACTATCGACCAACAGCATGGCCAGCCCGTTTGCCAGATTTGACCCCGTTTGATTACTTCTTATGGAGGTATTTAAAATAAAAATTATACGCAAACGATTTCGAAGACGATGTAAATTTGCAACCATAAGTGGAGATGTGATCTCATCTGTCTATGGAGAATTTAGAAAAAGATTAGAAAAATGTGTACTAGTAAAATTGATATTTCCTTATTTTGCTACGAAACTGCCTTTTTAAGCTTTTCTTCATAATTGAAAAATCTTTGTTACATAAAATTTTCAATAAAAATGTAAAAAGGTAGTTTGCTTAAAGTCGACATCATATTTTCTAATTTTTAAAATACCCTGTATAACGTATTATAAGTTTGACAACTGTTATGACTTCCTAAGGCAAGCAAAACTTTTTATAAAGAATTACTTTTTATCGGCAACTCAAAAATGGGAAAATTTACAAGAGTACGGTACCCATCAGGACACACATTGTATATATTTTTTTGAATATCTCGATGATTTATAAAAAAAACTACATAAATAAATTTTACAACTATCTATAACTACTTTTTCTTTTATTGTCAGTGGATAGAAATTGAAACATAACAAAATTTGGTAATTTCAATAACTCTTCTTTACTTACGTACAATTATTAAAATTCACCGAATTTCAAAACATATTTATATAATATTGATATTAGGATTCCAAAACCTTCTGAAAAATCATATAGTCGATCACACTAAAGATCATTCACCTTTCGGATGGAATTAAATAACTAATGTTTGAAGAAATTGAGTTTAAATGTGAAAAACTGAAAATTAATGCACACTACATGTAATAGAAGCTGGTGCAAAGGTCTGGAAGAAGGTAGGTAACGGTTGGGGAGATGGTGGAACATAATGAGAATGTGAGAAAGCCGTGGGAAAATGGGACAATGCTGTGGAGTAATGGTAGAAAACAGTGGCAAACTTGGGCAAATTGGTGTGAAGTTTGTAGTATGCGCGCGGCTACAAAAACCATTCGCGTTACTTAATATCATAGTAGCAATATTTTCTAGTAAAAACACTTTCGACTGAAACAACACGGCTAATCGCTGTTAGCTTTCCTGAGTTCGAATCTCAGCTTTACGGATGATAAATGTCGCAGGGAATGGTTGTTATGTACTTGTTTATTTATGAATCCTTTATATAAACTGGGAAGTTAGGTAGCATATCGTTAGGAATTCATGAATTCATCGATATTAGAATATCTTACCTGGAATCTTGGTTCAGAGGATGTAAAGAACAGCATATGTCGACTTAATCCATGGCGAAGAAGTCATTATATAATGGATCAGCTAAGTGCAAAAGCTTTATTTTGAAAGACTTTTTATATATAAATATGCGTATTATTACATAATAGCTTTGTAATTTTTTGTCATTTGGTCTAACACCATAGTTACTATGACTTGGTATAACTTCTTTACATCAACGAACATTATTTGTTACCTATATATAAATTAAGTGTACATATTGCCGAATATTTAAATGTTTCTTACTTACCCATTACTAGACTATTATCGTATTTAAAATATATATAGCGTACGAATAGAGTTATTATATTAACAATCCCAGATGAATATACAGGGTGTCCCGGCACTATGGGGTAATACTTCGGGAACGTATAGTTTGGGTCAAAATAACACTAAAAGTATCTATAATTTTTTTTCTTATGGCGCCCCCCTACGGAGATATTACCCTTTAAAGGTTACATATTCAAGAAGGTTTCTTGCCTATTACTTAATAAAATTTGGACCGGTTACATATTAAATGAGTATCTTTATTCCAGAAATATGGCGCCCTTCGTATCTTGTCTAGGAAGCTAGGGGTGTTCCACCCCTAGCTTCTCTAATGCTTCCTAATGCTTCCTAATGCTTTTTACCCCTAAATTTTGACATAAATTAATATTTGAAAATTAAAGTCACATTTTTAAATTCCTTAAACAATTTTCTAAAAAAAGATATTCTTGTTTGACATCGATAAAGCGATCCGTTTTTGAGGAAAAATGATTTAACTGATAAGGGACTAAGGAATATTAGTAATACAAACTACTGCATAATACCTGTGAGAAGACAATTGAATAAATTTAATCGTCAAATTTGAGAAGCAAGGGAACACTTTCCTAACAGCAAAAGTTTTGAACGGGTAAACCGTCGAATACAAAAACAGGTAGATATTCATCTTAGCAATAAAAAACAAAATAATAAAAATTGAGGAATAAATAACTATTTAAAAAAATAACACTATTAATGTTTAGGGAGCGTGGAACCGAAACGAGGAGGTGAAGGTGGTCTTAGAACTGTTCGTACAGTTGAACTATAAGAAGCTGTATTAGATGCTGTTGCCGAAGACTCATCAATAAACGTTAGGAAGCTCTCAGCGCAATTTAACCCTTCGAAATCGGTGGTTCACAGAATTTTGAAAGAACAGCTTCTCCATCCTTTCCACATCCAGAAAGTTCATGCAATGACCTCGGACGACTACCCTGCTCGAGTTCAATATGCTAATTGGTTCCTGCACAAGCAACAGAAAGACCGCAAGTGTTTTGTTCACGGATGAAGCAGGATTTCGCAGGGATGATGTAATAAATTCTCACAATCTACATAGTTGGAACGATGAAAATTCTCATGCAATTATTCAAACTTATCACCAACGACAATTTCAAATTAACGCCTGGGCAGGAATAATTGAAAATTATTTAATAGGGCCATTTGTTTTGAAAAATCGGTTAAATGGGGAAAATTACTTAAGGTTTCTACAAGAAAATCTAGATGGTTTATTGGAAGATGTGCCATTAGCAACTATAAGAAACATGACGTAACATGCATGATGGAGCTCCTCCTCATATCAGCGTCACAGTCAGGGAATATTTAGATCAAAAAAATGTCCTCACCAATGGATTGGCCGAGGAGGTTCAGTACCATGGCCTCCTCGATCTCCTGATCTAAACCCATTAGGTTTCTTCTTTTGGGGTCATCTCAAAAATTTAGTGTATAATACACCGGTACAAACAAGGGAAGATATGTTACAAAGAATCACTACCCAATGTGAAGCCATTCGGAATGGAATGCTATTTCAGGTTCAGCGATCCAACTTATCTCGCTTACGAGAATGTATTCTTGTACAGGGTGCTCACATCGAACATTTATTTTAGTTATGTAGTTATTGTAGTTATGTGTGTATTGTAGTTGTAGTATGTAGTGATGTGTTGACGAAATGTCAGTCTTTGTCCCTTATCAGTAAAATAATTTTTTTTCAAAAACGGATCGCTTTATCGACGTCAAACAAGAATATCTTTTTTTAGAAAATTGTTTAAAATTTTATTAAAATCGATAGAACGGTTTGGAAGTAATAGGCAAAAAACCTTCTTGAATATGTAACTTTTAGAGGGTAATATCTCCGTAGGGGGGCGCCCTAAGAAAAAAAATTATAGGAACTTTTAGTGTTATTTTGGCCAAAACTATATGTTTCCGAAGTATTGCCCCATACTGCCGGGACACCCTGTATAGCAACAAAATTTATATAATAATTAGGTGTTAAGCATTCTTAGCAAACCCTTCCAATTTTATATTTGCGTGACTAGGTATCACAAATGAAATATTGTGCATATTTGTGAAATTGATATCCTGATTCAACTTATGTGATTTGTACGTGTGTACAAACGATTATATGTACCATCGACAATTTGTACATTTTTCATACTCAGTTATGCTTTCCAGAATAACCTGTATATTGGTTTGAATAGTTTCTAATAAAACTATCTTTATAATTAAAATTTGTCTTTGAATCAGTTTCTCCTAAAATAAGAAAATTTGCGATTATAAATTCGTTTAATATTTTTAAATAAAAAAAAAATAGTATATTGTTTTTTTAGGAGTGAAAGTGATACTTTTGTGACGAATCTGTAGGTTTGCCGGATAAACGAAGTGAGATAAGTCACAATAAGTCGCTTTTACTCTGAATAAAACACGCTATTCTTTCTTCAAACGTTGATTAGCTATAAAAAAAATAAAAACAAAAATATCGAATTTCACCACCAAAGACGCATTGTGTTAATTTCGCATGGCCGGCGCGCACAGTGGGACCAATTCAATTTTTATATGGTCATAATTAGTTTTTACGTAATGATAACCATAAAATGCCCCAAAAATAAATAAAACCGAACTGAGTAATGTCACTTTTATTATTAAGAATACCCTGACTAACTGACCCATCTATCAACGCACAGCTCAAACCGCTGAGTCTAGAAACTTAAAATTTTGCATAGAGGTTCCTCGAATGTCATAGCCATCTACTAAGAAGGGATTTTTCGAAATTTGACCTCCAAGGGGGTAAAAAAGGGGGTTGAAATTTTAGGCTTTTTCGAAAACTGTCAGATCTAAATGCGTAAAATTTGGCAGAAATATTTTTTGTTGAAATCTCTTAGATACATGTAAGACAAAATTTCGATTTTCACTTTTTGAAGGGGTGAAAACGGGGGTAGTAGATGGTTTAAAGCGCACCCGTATTTTTGAAATCGCGTAAGTCATAAACGTGATTATTCGAGCGATGAATTCTTCTGAGAAAATAAGAAGAAGACACGTATTCGACGGATTTTTAAAAAGAGACCCCTCCGAAAGGGTAAACGGGGAGGGGGTGTTTTTTAAACTTTTCGGAAATGGTTAGACCTAGAAGCGTGAAATTTAGCAGAAATAATCTTTACTGAAATCTATTAGACACGAGTGAGACGAAATTTCGATTTTCACTTTTTGAAGAGGTAAGACCGGGGTTGGTAGATGGTCTAAAGGGAATCCGTATCTCTGAAATCGCGTAAGTCAGAAACGTGATATTCCAGTGACGGGCTCTTCTAAGGAAATAAGGAGACACGTATTCGATGGTTCAAAAAGAGATCCCCCCCTCACCCCCTATCCCGAACGGAGGACAGAGTGAGGGATGTTTTTAAGCATGAAATTTGACCATTACCCGCCCATGTGTTCTATTGTCGATTAAAATAATTATTTTTTCCGTTTAACTCTCTCTAACACAAAAATAGACAAAATTGCGATGCGCAGTGAGTTTCCCCGAGTACTAAGGATGCGTAGTGGGTTTCCTCGAGTACTATGGATGCGTAGTGGGTTTCCTCGAGTACTATTAATGCGCAGTGGGTTTCCTCGGGTACTATGGATGTGCAGTGGATTTCCTCGGGCACTGTGGATGCGCAGTGGTTTTTTTCGAGTACAATGGATACACAGTGGGTCTCCTCTTGTGCAATGGATGGGAAGTGGGTTTCCTTAAATGCAATGGATGTGCAGTGGGTTAGTATCTCAGTATCTTAGTTCTTAATTCCACGCGGACACAGTCGCGGCCATCAGCTAGTGTATATATATATATATATATATATATATATATATATATATATATATATATATATATATATATATGTGTGTGTATATATAAACAGCTCGAACAGGTGTAACAGGAGTAACAGGTCCGCGGACCTGTTACATCTGTTACACTTGTTCGAGCTGTTCGAGCTGTTCGAGCTGATCATACATAATATACGTACATGTATATGTATATATAAAGAGCTAGACATCTTGAACAGCCCGAACAGGTCCGCGGACCTGTTACACCCGTTACAGCTGTTTAAGATGTCTCACCTTTCTCACTCATGAACATCATGTCAGGATAGGTATTAGAAAATAAAAACACATTTTATAAGTAATTTAATTTATTAAATGTAAAATATTTGTATTACAATATTAGCTGATGCCTGCGACTTCGTCCGCATGGAACTTCCTTCGCGTGGAACTTCGTCTGCGTGGAATTAAGAACATTGAGATACTAACCCACATCCATTGCATTTAAGGAAACCCATTTTCCATTTATTGCACACGAGGAAACCCACTGCGCATCCATTGTAGTCGAGGAAATCCACTGCGTATCCATAGTGCTCGAGGAAATCCACGGCGCATCCATAGTACTGGAGGAAACCCACTGCGTATCCATAGTACCCGAAGAAACCCACTGCGCATCCTTAGTACTCGGGGAATCTCACTACGCATCGCAATTTGTCTGTGTCAGGGCGAATTAAACGAAAAAAATAATTATTTTAATCGATAGAGCACACGGGCGGGTATGTGTCAAATTTCATGCTTAAAAACATTAGTTATGGCGCAACTTGGCACATCAGCTATTAAGCAATCATAAGTAACCACTGTGCAGAAAAGAAAAATAAAATAGAGAAATATTCCCTCGCCCCCTCCTTTTTTTTGCGGTCCTATTTAACATAACTATAACTAAATTTTTCAGTCGACAATTGATTATACTTTATTATTCAATAGACAATCTTAATTTGGGAAATGTGAATGTAGGCTACATACACTTACCTTACTGTTAAAAAAAAACAACCCACTTACCGATAGTCAACTACGCTATGTTGATAATATCAAACGTTCAGAGGTGCTGCTTATTACGAGAATTTCGTACGCAAATAACGTACAACTTACACTGCACCTTACACTCTGAATCTAATTACCAGCGACGCGTCGTGTATACAATAAACTTAGCTACCTCTAACGATTACGTTAAGACAAATTTTGCTATATTTGGCGTCAATTGATTTTTGCACTTTTGTCCGGCTAGAAATGAATTCGGTCCCACTGTGCGGCGTATGCTATGGGTATTAGTTTTTCTGCGCTCACAGCTTCAAAAATAGTTATTAATGCACCAAGGCTTGTAAGTGTATTTTACAGGTCGAGAACACAGTGCAAACCGAAGCCCTGAGGGCTGAGGTTTGCAATGTTCAAGACCTGTAAATACACGATACAAGCTGAGATGCATACGACGTTTTTGGTACTACTAGCATTATTACAATTCTTAGGAAAATTCATTTAATATTATTATATTTCAAGATTAGTTGGCTTAGCCTCTAATTGGAGTGTGTTTGCATTCTGCTATGGTAACTGCCAATAAGTTTTTAAATTGATAACTTATAACTTCATAATAATTTCCGCCATTCAGTTATTTATGTGAGTTCTTGCAATAAAAATATGGATTATGATGAAAGTATCGACAGACAGGAGGCAGCTACATACGTGTGTGCTTCGTTGGTGCCAGAATTTCATTATTGCTTAACTTCCTTATTGCTTTTCTTTTTTGCTCCAGTGTATAAAAGTAAATTTACTTTTTTGACCTAGGGCATAAAAGTAAATTTTGTGCTTTTTGCCTATACACTTTTATAACACTGACAGACGTCAAAGAATAACACTTACAGAGCTAGTAGTACGAAAACTACTTTTACCTTCGTTGTTAGTGGCAACGCATAGCCGTCTAAAATGTCAAACTTTAATGTCGTGAAATGAGTTAAGAAATGTCATGTTTTACTCATGTTTCAAGAGAAAGAATACCATACTATACCTTAGCCGGGACAGGAGGATAGTAATAAATGCACGTGATAAATGTGTGTAATAGGTCCTATTGGCGTTTAAATTTGGAGGGGGTTTAACTCAAAATAATTTTTTACAAAAACTTACCAAATCATCGTAGCACAATGATATGTGCCGTTTGACACTATTGCCATTTCAGTTCATCACTATCCTCCGTTCCCGGCCAAGATAAAGAATCCTACCCATACCCAAATCTACCAAATTAATGAGCAGCTTGCAAATAATTTGTTTCTTCTGTCAGACAAATTTCTATATCAACTAAGTTTGAAACTTTATCACATGGGTAAGCGAACAAATTTCAAGGTGAAGGAAGATAGTGCGTAAAAAATTTTGGGGAACGCTTGCAAGCGTAACAACAGAAATTTGCTGGTAAATAATTAAATCAATGACGAAGATATAAATAAAAACGATAAATCTGTTTATTAATTCTAGTAACATTGTAAATAACATCGGACGCTGAAAAAAAGGAAATTTTATTGTAGCAGAAGTTTGAAAATGTTTATTTTAGCCACGTGCTCTTTAAAATATATAAAATTTATTTAAAAATAAAATAGTCAAATAACGTTTTATGCACCCAGATTTTTACTTAGTAAAATCCAGCCAAAGCCACGAAAATATATTCTGTTCAAACATAGATAAATAAATTGATTTCTCCACTCTTATCCGCTCTAGCACAGCGATTTTGTTTCATGAATTCAGCCTCCATATAATCTCTATATTTTATAAAAGATCCAATAAATATGTATGACCATTTTTCATATAAATATGGAAATATTTATGTAGAACATAAGAGAACATTGTTCTGCATCAATTCTATTATATTAGACGCGTTTTGTGAAAAAAGCTCACGCTAGAAATAGGCCAAATGGCTTTATTATACTCTTCGCAAGAGTATATTGTATTTGATCGGCACATTTCTAAATCAGTAAATATCGCTCGTAGAGAAAAAATTTTCATGTCATTATGTTAGTGAACGAATTCTGAACAACGAAATGTCCGTCTGTCCGTCCGTCCGTCCGTCACTTCCTTGTAAGCACGATAACTTAAGAAAGAAAAGTCCGATTGTATTGAAATTTGGAAAGTAAGTTAGCGTTAGCGATAGTTTTTGAAAAAAATCAATCAGTAAATAAAAAAGTTATTAATTATTTAAATTAAAAAAAGGTGTTTTCTTAATTTTTGTTATTGGTGCTTAAATAGAAATCTTGCGAAATTTTATTCTGTATAATTTTTTTTTGTTTATACATTTTATTAATACATATATTTCATAATATATCTAATTCGTTGAAATATAATACGGGAATGATATATACTACAGACATTCAATTATTGTAGTGATGTGTGATGACGCAATGGCTAAAGCTTTGTCTGGTAATCCAAAGGTCTTGTGTTCGAATCCCCGACAGGGTGTTTTTTTTTCAATTTTTTTTTCATATATTTTTTTTCACAACAAAGTTGGCATCAAAAAATTTAGAATGTCCAAAAACTAACATTATTTACAAGAATACTGCGAAGAGTATCCTATAGAATGTGTAACAATTATATAAAAAGCTCAGTAAATCGGCGAATAAGGTTTCCAGTAGTTTTAAATCATTTTCAAATTTATTTCATATATTCGCATTATACATATCAATCGCTTACATACAGAAGGCTTAGGTTTTACTTGATATTCTAGATATTTTAAACGGTAAAGGATTATTTCAGATTCCTTCATTTTTATGTTGTTTAACTTTTTCGTTAAATAATGCTCTCATATGTCTTGAATTTCATCGTGAATTCTCAAGTAGTAGGCATTAGTAAACAGTCAACTCGAAGCTAAATTAAGGTACATACCACATGATAGGACTAATCAGAGAGCACAATTTCCCTAACAATTTTAGTATTCTTGGTAGAATATTTATTTTTGAAATGATAAAAAAAATTCATTTATATTATCCTTTATGGGCGAAGACCTAAATTCCTCACATTTTCGTTCCGTTGTAGAAGAATATTAATTATTTTTCAGATTATTTAGACGATGTTTAACAATAAAATTTTTTCTAAGTAAAATGTAAGCCACACTTACAGCTACCATTAAAGTCAGTTTTATTTATCCAGCAACGCTATAATTTTTTTCCCCCACCACATACACTCATAGACAAAGTAATTGGATCCAAAATTTGCCATAATTTTGAACTTGATTTTTTTCTAAAACGTTTGTCAAACTTTTAATAATTATTTCTTTTGTTGTAGAGTAACTTTTATAGAA
Source organism: Rutpela maculata (assembly GCA_936432065.2). Taxonomy (NCBI): domain Eukaryota; kingdom Metazoa; phylum Arthropoda; class Insecta; order Coleoptera; family Cerambycidae; genus Rutpela; species Rutpela maculata. The sequence goes on from OW386285.2 coordinate 271,124,412, forward strand.
TGAAAAGCCAAACTGGTTTTAAGAAAAAATTGCTTTTTACTTAAATACACGGTGTAACAATAAACCTGTGTATTCCTTCAGAAACTCAAGACACCCTCTGAAATTCACCAGCAGCAAAATTAAAATTCAGTTAAAACATAATTTTATCCTTATCTTTTCTAAATATATTTTTGTGATCCACCTCTTTATATTCGATAATAAGGAAGCGTGTGGGGAAAGAAAGCCAAAATTGTTGTTTTTTTGTGCAATTTTCTTACTATTTAACCGATTAAACTTGGCATCACAAGATGGATAATTTAGTAGGCCAGAAAACTTAAAAAAATATAGGATTTTTCTACTATCGTTCTTTGGGATGATGATACTTTCTCTTTATTTTAAGACTTGGTTGCACTAAATCAGTATATTGGGTACGTGGTTATGACCAGTTAAAAGAGCTGTTCAAAAACATGTATTGGAAATTATTGAATATATAGCTATGGAAAACGAGTAATGCAGCCCTCTGTCATTAATTTGTTAATGTCAAACTATGAAAATTTTGATTTTCTTTTCCACTTGGTACATCTCCCTTAATAGAAAAGATAAAAAGTGCACCAAAAACGAAAATGTGAATAAAAGATGCGGCTACAATTAAGTTTAAACTCAATTTTAATTTTGCCACTGGTGATTCCTACAAGGTGTCTGGAATTTTTGGAAAAAACATACCTTTATTGTTATGTCCTGTATTTAAACAAAAAAAATCTACTTAAAATCAGCATGGCTTTTCATTCCAGAAGAGTCAACCTATAAAACAAAAAAAACCATTAAAATGACACAAAGGATTTACAAAAAAATTTACTTCAGAATCATGTCAAATTTTGGATGATGTGAATGATTATAACAGCCCTCTTGGAATTTTTACCAATATGGGGGTATTTAATGTTATGTTAACTTCATTTTCATACTACCTCGAGTAGGTGTCATTTTTTGACGTCTGTCAGTGTTACGAAAGTGCCACTTACAGCCCATAGGCAGAAAAGCACAAAATTTACTTTTATGTCCTAGGTCAAAAAAGTAAAGTAATAAGGAAGTTAAATAATAATGAAATTCTGGCACCAACGTAGCACACACTGGTTCCTGAATGTCACTACTTTCATCATAATCCGTAAACATTGCAAACCTCAGCCCTACGAGCTTCAGTTTGCACTGTGCTCTCGACCTGTAAAATACACTTACAAGCTTTGGTACATAAATAACTATTTATGTTAAATCATGCAAATTAATTTTGTTTTATGTACTTTACATTTCTACCCCTTTCTTCCTCTCATTTATGTAACTTTTTGTAAATATCCCAATATTTCTTACAAATGAACGCAGTTGTATATACGTATTAAAGGTGTATATTTAGGTAATAAAATAACAGAAAGGTACGTTTGTAATTATTTTAACATTTCATATAATGTTTGTACATTTGTACTACAGTCATCGAGCTTAGCCTTTTCCAATAAATCAACAATTCCATGTTCGATTGTGTGAAAATATTTCCATAGAAATTTAGTTTTTTGATGTTCAGGTCTATTATATTAAAATGTAAAATACATCCGTAGTGAAATTGGGTTACTATATTTCATGAAATGCAATGTAATCTCATTTTCTTTTTTTTTTTTCAAAAAACACTTTTATCTAGGGACAAAACGTGTTGATCATATAAAAATATTCGAAGACGTAATATAACTAATAGGCATTTTTAACTTGTTTATTGGGGGCGAGCGTAGAGGCGACTTCAATGTGAATATCAGTCGATATTCCGTTGAAGCAACGTCGAGCGCGCTTACTACTTGGATGGGCTCCCATCTTGGGAAATACAGCGTTCTCGTCCCACCTTCTAGAGGCTTGTATATCAATGTATACTCGGAAGTTACGTAATTTCAGACGAGGATTACGTAGTGGATATACCATCCTTCGGAGGGGATGTAAAGCAGGCGGTCCCTTGTCTATTAAATGTTAGGCAAGTAAAAGATCCCTACTCTTTTTAAGGGAAGAGGTTCGGCAAAATTTCCAGGTTGGGGGTAGCTCGTCTCCTGGTGTCGGTGATAGGCCCTGGTAGTGGAAATAGGCCGACGTTAAACAGTTAAAAAAAAAACTTGTTTATTATTTTTTTCTTCCCACACATTTAAGTATATTATTTGTACATTTAAAAATTTTTTTATTTGTTTAACATGCGCCAATTTCCGCAACAAAGGCCAGTCACCGACGAGCTACCCCCAACTTCTTCTTTTTAGAAGAGTGGAGATTTTTTAATTGCTTAACATACAGTAGACGAGGGACCAACGCGACTGCTTTACACCATTTCTGAGGAATGGTGTGTCCACCACGCAATCCTTGCCTAAGATTGCACAGCTTCCACGTATTTACTGGTATCAAGTCTCTAGAAGGTGAGACAAGATCGCTGTGTTTCCTCAATGGTTACCCAATACCCATCCAAGCACTAACCACGATGAACATTACTTATCTATATGTATCGAAATCCGTACATAATCAAGACGTATCTGCATTCGCCTGTATTTTTACAATGCGCACTGTTATTTCTCAAGGTGAAAGATTAAATTTTATATAGAAAGACTCTCATATAGGACTGCTCATAAATCTAGCATAGTGCTGTTCAGTGCAAGAAATACAGCTTTCTGAAAGGATAAGAAATGAAAAGGTAAGGTGAATCGTTTTACCTCCTGTCCGCTATAGTTTGCCAGCCCGACGAAACACATTTTAAAATCCTTAGTTTTTGATGTCATCCAATCAAACAACGAGAAAATAACGACGCGCCATGAAGCTCTTATGATGTATTACCTACATTTATAAGCCATAAGAGTGACAACGGTTATAAAACTCTTGTCATTACTCGAGACCTTTGTGAAAGCACTTTAGAGGCAGAGCTTTGAGAACTTAAACAGAGCACTCACAGAACTCGCTTCTATTACTTCGTCTAGAAACTGTGAAATAATTTTAGATATCATCACTTCAATAAACTGACGTAGAAATTGTTTCCTTTTTAAAAACCAGAGAAACTATTACCGAAAACATTATTTTTTTGTAATTTTACATAGACGTTTATTTATAAATATTAAATAACAACGTAATTTAGTTCTTTTATCCATATACTGTACTGAAAAAGAAATACTTAAACGTAGGTGTGACGATTTTCATTTTATTAAGAGGACAATAAAGGAGATTGTGGAAGTCAACTTTAACTTTGCAAAATGCACTGATTTCCTTCTGTGGAAACAATTACAAACCAAAGTTTTATTAGACATAAAAAAGCATTTTTAGTTTAATACATTATAAAATAATAATCTTTCTTCTTCAAGAGTAAATCGTGTCTCCATTTTACATATGATTATGGTTTGTTTTGGGTCTGTTGAAGTGACATTTTTATAAGAACAAAAAAATACCATGATATGGTCCTGAAGAACTTTCACGCAAAAAAACATGCGTCTGAAGCTGTGTAAAATTTGGCTCTGGCAGCTGAAAGTGAAATATTTTGGCACCGCAAGTTAGTACGTAGACTATAAGAGTTCCTCTCCAACGTCGCGTCATTTTATCTCTTGGAAGCGCATATTATACTTTTCGCAAAAACGAAGAGTACATTGCATTTGATCGGCAAATTTCTAAAACAGTAAATACCGCTCGTAGAGAAAAAATGTTAGTGAACGAATTCGGAACAACTTTCAAAATGCCCCGTCTGTTCGTCCGTCCGCCCGTCACGTTTCCTGTAAGCACGATAACTTAAGAAACAAAAGTCCGATTGTACTGAAATTTGGAAAGTAAGTTGGCGTCAGCTAGAGGAAGAAACCTATTGTTTTTGAAAAAAATTAATCTGTATGTCGTTCTGTCGGTTTGTCTGTCTGTAGCTTTTCTTTGAGAGCACGATTACTCTTACACCGTTTAACATATTGACTTATTTTTACAATTAATTATTTTTTATTTATTTGCTTTCATTATGATTTTAGAGAATATTATTTAGGTATTATGCAAATCACACGTATGTATTTTAACGAGATCTGGAAATGGATTATATTTTCATCTATTCTGTTGAAGGGTTGGGAGGTAAATTGGGGTAAATGGGGGTAAATAGGTAAATCAAGCAGGTAAGAGTCCATAAAATTAGTATTTAGTACATACAGGAGAAGCTAATGTCTCAAAAAAATTTTTGGAATTAGCCACCCCCATTACCACCCTCACCCTATTATAAAAGGGGGCGAAAAAATTGTGATTTAATATGTGTACAAGAACCAAAGGCCTCAAAATATGTTTTTACTTCATCCATCCCCACTACCACCCCCTTATCACTACCCCCACTCCACTACCGATATGAGATATCGTTTTATGAATCTTTGGGGTAGACCATTTTAAATATTATATTAACCCTTTCCGGACTGACTTTTTTGCACGACAGGTCTATGTGGCCTGACTTATTTTTCAACCCGTCAGCGCTTTTCGGGGCCTTATGACGTATATACGCGACTGTAATTAATAAATGAATTTTTAGTTCAAAATAATACAAATGAAGTTTTTATTCAATAAAAGACATAAAACAAGATGGACATTGAACAGGCAATAAAAATAATTCATACACGTATAATATGGCCTATCCAACTAACAAATGACCGAAGTAGAGCATGCGCATAAAATCATCGGTTGTAAACGACGCACGGCCATATGAGGTGCAGTCATGCGCCGAACCGTTCCGACAGTAGGCCCTCAGAGAATGATGAAATCATTTCATATCGCCAATGAACGACACTTAGCTGCCGGTCACAGATAACCACTGACACATATACGCGACATTAGGCCGATTGAACAAAATAGGGTTCGTCGTGTATACCGTGTGTGTAGTGGTGGGCTAGGCTTAGGGAGTATGAATTACAACATCGCGTGTGCCAGCTGGCTGAAATGAAAGTACTGAGAGCTGGGATACGCCGCTGACGGACGAGTTTACTGCGCTGTGTTGTCATATCTCTCGCGCTACGTGAATGTACATGCCTAATGGGCAATTACACGCACGGTATACAACATTAGTCCTGAAAGGGTTAAAGTTCCATAAACAATTATTTCCACATTCAAAATGTTTTCGTTGTGAGAGACTTGGGTAGCAAATCCGACTGTGGAAGTACTGATTCTTTGGACAGCGGTTTTTTTCTAAATAACTGTTTATTTGATTAGAAGCTAATTCCCGTAAAAGAATGAATGCCCTATCTCCAGAGATAACTGCACAGATATGTCTGTATATTTTTCAAATAATAGCGAAGGTTTGGACAACATGGAAATGAAAAATTACCACATATAAAAATTATACCTATTCCTTCATACCACTATGAAGTTTTCACGAGAAAAATAAATGATTTTTGAAAATTGACCAATTAAAATTCTATTCGACGATATTTCATCTCGAGTTTTTAACATTTCAGTGAGTGATTTACAACGGACAATAAACAAATAATGAATAAATATTTTTTTACATTATTTTTTTAAGGAAAAGAATATCGAATTATGTTAGAAGCGGTTGGGGTGAATAAAATTGGCAAGTCGAAAGATATAAAGGTTTTGGATAATACGGCCCTAGTTTTGATTGATTTTGTTTTTGTTAATAAAACTTAATTGAAAGAAGCCCCTTCACTTTTAGGCATCATCCCTTTGTGCCTATAAAAGTAAGCTTTTCAGCAAGTCCGTAATTTTCTTGGTACAGCTTTTTAAAAGTCTGTAGTTTTATGGGTATAGCTTTTTACAGATTAGTACTTTTACATAAGTCTGTAGTGTTATAAATGCTGCGTTTTTTTGGTCTTTTTACTGTTTTACTGGTAAACATGTGGCTGTTAACCTATGTGATCTGTCGAAGGTCTTAGACTGCATCTCACATGAGTTACCTGTAGAAAAACAAAGCTTTTATGGCATAAAAGGCTTACCTTTGGATCTCCTCATTTTATCTCAGCAACAGACTACAATGTGTTGCTATTGATAAAGTAGATTGGAACTTTTATCAGTAGAGGATGTCGTGCTTCAAGGCTCTGTATTGGGGCCTTGTTGTGTGTTTTAGATCTAACTGATTTCTTTCACTTTATGTCTCCAATGAAATACTTTGCCTATGCCTCGATTTGAGATTTTAATCCTAACATCAATTGCTTAAATAGCGATAGCATTAGCTCCATTCTCAAATAATCTTAACCTTAATACAAATAATACTCAGAGGGTTGTTTTTTCTACAAATAGCTTATTAGTAAAAGATGACTATAAAACTTCTTGGTGTTATTGCAGATGGCACTTTTAGCTCAACCATGTAGAAATACTCTCTAAAAATCTGTCTAGTATTATTTTTCTGCTATGCAGGATAAAATGAGTTTTAGCACCTTAAGAATTGTTACTTCTCTATGTTTCATTCTCACATTGTTTACACAATTAATTCATTCTGCTATAGGGAGGCTCATCCCGTACAGTCAAAATGTTTCGAATATAAAAGAGAGCAGTTTAGGTTAACTGACAATGCTGGCTGGAGGAGTCAACCAGTTTTTAAAAAACGTGTGGTATCTCAGTTCCCAGTTTGCATATGTACACTAGTTTACTTAAAGTCCACAAAAAAGATAAATTATTCAACTAATTCTGATTTTCTTAATTTGTAATGAAGCAAATTCCGAGGCCCAAACAAGTACCTCATTTTTACATATTATAAATATTGTTATTTAATTTTTGTATTGCTTATTTAAACCGAACCGGCTACGAACAATTTGTTACCGTGTAAAATTACATTCCCGCGTTAGACCCCCACCAGGACCGCGCCAAGAGACCGTCGTACGCTCACGCTTTCTGTGGCATCAGTCAGTCGATCCAAAGCAGTAGCAGAGAGCAGAGGTGCCCACCGTGACCAGCCGTCAAGCGTAAGTGAATATTTCCGTAAATTATTTCCATAAGATGCATTGTAACGAAATTTCACAAGTGCCGTCTACACTGCTCATTTCCTACGCGCATTCACTTCTCCCACCACCGGGCGAGAGAAGGGATACGAGCCTACTAGCTATTGAAAGCGGCACCGAAAGTTAAGTTCCTCACGAGCTTCCGAAGCAGGTGGACGTGCCAGTCCAGATATCAGTCGGTGTACTGCCCCGTATTCAACCAGACGCGCCAGGAGCAACTAGAGGATATAAGTAAGAATAATAGTAATAATTATAATAGGTAGCGGTTTGTCTGATACTGTGAACTTTTATTTGTCTTTGTATTTATTTTACTGTTTGTGTCCTCAAGGTATCCGTAATATTTGCTAGTGCGGGTACCCTGTGGTCATAAAGTAGAGGTTCCTGGAGTCTTCGTAGTATCTGCTAATGCGGAGAAATCAGGGCCTTTAATTCTAATTGCTGTCTGGTAACTCTTGTGTGCCCAGGGTGCGTGTAATATCTGCTAGTGCACGCAAACTGTGTCCACAGAGAGAGCGTTTTGGAGTCTTCGTAGTATCTGCCAATGCGGAGAAAGCAAGACGCTCACCCAATTTCAGGTCCAGGGTACGAGCTCACATCCAGGTGCCAACAGTCGTGCTAGCGTGGCTGACTCCGGTGTACCCAAGGTATTCGTAATATGTGCTAGTGCGCTTACCCTGTGGGCACAAAGAAATCGTCTCCAAGGTCTTCGTAGTATCTGCTAATGCGGAGAAATCGGGACGTGGCCATATTATTATTTTTAACTGTTTTCAGGTTAGGAGCTGCAGAACGCCGTCTTGTCTTAACTAATCATACATCTCTTTTCAGGTTCCTGGTATTAGCCAAGCCTGACACCTGGAGTAGCCATTTTTCTTATTGTCGCATCAGTTATTGTTTGCTTGCTCCTTCCTGGTATCCGACGACTGTACATAACCTAACCGCTTTTCGTCACCTTGTTATTTTCGCGCCGCTAACCATCCTTCACCGCCATACCTCGAGTCCACGTCATACCGCTGCTTCGCTCCCGCCTACCATAAGGAACATCGCTGTAACCGCACCGTAACTTCGCGATAGTCATATCATAGCCTGGATACTGTCTGGTGTATATTAGTAGATTTAGACTAATTTAGAGTTGATTTGCAGCTTGTAGGAAATAAATAGATATTGTTTACCGAATTATGCGTTTTACTGTGTGTGTGTGTGAAAGTCTGATATATCCCAATTGACCCACTGGAATTTTCTGTTTTTCTCCACTGTAGCTACTCCAGCCCTACTGCAACAGGCTGTGCTAAGAGGCTAGTGTGGGACCTTCGCCCCACGTAAAAAATTGTAAAGGTGGCGCCCGAGCAACCGAACCGTTGCTAAGGTGTCAAAAGTGACCACTTTGCGGCCCCACCGGAAAGTATACGTCACAAATTATATCAACTAAGAAAGCCACGGCTTAGGTTAACAAAATCAGGCAAAAACGCGTTAAGCCTCCAACTATATAGTCATATTTCTAATTACTTAAAATCTCTCAATATTATTCCTTTTAAATATAACGATAAACGATATTTTCTAAAGTATTGCTTTTACTCCGTTGAGGAATTTTTTAGCACTCAATTCTCGGTTTAGTATCATTTAAACTACTAGAAAATTATCCTTTTTCAGTCTCCTACTTATTTGTAATGCATTGATTCACATTTCGTGTTATGAATAATACTCCATATGTTCTTTTGTTTTTAATAATTATAGTTTTGTAATTTTCTATTTTACACTATTTGTAGTCTTGTTTTTTATTTCATCTATTAATTATCGTCTTATCGTTACTTATAGGTCTTATTACTTTGTGATTGATTCTATAAATTTTGTTTTTCTACGACTGTTAAAAAAACTACTTTTTTTCATTATTTTTAGTGCGTAAAACTTGTGTTTATGGTGACAGTGAAAAAAAGTAAAAAAAACGTGAAAAATGCATTATTGAATCCAAATTTGATGATAGGGTGATGCAGCGCAACAAAATACATAAAAAAATATATCAAAACTTGGAGTACTTCCGAATTTTCACTTTTGGTACTCCACCTCTCTGTGTTTAAGTCTTTGCTGGTTTTCAGTGCCGATGCCTTAATTACTGTATCTAAAAAGTCCTATTTAAGTAATTTTTCCTAAATAGATTTTTTGTCTATTTTACTATTTATCTACAACATCATCACTATTTTGTTGGTTGGTAATGGTAATTATAAGTTGGTTGAATAGTGACAAATTAGCGATTCGTGTCATCTTCATCACTGAATTTGTGAAAAAGCATTAATAATAATCGAGCGCAAGAAATGTATTTCTATTATATTGAAAACATTTTCTACATCACTTGATAAAATGTCACAAAATATATCAATAATCTCCATTTTTTACAACTATTTTCACTTTACAGAATATAGGATATGTAACTGTTTGTAGGTTATGTTGAACAGAGTTGAAGTTTGCGTTGACTTGAGTGCAACATCCTTGGAAATATTGCTAATTTAATGTACGCGTGGGTAAATCTAAGTTCAGATTGGCAGTTACTGTGGGGTATAAAACGTACTTTTCGACAAAACTTAAAGTTAACTATCACATCTAAGATAAACCGAACATAAAAACCAGCCCATAATATATTTTTCGTCATACCTCCCTCGTAAGTGTACTCTAATTCCATTGTTTTGTCGATCGTAAGTGACGTTTTATGTACCAAATATTTGTTGCCATTGGCAACGGATCGTTATTTTTCATAGCGTCCCTAGGGAAATAAAGTAAATTTGGGGAAATTTTCTCTTTTATATAATAAATATTAAATGTTTTCACTTTTTTGGAAGTAAATCCAGACAAGCCTTACTTGCTATATCTTCTATATTCGACATTATTTTCGAAAATGTTCAGAACTATTAAAATTTAATTTATCTTGACAGTAGTTGTCATTTGAATAGAAGCCGCGTCCTAAATTTATTTTATTGACGGTTGCCATGGACATTCCAAGCATTGCTACCTTTACTATTTGCTTAGTAAATATAAAACCTGACCCAAATAATTATAGTATTCCACTAGTTTTCTAAACTTTTTTTCTAATTTAATGATTCATATATAATATGCACCGCGGGTCGTACACAACGATTTTTTGGTCTCGAATACTTGCAAACCTCGGCCCTACGGGCTTCAGCTTACAAACTGTATTCTCGACCAAAAAAATTGCACTTACGAACCTTGGTACATAAATAACTATTAAATAGCATTTGTGATTAATATATGAAATGGAAAAATTAAAATGTTGTTTATTTGTAATATAACTGCAATATTACTTTATCATTAAACACTCTAGACCCTTAAAGCACGAAATAAAAAAATTAATCAATCTGAACGTCAGTTTATCGTTTGATTTTTTTTGTCATAACAGATGCCTTTTTTGGTTACTTATGTCACCAAGTTCAATTTATCTTCGTATCGGCCTGACGTTTGTTTAAATCAGTTTAGAACAAATAAATACAATAATAAAATTATTTGGATTCCTTTGTGGACATTCTTATAACTTCTCACTGATATGGACTTATAAAGGTTTTTGGTTGATATTGAATACTAAAATAGTAATTTAAGTAATTTCAAATCAAAATTAAATTTAATTAATCTTCCTATCAATAGGTGTCCCTAGATATAGGATTTAAATATAGGATTTAAATATTTAAATTGCTCCATCTTTTTTCGATGAAAAGCACAGTTGTTGGTTGGTTTTTGTAGACGATAGATAGATAGGTTTTAAACGATAGAGTTGATATAGTTACTTCGCAGCGCTGGATAGAACCTAACTCGAAATAGTATTTTGGAAATTAATTAATTATTAGATAGTAATTCATATTATCCTTTTAACCCTTCCCATAGCCCTTATATCTAATAATTGTGAAGTGCAACACTGGATAGGATTTTGGGTAAGTTAATTTCCAATTTACCAATTGTGTATTGTAGAGATTACAGTCCAAATTTACATTTTTGTAATAGAAATTAACAAACATTTTTTGGTCCTTCGAGCCGGATCATTATAGTTAGATTTCGAGTTAGATTTATTCAGTTTAAAATATTTTAATCTTACATATTAAAGTATTTTTAGTAGCAAATATCCTCTAGATTATAGTTTTTTATAGTTATTCTTTTTTATAGTACCTACTTTTTCTTACATCTAGTTTTTTCTCTTAGCAATTATTCTCGTTAATTATTTAGTTGTAATCACTAATTTAGTTTATACAGATTATTGGTAATAAGTAGTTTCTAGTTGATTCAGTATTAGGTAATAAATACTGGTGGTAGTTTAATATGGCACCAACAAAAAAGGAAAATCAACTTAATATGCTTGTGTCGAAAAAAGAACAATATTTTACTAGGGTACAAACATTATATGATTTAGGTCGAAATATTGATGATAAGGCAAATTTGAATAATTTCCGGATTAGATTTAAATCTTTAGAGGACACCAAAGTGTCATTTTTGAAAATTATAGATGAAATAAATACACTTAGTTACGAGATAGATGATGATTATACACCGAATTACCAGGCTTTGGACATATTTGATGAATTATATTGTAATATTCTATCTATAGCAGAAAAGGCTCTTGAAAAACCAGAAATAAAACATGGCGTTAGTAATAGTGAACGTTCTAGCATACCTAAGAATATACCTAAGTTGCCAAAACTAGAATTGCCGGGGTTTTCAGGAAATCCTAAGGACTGGCCAACATTTTATGAATGTTTTAAAAGTCTTATTCATGATAATAAAGATTTAAATGACGTAGATAGGGTACATTATTTAATTGGGAAATTAAGTGGCAAAGCTTTAACTGTCTGTTCTGGAGTTCCACCTGTAGGTGATAATTATAATATTATCTGGTAGGCCTTAGTAGACAAATTTCAGGATAAACGTTTATTAGCAAACACTTATTTAGATCAAATATTTGAACTGAAACCAGCCCAAGTAGCCTCTGCTAATAGTTTAAATAACTTTTTAGAAAAATTTGATAGTGCCACAAGAGCTCTTAAAAAATTAGAAATTACTGATTTATTTGATTTCACTTTGTCATATTTAGCTTTGAAAAAACTTGATCCGGAAACTAGTCGTTTATTTGAAAATTGCCATAGAGATTCAGCCATACCGTCTTATCAGAAAATAATTGATTTTGTTAAAGAACAAACAAAAATTCATTCACGCACTTGTTCTTTTAGTAAGCCCGTCTTAAACAATAGTAGTAATCCTAGGAGTACTAATGCAAGTAATAGTAGTAAACCTAAAACGACGCATAGTTTTGTTACTAATCATAATTACAATCAAACAAAATGTCCGATGTGTAACGCTAGTACACATTTAATTTCTAGATCTTTCTCCTAATGAACGTTATAAAATAGTGAAAAATAGAAATTTGTGTTTAAATTGTTTAGGTTTTCATAAAATTTTAGGATGTAAAAGTAAAATTAATTGTAAATTCTGTCAACTTAGACATCATTCGTTGTTACATTTTGGTAAATCGTCTCGCGATAATTACTCCGATGCGCAGCCTGCGTGCGAAACTATGGTTGATAGTATAGATACGCCATCGTGTAGTGGGGTCACCGCAAATCTTAATTCTCATAACCAGGCGGCCGCGACATCGACATCTAATAAATATTTTGATAATTCTAATTTAAATCCTACATCATTGATGAGCATTTGTTCTACCGTTATTAAACCAACATTTAGTTTTAATACAACTGTGTTATTATCCACCGCTATTGTCAATATTTTAGATCAAAATGGTGAAATACATAACGCTAGATTTTTGTTAGATTCTGCCAGTCAATCACATTTTATCACGGTTAAATGTTGCCGACGCTTGAGGTTACCCATTTTGAAAATGCATTCGACGGTGCGAGGCATTGGCGTAGCATCGTGTTTAACTAGGGTCGTATTAATATAATTATTACTTCTTGTTTTGACCCAAACAAACGATATCCACTGGATACATTAGTAGTAGATAGTATAGCCGAAAAGTTACCATTTTCTATAGTTGAAACTAATTCACTTAATTATATTAATAATATTCCGTTAGCTGATAGTACTTTTCATATCCCAGGAGAGATTGATGGCATTATAGGTGCGGATTTATTCCCACATTTACTAGGACAAACGCGTATAGTCGGACCTCCGAATTTGCCTGTAGCTATTGAAACTAGTTTAGGTTTTGTTTTAACTGTTATTTCAAACAGTGAAATTCAACAAAATTTTTGTACAATTATAGATCCTCCACTTGAAAAATTAGTTAGTAAATTTTGGGAAATCGAGGAAATCCCACTTCAAACTTTTCAAAATCCAGACGATTTAGAATGTGAAAATATTTTTAAATCTACTTATAAACGCGACCCTTCTGGTCGGTATAGTGTAGCATTGCCTTTTAAAAGTAGTTCATCTAATCTAGGCGACTCATATTCGGTTGCATTTAGAAGATTTATGTCATTAGAGAAAAAATTTAAACTTTTTGATGATTATAAAAATCCATATTCGGAAGTTATAACTGATTATATAGTACAGGGGCATATGTCTAAAATATCTGAGAATTCTATTTCTCCTGCATATTATATACCACATCATGGTATTTTTAAATTAGAAAGTTCAAGTACACCTTTAAGAGTTGTGTTCGACGCTAGTGCAAAAACAGATAGTTCATATTCTTTAAATGATTTATTGTACACTGGACCTAAATTACAATCCGACGTTTTGAATATGTTTCTTAATTTTCGGTTGTGTGAAATAGCTTTTACCGCAGATATACGTCAAATGTATAGACAAATAGCTTTGTGTCCAGAACATAGATGTTTTCAACGTATATTATGGAGATTTTCCCCTAATGAGCCGATTTGTATCTATGAATTAAACACTGTTTCATTCGGAGTAAAGTCGTCACCCTTTTTAGCTTTGAGAACTATACGTCAGTTAGCTATAGATGAAGCAAAATCATATCCATTAGCATCAAAGTTAGTTTGTAGAGACATGTATATGGACGATCTTGTTTCTAGTATTTCAAACATTAATGAGGCAAAATCATTGTATAAACAATTAATTCAATTATTTAAGTCTGGTGGTTTTGATTTGGTAAAGTGGTCGGTTAACTCTAAAGAACTTTTAGAAGAAATACCGATTGAAAACCGTGCGGTTAATGTGGTTAATTTTGAGACTGATTATTTAAAAGTTTTAGGCCTACAGTGGCAACCTAATTTAGATATTTTTACCTTTAAAATACATTCGGAGTCTCGTGAATGTACCAAACGAAATATTCTTTCGGTAGTAGCTCGCTTTTTTGATCCCTTAGGTTTAATGGCTCCAGTTATCTTAGTAGTTAAATTATTTATTAAACAATTGTGGACTTATCACTTAGACTGGGATGAAATTCCTCCCGATAGTTTTGTAAAACAGTGGACAAATTTTAAAAATGAATTACCGCTTTTAAGTGAATTTCAAATTCCACGTCATATAGGAGTTTTTGAAAATTCTAGCGTTATATTAATCGGATTTGCCGATGCTTGCGAAACTTCATTTGGCTCTGTTGTTTATTTACGGACAGTAACTGATGCTCAAGTCCAAACTAATTTGATATGTGCAAAAACTAAGGTTTCACCTTTGAAAACTCTTTCAATACCTAGACTTGAACTTTGTGCCGCACATTTGTTGTCCAAACTTATAAATTTCGTAGTAGAAACATTTAAATCGCGTTTAGAAATAGATAGAATTTTTGCTTTCTCTGATTCGACAGTAGTTCTTACTTGGATAAATTCATCTCCGCATAGATGGAAAACATTTGTTGCAAATCGTGTATCAAAGATACAAGAATTAGTGCCTTCAAAAAATTGGTTTCATATAAGTGGAAAAGATAATATTTCGGATTGTCTCTCTAGAGGGTTAACACCCTCACGTTTTATGGCCACTAAAGAATGGACTACTGGACCTAGCTGGTTGAGGTCTGATGAGTCTTATTGGCCCATTAAATCTTTTAACGAGGAGGATTGTACTCTACTGGAACAAAAATTGGTAACATTGGTGGTCACTAATGATTTGGTTCATCCTTTGAGTTCTGTAATAGAACGTTGTTCATCTTGGTTGAAATTACTTCGTTGCACAGTTTACGTTTTACGTTTTATTAAAAAATTACCACGTCGAAAATATATATCTGCTGCAGATCTAGAGACTGCCGAGTATACTTTGATAAAAATTGTTCAAAATATTCATTTTTCTCGAGAAATTTCGATGATAAAAAATAAAGAAATATTATGTTCATCTTTACGTAAAATTAGGCCATTTTTAAAAGATGGTATTCTTAGAGTAGGCGGACGCTTAGTAAATTCAAGTTTAGATTTTGATAGCCAACACCCGATTTTACTTCCTAAAAAGGATAATTTAGTAGATTTATTGATAGATCATTATCATTACCACAACCTTCATACAGGTCCTAATTTAGTTTTGTCACTATTAAGACAACGATTTTGGATTTTAGCAGCGCGTGGAGTAGTGCGAAATCGAATACATAAATGTAATATTTGTTTTAAGGCCCGACCTCAACCACAATTTCCATTGATGGGAAATCTTCCGCCTTGTCGGGTTCAACAAGCTAAAGTTTTTTTGCACACCGGAGTGGATTTCGCTGGCCCGCTTTATATTGTACTTAACCACAGAAGAGGCGTACGCTCTCAAAAGGCATATATTTGTCTGTTCGTCTGTCTTAGCACTAAAGCAATACATTTAGAACTCGTCTCTGATTTGTCAACTGCTAATTTTTTACAAGCCTTCAAACGCTTCCTAGCGCGTAGGGGCCTTTGTTCGGTAATGTATTCCGATTGCGGATCAAATTTCATTGGCGCTAAAAATGTTCTAGATGAAATTTATGGTTTAGTTGAGTCGAAAGAATTTGTAGAAACTATCTCCAGTGAATTAGCTAATAGAGGAATTGAATGGAAATTCAATCCGCCGGCCGCACCACATTTTGGATCTTTATGGGAAAGTAATGTAAAATCGGTTAAATCACATTTATACAAAGTAGTAGGTAATCAGTTGTTGTCATATGAAAAAATGAACACGTTGTTAATACAAATCGAAGCTTTACTTAATTCACGTCCGTTGTGTCTTAAGTTCTGATCCCGCTGAATCTCTAGCACTCACACCGGCGCATTTTTTAACGCTTACTCCGCTTAATAGATTGCCAGCTCCTGATCTTACTAATGAAAAATTAAATCGTTTAGATCGGTATCAAATGATAGATCGTATGGTTCAGGATTACTGGAAGCGATGGCATTTAGAATATTTGCACACATTGCAGGCACGCGAACGCTGGAATACTCCTTCTAATCCAATTAAAATTGGTACTATTGTTTTGATACAACAGTCTAATACCTCACCTTTACAGTGGCCTTTAGGTCGTATTGTAGAATTATTTCCTGGACGGGACGGTGTGGTTAGAGTCGTCTCCGTAAAAACTAAAAATGGAATTTTTAAGCGCCCTGTAGTCAAATTGTGTCCATTGCCTACCCAGTAATTATTCAACAATAAAATAGTTAAATACTTTAGTTTTAGTTTAGTAGTAGTAATTAGTATAGTAAAATAAATTAATAATAGTCTAGGGAAAATATACACTTTTTGTGGTTCTTTTACTACCCGGTTTCTGAAACATTCTTTCAGGGGCGGGGGAATGGTTGATATTGAATACTAAAATAGTAATTTAAGTAATTTCAAATCAAAATTAAATTTAATTAATCTTCCTATCAATAGGTGTCCCTAGATATAGGATTTAAATATTTAAATTGCTCCATCTTTTTTCGATGAAAAGCATAGTTGTTGGTTGGTTTTTGTAGACGATAGATAGATAGGTTTTAAGCGATAGAGTTGATATAGTTACTTCGCAGCGCTGGATAGAACCTAACTCGAAATAGTATTTTGGAAATTAATTAATTATTAGATAGAAATTCATATTATCCTTTTAACCCTTCCCATAGCCCTTATATCTAATAATTGTGAAGTGCAACACTGGATAGGATTTTGGGTAAGTTAATTTCCAATTTACCAATTGTGTATTGTAGAGATTACAGTCCAAATTTACATTTTTATAATAGAAATTAACAAACAGTTTTAAAAACCAGTTTTAAGGTAGCTTTCTAGGTGATTCTAAAAATGCAGAAAGCTTATAAAATAATCCATCTGGCTATAAATAGGTTTTAAGAAAGATTTGAAAACGGATTAGACCAGGTTCTCATCAAGAGCTCAAAGGAGTTTTATGCATGACTTTAAAAAAGATCTTAACAGCATTCATGGTGGGCCCTTTTAGTCTACAAGCTGCTTTATGATGGTGTTAGGATATTGTTACAGCAAAATAGATTTATGAATGCGTCTTGTAAATAGTTTTATAGCACCCTAGTAGATATTTTGTAGTGGTTTAAAAAAGACCCTTTATATTGAGGAATCACTGGAGTGTATATCTGGTTGCATACGTAAGTAATTTATTTTTGTTTTGAAGCTTTCTTTAAAAAAAAAATAATAAATTTTAAAGTGCTATAAATATTACGATAAATAAATGTAAAAACAGCTTATTGATTTGCATAAAGACCTTTTTAACAAAAATTAGTTTAGAAAAATAAAGCGTAAAATAAAAAGAGAACGACAAAAAGTAATGGTACAAAAGTTGAGCTATTTGTACATTACTCAAATTAAAATCTTAACGATTTGCGAGTGCCTCATAAAATCTAAAGTGAGTATTTTAAAAAATATATTACTTCATTGATCGCGTTTAAATCCACATCAAATTAGCTTAGACGTTTTGAATTTTTAGGCTTTTATTATCTACTCGTACCTCGTCGTAATTTTGTAAGGGATACACTTTCGAGAGGCCCCATGAAACCTAGGGTGAGTGTGTAATTATTATTACACTTTACCCACTCCAATTTGGAGCTGAAAATGATGGTCTTAGATGTTATAATTCTTTGGGCCTCTTCTTAGACTCTATATAAACTCTTCATAAGCTATAACCAGGCTCGTTCTAAATATTGGCACCTCTAGCTCCGTGCAGTTTTATTTATTACATTCTATCAAGTGTCCGAGCTTACCGTTATTTTTTACATGAGCGAACCCAATTTTTTCTTTGGTCAAATAGGGAATCTTAGGGCAACGTGCTTCTCATACCTTTTTTAAATAAATCCATTAAACTTTTTTACTAAAACTGTTGCTTACTATATTTTGTTCACCAACTAACAGCTGTTAATTGGGTATAATTGAATCATATTGTGTTATACATTTAATGTAGTTTTTACTAGAACATAGTAAAGTATTTTTGTATGAAAGCAAAATCATAATAATATATACTTTCCACAGGCATAATATTTTATACCGATTTTTTTATCTACTTTCCTATTGCTATTATATACCTAAAGTTATTGTAGTTTGGCTTTTCAAACATCCATATACACGTTGTTTCTTGACTGTAAAATGTTTATTTATTGAATTTACTGTGACGTCATAGAACACAATCGAACTTGGAAGGTAACCAACCAAAATTCGTCACGGCAGCTCTAGTGTCGGAAGCGGGTCGTGGGAAAGGTTTGTGACATCTGACAGTTAATGCAATAACCTCACCATAATTTATTTATTCATCGCACAATTAATAATGTTAAAAGCTGTTTATTATAAACTTATTCGGGCGCCAGCCAAAGTTAATTGGCAGAAGGGGATGGAGAACAAGACACAAAACTTAAAGGAAAAACCAATGTAAAACAATATAATTTAATATAAAGATTAGAAGGTAAATACTTGTATAATGGGTAGAACAAAATAATAAAGTAATAAATAATTGTGATATGGGGTTGAAGTTAAAACCCTCCTAATTAAATGAATCACACTTAGGTAAACATTATTAGCATTCGCGTAAAGAAAAGTTTGAGACTATTAAATATGGATATCGATAAATCTGCATACAGTTTATGTATATTTTAGGACCGTAAACAGCTGTTCAGGGTTTCACAAACAGAATACACTATGCTACGCTGAGGATCATTTGAAGACCTAAGTGGATAAAGGTGTTATGTCGCATTTTTAAAAAAAATTACTTTATGTAGATTTAGATTTAACACCCAATAAACGGTGAATTCTAAATTTGTAATATTTTATAGAAACTTTTTAATTATAAAGGCGCCATGTCAAACATACAACCAGTAATTTTAGTGGATGTATACAGTTTTGGACAGAAAAATCTAGTTTCATAACGGCTTGATATTGTTCGTTAATATTAATGTAAACAAAAGAACATAACCCAAAATTATCTAGTTTATGAGGTATTATTCATTTGAATCGAAGACGAAATATATAAGTTCCAACTCAAAACCGTTTTGTTTAATTTACTCAAAACTTTAAAAGTGTGACATAACACCTTTATCCACTTAGGTCTTCATTTAACATTTAGATAACGCAATACAACAACGATAAAATAAATGGACAATAAATAAGTACACGACAACGGACTAATGGAATTTAGATTTTCTATATCGCTGAATGCAAACTTGGCCGTTTCCAATTCTTTGACCCCAAGCAGGAATCCAAAAATTAATGATTTACAGTACCTGTACTCCACATTTGATTACCGATCAAATAGGTTCACCGTGCGCCAGCAAATCACCTCTCGCTACGTATGAGAATGCTTCCGAGCAGCCTTCGCACCCAACACAAGTCATGCAGCTCTGTACAGTTTATCACTTGGTACCAATTTAGACTAGGGCTCCAGTGCGGCAATATCCAAATTATGATTTGTGGTATTCCAAAAATAATAGTTATAAAAATTATAAACCATCAGTTGGCAAAGAAAATTAAAAACCAGCAGGCTTAAGGCTTAAGGGCAGAATTTCTATGGTCCAAAGAAAAAAACCTAAAAAAGTTACACTTCATGGAAATTGCCCAGGTATGTTTATGTAAAATCACAAATATTTGACTCCTTTCTTTTAGTAATGCAAAATTTATTAAAAATGTATGTACTGACCTTAGATGTTATTAGGTTTATTTTCTTAATAAAATTTATATCTTTAACACATGGAGAACATGCCCCTGTTCTTCCAGAAATGAAAAATGTCTACCGCTTTTTTGTCTTTTTATCACAAAAAACCGGAATTTGCGCCAATTGATTAATCAGGCCTGTTCTTTAATTAAAAATCCCTAAATGAGACTTTTGACATTTGTCAACTTAAAAACAAAGCAGAATTCATTGAACAAACTTTTATGTTTAAAATATTTACTATATTTTGGAATACCAAGGTAGCCTATTTTATATCTTTTATTTAAATAACTGTATACTGATTAGAACATAACCTTATGACTTGTTTTAGGGAGCGACATCAGGCTGAAATGTTATGAAAATTTTGGTTCACAATTAAAATCAATGAAAGGTTGGATTTAGTAAAAGTGATTAACTGGCACTAAAAGATTTATCGGCTTGCCAAGTGTAGTTGAAAACCACCGGCATGAATTTGAACTGTCACATTACTTATACTACTTACGCAATTGTTTTTCTAATCATTGTTTTTGAATGACTTGATTCCCCTCTACCCTCGCCGAAGTATTCGGCTGGCGCCCAGGTAATACTTGCTATTATATTAGTGCTAAATAACATCTAAACGCCAAATTGAACATCTAAGTAAATAAATAAAATTTAATATAATAATAATTCTTGCCCACAAACAGTCTCTTCCGGTATCCTCGAAACATCAAGTAATGTAAAGTTACAATTTAAGGAAATAAAAATTGTTCCTTGAATGCTACCATCAAAAACCAAGACAACTTTACTGTAAGGTAAAATCTTACAGTAAAGTTGTAGTCAGTACATGAATGGAATAAAATACTTTGGAAGAATCTTCATTTTTGTTGATTCTTTTAGAAGAACATAACAAATTTTTTAACAGCGCTTTTGAGTTATTATTTCTGTAATTTCAAATTAATATTCTACACAAATAATATAGTTAATGACTTTATAAAAAATATTATTATGTAAACTGATACATCAGTACAGTACAGTATAGGTTATTGATTTGTTGGAAATAGAAGGATACCCTTATACTTCGTCAAATTCAAGTGCTTTAACAAAACTGTTTATTACTTTGGGACCAAAGCTTGTGAATAAACACAATTTGATCAACTATTGGAAACCATTCTATTAGCGTTTATTAACATCCATTACTGTTTACCAACACCCTTGTGTAAATATAAATCATTTAATATAGCAACAACTCTGGATGAATATCGAACGAATAGCATGTCATAATTAAATAAATTAACGTATTCATTGTTTGTAGTTAAAATTGGTTATTATTACCATAATGCAGATATTATGTCGCAGGGTGCGTTCAACATAATTAGAAATATTTTGTCTCCATCATTTATATTAGTCGGAGCGAGACACTCGAAATATGCAAAATAAAAGTGGCCTATGCAACTCGCGAATGTATAAAAACTGAAGTCATATTCTTATGTGAAATGACATGCCAAATTCGATTGTGAATATCGGAATTTCGAAATTGCATCTTTTCACTTTTTTATGAAATTTCTCGAAAATACAATATTCTCTACATTTCTCTTTCCATAACTTTATTTTTAACCGTTGACTTGTCTTGAAAATGTAGACACATGTACTTCGAAACTTGGTGATTCGATTGACGTACATAGAATTGTACCAGAGATAAAATATCTGGTACAAAACAAATATTTTCATTTGAGTTCACATGGATGTTTCAGTAGCGGCATTGAAAAAGTCTGTATCGAGGAAACTTTTTATTTCTGAAGATAAGGCACTAGTACAAGTGCGTGAAATGTAGTTTAGGGTCTGAATTAATGTTTGAGAAACAATAAATCGTTGTTTATGGCAGTTTGGCGATCATACAAGTGTAATAAGTTTAGGCGTTGTACGCGCTGCATTAAATCCTGGGATCCCAAGTAGCAGACTTTCTAACCGTGAATATTTCAAAAATGGAGGAGCTAAAAATTATTTAAAAATAATGTATTCTAATCCACTCGCTGCGATTTGAATAACCTATGTAGAACGGTTGGAAATATCTGCTAGATTATATAGAAAAATACACCACTTTTCAGAGGTTTTAACAAACCGAGTAAGCATGAAGTAAGCCAAGTAAGCACGTTTTTGATGGTAACTCCAAAATTTTGGAATAAAGAATTATAAAAAAATTACATACTGAGAGAGTATTCCTTGATAAGATAGACAGATGAATTTCATTTTAAACATTAAACATTTCATTCAGAGCCATGCGTGGAACGCCCATAATTAGCTGACGTTTTTGTCAGAGTTTGTTTAAAGAAGATAACTTCCGGTCCATTAAAAAAATTCTGACCTACTTAAAAAAACGTTTTCAACGCATAAATACCTCCTTCCCAAAGAGTTGGTCCAGAGATACCAACCTAATGTTTTTCTGGAGCAGAAATCGATCTCTATTGAATGGCATCAGTATCATTTTTCTATCACAAGGCGAAAGATACAATTTTTTTAATGGACCGGAAGTTGTCTTTTTAAACAGACTCAGGCAAAAATGTCAGCCAACCATGGGCGTTCCAAGCATATCTGTGAACAAGCTTCGGTTTAAAGTCCAATTCATGTTTCTATCTTATCACAGAAGGTTTCACGCAGTCAACGTTTTTGAAAAATTTACGGTTAAAGTGAGCTATTTTGTAAACGATGCATTGTAAAAAGGCGCTCTCAGAATATGATAGCGAAATACGCTTTCCGTAGGTGGCGCTGGTAAGTCGTTCAAAGTAATAAATATTTAAAAGACGATATTTGAAATGAATTCACGATTGAATGGACGCTTATGTTATTTCTTTACATAACTTATTTCCACTTTACAATTTGAAAATAAATGAGCTCGTAGATGGTCCATACTATCTGTAGATTCTGGAGAATTGGAAGACTGGAAGACTTGAAAACTCTACCTGCTTTTATTAAGCAATCTTCAATGACATATGCGTTAATTTAAATTAGTAGATTCAATACTTACCTATTTATGTTTACAGATTCGACAAATAGTTTCATATATGCATCCTGTTCAACGAGTATAAGAAAGAAAACAGGGAAATTAGAAAAAGACAACACAAAGTGAAAGGGACAAGGTGACAAAAATTAGATTTCACGAAGTATGGAACGTACTAGTAACAGTATATCCGTCTCTCTTTTCCTAATTTCTCTGTTTTCTTTCTTGCAATCATTTATCTCAGGATATATAAAACTACATTTGCCGATCCTGTATGCTTACAGAAAAAATATCACATCTTGTAACCTGCCAATACGGGCTCTGGAAACAGGGACGGTGTAACGGTTTGTTGTCGGGTAGCTGGTTCGGAGATTAATCAGGGTCCAGATTAGTTAATAAGACAACCCAATAAAAATATAAACAATTTATTTACTTTTCCGAACAGGTAATGTGTGGCAGTGTTACATAACACTGTTACATAACAGTTATATGTCCGTATCTTTTACGGTTCTTAGGACAACATGTTCTATTATCTGAGATAGAGAGAGAGAGAGAGAGAGAGAGAGAGTGTGTAACGATTGCGATGCGACGTTTGTTGTTGCTACGGGAGTGGCATCGGGCGTCGGGTGAATATCGTCGACTCAAGAAGTTTCCCAGTTCAACACGCTGTAGGAGGTCTCCAGGTCAGACTCATTCGCTCTGGTTTTGGCGGCGAAACGGCGCCGGGGAATGACTAACGACTCGAAGGGTCCCAGCTCAACACGCTGTAGGATTCCCAGGGTCAGATTGCATTCGTTCCGTCGTGTTTGCGTCGGGAGATGCACAAAACTGCAATATGTCCAGCTCAGCACACTGTAGACAGATTGGCAGAATTATCCACTCTGAATTATGTTGATTTGCGGCCGGGCTTTTATATCCGAGAATCCTCGCTTACTGGTGACGTAGAACTGCGTATAGTTTAGTGTCGTGTGCAAATCCATGCGTCTAGACGGGAGATGGGTAGGTTTGCGGGCCGTGTGCACATTGGTCTCGTGTGTAAATCCGGAATCTTAGTAATGGAGCAGGAATTTAAAGAATGCTTCATTACAAAGGAAAAAAGAAATTATGCCGATGTTACTTCAGGGTTTGGTGAGCCACCCTGTATATAGTCGCCGATCACAAAATTTATTGTTTAGTGTGCCCTCCAGAGCCCTCACAAAAGTGGGGATAGGCACACTCGCTAGCTGGTTCTATCGGGGGTCGTCGTTCGCCTTTTGAGGTGGTTGAGGGTATTTTGGGTGGTAGCGGAGCAAAACAAAAAAAATTGTAATAAAACGTGAACAAATAGATATATTAACAGATTGTACATGGAATCACATTCCACACATGTAAAATAATGCTATATATTTATGTTTGTCAAATTCACTCAAAACGGGGCAAAACTATTAGTATTATTTACAAAAAAAAATAGCAGAAATAGTAGACGAGTATAAGCTCCGCCGCAGCGCCGGTCGTAATCACGTCTGACGTCGCCGCGTTAACATAACTTAATCAATGGTTTCATGTATTTAACCTATGACTACGAATTCTGCAACAGTCTCAATTTCCTAACGTGATATTGCAGAATATCATACAAAATAAGGCCGGATTACAAAAATATAGGGCATTTAAATGACGGCAATTATTGCACAAGTATCCTGCGGCAAGGCCTACATAAATGATACTATAGAATATTAGGTAATAAACGACATTTAACTACAGAGACATAAGACAATTAAATAATAAAAAAATATATATCGTATGGGCGTTAAGGCGCAGTTACACGGCGCGTGATTAGGCGAGCCTGGCTCAGCGAGTCACGAAACAAGCGCCGTGTGACATTGGCAACTGGGCATGGCTTGCGACTCGGGAGACGTTGCTCGCGTAGGATCGCCTTTTCGCGAGCCTTTCCCGAGTCGTCTCCACTTCAGAATCGAATTTCCATGTATTTTTTAATGTGAGAGAGTACTTAGTGCATTATTTATCGTGAAAAACTACCTGTAACTCGGAAAATTGGCAAGTTACAAAAAAATTTCAAGAGACAAAAAATATTTAGAAGGCCTCAATGCATACGTCTGAATTTTTTCAAATTTCTAAATTACATATTTTTAAAGCGCTACAAGCGCGTTTTCCGGAAAAACTCGGTGAAAACGCACTTTACAGAAAAGCTGCAAACAAAAAGAGCCCTGGATTTCGATGATACATTCACCTGAATTTTTTCAGTGTTTTTTTTTTCAACTTTTACATTTCCCCTCCCTCACTTTTAGGAATTTTCGAGTGGTCATATCACGAAAAATATGCATTTTTCGGAAAAATTCACAAGGATAAAAACATCTTATTTTGGGCCAAAAATATAAATATATTGTTTTTCTTTTCATTTTTGACCTAATTCTACAAGTTACGAAACCCATGATAAAAGCCACATTTTCTACCTCTTCCGATTATTTTCTACTGTAATCTTTTTTTCAACTTTGTTATTAACGCCATTATAAACACATTGCACAAGGTTTCATCAAAATCTATTCATTAGCACTCAAATCAGAGGTGAACCTCTCCGTTGACTGGACTAAAGATAATATATTTAAAAATCTTAACTTCAAATAAACGGGTGCTTGCCTTTTTCGACTTCTCATGTGCGATGACAACCACCACCTCTTTTTACGTTTTTTCAACTTCTCTTGTAGCAATTTACCAGCAGCAATTATCCACAAAGTGGCAGCTGCAACTTCTGTTTGTCTATTTGCATTCATTGCGATCGACTGATCTTCCATGTAGTTTTGACAAGCCTACAACTCACAACCCCACATGAAATCTGCATTGGCACATTTGGCTCGCTATTTGGCGAACCAGCGCGAGTCGCGAGCCGAGCTCGTGTCTTCGCGAATCACGCGCCGTGTAACCGCGCCTTTACGCAGCAACACCTGTACTAACATAAATCACGTCGCAAAACTTTATATGACAAACTATACAAACTTAACTAAAAGAACACTCAAATAATGTAATAAATATGGCAAATCATTAAAAACAAATAGTCCAATAATCAAACACAGGCATTAGCTGGGTATAAAATTTCCCAAACTGAGAGACTGTTTGACCAAAAGGCGCTTAAATAGAAAGAGTTAACAGACAGGCTTACGGCTAGCCGCCACCTAGGAAGAGGTCCCTCGGCGAGGTCTACAACGATCTCCGCGACCTGCAACTCTAGGCCCCAGCTACTAAGTCGGCACTACTCCTCCGTTGCCCCCCGTACACACCTAGATTGTGAATAAAACGCAGATATGGCCAAATGATTTGGGGTAAAAAAAAGCCCTGGAAAAAGGTACACGTTATACCGACTATAGCGACTCATTCACTCGCAAACGAGAAGTTCCTATGGAGTCGAGAAAAAACAAAAGAAGAAACAATCGACAACAAAAATAATAATATACTTTTAGATATACAAAATATCAAATATATAAAAAGATGTATTAAATAATTCAAATATACGTATGTTTGCATCAAACTAATTTTATTATAGCCTTATCGCTATAAATTTGTAGACCCCGACATAGACATGACCTTCGTGATGAGATCTATGTAATCGGATTAATTGGAGAAGAAGCAAAATTATTTCTACTCTCGAAGCTAGAAGAATATTCAGACATAATTACCCGAAATCAACTCCAAGAATATATAGATATAAACCAACTACAAGAATATAAAAATATAAATCAACTCCAAGAATATAGATACCAACTTCAAGAATATAAGGACTAAACAAACCGATTGAAAGAAGTTTAAAAGCAAAAGAAATGGTTAAAACTTTTATTATATAAACACCTAAAATTTTATTAAATTGATTGATATAATTTGGCACACATCCACATTCCTGATTTAGAACCACTTTTATCAACGACTTCAAGAAGAGATTGCATATACTACATACCACTATAAATTGAATCCAGTTGATGCCTATCGTTTAATGAAGAGAAGAATACACAGAAAATTTACTGATAAATTTTATATTGATGTTCCTCTAATTTATGGTCATTTCCTACTCCCAATTGAAGTTGAACATTACAAGTACTGTCATTTGTTGATATGTGAGTTAACGTACATTTCCCTTTTTATCTGAGAAAATCATCAATCAATCAATTATGCCAACCCCGTTATCAGATTTAGTCACTACTATCAAAAATTTTTCAATTACTTTCCAAGATTCAATAAACCAAGTCTTACAAAGAGAAGAACTTTTTAATTCTCCATTAAAATCTTTAGAATCTAAGTTACCTAATCAATCTTTCAAGCCTCAACCTTCTACTTCTTTCTGTAATAATTTTAGGAGTACAAACAGTTCACAAACTCGTACCACTAATCGCAATCGTTCACCCAGCCGTAATAATGTTTCCAGTAAATTTGGGTATAAATTGTTAATACCATCAACTTTATGGTGCCAATGCTTATCGTTGTGTAGGTGAATGGTGCAAATTCAGTAAAAGTTGTAAAAAATCTGATAATCCTCAAAGATGACTGAAGTTTTGATTTTATGACGTCTGACTTTGACTTTTCTGGCAGCAAACGTCGACTTTTTATTTACGACAGATCTAACAACTTGAACTTCCTAATCGACACTCGAGCCGATTTATCTGTGGTACCACGTAATTTTTTCACATATTTAAAAAAGAATTTTGATAAGACATTAACCGCGGCTAACGGTTCAACTATTTTTACATACGGTAAGAAATTGTTAAAAGTCAATCTAAACTTACGCAGATTATTTCCTTTCGTTTTCAATATTGCAGACATTGGACATTCCGATCGTCGGAGCAGATTTCTTGTCTCATTTCGGTTTAGTTGTCGATCTTAAAGGAGCTCAAATAATTGATAACAAGGCTAATTTGTCAATTAATTAATTGTTTTATTAAAAATAGTCCTTTAGACAATTATAGATTAGACACACTTAAATTATTTCCTTTAACAGATAAATATAACAAATTACTTTTACAGTTTCCTAATTTAATCAGTTCACCAGACTACAATTTACCTATTAAACATTCTTTTGTACATCATATAGTTACTGAAGGTCATTTACCTTTTTCACGACCTCGTAGATTAGACAATCTTAAATTTAAAATAGCTCAAACAGAATTTAACAGCATGGTGGAATTGGGTATCTGTAAACCATCATCTGCTCAAGTTTCTTCACCACTTCATTTAGTAGCAAAAAAAGAGAAAAATGATTGGAGACCTTGTGGAGATTATCGACAACTAAATACAATTACTATTCCAGACAGATATCCGTTACCTCATATTCACGACTTTAGCTCTCAGTTGCACGGCTGCACTATTTTCTCCAAGATTGATTTAGTGCGAGCGTACCATCAGATACCTGTCGCTAAAAATGACGTTCATAAGACAGCCATAACAACTCCTTTCGGACGGTTTGAATTTTCCCGCATGCCTTTTGGCCTACGCAATGCGGGTCAAACTTTCCAACGTTTTATGAATGAAGTACTTGTCAACTTACCTTTTGTTTTCGTCTATTTGGATGATATTTTAATCGCAAGTCAATCAGATGTACAACATTTGGAACATTTGGAAATAGTTTTCAAAAGATTAGGCACATACGGAATAAACATTAAACCATCTAAATGTATCTTAGGAGTTGACAATTTAACCTTTTTAGGTCATCACATCTCTTCATCAGGTATTTTACCATCAACTGAGAGAGTCGAAGTCATTAATAACTTCCCTTTACCGACAACTCTCAAACAACTACAACGTTTCATAGGTATGGTAAATTTTTATCATCGTTTCATACTTCATTTTGCTGAAATTTTACTTCCCCTATATTCTCTTTGTAACAGTTTATCTCATGATAAAATTACAAAGATAAATAGTTGGCCTGATGAATGTTTAGATGGATTTTCGAAAGCCAAAGACGCTATAAGTAATGCAGTAGTTTTAGCTCATCCTTGCAATAATGACGATACTATCTTATCTCTCTCAGTCGATTGTTCTAATCTTGCCATGGGTGCAGTTTTAGAGCAAAAAGATAATAAGGGATTTCTTGCTCCGTTAGCATCCTTTTCCCGTAAATTAACCATAGCATAAACCTATTATTCGGTTTTCGACAAAGAACTTTTAGCATTATATACTGCAATTAAACATTTTAAATTTATACTTGAAGGTCGAAAGTTTAATTGTTATACAGATCACAAACCTTTAATCAATGCTTTATTCACAAAAGCAGAAAGATCTCCTCGTCAAATACGCCATTTAGAATACATAGCTCAATTTTCTTGTAAAATGCAACATGTTAAAGGAAAACATAACGTAATAGCTGACAGCTTGTCATGTATTTACGACACTTCTTCTTTAAAACAAGATATTTTACCACTTCAACTTAAAAATTCTCCCTTCCTTAATGTTAACTTTGAACTAAAGTTGCTTAGTGAAGCTCAGGAGAAAGATTCAAATCTCAACTATTTATTGTCAGATAAATCATCACTAGCTAAAATCAATTTCATTTTAAAAAATATACAAATTCCAGATTCAAATGAATTTATTTGGTGTGATGTTTCTCGTACATAAGTTAGACCTTTTGTTCCACTTGTTTACAGACGAAAGATATTCGATATTTTTCACAACTTATCTCATCCTGGTATTAAAGCCACTAGACTGTTGATTTCAAATAACTGTTTTTGGCCGAAAATGAACACAGATTAAAATTTATGGTCAAAATCGTGCATTAACTCTCAAGCTGTCAAAGTCAGCCGACATACGAGAAGTCCTCTTGGAAACTTCACCATTCCGAAAAGCAGATTCGACCACATCCATATAGATTTGGTAGGACCATTACCTCCATCCAAAGGTAACTCTTACATTCTTACGGTGATTGAACGATTCACTAGGTGGCCGGAAGCGTACCCTCTTCGCGACATCACAGCAGAAACAGTTGCGCGTACTTTATTTCAAAATTTTGTTTGTCGATTCGGTGTTCCTTGTCGGTGACGACTGATCAAGGGGTACAATTCGAGTCAAGATTATTTAATGAATTTGCAAAGTTTTTAGGTTTTCATAGAATACGTACAACTGCATATCACCCACAAGGGAATTCTTTAATTGAAAGATTTCATCGCTCACTTAAAACTTCCTTGTTAACTAGAGCCAATACATCACATTGGACAGATGAATTACCCATCATTTTATTAGCATTTAGGACAACTCCCAAGGAAGATCTGCAATGTTCACCTGCTGAATTTTTATATGGTCAAACCCTTCGTTTTACCTGGCGAATTTTTCGTTGAATCATATAATTCCCCAAATATCCCTTATTTCATTGACAAATTACGCATTTATTTTAATAATTTAAAATTTGTTCCTTCAATTTCACATGTCAATTACAAAACTTTTGTTAGTTCAGATCTTTCCTCTTGCGATTTTATTTTTGTTTGCAATGAACGGTTTAAACGTTCGTTTACTCCTTTACCCTTTAAAGTTTTATCTCGTTCCGATAAGTTATTTACTTTTAAGAAAGGAATCAAAGTCATAGCTGTCAATATTGATAGGGTTATACCAGCTTTTGTATTAGTTGACAGATGTGACACTTTGCCTACCCCGATTAAAAAAGTACGTTTCGCAATCGACACGTTGGTTGATTGACTCTTTTCTTTTTTAACGAGGGGGTGTATATAGCGACTATAGCGACTCATTCACTCGCAAACGAGAAGTTCCTATGGAGTCGAGAAAAAACAAAAGAAGAAACAATCGACAACAAAAATAATAATATACTTTTAGATACACAAAATATCAAATATATAAAAAGATGTATTAAATAATTCAAATATGCGTATATTTACATCAAACTAATTTTATTATAGCATTATCGCTATACACATCTTAGATGATACTCGCAAGAAACCCAACGAATAAATTTGGAAATAAAAATATACAAAAAGGATAAAAAGTTACTCAAAGTTGTAAATCGTCTGAAAGTATCCTCGCCTCGCTTTGAGTGAGGGATGGTGGTGCTGCAAATACCCCAAGACTCCACTTGAAGACGGTTTGACTCAGACAAAGGAAAAGAAGAATCCAGAAGCTCTGCTTCCCGCGGCAAGAAAACCAAAATATTCAGGAAATACACAAGAACAAAAATAAATTTCTTTGCCGCTAATAGGTAACTTTTTCGCCACAAATCCCTAAATCGGGTAATCCACAAAAATTGGACCTTAAAAGACGAAAAGGTCTCTTCCTCGCACTTGCTAACCAAATGATTGTCTTCCCGGATAAATAGGAATTCCCACAAAAACTCTGTGCCTCCAAAAAACCTTATCAGCGACGTGCCAGGCTCGATAATTGAACAGTCTTTCTCGGTAAATTATTTGTTCGTTGCCAATTTAGGCAACCAACACATCAATATTCTTAACTATTTGTAGCCTATTTTAATTACGTTACGGGGCCGTGAAATAGACCGTAACAATCTGATCTCTTCATATTATATCTATGCAGTTAATAATAAATCAGTTGACAACAAAACTATCTATCTTTAAAAATACAACGATATTTACGACAAAATGTCCTAAAAATCAGACGGTAGTGAACTAAACATTCCATACTCACATAGAATGTAATAAAATGAAAGCTCTTTGCACCCGATACGTTAGATATTACGCGCTAGAGCAATGTTCCTGTTACAAGCTTTGCATTTTATAAAGCGCTTCTCAGTTTATTAGCTATAATTTACTCGTTTACAGTATGCAGTTATCTTGAAAAATAAAAAAGTTACATTGATTCACACTTTTTCACTGTAAATTAGACAAAAATGGCAACTTATAAATTTATTATATTTATTTACTTATCAGTCATATAAGAAATATTATTTTTGTATACATTCTTAGAAAGCGAACGGTTTGAATATTGTAATACTAAAATATCAAGTATTACGGCAAAAAAATTACTATATAAAGGGTTGAGAAATGTGTATTTTTCGCAAAAAAAAATGAAAAATTGCAATTTTTTACAATTTCGCAATTTCAAGTAAAATCGCGAAAATGTGTGGTGTTTTTACATAGAATCAACTGCCTGTTTTTTATATTCATATATTGAACAGTGGCATAGCATGTGTCGAATTCGGGGGTTTCGCTCTTCGACTATATGTGATTCGGTGTAAATTAGTATTAGTATTAAAATTTCCTTCACTCCAATAATTATTTCTACCGTGTTTCACAATCATAAAAAACAGTATCTAATATTTTATTTTGCATATTTTTGTTATCATTCAGGTATAAAATATATAATGTTAGGAACTGTCGTTTTTTGTTGGCCTTTACAAAAAATATTGTAATGAAGAATATTTCTTATAGGATTTTGCAAACAGTATCAAGAATAATATGTGAAAAATTAAAAAAGAGAATCTACAGCGTGACTCATTTGAAATGGGAGCAATTCTCTAATATCCATTCTTTCCACCGGATTCAGATTTTTTTTTAATAGATACAACGTGATCTACCATGACATGCGGAAAGTTTAACAGTAGGTTGTCCCCACAGAAAGGAGTTCAAAAAAATGAAAAAAATACCAACAAAATTACCTTATTTTTTTGTAGAAATGCGCCACCAATGACTTTAATCAATCTGACGTAACGCGGTACAACCATATCACTTTATCAGACTTGGAATTGATACTATTGACAGCAAAGCTAGAGAGGGTAGAAGTTACTTTTTGGTTTTAATCAAATCACACTACAAAAATAGCGAAATAAGTCGAAAAGACATTGACCCTATGCAAGTGAACTCTGCAAAAACAAGTAGATATAAGAGATATTTACTTAAACTAGTCAATAACACGCCGGTGTCTTGATTGTTCGACTGAAAGCAAAAAACGCGGCATTTTGATCGCACTTGCCGGTTCACTTTTTATGTCAATTAAGGAAATGTAAACATCTCCAATACGCTCTTTCACAAGTAATTTCGTCGACCTATTACTGACCTGGTCAACAACAGTAGTGTATCTTCGCAAATTTACTAATAATTTAATAAACTAAATTACCTCAGAACTTTCTAAAATTTTGCAGGGGCTTTCCCACATTGAACATCTATTATAGTACACCATTTTATTTTCCGCATATCATGGTAGATCACGTTGTATATCATTAAAAAGTCTTCTTCAGCACAACGAACAATATTTTCTCCCACTAATTTCATAAAAATAAAAAGTTCTTAAAAGCATTAAAAATTATTCATTTATAGTTCAATACACGATGTTTATGTTTGTATACGTTTGACATTTGAAAAACAACAGTACAGTACAGTTTCTTTGTAATTTTTGTAAAAAAATGATTTCGTAATTCGACAATTTCTCCTACATCCCTGAACCGATTCAAAAGATTTTTTTATAGCCTTTTAGAGACAACTTTAGGTACTAGGCTATTGAAAAGTCACCAAAAATTTTGTTTTGGTTTTCACGCAAGTAAAAACAAATTGTCCTCCTTTAGTTTTCAATAGCCTAGTACCATTCTACCGTGCGTGTAATTGCTCATTAAGCATGTACATTCACGTAGCTCGAAAGATATGACAACACAGCGCAGTAACTCGTCCGTCAGCGGAGTATCCCAGCTCTCAGTAATTTCATTTCAGTCAGCTGACACGCGCGATGTTGTAATTCTTACTCCCTATGCCTAGCCCGCCACTACACACACGGTATAAAGTTGTATCTAAAAGCCTATCTAAATTTTTTTTCAATCAGTTCAGGGATGTAAGAGAAATTGTCGAATTACGTTCACGGCACCATCCTCCTTAAGATTTTAAATAATGGTCATTTACACTGGTTCACCAAGCGCTTCAATGTATAAAAAACAAAATCATTTTCGCGGGAGTCGTAGTGGTGTCGACATTTAGTCCAAAAAAATCGTCATTAGAATATTGTCGCACACTGGCACGAATCTTGATTTTTTCGTTCAAAATTATCTAGAGCACTTGCTTCGCAACCGATTGGGATAATTTTTTTTTAAAACACTCGTTATTTGATTTCCAAAAAACGTAAGAGAGCCGATTTTTGAATTATGCTAACCAAAATTATTGGGTTTAGACAAAATTTTATTTAAATCTTAATAAAACGACAAATAAAAATTTTTTTCTTATCAAATTAACATACATTTTGTTACTCCTGGGTTCTTGAGGTCGCTGATTATGAATCTGATATCTAGATTGTCATAAACCAATCTGCAAGATGGCGGAATCAACGGTGGCTATAAAATGCTGAAAAATGATGAAAAATGAAATACTTTTGTTAAAGTTTATGCCAAGAAGTTTTGAATATTTCTGATAAGTACTTTTAAGTTAAAATAGACTAAATTTTAAGTTCCAGGAAGAAATTCAAGATGGCGGATCCAATATGGCGGCAATAAGATGATCAAACTAACATAAAAATAAATTAAATGCATTAAACTAAATGGGTTATTCCTAAGAATTATAACAAAATTTAAAAAAGATACAAATTTTCTGAAATATTCAAATATATCCAATATGGCTGCTTTTCATTAATTGTCCATCATCCAGCGACCTCAGAAACCCCCCGAGTAAGAAGATTTATGTAAATTGGATAAGAAAAAAGTTTTTATTTGTAGATTTTATTAAGATTTAAATAAAAAATTTCCATTTTGGCTAAGCTCAATAATTTTGGTTAACATAATTAAAAATCGGCTCTCTTACGTTTTTTGGAAATTAAATAACGAGTATTTAAAAAAAAAATTGTCCCAATCGGTTGCGAAACAAGTGCTCTAGATAATTTTGAACGAAGAAATCACGATTCGTGCCACTATGCGCAGGGTTAATTACAGGGGGTCAAAGATCGCGAGAACAGTATTTTGCAAATATTTTGAAAACGGTGAACTTTTTGAAAAAAAGGACATAATTTACTAATTTGTAGCTGAGATAATTTGCTACAAAAAACGAATTCAGAAGTTTCTGTAGGAGAAACCGTTCACGAGATAGAGCGCTCCAAGGAATCGAGAACGTAATAGAGGTTAAGTAACAGGTTTATTATGTGGTATTCAAACATTACTTGGAAATGATGAAATTAATCCTGGAAACTGAGGATAGACAAAAAATAACGTCTTGGAGCAAATTACAACCTGCCCCTGATGTATTGCTGAATACATTTTTTTTGTTACTGCAAGCAAAGTTGTGGTTCTAATTGTGGGTGTCAAAAAGTAAGATTAAATCGCTCTACAGTTGGTAGCCAATGTCATGGTCAATCATGTTTGAATACAGTTACACTCGATATGAGTAACAAAGAGGTCAACAATGACATGGATCCATCATCTTTCCTCATCCAATGTTTGGAGATTGAAAAATCATACACAAAAAATAACGATAATTAATAAAACTATCAATTATGTAATTCATTAAATAAATAAATAAATTTGTTAAGGCAGTATAATTAGACTACCAGGACATCGCAGATTAGGCCTACTGACAATACCACATAATAAAAAAAAGACACTTGTTACTCAACCTCTACTACGCTCTCGATTCTTTGGAGCGCTATATCTCATGAACGGTTTCTCCTATAAAAAACTCCTGAATTCGTTTTTGTGGCAAATTATCTTAGCTACAAATTGGTAAATTTCGAAAGTTCACCGTTTTCAAGATATTTGCAAAATACTGTTTTCGCGACCTTTGACTCCTTATGTGAATTGATATCGCGACGGAAGGAACCTTCACACATTATTACGAACCCTGATACTAAGATGCATGCAAAAATTCAGCGCTCAAAACCCCATATTGTCGTTAATTTATAATTATTTAACTTTATATAAAGAATAAAAATATTTTTCCATGGAACTGTTTTTTATTACTTGTCAAGACATATACTATTCGGAAAATATGGTGTCATATGACATATGAAAAAAGGCCCTTATCTACCCTTGTCCTTTGTACATTACTTTTTAATTAATTTATAATATTGCACATTTCAAATGTGATTATCTAATTTTCAATATTGATTGAACTAATAGTTATTTTGTAAGTAAATTTAGATTTTCTTAATTTCTAGCATAATCAGAAGTAAGTTATCAAAAGAATGCAAAGATTTTGAATTAATATTTTGTTAGCTAGTTTATCTTTTTTTTTCTTTTTCATACATTATTCTTACTGCTGTTTGCAAAATTTTATAAAAAATATTCCTTACTATAATTATAAGCGTACAAAAAATAATTTACTATAAAGCATAAATTTTTAGTAACTAGAATAATAGACTGTTGTTCGATGAATACGGCCATTGGTCGTTTATCGTTTAAAAAGTAAATCTGAGAGTTTGAAAGCACTATTGGAAAGTGGAATTAGATTCAGTCAGTTTCCGAGCTTTCAGTAAATTTAATCATCCAATGCTCCCAGAGAGATGGCTTCTTATTGGGGAATTTCTTATTTCGGAGAAAAGTTTCAATTTCACATATATCTCTTTGGAAATTAATACCAACGATATCTTGTAAGCAATGAAATATATTAAATTTCAATTTATATACAAGTAAATAAAGTTGATTAATTAATTATTACACAAACATTGGTAGTACAGTCACTTGGTGTCAAAAAGTACCCAAACTTCGGACTAATTCTATAGCAATTTGGAATTTTTTTTTGCGGATTCTTAAACTTCAAATATTATAAAGGAATAGATGTGCTTTTACCCCCAAGAGGGTGAAAACGATCCCTGAATTTCAAAATTTAATACTGACTCAAGTATTAAAAGTTAGTTATTGAAAAAATTCGTGTATATGTTTTTGAGGTCGCTGATTATGAATCTGAAGTCAGAATTTTAAAATTCGTGAATGCATGCCTAATATGATAGGGGTACAATGGAAAAGTTAATTATATTTTGTTTGTTCTGAGCAAGTAGAACTTTTTTTGCAAGTTCTTACGTTTTAGGACATGAAATTTATATCCTAATAAGAAGAGGGTGAAAACCACCACTAAAATCAAAAAATCACTAATTAACGAAGTACTGAGAATACATTAATGAAACTATTCATGTTCTTAGGGTCGCTGATCACGAAGGTGAAGTCAGAAATTAAAAACTTTAATTAATTTTACTCAATATGGCCGATATAAAAGGGATAAAATGGATGAATTAATTATTTTTGTTTATTTTGAGAAATTAGGACTTTTTTAGCAGATTGTTACATTTTGAGACATAAAACTCCTCTTCTAATAAGAAAAATAATTGATCTTACCCACAAAAGGGTAAAAACCATCCCTAAATTTACAAATACGAAGGAAGTACTGTTAATTTATTAATGAAACTAACATTATGATTTTGGAGTTGCTGATTACGAATTTGGATCTGGTTTTTGTGTTAAGGTGTAGCAAATTAGTAAAATAATATAATTAATACCTTCGAATTTTATGAACTATATATAGATTTAACCTAAATTTAATATAATTATTATGATCATTCCTTTATAATTGAATATATTGTGAGATTTTACCACCAAACGAGCAATATCATAATTTGCAATTAACGCTAAAAATCATCCAAGAAAAGCATTTTGAAAGTCTTTTAATCCTTTTTATGGTCGAATGGGTCAAAACAGTACAGAGGTTGTCAATTTTTCTATATTAATCTTAAATGCGTAAATTTTAAAAAAAAAGTTATGAGTTAACTTCAAACACTTCTATCTCCTAAACTATTATCTTTATCAAAAAAATAAAAAAGCAACATTTTTCTTAGTTTATTGCCATAATTATTTGTCTGTAGTAACATTCAGTTAAGATGCTTCTATGCTAAGTTATCTATCCTTTAAGCCAAAAAAAATCATTTTCTCAATTTTCAAAATACATTAAGTGTAAAATATTTTAGATAATCCATCCATCACGGTCAAAAAAAAATGAGCTTATACATAATAGTTAGGACTAACAAAAAACGCGATTTGGAATTTTTTTTTCAATTTGGAATTTGTACTCCAGGCATTAGAGAATTTTACCTAGAAAAATTCATGGTAGTTCTGGAAATAGGCCTACTTTATATTTTTTGGATCGCTGAATCCAAATTTTCAACTTCCCCCCAAAAAATCCCTCCAGAACTCAAAGTTAGAAAAAAAATGTTTTTTATTTCTTTTATCGTTTTTTTTTAGTTTTAGAGAAAAGATACCCAGATATTCAGAAAGCAAACAAAATTTACAAAAAAAAAGGTCCTTTGACATTTTGACTTACGACAAACGGAAGGGGAGAGAGTGGGTACCGAAACATGCGCTTTGGTGCCGCGCATGCATTTAGGTATCATACGGCAACTCCACAGTTGCCCTCTCGTCTTTCGATCTTCCCTATCACGCTTCTCGAGCTAGCATGCTGATGTCAGGAGGCCCTTCCCTTTCCTCCCCGACCCATAACACCTGCCAGTTGCTCGAAAATTGATATGTTGACATGTTCATTGAGATTGCAGTTTTTTAGGCGTTTTATCCTCAGTTTATGTTGTTTATTGTTTTCATTGCTTCAAAAAGCTTTTTTTTGCATGAGAACTGTTTTCTTATAATATTTTAAACATGGCTAAATTCTTTCTTTTGCGAGCAACCGTTATCGGATGACACAACAGTGAACGTGACGGAAAAAGGTTTAAAATCTTTCCAGACCGCGAGTTTAAATCGGAAAGATAGGGCGTATGACGATTGTGGTACATAGGAGGTGTCAAAGGTAATACGTTAACGAGAAGCTAATAGCATCGTATGTAAAAAACAGACCATTGCCGGAATATCTCGTGATTCCGCGAAAGCGCTCCAAAACACATTTTTTCTTTCAAACAAAATTATTTTTTATGAGGTGAAATAATATTGGTTAATTATTTTGAACAGAGCGACTATGTATAATGTGCGTTAGCTAAAAATATACGGAATAAAGCCATAGATTTTGCGAAAAATCGGAAAGTAGATTGGGGTGATAAAATGGTACGTCGCTTGACTCCTGTGGAAGGCGATTTAGTGGCGGAATATGCTCGGTATCATTTTTTCTGCATGAAAAAGCTTATTCTTATTCTAAAACCCAAATCTGAAGAACCTGTGAAGCGTGGGGCTTTTGGATTTGAAGTATAAGCTGCCATGAAGTAAGCATTTTCTTTTCTAGATGAAAATGAGCACGAGTGTCTACTTTCGTTTAAACAACTTGTAGATTAAATTAAATGTGACTATAAATCTCACATTAAAACAATCAAGGCTCAAATTGTCGCTAAGTATGGCGATGGCATTTTTATTTCAGAAAACCCAACAAACTGCAATCTTTAACTTTGACTGAACTTAGTGCATGTAGTCCCGCAGCGCCGAGGCTCATGTTTCGAGGTGTGCTAGCGCTTCCCTGTTCGTTTTTTTTTTGTTGCAAATTTTGTTTATTTTCCAAAATTCTAGTTATCTTGCTCCTAAAACGAAAAAAAAAAGATAAAAAATAAAAATCTGAGGGGGTTCCGGGGGGTAATGAGGGGGTTTCGGAGTTAAAAATTCGGATTCAGCGCTCCAAAAAAAAAACGTAAAGTAAGCCTATCTCCAGGAGTACCATGAATTTTTCCAGGTAAGAGTCCTATATGGTCTCTAACGCCTGTAGTATGGCTGGAACCAAAAAACGGTCGGTTACTTTTTGTGCAAAAAACCAAAATTTTGCCTTTACTTTCCTTGTATCATTTTTGATTTCGCATATATCAAAATTTGCCTGTTTGGAGAGCGTGACCTTTTCAGGGATACGTTTAAATGCACCTAAACTGTATCTCGGCAACGATAAGCCTAGATAAATTTTTGCTTCATGGATTATTTTTGTTATTTCATTAGCTAACTTTTTGTTATGACAAACTTTTTTGAAAATAAGATCCTCTTTAAGTGATTTGCTTAAACCCTTTGAAAAAATCCTGTACTGGATTCTGGACCTAGCCTCGACACTGTCGACGACGCGACGGTGGATATAAATGTACATTTGCGTTTCTCCAAATGTGTAGCACCTTCCCAGGCAACCTTGGCTTTCGATTTGGGGGTTTTCTACTATATGAGTTGTGTTTATGTTTATGTTTAAAAGCCGTCAGAGCTCGGACATTACTGCGTATTCTCTCCAAATTTTATTATAATACATACACTAGTTTGGAATTTATATTTACACGAAAACACCTTCAAGCAGATTTACATTTAAGGGTCGAATAACTTCGAAGGAGGATGTCCTAGGAGAAAAAAATTATTACGTTTGACATAACCTGTATTCTACTAATTTAAACTGAATGAAAAATGAAACTAATAAATATATATTTTTTTTAAACTCCAGCCTCAACTTCAATATCAACAGTCTGGCTTTCCTGAACAATGGATTTTATAGAATTTTTTTATTAATAAACGATCAATATTCCAATAACACCTTTTTAAAATTCTCCATTGATATTTTACTTATTGTACGGTTTTTAAAAAGGAAAGTAACAATGAAAATATTAAAATATTGATTGACGTTTGTTTACGAATAACCTAGGAGAGATGGAAAAACAGGAAATTATCGTTTACCCGCAAATTACTGATTTTAAATTAATTTGCCCTTTACTGGGACAATTAATCTTGGGTTCAAATATTCACCAGTTCAATATTAGATTTAAAGGGGAACTAGCCAATAACCATATCTTAGTTTCGACAGGTATACTTGATATTCCATCCGTGTTTGTAGGCCATTTGAAGGCCTCATATGAAATGTGTGTGGAAGATTTAAATTTAGATGAGTAAAAGTTGCAGTCGAAACTTGCTAACTCAGGATATTTATGTGACCAACATTTTACTAAAGCCCAATGTATTTGAGATTAGTTTACTAGAGAGTTCAGTTTCTAGAGGGGAAATATTGAATTGGCAAATACTATAATGCGAGGTGTGCTGGGTGGTTATTGTTTGCTGTGACTATAATCATAATTTTTGTTTTTCTGTAATTTAATCTTAGGTCAGGTGGCGACAAAGAAAATTTTACAGTGAAATGTCCAAAAACTTGCAAAATGAATACATTTCTTTAAATGAGTTCCTGAAGATTCATAGAGTAATATCCTGAAAAGTCTACATTTCGCTCGGATGCAGAATATAAAAATAGTATTTTATATAACAAGTGGCTAAAATGGTGTTTTTTTTACAAGTGTGACGTTTGTAGTATGAACCGAAGACGAGCGCTATAAACCACACGATTAAAAAAAAAAACACATTTTATCACCATTCGAAATTAAAAAACCGCTGCCCAAGGAATCACTACTTCCACATCCACATTTTTTATCTAAGTCACTCAAAACGAAAAAATTTTGTATGTGGAATTAATTGTTTATGGAACTTTAATAATATAATATTTGAAATCCTCTACCCCAAAAAACCCATAAAACGATACCCACATCGGTAACGGGGAGGGGGTGGTGATAGGGGGTGGGGGGGTTTAATGCCAAATTTTTTTTTGAGACCTTAGCTTCTCTTGTATATACTAAATACCAATTTTATGGACTCTTACCTGCTTGATTTACCTATTTTTCACAAATTTACCCCAATTTACCCCCCAACCCTTCGACGGAACCAAATTTCAAGTCAATACTCAAACGGTTCCAGAGTAAACGTGCGCATAAAAAAAGTTACAGACAGACCGACAGACAGACAGACCGACGACCGACAGACAGAAATTTTTTTTCGTTACTATACTTCCACTGGATGTGGAAGTAAAACAATATAATTTTGTCAAATAGACTAAATTTTATTGCTGTTTCCATAGAAATAAATAAGTTTTATATAACACTGTGAAATAAAATTTCTTTTTCTAATTTTGACATATAAGTGACACTTTTCAAAACTGACTAAGTGTCAAACGTAACCAGTTATGACAAGTAAAATTTTACGTAACTGCTGAGGAAGAGTTTGTTATGTCATCAATTAGGAAAGATAAACAACTCTCAAAAAGAAAAAGAAATAATGTTTATTCAACACAAAATGGAATACTGAGTTCATAAAGTGGAAGCTTCTAAATTCTTCTTTCCTTCAAAATATGCTAACAAAACTTTTTCATTAATACGATTTATCTTATGTTATCAAATTAGGATTTCAAATAATATTGTAACTTGGCTAAATAACGTCGGTCAATTTTGACATTAAAATTATAATGTGTGATAGCAGCAGAGGTAACTATGAAACGGATTACTTAACTTACTATAATGTTTAAAGGGTTTTTAAGACTTTTAAAATTAGAAAAAATCATGTAAGTAACACGTTTCAAAAGACAATCTTGTGAAACTCATATTATTTTGCGGGATCTCGCTTCGCTCATCCCGTAAATTCCACTCGTTACACAAATTAACATCTTTCGTAACTGGTTACATAAATAGCTATAATCTACTCTTATTAGGTTATATACTAATTAATGAACTGCTTTTGAACAATTAATAGTATCCATAAACAAATAGCGTGAATTATAATGAATGAGTTTTTATAAATCACTAGGTACAAATCCAATCACCTTTATCTTCATGCCTAGCCTGTCCAATTGACGTAACGCGTGACACAAAGGTATGCTTTTCTTTTCTGATACGGTCAAATAGAACGGTCCATTATTATTGAAGGGAGGAAGGTGATTTATCATGTTTGAATAATTTCGACGTTATGAAATCAAGTTAAGTAAT
Source organism: Rutpela maculata (assembly GCA_936432065.2). Classification (NCBI taxonomy): domain Eukaryota; kingdom Metazoa; phylum Arthropoda; class Insecta; order Coleoptera; family Cerambycidae; genus Rutpela; species Rutpela maculata. The sequence goes on from OW386285.2 coordinate 271,167,001, forward strand.
AAATGTGCTAAAAATGATGAATTCGATTAGTGAAGATAAACTAACATGTACACCACCAGAATGAAGACAATTAGCTACTGATACAATACATACAATACATAATTTATTACCCGAAAAACCACAGAACAAAATATAAAAGTGTATACAAAGATTAAATTTTACCGTTAATTTTATTAATAAACAAACTGAGTAATTTAAACAGAATTTTCTCAATTTAATATTTATTGTTATAATCATAGATAAAGTATAGTATTCAAAATGCGGTAATGGTAATAAGTTACTTGCCTGCGGCTCGTGCTGTAAACTTCATCTGCGTGAGTCATTACCTACATTATTTAACACTTGTCAATAATGACATTGTTTTGATTCATTAAAACTGTCAAATAAATGTCATTTTAGGATATGGCGTTACAAAAATATATTTAAATTGTATTGAATCAAAATAATAATGTTTAATGATAAAATATTTAAAATATTGCTATGAAAGTTAGTCATGAATGGTTTCTATTTCTACGATACTATATTTACAAATTAAGAAAATGCCACAACCAATATTTAGACAACATAGTTACAAAATAAATCAGGATTTTAGATTTGACAATATAATAAAATAAATCAAATTATACCTAGACAGTTATTATATTTGTCTAGAAATAAAACACATTATATTATCATGGACCTGTGTTCAGACACATTCGCTGTTAAACCGGCAATTCTATAAAATTGTGCCACGGTTATTTGGAGTATAAGTTTAATATTCCACAGCATGGTCAAATGCCATTCATTCATGCTGTCAACTTGTGGGCAGAGAAATTTGAAGTAACTGGTTCTGCGTTGAATAGAAAGAATATAGAAGCCTACAGAACAAAGGGCACATGGAAAACTAGAGCCAACTGGCCTTGTAAATATACCATGTTGTTTGAAATGTTTGGTCTGTAAATTTTCAGACATTAATACCATCACTATATCGCACTTAGCATAAAGATTCAAATTTTCACCACCATGAGATTATGAACTAAAATGGAATGAATTTTCTGACATTATCGCTGGTATGAATAAAAACCAAACATTATTGATTGCACGATTGCATCAATTATTTATTTTATAAAAAGAAGCTTTTAAGAAATTTTTTTTGTAAACTCAACTTGACATATTTGAAAAAATAATAATCTTTTTTTTTGTTTATTTGTGGAATAAACTAAAAATGTCTGAAGGCTAAACGTGTTTAATAAGTCATCTCAATAATAATTATTAAGCCATTTGCCAACATACAATTCCCTTTCTTCTATCTTTGTCATATAAATAACTCCTATTCAGGTAATAAATAGGAAACAATTACGTAACGTTGCCAGAAATTAACATATTGACACGGCCATGTGATAGTACGGGAGGCATCGACCAGGATTTTCAGTCAGACAGTTTATACTCAAATAAAGAAAAAAGTCCTTATAGGCGGAAGTCTTCAATATTGCTAAACGATCGAAAAATAATAATGAACATGTAAAAAATGGGCTAAAACTGTTATCGCGACACGCCCGCTTCCTGGTTTTTGTTTTACATACGGTGTCTGGAACTCTATAAAAACTTGAACGGACATTTTCCGACTTGTACAAGCTGCTAACGAAGAGAAAATTGGAAAATTTTCGAATAAATTTGAAAGTAGAAAATTTTGTCATCGCGACCCGTCCGTTTTCAGTGTAATATGTGAATCCCTGCTCAAAACAAAAAATGAAAACGGACGATAAGAACGTTGCTCATGGGAGTGAATGAATTTGTAAAATGCAATTTTTTGTAATTCCCGCGAGGTATCGCGACTCGTCCGTTTCCCTGATTAAGGATTTAGACATACGTAAAAAAAGGACGTTTTCTGCGTTGTTGTTCCCAGAAAATCCATTTTCCGTCGCGCTACGGGTGTTTCGAGTTTTCATGTTCTGTAGTTTGTCGAAATCTTGCAAATGTAACTTGGGTACGTGAATAGACTCATATACACACACATAATCATACTCATACGCAGAAGGGTAGATAGGGAGGAAAAATACAAAGGCAAATCTAACTAGCAGGGTTGAGGAAATTGAAGAGCCAAATATACCAAACTCTACGGGAAAAGGGTCGATAGGGAGGGAAGCAAAGAGGCAAATCTATCTAATACAGGAAACAAATCAACCCCTTGAGTTCAAACTTCAACCTTTTCCCCCGTGAACTTTTTTCGTATACAGAGTAATAATTGAAAAACTAACCAGTCGGATATTTTCGGACAAAAGTTGTGGATTCCGGAGGGGCGAATCAGATGGGATGATTTTTTGAGATTTGGTGGAGGCACATCTAGGATCTCAAGGTCACCTCCATTTTTTCAAATGGGAGCCCCTATTTTTTTGGACTGTCGTGCCTTGATAATAAAGGAACATCTTTTGCCCCTGTTGGTTTTTGGTATCCTTTAAACTACAAAAACTCTATTCACTTCATGTTGTTTTAAGATTGTGAAATAAGAAATAAGTTATGTATCAATTGTAATGAAGCATATTTTAAACCCCAATAAACCATTTATATTTACCAAAAATAAATATGTTTCTGTGAATTATTTAATAAAAGTTACCAGGCTGTGAAAAAAAATAATTATATCACCGCATAAACTTAGGCCCCACCAGGCCCAACCGAAACTGAAAATGCATACTAAACCGTGATCTCCGCAGATAGCCTTCAGTTGCTACCAGTGAACAACAGCGAGCAGAAGTGCCTTCTCCAGGGAAACCGCCAGCAGACGTAAGTTAATATTTGAATTATATTTCCGCGACACTGTACTAAGTTGCGCCTACGTCAATCAATATCCACGCGCACTGTTCCCCCGTCATTACCGCGAATAGAGGGGATAGTGGACTAGATACCCGATGCGCTGAGAGCAGACAGTTCAGTTCCTCACGAGCTCCAACAGCGACCAGACGTGCCCACTGCAGCCAGCTTCGGAAATAAGTAAGTAAAGTAAGTAAGTGAAATTTTTCTAAGACCGGGAGACAGAAAATTATGGTAAAGTCCGCGATTTCTGACTTGTAAAATATTTTTCATTTAACCGTTTCACCTGAAAATAATACAAGTATTCATTTACCGCTACGCACCGTGTCTGCACATTTCTCCCCTCTACCGGCTTGTTGAAAGAGGAAAGTATTTATTAAAACTTGTGATATCAAACAGTCGTGGTCGGCCGCTCCACGACTCTAGACGCGTCCAGCAGTAAGCAGGAGCCCCACTCTAACCGTGAATCTTCTGTTATAGTCTACGCTGAGAAGACCGGAACGAGGAGTGCGACTCGAGACCGTTACCAGACCGGACGTGGGCCAGGACGAAAAGTGAGTAGGTTCATAAATAATAGGTAGAGGTAACGACTTGGCTGATATTAGGGATTCATATCTTTCTGTTCTTTGTTTTGGTAAGATCTGTGTTCTCGGGGTACCAGAAGGTCTAGCCGTTTCCCGGAAGGTACGTCGTGGGCATAGGTTGGACACACCAACGACTCTGGGATCTAGCCGTTCTTTTCAGAGGCTGTTGGTGCGTTTGCCGTTTCAATAATTCTTTGTTGCCTATAACACTGTTACCGGTAAAGTTCTGTGTTCTCGGGGTGCCCGATGGTCTAGCCGTTTCCCTGAAGGTACGTCGTGGGCATGGAACCCACACACTAACGACTCTGGGGTCTAGTCGTTCTTTTCAGAGACCGTTGGTGTGTGTACCGCCCTAATCATACATTTATTTCAGGCCAGGAGGACGAGAGCATCTGCTGGGTTGCCGCTTCCAGGATTCTTTTAGTTAGGTAGAGTTCTGTGTTCTCGGGGTACCCGAGGGTCTAGCCGCTTCCCTGAAGGTACGTCGTGGGCATAGGATTAGCACACTAACCACTCTGGGGTCTAGCCGCTCTTCCCAGAGACCGTTGGTGTGCATACCACTCTAATCATACCTTGTTACAGGCCAGGAGTTGCAGAATGCCGCTTGACTAATCATTCCTCTCTTCCAGCTTTGAGATTTCTGGTATTAGCCAAGTTTGACCCTTAAAATAATTAATTTTGCTGTTTTGTTTGATAACTGCTTGTTTCTTCCTGGTATTTAATGACAACCCGTAACCTGATTAACTCGGCAATTCACTCCTTTAACCTGTCATTGTCTGTCAAACTGTACGTCACCGCCATTTTTACCGCCATATCGCTGCTTCACTCCTGCTTACCTTAGTAACGTCACCGTATCGCATGGTAGCACTTACCGTAATCATCAGCACGTCACAGCCTGGGTTTGCTCTTTTGTGCGTTATGAATGTACTGTATATATTAAACTAGTTAAGCTGTAAATAGTTTCGTTATCACTGTAACTTATAGGAAATAAATAGATATTTTGTTTTACCGAATTCTGTGTTTTACTGCTGTTTGTGTAACAGTCCAATTTTCACAAATTGACCCACTGGAAGTTACTGTTTTCTCCACTGTAGCTATCCCAGCCCTACTGTAACAGGCTGTGTTAAGAGGCTAGTGTGGGACCTTTGCCCCACGTAAAAAATTGTAAAGGTGGCGCCCGAGTAACCGAACCGTTGCTAAGGTGCCAAAAGTGACCATGACGGCTTCACCGGAAAGTATACGTCACAAACTTGGCGCCCGAGCAACCGAACCGTTGCTAAGGTGCCAAAAGTGACCACTTTCCGGCCTCACCGGAAAGTATACGTCACAAACTTGGCGGCCCGAGCAGGGACTGTATTAAATTAAATTAGATTGTGGGAAAATTTAATTGGACTTTCGCATTCGGCAGTCACCGGACGCGACCGAAAAAGTACCGACCGGCCTAGAGAGACATCTGAGGTGTCATTTTCGACTAAACCGACCAGGAGGAAGCGATTGCGACCATTACCGAACCGCTCCGACCACTCCGAAAGACGTTCTCGACCATTTTAAGAAGACTATTAGATTTTGGGAATTGAACACAGGTTCCGGCGGTGTTAGCATACGAAGAGGCTGCACTTTTTACCGAAAACCCGAACTCCGGCCGAACGTTTCCGAAGTGTACCGAAGGGATCCGAAAAGGAACGAAGTCGTGTGGGGTATAAAATTCAGGGTAATCGGACCCAAGGAATCGATTGCCACCAGTGTCCGGCCGATCAGAACAACCGTTCCGGAAAAAAGTGCGCTACGGCCGAAGTAAGGGTCGAAATTGAGTAACTCTGATACTAGGTTGTAGTCCGGACCCAGATACACCTTCTGCACCGAATTTTACCGACCAACCGGATTTTACCCGGAATACTTGGAGTCCCCGGAGTCCGGAGTTACTAGGCAAGTGACCCCTCGTGAAATAGTAACTTTGGGACTCTGAATCGATTGCCACTGGTTTCAGACCGCTCCGACCAACCGTTTCGGAAAACCGTGTACCACAGCAACCTGGGAGGTCGAAACTGAGTAAGACCGACAAGATTGGGTAACTGGCATCTCAAGACACCATCTAATTTGATTTCGCCGATTCTACCGATTTTCTGGATTATCCCCTGAGTCCTACCAGTTCCGGTGATAAATTCTATCCGTTTGGTGCCTACCATTACCAGTGGCCTTCCAGTGCGTAAACCATTTGCGCATAACTGCAACCGCTTATATCCGCTGCCAAGAAGTCAGAACGGAGAGTTCTGCTTGAGAACTCGAAGGGTAAGGACGTCTCCGAAGAAGCACTACCAGATACCGCCTGATACCTGCTTTCTTCACTGTCACCGCCCTCACCACTGTCACTGTCACCGCCACCGTTCACTGTTGTCCGTTACCGTCGAGAGAGTTCTGCTTGAGAACTCGAACGGTAAGGACGTCTCCGAAGAAGCACTACCAGATACCACCTGTTACCTGCTTTCTTCACTGTCACCGTCACCGCCTCTGTCACCGTTATCATCACTGTCACCGTTCACCGTTCATCGTTGACCGTTACCGTCCAGAATCGGAGTGTTTTGAAGTCATCTCAGGGAAGCAAACATGTCCGATACCGAGGAAGAACCAAAACATGAATCAGAAAACCCGGAGGATGTCCGCCCACCGGAAACAGCTGATGTCCGTCTGAGCTGGATTTATAAGCTCAGGAAGGAACAACTGGATACCGAACTAAACAAATTCCGCCTGGACCTGTCTGGCACCGTAGAAGAAAAGAAACGGCGCCTGATTAAATTCATCAAGGATGGGAGTACGTCACCACTCCCAACTACTTCACGACTCACCTTCCCGCCATTCCTGCCACCGCCTTTAGTGATTCCACCGCAAGCCCAGACCGTAACATCTGTCCCACCTCCGTCCACGGTTACTAGTAATACGATGCTAGACCCTCTCAAGATCCGTAAATGGGGTATCCACTTTACTGGGAAAGGAGACCCTGCCGCGTTCCTAGAGAGGCTAGAAGAAGTATGCTCCTATACTGGAATGCGACCGGAACAGCTGTTACCCGTACTACCAGAGCTGTTACAAGGAACGGCAGTCTTATGGTACCGCAATAACCGGGCTCGTTGGACCACTTGGAGCGAGTTTACGAAAGATTTCCGCATCTTCTACTTCCCGGTGAACTACCAGGAGGAGATAGAGGCGCAGATTAGCCGCCGCTTACAGAAACCGGAAGAAGCTGCCAGCACCTATCTGATTGATATGCAGACTCTGATCCGGAGACATGGAGACTTCTCCGTACAGGAGGAACTTCGATGGGTATACAGAAACCTGCTCCCCGATTATAGACAGTACATCCCAAGGACCACGGTAACCGACATATCCACCCTGACCGCCAGAGTGATGGAATACGAAACTCTACGCCGGGAAATGCAGCAGGTGTATCGTGCCACCTCCGCTACATCACACCCAGGTATGCACATGACTGCCCACCTCACCCACCGGCCAGCATCAACCTACCGCTCGGATCCACCGCCACCAGTACCGTCAGGAGGAGCGCGAATGTCCACCCCAGCATCCCAACCGCCTCCAGGAAACCGCAGAGCCATTGAACCGGCACCAACACCGTCAACAAGTGGCATGACACGCGCCGGAAACAGACCGCTGGAAAGTAGATCACCGGAAAACAGACCACCGAGCCAAAGACCGTCAGAAATGAGGCCGCCCGTCAACAATGAGCCCACACAGGACCTCAACAGTATCTGCTGGAGATGTGGCAGATCTGGACATTTCCGCAATCAATGTCGGTTTCCGCCAAAACTGTTCTGCTCACGCTGTGGCCGACCAGGTATCATGACACGGGATTGTCAGTGCCAAAGGACGGAAAACTAAACCGGAACCGCACCGTAACGAGGCCAGTACGGTTCCCTCCTACCTCCGCCTCGCAAGATACCGACTACAAGGATAACAGACCGCACATACCAGTAACCATGTATGGTAGAACGTTCTCCGCCCTAATAGACACCGGTGCCGTCCGTTCCTACATGGGAAACCAAGTAATGGAACTCTGCAAGCAACGAGGAATACCTTCCGCCCAGCTAGCCGATGGAAACCTTGTAAACGTCACCAGTGCCTATGATCTCGACTTCATGGTAGAGGAAAGTTCGTTTTCCGAAAGACTACTCTACCTCCCGAATCTGACATCCGACATTGTACTAGGCATGGACATCCTGAGTACAAGGGAATTTACACTGGATCTAACTACCGCCACCGTCTACCTGGATCACCGCCCTGTCTCACTGCCTCTGCCAACTGCTCCGCTGACTGGAATCGCCCTGACTCTGTCCCAGGATGAAGAAACCCGTCTTCAGGAATTTTTGGATATGGAACTGCCAAGTTTTCAAGACATAACCGGAACCACTAAACTAGCCCAACACCACATCCGCCTGTCGCAACCGGAACCAATCAAACAGAGATACCGCCCACAAAACCCTAGGATGCAGGAAATTATTAACACCGAAGTCGACGAAATGTTAGCTAATGGAATTATCGAACCGTCCAACAGTCCATGGAGTTCACCTGTGGTCATAGTCCGCAAAAAGGATGGAAAGCCCCGTTTCTGCATAGATTTTCGGAAAGTAAACGAGGTCACGGAAAAAGATGTCTATCCACTACCGTATATCAATGCAATACTGGACAAACTCCGGAAAGCTCGTTACATTTCCAGTATAGATCTAAAACAAGGGTACTGGCAAATACCACTCTCCGCCGAAAGTAAGCATATCACAGCTTTCACCGTGCCAGGACGAGGACTATTCCACTTCCGAGTTATGCCGTTTGGACTTCACTCTGCACCTGCTACTTTTCAACGACTCTTGGACCGAATCATTGGACCTGATATGGAACCATATGCTTTCGCATATTTGGATGACATTATAGTCCTGGGTGAAACTTTTGAAGATCACCTGAAGAACCTACATGAAGTATTCCGCCGACTGAGAATGGCCAATCTACAGCTGAACCCCGAGAAATGTCAGTTCTGTAGAAAGTCGCTACGTTACCTAGGACATGTGGTTACCGCGGAAGGCATCAATACCGATCCAGAGAAAGTGGAGGCCATTGAAAAGTTTCCCACACCTCGAAACGTGCGAGACGTCCGTCGTTTCCTTGGTGTTGCCTCATGGTACAGACGATTCGTACCAGCATTTTCCCAAATTGTGACTCCGTTAACCCGACTCTTGAAAAAGAACCATCGCTTCAAATGGGACACCGAACAGGAAGAAGCTTTTGGTCAACTGAAGAAGTGTCTGACTAAGGCTCCAGTTTTGACCTGTCCCGACTTCAAGAAGCCGTTCACCCTACAAACCGACGCCTCAGACCAAGGTTTAGGGATAGCCTTGACACAGGAAATTGAGGGACATGACCGAGTGATTGCCTACGCCAGCCGAACCTTAACTCCCGCCGAGAAGAACTACTCCGTAACGGAAAGGGAATGTTTGGCCATCGTGTGGGGAATAGAGAAGATGAGACCGTACCTCGAAGGGTACCACTTCACCGTCTTGACCGATCACCAGTCCCTCCGCTGGTTACACTCTATCAAAAGTCCGACTGGCCGCCTAGCTCGCTGGAGCATATTTTTGCAACAGTATGACTTTGAGATTAAGTACCGTAAAGGAAGCTTAAACCGTGTAGCTGATGCACTGTCACGTCAACCATTGGAAGGACCTTCTCCCGCCACGGGTACCGAAGAATTATGTGCTGTGAATGAAGCACCAAACTGTTCTTGGTACAGACGGAAGAAGTCGGAAGTTGAAAAGAACCCAGAAGCTAATCCGGATTACTATGTACGTAATGACCGGCTGTACCGCCACTTCTGGGATTCCAGTGACTTAACCGAACCCGACCAATACGACCCGTGGAAGTTATGCGTACCAACGCCACTCCGGACCACAGTTTTGCAAGAAAACCACGATGCTCCGTCCGCTGGACACATGGGAATTGCCAAGACTACAGCCCGGATCACACAAAAGTACTACTGGCCAGGGATGTTCCGCGACATCGCCAGATATGTACGTAGCTGTATGCAGTGCCAACGTTACAAGATCTCCCAGCAGCAAACACCAGGAGCCATGCAACCGTCCATCAGCCGCCAACCCTGGGAAACTGTTAGCACCGACCTAGTAGGACCGCTACCTAGATCTAGTAAAGGGAACAGCTACCTAGTAGTGTTTCAAGACCGTTTTACCAAATGGGTCCAGTGCCGTCCCCTACGAAGTGCCACCGCCCGCAATGTCAGCCAAGCTCTCTATGATGAAGTCATCACCCGTTTCGGATGTCCGCGTACCGTAATCACGGATAATGGTACCCAGTACGACAGCCGTATGTTCCAGTCATTATTGGACGAATTTGGTATCCAGCATCGTTTCACACCACCGTACACACCACAGGCAAATCCAGTTGAACGAACCAATCGCACTATCAAGACTATGATAGCACAATACTGCGAACACGATCATCGGAAATGGGACCAACATTTGAATAGCTTTCAGCTAGCTATCAACAGTGCCAAACATGAATCAACCGGATTTTCACCCGCATTTCTGAACTTTGGAAGAGAACTTTCGCTACCAGCCACCGTATACCAAGCCGAAACCAACGAAGCTACCGAACCCAACGAAGATGAGGATAATCAGATCCCAACCGTTCATACCGACCGCCTAAAGAAGCTACAAGAAGTGTTCGAACTGGTTAGGATAAAGCTTGCCCAAGCATATACCTCCCAGAGCAAATACTATAACCTACGACGCCGAGATATCCAGTATCACGTAGGCAACCGGGTTATGAAACGAGAACATCCCCTCTCCTCGGCTATTAAAGGTTTTGCGTCTAAGTTAGCTCCGAAATATTCTGGACCGTATACCGTGACCCAAGTCGTATCACCCGTGGTTTACAATCTGAAGTCGGATACTGGAAAGAAACTGACCCGTATCCATATTAAGGACTTGAAACCACATGTAGCTGTCAACGAGCCGCCAAGGACAGAACAGACCGCCAACAAGAAATCTTCCAGGAGACCACCAACCTCGTTTCCTGACGAAGAAAATCGACCGCCCGTCCCGCCCGAGTACGTTACCCGTCGATCTGCCAGATTGAGACAACGCTAAGAAGTTCAGCGTAACCTACTCCCATAGGGACCTGATCGCCGCAAGAATAGAAAAAGAAATCCAGCATCAAAGACTAGAAGTAACCGTTTAATTTTTCCTTATTTTGGGTATTTCTTTTAGGAGGACCCTCCCTACCAGAATCTAAGAGTATGATATCCAGCCGTAGCAAGAGGACCTCAGTAATATTTTACTTGTTTTCATTATTACAATTGTTATTTTTGAAGAATCTAGTTTTGATTTTTATTTGTAAAAGGTGTACGTGCCCCCAAATAAAGTTTATGCAACCGGTGTTGGGTACGCGCCTTAAAATCAGTAAGGGAACTTGAGTAAATTTTCTTTAATTTTTCCAGTACCAAAGCAAGAAAGAAAAAAAATAATTACATTATTTTATGAAGTAAGAGGGGGGTGTAATGAAGCATATTTTAAACCCCAATAAACCATTTATATTTACCAAAAATAAATATGTTTCTGTGAATTATTTAATAAAAGTTACCAGGCTGTGAAAAAAAATAATTATATCACCGCATAAACTTAGGCCCCACCAGGCCCAACCGAAACTGAAAATGCATACTAAACCGTGATCTCCGCAGATAGCCTTCAGTTGCTACCAGTGAACAACAGCGAGCAGAAGTGCCTTCTCCAGGGAAACCGCCAGCAGACGTAAGTTAATATTTGAATTATATTTCCGCGACACTGTACTAAGTTGCGCCTACGTCAATCAATATCCACGCGCACTGTTCCCCCGTCATTACCGCGAATAGAGGGGATAGTGGACTAGATACCCGATGCGCTGAGAGCAGACAGTTCAGTTCCTCACGAGCTCCAACAGCGACCAGACGTGCCCACTGCAGCCAGCTTCGGAAATAAGTAAGTAAAGTAAGTAAGTGAAATTTTTCTAAGACCGGGAGACAGAAAATTATGGTAAAGTCCGCGATTTCTGACTTGTAAAATATTTTTCATTTAACCGTTTCACCTGAAAATAATACAAGTATTCATTTACCGCTACGCACCGTGTCTGCACATTTCTCCCCTCTACCGGCTTGTTGAAAGAGGAAAGTATTTATTAAAACTTGTGATATCAAACAGTCGTGGTCGGCCGCTCCACGACTCTAGACGCGTCCAGCAGTAAGCAGGAGCCCCACTCTAACCGTGAATCTTCTGTTATAGTCTACGCTGAGAAGACCGGAACGAGGAGTGCGACTCGAGACCGTTACCAGACCGGACGTGGGCCAGGACGAAAAGTGAGTAGGTTCATAAATAATAGGTAGAGGTAACGACTTGGCTGATATTAGGGATTCATATCTTTCTGTTCTTTGTTTTGGTAAGATCTGTGTTCTCGGGGTACCAGAAGGTCTAGCCGTTTCCCGGAAGGTACGTCGTGGGCATAGGTTGGACACACCAACGACTCTGGGATCTAGCCGTTCTTTTCAGAGGCTGTTGGTGCGTTTGCCGTTTCAATAATTCTTTGTTGCCTATAACACTGTTACCGGTAAAGTTCTGTGTTCTCGGGGTGCCCGATGGTCTAGCCGTTTCCCTGAAGGTACGTCGTGGGCATGGAACCCACACACTAACGACTCTGGGGTCTAGTCGTTCTTTTCAGAGACCGTTGGTGTGTGTACCGCCCTAATCATACATTTATTTCAGGCCAGGAGGACGAGAGCATCTGCTGGGTTGCCGCTTCCAGGATTCTTTTAGTTAGGTAGAGTTCTGTGTTCTCGGGGTACCCGAGGGTCTAGCCGCTTCCCTGAAGGTACGTCGTGGGCATAGGATTAGCACACTAACCACTCTGGGGTCTAGCCGCTCTTCCCAGAGACCGTTGGTGTGCATACCACTCTAATCATACCTTGTTACAGGCCAGGAGTTGCAGAATGCCGCTTGACTAATCATTCCTCTCTTCCAGCTTTGAGATTTCTGGTATTAGCCAAGTTTGACCCTTAAAATAATTAATTTTGCTGTTTTGTTTGATAACTGCTTGTTTCTTCCTGGTATTTAATGACAACCCGTAACCTGATTAACTCGGCAATTCACTCCTTTAACCTGTCATTGTCTGTCAAACTGTACGTCACCGCCATTTTTACCGCCATATCGCTGCTTCACTCCTGCTTACCTTAGTAACGTCACCGTATCGCATGGTAGCACTTACCGTAATCATCAGCACGTCACAGCCTGGGTTTGCTCTTTTGTGCGTTATGAATGTACTGTATATATTAAACTAGTTAAGCTGTAAATAGTTTCGTTATCACTGTAACTTATAGGAAATAAATAGATATTTTGTTTTACCGAATTCTGTGTTTTACTGCTGTTTGTGTAACAGTCCAATTTTCACAAATTGACCCACTGGAAGTTACTGTTTTCTCCACTGTAGCTATCCCAGCCCTACTGTAACAGGCTGTGTTAAGAGGCTAGTGTGGGACCTTTGCCCCACGTAAAAAATTGTAAAGGTGGCGCCCGAGTAACCGAACCGTTGCTAAGGTGCCAAAAGTGACCATGACGGCTTCACCGGAAAGTATACGTCACACAATAACAGGCTCTGCCTTGGCGATGTTATGCTTACGAATCATATGTTATTGATTCTGGGAATATTTCTACGACCTAATTTTTAACCATACCAATAACACCTCACACTATTTTAATTTTAATATTTAGTTCTTATAAAGCTCTCAATCTGTAAAGACATTTTACACTTGTTAAATAGAGTGTACTGGAAACACTGTGTATTACTCGAATACTATACCTTCCTTTTGGTTATGGGCCCAGCTACCGTGTGTGATCGCAAGTGAGTGTGTAATTCGAGACAGTGTAAATAAAGCATAAATAACGATGGCGAGTGGTACATCAACTGCGTTAAAGCGCAATCTAAAACTGTTCAATGGTGAAAACTATTTAATGTGGAAATTCAGACTACAAGAAATTATTGAGCAAGAAGGGGCTAGTAAAGTGCTAAATGAAGATCCACCAACACCAATTACTGAGGAGTGGATACAGTGGGAACGATTTGTCAGAGGCACATTAATCGAGTACCCAGATGACACAGTCGTATCACAAGTGCCACCAGGTCGTGCGACAGCTCGACAAATTTTTGGAGAAATTTGATGGTCTTTACGCCTGTAAAAAGGTGTCAACTCAGCTTTGTCTCCAAGATCGGTTGTTTAATTGACGTCGCTTTAAAAGCACATGTTAGAAATTGATGAAATGGTGCGTGATATGGTTGCTTGCGGCGGGGAAGTGAGTGAAACAACAAAAGTGTGGTACACATTAAACTCATTGCCTCCAAGTTATGCACAAATAAAAGCTGCAATTAAAACTATGTCAGACGAAAGAATTACGCTAGCATTTGTAAAAGGAATGCTGCTGGAACATGAAGAATATCTTCTCCGTGAAAATGCTGATACAAGCATGAAAGCTCTTCATTTCCGCACCACAAATGCACATGATAATTGAAAGAAGTTTATTCAAAGAAATAATCCTGAATTTAAAAATAAGCAGGTGAAAAAGTGTTTTTACTGTGGGCGAAAAAATCATTTCAAACGTGATTGCCATTTTTATAAACAAAGTTTGAAGGTGCATGAAAAACGCAACAAAAGAAACTATCATGAAGCTAGTGCGTCAACAGCAGTAATGAATAAGTCGTTTGCTTTTATGATGTGTGATGAAAAAACTGCATCGTGGCGTTTTGTGCTGGACTCTGGTGCAACAGAGCACATCATAAATGACTTTACCTCTTTTCACCGAATGCGAACAGCTGGATAATCCAATTCGCATAACTGTGGTGAAAATAGGGACGATCATTGAGGCGACACATATTGGTAGAATAAGTGTTACAACTTCACTTGGCTACAGTGGCGAGTTGAAGAATGTCCTCTACAGCAAAAGTGTCTCAACCAACCTCATCTCAGTGAGGTGCATCCAGGAGGCTGGAATGTCGGTGTTGTTCACAGAAATTGGATCGTCGAAGTACAACAGGTTGTTTATTTAAATTATTTGAAAATTGTAAGGTGACATGGATCACACGACGACAAAATTCAATTGCTGCCTCGTCCACAGAAGCTGAATACATGGCTGTAGTTGAGGCTGTAAAAGAGGCCTTATGGATGAAATCCTTATTAGTGAGTATTAATGTCAATATATCAGAACCGATAACACTGTATGAAGACAATCAAAGTTGTATAGCACTGTCAAATAATCCAGTTAGTGATAAACGTTCTAAATACCATTTTATACGAGAGCAAGTAGAGAACAACGTTGTCTGTTTGAAATATTTGTCTACAGGTCATCAGGAGGCCGACTTACTGACGAAATCTTTACCATCACATTAGTTCAGGGAGCTGAGGGGAAAGATGGGATTACAAGAGAAATAAAAGACAAAATTCTATGGAAACTCTAGTATTAAGATGTTTAACAAAATGTTATTGTTTTAAATTGAAATAATCAAGAATGATAAGTATTGTTACTCATTTAAGAGTTCATGGTCTGGTTAAGTTTTTGAGGGGTTTTCCTTAAGCCTTGTAAAAAAATTTTGGGCCATTAGTTGTTCGACTCCCTATAAAATAGTTAGTATAAGTTCATACATTTTTTTAGGGGGTGTGTTGGTTTTTGGTATCCTTTAAACTACAAAAACTGTATTCACTTAATGTTGTTTTAAGATTGTGAAATAAGAAATAAGTTATGTATCAATGACAGGCTCTGCCTTGGCGATGTTATGCTTACGAATCATACGTTATTGATTCTGTGAATATTTCTACGACCTAATTTTTAACCATACCAATAACACCTCACACTATTTTAATTATAATTTTTAGTCCTTATAAAGCTCTCAATCTGTAAAGACATTTTACACATGTTAAATAGAGTGTACTGCAAACACTGTGTTTTACTCGAATACCATACCTTCCTTTTGCCCCAAACTTTTTTCACACCTCGCCGCTAATAATGAGCTTAAGAACGATGGTCTTTGAAGAAAAATGTTCCATTAAAAATAAACGAGATGCCATAAAAAATTACGCGATTTTTTTTCACCGACGGAAAATGTTTTTCTACTACATCCGCAAGGAACCAGAGCTTTGCTTTACATAACAGAGTTTCCTATTTTTTCTTAAACTAAAGAGTTTTTATGAATTTGTCACGATGACGAGAAATTTTGGCCGATTGCTCCCGTACTATAACATTTCACTGCCTTCAACCTCTTAAACAAAATGCCGTAGCTTACCTATTTTCTACTTCGAATTTACTTTATTTCCTCAAATTGGGAAATTTGTGAACAATTTGAGGTAAATTGGCCTGCTCCCAAATTGGTAAACTAAATATTTTGACCTATTAGTAAGTCGAATTGAAATAATTCTGAGTGAAAATGTTAGTTGGTTGTACAATTCAATCAGTTTTAAAGAAGAAAGTTGAAAATGTAATTTTTTTATATTTTCCATTGAAAACAAGATATATTTCAACTCATTAATTATTCCAAAAAAACCATTAGCGAGAAAATAAACGGAATAACGATCCCTTTGCTATACCACTCGCTTTGTTTCATTTGTAATATAACAAGTAATAAAATTAAACCATTTTTTAAAGGCAATGATGCTTGAGAACGTGATATTCATTTTTCCTACAGTAATTAATTATCCGTTTTGTTATTGACTTTTGCTTGTCGCTGTTGTATACTGGCGCATTTGGCACACAATAAATTAATCAAACGTTATTAATATATCGTAATATCAAATATTATTTGTTAAATATACATTTCTACTATTTGAATCCAAGAGCAAATATAATTACTTATATGATAAAATATGAATTATTATGTTTACATAATATAGAGATCAAATCCAATCAAATCAAAAGTATATTTATTTGTAAGAAAAATTGAACTATAACAATATTATAAAAATGTGCAATTAATATACAAGTCGTTTCGAAACGATTGGGACAACGCCTAGCCGTAGATTTTTGACATTAAAACAAGTCGATTTAACCCAAAAAGAAGTGGTCTAATTCTTTTCGTTTTCAAGATACAGGTTTGTATATTAAAAAAAACTTCATATTGTGTCTCTGCCTTGGAGACTACTATACGAATTTACTTCAAAGCTGGTAACATGTTTTTCAAGCTGCTAATTACAATGGTCAATTGTCGATGTCACATTTTATAGAAGGCGCTAATTATAGTACTTTTATGTAACACATTAAGCCATAACTTTTTGAGGTTAAGTTTTGGACATTATCTTCTGTTATAATCAAAATATGTACTTGTTTAAACGCATTAAAATGCACCCTTTCATAGAAATACACGATTTTCAACTTTGTCACACACCAGTTGGAAGAAATTCAATTGTACCTAAAAGCGGTTTTGTATCTAGTAGGTATACGTCAAGTATGATGTCTTGAAATCGTCAAGAGTGCTTGTCGTAGATAGGTATAATAGTCTCCAAGATAGAGACAAAATACGAATACAGTTTTTTTTAATATACCACCCTGTATCTTGAAAACGAAAATAGTTAGACCGCTACTTTTTGGGTTAAATCGACTTGTTTTGATGTGAAGAATCTGCAGCTCTCCGTTGTCCCAGTGTTTTCGAAACACCCTGTATAAAATAAGTACATAGGAGTGCATATACACACTTGATTGTGAATTAAAAACAGTAACTACCACTAGAATGTTATATAAGATATACAAAGATATGTGTTAAATACGATTACAACAATTGGAACATGTCATGCTATTAATACATGATAATAGACGATATAAGAAAATTAGCATTAAGTACTAACTAGAATAGTAGCAGAACTAAGCGGCTCTTGGGTTAACTTAAATGAGTAAATGATTTTTTTTAAATCAACTTGTTCATGCTTGATTTTTTTTCTTCATTTTTACAACCTCTTTCCAAAAATATTCCAAAATTTGGATCTTTATCTCTAGCTGCACATTTTTCCGAAGTTATCAATTTTTGACGAATCTTACATATACGCGGTACTACTGTGGAGTGAGGGAATCACACCGAGATCGGTAAATATAAAAAGTCTTTGAAAACAACACAGGAAGTATGCTTAAATGCTACCAATAAAACTATCCAAATGACATTTTCAATCAAATAAGATCTAAAAAACTTATTAATAAAATAGAAGCTCAAATCACATGCATAAAATATATGCGTAAACATCAACTGAACCCAATAAAATACAAGATCGCAATTACTGTTACAAAATTATTATTTAAATTTTTATAATCTGAAATGAAAAATTGAAAGTCAACCTTAGCAATATCAAAGTCATTTACGCTGAAACGCAGATTATGAAAATTCATGTTATATTCCTCCAGTGAATAAAAACTGTGATTCGTTAAAAACCTTAAATCCCTTAACTCAATTCTTTTGAATTCCCACCCACGACTTATTGTAAAACTTAATTCGTTGCATAATTCGGAGATTTTTCGTATAAAGCTGTTTTATGATGACAAGTTCGTAATAAATTACAACGCCTAGTGTTATGTAAATGGTTCTGAGTTTGCTTCAAAGCTATTTGTAATTTTTTAACAGATTTAACGCTACTTTACAATGTAAATGTAATTGAATGGGTAAGCACTTAAATAAACAAAGATGATAGACCGTAATTAAGAGTGCGATAATGTAAACAATGAAATGTAGTCAAAGTAGTAGTCGTCAAATGATTTGTTGTCTTTTGAAATTGTTAAATTCGGTATAAACTACTATTTAGAATAATCGTTAAAAATTAATACAAGTAGAATATTTTACAATAGTTTTACTAAACTAAATGTTAGTTTTGCAAAAAGTCGTTATTTATTTTCAACAAAATGGTAATGAATTTATATGCCATTTTGATTCGTTATTAATCAATCAATGCAACTTTATTGACAATTTAATTAATATTGAATTTCCAACACATGCGCCGGGAGCCTGTCAGACATCCGGTGCGGGTAGAAACAACTGAAAACGAAATGTATTTGTAAAAAATCTTAACTCCTTTCATCATTGTGGGTGAATCAAGAAAGATAGGAATTAAACTACTTGGTTACTAATTAAAATTAAACTTTCATGTGCTAATAGAGGGAAAAGAACCAAATGAAAAAAACTGTTTCAGATAAAAACCACGGTACCAAGCTAATGCCAAGCAGCTTAATTTAATACAAAATTGTTGATTTGAAAATTTATGATATGTAAAAATTTGGATAAGTCGGCAATTTAGAATAAACAACAAAGAAGTACAAAAATGAACGAAGAGAGGATAGGAAGGAATGAAATATTTGTAAACTCTATCGTAGAAAGAATTTGCTGGATTATAGAAAGTATAGTTGTAAAAGCTATAGCTATATAGGCCGCCAGAAAAAGACGGTATGGTAAGGCGTGCTTTTTTCGAAATGAAGCATTATGCTCTCTGATATGTGTGATGTTGAGATATCTCCTGAACATGGTCTGCTAGTGGAGTTTTGTCGTGACAACGTGCATATAAATCTTGTAGCTTGTCCTTTGCCTATTATCAATAATTATTATTATGTGCGTATATTAATTGTTTACTTATAAGTTATTAGTAAAACAAATTATGTGAGTCGAAATTATTGATAACAAATCAAGAAAAGTACACTGCCGCTAGCTCATTAGCTCGGAAGCTTGTTGTGGGTTGTGGGTTAGGCAATTTTATTTATAATTAAGGTGATATAATACAGAGAGACTTACCTACAAATATGTATGATGATCTAAAACTGGTGTTATGTAATAGGCGCCAATCATTCTATACAATATGTTGATGAATACCAAAAATTGTAAACATTACTCCATTATCAATGATCTGAATATTCATTTTATATATTTTTATACAGGGTGTATAAAAATATATACTTAGCTGTAGATTCTTGACATCAAAACAAGTCGATTTAACTCAAAAAGTATTGCTCTAACTCTTTTCGTTTTCAAGATACAGGGTGGCAAATTAAAAAAAAATGTATTCGTAATTTGTCTCTATCTTAGAGACTATTATACGTATCTACTTCAAAGTTGGTAACGACATGTTTTTCAGGTCGCTAATTACAATGGTGCTATTACCGATGATATATTTTATAGATGACGCTAGTTACAGGACTTTTACGTGACACTTTGAGTCATAACTTTTTTGAGGCTAGGTTTTGGACATCGTCTTCTACTATAATCGAAACGCAATTTGGTTTCCTAAAGAAAAGGTGTACTTGTTTAAACGCGATGAAATGCACCCTTTCAGAGAAATACGCGATTTACAATTTTACCACACACCAGTTCGAGGAAATTCAAATATACCTAAAGGCGGTTTTCTTATCTAGTAGGTGTACGTCAAGTATGATGTCTTGAAGTCGTCAATAGTGCTTGTTGTAGATACGTATAATATTCTCCAAGATAGAGACAAAATATGAAAAAAATTTTTTTACTATACCACTCTGTATCTTGAAAACGAAAAGAGTTAGACCGATACTTTTTGGGTTAAATCAACTTGCTTTGATGTCAAGAGTCTACACTAAGCATTGTCTCAATCTTTTCAAAACACCCGGGGTGTTGAATTTCTTCGAACTGGTGTGTGTCAAAGTTGTTAATCGCGTATTTCTCTGAAAAGGTGCATTTTATCGCGTTTAAACAAGTACACCTTTTCTTTAGAAAACTAAATTGCGTTTCGATTATGCTGGAAGACGATGTCCAAAACCTAACCTCAAAAAAGTTATGGCTTAAAGTGTCACGTAAAAGTTCTGTAACTAGCGCCATCTATAAAATATGGCATCGGCAATATCACCATTGTAATTAGCGACCTGAAAAACTTTGAAGTAGATACAAGGGCGAGCTTAGAGGCGACTTCAATGTGAATGTCAGTCGATATTCCGTTGAAGCAACGTCGAGCGCGGTTAGTACTTGGACGGGTGACTCATCTTGGGAAATCCAGCGTTCTCGTCCCACCTTCTAGCGGCTTGAATATCAGTGTATACGCGGAAGCTACGTAATTTCAGACGAGGATTACGTAGTGGATATACCATCCTTCCGAGGGGATGTAAAGCAGGCGGTCCCTTGTCTATTAAATGTTAAGCAAGTAAAAGATCCCTACTCTTCTTAAGGGAAGAGGTTCGGCAAAATTTCCAGGTTGGGGGTAGCTCGTCTCCTGGCATCGGTGATAGGCCCTGGTAGCGGAAATAGGCCGACGTTAAACAAATAGATAAAAAAAAAAATAGATACGTATAATAGTCTCCAAGATAGAGACAAATTACGAATACATTTTTTTTACTTTGCCACCCTGTATCTTGAAAACTAAAAGAGTTAGACCACTACTTTTTGAGTTAAATCGACTTGTTTTAATGTCAAGTATCTACGGCTAAGCGTTGTCCCAATCTTTTCGAAACACCCTGTATAATAGAATGGACTTTGTTGAAATAGCAAGAACAAGTTTGTGAATAAAAGTCTTATTAAAATTTAAAATCAGTTTTATTAGAAGCTGATCAAACTGGGGTGATGTCAGGCCAAAGGAACATCAATAATTGACAATAAAATATAAAAGTTTACAAGCTACTCAACCCTAGATCTAAATTTGAAATATTATTTATACAAAAATATTATAGTTAACTTACCCAAAATTATATGAAAATTTTAAGAATATTTTTCTTTATTAGAAACTGATCAAACTAGGGTGTTATCTACCCAATAGAACATTGACAATAAAAAAAAATAATATTAAATTGTGCAGGTTACCCAATCTTAAATGTAGGTTTTAAAAAGATTATATTACAGAAAAAGTTCTAAATAATTTACCCAATAATATATTGCAACTAGTTATATTAAACCGAAGTGGTAGTAAAATTTGGTGATCACCAAATCTTGTACAGTTATACCTGAATATTTTAATATTTCATTATAAAATTCTAAAGAAAAATACATAATTGTAACATGAACGTATGAAGTTCGAAAACTTTCATATTTTTAAAAATAAATCTCATTTAGTAGATATGTTGTAATAAATCATCAAGATTGATAAGACATATAGAAAAAATGAGTTTTTTTTGTAAAAAAAAGGACTGCCAAATGGCTCGTAAAATGTTACCAATTTTTTTAACAAAAAAAAAAATGATGAAATGTATAGACATGGAAATTCAATAAAAATTGTGAAAATATAACTTAAATTATACACTTAGCTTGAAAAATCCCATATTCTGTAGTTTTCTTTGAAGAACGTAGGTAAAATCGGTGACAAAAAAAATACAGCTTAGCTCTTCACCAAACAGGAAACCATTACAGCGATAAAAAGTTGCATTCTAGAAGCATCAATCATCAAAAAAGGGGCTGTTAAACAAAATGGCGGACGAACATCTCCATTCCAAAAAAGATGAAATATCCCATTGTAACGAAGCTATTTTTCCGATGCTAAAATGCATTTAATTTCTACAGTATTTCGTTACTAACAACACCGCTTACATTCGAAAATTTATTACGAATATTTATTTGAAATTAATTACTGTGCTGCCGACTTTCGCATATTAGTGAAACTAAGACTGAATATATAATGTACCTGCTAGGATTTTGGAAGGTTTCTCAGAAATAAATTTAATTACCAAAATTGATACGCGTAGCGCTAACAGTGCGAAAACGACGTCCCCGTGGTCAAACCACCATTTTCAATAAAACATTACCGCTCCAGACTCGACCGAGGTAACACGCTATTCACCCGCTGCTGCCACCGTATACCGATTCCCAGTAAGGTAAAACTCAAATAGCAAACACCATTATTATCCCGCTGAGCCAACGCTATCTTATCATCGTTTTCTATTCAACGTGAATTAATGTATAAACGTATTTATTAAAAATTATTTCCGTTAGCAAAGACAAAATATAATTTCAGATTTTCGTACCATTAAAAATGTTATTTCAAAGTAGTGGTAAAGTATCACATTCCAATCGGCTATGTGAAAGAAATTGTTGTCTTGGTTTTTTTTGTGTAACCGTACCTGAGAAAAAGGGCATAACAAATATTTCAAGAAAATATCAGTAAGTTAGTTCTTTTATTTAATTCACTTTCAACTCGAACCGTGGCTACAAATTTCACCGAGTTAAAATGTAGTGGAAGACCAGACCCTCTGAATTCGACACCCTCTATACAACTCGCGAACACCCACCTAAAAAATAGGTAATCTGATGTAAAATAACCCGCTAAACTTGATTTTTGAATTCGCCCATTGATTTGAGATTGCCAAAATGACCAAATTGGCAATTTTCTAAAAAAAATAAAAATTATGTGTTATTTTTTGTTTTTCATATAACACGTCATATATTTTTTATTTTACTTCAGAATTTTTTAATTTTTTTACATAATATTCTCTAACTATTCTTTGATACGTTGAAAGTAAAAAACTTTACCTAAAAAATAATTAGTTGGCAAAAAAATAACAACTTTTCTTTGACGCAAAATCTTTAAAACTTGCAGAGTAAAATGTCCGTTCGAGGTATCTTTTTTATTTTTAAAGTTAGGTGCCTACTATAATCGAAGAAAATGTTCCGAATGAACTAAATAAAATCTTTTGTAAGAAGTTTTTTTTGAAATTTTGCTCCCTTATCGAAATATTCATTAATTGTTTCAGCGTCCGAACGGATGCGCGCTACTATGAATCGGCCGCAATCGCATCTAGAGCTAAACGCAGACACGTGCCGGGTGATTATTATTTTCGAGTATTCATTTATGTTAAGTTGAAAGTGCTTTTTGTCTCAGTCTTTATATTTAGTGCGTTATAAACACATAGTTTGGCATAATAAATTATAATTACTCGGATAGGAAATCAAAGGAAACAAGCTAAAAACGCACTCTTCGCCTGTTAACTGGATTTTTATATAATTGTTATACATTCAATAGGATACTTTTCGCAGTTTTTTGTAAATAATGTTACTTTTAGACATTTTTAATTTTATAGTACGATCTTAGTTGGTAAAAAACTTAGTAAAAAAACTATACCAAACCCCATTTGGGTTTCGATTCTGAGTCAAAAGAACTACACCACCACCTTACACGTAGAAGAATGTAAATTTTTACATTATAAGACACGAGCTATAAAATCATATTTTCACGGTTGTATATTACATTATGAAATGTATATTTGTAAAATATATAAATAATTAGAAATATTAAAATGAAATATTTCAATTACAAAACATAAAAATTAAAAAAAAATTTTTTCAACAGTAAAATCACAAGAGCTTTTTTTTATCGGATAAATTTCTCTTTGTAACGAAATAATTTTGCCAATCAGTGCTTTTATGAGAAAAACTGACATAAAAAAATCGCGAGACCGGAGATCGAGCGATTTTGTCAAATGTCAGTTTTTCGAGCAAAATTACTGATTGACAAAATATTGAGTTAAAAAGAAATTTATCCATAAAAGAAAAGCTCGAGTGATTTTTGGCAAGATAAATTAACAACAGAATATGTGAACGAACAACAATTAAAAATAATTATAATTTTCTCAAAACGACTCATATCGTACAGTATAATTTCCACAAGACTTAAAAATTATAGCCGACAGTACAGATTTTAAAATGACGTGGGACTACTAGATATACTCTGCTTTTGAGGAACAGGTATTTTTATCGTGATAAGAAACGATGCACCTTTTTTACGCTGTCAAAGTGACAAAATGTGACTGTCAAATAGACTTTTTTATATAGGAGTTAATTTATCAAATTTAAATCATTAAGTAATAACATTTTTATTTATCGATCGATTTTGTTCAGATAGGATTCTTCTTCTAGCTAACACTAATTTACTGTCCAAATTTCAGTAGAATCGGAATTTTCTTTCTTCAGTTATCGTGCTTACAAGAAACGTGACGGACGGACAGACAGACGGACATTTTGAAAGTTGTTCAGAATTCGTTCACTAACACAATGGTATGAAAATTTTTTGTCTGCGAGCGATATTTACGGCTTTAGAAATGTACCGATCAAATGCAAAATCCGATGACATTTCTGTGGCTCTAAAACAATATTTAGAACAGAAAAATTTATTTTTATCACTAAATCCAGTTTACCATGCACAATGTAGAAGATCGTATACCCGAACTGCTTATAAAAGAAAATCAGAAATTGTAAATCCTAGTACAGAGAATACAAGTAAAAAGGGCATTTCTGCAATGTGCTATTTACAAGACAGCCGACCAAATTAAGCCCAGAATTCCAAATGTTTTAAATTTTGGATGGTACCTAAAGGAGGAAATCTTATTTCCAAAGATGATTTCAAAAAGCCCAAAACCCAATTTTATTGAGTTAACTCCATTTTGTAAATGTAAATTATATAACTGTACTACAAGCTGCAAGTGTAGCAAAGCAAACGCGCAATGTAACATAAGTTGTTTATGCGAAGGAAAATGTAATCTTTAGTACCCACTTGCTGTTATAATTAATGAAAATATATTTTTTAATGTGTATGTTTCGAGATTATCTACATAATTTTATAACATTTAATTGCAAATAGAAACTAAATAATCCGTAGACTCACTTGATCGCTTAAACGACACCACAGATGGGCGACGTTAACAGAAGTTATGCTTTAAATTAATGCGGACCAATTTGCGCGGTCGCTTCCAACAGCGTCATCTCGTTATATGAGCCGAATTTCCGAAAAATATCTTTATAAAAAAGTTTGTTTAAAGTATATGGAACATTTTTGTCGTTTATACTATAACTCTCTCTTTAAAAATAAAAAAGTTACCTCGATCGGGTATTTTTCAACGCAAATTTTAAAAAACCGCGACAATAGAGGGTAATTATATTTTTTTTAGGCACCATATTATTAGTTACACTATATTCTTTGCCGTCAGCCTGTCCAAGAATATTGGAGGGATAGTGTGTAAAATATTGGTCAAAATGTGAATTAAAATAAAAAAGATATGATGTGTTATGTGCAAAACAAAAATTAACACATAATTTTAAAATTTTTCAAAAAATTTGCGAATTGACCGATTTGGCAATCTCAAATTAATGGGCGAACTCAAAAATCAAATCCAGAAGGTCATTTTACATAATATCATCTGTTTTTTAGGTGGGTGTTCGCGAGTTGTATAGACTACTTTTAAAATGCTTCCTACAGATTGGCTGCTCTCCTACTAATGAAACCCGACATTTTACTGAAGTGATTAAGAATCCGTTTTGAGCACATTTTATTTTGTTGTTAATCACAGTTTTGCAAACTAGAGTAAGATCTGCAATTTCTATAAATTTTATAAAATTTGTCATAGTCCGGGAACTTAGTCCGAAAATCTGAAAATCCGGGAAAATCATTTCTAATAATTATTCTGCTACCCACGTCATTTCTGACAAGATACCGTTTGGCTGATAGCATCAACGCGCTACCGCTGTACTTTCATTTAATACCGAGACCTGCAGAATTTGGCAAATGCACACCAAGTCAATTAAACGTAAACCCACTCTTTAAATTCCTAGAACAAAGGAATGTATTACAATTATTATTAGTTCGTCCGTCTGTATCTACGAACAAATCTCAAATCGGCTATAAAAATTATTGTGTAGTAAAATCTGTTTTAAGTAGTTTTGCCAGATTCTTCGTTTTCTCTTATGCATGATTTTAACTGTAAATATTTGCTTTAATTTGCCTGGTATTTGAGCACTGCCTGTTTTTGCCGCTTAGTATTTTTTTTTGCTTACTGTTTGCTGCTTACTTTAACATCTCTTATCAAACTTTTTTTGCTACCGCTGCTACATTCCTGTATTAACTTTTTTTTATAATTACCTGCTTGAGTATCGCTTAATCACCACTGTTAGTAGTCAATCGTAACCTAGTAAATAATAATCTGCGACCTTCCTGAATCCGACTTAGTCAAATGAATTGATATGTACATAACATTTTTTTTTAAGTATTAACAAGGACAACACTCCTTATGAGAGCCTCTGATGTTATCGCATTTTTTTTTTATTTTATTATTGATACCTATTTTCATATTTTAATAAACGTTGTTATTTACCGAACTTTGTGTTTTACTGTTGAATGTGAGAGAAAATCTAATCTACCGTTTGACCTCTGGACGTAACCGTTTCTTCACTGAGTTTATCCCAGCCCTACCGCAACAAGCTGCGTGAGGAGGCTATTGTGGGACCTTTGCCCCACGTAAAAATTGTAAAGTTGGCGCCCGAGTGAAACCGAAGTTGATCTCGGCGTCAAAGTGAAGTTTCCACTTGTTTATGCGCTAGACAACTGGAAGAAAGCAGGTCACACCATATGGGTAGATTAGTTATATTTAAGACTCTTCCAAGGTTGAGGGTAAATTATAGAATCATCATAGGGTAAATATGATAACTAAGCAAAATTGGTCTCCGACAAAAATAATAAGGTTTAAGAAAAATCCAAGTTAAGAGTGAAACTCCAACTAAGATTAAGATGCTCAATAGGATCCAAAAATAAGACCGGAAGCAAATCCGGCCATCTTGAAATATTTAGCCATTAGGCTAACAATTAAACGATGAATTTTTTTTGGCTCGATCATACATATATAGATGTATAGAACTGCAAACGGAGCTTCCTCGCAGTAAATAATTATACAAAGTACCGATGTTTTTGGTAAGATAATGGGATACTGGCGTGTAACCGAGGTCAACACACAACCGGCTTGATTTTGATCCAAACAAGTGGTGTTCTCCGTACGAAAGTGTAAAGAAAGAATTTATTTCATAGTAGAACTAGTCGAAAGAACAACTGAACAACCTGTATACTTAATAACATAAATTATTGATATTAAACTTACCAATACCTTAGTTTATGACATTATTAAATTATTTACTCTTATGCTTTTCATTTATTTATCTATGATTAACTATGTCTTTGATTGACGGTTATATAAATATGTAGACTTGTTAGGTAGATGACCAACTATACTTGCGAGCTCGTATTAAGATGTGGTGAGTTCTAAAGTAAATTGAAATAATAAATCTCTTAGAAAAAATTTCATTTGTGTTTTTAATGCTCTATTGTAAAAAATAATTAAGTTTTCCAAGGAATATGGGTTAACATAATTTTAAATATAATACATAAAGAAAATTATGGAGCATTTTATATGCTACAGTCTTTGAAGAAGGTGTATCATGATGAGTTTGACAAGGGACGCGTAAATTTTAGCTTCTTGATGGTCGTGTCCAACATACTGCACCATACCGGCGCGGCGCCGCATATGTTAGGGCAGGCCTCACTATACCGGTGTATATTATTTTTTTATTGAATACACATCAATTAAGTCTTATCTAAAATAACATAAACAAACCACCATGTTCAACGCAGATAGACAATATTTAATTTCAGCATTTAATTGCTTTTAAACACACAACAGAATTCCCCTGAAATGTAAATAGTGTAGTGGAATTCAATATTAGTTAATGAAAGTAAGTTATATCCATTTGTATAAGAAAATAGCACTTAAAAAAATATTTGTCTCCACATACTTGTAGTTCTCTGACCATGGTTGAATAAACCGAAACGTAAGAAAATAGTAATTTCTATTAGAAATACCGAAAATTCCAGGATACACCTACATCAAGTTAATTTGTATCCATTAGGTTTATTCAAAAGCCAGGCACTATCTGCACCAGTGCAGATAATAGAAGAGGATAGAGTGAGACTATCCATAGGTCGCAGAAAGATACATTTGCACTAGTGCAGACAGAGTGCAGAGATTCTGAATAAACCTATTGAGTCCGCTATTCTCTACTCCTGAACAAGGCATAGACGGCCGTATAGTTGTTAGTGTGCCTATTGAATATCAATCGAGAAATTAAGTGTACATCTTAGCATATAAAATAAAATCAAATCAGATTTATTTGATATTTAAAAAAATACAACTTCTTCTCGACACTCGTTCCCGTGTCCAGCCGAGCATCGGCTAGCCAAGGCTCCGTGACAGTTGAAGTGCTGGGCAGGAACGAGGTGGATGTAGAATAGAATAAATTGTCACAATCACCCTACTCCTACTTACCTATCTAGTAGGTTAATTAGGGCTGTAAGGTAGTCACATATCTTAAGACTTAACACAACTGAAAAAAACTGCTGCCCAAGGAATCACTACTTCCACATCCAGATTTTCTATCCAAGTCCATGACCTCCTGCAGGACGTCCGCGCGAATGTTCCGTGGAGACTTTATTATTCACCCGTACTTGCAGTGATCTGCCCGTCAAATACGAATGAATTAGTTTAATAACATGACTAGGAAAATCAGCCTCGGAATCCAGACTATATCGAACGCTTTCTCGATATCTAGGAGCACCATGGTGGTACTCTTCCCGAGGTTGTATTCCACGTTGACGTCGTTAACTATCCTAACGATATGTTGTGTTGTGTTGCGTCCTTTCTTGAAACCGAATTGATACTCATCATCGACGTAAAGTCCCTCTTGAGCAGAATTAATTTTGTTCAGAACTACCTTCTCCACCAATTTAGAGATAGTTAATAGTAATAAGATGGGTTGGTAATTGTCAGTAATTCTGGCATTCTTATTCGGCTTCAGTATGGGGACCACCACTCACTGTGCATTTTCACTAACCAGGCCAGTGCTGATCGCGTTAACGATGTATACAAGCTGAACAATACCCTTCCTCGGTAGATGTTTAAGGAGCCTCATATTGATACCGCCCTTTCCCGGAGCTTTATTGTTTGCTAAAGTCTTGATTAACTGCATAATTTCGGGAGGTTTGACCATGATGTATAAAAACTGTTCGTGAGTAATTATCGATATCGTGGCCATAATCTGCTGTCAGATTTTCAATGCGGTAATGTTTGGAGACTGTAAAATTCTGCCTTTTGTCAATTGAACACCTCTAGTTCACATTAAAACCATTATTGGTCTTAGTCTCACTTGTGTTTGATACAGACTGAGTATATTATCCTTTAAAAACCTCAATATTTGTCTTTTTACTGATTACATTAGAATTCTGACGTCCTACAGAGATACTAAGAAGCAAAAGCGAATTTGAGTGATATGCTTTAAATCTCTCTGGTAAGCGAGGGTTACTGTGATGCCAGACCATTTCAGGGATTTTAGGAGAATCAGTAGACCATGTATATTTTCATCAAGGTGGTACATCTATAATTTCTCTTTACTTCTTTTGGTGAGGTCTATTTTGAAAACTATAAAATGTGAGCTCAAAACGTCTTGCATTGTAATTTTGATATCTTACCACATGACAATAGCTATTTGCTGACACGTTATTGGTTTAAACGCACTACATACAACGTCAGATAACAGTGCATTTAAAGTGGATAAGTATTGCCACACTTGTCGCTACACTTGAGCTATGCAAGAATTTTATAAAAGATTATCTAATTGTTTTGCACAAGATTCTTCAATGTGGTATAAACTATACCCAAATTATAGGTACGTTAAATTTTCATATTCCTAGAATTGAGATAAAACTGACAAATACATGTATTTTATTTGAAAGCTTCATGAAGCAATATAAAAAAATACTACCTCCTCTGCACAATAACTGTAAAAATTGAAACGGTGTAAATTGCAAAATTGCATTACATCTTCTAATATTTCGTCAACTAAAAAGCTGAATTTGTTGTCAATTTTACTTTATTTGCTTGTTTGTTTCTGTGACCCATGTTACCATACATAATTCTTCTTACAGAATTGTCTCTTCTGCCTGTTCAATATCGTACATTTTTCGTTTTATTTGTTTCTCTATGTACTTCTATTTATTATTTACTTTATGAAATACCAATGTTTTATTGATTAACTATAAACTGTTATCATTTTCACGTATATTGCTACTTCTGTAATTGACTCTCTCTACCTGTTAAATATTTTAGTGTGAACATGCTCTGGAGACAATGAAATATGTATACAAGGAAGCGACGGCATAAATACTATCCCTAATTTTACTTATGAGTGTTTTATTTCCCTTGTTTAACATCGTGCTATTTAAATATAATAATAATAGTAATAATAATAAATTATCTTTATTGAAGAAAAATTAAATTACAAAATATAAAACAAAGATTTCTTTTATATGAAAGGTTTAACCACAGGCTACTTTTCCTGACTTAAAAAATAGCTACAAAAACTTTCTTTAAACAAGATAATTTAGTACTTGATTTTTTTGATGTTACTATGAAAAACTAGTGAGAGGAATAGAAGGTGAATGTATAAGGATATATACGATTTTAGAAATAGGAAAAATAAAACATTTATTTAAAATTCACAAATGGCAACAGCGATTGAAACGTAAATTACATTTGAATCAAAGGGAAATAAGATTTTATGTATTCTAAAGTTATTTACTGGAAACTTTCTAAACTGACAATTTAAAAAGGTCTTTGAAACATGGATGTAAAATAACGCGGAAGTGACAATAAATTAGAAAACTCTATATTCACATTGTTAATATTATGCCTGAGTTTTTCAGGAAGACATGATGGAAATGATGATATTAGTAAGCTGTGTACAAAGACTGACATGCAGTGTAATTTGAAGGTGATTTTTTATTATAATCTTGGGAACGAACTATGTTTCAATAATTTAAAATGAAGAGAATTGGCATTCCAGCTAACTCTTGTGTTAAATGGGTTCAGAACAGAGATAAAGCAAGAATTTGAGTAGGTAGTATACACATATCTATTCATTTTTTATCTTATTTTGCATCATTAAACTTGTAAAACGGTTAATGTACAATTCATCTTCGAAATTATTTGAACTTCAAAAATTTATATTTAGGTAATATTTTGTCGTACAGAGCTACAACTTTTATTCGGAAAATTTCTTCATAACTGTCAAAGATTTTTAATTATTTACGAAAAACCCTACCTTCTCGCTCCCATAAAACCCCATTGTATGCGGTTGGTGGTAAAATTGTGATCTTTGATAGCTAATGGACAATTCTGCTAAATTCCAAAGTATGTCAATTACTTCCATAATTAAAGTGACACTTTTACTTTACTATAAGCTAATGCCATCGCTCCAGTGAAAATTTCGATCTTTAACTTTCACCATATTGTCCGCCAACTCTTCTAAATGAAGTCCTATTTGGAATGAATATTTAAAATTCTTTAAGCCAACCACTATTTTTGCATTTAATAAAGGAAACGAAGTAATAAAAACGAATGCTAAACACCCAAATATGCCGAATTCAGAATTTAATGGTCTATCTAAGCTCTTAAAATATATAGTGTTAAATTCGGCTACTGCTTCCAGTAAAACCGACAATGATAAATACTTCACTTATTAATAAAATAACATCTTCTTATTGATGCATTGACTATACAGCATGTCCCACTTTTAATAATTCTACTACGTCTTTTTTGAGTAAAACAAAACTTATTTCAATCATTTTTTTTTCAAAAAACAATTCGTAGCCACATGTTCTTAATTATTTAATCTTTGAAAAAATGGAACGTTAAGGGGCCATATTCGAAAATTATAAATCAAAATTTTGCTACATTATGAAAATAGAGGTTTTAAAGGACGCTGATTAGTTTTTCAGTAAAATAATGCCTATGACTTCTCGAAAACTCGACCCTACTTTTCTTAATAAAAATACATGCCAATGACTGGAATAAGTTTTGTTTTACTCAAAAAAGACATAGTAAAGATCTTTGATACCGATGCAAATCTGGTTGAAATTGTGTGACCAATAAGTGTGGTGTGGAGGGGGCGGGTCATTGAAAGTGGAACGAGGCGCTGTTTTCAATGAGCGTCAAAAGTCTCCACCCTACCTTTTAATTTTTGAACGACTTATTTTTGAACAACCAAATTTGAATGGTTTATTTGAGGGTAAGTATACTTTATTTTTAGGAGAATACGGCAATGTTTGTGTTAAAAATGGTACCTCGGCGCCACACAGTGGGAAAAATATATCCTTTTTTGGACAAAAATCTGCCGACAGTAGAGATTTCAATCAAATTAAATGAAAAAAATGGTAAATACCCTTAATATATTGTACTTTAGAGTAGTGCTGCGACAAATTGGCTTTGGGTTAACCTAACCTAAAAATCGCAGATATTAGTTCTACATCCAGTGGAAGTATAGAAACGACAAAAAATTTTTAAAAATTTTTATTGTTCGGATAGGCTTAGAATGTCATGAAACGTAGAGATTTTAAGTTTGAGAAAAAAAGTCTGTCTGTCTGTCGGTCTGTCTGTAACTTTATTTTGTGCGAACGATTACTATGGAATCGTTTAAGATATTAACTTGAAATTTGGTACACGTATGTATTTTAACGAGATCTGGAACTGGATTATATTTTCATCTTATTCGGTTGAAGAGTTGGGGGGTAAATTGGGGTAAATGTGTGTAAATGGGTAAATCAAGCAGGTAAGAGTCCATAAAATTGTTGTTTAGTATATACAAGAGAAGCTAATGTCTCAAAAATATTTTTGGCATTAGCCACTTCCATTATTACCTGTTACTACCCCCCCGTCCATTATAAAACGGGGTGAAAAAAATTATGATTTAGTATGTGTACAAGAACCAAAGGCCTCAAATTTTTTTTTACTTCATCCTCCCCTATTAACACCTCTCCTACCCCCACCCACCCAAACGAAGAAGTGTTCATGGAGATTAGATAGCAAATTCATTTTTATGGGATCATAAATTAATTGCTTAAATTTCTTGAATTGTTTTTAACGTATAAACCATGACCCTTTTAAGGTTTAAGGTGGTGAAAATTCGAGATTCAAGTGAAATAAAGTTTAAGTGATCAAAAGTTGTTCTTTAGGGTTTTTTTGATGCAGACTTAATCTTACTCACATCCTATCGACCCCATAAAAATTAATTTAGTGTTTAATCTAAATGAACACTAATTCGTTTCTTTGTGACTCTCGGTCAAGGAGGCAAACGCGGAATAAAGAGAAAAAATCGCTGCCCAAGGAATCACTACTTCCACATCCAATTTTTCTATCCCAGTCTCTCACAACGAAAAAAAAATTTGTACGTTGAAATAATTGTTTATGGAACTTTAATAATATAATATTTAAAATCGTCTACCCCAAAAACCCATAAAATGAAATACCTCATCGGTAGCGGGGGGGTGGGGTGGAAGGGGGGTAATGGGGGTGAATGAAGTGAAAAAAAAATTGAGGCCTTTGGTTCTTGCACGCATACTAAATCAATTTTTTTTTCAGCCCTTTTATAATGGGGTGGGGGTAGTAATGTGGGTGGATAATATGAAAATTTTTTTTGAAACATTAGCTTCTCTTGTATATACCAAATACCAATTTTATGCACTCTTACCTGCTTGATTTACCTATTTACCCACATTTACCCTCCAACCCTTCAACGGACTAAGATGAAAATACAATGGAGTTCCAGATCTCGTTAAAATACATACATGTACCAAATTTCAAGTCAACATTCCAGAGTAATCGTGCCCACAAAAAAAGTTACAGACATTTTTTTGCTCAAACTTAAAAGGTCGACCTTCCATGACATTGCCAATTTGATCAATAAAAATTTTCAAAAAATTTTTTGTCGTTTCTATACTTCCACTGGTTGTGGAAGTAATATTTGCGATTTTTAGGTTAGGTTAACCCAAAGCCAATTTGTCGCAGCACTACTCTAAAGTACAATGTCTTAACAGTATTTTCCATTTTTTTTTTTTTTTATTTAATTTCATTGAAATCTCTACTGTCAGCAGATTTTTGTCCAAAAAAGGGCATATTTTTCCCACTGTACGCCATTTTGAAGGTTCTTTAAATGGTACAAAGGGTTGAGTGACACATCATTCGAAAGGTCGTTTCATATTGAATATAGCCCTGTAATTTCAAACTTTATATTTACTCAATTTAAAACACCGAACGAACATAAAAATGTCATTTTGGGAATTTCAGCTAAAGCAGCAACAGTGTATAACTATTTAGTGCACACTAGTTTGGAATGCAAAATAGTATTCTTGGAAGGAAGGAAGCAATTGTCGGGCCGCCTCGCTTACCAGACTTAACACCTCTCGACTTTTCTTTGAGTCAAAAGTGCGTAACGCTGAACCAGAATCCCTGATTGACTGGCATCAAAGAGTGGTGCGAGAATGTAGGCGCATTAGTGAGTGTACGCTTATCAATGTGCGCGGCGAAACTGAAAATAGTTTGTGTGTCAGGAAGTTGAATATTTAATGACATTTTTATTTTCATAAAATAAAACATATTCGTATTTGTAAGATTAAAAGAATTAAAAAAAAACTGTAAAAATTACGAATAACATTTCAATTTAAACACCTGAGAAGTCGAGTCTGTTTGTCTAGTTTTAATTTGTATTTTGTACATGCCGTTTTTGTTACTTGGCGAGCGTAGAGGCGTCTTAAACGTACAGGTATTTCGATAAGTATATATAAAGTTTAATTTTTATAAGATGACACTATCGGCAATAAAACGCCAGACGAAGAAAAATGCATATCTCACCTTTTCTGGCGCCTATTCGAGCAGAGAACGATTGCAGCCCCGCCCCTAAGTTTGTAGATACACGTGGTTTCATTTCTTGTCTTGCTCTTGCTCAAGAATTGAGATATGCATTTTTCTTCGTCTGGCGTTTTATTCCCGATAGTGTCATCTTATAAAAATTAAACTTATATAAGTATTTCGTGAAATATCTGGGGGTTAACTTAGACAAACGACTGACGTTTATTACACATATAAACGAGGTACGAAAGGTCTACTCCATGTCCACTCCATGTCCAGGAGTCTGTCCCGCTCCTGGCCAGAGATGGCGGACTTAATAGGACTAACAAAAACATGTTGTACACAATGGTAATCAGCTGACATACGCGGCGCCGGCCGGTATAGTATACCGGCCACGATAATGAAAAAACTTTTCTTTGGACACAAATTTATGCGCCTCCCTCAGAGATTTACAGGCACGTTGCCACGACATAACCCCACTAGTGGACTACGCCCAAGAAATATCACATTTTATTCCTTCAAACTGAGCGATAGTCCGCTAACTCGCAACGTAACACAAATCAGGCAGCATAATGTCCCTATAGCGTTAGAGCTATTAATAATAATTCAAAAATCTAATTTAAGAGATTTATTAAAAAAATGTCGACATTATTTTTGTTAAATATTAAAATTCAATCATTTTTTGTTCTAATTAACTTCTTCTTTTTTAAATCTCCCTCGTTACCAGACAAAGGAGCGCGTTGCCCCCGTTAACAAAGA
Source organism: Rutpela maculata (assembly GCA_936432065.2). NCBI lineage: Eukaryota > Metazoa > Arthropoda > Insecta > Coleoptera > Cerambycidae > Rutpela > Rutpela maculata. The sequence continues at coordinate 271,202,672 of OW386285.2, forward strand.
GAACAATTAACTAGCCGAATATTGCATCTGTCAACCAACAAAAAAGCAGGTTTAACTCTGTCAATGTTGATAGTCACAACTGTATTATTTTTAACAAATGTAACTAACTTGTTTGTACGGGATAAAACTTTAAAAGGACCTTCGTACAGTGGAGTAAAGGTTCGTTTATAACGCTCTTTACGAACAAAAATAAAATTACATTTGGAAATCTCGGGTTTAACAAATGTTTTATAATTAACATGAAGAACTGGAGAAATTTTTTTTTAAATTGTTGAAATAATTTCGTAATTTGTCAATAAATAGAGACACTTTTGGAGTGTCATATGTTTTAATGAAAAATTCGCCAGGTAACCGTAGAGTTTGACCGTAAACTAGTTCTGCAGACGAACATTGCAAATCTTCTTTGGGAATTGTCCTGAAAGCTAATATATACAATTTGAAGTTCGTCTACCCAATGTGACGTATTAGCTCTTGCTGTTAATGCAAGAGAGCGGTGAAAACGTTCTACCATTCCGTTACTTTGTGGGTGGGTAGTACGAATTCTATGAAAACCCAAAAACTTTGTAAATTCGTCAAATAATTTTAATTCAAATTGAACTCCCTGGTCCGTAATTACTGTTAAAGGAACACCAAACTGGCACACAAAATTCTGAAATAACATACGTGCAACAGTCTCTGCAGTAATATCCCTAAGAGGATAAGCCTCTGGCCATCTAATAAAACGTTCAATTACTGTCAGAATGTAAGGATGGGGGTAATGGTCCTACTATATCTATATGAATATGGTCGAACCTACACTTAGGTATTTCGAATTTACCTAGCGGGCTCCTAGTGTGACGTGAAACTTTGACAGCTTGACAGCTAACGCAAGTCTTAGCCCATAAGTTGAAATCAAGGCTCATTTTGGGCCAGAAATAATTATATGTGACTAAAGTCCTAGTAGCTTTAATTCCAGGATGAGATAGACCATGAAATATATCAAATATCATTCTTCTATAAATGGTCGGAACATATGGGTGTAGTTTTGGACGAGAAACATCGCACCAAATAAAATTATCCAAATCAGGAATTTCAGTTTTCTTTAAATCAAAAGTATGTTTAGAATTTGAAGATTGATTGGACAATAAGTGTTTAAGGTCAGAGTCTTTTTTTTGTGCTTTACATAATAATATCAAATCGAAATTAACGTTCAAAGAAGGGGATTTTTCGATTTGAATCGGTGAAACACCATGGGTTAAAGAAGACGTGTCATGAATACCTGACAAGGTATCCGCTGTGATATTCTTACTCCCTTTAATATGTTTAATTTCACAAGAAAACTGAGCAATATATTCCAGATGACGTATTTGTCTCGGAGATCTTTCAGCATTGATCAAAGGTTTATGGTCGGTAAACCAAATAAATTTGCGACCTGCTAGTAAATGTTTAAAATGCTTAATAGCAGACTATAAGGATAGAAGCTCTTTATAGAAAACTGAGTACTTGGTTTCAGCCATGGTGAGTTTACGCAAAAAGAATGCTAAAGGAGTAAATACTTCTTTGCTATCGCGTTGGTGTAGAGCTGCTCCTATGGAGACATTCGAAAATCAAGTGACAGAAATGCATCATCACTACAACAAGGATGAGCTAAAATAACTGCATCTACTAAAGCTTTTTTAGCTTTTAATAAACTATCCATAAGGTAATAGGAAATTCATCTATTTTCGCAATTTTATTATATGATAAATTTGTACAGAAGGAATGTAAAGGGACCAACATTTCAGCGAAATTAGGTACAAAACGATGATAAAAGTTGATCATACCTATAAAACGTTGTAGTTATTTAAGAGTCGTTGGTAATGGAAAATTATTGATGACATCAACTCTCTCAGGAGAAGGTAATATACCTTGTGATATATGATGAAATATGATGTCCTAAAAAGGTCAAATCCGAAAACACACTTAGATGGTTTAATATTTATACCGTATTGGCTTAACCGTTCAAAAACAAGTCTTAAATGTTCTAAATATTGCACATTTGAACTACTTGCCACTAAGATAGCGTCTAAATAAACAAAAACGAATGGTAAACCGGTATGGACTTCGTCCATAAATCTCTGAAAGGTTTCCCCAGCATTACGCAGGCCGAAAAGCATCCGAGAAAATTCCAATAAACCAAAGGGCGTAGTAATTGCTGTTTCATAAATATCACTCTGTGACTGGTATTTGATGATAAGCTCGAATTAAATCCATTTTTGAGAAAATAGCATAGCCATATAATCGAGAGTTAAAATCATGTAGATGAGGTAATGGATATCTATCTGGGACTGTAACCATATTTAGTTGTCTATAATCTCCGCATGGTCTTCAGTCATTTTGCTCTTTCTTGGCTACCATGTGAAGTGGAGAAGAGAAGGAGGAAGACGATGGTTTACATATGCCCAACTCAAGCATATTATTAAATTCATGTTTAGCTATTCTAAAGTTTATATTGTCCAATCTACGTGGACGTGAAAAGGTAAATGTCCTTCAGTGACAATATTGACAGGTAAATTGTAGTTTGGAGAAATTATTAGGTTAGGAATTTGTAAAAGTAATTCATTGAATTCATTTTTTAAAGGAAATGATTTAAGTGAGTCCAAAGGACTATAGTTATTTAAACAATTTATAGATAAATTAGTAATATTATCAATTAAACATGCTTTTTTTAAATTAACTACTAATAGTAATATTATCAATTAAACATGTTTTTTTTAAGTCAACTACTAACCCAAAATGAGATAAAAAATCAGCTCCAATGATCGGAAATGAAACGTCAGCTATATTAAAAACGAAAGGAAAAATTCTTCGTAAGTTCAAATTAACCTTCAATAATTTCTTCCCATACGTATATATAGTAGAACCATTAGCTGCGGTCAAATCTGTGTCAAAATTTCTCTTTAAATCGGTAAAAGTATTACGTGGTATAACTGACAAATCAGTTTCGGCAAAACTTCCAGGTTGGGAGTAGCTCGTCCCCTAGCGTTGTCGGTGATAGGCCCCGGTAGCGGAAATAGGCCGACGTTAAATAAAAAAAAAACTTTTGTTACTTTTTCTAAATGCCTTGTAAAAAAATGTGGCTTTACTAACAATAAAAAAAACAAATTATATTCGGTCGGAATTTAAAATTGGGTGAATATAAGACTTTGAAATTTTAGAGCTATACTCTAGACCAGTGATTCCCAACAGGTGGTCCGCGGACCCCTAGGGGTCCGCGGATGATGTCTTGTGGGTCCACGAAATGCGAGACGAAATGTCACTGAGATATTCAATTGTTTTTTTTTGTATTGTACATTTATTAAACTTGTGTTAACATCGAATTTCATTTTCATATATATGAACAGTTTCCACCTTTAAGTAAATTAGTTTAGTAAGTAATTTATGGTAGATTCTACATAATCTTCATTTTAAGAATTTAAGCTTTTAAGAGGTCCGTGTCAGTATAGCGACCGATGAGGGGGTCCTCTAAAAAATCTTGTTGGGAACCACTGCTCTAGATAAAATGGCACTTCTAATGAGAGGTCACTCAATCCATTTTACAATTAAAGGAAACCGCCGAAATGGCGCCGAGGCGCCTAACCCTCAAGATTTGTACACTATAAGGTTGCCACGATCCCCACCAAAAAATGTCATTAGCCAATGAGCAGCTGGTGTGAAATCACACCAGACGCAGGGCCTAATTCAAAATATTGTAAGAATTTGTGTAATGGTTATAATTACGCAAATAACTAGCAATGACCCGTGTGGCGATTAGTTCACTTGCTGAGTAAATATAAGTTTCACCAAGTCTCAAGTAACCAGGGAAAGAAAGAAAAAACAAAATAATAACAATTTTTAAATAAAAACAGAATAACATGTATTATTAAAATGTTAAACCAAAACACCTTTTAGTCTTCGAAAATATATATTTTAAATATGAATTGGAACTTTTTATTATAGATATATATTTAACTAATCCATATGTCTATAAATTGGTGACCCGCTTGAGGTAGGGGGTAAAAAAAGTCGAAACCCAAAGGGTTTCACTACACGTATTTTGGGACGCTGAAGCTAAATATGACAATAAAAAAAAGGTTTTAATTATCCAACTTTCCCCTAATAAACCATAACCCCTTACAACCCTCCTGAGGGATTGAAATTACACTTGTTCTAAAAATTTTAAAAGTAGGTTTTTTGGTGCCCTGAAACCGAATATGACGGTAAACACTGATTTCAATCACCCAGCACCCCCTACAAAACCCAGAAGTAGTTGAAATTCCACTTGTTCTAAACATTTAAAAAGTATGTTTATTTTTAGAGTTTTTGGTGAGCTAAAACCGAATATGACGACAAACAAATGTAAGGGGATGCTAGGGGGTGCTAGGGGGTGACTGGGTGGTTAAAATCATTTGTTATCGTCATATTTGGTTTCACCGCACCAAAATACTTAAAAGTACATTTTTAATTTTCATAAGAAGTTAAATTTTAACCCCCCCGGGTCTTTTAGGGGGTCACTGGGTGGTTCAAATCAGTTTTCAGCGTTATATTCGGTTTCACCGTACCAGAAAACCTGCTTTTCAAATTTTTAGAACAAGTGTAATTTCAATCCCCCAGGATGGTTGTAAGAGGGGAAAATTGGACAATTAAAACCTTTTTTTATTATCATTTCGGTTTCAGCGTCCCAAAATACATATTTTGGTGAGGGTCTACCCTCTGGGTTTCGACTTTTGTTTTATTTTGTGTGCCTGTGTTATCCTCGCACTTTGAGTCACCGTTTTGCATGGTGGTAATCAAGATAAGTTGTAGAATGTATACATAGTATACTTCAGACCATATTCCGAGCCAGTACGGAAAACTGCGCCGCCACTCCGTGTTAGAAGAACAAGGATAACTTGACTTTTCATCGCCGCACTCAAGTCTCGCCTAAAAGCAGAATGTGAGGGAACCTTCTCTACTTTACTCTACCTACTCTACTCTACAAATCTTGCCTAACACTAACATTGCCATATTACCATTAAAAGAATATATTTTTACCTTGAAATAAAGGACTAAAATTTGCATGCCCAAAAATATGCCGTTGAAAATTAATTAAAAGCGGGGGAGGAAACTTTTGACGTGCACTGTATAATTAATTGCTCTAAGGGACAAACTAATCTGGTGGATGAACCTTTAAGTCAATAACTTTTCTTCTTTTCAGAATAATGAAACAATTATTAGACATAATATCTAACAACTATAGATGATCCTTTTAAAAAATAATTGTATTTATGCAAAATGTCACATCATGTTATAAATTACGACCTACCTTCGGAGTAACTTTGTAAATGATTGCTAAGGGTTTATTTCAGCTGTAGAATTTAAGTTAGACAGACTTGAAACCGCGGCCATGATTTATTGTGAAACCATGTAACTTCAGATATTTTGAAGAAAATCAATAACGTACTTAAAATACCCATGCTGTCATACCGACGTAAATAAATGCGTGTTTTAAATGCATAACAATGGGAACTTCGCAGTAATCATTTATCCATGTATGTTGTTTTTTATGAATGATGGAATAAAGAATACAAAACTTTTTAATGACGCAGCAGATGAGTATTTAAATTTAAATTTTAGGAATATGGAAATGTTTTTTCCAAATTAAAATTGTATGATGGGCCTAAAGAAAATTGCACGTATCATTTGAAACAAATTTTAACAAAAATGGATTAGATAGCTTTTGCTTGATTAAATACACATCCTACAATGACTCTAAATTTAGTATTTTTTCAATTTCGTTACGATAGGTTATAAATTTTAATGCGTTAGTGATATAAATATAGTTGCGTAAATTCAAACTGTTTCTAACTACAGAAAAGAATTCTCTAGTTTGTCCTGTTAATAAGGAAGCACGCATTTTTTGGTGAAATTTTTATTACAAATACCGAAAAATCGGAGGATATACATATAGTACAAGATCCGGCATAAGAAGTTAATACCCTCATCTGTTATTCATATAAGAAATAGTTTTTATGAAAGATAACATGTAGGCTAATAGATCGCGACTAGGTTGCGTAGCCATATCTTGACCCCATGACATTTAATTTGGAAAAAATTAATCAATTTGTTTTTTTTTTTCAGGCAAAATCGAAATTTTGTCTTTAAACGTATATAGCAGCGAAACCATTAATCCTACAGGAATTTTTCAAGAAAGCAAATTCATCATCATTTTATAATCTTTCTAATGGTTTTTTCCTAGAACCAACGTTTATCTAGATACTCGCACGAGGTGAGAAACAAAAACACGTTTCCTTGGAAAATGTAAATTTCAAGTTGTATCGCACCTAGCGTCCATATTTTTTGTCGTAGGGCAAAAAATAAAAAAAAAGACTTGTGGCTTATTAAATTCTCTACAAATTCGTTGGGTCACAGTTTTTTGCCGTAGAAGGCACCGTTTAGGAGTTATGAACGTTTTAAGCAAAAAAGTGCAAGACACCACCATCTTAAAAGGCCCGCCGCGCCGGGCAAAAACAAAGAGTCACAGTAAAATTTGGAACGCGGCAAAACGTTCCTCACATTATGTAGTTTTCCTTTGGGAGTTTTTATTTTTGTGCTATCTCTCACGGATTCCGAGTCACGGGCGTTTTCGGAGATGCGCCATCTGAATGGAAATTTTCGTTGAAAATCCGACATCTGAATATACTCATATGTTCAAAAATACGATACCGCGACGCCCGTATCATGTCGATACGGAAAAAGTAAGACTTGTAGTTGATCCGCATCGTAAATCGCACGCCGAAATTCGAAAATTCAGCCCTACACTAACGAATCAAAACTGACATTTTTGGCATTTCTCGTTTGACGTTTCTCGATCGCGATTTTGTGTTAGAAGAGTAGCCCAGACGGCAGAGATCATTTTATAGTGAAACCCACAAAAAGTTGCAAACTGAATAATTTTTTTTCAATGAGTTCGTAAAAGTGTATAGAATAATATCCTGAAAAGTTTACATTCCGCTCGGATGCAGAACATAAAAAAAATAGAAAAAATTTTTTTTATCAAATTTTTCAAAATTTTTAAATTAAGCCAGGTTAGAAAAAACAAAAATACAGGTGTGTAGACCACGTGTTATCAGTCATGAGGCCGTAGTCAACACTCTACGTAAGGAGTACCACACTGCCTAATAAACAACGTAATAAACTCATGCCTCCACGAAAGCACTGCTATACTTACAACGGTCCGGACAAATGAAGGAAACCAAACAAAAGAACAAATGAGCTAAACGAGAGTGCGCCCTATCCCCCTGACTATCCACCACGGCCCTAGACAAAGTAGTGTAAAACACAATAATAGAAAGATCAAATTTTAATGAAGACACAGAAACATTGAGAACCCCAATCGTACTAGCATACGCAGATGATCTCCTATTGTGTCATACTTGCATACAAATCGTTCCGCGCTGACCTAGAGCCAACCCTGATTTAGCCGTCACAGAAACAAATCTTCCGAGCCTTAGTCATCATAAGTTAGTAAATCATCACATTCGTCATTATCCTGTTCTATGATGTCGTCTACATTTGGTGGACATCGCGGTCCAGTGAACTATTGTATAGTATACTTGATGCCATCCTGTGACCACCCATGCTCAAGTGGTTTATAAAAATTTGGTTGTTCACTACAAGCGTATCGCCATATTGCACACACTTGGTTTATTCTTTTTATTTTTAACAAAAGTACATCTTTACATGGCAGAATTGAAGCAGCATCCTAATTTTTAACTTTTTGTAGTGGGTTTATTTTCCGGTTTGGGATTTATAACTGTACAAAAATATTTCATAATGAGCTTTTTTGATGTTTCGTTGCTTGGGTTTTCCATATAATGTACACATAAAATGTTCCGGAACAGCAATTTGATTATCAGTTAAAATTTCACTTTCTCCAAAAGTCGAAAAAACTGTTTGAAATTCCTCATTCTTTTGCAAAATTTTGAAGATTTCAGTTTTCTCTTTCTTTCAAATGACGAAGTATAATCTGAACCGGTAAATACGTGCAAGGCTGGCAAGGCTTTACAGATACGATCGCCTAGGTTGTTAAAAACTGCGTTAACACTTAAATACCGCAATGTATTTTTGGAGGCTATTCCTAAAAATAAAACGATATATAAGTTCACAACTATTGCAATGACAAACCCTAGGTAAAGTTAGGTAGGTACCTGTTTCAATCCAAACTAAGATGTACCTGAAGAGATGGAAATTTCCCAAAAGAATTATAAGTACATCTGTATCAGACGCTTTAATTACAATTTTCGTTATTTCTGGAGGTAAACGTGACAAATGAAAAACCATTCGGCTGTCTGCTTCTTCTGGGTGACACTTAAAATTTTTTTCTTCTTGCTTTGCAATTTCCCCATCCCCATTGTAGATTTTATAGCATATGTCATTACAATTCACATACAATTCTTTGTCAGATATTATTTGAGAACATTTATGTGAAGACCATTCTTGGACGAGAAAATCAACTAATGACCTCTTGAAGCTGTCCCCTGTTTGAAAATAATCCTTTTAAACATTACACTATAATTATTATTTTACCTACCTCCAAGAGCATCCAGATAGTTTGATGGTGTGCGTTGTTCTGGTCCACTAATAAGGTACCTGACATCTCTTTGACGGTTGCCGCGTTGATCCCTCTCGCAGTCTTTTATTGAAGGGCTGACAACTTTATCAAATATGAAGTCAATCCTTGAGCCCTTCAGGTTACAAATTCTTTTAAGTATATACAGGGCAGCTAGCCCAAACGTTTGCGGAATATTATTTCCAAGAAGGAGTAAAAAGTAAAAACCATCTATTATTGTACACTGTACAGAATCAGGCATTTAACTGTCAACTTGCTTCTCCAAATGTGTAAATGGGGTAAATTTTGTAGTCTTGCACATAGTTCTATCTATGTAGCTTAACGACAGAGGAACAGGAGTCAGTGGATATTCAAGAACACGTTCTAAATCGACCCGTTTTTCTAAAGCCACCACTAGCAGGCTTCCCATAAGTTCCGTGCAAATTTAATTTCTACCATGTACTTTTTGAATGATTTTCTTAGAATCGGAAGCAAACGTTCGAACAATCTGTTTTTTAATTGGTTCCTCAAACCTGGCTGAGCGTTCTGCACATTACGATATGAATATTTAATAAAAAATCTTTGGTATCATTGATGGCATCTCTTCCAGTACTAAGATTAAATAAGCAGTTTTTGTTAACTCCGCAATCGAAGGGATTTATATTACTTGTAATTGGTAATTGGTACAAGGCGGAGTCGAGATGCGAACATGCGTCCAATGTATTAAATCGAATAGTATATCATTCTGCGTCCGCTGCGCGTTTGTGAGCTTGAACTCATCTCGCTTGCACTCACAGACCACTACGATGTTCACGTAAGTCTATCATTTTTCATCAACCAGAGAGAGAACATGTACTTTAGAACGTTTTGGGGAACACAAAATGGCAGGCGGTAAAAATTACGTCCACCAAAACATTGGACTGATGTCAAAGGAACTAATGGAAATAAACATTGATGAGTCTTTGCTTTTAACAGGCAGCCAGGACAAGTCTCGTAATGCTGCCACATATGACATACAGCAATTTGATGCCAACCAAAATAACGCATAGGTCACAAGGCATCTGCCAAAACGTTGTAAATAAGACAATGTTTGTCCTATTTCTTTAGTTTGAGAAAGTGAGAGAGGCTGGTGGTAATAGCTGAAGAATGATCATAGTCATAAAAAAGTCATATCTGCTTGACAGAATCAGACGTCTTCAAGAATTAAGGTTCGTCACCAACAATAATTTGTGATGAATAGTCGCTAGACAACGAACGTGCTTTTGTGATGATTTTACTAATGTGTGTTTGGCTAAAACCTTGTTAAATTTAGACATAGTGGTGTAGAATTGAAGGTTGAATAATTCTACATAAATTGATACATACCTAGCATAACAACAGTTATGTTAGATAGTTGATATTTAATTGATACCGGTGAAGTGTTCAGATATAATATTTCATAAACAAGAGGCTAAAACACATGGTGGCAACTGACTAGCAGATACCAAAAATCTCAATACCAAAGGGGCCGTGGCAGCGTTTACAATGATGATCAATGGAAATACCTGAAAATATGGACACGACAATCTTACATTTTTCATTTGTACTAATAACGCTTTCTTTACAAATCAATAATTTCCTATTAATTTTTAATTTTCATTTTACTTTATTTACTTACTATTAGCTGCCACAGACACCCTATCAAAATTTCTTAGACAAATAAACTTTGATGAGTTTGTCCCCTAAAAAGTCAAATAGCCGTTAAGGTAAAATATGATTAGGCGATAAATCAACAGCAGCGGAGGGCAATAAATGCTTTTCTTAAGTCAACATTCCAGTGATTGTTGAATCTAAACTAGACCCAAACTAATATGTGGCGTACTATTAGATTATTAGTATGCCGCACCAGGACTGAATTTCTAGCAGCGAATCAGCGAAAATACTCGCGCGAGAGTTTCCTCTCAAGATATAATATCTTCCCAGAAGATACATACGTAGGAACGAGAACACACCTACTACTGGCGTAAGAAAGTGACGGGAATTGCCTATGTGGAGCACTGGGATATCAGCTAGAAGAAAAAAAAACACAACCCAGACACACACCAACACTATCAAGAACCTGCGAAGACAAGCAACAGACTGTATACAAAACAACATAGATTACTTCACCCCGCTCATACTGGCATCCATCAATGGACAGAAGCCTCGCTACCATCAACATAGCACCACAAGAGAAAGATCCAGGCGTTCATTGGAGATTTGCTAAAAGACGGTTTATGAGGTGTACAGGAGACGATTGCAACAACAACAAACTAAATCAACTCGTTATAGAGTATAGATGATTATAGAAGAATAACACTCCACAGCATAGGATACAAATACAGTTTCTGTCCGAACGCATAGCCGCTATATATCTCTAGAAGTCATTTGATACTATCAGTCATGAGGCCGTAGTCAACACCCTACGTAACAAAGGAGTACCACACTGCCTAATAAACAACGTAATAAACTCATGCCTCCACGAAAGCACTGCTATACAATGGTCCGGACAAATGAAAGAAACCAAACAAACGAACAAATGAGCTAAACGAGAGTGCGCCCTATCCCTCTGACTATCCACCACGGCCCTAGACAAAGTAGTGTAAAACACAATAATAAAAAGATCACAGAAACATTGAGAACCCCAATCGTACTAGCATACGCAGATGATCTCCTAATCATCAAGGAAGAAGAGCAGAACATTCAATCTCCCAGAAAACATGATATCGCATCTGGACACATCTGGACCGAAAATAAACTTTAAGAAAAGTTTAATAATGGTGCCAGATATATCAACAAAAGAGAGTGGGACCAGCGGAGATGGATACAAAATAGATGACAATTCCATAAGAACGACGAAAAAAGCGAAATACCTAGGAACATATCTGACGAACAAACTAAAAAGGAGAGAAACTGTAAAGGTGAGAATTAAGACGGCATACAGAGTACAAGGGCAATTATACTTTTCATCGAAAAAACAAACCACCATGGGTCTGATTAAGAAGTTGAACATAGCCACCACACCACCATCGATTATATATGCGGCAACGGCAAAACCCAACAGAAGAAGCCTAAGAACAGCTGAAAGAGAATCTTCCAACTACTCGCAAAAACAACAAGACGAAAGTAGCGATATAAAACGTCAACACTACCAGGAGGGAAAACAATTACAAAAAGGATAGAAATGTTCGCAACGAAGTACTGGGGACATGTCCAAAGTAGGGGCCAATACATCTACTGAAGAAAGCGCTAATACTGAACAGCAATAAACTAAAAATAGGGAGACCGTGCTAAAAGTTGTGAAGAGCAATCGAGAAGATCATGAACAAACTATGAAAGGACCAAGCTTTCTGGAAAAAAAAGCACGGATAAAAATGAATACCACAGAGAAATCGCAATGATATATGACTCAGAAGAAGAAGCAGATTTTCGGAAGCAGAAGCTCAAAAAGAAGCTCTCCACATCATGACACAATGCGGTGACTCATCTCACAAACACGTACACTGCCCATCCCACACTGCCCCTCTACCATGCCTCATGTGGCTCTCGCTACTGACAGAAAGCATAACCTAAATCCAACTCAGCGTAGACGTACTCGATCCAGTGGTATAAATGAGAGTGGCAGCAATGCCTACTGTACGTTGCAGTAAATCAAATCAAACCATCAAATTACAAGTTATGATAAAGCGAAGACGTGAAATTAATATTCATCCCCGGATGGTAACTACACGTCCACTACCGATCAGAAATCGGTGGGTGCAGTATTCGAGTAATCCAGCAAACTAACAAAATGACAGCTGGATAATGATCTTGTTTTCTTAAGAATCTTTCTTCTGCTTACATACCAGCAACATATGCGATAGAAAGTGTAGATAGAAACCTTATGACATGCAACAAATTAAATCCACGCATCAATCTCGTTCAAAACTGTCCACAACAACAAACTATTATTATTCAAAACAATATTCTGGCCTGTCCCGACATATGTTGTTGAATGCTGGAATGTAATCTCAGATACGAAATATACTACAGTATCTAGAGGTTTTAACTTCGGAATAATGTCATATTGAACGGATTTCGTTCATTTTTGGCAGTATAATAGTAAATGCTTCACAGAACAGTTTCTATATTGTGCGGAGGCTTGCTAATTTACAGGGGGTGGATGCCACCTCCTCTCAGGGGGTGGCACTTAAAAAATATATATATTTATTGGAGCTGAAATAGAATCAAATTTTAAGAAGAAAAGGTTCTATGCAATTTTTCACATAAATTGATAGTTTTTAAGTTATAACGACTTTAAAATTGCGATTTTAGCTTAAAAAAAAAGCTATTTCCAAAGGGCTTTCGTCAAGTATCTCGAAAAGTATTACTTTATCGAAAAAATGTTACAGACCAATTACAGAAAGTACAAACTGGGAATTAATTATATTTTTTGTTTATTGATGTAGGATTAATAATTTCGGAGATTTTTAAGTTCATATTTGGTGTTTAAGTGTTTCGAAATTACCTTTAAAGTTTAAAATCCAATTTTTTCTAAAGCAAGTGCTTTAAATAAGCATCTAGGTAATGTTACATCTTAACGAAAAACTGTATTTCAGATAATTATTTTAAATTACTGGCTAATTAGAGTAACAAAATGGCGACCTTTTTATATAAAAAAATATAAATACGCACATTTCTCCGTCATAACTTTTTTATTTCTTATGCTACAGGAACGAGTAAAAAATAATTTGAAAGCGCAATTATCTGTCTTTAATTTCATTTCTTAGCATGCGTGACGTAGGTGTCACAATTTCTGATATATTTAATATTTAAACTGCATTTTTCGTCTTATAAACTTTCGGACGCCATTTGTACACTTTCATGTCTCCGAAACTATTAAATCTATGTAAATAAATAAACAAGCGAAATTCATTATCAGTTTATGAGCTTTATTTTTGGTCTCTACTTATTTTTCAAAAAAACTAATATTTATTGAGATATTTGGAAAAGGAAAAAAAATTACGTTTTATCGAAAATATTTTTATAGTTTAAACTGTATTTTTTTCTAAAGCAATTGCTGTATACAAACCAAAAAATTTGAGCATCTACATGATGCTATATATTAATGAGAAACAGTGTTTGAAATTGCTTTTTTTTTTAATTACTAGCTAATTACGGTAACAAAATGGCGACGTTGTTATTAAAAAAATGTGTAGACGCACATCGCTTCGTTCATAACTTCTTTGTTTTTTATGCTACAGAAACAAATAAAAAAACTGTTGAAAGCTTAATTAATAACCTATTATTCTACCTATTAACATCCTTGACGTAGGTGTCACAGTTTCTGAGACATTTAACTCTCACTCTAAATAATTATCTTATGAACACTTGGATGCCAAATGTAAACTTAAATATCTCCGAAATTATTAATCCTACATCAATAAACAAAAAATATAATTAATTTCCAGTTTGTACTTTCTGTAATTGGTCTGTAACATTTTTTCGATAAAGTAATACTTTTCGAGATACTTGACGAAAGTCGTTTGGAAATACCTTTTTTTTTAAGCTAATTTCGCAATTTTGAAGTCGTTATAACTTAAAAACTATCAATTTATGTGAAAAATTGCATAGAACCTTTTCTTCTTAAAATTTGATTCTACTTTAGCTCCAATAAATATATATATTTTTTAAGTACCACCCCCTATAAATTAGCACAATATAGAAACTTTTCTGTGAAACATTTACTATTATACTGCCAAAAATGAACGAAATCCGTTCAATATGAGATTATTCCGAAGTTTTGCGTATTTTTTATCTTTATAAAATGTTGCAAATTGCGCGAAATAAAATACTAAGATTGCTTTTGGGCTCCGACAGATACACCGGGATAGTGCACCTACATAACATCACAAATATGCCGTACGTCAGAGACTATATCTCAGACAGCTCACAGAATTTTTATTCAGTAAAGCCCTAAATTCAGAAATTATTCGCAACATAGCACTACTTCACCAAAATCTTTCCATTTTCCTTCAACGTAGAATGTAATATTATTTATGATAACCCCCCCGTTTCCTTTCAATCCAACCTACCCTCACCTGCCAAAGTCTTAAATAAAACTGGTGCCCCAAATTTTAATTGCCCCCCTGTATACACAGGAAAGCCAATAGTGCGATAGCCCTACTGCTAATCTGATTGCACTAAGCAGGGATAAAGGGATTTGTATTATCTGTGGTGTTCAAAAATAATAACAATTTTTATATACAATATCGACAAGAATGCCCTAATTTACTTTCCATATTAATTCAACTCAAAGGGGTTGTTTCTGAACAAGAAACACATGTTGGCTCTACTTAGCAAACATTATGCACAGCAAATTCATGTTTATTATTCTATTATAATAAGGACGAATATAAATAGAGCAAAATAATATTGATTTCTGTACGTAATCAGATTATTGTAGTGTGCAAATTCTACGAAACAGGGAAACTATATAGGCTTTTAATTTGCATAAGTTCGTATGCTGAATATGCATAAGTTCGTCACTATCGGAATAAATAAGATTTACTCCATTCAAACTTTTTTTATTTAATATGAAATTGCCTACTTTCTGCATATTGGTGTCTCATCCTGGAAAACACTTTAAAACACTCATTATTTTAGAATCAATCAGAATAACAACTTTTCTGACTAATACTGATGAAGTATTGAATTATGTGATAAGATTTCTAGCATTTTAAAGAAAAAAAATATATTGAAATTCATTAACTCACAACATTTATTGAACCTTTCATTCTATTTTAACTCTAGAAAAGTTGTGTAAGTTTTTTCGAACTCGTTAGTTCTCATCAACAAAGTATAGAAAAATTCATTCATTATTTACAAGCCTATTCCAATGTTACGTGAGTTTTCTCTATTTGCGTGGTATTTATTATATAAAATTAAATTCTTCGTTTTACAAATTTTTATTGACGGTAATAATCATTATTTTAATTTACATACATTCTCATCGAAACAGTTAACAATGATGTGATAAATTAATATAATATCGACGGTTTAACAGACCACCGGCCTTGAAAGAATCAGCTTTCAAAAATAATGTATAAACACTATAAATATAAACAAATGAATCAGATATTATCGTCCAGTATCCAGTCAGTAGGGACAAAAAATGGTCTCTGCCTTACAAAAGGTGAAGTATTAATGATTTTGAAATATGTTGTTTACGTCGACGCCGACGCGCGATGTCCTGATGAAAATACAATTTTTCGACCTTGGGTAGGGAGAGACGCGACCCGCCATCTTAATTGAAAGGTGCAAAAAATTGTTTTTTTCAAAATAATTTAGCAACACTCAATCCTACGAGGAAAATGTTCCAGATAAAGTTGCAGAGGACAAAATTTCCTACTACATTTTTTGTATATATGTTGTTACTGTAAGTCTAATTTGTAACGAGATACAGCGGTGGGAAATTTTTAACGTTTTACCACATCACAATGAGATTATATAGGGAAACTATTTCAAATTTCAATGATTTTTCATATCACATATGCATTTTCTTACGACCACGTAGGAGTAAATTTCAAATTTCATTCTATGTTTTTTTGTAGTAGATGTTTCCTAGAGCAGGTATAGACCGTCGTTCGTGTTTCCTTGTTTCTTTTGTAATGGTCGAAAAGGACGGCCCTTTCCTCCCTCTTTAGAGAGAGCAGCACAATAACATTCCCCGCCTCGCGCGTACGATCCTGCTTTAATACGCACAGGCTTAGTGAGCAGTATTTTCACTAGTAATTACTTACACTTTTAAGTATTTTGAATATTTCTAAGCAATTGTCTAAGGATTAAATGTGTGTAAGGATTTTGTAAGGAATTTAAAATTTTATAGCCAATAGTCGGGACATAAAATTTTATAATTTGAAATTTGTATATACCAATAAGATCATAAAAAATGTCGAATTATATAAAAACAATAAAAAAGAATATAAAAGCAATTACCGGCCTTTGAGGTCGGTCAATTTTCACACAAAGGTTCTCTGAAATAAAACTTTTGCAAATGTATTTCAAATTTCAGGGAAGATCCAACCTTAATCAATATACTTCGTCATATCTTGACTTGATCTGCAAGTCGTTGTTCAATTTTCAGTCATTTAACGAGACACCTGCTATGTCAACAATCCCCCGAATAAGGTTTCTTCAGGGGTAAAGCGGTCGAATTATCTGCAGTGTTTGGAAATGGAAACATTTTCACTTATAGTACTGAGAAAATCCATATTAATTCAACTCAACTACAAGAAACACATGTTAGCTACAATAGTTAACACACTGTATTTAATGTAAATTCACGTTTATTTTTCTATTATAATAAGGACAGATATAAATAGAGCAAAATGATACCAATTTCTCTACATAATCAGACTATTGTAGTGAATAACCAACAAAATAAGTCCCATCAGGCTTAAAAGATGCATAATTTAAAAAAACGATCTTTAGTATTTTTCAAATTTTGTACGTGCACATTATAAACTAGATACCATATTACTGATGCATACTTAAGATCTGGTGTAACAAAAGTAGGATATAGTTGCTTTAACGTTCTTACACTTTTAAAATATGAAACTATCACAAAACCCAGGGTTGTGTAACTTTTAGCGACAGTAAGTTCAATGTACTTTACGAACTTTGGTTTTTTATAAAATCTCACACTCGATACAGAAAGAAGTTAGGACGAAAAGGCATATAGTGTATATAACCTACAATTAAAATAGCGAAGTCTCTAAGAATGCTACAGTTGATGAAACATATACAAATCCTTATTAATATATTTTTCTAAAATATGCAGATTTCAAAAACAAAATATTTTTCAAATTAAAAATTGTTTTCGACATCTTAAAAACATCTATACGCTATCTGATAGTCTAACGGTCTATGTCTCAGAAGCGTAAAGAAATAGTATGCCTAGTTTTGGTGCGTTTCGTGATAGGTATATCTATTATGCCAAATTTTGGTCAACTGGCAGGTTGCAGATTTTACCATCTGTATTCCTCGCCGGTTCTCATATTCGTAGTCGCCAGTATTAACAACAAGGACTACAAAGCTCTCTAGCTCTTTAATAGAATTTATATAGAGTTTAGGGCGTTATGAGAGAGACTTCAATAATAAGTAAGTATATTGATATACTTCAAATTATGGAAGTTATCTATGTTCAAAGTCATTATTCCATGAAATAATCTTTTACAAGCTTTCAGCAACTCGTAATATAAAAAATATATTGGAAACTTGACAAACAATATATTATTTCTAGGACGATAAATTGCGTAGAGGACCGTAGTAACAAAGCACACCCGGGAGGAAATTATATCTATTATATCCAGTTATACGCCTAACAGCTTTTTGAGTTAAAAAGAGAAAATGATTTAGTGTATATGAGATGTCAAAGCAATATATTTGGGGATTAAATTTGTGGTTGTCATATTAATTTTTCATTTTCAAGTTGAAATGTATTACGCATACATGTCACACATGAGACGCCATTGTCCGATGAAAATATCAATTTTATCAACTCTCCTAGGGAATAAAAATTGAGAAATAAAATATTAAATTAAAATTACTTGAAAATCTTGAATAACCGTATCATCAAAAATTTTGTTAAATTTGTTTCAGATAATCGATTAAAATCCACTTCGTATACATACCTACAAAAACATTGCACTTTTTCTTCAGTAGATAAAAAAAGGCTATTTTACCTATTTCAGCATTGATCAACCATTTTTGTAAATTGAATAACAAGAAATTATTATTCAATCAACAGCCGAGTAAGAAAATCTTGGTTTTGTTACAACCATGTCTATTTGATTAAGTCGAGTAGTTAGATGGATAGAAAATTCCTTTATTTAGACTTTAAAAAAATGTTTTCTGGCTATAGATTCAAAATACATAGTATACATTTCTGTTTTACATTACTATATACACACAAAAATAAAAACATAACTTAAACAGAGAAGAAATGTATGAATCATTCACAAGATAGTATTTTTTAATATCGTTTTAAAAGTATGTTAAGTCAATTCTACGTAGATCAGTACTCAGTTGGTACGACAAATCTGTTTCCTTTCTCAGAGCGTGTTATAAATGTTTGTGTGCTGTGTATATTAAATACACAGCTTTAAGAATATATTTGTTATATTCAGTATCCATAGATAATTACTGCTTACACAGAACTGTTGATATATCTAGTTGATAGTTCTATTTTAAACAATGTTGAGTTTGTTAAGTTCTTCTTTTAACATCTGCAGCCAGGTTGTGAAAACATCTACGGAAGAATTCGACACGCATTTATCCTCATTCAATAGTATTATAGCCGATTCTTTAATTTTTCTTTTCTTGGTATCTGTCTGTCGCTTTTGTTATGATATTTTCCGAGTCCCAGTTTATTCCATGTCCGTTCTCCCAAGCGTGTTCGCAATGCTCACCCAATCTAACACATAATGTTTATTACACTAACACGGAATACTATAAATGCAGCTTTTTGAATTTTGCTCATGATTTAGCGGTTTTGTTTTTGTTAAAATAGATCTCAATGTATTGCCCGTTTGAAATATCGTCCTAATATCAAATTTATTGCCTATACGGCGTAGCTTTTCAGAGACTCCGCTTGGGAGAATGGACATAGAATAAACTGGGACTCGGCAAAAATTTTAACAAAAGAGACAGATAGCAAGAAAAGAAAAATTAAAGAAGCGGCTAGAATACTATTGAATGAAGATAAATGCATGCCTGGCTGCCGATGTTAAAAGAAGAACTTAACAAACTCAACATTGTTTAAAATAAAACTATCAACTAGATATATCAACAGTTCTGTGTAAGCAGTAAGCATCTATGGATACTGAATATAACAAATATATTCTTAAAGCTGTGTATTTAATATACACAGCACACAAACGTTTATAATACGCTTTGAGAAAGGAAACAGATTAGTTTTCCGAAACGTCAACAAAATACGTCATTTTATATTTTTGTTCTTATTCACTATCTGTCAAAAAGTTAGAGGCGTAGAGGTTATTATCCAGTAAAATGCTGGTTAATTGTATTATTTTGTAGATTTCATTTTAGAAGAAAATACATGTGGCAAAGCATTCCAATAAGAAAGAGAGACAAATAAGAAAATGCCACAACCAACACTTAGACAATATTTAGAAACAAATTCTAAGTCATAATTTATTTTTCCTACCAACCTCTAGTATCATTTTCATCAATGTAAATAATAGCGTCATCGGCAAAGAAGTGATATTTACATTGTATAAAAATGTTTAACATATGATAGATACATACTACAGATAACAGAGGTCCAAGTATGCTAACCTGAGACACTTCCATATCTATAGACACTAGACAGCTCACGTGAGAACACATGTTCACAACCTTACCCTTTGCCTCCTCTCTTTTAAGTAATATTCAAGCCATTTCCATACCACACCATTAATTCCGCACTTACTCAGCCTACTTAACAAAATGCTCTTTACAAGTCTAAAACATTGCTCCTGTCATGTTTCTGTTGTCCTAGCTTCCTTCCACTTATTAATAATATACTGTAACACACTTTCACAAAAACTTTTCTAAAGCTAAACTAAGAATTTTTTTAGCATAAATACGTACCCGATGTTCTTTTATTATATAACAAAATATCCATTATCTAAAAATATAGTATACACTCCATTGTTACTTATGAAAAGAAAATGATAATTTCATCCCATTTACGCAAAATTATCCTTCTAGTTCAGCTATAGAATATTTAAAAGATAAATACAAGTGCTGTCTTCATTTTCTATATAGAAATATGTTTTAATTTGAAGTTTTCTCTTGATCGTGACGTTTTGTATTTGATGTTAAATACTGGAAAACCACCGACAGATTTAAATTACAATTAGAATTGAAATTTATCATTTCTTTCCACCAGAAATAAATTATATACAATATTTTCTTGTTATATACCGCGCCATTATAAATGCTACATCTGCAAGAAATATAATTTCGAGCCCAAAATATATTAAAATTTTAGTTGAAATTAATCAACAGCAAGTTAGGCGTGATTGTTAGCTCCAGATAATTTAACTTTGTTAAGTTAGCAATTTCTCAGATGACGGTAATGAGAATTGCTTTGGTCCAATAAATAATTTATTTTGTAGTAATTTGCACTCGTCATTTACCAATTTAATTTAAATAAAAATTATAAAGTATGATGTTGAAGATATTAAGTATTTAAAGTTTTGGTTTATTCGATTCAAAACAATAACAGTAACAGTTATACATATGAAATAGAAACCAGTGGGCAATTATATTTAAATAGTTAAATAATTAGCAATAGTGAAAATAAGCTGTAATAAGCACATATCCGCAATGACTCAGACCATTGTCCCCAGAATAAAATGTGTCTCAATTTCTTGATTCATCGTCTATTAAGTTTCCCTCTGAATAAAGAGAGATTTGCAAAAGAGAAAGCTTTAATTATGGATATAGCTAAGAGAAATGGATACTTGTAAGTTTAGTTGATAAATTAATTACGGACCTTAAACAGAATTCATGATTTGTACCAATTTCATATGAATCTCGGTTCACCAGCAGTCTAAGCATTAGGGTGTATCGAAAAGAACTTTTCTTGGAAATTCAAAATTCCAAGTTGACAAGAAGTTGTCTCTATGAACCCACATACAACACAAAAAAAATTGGCCTAGTTGAACAAAATTCAGGACTCCCGCCAGAGGCCTAAAGTTTATAATTTTCTTCAAAAAATTGAATTTTTTTTTGTAATGAAGGATGAAGTTATTTTATTTTTCAAGTTGAAAAAATGTAACAATAGGGTGTGAAATGAAAGTATAAAAACATATTACTCCAATGAAGCATTTAGGCCTCCCCCACCTGGCTTAGAATTGAGTAATTTTATCAAATTCAGCTTATTTGCGTAGTACATGTAAGTTAGTGTCAATGCTGCTGGGAACGACAAATCTAACAAAATCTAACAATAATTGTTTTTTCCAAGTGATAAACATCTTCAGTGTGATATGAAAGAAAATAGAACGCGCTGTCAGCAATGCATAGGTGAGGAGTAGACGGTGATTAGTCGCCGCACTGTCGCGCCACGCAGGTGGCGAGAGCTACTCCTTTTATCAGTTGGCTAGCACCAGCTGTGGCTGCCATAAGTGTTTCTTATGCGATACCGCCGCTTATTAATTCCCTTTTTATAAAGTTAATAATCATAATTAGTGGTATTTAGTGAATTAAGGGTGGTTTCTGTGTTTACACTTTACAATCATGAGTAAAAAACTCACTTAACACGAAAAACTACGGAAGTGCCGATTATAGATCAACCCAAAGATATAAGTGATTTCAGTGTACTGCCAACTAAATTAGATGTTTTGAAGTATTTTGAGTGGGTTATGAATTAGTTGAATCATCAGCCAACAAAAAAGGTAATAGCTAATGCGAGTGGTTTTAAAAATTGAAAGTTTTGGAAAAAAAAATTTCCAGCTTATACTACGAACAATATTCTGTATATTATGATTTTAAAAGTCCACCAGCGGGGTGAAAAAATAAAAAAATCTTCAGGGACTACGAGGAAACATTCAAACACCTTCAAAGAATCTGTATATAAGTTCAAATTCAATATTATAAATAGTCGATATTTGCTCTTGTAAATGTGATCTTAACAACTGCCTCTGTCCAGCTGCAAAAAAGGTTCCGCCAATAGAACGTGAGATCTTAAACGACCAACGTAGTCTTAGACTTATGACTATTGTAGGTTATGGGGAAAAAAGAAATAGAGAAACTCGAAAATAAATTGAAAGGAGATTAAAATCTTTGCAACCAATAATAAATGTAAGACCCCAACAAATGTAGAGACATCAAGTGAAAGTTATCCTACTGTAAATGAATCTGATTAGGAAACTGACTCAACGTCTCAAGAATAAAGTGAAGAAAATAATTACAACAAAAGCATGCTTAAAACAGGGAAGAAAAAGTTCCTCCTGTTTCAGTAAAACAAGAGCTACTACTCTCTTTGTTTTTCAGAACATGTGACCGCAGAAGTATTTCTAGCAGAACTGGAGCTCAATTTCCGAATCAGATTCACTTAGATGAGATTATTATGTATGGTTACAAGAACAAATATCGAATAGACTATTTACAATATTGGATTTGAACTTATATACACATTATTTGAAAGTGTATGAATGTTTCCTGATAGCCCCTGATTTTTTAAAATTTTTCCACCCCGCTCGTGGAGTTCCAAAATCATATATAGAATGTTGTTCGTAGTAGAAACAGAAACACCGTTCTCCCATAACCCTTCAAGCTTTAAAGCTACTCGCATGGCTATTACCTTTTTTGCAGGCTGCTCGTTACCTCCGTAGTTTTTCGCGTTAAGTGTTTCGCGTTTACTCATGATTGTGAAGTGTAAACACAGAAACCACCCTCAATTCAGTAAATAACACTAATTATAATTACTAACTTTAAAAAAGGGAATTAGTAAGCGGCGGTAACAAGAAGCACTTACGACAGCCACAGCTGGTGCTAGCCAACTGACAAAAGGAATAGCTCTTGCCATCTACGCGGCGCGATAATGCGGCGATAAATCCCTGCCTACGCCTCAACTATGCTTTGTTGACAGTACGTTCTATTTTCGTTCAGATCATATTAAAGATGTTTGTCACTTATAAAAAACAATTAATGTTAGATTCTGTTAGATTTGTCGTTTCCAGCACCATTGACACTAACTTACATGGACTACGAAAATAAACTAAGTCTGTTAAAATTACTCAATTTTAGGACGTAGACCTAAACGTTTCATTAGAGTAATATATTTTTTTATACTTTCATTTTACACCCTATTGTTACAACCTTTCAACTTGAAAAATAAAATCACTTTTGTTGCAGTTTAAATTATATAAACAATATTGAGGAACATCTTTATTTTAATATCTTTACAATATGTAGTTAATAAACAATATAACAAAAGCTATCCTCCACTTCCTGGATTCTACCTGATACCAACAGACTCTAAGTTGTTACCAACTTATACTTGCAATTTATCTAAGTTTATATTCAGTTCTTTAGCTCGTTCTACAACTATTTTTAATAACCTGTCATGTTCTTTTTCAGATTCTGTGGCTATTAGCAAGTCATCAAAATATATTACAATATTATATTTACTAATGTTATCAAAATATTTAGATATTAACTTAACAAAAGCCTCTGGGGCGCAAGATATACCAAATGGTAATCTATTAAACTTATAGTAACCAAAGGGTGTACTAAACGTGCATAATTCAGAAGATTCTTTATCTAATTTTATTTGCCAAAATCCCTGCTTCAAATCAAGCAACGTATAAAATTTCTTATTAAGTAAGTTAGGTCTAAGATCTTCAAATTTTGGAATAAGATGATAGTCACGTTGAATAACTGTATTCAGTTCAGAAGGATCTAGGCACAGCCTTAAAGACTTGTTTGATTTTTCTATAATAACTAAATTACTAGCCCACTTTTTCGGTTCATTCACTTTAGATACTATATTTTGAGACTCTAATCTGTCAAGTTCAGTTTTTAGCCCACTTGCTAGTGTTTGCGGCAACCTTCGAGGTGGTTTAATTACACTTTTATTTTTATCTGTAACTTTGATTTTATACACCTTCAAATATTATTTTGTTTTGTTCTATAAAATTATTTTTTTCAGTTTCCATCAGATTCACTGATCTGTTAATACTATTTCTGAAGATCAACTGTAACTGAGTACAACCTAAAATCCCTAAAATTGGCTTACACTGAAAATCAACTACTACAAATTCCAATATTTTGGACAAGTTTTCAGTTTTGCATTCTAAACTAACTTTAAACACAGGTTTTATTTTCAATCCACCAAACCCTTTTAATACAGTACTAGTTTTTTGTTGCATATTTTTTGAAGTACATAGCTTATTAAATACATTAATTGGTAATATATTTACTTCTGCTCCAGTATCTAATTTAAAAAGGATATTTAATTTATTTTCAATCAAAATTTCCTGTTCCCATGAATCTACTATTAAATTTACTGCTTGACATTCCATCTCTACTGTTCCGACATTAAATAATCCCTGTACAAATTCATCATCAGATGAGGTCGAATCCATTTTCAATTCCTCTTGCTTTATTTCATGAACACGGGCGGGTCTTGTAAAAAATCTACATCCCACAGCAAAGTGATTTGGTCCATTACATTTTTTGCAGAGCTTCCCATAAGCCGGACAGCTTCTAGCGCCATGAGTTGTATTGCATTTTTTACATAAATACATTTCTGTTTTCACATTCTTCTTGGCAACACTGCACACAGTTGCTTCCGAGAGTTCTTGTCTATAATGTAGACTTTTCATTTGTGTCTTGCTAATTTCAGCTGCTCTACACATATTTACTGCTAGATTTAGAGTTAAGTTAGCATTTCGTAACAATCTTTCTTGGATTTCTTCTGAATTAATTCCCAATACTATTCTGTCTCTCAACATTTCGTCTGTCTCAACATATTTTTTATCAGTCTTTTAATGTCTCTTAAAAAGGATTCAAACTCTTCGTTTTCTTTTTGACGTCTTGACCAAAATAAAAATCTTTCATAAATGACGTTTTTTCGAGGTTTTAAATATTCTTCAAAGGCTCCTCTGATTTTTTCTATATTTTTACCATCTTCCTCTGACAGATTGAAGCTATTAAATAAGTCTAGGGCATCCTCACCAATTAAATTCAAGAATATAGCAGCTTTAACTTCCTCATCTTTTTGGCTGAAACCCGTTGCTTTTATGTAGATATTAAAATTTTGATTGAATTTATTCCAGTTTTCAACTGCACTTTCATTAATGTTTAAATTCTTTGGTGGTTTAAATACCGTTTCCATTTTATATAGATTTTCTTTTTTGTTTGTTTGTTCAATACTACACGTTTTTTAACTAGTTCCACGTCGCAGCGCCATGTTGTAGTTTAAATTATATAAACAATATTGAGGAACATCTTTATTTTAATATCTTTACAATATGTAGTTAATAAACAATATAACAAAAGCTATCCTCCACTTCCTGGATTCTACCTGATACCAACAGACTCTAAGTTGTTACCAACTTATACTTATTAAAGATACAACAACTTCATCCTTCATTACAAAAAAAAATATGGAAAAATTCAATTTTTTGAAGAAAATTATAAACCTAATTTTTTTTCAATTGGACCATTTTTTTTTGTGGTATGTATGGTTCATAGAGACAACTTTTTATCAACCTTCAATTTCCTAAAAGTTCTTTTCGATACACCCTACTAAGCATGTCTGACAGATATTACAGTTGTTCGTCCATTGGGGAATAACATT
Source organism: Rutpela maculata (assembly GCA_936432065.2). Classification (NCBI taxonomy): domain Eukaryota; kingdom Metazoa; phylum Arthropoda; class Insecta; order Coleoptera; family Cerambycidae; genus Rutpela; species Rutpela maculata. Next base: position 271,228,633 of record OW386285.2, read on the forward strand.
TTTTAGGCCAAAGAATAAAATTCAATCAAATTGAAGGTCTGGTCTTCATGAACTTAGTTGCAAAGATTTCAACTTGAGGTATGTTGGACAAACTAAACGTACTATTATAACAAGATTCAAGGAACATATGCCTCATCTCAAATATGGAAGAACTAAAAAGTCTAGTGATACCTATCATGTGCTTGATAACAATTAGAAAACAGATACCAATAACTTAATGATAATGAGAAATGCAAAGAATAATAGACAGCTGGATGCTCTTGAAAACTTAAAAGTTGAAAAATATAACAATAGTATTGGTTGAATGCGATTAACATTATTTTAGTAAAGATATAAGAACATTTTTAGTTGTACTTTAGTTTTAATCATGCCAATATAAACTGCTGGTCAATTTAAATGAATCAAGAAAAATCTTAGGCTGAAGTTAGAGTCATATTTTTTGAGAAAAGAACCGATATCAATATGCGTTCTTCAGGATTTAAGACATAATTTGTATGTGAAACAGCGAGTATGGCTCGATTCTTTCATTTTCAAGAATGTTGCTGCCTACATGATGTGAAAGATAAGCATGTTATTCTATCAAACTTTATAACTACCGAGATTACATAACAAATTTTTTATATTTTTTTGATATGCAGTTTTTTAGTCACTGGTTTATGAGGAAAAACCAATTTCTCAAATTTTTTATATCTGTCTTATTTTGTAAGATACCGATTTTTTTTTTGTAATTTTTCCATTATTTTGCAGTTACACCTTATTGTGTATCGTAAGAACCGGTCGTTGGAGGTTATTATAATACCTTGTGGTAATAATAAGTTCATTTTTTGTACTTTCTGTTCATGGTAAATAAATATATTTTTCCTTGCTATTACATATTTTATTTTTATTGCTCCATTAATAATAAAAAGTTTGATTTTTCCATTTTTCTTTAGTTGACACTGTAAATAATAACAGTCCTTAGAAAATGTATATGAATATATATGAATATGAATATATTTGTTTATTGTTTATTTAGATTCCATTTTATTCCATTAAAAAGACATACTACATACAATTTTTTGATTTTTTTTCTATTATCTTGTGTGAAAAATATTTCAAGGAAATTTAAAAAAATATTGTTTGTATCTAGAAGTAAAGCTTTTTACATGTGTGCCAAATTTCAATTTGATATCTTTAACCTTTCCGGAGATTGTGGTTCCGTTTTTTACATTTTAATGTAGGGTCATGGGAAATCCATGAACATACACCGATTTTACTGCACCGGTCACCATGAACTGAAAGCACAAAAAATTTACTTATTATTACCATTTAAAGCAGCCATCATAACAAAACACAATAAGGCTTAGAGGCAAAAATTAAGATGCCGAGAAGTTGAGAAATTTTTTTTTTCCTCATAGACCAGTGACTAAAAAAATGCGCATTAAAAAATATAAAAAAAAATTGTGGAATCTCAGTAGTTATAAAATTTGGTAAATAAAAACACGCTTTTCTCTCACATCTTATAGATAGAACGTGCTTCAAAATTAAAGAATTGGAGAAAACACGCTGTTTCAGAAATAATTTTTCTCTTAAATGATGAAAACCGCATATTAACATGCGTTCTTCTCAAAAAATGTGGCTTTAAATTCAATATAAAAATGTTGTTGATGTTTGTAAAAACTACTTCCCAGACAGCGTCACACCCGAGTGGTTCAACCCTACCACCGTTACACTTATAACAGTAATTATTATTAGAGCAATTAAATTTAAAAAAATATATTCTGCTCCATATACATGGTACATTTAAAAAATATTATGATAATATTGTTTTATAATGACTTCAGTCTATTTATTATATTGCTGTGATTTTTAGAATCAAGTTAAGTTTCCCTGCATTTCCCAATGAGGTCGATAAGTTCTAGAAACTTAATAGTGTTTAATTAATGAATGAAGAAATAAAAGAGAACTTTCAATTTAACTTTAAAATGAACTCTGAACTTAATAACGTTTTTCTCTCAGGAAGAGCAATATCTAACTCAAATAACAGGTACGCGATTTGTGACTTTAAGAAAGTAACAAGAGACAATTACACGTGGTATCTAAAGGTTCAGAGGCAAAAGGGTTTTCAATATTTTTAGCTTATACTTAATGTTAAGTCACTCTCAGAAAAGTTACTGTTACAAAATTCCTGTGGTAAAGGGTTGTGTGATGAGATCATCAATATTTATTATGTAGTGCCACATTTAAATATACATATCTTTTCACCAGTTTAAGCTACAGGCATGATTCTATTGTACTCGTATAGTGTTTTAAACTTAATGATATTTTTTTAACCTCTCTAACTACACATTTTCTGCGAATTCTATTAATTATTGAGAAAATTTCATTTGAACTTATAAAATCCCTCTTTCTTTCACTCTCTCAGTGGTTATTGGCAAAGTTTAATTGTGATTTACTCAAAATTTATACGATTTTCCTAAAAATATTCAAGAGCAAAGAAAGTTTACAAATAGTTGAAAGATTCGACTTTTACTTAGTGAAAATTCATGTCAAACCTATAGTTTCACAAATAAAACACTGAAATGTTTTTTAAAATTTTTCACTGGTATATTAAGTCAACATGACAATTGTTTCGCTAAACATTAGCTTCTTCAGATGTGAGTACAAGACTACTTGCAATTAAAACTAGTGGACCTTAAATACCTAAAAGTTTATGACCTGAGAAATAATTTATTCTATAGCCTAACCTGAATTGACAATCTGTTACTGGAAATGAAATTAAAATAAATTTAAATTTACAAGACGTGAATTATTTACGTCTGTTTGATCATTAAGTAAAATATTCAATTTTTTGTGTCTATTAATTTCTAAGCCCTCAAGCAACGTGAGTTTTGGTCCTTTACTAGGTGTGTGAAGGATATCAAAACTATCGTTGAATGAGTGATTTTCTAATAGTAGATGGTTAGCAAATGTTGATGTATTCTTATTTTTCAAAAAACTACTTTTATGTTCTTCTATACGTATTTTAAATTTTCTACCTGTTTGTCCAACATATTCTTAGGGCAAGTTCCACAAGTAACCTTATATACTCCCAACAAGTCTTCTTTTTTGTTTCTATCTTTGTTTTGATATCCTTCACACGGCTGGTAGAGGACCAAATCTCACGTTGCTTGAGGGCTTAGAAATTATTAGATACAAAAAATCTAATATTTTAATAAGTATTAAAATAAGTTCTTTAACACGTTGACTGTCCGTATTATAACATAACGGGAATCGTGTGGCGTCCACTGCAACTAAATAAAAACCTGTAATTATAATTTCCATTAATAAATTTTTTTGCGTGACCCACGTACGCTTCATGGACTCTGCAATACCAGCGTCCGTGACCCATAGGCGGGTCATGGGACAGTCAACATGTTAATTGAGCCTTTCATTCAGGAGAAAACAAACTCTTCGCTACTATTAATTACTGTCAACAAATAATGATTTAACCTAAATTAAACCCGCAACAACGCACTATAAGTCAGTAGAAAATTAATTACACAAATTTCATTCAGGTATATAATATCTTCTCAGAGAATTCAAACATAATGGATCTATTATAGAATGTCGGGACAGACACTAACAAAACAACAAAGAAATATTCTCCTGCTAAAACGCGAGGAATTCTAGAAGAAAGTCCACAAAAAAAACCATCAACAGAGGTAAAAAACCGCTGCCCAAGGAATCACTACTTCCACATACAGATTCTTTATCCAAGTCACTCACAACGAAAAAACTTTGTATGTGAAAATAATTGTTTATGGAACTTTAATAATATAATATTTGAAATCCTCTACCCCAAAAACCCATAAAACGATACCCCACATCGGTAGTGGGGTGGGGGTGGTGATAGGGGGGTGGTAGTGGGGGTGGATGAAGTAACAAAATATTTTGAGGTTTCTGGTTCCTGTATGAACACTAAATCACAATTTTTTTTCATCCCCTTTAATAAAGGGTTGGGGGTGGTAATGGGGGGGCTAATGCCAAAATTTTTTTTTGAGACCTTAGCTTCTCTTGTATATACTAAATACCAATTTCGTAGACTCTTACCTGCTTGATTTACCCATTTACCCCAAATTTACCCCAATTTACACCCCAACCTTTCGACGGAACAAGATGAAAATATAATCTAGTTCTAGATCCCATTAAAGTACATATGTGTACCAAATTTCAAGTCAATATCTTAGGCGGTTCCAGAGTAAACGTGCGCACAAAAAAAAGTTACAGACAGACAGACCGAGAGACAGACAGACCGGCAGACAGACAGACCGACAGAAATTTTTTTTCGCTCAAACTTAAAATCTCGACGTTTCATGACATTTTAAGCCTATTTGGTCAATACAAATTTTTACAAATTTTTTTGTCGTTACTATACTTCCACTGGACGTGGAAGTAATTAAAGGACATAACGATCTCAAAAATAAATAATGCAGCAAGAAAAATGTTAAAAAGGAATCGTCACATACGTGCCCAACAAAAAAGAAAACAAAAAAGAAATATGAACAGTTGAAAAAGAGAAACAACAAAGGAAACGGAACATGAACGAAAGATTAATAGAAGATTGAGAGACAAAAGAGAAGTGGAAAGAAGCCATGATGAAAAAAATTCATAAAATTCTTCGAAAAGATGTAGGAACTCTCCCAGTAGAACAACGATGAGGCCAGACCTTTAGAAGAAACAACAATATGCACACGAAAATATACACATCAGTGCACCATTGGACCAAGGAAATGGAAGAATGAGAGGAACGCAAAGAAAGAATGAGCAGAATAAGAAATGGACCACTAGTCTTTAGACAGAAATCATCAAAGGATCAAAGGCTAGAAATAACGGTAAGGGCAAGAAGAAACAACATATCTGGGATTGATAAAATAGACAACGAATTAATGAACCAAAGGAACGCAAAAAAATATCTACATTAATAGAAGGGAATTGAAGGGATTTGAAAAATGGGGTAGGAATGGGGTAGGAAACGTAAGAAATAAAGGATTGGGACATGCCCAAAGAAGATTCCCAATATATCTACTGAAGAGAGCACCAATACTAAACAGCAACAAACTAAACATGGGGTGATCAATGATCAAAAATCTCTAGAAGCAAAACACAAAAAGAGGGCATAAACACTAAATTATGACGCGATGCTTTAACGCATGTCACAAACACCTGCATTTCTCATACTATATTATTGTACCATGCGCCAGCTTTAGTATTACCCAAATCCAACTCACCCTAGACGTAGCTTGCCCGGCGCTGTGCTTCTAGGTAGTAGCAGCAATGCCTACCAAACGCTGGTAAATCAAATCAGATCAAATAGCGATTCACAAATGTCATCTGATTATGACTCGCTTGTAAAAGTTAATACATACATACGTTTCGGTAAATTTAACTAAAAAAGTAGCACCTACATACAGAAATCGAACGGTATCAAAATAAATATATATGGAGACTAAAATATTGTACATTAAACAAATAGTTAATATTTTAGGCTTCTCTAGAGTTTATTGAATGCACATGACTACTTTTTTCTGCTCTACAATTTACTATCAATTATTATTAAATGCAGTCCACTTAGCTTCATTAGAACAGTTAATTGAGTAATGTAACTCAGATTCTGTGTCTTTGATCTTTCACGTAAATTATTACTTCCGACCTTTAACATGAAATATACAATGATATCTCAGATTGAGTAGAACTTATAAAATGAGCACTCTAGTTTTAATGGAGCTGTTAATTATCAGCAGTAATTAGAATACGTTCGATATGGGACTATATATAAAACGGGAAAAATTAGATATTTGAAAAAAGTTTTAAAATAAGCACTTGAAAAGTTATTTCCTGTAAAACTGCAGCTGTTTGTAAACGCAAATAATGAAAAAACTTATGTTTTAACAATAGCGGTAAATAAAGTATTATTAGAATCGGCGAAACGAAAGTTGTTTAAGAGTAACACTTGACTGGTGAAGTGGTCTCGATGCGGAGCTCTTTTTCCTGGTTTAGTTTTATGTAGTATTTAAGATAGAATGAGTAGAACTTGTAATTAAACGTGGCCAAACTTGAATATCTACTAGAATGGAATAGAATAGAATAAATTTTATTAAATATAAATCATTGTTACAAGAAGAATCTCAATTTTGTCACAGTGTAAATGTATAAAATAAATAACAAATATAAAAAAGGTGTTTAAAACATAACAAAGTTGTAGAAATACGTAAAAACAAAAACAGATATATAGTGTGTCCCACATTTCACGGTAACACCTTCGTAGCTCAGTTATTAGTCATCCAATTTTAATCAAGTTTAGACCGGTATCAAAGACCTTTATTATATCTTTTTTGAGTAAAACAAAATTTATTTCAGTCATTGGCGTGCATTTTTATTAAGAAAAAAGGGTCGATTTTTCGAGAAATCATATTAGGCATTTTTTTGTTGAAAAACTAATGCAATATTATTGATCAGCATGCTGTTGAACCACTACATCCAGAATTTAACAACATTTTGATTTTTGGTGTTCGAATTACGGTCCCCTTAAAATTACCTATTTTAAACATTAAATAACACAGCCCCACAAAAAAAAAAAAATTCTTGGAACTTCTATGTAATTTTCGACGCTGAATCCGAATCCTAGGTCAAAAAAAATCAACCCCTAGCGTTAAAAAGCTCTCCCTAGACATGGTAAAAATGACTTAACGCTCGTCGAATAGTCTTAAATCTCAATAAATCGAATTAAATATAAACATTCAAGTATATAACGCATAAACACAGAGTTAACACTACTTTCCATTGAAAATCACCGCCGCCACGAGTGGGTGAAAACTACCTCTCATACAACAGGAAACTTAAAAAAATGCAGTGATTATAAGAAAAGCTTACGATGCCCAGTTTTTTTGGAAAGAGTGAGTAACTGCATTAGTTCCGATGCGATGCTCAAAATCTACCCCCATAGAATGACGGAAACCACCTCTAGATTAAAATTGCAAAGAAAATCAGGGAAAAAAGGTAATAACAGAAACAATGAATGCCCCAATAAAGAGCCCAACTTGACGTATCTTAATCCGCATTCAACACTCGTATGTCGTTGTCAATGCGCCACCTACCGGCTGGTCAAAAAACTATATACCTAATCAGAAAATTATATAGATGTTTTTTCTGAATTTTTAGACGATTCTTTTTAGAGGCCATATAAATAGGTAATAGTATTTTCAGAGAATTCTTTTTAGGAGTCATCTAAGCAACTGCAATTTAAATTTAGGGGTGGTTTCTGCCACTCTATGGGGTTAGTTTTTGAGAATCGCATCGAGACTAATGCAGTTACATACTCTTTCTAAAATAATTGGGCATCGTAAGCTTTTTTTGCAATCATTGCAGTTTTTTTAAATTTCCTATTGTGTGAGGGGTAGTTTTCACCACTCATGGAGGTGAGTTCCAAAAAAGCCTCACAAAGAAAAATTTTGGAATTGCTATCGAGGCAACTGTATCTCTATGTAATTTTCGACGCTGAATCCGAATCCGAGGTCAAAAAAATCGTACACCCCCCAAACTCAACCCCTAGCGTTAAAAAACACTCCTTAAACAGGGTAAATGACTAAACGCTCCACAAATAGTCTTGAATCTCATTAAATCGAAATAAATATAAACATTCAATTATATAACGCATAAATACAGAGTTAACACTACTTTCCATTGAAAATCACCCCCTTGAGTAGGTGAAAACTACCCCTCACACAACAGGAAATTTAAAAAAACTGCAGTGATTGCAAAAAAGCTTACCGCATACGAGTGTTGAATGCGGATTAAGTATACGTCAAGCTGGACTCTTTATAGGGGCGTTCATTGTTTCTGTTAGTACCTTTCTTTCCCCGATTTCCCTTGCAATTTTAATCTAGGGGTGGTTTCGGCCACTCTATGGGGGTAGATTTTGAGCATCGCATAGGAACTAATGCAGTTATTCACTCTTTCCAAAAAAAACCGGGCATCGTAAGCTTTTTTTTACAATCACTGCATTTTTTTAAGTTTCTTGTTGCATAAGGGGTAGTTTTCACCCACTCATGGGGGTTACTTTCAATGGAAAATAGTGTTTATGCATTATATACTTGAATGTTTATATTTAATTCGATTTATTAAGATTTAAGACTATTCGTGGAGCGTTAAGTTATTTTTACCATGTTTAGGGAGTGTTTTTTAGCGCTAGGGGTTGATTTTGGGGGTGTACGATTTTTTTTTGACCTCGGATTCGGATTCAGCGTCGAAAATTACACAGGGATACAGTTGTCTCGATAGCAGTTCCAAATTTTTTTTTTGTGGGGCTGGGTAATCAATAAATTGGTAACGAAATTTTTTTCGAAAAAAAGTCATTCTTCATTTTCTCTTTAAATTCACTTTTTTCTACTATCCTATATCATCAAACCTTTCAAATTTTGAAGATCAAGAATTTTCATTGAAAAATTTTGGGTCATCAGACCTGTAAATTATTCGGGCATTAAGGATTACCGAATTTGAAAGTATCAATGATATGAGGTGGTAGAAAAATTAATTTAAAGAGAAAATAAAGAATGACTTTCTTGCGAAAAAGATTCGTTACCAATTTATTGATTATTTAATGTTTAAAATAGGTAATTTTAAGTGGGCCATAATTCGAAAACCAAAAATCAAAATGTTGTTAAATTCTGAATATAGGGGTTTTACAGCATGCTGATCAATAATATCGCATTAGTTTTTTAATAGAAAAATGCCTAATATGATTTCTCGAAAAATCGACCTTTTTTTCTTAATAAAAATGCACGCCAATGACTGAAATAAGTTTTGTTTTACTTAAAAAAGGTATAATAAAGGTCTTTGATACCCATCCAAACTTGGTTAAATTTGGGTGACTAATAACTGAGCAACGAAGGTGTTACCGTGAAAAGTGGGACACACTGTATACACGTGATTAGCAGATTTACAATTTCATCCACATTTTTTAATATTCTAAATGTCAAGACAAATATAAATTAACGTATGATCCGAAATTATCTCTGTGCTTATGGTGCCCGAGCTTAATACCAAATGTTCACAAGTGACAAATTTGATCAAGCAAAGTGATACTATTATTAGAAATTCTGGTAGGTTCATTGATAATTTGACTTAAATATCACAGGTTTACAAAGAAAAGGTCTTATCTTAAAGGCGGCTACAGACGTAACTGCATACTTGAACGGTATGCATGCGCCAGTTTATTGTACAAGTATACTGGAACGTGTGTTTTATAACACTCGTACAAGTATTGTGATTGTACAAGTGACATGAGACTTGATGAAATTCTATATTGTATACTTGGTACAATTGTACATGTTGGGTTTGCGCAAGTATACTTCAGCGTGTGTACAACAGGTCAGCAGACTTGTGTAAACAGGTAATAGTAGACTTGGTGAACCTGTGCGATGACAAGCGATTTGAGAGAAAGGAATCGCAAGATTTTCGAAAAATTTATAACGATATATGAAAGTAAATCATGTCTTTGGCTTATGAAGTCGAAAGATTACCATGATAAGGTGAAAAGAGAAGCGGTATACAGTAAATTGGCAGATAAACTAAAAAAATAGAGCCAAATGCCGATAGGGAGAAAGTGGTAAAGAACAAATTACAAGAAGGAGAAGAAAAAAGTTGAAAAAACTCGGTGGTCAGGGGCGAGTACAGAAGATGTTTATAAATCCACCTTGTGGTAGTACCATTTTAAGAGATTAATGTGCGAATACTCCTTCCTTTTTTTTAACCACTTCTTACACCACATACTACGTTTTTTTCGTTGTTTTTTGAGAATTAAAACAAACGCAGTTAAAGCAAGCGTGTCGTCTTCATTCGTTAATGACATTTTCATTCTTTATTTGCGCTTAACTGTCACTGCACAACTGTTCAAGTATACTTTTGCGTGTGGCTGCGACGAATATTTCAGTATACTTGTACAATAAACTTGCGCATGCATACCGTTCAATTATGCAGTTACGTCTGTAGCCGCCTTTAAGGTTGTCATCTAACTTTTCTGAAGTATTTTGACCAGCTGAAGCAAATTTTCTATCGTGTCAGTTTTTGAGTACAACCCCTTTTATCCCATAAAAAGGGCAAACAAGGTCTTGTCCTAAGATTCTGATCTAACTTTTCTGAAGTATTCTGACGCACTGTAGCCAATTTTGGACAAAAAAACTTTCTATCTTGTCAGTTTCCTTCTACCTCACCGTTTTATCTTCCAGAGATGGCAGAGAGAAACTGACACGATATAAATTATTGTCCAAAATTGACTTCAGCGCATCAAAATACTTCAGAAAATTTAGATCAGAAACTTAGAACAAGACTGTTTTTGCACTTTTTAGGTGATAAGGGGATGGAAGACAAAAACTGACGCGATAGAAAATTTTTGTCCAAAATTGACTTCAGCGCGTCAAAATTCTTCAGAAAAGTTAGATGAGAGCCCTCTTTATGGCATGGTAGATAAAACTTACACGATAAAACTTCTTTTTGTCTAAAATTGGCTTCAGCTCGTCAAAATACTTCAGAAAAGTAGATGAAACCTTAGGACAAGAGCTTTTTTTTTGTAGACCTGTGTATTATTTTTTTCAAATTTAAAATGGTGAATGTTGATTTCGCTAACTTTGAGGTAAAATATATCAGAGATTAAAAACGCTGCTTTAAAATACTTGTCAACATATTCATATTTGATTAACATTTTGCTCTAATGTAGTACATTTTTTGTGGTGATATCTCGTAAAAATCTTAATAAAACTTACTCAATCACATAACAAAGTAAAACTAATGTGTCACTTACCTAATCTACATACAGTTCATTTGAACTGGAGAGACCCACTTTATATTGCACTTTCAATACATTGCACATCTTTTGTATCTTTGTGCGCTTAATTTAACTTAACTTTAGAAATGTTTTATTCCAAAATTATAATAAAAGATAATTTACATATTGAATATAAGTAGAGCAAAATTGTGTCGCATTCGATAGTGCTGTAACAACTGTGGTTTTATTAGGACTTTCCGTTTTTAAACGAAAATTCCTTTTTGCAGTGCTCTATGTTGGTCATCTGCATACACAAGTATATTTGATATAGATATATAATTTTCATATTCTTAATTTAAATGCTGTAACGCTGCAACCATTTAACACATAAATATAAATCAAGACGACAAAAACTAGTATTAGTTCTTGCTGAATTAACACAAGTTTCTCCAAATGAAAAAAAAATGAATGAATCAGAATTGTGATTACAGGATTACTATGAAAGAAATAGACACGCTTAATCTTTTATTAATCCAAAATTAATAATATTGTCATAAATCTATTTATGTTGTTTTATAAGTAATTCTTAAGTTTACTTTAGTAACTCACAAGTGTTAAATATGTGCTCCTTATGTCACACGACACACATTAAGGTGATAGTCTATTTAATTCCAAACCCGCTGTAATATAAGAAGGAAGGACGTAATCCCTGTCTTTCACAAATATCCAAAGAAAACAAGACTCCTGTCTAACCACCGTTCGAGAGCGCAGTTGATATCTATTGCACGACCAATCCAGCGCTGTGGAAATGTCTCGTGCAGATATTATCCAGCAGTTATGTGCCAGTTCTTCATCCTGTCGGAAGATGAAGTTTTCACATCAACCAATTGTTCAATATTTGGTAATATGCAGCTTCTATTACTATGTTTTCTTCAAGAAAGAAGGGACCATACACCTTCATGCGGGATGCAGCATACAGCAGATTCACGGGGGTGGATAAAGTAAAAAAATATTATGAGGTTTTTGGTTCTTGTACACACACTAAATCACATTTTTTTTTTTCATTCCCTTTAATAATGGGTTGGGGGTGGAAATGGGGGTGGCTAATGCCAAAATTTTTTTTGAGACCTTAGCTTCTCTTGTCTATACTAAATATCAATTTTATGAACTCTTACCTGCTTGATCTACCTATTTACTCCAAATTTACCCCAATTTACCCCCCCTTCGACGGAACAAGATGAAAATATAATCTAGTTCTAGATCTCGTTAAAGTACATATGTGTACCAAATTTCAAGTCAATATCTCAAACGGTTCCAGAGTAAACGTGCGCACAAAAAAAGTTACAGACCGACAGAATTTTTTTTCGCTCAAACTTGAAATCTCGACGTTTCATGACATTCTAAGCCTATTTGAACAATAAAAATTTTTAAAAATTTTTTTGTCGTTACTATACTTCCACTGGATGTGGAAGTAATTACACCCGTAAGGCGTCATTTTCAGTCGATTACGTACTGTTTTCCATACAGTTTCTTGTGGAATGTGTAGTTCCAAACTCGCATGCGTTGTTGAACTTTGCGGACTTCGCTGGTAAGCAGCACAAATACATGCGTGGTCTTCCCGACCTTTACACAAACATCCCATATCTTCTCAAATTTTTCATACCAATCGTAGATTGACTGTCTAGAAGGTTGAGGTTTTCTAAAACGTGTTCGAAAATTACGCTGGATATCAGGTGAGCCGTTCATTTTGACAACTACAAGCAAGCAATGTTATTTCTTCGCAGCGTTCGTAACAATCTTACGTATTATGTTTGCGCAGTACTACTGTCTTACCGCAATTTTCACAACTCCTCAATCTAACAGCGGCACATTGATGCTGCATGTCGATAAAAATTATTACAAATAACTTTTGTTTTATAAGACATTGAGAATGTCTACTTCTTTTGCAGTAACTCTGTATTATCAACCAAAGTGTTAATTAGATAATAACAGAATTAACAAATAATGGAGTATACCTATAACTAGTAGAAGTATTAAAATAGGAAGTTAAGGACTAAAGAAGATATTGAAAAAATTAATAATAACTGAAAACAAGAGAATGCTAAAAGGTATTGAAATACAGAATAAACAAATAGTCGAATTCGGTTTGAGACATAACAAGCTCAAATTAAGATGCATAAAATCAGAACCGCAGTTAAAAAAAAAATAACATCGTAATCGTCGGTCTAGAATGAAATAAAAATCCTGAAGTTGACATACTGAATTTACTTTGGACAAACTAAAAGAATTGTAGACTATTAGACTAAAATTATCAAAACCAAGAAAGTCACTCTTGTAAAGGTTGAATTGATTTATTAATTAGAAAAAGCCAAATCCTACAAAATGCAATAGATTAGAATGGGGCAAAACATTTTTAGCTCATGATTTAAGTTATGAGGTTAGACAAAGCAAGCAATAACAGTATTTAAAAAATAAATATCTTGTATTTATGATTACATCATTGTTATAAAATATTATTTTGGGTATTCAGCAGATAACTTTCTAAGAAATCATTCGTTCCTTTCATATATTATTGATCTAAATCTGACCAAGCTAGAATATCGACAGAGTCCCCTTACGAACAAACTTGTCATTTTCCTTATACATTTACTATATCTAACATTCAATAAGAAAAAACAAGAAAATAACCATTCTTTCTGTATATTGAAGATCTAAGTCTGATCATGCCAATATATTAAAAGAATTTCACCCTTACGAGGAAATCTTTCAAGCATCTCTAGCCCTACCTAGAGGATACTCCATCACAAACAATCATTTGTTACATTTCAAAGCCAAGAGCTACTAAAACACAATGAAATATAGGTATAAAATTTCACTCACATGTCTTAGTAAATAATATATTTCAATCAATGTTTACTGACCAAATCTCTGTAAAAATTGCGCAACCTTTTTCATTCTCTTTAGAACTCATCAGCAGAGATATATGTGCAATTCAAAAACATAATTACTATAGAAAAATGATTTCTTAGAGAGTTATCTGCTGAATAACCAAAATAATATTTTATAACAATGATGTAAGCAGAAATACAAGATATTTATTTTTAAAAAACTATACGAGCTAGGGGGCTCTATTTTTGATATGTGTCAACTAAATAAATATTTCCTGTCAGTTTTTTACAAGAAAATATTTTCTTATTTTTTTGATAGTAATTATTTTTTTGAATTGAACATATATCTCTGCTGATGAGTTCTAAAGAGAATGAAAAAGGTTTCGCAATTTTTACAGAGATTTGGTCAGTAAGCATTGATTGAAATATATTATTTACTAAGACATGTGAGTGGAATTTTATACCTATATTTAATTGTGTTTTAGTAGTTCTTGGCTTTGAAATGTAACAAATGTTTGTTTGTGATGGTAGGATAGGTAGGGTTAGAGATGCTTGAAAGATTTCCTCGTAAGGGTGGATTTCTGATAATATATTGGCATGATCAGGAAACTGAACTATTAAAATGATTTCTTGGCACCTACTTTTTAATACCTAGTGATAGACCATTATGAAATTTTCAATTTAACACATAAAGGGAGCATTTACCTCTTTCAAAATTGCATTCTTTCATGCACTTTCTCAGGCGTTGCTACTTTGTAATCTGATGAAAATTATAGTCATATTTTGTACGAAGCGGTAGTCGTGCAAACTGAGGCAAGCTTTATAAGATGGCTTGGTCGGGCTCTATTTCTTGCACCAACTCAGTGGAAGCAATTGCATTAAAAGTATTTAAATACCATATGATTGACGACCATTAGAACCCCATTTAACTTCGTTATTTTTAAAGTTACGTAGAAAGTTCAAGCACAAAAGACATGGCTAGCGTTTTTTAGTTTTAAACTCAAATATTTTCGATATTACAAATCTCATCGACATTTTCCACTGATGAAGACATATGTTTTTCGTCGCTTCTGTGTCATGTAATGTTATAACTAAAGCAGAACCGATATCTTGGATGTCATTAACTTTCAACATAAATAGTTCATCACTTCGACACGCAGCTTGGAAAGAAAAATTAATGCAACTTCAATGAAAAGGAAAGATTCAAGAGGAGCTTTAGTCAAAAACTTTATGACATGATTCATTATCACCACATTCGATTAATTTGCCACATATTCGTTATTTTGACGTTCTATGTATGCACGCAAAGATTTATACAGGGAGGACCATTAATAGTAGGCTATAGTTCAAGGGTAGATTCTTTGGACCAAAATATGAGGATATAACCAAACATGCTTTAGTAAATTGTTGCTGTGGAAAAAAATACAGGGTGCCAAAATTGTAATTTTATTTTCTGTTTTTTGCAATATCTCAACTACCTCTTGACCGATCTTCTCCCAATTCGGTAAGGAAACATTTTTTAAGCTAAGAAACAATAATTTATGTATTACATCACGCTAGCCCGTGGAGGGTGCCCCGTGAGCTATACATGATGATGAACATTTTTTCTCTTTCTTTTTACGAAACGTTGTAACACTTTTGACTAGAAAATTTCATGCAGGAGTTATTTCTACGTAAAAAGGTACACTTGATAGAACATGATAATTCCAACCGTTTTCGAGAAAACTGCCGCATAGGATTCTTTGAAAGTAATCTCAATTTGAAAAAAACAAATTGTATTTGTTGAAAAGTGTGCTTTGGTGACGTCAGTTCTGTCATTTACGTACAATTTCATTAGTTTAACATTTTGACAGAATTAAGACGTCACCAAAGCACACTTTTAAATAAATATATTTGCCCTTTTCAAATTGAGTTTGTTTTCAAAGAATTCTTGAAATATTGGCAGCAGTTTTCTCGAAAACGGTTGGAATTATCAAGTTCTATCAAGTGTACCTTCTTTACGTAGAAATGACTCATGCATGAGATTTTCCAGTCAAAAGTTTCGTAAAAAAAAAAGAGAAAAAATATTCATCACCAGGTACAGCTCATGAAGCGCTCTCCGTAGGCTAACGTGATGTGATATGTAAATTATTGTTTTCTAGCTTAAGAATTATTTTCATTCCAAATTGGGAGAAGATCGGTTGAGAGGTAGTTGAGATCTTGCGAGAAAAAAAAAAAGAAAAAAACTTTTCAATTTTGGCCTATTATTAATGGTCGACCCTGTATAGTAAAATATTTACATTTTCGTTAATTTCCAACGTGCTCTTCAATAAGGAATAAATTGACCACAATGTTCAAGATTTGGGAATCTTAGCCTATAAAAATGCACGAAAACTACTACTGGAAAGAATATAATTAATAGTTAAGACCTTCTCAAAAAAAGTAAGCTAATATAAACTCCATATATTTCAATCCCTTTTGATACACAGCGAATTATCAACAACTGGAGACGAACGATAGAAGAACAGGAACGCCTACTACTTATGCTTGTCTTCTCTGTTGAATAAGATTCTATTGAGGAATAAAATAGACGTACGTTTCCCAAAAGTAAAGAGACTTGAACAAGGGCTTCGTTCAAACAAGGACCCCATCTCTAGACTACTAGCCAAAGTTGTTTACCAATTGGAGTGCTCATGTGATAAGGGTTATATCAGACAGACATAGTGTAGTATCCAGTGCAGCGCAGAGAAACACAAGACTTATAAATAGGCAGTGGCAGTGGCACAACATGCTCATCAGAATGAGAACCATAAAATCGACTACGAGAACATCAAAATATTGGATAGAAATATGCGCTATTACCTAAGGATAATTAATGAACCACTAGAAATTGTGAAAAATAGGAACAACTTCAATAGATAAGATGAGTATCGACCAACTAACACATGGAGACTGGCTCTGCCAAACACCAGTCGTTGAAATAGTCACGGGCAATGAACGAGCTGTGAAGCGAAGCAGCGCCAAGGTAGGTATATAACGAGGAGCAAAACACAACAACTTCAGTCCTTAAAATCCTCCTAAAGAAACTGATAGCGAAAAGTCAAGTCAAATTCGATAACCACGACAACACCTGGAAAAAATAACTTCATTGTACAATGGCCGTGTAAGCTTGCATTTTCCTTTATTTGTTGCACAATCTATAGATAAATAATCACGATTATTTACATATCATTTATTTATTATTTGTCAACTGTGATGTTTAAAATTATTCAATAATTTTTTCAGCATTTTAGTTTTTCAGCAGATTGTGTTTCATATTCATTTATTGCTAGGGATATGTGTCTTTGTTCTGAAAAATAGTTTCTGCTGTTGATAAATCTAGGAATCTATGGGTTTTCTGAGGAAACTCTAACTTTTCCTTGCGTAGCAAAAATATACAAGTTTGACCAGTTTGATCCTCCCAAATAAATTATGCTGTCTTTGTGTACAAAAGATCTCAGTCCAGATTCCTCATCAGTAAAATCATTTTTTCTCAAAAACAAGTCGTTTTACCTTTATCAAAGAAGAGTATCCTCATTGAGATAATTCTTTGAGGAATTAAAAGAAATGTCATCCCAAATTCCAAAAATGCATATAAATATATTAATGGAAGTAAGGAGTCGGAAAGTATGCAAAATCGTGCTAAAGTTATGAAATCTATTTCCACCTTCCCCCGTTTTCGAAAGTGCTGAACACGAATAACAGGGTGAAAAAAAGTTTTTAGTCATCGCACCCCCTGAAACGGCCAAAAGCCACCCCTTCTTGCTTATTTCTCATATAACAGCTTGGCATCGACTATTTTTGTAGAGATTCTTTGTTTTTTCATGGGGATATAACAGATGGTGAAAGGTGATGTCAGGTAGTAAATTCCTTCTTTTTTTTGTTTGTTAAAGACGTTTACTCTCCGTTTTCGAGAATGCTGATCAAGGACCATAGTAAAAGTGTATTGTGACAACCTAGGGGGTTGCCCCCCCCCCCCCCCCCAGGAGGTGTTTTTTTTTAAATTTTCTCATTTGTATATTAATCCTCATCAAAAATGAACCTATCCTCGCAAAGATTTGAAATTCATGTTCCTTAAAGCTGGATATAAGGAAGAGAATACCTTTGTTAAACATTTCTGTTTTTAATAAATTATACAGGACACGATTTTTAGTACAATATCATATTTGTTACAAGACATTAATAAAACCTATGGAGCTTACAAAGAGAATTACATGATTCATATTCCTCGAAATGAACATCACATATTGCCTCCTTCATCGCACGCATTGTCCTTTTCCGATTCATAATCAGAAATACAGTGTCGGAAGATTTTGGATTTGGGTGGCAGGCATAGTTTCAACGGCTTGAGAGACCGCCTACAATAAAGGCGTGTACCAGTGCTCTAGTAGAGGGAGCAAATAATGACGCGCTATTAAGAAAACACGTACATCATTGCTATTAAAAATTTCAGTAGGTACCATTTATTCAAAGGATGTAGTTGGCTCTGTTCAGTATAGGTAATATTATTACGTGCTTTAATAACTAAAATTGTTTAACTCGTTATACTTTCAAAACGAGTCAAATAATTCTTTACATTTCCCGCAGACAGAACGGCCCACGTACATGTGATGGGGAAAGCAGGTGGCACGGGTAGGATGTGTTATACGATAAAAAAGAATAGCCTAGTTGCTTCGCTCTCGCTTGCTCTCATTACCGACCCAAATGAAAAATTTTCTGACACTGTATACACTTCGGTTATAAAATTTAGGAAGTTTACAGAATTATTATAACTATGATCGGATTTGTCTGTTTCTATGCTTGGTTCATCGTCTTCATCCTCTGACTTACGCATACTTTGAGGACACATTTACCCAGAAAGCAGTAAAGGCGGCAAAAACAAATAAAATGATAGTACGAGTCCCTAACATCAGCCAAGTCACTACCTATTTATTATTATTACCAAAAAAAAAAGAAGCAATTTTACACCCCCTGACAGGGTATATTTCACCCCTGAGGGCGGTTTCGGTCTACTACCTGACATCACCTTTCACCATCTGTTATATCAGTATTATAACAGTAAAGGCGGCAAAAACAAATAAAATGATAGTACGAGTCCCTAACATCAGCCAAGTCACTACTATTATTATTATTATTATTACCAAAGAAAAAAGAAGCAATTTTACACCCCCTGACAGGGTATATTTCACCCCTGAGGGCGGTTTCGGTCTACTACCTGACATCACCTTTCACCATCTGTTATATCAGTATTATAACAGTAAAGGCGGCAAAAACAAATAAAATGATAGTACAAGTCCCTAACATCAGCCAAGTCACTACTATCATTATTATTATTATTACCAAAAAAGAAGAAGCAATTTTACACCCCCTGACAGGGTATATTTCATCCCTGAGGGGGATTTCGGTCTACTACCTGACATCACCTTTCACCATCTGTTATATCCCCATGAAAAAATAAAGAATCCCTGCAAAAATAGTCGACGCCAAGCTGTTGTACGAGAAATAAGCAAGAAGGGGGTGACTTTTGGCCGTTTCAGGAGGTGCGCCTGACTAAAAACTTTTTTCACCCTGTTATTCGTGTTCAGAACCCTCGAATTCGGGGAGATAGGTTTCATAACTTTAGCACAATTTTGCACTTTTTAGGGAAAATCCCGACATCTTGCTTCCACTATATAGCCCTAATCCTGTTACACCTAAACTTAGATATAAATTAGTATATTATGCAACGACCATTTAATGATGGCTATTAAGGCATGAGGATTATGACATGAGCCGTAGGTGAATGTCATACTGAATGCGAGTGTCTAAATAGCCATTAAATGTGAGTTACATACATTACCAGTCATAATAAAATAGAAAATTAACACTTACTAATCTTAGGAAATATTATGGATTATTACCTCAATTTGACTTTCGCTAAGACACATGTTTATAAACTTGTATCTTAATGGAAAATTTGTATTAGAGTCGGGAATCAATTTTCTCAAAAGACGCTCCTAAAATGCCAGGGTGTGCACTCAAAGATATACTTTTTAAAAAATATGTACATTATCTGGAATGACCTTGCGCATCTAAATCCAGAGGGCGCCATTCTGTCCGCGATTGCAAAAAAGCATAAAAAAATTTTTTCCGAAAATTTTTGTGTCACTGAAAATTGATTAATTTTATGTTCCCATCTCATTTACAGGGTTATTTTACTTCCATATCCAGTGGAAGTATAGTAACGACAAAAAAAAATTTTAAAATTTTTATTGTTCAAACAGGCTTAGAATGTTATAAAACGTCGAGATTTTAAGTTTGAGCGAAAAAAAATTTCTGTCTGTCGGTCTGTAACTTTTTTTTGTGCGCACGTTTACTCTGAAACCGTTTAAGATATTGACTTGAAATTTGGTACACGTATGTATTTTAACGTGATCTGGAACTAGACTATATTTTCATCTTGTTCCATCGAAGGGTTGGGGGTAAATTGGGGTAAATTTGGGGTAAATAGGTAAATTAAGCAGGTAAGAGTCCAGAAAATTGGTATTTAGTATATTAAAGAGAAGCTAAGGTCTCAAAAAAATTTTTGGCATTGCCACCCCCATTACCACCCCCACCCCATCGTTAAATGGGATGAAAAGAAAAATGTGATTTAGTGTGTGTACAAGAACTAGAAACCTTCAAATATTTTTTTACTTCATCCACTACCACCCCCTATCACCACCCCCACCCCACTACCGATGTGGGGTATCGTTTTATAGGTTTTTGGGGTAGAGGATTTCAAATATTATATTATTAAAGTTCTATAAGCAATTATTTCCACATACAAAATTTTTTCGTTGTGAGTGACTTGGATAGAAAATCTGGATGTGGAAGTAGTGATTCCTTGGGCAGCGGTTTTTTGATATTTCTTAATGATTTTCAAACTAATGGAAAGCTTATTCCTTCTAGATTCTGGTACTGCTAAATAATTTTCGAAATTATTGTTAACAAATGCTACAGAAATTGTTTAAACAAAGCATGCCCGAAGAGTGCACGGTAAATTTCAGTATCGAGACATTTTAAAAACTATTATAGATAAATGCATACTTCTATGATATGAAATTTGCGGAATAGAATGGATCAGTTTTTGGTGAAAGAATTATCTGCATTGTTTTATTGTTGTAAAAGATATGACTATTTTTGTACAGCGCTCCGTTATTTCCGCTATCGTTTTGGCTGACACGTTCGCGCGCTGTGGCCGCTCGGTAATATACTGTGATTGCAAAAAATTTACGATGCGTATTACTTATACGTAAATATTATCATTTGTCATTATGAAAAAAAAACGAGGGTATTTAAAGATTAGTTTACATGAGAACCAAAATTATTATATTTTAACTTAAAATATTGATTAGAGACAGAAATCCATATAACTAATTAAATGAACTTAAATTTACTTTTTGTGCTTGAGAAATAGAAATACAAAAATAATAATATACATACATACATTATACTTAAACTAAATTAACAGCTAATACATTAGGAACGTGAAGGCAGCCGCCAAGGATAGCCGCTAATTTTCCCGAAAGTACCCGAACGCACATTGACGTTCGTCAATATGGGTATTGCCGACTCCTTGCGATCACGCGCCACGTGGTCTATTGGTATCGAGAGGCGGTGAAAAAGATAGTATAGTTAGTATAGATAGTTTCTCTTGAACACAATAATAAGTGCCGAATAATATTGGTACGGATAATTTGAAGTGCTTTACACCACAAAAATTATATATTTTTTAAGTTTATGAATTAAATATAAATTACTAGATTTCCAAAAAAACGACATCTGTTTCAAATATTTGCGGCAAATAGTAGACATAACTATAACAAATTTGCTTTAAAAAAATCAACTCGCGCTACGTTCCTTCATATTGAAAACAAATTAAATATTCAATAAAATAAATTCATTATCTGAAAGGCAAAAAATAAATCAAGATTTTTCAAAAATTGGACATATCACTTTCAAAATCTCGTAGCCTATAGTACACAAAAGTATAGAGAGTATGCTTAAAAAAATCAACTTGCGCTGCCGTCATTCATATTTAGAAAAATATATATTCAATAAAATAAATTGAATATCTGAAAGAGTCAAAGAAGAAACCAAGATTTTTCAAAAACTGAATATATTATCACTTTCAAAAATTGGTAGTTGATAATACACACAAGTATAGAGGGTATGCCTTAAAAAAATCAACTCGCGCTGCCGTCCTTCATATTGAAAAAAAAATCCATAAAATAAATTCAATATCTGAAACAGTTAAAAACATACGATTTTTCAAAAACTAGACATATCATCACTGTCAAAATTTCGTAACCGATAATACACAAGAGTATAGAGGGTATACCTTAAAGAAATCAACTCGCGCTGCCGTCCTTCATATTAAAAAAAATATATTCAATAAAATATATTAAACAGTCAAAAAAGAAACTGAGATTTTTCAAAAACTGGATAAATTATCACTTTCAAAATTTCCGTGCCGATAGTACACACAAGTATAGAGGGCATGCCCTAAAAAAATCAACTCGCGCTGTCGTCCTTCATATTGAAAACAAAAAAAAATTATGAAATATATTCAATATCTGAAACAGTCAAAAGAGAAACTGAGATTTTTCAAAAACTGAATATATTATCACTTTCAAAATTTCCGTGTCGATAGTACACACAAGTATAGAGGGCATGCCCTAAAAAAATCAACTCGCGCTGCCGTCCTTCATATTGAAAAAATATATATTTAATGAAATATATTCAATATCAGAAACAGTCAAAAAAGAAACTGAGATTTTTCAAAAACTGGATATATTATCACTTTCAAAATTTCCGCGCCGATAGTACACACAGGTATAGAGAGCATGCCCTGAAAAAATCAACTCGCGCTGCCGTCCTTCATATTGAAAAAAATATATATTTAAAAAAATTACACCAATATCTGAAACACTCAAAAAAGAAACTAAGATTTTTCAAAAACTGGATACATTATCACTTTAAAAATTTGGTAGGCGATAGTACACACAGGTATAGAGGGTATGACTTAAAAAAATCAACTCGCCCTGCCGTCCTTCATACTGAAAAGAAAAATATTTAATAAAATAAATTTAATAGTCAAAAAAGAAACTGAGATTTTTCAAAAGCTGAATATATTATCACTTTAAAAATTTCAGTGCCGATGGTACACACAAGTGTAGAGTGCATGCCTTGAAAAAATCAACTCGCGCTGCCGTCCTTCATATTGAAAAAAAAATTAATAAAATAAACTTAATATCCGAAACAGTCAAAACAGAAATTGAGAATTTTCAAAAATCGGATATATTATCACATTAAAAATTTCCGTGCAGATAGTACACACAAGTGTAGAGGGCATGCCCTGAAAAAATCAACTCGCGCTGCCGTCCTTCATATTGAGAAACAAATTTTGATGAAATATACTCAATATCTGAAACAGTCAAAAAAAAAACTGAGATTTTTCAAAAACTGGATATATTATCACTTTCAAAATTTTCGTGCCGATAGTACACACAAATATAGAGGGCATGCCATAAAAAAATCAACTCGCGCTGCCGCCCCTCATATTGAAAAAATATATATTTAATGAAATATATTCAATATCTGAAAGTCAAAAAAGAAACTGAGATTTTTCAAAAACTGGATATATTATCACTTTCAAAATTTCCGTGCCGATAGTACACACAGGTATAGAGAGCATGCCCAGTTTGCTTTAAAAAAATCAACTCGCGCTACGTTCCTTCATATTGAAAACAAATTAAATATTCAATAAAATAAATTCATTATCTGAAAGGCAAAAAATAAATCAAGATTTTTCAAAAATTGGACATATCACTTTCAAAATCTCGAAGCCGATAGTACACACAAGTATAGAGAGTATGCTTAAAAAAATCAACTTGCGCTGCCGTCATTCATATTTAGAAAAATATATATTCAATAAAATAAATTCAATATCTGAAAGAGTCAAAGAAGAAACCAAGATTTTTCAACAACTGAATATATTATCACTTTCAAAAATTGGTAGTTGATAATACACACAAGTATAGAGGGTATGCCTTAAAAAAATCAACTCGCGCTGCCGTCCTTCATATTGAAAAAAAAATAATCCATAAAATAAATTCAATATCTGAAACAGTTAAAAACATGCGATTTTTCAAAAACTAGACATATCATCACTGTCAAAATTTCGTAACCGATAATACACAAGAGTATAGAGAGTATACCTTAAAGAAATCAACTCGCGCTGCCGTCCTTCATATTAAAAAAAATATATTCAATAAAATATATTAGAGAGAGAATAATATTTATTGGATCAAATGTTCCAAAAGGCCAGCGACCGAAGTCTTTCAGCCTTAAAATATATTAAATATCTGAAACAGTCAAAAAAGAAACTGAGATTTTTCAAAAACTGGATATATTATCACTTTCAAAATTTTCGTGCCGATAGTACACACAAGTATAGAGGGCATGCCATATAAAAATCAACTCGCGCTGCCGCCCCTCATATTGAAAAAATATATATTTAATGAAATATATTCAATATTTGAAAGTCAAAAAAGAAACTGAGATTTTTCAAAAACTGGATATATTATCATTTTCAAAATTTCCGTGCCGATAGTACACACAGGTATAGAGAGCATGCCCTGAAAAAATCAACTGTAAAGGGCATGCCCTGAAAAAATCAACTCGCGCTGCCGTCCTTTATATTGAAAAAAAAATTTAATGAAATATATTCAATATCTGAAACAGTCAAAAAAGAAACTGAGATTTTTCAAAAACTGGATATATTACCACTTTCAAAATTTCCGTGACGATAGTACACACAAGTATAGAGGTCATGCCCTAAAAAAATCAACTCGCACTGCCGTCTTTCATATTGAAAGAAATATATATTTATTAAAATAAAATCAATATTTGAATGAGTCAAAAAAGGAACCAAGATTTTTCAAATACTGGATATATTATCAATTTAAAAATTTGGTAGGCGATAGTACACACAGGTATAGAGGGTATGACTTAAAAAAATCAACTCGCGCTGCCGTCCTTCATATTGAAAAAAAAAAATAATAAAATAAAATCAATATCTGAAAGAGTCAAAAAAGAAACCAAGATTTTTCAAATACTGGATATATTATCACTTTAAAAATTTGGTAGGCGATAGTACACACATGTATAGAGGGTATGACTTAAAAAACTCAACTCGCCCTACCGTCCTTCATATTGAAAAAAAAATTAATAAAATAAATTTAATATCCGAAACAGTCAAAAAAGAAACCTAGATTTTCAAAAACTGGACATATTATCACTTTCAAAATTTTGGAGTCGACAGTACACAGAAGTATAGAGGGTATGCCTTAATGAAATCAACTCGCGCTGCCGTCCATCGTATTGAAAAAAATATTCAATAAAATAAATTCTCTCTCAGTTTCTTTTTTGACTGTTTCAGATATTGAATATACTTCATTAAATATATATTTTTTCAATATGAAGGACGGCAGGGCGAGTTGATTTTTTCAAGTCATACCCTCTATATCTATGTGTACTATCGCCTACCAAATTTTTAAAGTGATAATATATCCAGTTTTTGAAAAATCTTGGTTTCTTTTTTGACTGATTTAGATATTGGTTTTATTTTATTAATTTTTTTTTTCAATATGAAGAACGGCAGCGCGAGTTGATTTTTTCAGGGCATGCCCTCTGTACCTGTGTGTACTATCGGCACGAAAATTTTGAAAGTGATAATATATCCAGTTTTTGAAAAATCTAGGTTTTTTTTTGACTGTTTCGGATATTAAATTTATTTTATTAAATATTTATCTTTTCAGTATGAAGGACGGCAGGGCGAGTTGATTTTTTTAAGTCATACCCTCTATACCTGTGTGAACTATCGCCTACCATATTTTTAAAGTGATAATATGTCCAGTTTTTAAAAAATCTTTGTTTCTTTTTTGACTGTTTCAGATATTGGTGTTATTTTATTAAATGTATTATTTTTCAATATGAAGGACGGCAGCGCGAGTTGATTTTTTCAGGGCATGCCCTCTATACCTGTGTGTACTATCGGCACGGAAATTTTGAAAGTGATAATATATTCAGTTTTTAAAAAATCTCAGTTTCTTTCTTGACTGTTTCAGATATTGAATATATTTCATTAAATATATATTTTTTTCAATATGAAGGACGGCAGCGCGAGTTGATTTTTTTAAGACATGCCCTCTATACTTGTGTGTACTATCGGCACGGAAGTGTTGAAAGTGATAATATGTCCAGTTTTTGAGAAATCTCGTTTTTTTTTTCACTGTTTCAGATATTGAATATGTTTTATTAAATATTTTGTTTAAATGTGAGTTACGGCAGCGCCACTTGAATTCTTTAGGGTATATTGTCTATAATTGTGTGTATTATCGGCTACGCAATTTTGAAAGTGATATTATATCTAGTTTTTTAAAAATCTTGGTATGTTTTTGACTGTTTCAGATATTGTATTTATTTTATTGAATTTTTTTTTCAATAAGAAGGACGGCAGCGCGAGTTGATTTTTTTAAGGCATACTCTCTATACTTATGTGTACTATCGGCTACGAAATTTTGAAAGTGAGAAAATGTCCAGTTCTTGAAAAATCTTGGTTTCTATTTGGACTGTTTCAGATATTGTTTTTTTTTATTGAATATTTTTTGTTAATATGAAGGACGGCAGCGCGAGTTGATTTTTTAATTCATACCCTGTATACAGGTGTGTACTATCGCCTACCAAATTTTGAAAGTGATAAAATGTCCAGTTTTTGAAAAATCTAAGTGTCTTTTTTTACTGTTTCAGATATTGAATATATTTCATTAAATATATATTTTTTTCAAAATGAAGGACGGCAGCGCGAGTTGATTTTTTTAGGGCATGTCCTCTATACTTGTGTGTACTATCGGCATGGAAATTTTGAAAGTGATAATATATCCAGTTTTTGAAAAATCTCAGTTTCTTCTTCTCTATACTTATGTGCAGTATTGGCTACGAAATTTTGAAAATGATATGTAAAGTTTTTGAAAAATCTCGGTTTCGTTTTTGACTGTATCAGATATTGAATTTTTTTGTTGATTTTTTTTTCAATATGAAGGACGGCAGCGCGAGTTGATTTTTTTAATTCATACCCTCTATACCCGTGTGTACTATCGCCTACCAAATTTTGAAAGTGATAAAATATCCAGTTTTTGATAAATCTAAGTCTTTTTTGACTGTTTCAGATATTGAATATGTTTTATTAATTTTTTTTTTCAATATGAAGAACGGCAGAGCGAGTTGATTTTTATACCTGTGTGTACTATCGCATACCAAATTTTTAAAGTGATAATATATCCAGTTTTTGAAAAATCTTGGTTTCTTTTTTGACTATTTCGTTGGTGTTATTTTATTAATTTTTTTTTTCAATATGAAACACGGCAGCGCGAGTTGATTTTTTCAGGGCATGCCCTCTATACCTGTGTGTACTATCGGCACGGAAATTTTGAAAGTGATAACATATCCAGTTTTTGAAAAATCTCAGTTTCTTTTTTGACTGTATCAGATATTGAATATACTTCATTAAATATATATTTTTTCAATATGAAGGACGGCAGCGCGAGTTGACTTTTTCAGGGCATGCCCGCTATACTTGTGTGTACTATCGGCACGAAAATTTTGAAAGTGATAATATCCAGTTTTTGAAAAATCTCGGTTTCTTTTTTGACTGTTTCAGATATTGAAAATGTTTTATTAATTTTTTTTTTCAATATGAAGGACGGCAGCGCGAGTTTATTTTTTAAGGCATACCCCCTATACTTGTGTGTACTATCGGCACCGAAATTTTGAAAGTGATATGTCCAGTTTTTGAAAATTCTCGGTTTCTTTTTTGACTGTTTCAGATATTGAATATATTTTATTAAATATATATATATTTTTTTAATATGAAGGACGGCAGCGCGAGTCGATTTCTTTAATTCATATCCTCTACACCCGTCTGTACTATCAAATTTTTAAAGGGAAAATATGTTCAGTTTTTGAAAAATCTTGGTTTCTTTTTGACTGTTTCAGATATTGAATTTATTTTATTGAATTTTTTTTTTCAATATGAAGGACGGCGGCGCGAGTTGATTTTTTAAATTCATGTCCTCTATACTTGTGTGTACTATCGGCACCGAAATTTTTAAAGTGATATGTTTTTTGAAAAATCTCGGTTCGTTTTTTGACTTTCAGATATTGAATATATTTTATTAAATATTTATTTTTTTCAATATGAAGGTGTTATGTTTGTATCTGTTTAGCTCGCGTAGATTCTAATGTCTTCTAATAAACCACAAAATATTATATGTATTTGAATGTATCTTTATTTTACATTACTTGTCATATCTTGACATGCATAAACTCCTATATATATATTACTATTATTTCTAATCAATAGTTGCATATATAACAATCCTCCTTACTAAATTAAAACAAATGAACTATTTCAATTTTACAATAATGCATATACAAAAATATAAGTTTATAAACCAAATCTCATAGGTGGTTTTCTAACTCTATTTGATCGCCTTAATGGTAGTTCTTGACTTTTAGTAGGTGTTTCTAATTTTTTTGGTATAGGTGGTTCATCGTTTATTTCTGGTTCCGAGATATTCTGTGCGGTATCTCCTGAAGAAGTTCCAGCCGTGTTCAGACTTTCCAGGTGTGGATTGTCATTGTTCTCTCTGTTCATAGTAATTGAAGGTATATAAATTACTTCGTTGTCAATACGTGGCTCCACTGATGTGCTTCTCATTTGATCAATGTGTCTCCTCCAAACAACTCCATTTACCAATATTTTGTAATGTAATTTTCCTTCACGGTCTATTACCTTTCCATTACACCACTTTTCATCCTTATTATGATAATTTCGGGCCAATACTTTACTTCCAATATCAAATTCTCGAATTTTATTTAAATTAACAGGATTTTGGTGTTCACGCATTTCCACAATAATGTTTGGTCTTATCAAATCGATTCGTGTACGAATATTTCTTTTGAGCATTAATTCTGCTGAACTTCGACCTGTGGTTGCGTTTATCGTCTTCCTCTGTTGCATTAAGAACAAGCATATTTTATATTCTATATCGCCTTGATCTGACGTCATACATCTAATGCTTCTTTTTACGGTTTGCACATATCTTTCTGCTTGTCCATTAGTCGCTGCATGGTATGGTGCACTAAACTTGTGATGTATACCATTCAGATTTACAAACGTCTTGAACTCTTCGCTGATGAATTGTGCTCCGTTATCTGTTACTATAGTTATTGGTAAACCAAATCTTGCAAATATTTTTCTGAGTTCTCTAATGGTAGTTGTTGACGTTATTTTCTTCATAAGTACTACCTCTAGCCATTTTGAATGAGCATCAACCACTATTAAAAAGTACTGTTCCATAAATGGTCCTGCAAAATCTATATGGATGCGTTGCCATGGTTGACTAGGAAATTCCCATGGATGTAAAATAACTTTTGCTTCTTCTTTTTGTAACTTAGAACAACTAGTACAACTTTTAACTTTCTCCTCAATGCATTTATCAATATTCTTCCACCAACAGTAACTACGTGCAAGTCCTTTCATTTTAACCATGCCTATATGGGCACTATGTAGTTCTGCTAATATGATGTGCTGTAAGGATTTTGGAATTACCACTCTTATTCCTCGTAGAATACATCCATTCTCAATAGTCAGTTCATTTTCCTTTCCAGCAAAATCTGTTCCCTTTAAACTATTTCCTGTCTGTAACAACATATAAAGTTTCTTCAATTCTGCATCTTCTTTTGTAGCTTTACTAATTTGTTTTGCTGTCACTGGTAACATTTCAATTTGTCTTAATTGAAATAGTGAATACTCGTCACAATTACCTTGCTTCTCTGTTGCATTTAACGGAAATCTAGAAAAATAATCAGCATTACTATTTTCTGTTGTTTTCCTGTAGACAATATCATAATCAAATCCAGATAGAAATTGAGCATAATGTAACATTCGTGTCGCTGTCATAGCTGGTAAATTCTTCTGTGGATTAAATATTGTCGTGAGTGGTCTGTGATCTGTTATCAATGTAAACTTTCTTCCATAGCAAAACTGGAAAAATTTATGTAACGACCAAAATATAGCTGTAGCTTCCTTATCAATCTGACTGTATGATTTTTCACTTTTAGTCAATGACCTTGAAGCAAATGCGATTGGTCGTTCAACTCCCTCGATCCTGTGAGATAAAACACTTCCAAGTCCGTGCGGTGAAGCGTCTACCGCCAAGATGAGTGGATATTCAGGATTGTACGGTACTAAAACTCGATCACTTGCAACTTCTTTTTTAATCTGTTCCATAGCTCTACTCTGCGCAGTCGTCCATTTAAAATCAATACCTTGCTGTAGTAAATCATGTAATGGTCTTAATGTCATTGACATATTTGGAATAAATCTGTGATAATAGTTTACAAAACCTAAAAGTGTTCGTAGTTCATTTACATTTTTTGGGTATGGAGCTTCCATCACCGCCTTTATTTTGTCATCACTTTTATGTAATCCATTTCTGTCAATGGTATGTCCCAAATAATTTACTGACATTTTCAAAAATTCACATTTCCCTTTATTTAGCCTTAAACCATATTCTCTAAACTTTAGGAAAACCTGTTTCAATCGGTAAATCATTTCATTTAAATTTTTACCCTGGATTATGACATCATCAAAGAAATAAGTTGTTCCATCTAAATTCCCCAACATCTGATCCATAAATCGTCCCCAAATGCTAGGTGCTGTCTTGACTCCAAACATTAACCTGTTGACCTTGTACATTCCTTTGTGAGTGCATATTGTCTGCAAAGCTGCGCTTTTATCTGTCATCTCCATGTGCAAATATGCTTTCCTTATATCTAATTTACAAAATAATTTACCGCCATTCAATTTTGCAACGATTTCTTCAATTCTTTTAATAGGATATTTGTCATCTTGTAAATGTTTATTCAAAGTAACTTTGTAGTCTGCACAAATTCGTACAGATTTATCTGCTTTAACTATCGGAACAATAGGTGTTCCCCACTCTGCATGAGCTACCTTTTCGATAATGCCGTCATCTTCCAGTCTATCTAATTCATTTCCAACTTTGTCAACTATAGCAAAAGGTACTGGTCTCGGCTTTACAAAAATGGGCATTATATTATTTTTAAGACGTAATTCACCTTTGTAATTAGATATTTTTCCAATTCCAGGTTGAAATAAATCTTGAAATGCGTCCAACAATCTGTTTAATTCGTTCTGCTGGTCTACTGTCTCCAATTTCTTAATTTCCTTCCAATCAATATGAATTTTCCTTAGCCACTCGCGTCCAAAAACGGCATCAACTTTCATTGGTAATACATAAATATCATCATTAATTTTCTGATTTTTATATACAACCTCTACTGTAGCAACTCCTTCTGGTTCAATAATCTGTCCCGTATATGTTCGTAACTTAACATGTGTCTGTCTCAATTCTTTATTTGGGCATAAAGCTCTAAATTCCTTTATCCCAATTGACGTAACTGCTGCACCTGTGTCTAATTCAAATGAATGTTGTTTTCCATCTATGAAAAGTTGTAACATAAATTTATCATTCTTTGAATTATTTGAAATATTATAAATTTCATGCATCTGTTCCCTGTTTTCAAGTTCACTGTCACCGTATTCAATCTGCTTTGTTCCTGCTATTTTTGAATTTGAGTTTCCGTCATATTTCCTCGACCTTACTGTTCCATTTCAACATACTTTCGATATATGACCTGTCCTTCCACATTTGTGACAATTGGCATTTTTAAAATTACATTTAAAACTCATATGATTTCCGTCACCGCATCTGTAACATTTTCCTTTTAATTTTCCCTGGGTGTCATTGTTATTGTACGTTTTTGGCGTATGCTGATTGCTAATGCTGTTTGTATTATTTCTCTTCATTGCGGATTTCAATTGATTCATACCTTTCCCTTCTGTACCTTGAATTTGTTTACTTTCTATTTTTGCAGATTCAATAGCTAATGCTAATTCATATGCTTCTTTTAATGTCAATTTATTCTGCTGTAATAACTTTTCTCTAGTTCCATTATCTCTCAAACCACGAATAAATTGCGATCTTAGATGGGTGTTAATAGTTGAAACATTACAACTTGTACATTTAAAATTACAATATGTGGTTAATTTCTTGAGCTCAATAAAGAATGTTGCTATCGATTCTCCTTCATTTTGTATACGTAATAGAAATTTATGTTGTTCTGAAATTTCATTTGGTATGGGGTCTAGATGATCTTTTACTAACTTAATTAAATCAATATACTTCTTTGTTTTGGGTAAATCTGGTGCTGTGAGACTTGTTAGTAGCTGATAATATTTTGTTCCAATGCAGTTTATTAATATTTGTACCTTTTTGTTATCTATTTCTTCCGCTGTTCCTGTTAGATTTTTCAATAATATGAAATTTTCTAAACGTTCCACATATGTTGTAAATGTTTCCTGTATATCATCATATGGTTGTAGTTGTATGCCTCCAATTATGTTTCCATTATTACTGTTACCTCCACTTTGAATTACTCGAATTAATTGTGCAATAAGTTCCTCAGCGCTTGGTGTCATTTTTTTTTTGTCACACTGTTAGTTTTATACTTTTACATAACCTTTAGATTTCTCGTCGCCACTGTTATGTTTGTATCTGTTTAGCTCGCGTAGATTCTAATGTCTTCTAATAAACCACAAAATATTATATGTATTTGAATGTATCTTTATTTTACATTACTTGTCATATCTTGACATGCATAAACTCCTATATATATATTACTATTATTTCTAATCAATAGTTGCATATATAACAGAAGGACGGCAGCGCGAGTTGACTTTTTTAATTCATACCCTCTATACTTGTGTGTACTATCGGCAACGAAATTTTGAAAGTGATAATATGTCCAGTTTTTGAAAAATCTTGGTTTCTTTTTTGACTGTTTCAGATATTGAAGTTATTTTATTGAATATTTTTTTCAATATGAAGGACGGCAGCGCGAGTTGATTTTTTTAAGTCATACC
This sequence comes from Rutpela maculata, assembly GCA_936432065.2. Lineage (NCBI taxonomy): Eukaryota > Metazoa > Arthropoda > Insecta > Coleoptera > Cerambycidae > Rutpela > Rutpela maculata. The sequence continues at coordinate 271,261,415 of OW386285.2, forward strand.
CTCTATACCCGTGTGTACTATCGCCTACCAAATTCTGAAAGTGATAATATGTCCAGTTTTTGAAAAACCTTGGTTTCTTTTTTGACTGTTTCAGACATTGAATTTATTTTGTTGAATATTTACTTTTTTTAATATGAAGGACGGCAGCGCGATTTGATTTTCTTTAGCCATACCCTCTATACTTGTGTATACTATTTTGATGTCGGGTTATGTCCAGATTATGAAAAATCTTGATTTCTATTTGACTCTCAGATATTGAATTTGTTTTATTGAATATTTAATTTCTTTTCAATATGAAGGAACGTAACGCGAGTTGATTTTTTTAAGGCAAACTCGTTATAGTTGTGTCTACTATTTTCCGTAAATATTTGAAATTGATGTAGTTTTTTGGAAATCTAGTAATTTATATTTAATTCATATAAATGATATATCATTTTTGTGAGGTTATGTTAAAACTGGTAATTATTCATACAAATATTATTCGGCACTTATTATTGTGTTCAAAATGAACTATCTATACTAACTATATTATCTTTTTCACCGCCTCTCGATATCGATACACCACGTGGCACGTGATTGCGAGGAGTCGACAATACCCATACTGACGAACGTCCATGTGCGTTCGGGTACTTTCGGGAAAATTAGCGGCTATCTTTGGCGGCTGCCTTCACGTTGATTAATACATTTACCCTCTCAGTAGCAATCTATTATGCATTCCAACCCAGCTTTGCTACGACTGCAGTTTCCGATAAATTTTTTAAATTTACATTTACAAAATACATTTTGAGAAGTTATATTGAGACAAACATTTATAGTATTATAGTTATTAATTTAGGAATAAGTACGTTATTTTTCAAATCCCAACCAAAATCAATTGGATCGGGAATTTCTGGGTTTATCTTAGTTGCACTCTTTCACAGAATAATTTGATACGCAGCTCTCAACATATGTTGATAAAAAGAATCTTCGGTAGGCGATAAATTCCTTATACCAGACGTCGACCATATAACATTTACTTCCACATCTAGTGGAAGTATAGTAACGACAAGAAAGAATTTGAACAGTTTTATTGTTCAAATAGGCTTAGAATGTCAGAAAATGTCGAGATTTTAAGTTTGAGTGTCGATCGGTCTGTCTGTCTCTAACGTTTTTTGTGCTCACGATTACTCTGGAACCGTTTTAAGTTATTGACTTGAAATTTGGTACGCGTATGTATTTTAAGGTGATCTGGAACTAGATTATATTTTCATCTTATTCCGTTGAAGGGATGGGGGGTAAACTGGAATAAATAGATAAATCAAGCAGGTAAGAGTTCATAAAATTGGTATTTAGTATTTACAAGAGAAGCTATAAGGTCTCAAAAGTTTTTTTGGCATTCGTTCTGAGAGACTTGGATGGAAAATCTGGATGTGGAAGTAGTGATTCCTTGGGCAGCGGTTTTTAAAAAAATACCGGGCCAGATTTTGAAAAGTAATGAAAGCCAATTTGAGGGTAATGAAGTAATCTTTGTAGTTCTTTATCTTCTGTATGTCTTAAACATTTTTTTACAGCGTTAGTTTTTCCTTTTTTAAATAGAAAACTGACTGTATCACAGTCAGTCAAAGCATAAATGCACAAAAATAAATTACCCAAATTCATTTGAGCACTCATTGTCTTCTCTATAGTTAATTCTCGCATCGTATGATAAATCGGTATAAATACATCAAATCTACGACACCATAATTCTAGACACAAAATACAGGGATAAGACAAAAATATCTGTTGGTAGCTTCTATTATTATTCTACCATACTCCAGATTTGATAAATATAGGATGATCGCAAATATTCTAGTGTCGGCTTCATTATGATTATGATGAGAAAAATGCGCTATTATTTTTGTAATTTCATCGGATACTCTGCAATAATAATGGAAATATACAAGCTATTAAACTAATACAAAAATTATTATAAATATATTTTACATGAATTTATAAACAACACACAACCCAGTTACTGTATACGCTACTCATAAGATTTTTTGTTACTAAAGAGAGCGAGGCAATGCGAGACATATGTACACTGTATATCTACCAAAAGACGAGCCGGATCACAACGCGTGCTGTACAAAAATAATCTTTTACAACAATAAAGCAATGTAGATAATTCTTTCTCTAAAAATTACTCCATTATATTTTGCAGATTTCATGTCATAGAAGTATGCATCTATCGATAATAGTTTTAAAAATGTCTCGATGCTGAAATTTACCGTGCACTCTTTGGGCTCTCTTTGTTTAAACAATTTCTGTAGCATTTGTTAACAACAATTATGAGAATTATTTAGCAGCACCTGAATCTAGAAAGAATAAGCTTTCCGTTGGTTGGAAAATAATTAAGAAATGTTAAAATATAAGCCTGTAAATGCGGTGGGAATATAAAATTAATCAATAGTTAGTGACACAAAAATTTTCGGAAAAAATTTTTTTACGTTTTTTGCAATCGCGGACAGAATGGCGCCCTCTGGATTCAGATCCGCAAGGCTATTTCGGATAATGTATGTATTTTTTAAAAACTATATCTTCGAGTGCACACCCTACGATGGATTTAGTGGCGCCTGATTCCTGACTATATCTTAATTAATCTCATTAAAGTGCAGGTAGGGAATGTCTAATAAATGAATTAAAGTATGGGAGTGGAAAAAAAAAACGGTAATAGCATGAGGATTATGTTCGGCCATGATGTGACGCTGTCCCTAAAGTTGTTTCAACAAACACCAAAACACTCGAATACTATGACTCAACATACGTTTCGTCAACCGTGTTGACTAAATTATAACTAAAAATGTTGCCACATTTACGTTAGAATACTTTAGTATATTATAACGCATTATAGTACATTTTTAAATTTCTTCTAGGGTCAAACACTGGTTGATATCATAAAATTTATTCGACGATGCATTTTGACTGCAGCGATTTGTCGTCGTGAAAGAATGATGTGATATATGGGGCTTCTATGGAAGCCGGTTACTTTCCCTGGATTGAAATGTTGTGCTGTTGTGATGTTTGATGCCTAGGTTTGTTAGTGTTGATTTGGTAGCTTTTGATACCGTTGTGATGGCTGATTTGCTGGTGGTTATGTTACGTTTCTTTATATGCTCTATTAGATTTCTAAAAACAAAATATTTTTAAATTTGCAAATTAGTGCAAGTAAATGAATAGCTTTTTTTCAGAATTTATTTGTGATTTCCTGTTTTTTGTCGTGACTTCACATTTGATAGAATATCCGCTTCAGGCTTATTGTTCGCCACACAGAAACGGTATGCATGGCCGATCTGTATATTACATTTTAATTAAATTGAAATTTCTAATTGGAATTTTAATTTTACAATCGGAATGTAACAAAAGCTAATGCAGGTGAGTTAGTAATTTGATTGGATGTTTCGAGTGTATTGAAATCTCGCCAGTTTAAAATCCTGTAGATTAAATTTAAACGTGTATTGCCTTCAAACTCGATTAAAATTGTTGTGACAGGACATGGTAGTCGTAACGAATACCGCTAGGAAGATTTAAGTGCCAATTTAACTTTGCCGTGGAAAGGAAGTAATGCAAATTAATTAGTTACTTAAATTCTTAGGAGTTGATTCTTTAATTAAAATCAGCAAAGAAGTATTACTAGTAAATTTTTCCGATATCAATGTGACATCCAAGGTGTCATATTTAATGTAACAACGAATTTTGTTCATATTTTAAAAATAAATTTAAATTCAGCTTTATTTTAAAATATTCTAAATAATAGTTTTATGTTTCTAATTGTAATAGTCAATATTTGATATTTTTGATACAGAAGATATATTTAACAATTTATTTTTTAACCGACTTCTAAAAGTTTGCAAAAGGAGTTTCTCAATTCAACCCGTATGTTCGTCCAATTACACAGCCACACATCCGAATACGGGGTCCATTTGATCCCATGTCATCAGGTTTAAGGTCATTTGAAGGTCAAATTGAGATATGACCGTGAAAAATTCCGTAAAAAATTTATGTTTATGTTTTTGAGGTTTCTGAATCCGAATCCGGGGTTTATTTGATACCATCATGTCAGAATCAAGGTCAAATGAAGGTCAAACACATGTAATTCAATAATACAATCTTTTTTGACCCCAGATTCTGAAAAAGCAGAAAATTTTACGTCCAAATACATCCTGAACGGTTTATGGAACCGATTTCTTAGATCATTTGTTAGTTATCAAGCGGTCAAATGATTATTTTCCATTTATTAGCTGATATATCGATTGTAAATCGAAAGCTTGCGTCTATGACTAGTGACCTTTAAGTTTTTGTGGTCGCTTATCACGATCCCGGTATCCATTTGATACCATGATGTATAAACTGAGGTCAAACGAAGGTCAAACGCTATAATTCGAATGATATAATTTTTTGGACCCTGAAAGATCATCTGTAGGTCAAATACAGATTTCTTTTGAATCTTTCAACTGAATTGTGAAACCGTCAGCATTAGCGTTACCCGATGTACACCACGAGGAGGTTGCATAAAGAACAGAATTTTTGCTATGAGAGACTAAGTAATAAAATTATGGGGATACTTGGTTATGGGATTATTTAGCAATGTGGTAATTCGAGTAAACGGATTCATCAGCTTTCATCATCTGTAATCCCCATTTTATAGCTACGGGATCAGGTTTGTAGAGCTATTAGGTTATTGGGTTATTGAATTTTGAGGCTATTGAATTCAGCAGATTTGGATTTAGGTCTTTGGACTTAAAAATGTAGTTTAAAACATCTCAAAATAGTTTAATACCTCCATATGAAACCCGGTTCGACTCAGATCAAGCCGTATTTGGACGTAAGATTTTTGTTCTTTGAGAATACGGGGTTAAAAAATTTATATCATTCGAATTATGGCGTTTGACCTTCGATTGACCTTGGTTTATACGTCATGGTATCAAATGGATACCAGTATCGTGATAAGCGACCACAAAAACTTGAAGGTCACTAGTCATAGACGCAAGTTTTCGATTTACAATCGATATATCAGCTAAGAAATGGAAAATAAGCATTAGACCGCTTGATAACCAACAAATGACCTAAGAAATCGGTTCCATAAACCGTTCAGGATGTATTTGGACGTAAAATTTTCTGCTTTTTCAGAATCCGGGGTCAAAAAAATTGTATTATTGAATTTCATGTATTTGACCTTCATTTGACCTTGATTCTGACATGATGATATCAAATAAACCCCGGATTTGGATTCAGCAACTTCAGAAACATGAACATAAATTTTTTGCGAAATTTTTCACGGTCCTATCTCAATTTGACCTTCAAATGACCTTGAACCTGATGACATGGGATCAAATGGACCCCGGATTCGGATTCAGCGACCCGAAAAACATAAAGTCTACCTAGTCTGTCTCTGGGGTCAAGACACTTTATTTTTCTTGTGTGGCTGTGTTATTACTTATAGATTCGCTTAATGTACTTCTATAAAACCTTCTCAAATTGTAAGGTATGGCTCGGTAATTGACCCATATTCATTTCATCAAGCCACATCTAGTGCAAGGTGAGCAGAAATTCGAAAAAAGATTTTTTTAGTTAATTTTTTTTAATATTAGGCGAAGGCGCCGCGTAAATTTTGTCGGAACCACTAAAAATCCTAGTAGTGAATAAAGTTTCCCCCTCCCCCATTGTTTTTTTGAACTTTTTTTTCTCAAAGTAATATGCTAGCGCTCTAATCGTTTCCGAGTTATTAATTATTGTAGGTGGAGGGGGGGGGGGGGGTGCTAAGTTAAGGTTTTTTTGGTCATATTAACAAAAACAATGGAAAAATAGTCATGGATTATAAAGAATAGCAAAAGCCCTTTTGCGCCAGCAGTAAGAGAGCTAGCGGGCTTTCTGGGGCCGTATTATAGTGGCAGATATGTTGGGAAGGGGGAACACTGTAGATTGTTGATTGTTCAAGGGGTCGCTCGACTCTTTCAGCCCTACTTCACCTCGACCTGAAAAGATCTACAATTAGTTGTTGCCCAGGACTCCCAAGCTTTTTATAAAGCTTGTGATTTTTCTTGGGGGCTAATTTCCGTATGTCTTCAGGCGTTAGTTCCACCTTTTCTAGGTACTTTAGCCTAGTGCGGACGAGCATCTTGCATTCGCAAAGAGCATCTTGCATTCGCAAAGAATATGTTCTGCAGTTTCTGTTGTAGAATCGCAGTATTTGCACATATCGTTGTCTGCCTTGCCCATGTTCTTAAGATGATATCTTAAGGAGAATGGCCTGTTAAAAGGCCTGTCATCAGCCTTAAGTCGGACTTTTCGAGTTCGAGAATCCTTGTGGCATTCTTTGACGAAAAAGTGATAACTTTTTCGCTTGTCTTTGGCCAGGAGTATTCCTCCAGTAGGACTCTTTCTGTTCCTTTTCCCATTTTAGGACCTCCTCCGTTATGATGTCCCTTAGATAAGCCACAAAACGGTTCAGGCCCAAAGAATGGGGCTTCAGTACCGTCTTTTTGCGGGGGCATCAGCTAATTCGTTTCCTTCTATTCCCTCATGCGCCGGAACCCACATCAAAGTAACCTTGTTGTTTTTTGCCAGTTGCTTCAGGGATTGTCTGCACTCCCAGGCAATTTTAGACTCAAAGGTGTAGGACTGTAGAGTTTTTAGCGCTGCCTGGCTGTTTGAGAGTATATGTATCTTTGCCCTTCGAATGTCTTTATTTCTGCATTCCTGGGCACATAAGTCTATAGCATAAATTTCTGCTTGGAAGATGGTTGCGGTCTTGCCTAGGGCTCTGGATAGCCTGCGGTTAGGACCCGCTGTGTATCAAATGAGTGACACTTCTCCAACTGCAGGACTTGGACTTTGCTCGTCTGGCGGCTCTCGATTAGCACATCAAACGGGCAGTCAAAGTTCCGGTTAATTGGCAGTCAGTGGGTTTGGTCACGCATTCCAGTTTAATTGTCTCTAGAATCCTTGGGTGACTAACCAGGTTTCCTGGTTTGAAAGAGTACCTGCTGCAGCCTTAGGGCACTAAAAGAAGGGGGAAAGTTTGCATGTCTTCAAAAAAATTGTTTTTTTATTATAGTTCGGTACAGAAGAGCTAGCGCCCTCTTGCTCTTCCTTAATTAGTCATTAGATATCAAAGAGGGTGACGGTTGGAAGTAGACTTTTTCTACATAACATATTTTGATTAATGGGTAAGTTAGATTTTTTTCAATTCCTTTCTAGTATTAGCTGGCAAATAGAAAAACAATATAAATTATTGTCACACTGGCAACAACATATTTTTATATAAATAATGCTTCTATATAAATAATGCAAATGATTATAATGTGACAGCTACCTTCAGCTGCTCCCTGCTTTGGTAACTAATAACGCATTAGAGGTTAGAATGCTAGTTGTAATTTAAAGGGTTCAAGTAAGCGCTAGCTCACCTCTTCAAAGCTGGAGCCAATTTGACTCACCCCACACTAGTTTTTAACTTTTTCTTTGTTCTGAAAAGATTGCGCCCACTATGCGCTCCTATGTTCCCTAAAATAATCAGCTAACGCCCTATTGGTTTACGAGTTACTAACTGTTGTAAGTTCACCCTTCTTTTGGTCATATTAACAAAAAAATACAACATTAGTCTCAAATTCTGAAAAACAGTAAGTTCTCTTGCGCTCAGAGTAAAAACTCTAACGCATTTGGGGGCATACTATTAAGGTGGAGAGGAAGATTTCATGTCCTCAAAAATTTTTAGTTTATTAGAATTTTATAATGGACAGCTACTTGAACTTTTTAAATTAAAGCTATCAAACTAACCCCTAATCACTATTAGCCATCAAAATCATGGGCGGTCGAAGGTGGTAGTCACATTATATTCAGTATTTGAAGCGTTGCTTACATAAGAATCCGCTACTTAAGTAATTACTATTTCCACATCCTGGCTTCTATCCAAGTCTCTTCCAATGAAAAAAAATGTGTATTTGCACTCCGCTATGTGAAAATAATTGTTCATACAACTTTAACAATATATTTGAAACCGTCGACCCCAAAATCCATAAAACAATATGCCACATCGGTAGTGGAGGTGGTGAGGGGTTAGTGGTGGGGGTGGAAGATGCTTAAAAAAATTGGAGGCCTTTTATTTTTGTACACACACTAAATCGTAATTTTATTTTTAATACCCTTTAACAATGGATTAGAGGTGGAAATATGGGTGGCGATGGGAGCGGCTGATGCCAAAAAAAAAATTGAGACCTTGGCTTCACGTACATACACTAAATTCCAATTTTATGGACTCTTACTTACTATCGTGACACATTAACCCCCATTTACCCCCAACCCTTCAACGGAATAAGATCAAAATATAATGCAGTTCTAGATATCTTTATAATACCCAGGTGTAAAGTTGACTACACACTTATTAAGCGTGGAAAAAATGTCGGCGTGTTTGCCGGTGCGGTGCGACGTGTTTTACGGTCAAAAAGGCGCCGACATTTTTTGAGTGCTTAGTAGACCTGAAGACAGCTATACCAAATTTCAAATCAATATCATAAACCGTTCAAGAACAATCGTGTGCACAAAAGAAGTTACAAACAGAACGACAGATACATCGAGAGACCGACACTTTTTTTGTTCAAACTTAAAATTTCAACGTTTCACTAAGCCTATTATTTTTTTAAATTTCAGTTTCAGTTGCTTCTAGTTGTCACTGGCTTTGATATCTAATAACTAATTAAGGGTTAGTGCCCTAGTGTTAATTTAAAGGGAGCAAATGGACGCTAGTTCTCATCTACAAAACTTTAATAGAAAGAAATTTAAGACCTGAAAACTTGCAAAACTTGAAAATTTACATATTTGTGAACTTACAACAATAATCAATTTGTTTTCTAGAATATGTTATGCCATTAAATATTTTATTAACAGAATAAAAAGCCTTGAAAATAAGATAAGTTTTAACGGTTGTTAATAGTATATTATGTAACAAGTTTTATAAACGTCATTTTAGTCACGAGTTTTATAATCGCGAGCGACGCGTAGCGGAGCGAGTGTTTAATAAAATGAGTGACTAACAAGTTTATAAAACGTGTTGCATACTATACTTTTTCTACGACAGCAAATATCTAAATAAAAAATTTGGAAGTTATTTTAATATTTCATTTATTAACGTATCAATAACATGGTAACAGTAAAAAATACAAAATTACTTGTCTCTTGTCACAACGCGTCGATTTATTTTGACAGATTGATGACAAGAATTACGGAAAACTAACTTGATTTTTGCCATTAAAATATCTAGAATTAACCTGATTAATATCTCGTTGCTAAGTTCAGCCTGTGACTAAAATGCACGAAGTCACGGTTTGTCGAAAGCGTGTTTAAAGGATTATTTAGCGTCATGGAAACGTATACGATAAACGCCATTTTAAAGATGGAAGTAGAAAAACATCTTTTTACACTTACGATATTTTTTACTTTCTTGCTTACTTTATTGAAAAGAATAGAACCCACTTAATATGTAGAGTTCCAGTCTATGAATTTCATGTTGCAAATTCAAGCTATGACGTGTCGAATAGTGATGGCGTTCATTTAGCAGATTAAATTTAGATGGATTCATCTTTACCAATTTTAAAATTTCTAGTATATATAAGCAAGGCAGAGTCAAAATCTTTTGTTCAATGAATGTTCTTTTACATGATTCTCTAAAGTGTAAACCAAACACGCAGCGTGTGGCTCTTTTTTTGCAACACAAACATCCTATTGAGGATGTAGAATTACCGCAAAAAATAATGCCTTAACGGAGACGTGATTTCACGTTGGAGTAAAAATTTTTTACTGTTGTAATACTAGCTATTTGGCGAAGTTTTTTTAAAGCAAAGCAATTGCTGGCACATTTATTAAAAATAAAATTTAAATGTGATTTCCAGTTAAGAGAAAGATCAATATGAATTCCAAGAAGTTTGAAAGTAGTTACCTGTTGAATTGATTCACCGTTAAGTTTTAATAGAGGATTGGATAGAAAATTTGCTCCTATATGGTGGGATTGGAATGAGAAGGTTTTATATTGATTCATTAGTAAATTTTTTTTTATTAAAATAATAGTCGAGCGAAAGTAAATTTAGGCTCAGCTTGGCAATTGACACTTCTAAATTAGTTTCATTTACAAAACTGAGTCTAAATCATTAATGTATAGTAGAAACAGGAGCGGCTATAGTACACTTCCTTGCGGTACATTAATATCAATAGGCAGTTCCTCAGTACATTCTCCGAAAAAACTAACAAATTGTTTTCTGTTATTTAAATAAGACGAAAGGAGATTTTTACAATGACCACGCAGGCCATAATATTCAACATTATTTAGTAGTAGTCTACGGAGTCAGAAGCCGTAGAAAGGTCGATAAAAATCGCCTTAACTTTTTTCCCTTCATTATGTTCTTGTATATAAAATGTCCATTAAGGTGGAAATTGTAGACCTGTTTTCTCTAAAACCGTGTTGGTTAGGAGAATATAGATTATTTGACTCTAAAAAAGTTATTATTCGTTTTGATAGTAGTTTTTGAAATATTTTCGAAAAAACAGATAATAACGCAATTGGGCGGTAATTATTAAGTTGGCTGTTGCCACCTTTCTTTGGTATAGGAATAATTTTTAACATTTTCAAGAAATTCGGGAATTGGCCATTTTTAAAACGTTCATTGATTATGTAAGTTGATGGTTTTGCAAGTTGTTTTGCACACTGTTTTATTACTTTTATAAAATAGTCGTGAGGACCAATAGCCTTAGAATTTTTCAAATTGTTAATTATGTCTATTGCTTCAGAATAGTTACAAGTTCTAATTTAACTGATTTGTCAGTTATAGATATTGTAATGGTGTTAGTATGATTTGTTTTATCCTGCAGTACTAAAAGTGATTTGGAAGATTAACAAAGAAGTTATTAAATATATGTAAAGGATACAAACGTATCTTCAACCTACTTCAATACCAATATTAGGTAATACAGTTCACTGGACGATGCGCGGCGGTGGCATCTTATTTCACATTTTTTAGCGATACTTTTTAGAAGTGGTTTAAAATCTCAATGATATCACGTAAAAGTGTTTTGTGGCATATTCTTGCAAATCATATTTGATTAGTTTTGTTAAAAATAAAAATATTACATTTGCAAAAGTAGCACATATTGCATAACGAATTATGCAGCGAAAAAAAATTCGTAAATTATTTTATAAATGATGCAGAAAACTACTAAAAATCTTTTACAATGTTTTGCTAGAGTTCATATGCCAAAATTTTGTTTTAAAAATTATTTTAGAAAAGAACGTAGATATCCTACTATACTCATTTTTAAGCATACAGAAACTTTAAATATTAGATCACTACATGTTCACTGTTGTCTAAATTATTTACCTACTTAAAATCAAATATTTATTTGCGACAGTTTTCTGCAACTATAACACTAGTTCGACCTAAAATGAAATACTAATATTATTTTTCACAAAATCTCACAATCAAAGATATAAAGATATATTATTTAGTTTACTCCAAAATGTTTCAATGTTTTACCACCAAAAATTATACTGATTGTCAATAAATCTCACTTTAAAATCGAAATTAAAAGTTATAAGAAAATTTGCAATTTTTGCAAAATATCCGATGATCGAGTAATGCGACCCTTTAAAGTAATTGAATATTTCTCCTTTATGAAGGTAACGTAGGTATTATTTTGTCATTCTCACATTCTAACTGTTGTAATATGTTGACTTGCCTCTGTACTTCTCTCTTATTTTATTGCTCTAGCGTTATGATAGATCTTTGAAAAGGTAAGTTTACTTATTTGTACTGTAACTTTAAAAATAAATGGCTTGATTTGTATGTGTCTAGTCTAAGATTTTTTTTTGACAAATGTATTTCAAGCTTCTTTATTTGGTACACCCTTTACTGTTTTCTCAAGATTTTATTAACAGCGTTACTCTTCTTGCTTCTCTATTTGATAAGAATTAAGATAAGGGGCATTCTTTATTTCATTAGTACTCTGAATTTTCTCTGTATACAAAAGCTGAGTTTGTACGTTAAATAAACATTGTAGAATGCTGGTAATTAAATTCCTTCTATTTTGTCTAGAATACTTGAATGCTTTGCTTTAAGTATGAAACAAACAGCAACACGAAATCTTCTTATTAAAAATATGGTGGACAAAAAAAACTACTCGCTTATCATTTTCTTATTTATTATTCGATTTTCTTTTCTTGTGCTTAAATCAAAACTGAAATCTTATCAGTACAGTCACGAATTCAATTTAGTAGTATCAAAAGTATTTCAAAAATATTCATTTGACGACACCAGCGGGCATTTAACTTCTAATCTATTTATTTAACGTCGGCCTATTTCCGCTACCACGCCCTATCACCGACGCTAGGAGACGAGCTATCCCCAACCTGAAAATTTTGCCGAACCTCTTCCCTTAAGAAGGGTAAGGATCTTTTACTTGCCTAACATTTAATAGACAAGGGATCGCCTGCTTTACATCCCCTCCGAAGGATAGGTATATCCACTACGTAATCCTCGTCTAAAATTACGTAGCTTCCGCATGTACACTGATATGCAAGCCGCTAAATTTTTATTAGTGGGGCTAAATCTATCTCTTAAATCAGTCATCTGTATTTAATTTAAAACCAACACCGTTATAATCGGTCAGGCAACTACTGAATAGCAAATGTAGTGATGGAGAAAATTACTGACACAAACAAATATTATTATAACTTTTTGTTTACTATCCATGATTGCACCTTATATCCGTTTAGGCTTATGAAATGTATTTGTTTCTATGTTTGTCTATTATTCTATTGTATTATATTTTATGATATTTTTAACACATCATGAAAAGAGCTTCTGTACTACCCACTACTGTTTGTAACCTGTAACTATACTAGTCTTACTGGACTCTAGAACAGAAAAGGTGAGTAGAGCTATCTCGCTCAATTTTCTCTTACTTTTACTTCCACATCCAGTGGAAGTATAGTAACGATTTTTAAAAATTTTTATTGTTCAAATAGGCTTAAAATGTCATGAAACGTCGAGATTTCAAGTTTGAGCGAAAAAAATTTTCTGTCTGTCGGTCTGTCTGTCGGTCTGTCGGTCCGTAACTTTTTTTGTGCGCACGTTTACTCTGGAACCGTTTGAAATATTGACTTGAAATTTGGTACACATATGTACTTTAACGAGATCTAGAACTAGATTATATTTTCATCTTGTTCAGTCGAAGGGTTGGGGGGTAAATTGGGATGAATTTGGAGTAAATAGGTAAATCAAGCAGGTAAGAGTCCATAAAATTGATATTCAGTATAGACAAGAGAAGCTAAGGTCTCAAAAAAAATTTTGGCATTAACCACCCCCATTACCACCCCCACCCCATTATTAAAGGGGATGAAAAAAAATGTGATTTAGTGTGTGTACAAGAACCAGAAACCTCAAAATATTTTTTTACTTTATCCACCCCCCACTCCCACCCCCTGTCACCACCCCCACCCCACTACCGATGTGGGGTATCGTTTTATGGGTTTTAGGGGTAGAGGATTTCAAATATTATATTATTAAAGTTCCATAAACAATTATTTCCAGATACAAAATTTTTTCGTTGTGTGACTTGGATAAAAAATCCGGATGTGGAAGTAGTGATTCCTTGGACAGCGGTTTTTAATTTTATAGGAGTTTGGTGAGATGGAGGAGTTATCGATGGAACCTTGGGGATCACACAACCTGTAGCATACCATCATTACATACGTTCTGTTTATTTAGTTTAGTAGTAATATTGTTTAGATCTGTTTCTTTAGTTAGTTTGAATGTGGCATTAAAGTATGCGGATGGTTAGCCGTGATAACGCTAATTAAGAAAAGTAGGTGGTTGTCAAGAGAGTAACAGCATGAGAAGTCAGAAGGTCCGAGGTATACTAACTTTTGGTAATACCGTTGAGAAAGGCCATCTAAAAGTATCGAAGTAAATAAAGAGAATGGTCCAAATTCAAAATCAACATTTGTGTGTGTTGATTTCAATCAAGTGGGGAAGCCGCACTGGAATTGCTACACACCTTTGGTATTCGTTTTACGGTATTTCCTACATGAGCTCTAGGTCTATAATATATGTATTTATAAATTACATCTAAATATAAACATAAAATATAATACAAAATATAAATATATCAAACCTAAACGTAAGCATATAAGAAATAAGAAAAATGCATAACAGAATAATCTAGGTATTTGTTTATCGGACACGGAAACATGGAAGATCAATTTTCCTTTGAAAATATTTATACTTTATTTACACGTTGCTGAATGATAATGATTTATAATAATTTTAATTTAGGAATATTAAATAGTCATTTTTTAACTTATTTTTAAAAAGCTTTGTAGATTTTAAAATTTTTAGGTACAAAGGTAGTATAGATATTACTAATGGTGATTTTTCTCTCTGCATACCATGCCTCTGTTAAACAGTGTCTTTCAGTTTGTTAATTTTTAGGCGATTTATAACAGCAGCACTAAGTAATTGTTTTATATCTAAGGCTTCAGCCAATTGAAAATGTGATTCTGTATCTCTTTTAATATTACGTTCCTACACATTCGAATGTTTGAATATTTTAATTTCCTATTGATTGTGAACATTAGATATTACAACGAGATGTTCTTTTTATGTCATAAAAAATAACGTTTGCCACTTTAAACCACTTTATGGTTATTTAATGGAGTATACGTTTGCGATTTTCTCAAGTACCTTGACAGATTGAGGGTATTTTAAAGTGGAAAATACTTACATTAGGTTGGGGCTGGTGTAAAGGGGACGTCTGACTTCCGGGGGGAGTTGATCTCTGTCGCAGTCGGGCGAGGGCTGTTCTCAACCCCTCCGTTATAGAGCTTCTCTCTCCATCGCCGCTAAAAGAAATATAAAATATAATTTCATATCCATACAGAATGAAAATGCCTTTTAACAGGCGTGAATATTCCTGAATACGCAAAAGTTAATCTGTTTTTACAGGGGGCTATAAAGTATTGAATGTAGATGTAGGGAAGAGTGAGGAGAGTGGATTTTTTTGGAAAAATAATTCTTTACGCTCGTAGAAATTACCCGATGTGCTAAAGAAGGGACGTAAGCTGTAAATAAAATAAACACTATTCTTTAAAAGCTTTCCATTTTTTTCTCATCAAATTTCATATGTTATTGTTCACTTGCATTTTTTCTAAAATAAATGTTTTATATTTAAATGAAGTCGAAAACATAGGAATACAATTTTCTTTTTATATAGAATAGATGTGTCCGAGGATGACTCCATTAATTGATTAAAGGACAATGTACCGGCAATCATGGTCTTTAATAGCACTAATTTTCTGCTTTCAAGTCATTAATTACTTTTTATAGCTAATTTTTATATACACATGGGGATGACAATAAAAGCAGCAATGTGGCCTGAATTTCCATCCAGTCTAAAATGTCAATAGGCCGCTCCCTGACGGATCGGAATGGTATCGGTACGGTATCGGTACGGCATCGGTGCAACATGGTGCAACATATATATGTTTTACCGCACTGGTTTCCCTCACGGTCCTACAAATTTTGGTTTTGCAGTTAGTAATTGTGTAGCTTCGATATAAGGATGTCGTCATCTAGCGATGAAGAAGACGTTGTGTTTTATATATACTTAAGGTTACGAAGAAAAAGGAAACGATTTTGGCTTCATCCATGCATTGAACGGAACTTGCACTGCAGATTATTTGTGGCAGCTCAGGAATTGACTATAAATGATGAAAAATTTCAGGCAATGTATAAGCGGACATTTGAGGAACTTGTTCTACTTGTCAACCCAGCTATTACTAAACAAAATACAAACATGAGAAAATAATCTGCTAACTTGAATTATATAGGCAATCATGTTTTTCTACTTCAAGTACTAATTTAAGTTCGATAGACATAATGACCGAAAAATAATAGCACTACTCTCGGTAAATACAGAGAGGCGACTGACAAATTTGCCGATTGTCTGCATTCCGAAAACATGTGGAATCGGTACCTCGTGCGTCGTACCGACCCGTGCGATGAGAACTATTCAAATACATGGAGTCGACATCGGCTCTTCATACCGAGCGCTTACCGTATCAATATCGTACCGATACCATTCCGGTCCGTCAGTGAGCGGCCTTATAGTACATTAGTCCGATATTATCTCGCGTTGTATAGCATTGTTGGTCTTTAGACGTGTATTTTGTAAAAATTTTAAGTAAAAGCAAGATGGCTTTTTCATATTTTAATAAGCTACCTATATTTTGGCCCCAGTGCAAAGGCAATGAAAATATTTTCGATAGACTGCAAACTAGGAAACTCTTTCAAAGTACTGATTTAGAGGCTTGAAAATACTCACGAGTGTCATCAATTTTACACTCAAATTTATTTTTGTCAGATTCTTTGTGTGAAAACATCTATAGTTGTCTAAAACTGTATTTGGCACATACAAAAGGTCATAAAAACCGGCCATAAAAATATCAAAGTCGCAAAGTCGACGCTATTACATGCTCAGAATAGTACTATAGAGCCGTACCCCAAATTTTTGCGGATTGAAATGAACAAAATATTACTAAAGATATAAAGGTCATGTTTTCGGTAAAAATTTAATGACGTTTCTGGTAAATAAAAAATCTTACTTTGTTTTGCGTCAAGATAGGAATATCTTACCCATTGGTGGACGCATTGCACGTCCTTCGTTATACCGACAGATAAATTCAAAGTACGGCTCTGACAATGTGTTACTCTGGTATTAACGCCAACAATAACCTCCGCGCCGTTCTAGTTGGGGTGATTCGCGTAACTATATCACAAGAGCCAGAAATTTCAATTAAAAGAGGCGTGTTTCCATTTATTTCTTATCTTAATCATGCCAGAACCTACTTTACATGAGAGTAATGATGTTTTATCTATTAAGTAATACATTATATTTATTATTTAATAGAGTCTAGAAAAATAAAGCATGCCCCGGTCTCCCCTTATACTATCTCGATCGGCAGCTTTGAGTTTTTTATGTGCCTAATACAGTTGTTGATAACTATAACTACATCGTAGTATTATTCTTTGGGCGTCTATTAGTGCACGCAAATTAGATTAAAAAAAGCTGAATAGGAGAAATAAATTTATAAAGTAATAATATTTGGGATGCGTACTCTGATAGAGTTAGAAATAGATACCCGAAAAGTTACCCCCCCCCCCCCCCCCATCGGGGACATAACTCTGGTTTTTCACTTTTATCTTGTAAACCGTTCATCGGAAGAAAAAAAATATACGAAATAAAATATTTGTCGTTAAATTCTGCATAAAAAATGTCCTACTAACCTTCTAACTTATCCTCACCTATTTCGCTCTAACAGCGCCCGAACAGGGTAGTTTGGGACGCAGAGGTAAAAATCGATCCTATTCCAAGTTTCACAGCGAATATCTTACTTTAACGAGAAAAATGCTCAGGAATGAATTTATAGAGCGAAATTTTCTCTATATAAGATGCATATATAGCGGGTTTTGACGCAAGTGGTTTTTATGTATTTACAGGGGCGGACTGGCCCACCGGGATACCGCGACGAATCCTGGTGGCCCGCTCCAATAGTGTGCCGCTGGCGCCGGCTGCTTGGCAAAATGACCAGCTAATAGAGTAATAAGTGGTCTGCGAATTCTAAGATTCAGCGTCGCTAAAATGTTGTCAGTCCGCCCCTGTGTATTTTCCCCTTTTTTTCCACAAAGCCGTGTTTATCGACTCCACGCAATTATATCAGAGGATAATCTGTACTGTTCACTAAAAAGAAGATTTTGGGTCATGATTCAACTTTGAGCTTGCTTCAATTGCTCTTCCTCTCTTCGATGAGAAAGGGTTAATGAGAAAAACTCAGAGATCGTCTCTGTATGATATTTTCAATGCTGTACGAGAGAGGTCAATAGATTTTTCAGATTGCCAGTTCATTGTTGATGGCGGCAATTTGATTCATCGTGTAGTATGGCAGAAGCAGGGTACCTTTGACGACGTTTATACAGCCTACGTTCGCTTTATTCGTAATTATTACGGCCAAAAAGTGACTGTAGTGTTTGACGGATATGCTGACAATGCCTGCAGTACGAAGAGCATCGAAAGATAGTAGCGACTTTTGAAACGCATTTCACCGGAAATTATTTTCATTGAGAACACGCCTCTGACTGAAAAGCAAAATAAAATGATAAACAATATCACAAATAAGGAACGGTTTATTTCGCAATGGGCTCATTTAGCAATTTTTTTTTAATTCATATTTCGAAAGTACACCTTGTAGTTAGTAAATGTGCAAAATATTAGATTTTTTTTTCAACTCCTTCTCCCTCAAAATAAATAATGAAAATAGAGCGCGCGAAAACGCAGTGTGACGTCAAGCCACCCGTACTCCAGCCAGCGCCAGCGATCGACCGTCTGTGCGTCGGCCGCTAGCCTGCATCCACATAGTTTCATACGGCAAACAGAACAGACAGCGTTGCCAGTGGATAAAAAATTAACTTACTGGTATCGAAACAAAAAAAGTAATGATCTTATGAAAAATTAATTCTTTTATACGATATCTAGGAATTTTAATGAATATAAAAAAATACTTCGCCACTTAGATAGTTTTTATTTGTTTTGTAAATAAAAAATATGCGAAATACTTTCAGTGACTTGTAATCACATGTTGAATTTTTGTTAACGTATGCAATAAGTATTGAATTTTTAAATGTTCCTCTGTGCACTATAACTTCTCAAGGACGACAAACATTTTTACAATTCCTATAGACTGTAAATACTTAACTTCCTTGCGGATAACCCAGGTTTGTCCCTATTTCCATGCATCCATTAGACATTTATTAAATGTAAAAATAACACCTTATTCAAGGGAGTTACAGGGATACAGTGAGGGAAAATCCGGAACTAACTTGCGAACAAAAACTTCTTTTGATTCTGCCATATTTAATTTCACGGATCATTATAAATTATTTTAAAATTTGTCGTCAAAGTTGCAAAATAAGTAAATAGGACGTTATATAAAAAAATGTAGCGATACAATGACAGCAGCACTGACGTACTGATTGCGAGGGAATTAAAACAATTACTGCTGTAGACGACGCTGACGTACTCATAGTTCAAACTGCCTTAAACGAATCTCATGAAAACGATACAGTGGTCATCGTCGCCAAGATATTGATCTTCTGGCATTGATTATCGCTATCGTACCTGAAGATAAAGATATCCGTTTCTTAAGAGAGGCTCAGGGAAAAATAAAAAATGAAGCTTACGGTTCTCGTGACTTGCAGTCTTCGGAAGTTTTAAAAAGCTGTAAGGAGACAGTTTAGTTTGTCCACGCGTTCCATGGATGCGATACTACTTCAGCTTTCTTTGGTAAAGGAAAGATGCAAACGGTGGAATGCGTCGATAAAAGAAAAAAGAAATTACAAGTACTGGAGAGCAATTCGCGCTAGCAGTATACAAAGCCCCAAAAAAGAGACATTTTTGAATTATCAAAGATTCATTATCTTCAATAAGTTAGTCGGTCAATCTAGTACTGCCGGGATTCTACTAAGACTGCCACCAATATCTGAGGCATTACGTCAACATTCTTACAGAGTATTTCTCCAAATTCATGCTTGGCGAGGAGAAAACTTAGAACCAACGGAATGGGGATGGAAGAAATTAGGCAACATTTTAGCACCCATTTATACCACCCAGTTACCAGCACCAATTTCCACCCTAAAGCTAATATCCTGCAGCTGCAAAAAAGGGTTACGGAAAACGATGCAGCTCTGTTAAGGTTGGATTGCGCTGCTCAACAGTGTGCTCTAATTGCCATTGGCAAGAATGTTTAAATTCTGAATTCGAAGAAGAGTTCGTCGATGAGGAACTCCTTAATAAGTAAAATTGGAAAGAATTTTAGTGGAATAAGCCTACAGGGGAAACCACCTTTAAAAAAAAAAAAAGGCTCGAGATCTCTACCTCGTGATTGGTGTTTGACAACGAGCTCAAATTGAAAAACACAGTTTTGTGGAAAAATCACTTGCGTCAAAACCCGCTATATATGCATCTTATAAAAAAAAAATTGCTCTATAAATTCATTCCTGAGCATTTTTCTCGTTAAAGTAACCGGTTTTAAGATATTCGCTGTGAAACTTGGAATAGGATCGATTTTTACATCTGCGCCCCAAACTATCCCTCTGTTCAGACGCCGTTAGCGCGAAATAGGTGAAGTTAAGCTACAAGGTTAATAGGACATTTCATTTATGCAGAATTCAACGATACATTTTTTATTACCTATACTTTATTCTCTTTCGACGAACGGTTTACAAGATAAAAGTGAAAAATCAGCATTAAGTGCGAGTTGGGGGTAGTTTTTTGCAAAAAAAGGACGTTCTACCTCTAAATTGGGGTGGAACCTTTTGGGTATCTATTTCTAACCCCATTTAGAGTACGCATCCCAAATATTATTACTTTATAAATTATTTCTTCTAAAATATCTAATTTACGTGGACTTATAGGTATTTTAAGCAAGTGTGGAGAAATGCAACATTTTTGTCAACTATTTGTTATTACCATAAACCGGTTCAACGAATATAATATTAGACAGAATAATAACACAGGACCACAAAATATTTATTATTATTTATAGTTTATATATTATTTTTATAGTAACATTCACATGGCGTCCAACATAAAAGGAATTTCACAATAGTTTTCATCACTGTGGTCACTAAAAAGGTTTAAAAAAAATTCTTCTTTTAAATCGAACCACCTTCAATAAATATCTCTAAAAAGTAAGATAAAATTTAATTCAGTTTTAAAATATCTGTCTATCTATTAGTGAAAAGTGGCAAGGAATTATACCATCAATTTGAAATCGATGCAAAAATATCTAATTTCAAAACTTGTTATTTACAGTTCATAGGTACCCAAAAAATAGGTCTTTCATCTCAATTAGAATTTTTAGTTACGAAATTGACATTATACAGGATGAAAGATGAAAGACCTATTTTTGGGTACCTACGAACTATAAACAATAAGTTTTAAAATTAGATATTTTTGCACCGATTTCAAATTGATATTATAATCCAGTCAACGAAGTACAAAAAAGGCCGATTAGGGGAAATAATTCGTGTAGTGGTCAATTTTTGTACAGTTATCGAGGGAAGTGCCCTGAACAACATACCAAAACTCTTGACCGATGGGGGGTGAGCGGGGGGGTGGTTTAAAGGTCCCCTTTTCACGTTTTTCTTGACTAATTCGAAAACTACGAAACTTCTAGCGAAAAATTGAACTAGTTGAAATTTTCTACAAATAAGTTCCTATTCATTTTTTATGTAGGGTCAATACTTTACGAGATATAGAGGTAGTCCAGTCGACGGAGCGCTAAAATGATCAAAATCTCTAATTTGAGTGCTAATGAAGGGATTTTGATGAAACCTTGTGCAATGTGTTTGTAATGACGTTAATAAAAGAGTTGAAAAAAATAGAGTAGGAAATGATCGGAAGGGGTAGAAAACACTCCTTTTATCACGGGTTCCGTAACTTGTAGAATTATATCAAAAATGAGAAAAAAAATACTTTTTTTTTTGGTCAAACAATAAACCTTTTTGGTCTAAAATAAGATGTTTTTACTCTTGTGATTTCTTTCGAAAAATGTATATTTTTCGAGATATGGCCACTCGAAAATTCCTAAAAGTGGCGGAGGGGAAACATAAAAGTTGAAAAAAAAATCTGAAAAATTCAGGTGCATGTATCATCGAAATACAAGACTTTTTTTTATTTGCAACTTCGTGTAAAGTGCGTTTTCACCGAGTTTTTTCGAAAAAAACATGAAAACCTACTTAATTTTTTTTTAATTAGCGATTTTTCCATCCTCTGTGTCTCGTAAAGTATTTATACTACATAAAAAATGAATAGGAACTTATTTGTAGAAAATTTCGTCTAGTTTAATTTTGTATAAAGACAATTTTTCGCTAGAGGTCGTAGTTTTCGAGTTATTTAAGAAAAACGTGAAAAGGGGACCTTTAAACTACCCCCCACCCCACCACTCACCCCCCACCGGTCAGGATTTTTGGTATGTTTTCAGGGTACTTCTCCTGACAAATATACAAACATTTGCAACTACACGATTTATCCCCTATTTTTCCTTGATTCGACTATTAGATAATAAGGTATACCACTTTTCACTAATATATAGATAGATATTTGTAAAACTGAGTAAAACTTTATTTCTGACTTTTTAGATATATTTTTTTGAAGATTTATTGAAGGTGATTCCATTTAAAAAAAGATTTTTTTTTCAATCTTTCTAGTAGCTTCTTTTATTTATTTAACTTCTACATAGTGAAGGAAACTATTGTGAAATTCTCTTTATGCTGGGCACCATGTGAATGTTACTATAAAAATAATACCATGTTTGTGAATTAATTGATATTACCGGCGACTTCGCCAAATCTTCGAAATATGAAGTAAAAAAAAATGTTTTAATTTAAAAAAAAATCCTTACATGACAAGGCAAAATAAGTTTCAGATTCGGTTTCAGCGACCCCAAAAACATATGCTACACTGGGTCTGGTCCCAGGCAACTCGCAAAAATATTGGTGGTCCTGTGTAATTATTACTCAAATATAAATTAATAAAACACGTCAATTAATTTTTTGCCGTTTTGGGCTAAAAGCATAACGCTTCCTTCCAAGTATCGCTTCTCTGTGCCGCTTTCATATTCCGATGCACTTCCGTCGAAATCTGTCGGATCAATGTTGAAGAACTTTTCGAGTTTTAGTTCAGTAATATAACGATTTATATCGGACAAAATTCATAAAGTTTTGAAAATTGGTAGAAATGTTAAGGATAGCATAAGAATTATTAAACTGAAAAGTTCCCACCTCTAAATAGTGTGCTTCGTCCACTAGGAGGTGTCTTCCATCCCTGTTTTGAGGTTTTCTAGATTACCTTGGGAACGGTTCCCTTTTTGATAAAAATACCTTGCATTAAATCTTTTAATGCAGGGATATTAACTGCATTATCTAATCGAATTGAGGATGTTGCTTTATTAATATCAATTGCTATACAAATATTGTTCCTTATAAAATTCTCTATCAAAAATGTCTCTACAGTTTTTTTCCTAAAGTTAATAGTACCGTGGGAAATAAGACGCACACATTAAGGGTTAATTCCAGTGAGCACAATAAATTGTAATATTTACTATAATCTACTTTAAAGTTCAATGCTTAACGCTAAAGCAATAGCTATTAAACTCACCGCCTTCTCACCCATAAAAAATATCGCAATTTTTAAAGAAGCGAGAATATTGTATATTGTACTTATTGGCACGCCACTCCAGAGGTTAAGTAAGGCGCGTTTTTTTACGTGGTGCCCCCTGTATACCTAATCCACTAATTATTAGAAGGTTACCTGCGTTAATTAATCTTCGTCGTCTTTCAGAGATTCGACTTTCATGCACGCTTGTTCGTGGCAATGATAACGTAAGCCTGCTCTTCTGCAACTGCAACTGTTTTCGCACCCTAACTTGCATGAACAAAAAATTAGTGTTAAAACAGATTTGGGAGCTCGTTCTTTTGTTGTCATAATTGGGGTTAATATACCGCCGACTTTCTTCCATACCCAATCAGTAGCTTTTAACGTAACGTTTTTCCAGGTTTGAATTGGGTAAAAAACGCTATATGAGTGTTGCCGAGCTGCAGGAGAAGTTCGTGGTTGATAACATTACAGTATTGTTCGCTTTACTAACAAGTTTGTTAAAAGACATGAATCTGTATACATCTAGACTTTTTTCTACGGAGGAAGAGTTGTATAAAGCTAGGCTAGAACAAATCGCTCTCCTAAGTCTGTAATTTCTTCATGACTAGCTTTTTCATTATTAAAAGTTTGCCCGATGTCTTGTAAGTCATCTCTTTTATTAAGCACATTGATTGTATTAACCTTTCCTTTGGAAAAAAAACGCTGAGGTTGTGTCGCAACCGCTTATGGCGTGTGCAAATAATATTGTTTTTTTCATTTAAAAAAGTTGAGAATTGTAAATCTCTGGAACTGTAAACCGTTTTGCTGGTATTACCTTGTTTTTATTTTAAAAATTTAATGTCTTTATTTGAGGGAGAAAAATCAATAAGAAGGACACTCAGTATCTTGCCCTACGACCAGGGGCGTGCCGGCAAAACCAATGCAGGCCTGGACTAGATAGTAGAGCAGTCCAGGTCCAAGCCAATTTCATATAGTTAGGTAGTAAAAAAAAACGTCACAATATAAAATAAAACCATATCGACGTCAGGCCAGCAGATCACCAAGTGGCGCAGGCCACCGGGCATAAGCCCGGTGTCCCGGCGGCCCAGCACGCCCCTTCCTACGACAACAGCTGTGTCGCACTTATAATATTTTTCGATAGCAGTTTGTACTATTAATGAATCGGCGCAACGAATACCTCAATTCCTTATTTCCTAAATTTTTTACTAGTTCTGCAATCAAACGTTTTTTGTTAAACAAATGATTAAGGAACTTCTGCTGAGTTCCAGAAACAACAGCGTTTTCATGAAATATAATTTCAGGACAGGTTCTTTGAAGTAACCGCCTTCGTTCTAGGCCCTTCGTGCTGTTTGCATTCTCCAAATAACCACCGATCACGACAGTTACTCTATTACCGTAATGTTTTCTTATGTAACTAACGTAAGCGTTGTAATAGTATATTGTGTATTTAGGTGTGTAAGCTATACATTCCCGGACGACGTTGCAAATTTTTGGCCGAGGCGCTAGCCGAGGCCAACAAGCATCGAAGTTCGGGAATGTGCTTTCACACCGAAGTACACATACTATTTTTTCTGAAATCACAATCAATATTATTACAAATTAAGGAATTTGCTCTAATGCATAACATTTCTTCATTACAATCTAACTGCTTACCAATAAATGCAATTTTAATGTGAGTTGGTTTGTCTGCGTGTATTTATTTACTGTCTAAAATATACATAAAAAACCGTACGGGAATGTTGACCGTTGCTTGGCAATGGATCTTTTTCGGTCTGTTTTCTGATAGTTTCTTAGCAACGGACTAAAATACTGGAACTGTGCATTTTTCGATCTGAAATCGCGCCGAAAATGTAGACATTGCGGATCGATTTCAGAAAAATGTTATTAAATTCTCCTCTTTTTGGCCATATTACGCGGCGAAGCAAGTATCTATCAATTACATACCCACTATTTTCTAAAATATGGTCTCGTTCTGGAACTGTATTAATAATCTGGTATAAAGTTGCCTTGTTAGTTATTATTATTATTATTACTATTATTATTATTTTTTTTGTTAAAACCCAGTCACTCTTCTCTGTGGCTCCGACCCTCACAGAGGGGAGCTGGTAGTACCGGCAGCCACTCCCCACACCCGTGAGGATAGTGACTACTGGATCCGAGAATCGTGGGCCCTGAGCAGACGTAATGAACCGAGGATGACGGCCTTCTGCATTCTGCCGACTAAGATCTCTGCCAAATTTCGGCATACCGGTATGATCTTCAGTTCCGAAAGCAGTGTGTCTCGTTTCACCGAAGGCTCCTATAATAAGTACCACTATCTTAACAGTATGGTCTAGATAGAGTCTGCGGAGTTCGAAGAGTAAATCTCGATATTTTGTCCGTTTTTCCTCTTCCTTCAAGAAAATGTTATTCTAACTCCACGACGAACATTGTCTTGAGTTGATGGTCGAGGAGGACTACGTCAGGCTTGTTGGCTTGTATTTGCCTGAGGGTGGGAAACGAGTTAACTGGAACTAACCGTTAATGTGTGCGACTTATTTCCCATGGTAGTATTAATTTTAGGAAAAAAAAATGAGTTTTTGATACAGAATTTTATAAGGAACAATTTTGTATATAGGCATTTTTATCAAAAAGTGCACCGTTCCCGAGATAATCTAGAAAATCTTAAAATGAGGTAGAAGCGACCTCCTGGGGGACGAAGCACACTATTTAAGGGTGGGAACTTTTCGGTTTAATAATTGTTATGCTATTCTTAACATTTCTACCAATTTTCAAAACTTTATGAATTTTGTCCGATATACTAAAATATTAACTGTTATTTTACTGAATTATTTTGCATTCGCAACATCAGCATCCTCCAGATTTGTGATATCGCAGGCCTCGACAATAGTTCAGGTGTGGCCCCGGCAATCCGAACATATATTCGAGCATCGAAGACGTACTTTTCAACAGCTACATGCGCCTTTGCAATCTTTCGTACATTTGCACGAAATCATTTTTAACAGGAAATCCGGAGTCGAATCTTTTTTAGTCGTGACTGGAAGCAAGTCATTCTGCGAATTGGTCCAGTCCCATATCTGCGGAATTTTAGCGTTTCCATACCAAGCTTGTACTTGATATGCGCGAAGTGAATGTTCTCGAGCTGCTGCTTCTGTTGGCGGCAAGGACGCTAAGTTTGGCTTGTTTCGCGTGGCGAATTTCGCGAAATATCGAGTGTCCCTCTTTGCCCCATACAGAGCCAAAATGTCTTTGAAGACTTTGCTCTGCAGATCCATACTGTTTGCGATGTTTTTGTCAAATTTGATTTTTTTCCCTATCTGAAGAAGGCCGAGGTAGTAGTATCACAGCCACTGAACGCGTTAACGCACAAAAGGTCTTCCACAATTTGACGGTATTTGAATAACAATGAAGCGTAAACTACTTGGTGAACTTTCCCCTTGCTTGGTTTCAAAAAATAAATGTTCGTAATGTCCGAAGCTAAGGATGTCATCAGCATAAGCAGATCAACGTCTTCACCGATGATCAGCATAATCGCGGTTTTGCTTCGTAACGAATCGAAAGTTTCGCGTTCAATGCTTCGATGAGACTAGACTTATTCTTGTCATTCGACAAGAATTTTCCTTTTGAGATAGTGGCTGGCACTGTCTCATTAAAGAGGATGTCGCGTCGGTTGAAACACATTTTTTCGTCCGTCGAAGATGCTCGACAGATTTCGTGCCTTTCATAGATGCGTTATTAGAATATCCATCACACGATGATGCCGTTGGATGAATAGTAAGTATGATGAATGATGTTAAAAGAGTTATAATAAGTCAATAGCAGTGTTGAAGATAGTTATACGGAGCGCACAGTAGACTAGAACCACCTTTAAATGAAATATGCATGCACTCTCTCAATTCCTACGGGAAATGGTAGCCATATCTGTCCTGAAACAATTCCCGTAAAATCTGAAATCATTCCTTTAGCCGTTTTCTAGAAAATTCAATTTTAATTTTTTTTTTTTTGGAAATTGATTTTTTGCATTGATAAGGTAGTTAAAATGTCAATCAAGAAAGTAAAATTAAACATTCCAATACAAATTTAAACGTAAGGCAAGTTTGGGGAAATAACATACAAGAAACTTTCATGCTGGACAACTCCAGACGTTTTGATAATAATCGGGTTATATAAACCTTCCAAGTAGTCAATTTAGACAAAATCATTAGATCTATTCCTATGTTATTTTGAGTGACAGCAATTTTTGTTTACCAGTATATCCGTAACCAATGAATAACATTACTATTTGCGTAACTAGATTTGCTAGGGAAATCCGAGCGCCTCTACTGGCTGACTGAGTAGACTTTCCATTCGCTCAGTCAGATAACGGGTGAGTATGAGAACCATACCACCACCAATGAAGGTAACCCACAGAAGAGACATGACGATAACCTTACCACCCACCCACTACCCTGCGGGTACCGGACGAAACGCCGTCCAGTACCCGTAGTCACCTAGCTCCGTGCAGACCGAAAGTGCTACCAAAGCACTTAGGTCTGCACTTTCTCACTCGATGATCCGGATGGCAAGATGTCAATTGACATTCTGCGTACCGGCAGTCAATCTCAGTCAAGAACACCCCAAAATTTCCGAACAGACAGATGACTACCTCGGGGGTGACAAGCTGGCGAAGAAAGATCATCAAGACAGAAGAGCACCAGAAGATAAACTTAACCAGCAAGGTCCATCAAGCCAGGACCCGGGGAGGTGGGCCGAAATCATCAACACCGCTCACATTTGTGAGTGGGGTTAATGTAAAATAAGCTCGCCCACCTCGCACGAGGCCGGTCCAGGCCTACAGCGATGTACTAGGGTAAAGAGCAGACCTTAGATATCTGAGACCATCATTGCCAAAGAATATTTGCGTCGCTCGGTCAGTTACTCTTTAGAATTCACTAGGCAAACAGTCCAAGAACCCAAGAGTGAATATTTTGTGACCATGATTAAAATCAAAGCAATCATGCAAAAACGCACGATGAAAATATATATTGTCTTTGTCTATTGTATAAACGTAAGAATCGGGGATTGAAGAAGATAACTGATATTTAACTGATAGGTTGTTTAAAATATGTCCGAGTATTCAGAGACTTCAAAAATGTAGTGGATTCTTGTTTTTATCCATGCAAAAAATCAGTTTAAAAAAAAAATTAAAGTGAATTTTCTAGAAAACGGCCAAGGGAATGATTTCAGATCTTACGGGAATTGTTTCGGGACAGATAAAGCTACCATTTCCCGTAAGAATTGAGAGAGTGCATGCATATTTCATTTAAAGGTGGTTCTAGCCTACTGTGAGCGGTAATATCAGTTTCTTCGATATTTGCAATGAGATTAATGAATTGTTATGCTTGTAGCTTCGAAACTATTGCTCCTAGAATATAATACCTTATAACTTTTTTTTGTAGAGAATTTTATTTTCTTCATTTTATGTATAACCTTTTTCACCTTAAAACCCACTAAAAATTAGAGAATTGACAAAAATTGATTTTCTTTCCCTATTTTGGAAAGTTTTGAAATGTTCCGGTCCACTCTCATTGTGGGAAACTTGATATATTATGTTTTGTGTCCAAATAAAGCAATTAAAACAGTTTCCAGCTTTTTCCTATTTCTTTTTTCTAATTGAGGCCTTTTTTTGGCCTCTGCCGACTTGTTTCTTTATTACATAAAACTGAAAAGATATTCCAAAAAAGTTTAACATCCCTTATCTGAGTAACGATACTCTAGATGTTCCCGTATATTCTTACTTCATTTTTTTAGAGAAATTTGTCGTCTTTTATTCCCGTATTTTCAGAAACGCCCTGGATGTAAGCGAAATAAAATAATCAAACTCCGTTATCACGAGAAAACACGCAATTTAAAGTAAGCCAGACTTCTATTGTGGTCCGTATAGTCGTTTTGTCGTTTCAATGACGTTTTTTACGTTTCAACATTCTCCCAAATTGAATTCTCTTTTACTCATACTCATGTTGTAACTTATATTCAGGGAGAATAATTTGATGACAGTGTTCTTAAATTTCTAATACAAATTAATTGCGTACAAAAGAAAAGTTTCTTGAAATCTGCCATGTCACAGAAACAGTTGTTGAAGAATTATATTTATACAGTATCAGAAAGAATAAAATGATAAATAAACACTTCTCCTCGTAATAATTCATTGAAAACAATAAAATGAAAAGTCCACTCCCTTTGTGTATTTTCAAGGGATTTAAATTTTTAATTAATGATGCCGCACATAATTAATTAACAGTCTATCCCCTTGTTTGCAGTACTTATTGCATTATATATTAAAAATGTTATTTTAATAAAAATAACATTGGTCAAGTACGTAAATGTCTGCCAGTCGTATACCTAAAATAACATACAATTGTGGTGGACCCATTTGTAGTGTAACTATTTCTATTTTCGTCAGTGTCCCTAATTTCGTCAGTTTTGAACATTTTTATATGTATATAATTTAGTAACTTGCCTGAATTATTTATACATCTGACAACAACTCATGACACGAATTATATTTTTTAACCAACTGACTTCTTCTAGAATATCCATATCCATGTCCATACTACGTAACGCAAGCAATGTAAGAAGTGCATTTGAATTACTAAGGTAAGTGAACTGCACGTTGTTACGAAAATCTTAAATATACATTATTTGAAACTAATTTTACTTCCACATCCAGTGGAAGTATAGTAACGACAAAAAATTTTTTAAAAATTTGTATTGTTCAAATAGGCTTAGAATGTCATGAAACGTCGAGATTTCAAGTTTGAGCGAAAAGAAAATTTCTGTTTGTCGGTCTGTCTGTCGGTCTGTCGGTCTGTAACTTTTTTTTTGTGCGCACGTTTACTCTGGAACCGTTTGAGATATTGACTTGAAATTTGGTACACATATTAGTCGGGGAGCCCTCCGTAGCTGTACGTGCACCCCCCGCCCGATCCTTGGGGACAATGTTTTTCATAAAGATTGAAGCCTATGGAACAATTTAAGACATATTCTAAAAAAAAAAACTGGCTGTACTTTCAAAATGGCGGCGATATGTTAAAAAAAACTGTTGCCAATGTTGTTTTTGTAATTTAACACAAAAACTAAAAAAGATGGACAAAAACTTTCTTCACAAAAAACAACGTGCATAAAATTTTCTACAATTTTGTACTTATACAATATTTTGATAGGAGTTTTCCAGATAAATGAGTCCAAAATTAAGAAAACATGGAAATTCATATATCGGTAAATCACTTAAAAGAAATAACTGTGACAATTATTGTAAGGCGTATAATATAACTTTATATTATTAACATAAAAATTAAATAAAACAAACTGAAAAAAATTAATAATAATAATAATAATATAATTTGCAGACATTTATCTCGAAAACGGTAACAGTGGTATCTGGAAAACGGTAACTCCTATCCAAATATTGTATAGGAACAAAATTGTAGCCATTTTGAAAGTACAGCCAGCTTTTTTTTTTAGGACATGTCTTAAATTGTTCCTTAGACTTTAATCTTTATGAAAAACATTGTCCCCAAGGATCGAGGGGTGCACGGACAGTTAGGGTGGGCCTCCGTAGTGTTATGTTTTATATTGAATCTTATATTTTATCTTAAGAGCTGAATCATGTATCTGGAAAATGGTAACTCTAATGCAAATATTGTATAGGAACAAAATTGTAGAAAATTTTATGCACTTTATTTTTTGTACAGAAAATTTTTCTCCATCTTTTTAATTTTTGTGTTAAGTAAATGACAAAAACAATATTTGCAATTTTTTTTAACGGACGTCATTTTGAAAGTGCAGCCAATTTTTTTTTAGGACATGTCTTAAATTGTTCCTTAGGCTTTAATCTTTATGAAAAACTTTGTCCTAAAGGATCGGGGGGGGGGGGGTGCACGGACACTTAGGGTGGGCTCCCGTAGTATATGTACTTTAACGAGATCTAGAACAAGATTATATTTTCATCTTATTCCGTCGAAGGTTTGGAGGGTAAATTGGGGTAAATTTGGAGTAAATAGGCAAATCAAGCAGGTAAGAGTTCATAAAATTGATATTTAGTATAGACAAGAGAAG
Organism: Rutpela maculata; assembly: GCA_936432065.2. Classification (NCBI taxonomy): domain Eukaryota; kingdom Metazoa; phylum Arthropoda; class Insecta; order Coleoptera; family Cerambycidae; genus Rutpela; species Rutpela maculata. The sequence goes on from OW386285.2 coordinate 271,292,783, forward strand.
CTAAGGTCTCAAAAAAAATTTTGGCATTAGCCACCCCAAACCTATACATTATTAAAGGGGATGAAAAAAAATGTGATTTAGTATGTGTACAAGAACCAGAAACCTCAAAATATTTTTTTACTTTTTGAGACGATAGCTTCTCTTGTACATACTGAATATCAATTTTATGGACTCTTACCTGCTTGATTTACCCATTTACCCCAAATTTACCCCAATTTACCCCCCAACCCTTCGACGGAACAAGATGAAAATATAATCTAGTTCTAGATCTCGTTAAAGTACATATGTGTACCAAATTTCAAGTCAATATCTTAAACGGTTTCAGAGTAAACGTGCGCACAAAAAAAGTTACAGACAGACCGACAGACAGACAGAAATTTTTTTTTTCGCTCAAACTTAAAATCTGGACGTTTCATGACATTTTAAGCCTATTAGAACAATAAAAATTTTTAAAAAATTTTTTGTCGTTACCTCGGTCGTTACTATAATACTTCCACTGGATGTGGAAGTAATATGTAATGTTTTATTAGTAATGTGGACATAGCGATTGGGGTGGCATTCGAAAGCATGGCCTCACCTTTGAAAAAGCCACCGCACGGACCTGACTCTAATATTAATAAATATTAAGGATATTTTTGTTCTTCAATTAAAATATGCGACTAACAAGATATGGAATATCTCTCTCTAATATGTAGAATGTCCCCCTTTTCGTTACCATTGACGAGATTCAGCCGATAGTGTCTCTTTTTAATTTGGTATTGTAGTACAGTAAGTGAAGCTTTTAAGTCCCAGCCTGAAAACGATGTAATGAATTTCCAATTTTTTTTCTTCAACATGCTTCCTAAAGTATGTACATAAGAATCTACATAAGAATCTATATTGTCATTTTTCCCGAGTTTTGGTTTTTGGTTAGGGGTGGTTCCCACCCTTGAGGGTTGTCGCAAAAACAATACTTATACTCTGATAGAGAATTAAATTATAAGAAAGAAAGGTCTTATACACTTTTTTGTAAAATACATATTTTTCGAGACATTGCGAACTGAAAATTGCAATTTTCATCCCCTAAAACCAGTATTCCTAGATGTTTTTTTTAATTACTCGAAAAATGTGGACTTTAATAAAAAAACTGCCAGGGTACATAATTAAAGCTTTTACGAAAATAATTTGTTTTCGTTTTTTTTCTCCGATGTTTAGTTTTGGAAATATGACATTTTCAAAATGGCACCGAAACATTCAGAAATAATATACGTCGTTAAAATCTAAAATTTCACAAAATCTACAACTATGAGAAAAAATTTTATTCTTGTAAAAATTAAAGGTATTAAAATTATCTTTCGATTGAGACGTATTACGACCTTTTATAATGAAAACTAAGAAAGTTACAAACAAAGAAGTAGGGTAATTTTTTCTACTCTTATTACTCTAATTTCTTATTAATTCAAATTTTTTAAAAATCCTTCTAGATATTATTAATGCATATTATTTCTAACATGCTCAATTTTTTTAGAATTATTGAAATAATTATTTTTATTTCTGTACCCATTTTCAATAATGAAAATATTCATAAATTTTTTTTTAAATCAGGCTTTTGGAAATTGCTCAGAAGGTATTTTTTTATAAAAAATGGTAAGAGTACAAAAATGAAGCTTACAAAAAAACGAATCGTTTGTTTTTCTTTTATTTTCCTACGACAAACTGTCCAGCGATATAGAGGTTTAAAGATGGCGCTTGAGCGCATACGCATGAAAATTATGTATTTAAAATTGAAATACCTCAAAAATTATAAGATTGATAAAAACATGATATAAGAATGAAATGAAGCTTATAAAAAACAATTGTTTCAGAGATATGACAGTTTGAAATAATGTTGAAACATTTTAGTTTCTACGCGCATTTTAAATGTCTATAATAGGTAGAGAAACGAGCAATAGCCGTCTAATTTTCGAAGAATACGCAGAAAAAGCGGGTTGCATTGTACTTCAGCATATTTAGGCCCGGTAGTTTCATCTCCAGTTAAGTCTATTCTATAGATAGATCCCATGGAAACAATTATTGGCACAATTGTATCCAAAGAAATCATCTGAAGACTTAGCTGGACTTAACTGGAGATGAAAATACCGGGCCTAAGAGTGCAGATTAAAAATGTTATTTAATTAAAACACACACACACACACCACAGATAGTAAACAACCCCCAAATCCATAGCCGAGACTGTGCGGAAGGGGGGTACACATTTAGAAAAACGCAGACATACATCCACACCCACCGGTGTTGTCAATACCGGGGCTGGGAGTCGAACCCAGAGCACGGTAGGCATTCGATCAGCATATTCGCCACTCGCTTTAACCGATTGAGCTACCGCGCCGGAATTAGTTTACTTAATTGTATTAATTTGATTTATTTAATTTTTAATAAAATTAGACATAATATTATACTCTTTTGTGAACATTTTTAGACTTCAGAATCTTATTCAGCGACCTAAAAAACATAAGTATATGGATTTTCGTGAATTTGTGTGTAACATTAGAAAAATTACTAATTTTTCAGTATTTAGGGATGTTTTAACCCTTAATATTTTCGTATTTCCTATCTTTTGATCATATTCAGCGACCTCAAAAACATTCGCGATTTTATTCGTAAAATTAGAAGACATTAATTTTTCAGTATTTAATATTTTCGTCTCATAAGTTTTGCCTTTACAGGCATATTCAGTGACCTCAAAAACATAAGTATATAAAATTGGAAGAGTTATTAAGTTTTCAGTTTTTTGATTTCTATCCTTAAAAATAAAAAGCACGTAATGCGACAATATAGGTTTTGATGTACGTATTTTATAAAGCATATTTCGAAAAAATACGGAAATTCCTTTTATCGTTTTCAACCCGAAATTTTACCATTTTTACTGCTTGGCTTACTGTACTATTGGAATAACTTGTAAAATGTATTTAAAAAAAGTTCAATAAAATATAATATAAATTTTCGAGTCCTAATTTTGTCACCCATTTTTTAAATTAGTTTGTGTCATAAATAATAAAATGATTAAGATGTTAATTGGAACAAAAACGTCAGCCGTTTAGTAAATGAAAATTAATATCATTTATAAACTTAAATTTTGACAAATACATAAAAAAATTTTAAAATATCGACGCTGAGAATGTGATGCAGAAAATCGATAATTCCAATTTTAGAAAAAGGTTACTACATTGTGTATTCATGTGAAAACATTTTTTTCTAGGACATAACTGTAGGATATAGGATAGATTTTATAGGGTTGCTAAGAATACTAATAAGCAAATATTGCAAATATAGAAAACAATAAATTTTGAAGAAAAAAAAATGTTACATACCATTTTCAATTTTTCAATAAAAGTAACTTGTCTGCGCCAGTTGAAGATGATACAGTAGAATAATATGATTTTGTAAAATAGTTAAGCATAATACTAGGCAATTATTTTATATGGGGAACAATAATTTTTTTTTAAACTTTGCCCCTTTCACTCCAACCTATCAACCCTTACTCTTTGTATAATTATTTTAACACAATAAACTGAGTTTTACTATATTCTTTTCCATTTCGTTTCGTCCCGTCCTATTTCATTCCATTCCTTCACATTATGTTGTAGGTATTTGATTATTTGTTTACTACGAGGTTTTTCTATCTGTTTTGCCTCGAGTGATTAAATGCGGCATTAATCGATTTGAAATCTGTTTCTTCGTTAAAGTACTAATTACGTGATATTTGTGACATATGTAATTTAAAATAATTGCTAATTTAATTATGTTTTCGTTTGTAATCATCTTGGTATTAAACATTGTACGTATACACCATACATTGTACATATGGTTCATTAACTTTTAACGTGATGGTAAAACTTATTGAATATCGATTTCCCTTACGGAGACCAGACAAACGGTATTGAAAATAACAAGTTCTCTTTCCTTTCAGAGACACAATTACGTCTTGAAATCAATAGATAGTTGCGTATTGTGGCTTTTGGATTGACTGTAATTCCGTTGAGGTTTTGCAGAGAGACATGTTATTATTATGTTCTATATATTTTCCACATTATTCTCAAAAATTGTTATGTTACTAAATCTTATTCTCACTCGAATAGTTGCATGAAGCTGGGTTATAAATAATAAATTTTAAATAGTAGGTAAAAATAAGGGAAATAAATATAAGTAAGATATGTTCACTGTTCTCGACAGTTTGCTTCCAATTCGATACTTGAACCGTTGTAACTAGACACAGATAAGTAAGCTACTAATTGGGTTAGTGAACTTCCTGCAATCGTCTGCTGCAAAAAGAGGACTGCAAAGTATTTGTGACTGCCAGAGAATGATAATACAAGAATGTTTTTTCTTGTAAAACACCCTATCTATATTTTTTACAATTAATTATTTTTTATTTATTTGCTTTTATCATGTTTAGAGAATATTATTTAGGTATTATGCAAAGCACAACTTACACACTTTTTTATTTATTATGAAAATACCTACTTTCTGTATATTGTTGCCCTAATCTGGGCACGCTAATATACTAGTTAGGTAAATACTTTAAAACACTCATTATTGGAGAACCAATCAAAACAACTACTCTTCTAGCTAATACTGACGAAGTATTGAATTACATGATAGGATTCTTAGCATTTTAAAGAAAAAAATATATTGAAAATATTTCAATCATTTATTTACAATTAGTCATCACACTTTTTTATTTAATATGAAATTATTTACTTTCTGTATATTGGTACCTTAATCGGGTCACGCTAATATACTACTTAGGAAAACACTTTAAAACACTCATTATTGGAAAACCAATCAAAACAACTACTCTTCTAGCTAATACTGACGAAGTATTGAATTACATGATAGGATTCCTGGCATTTTAAAGAAAAAATATTTAAACTACTTAAATTATTTATTAAAATTCAGTAATTCACAACAATTATTGAACCTTACATTCTATTTCAACTCTAGAAAAGTTGTACAAGTTTTTTCGAACTCGTTAGTTCTCATCAGTAGAGTATAGAAACATTCATTCATTATTTACAAGCCTATTCTTGATTTATTTTTTACAATTAATTATTTTTTATTTATTTGCAGATTAGGGCAACAATATACAGAAAGTAGGTATTTTCATAATAAATAAAAAAGTGTGTAAGTTGTGATTTGCATAATACCTAAATAATATTCTCTAAACATGATAAAAGCAAATAAATAAAAAATAATTAATTGTAAAAAATAAATCAAGAATAGGCTTGTAAATAATGAATGAATGTTTCTATACTCTACTGATGAGAACTAACGAGTTCGAAAAAACTTGTACAACTTTTCTAGAGTTGAAATAGAATGTAAGGTTCAATAATTGTTGTGAATTACTGAATTTTAATAAATAATTTAAGTAGTTTAAATATTTTTTCTTTAAAATGCCAGGAATCCTATCATGTAATTCAATACTTCGTCAGTATTAGCTAGAAGAGTAGTTGTTTTGATTGGTTTTCCAATAATGAGTGTTTTAAAGTGTTTTCCTAAGTAGTATATTAGCGTGACCCGATTAAGGTACCAATATACAGAAAGTAAATAATTTCATATTAAATAAAAAAGTGTGATGACTAATTGTAAATAAATGATTGAAATATTTTCAATATATTTTTTTCTTTAAAATGCTAAGAATCCTATCATGTAATTCAATACTTCGTCAGTATTAGCTAGAAGAGTAGTTGTTTTGATTGGTTCTCCAATAATGAGTGTTTTAAAGTATTTACCTAACTAGTATATTAGCGTGCCCAGATTAGGGCAACAATATACAGAAAGTAGGTATTTTCATAATAAATAAAAAAGTGTGTAAGTTGTGATTTGCATAATACCTAAATAATATTCTCTAAACCCTATCTATATATTTGAAACCCAAAACGTTTTTTTCCATAATTCGCCAGGGTCTCCCGCTAAAGCGATTTTCATGATTTTTTTTTCAACATTATAGCTAGTGATCAACAGATTTGTCACCACCAACTTTCATTTTTTATAATATTTATTTCCATAAGTACAAGGAAAATAGAAAATTGAGGAACTTGGCAGTTTCTTCTTGGTTTAGTACTGTCAGAGCGTCTGCTTTCTCCCTTGGTAGAAATGGGAACTAAACACGCAAGAGAAGTTGATATAGCGCACTTCTTTTGAGACACATTTTCAGATATCCACCCTACGCCGAATTTCGACGAGTTTTTTTTATAATTCCTATTTCGTATGTTTTAAAAAAAATCTCAGTGTTTCATCATTTTTGTAATTATTACGCAATGAGTTTAACTTTTGATACCTACCTTCAAGTTTTATCAATTACTAAAACAAAACAAAAGAATATCAATCGGAATTAATTTTTGATTTAATAGAAAACTAAATACGTGGAATTTAAAAAAAAAACGTGGCTATCTTTTCAAAAACTTTATTAGAAGTTTACAGAATCATTTCTAATGCATTTCCGTGCTTGTCTTCTTATTTCAGTCGTTGTCGTTCTTAGTCTTAGTTTTCTTTCTGTTCGTAATTGTAGGGCAGCTTGCTCCATTTTCGTTACCAGTTGAGTCCAGCTTTGAATTTCCTCATCGTATACAAGGGCTTTCATCCTATCCCACATGAAAAGTCGGTGTCGTATCAAGAACTTGTTAACGTCTATAGGCCTAACGGTTTTATAATTAACTGTAAAAATGTTTATATCACCTGATAATATGACATTAAACCCATAAATAGTATATTAGCTCTGTAATCAACATTTATATAATTATTATTATAAAATAATAATATTCGCATGGTTACTTGAAGCTTTGTAAGAGATATATCGAGAATCTTTATAATAGAGCAGCGAGAGAGAGAGTCGTTTTTTTTATCAGCTTAGAACAAGATCAGACACAGTGGGTATTACCGACAATATCATTTTACACATAAAAACACGAAATACGACATTTTTTACTGGTCACAGATATTATTATTTAAAAAAACTGGCAAAATTTAATTTTTTTTTAAATCATGTTTTTTTGTACATCTGTTGCCATATCTCAAAAATGAATTGACCTATCGATGTGAACTTTTTTTTGTTATAAAACACACACTTAGGCGCTTCTTTCTATACACAGAATTGCTAATAAAAAAAATGTGAACATGCCAAAAACGTAGATGACCCTGAAAGTTTAGAGAATACGCCATCAAATTTTCACTAAGCGAGAAACTTTTTTGTTTTTGAAAATTTTGGGTAACATGCTACGAAGAAAATGAAGTCAATAGACAAAAAAAGTTTTTAGAAAAAAAATATTTTCATTGTTAGCAATACTTTGCTAGTTACGAATTTTTTAGTATGGAGGAATTGTCGAAGCGTACGCGCGCGGCACTTAAGAATAATAATGATTATGTATTGTGTGTAACGGAACTTTTCATTATTATTTTTTTATGTTTAGGACTATTTTATCACGTTTTAGGATCTGAAAGGATAACTTATTTTTTCCAGTGACGCATTAAGGACTAAGGTTGAAGGAAAAAAGGAATTAAAAATCTTAAATAGAGTATTTGGGATAAAAATGCATTGCATTGGGATCTCGGAAACGGTAAAAAATAATATTACAGTAAATGGAAAAAAAAGTTGGGCAACTAGGGGGCTAATAAAATTCCATAAACAGAAGTTTAGGAAAGTAATAATTTTGGAGTGTTTTGATCAAAAGTAAACTATCGAGTTTTCCTTTTTTGCGTTATTATTAGAGCTAAATAGAAAAGACAGTTTCTTAAAGCACTTTTTTTTGAACGTGGCAATTTTAATATTCGTATCCGACATTTCCTGTGTCAGAGTCCCTATCCGAAACTCCCATGCATTGCATTTTTACCCTAGATCTACACAATAATTGAGTAAACGTGTTATTTTCGCCTAAATTAGGTAACAAAAAAGAAAAAAAATATCCTAAATTAAGTCTCTTTTAATTTCCGCAGCCCTAATTATAGAAATCCCGTTTCCATGGCTTGTGCACAAGTTTATCATTCTCTTCTATTACTATGCCACATAAAATTCACTCCATTTTACAGTGAAACTTAGATTGCTTTTTATCTTAGATATTTTTTTAGCAGATAATCCACGCACAATTCGCACAATGACCATACGTTCTACAATATAATACAAGTGGTAATAACGGAAAGAATATAGTTACACATTTTACTTCCACATCCAGTGTAAGTATAGTATCGACAAAAATATTTTTGAAAATTTTTATTGTCCAAATACGCTTAGAATGTCATGAAACGTAGAGATTTTAAGTTTGAGCAAAAAAAAAATTCTGTCTCTGTAAATTTTTTTGTGCGCACGATTACTCCGGAACCGTTTAAGATATTGACTTGAAATTTGGTACACGTACCTATGTATTTTAACGAGATCTGGAACTAGATTATTCCGTTAAAGGGTTGGGGGGTAAATGGGGGTAAATAGGCAAATCAAGCAAGTAAGAGTCCATAAAATTGGTATTTAGTATATACAGTGTGTCCAACTAAGTCTGCACCATATGGGAAACTTTTTTATTATCGGTTTTATGAAAAAAAGTTATTCTTGATAAAAAGTTTTGCATGGCCTAAAACCCAAAATGAAATAATCAGATATCAATTTCTTGCAGTGGTATACGGGGTTTGTCGAAAAATGTAAATTTTGCTCAAGAGTAAAGTACCTTTATTTATTACAATATCGACAATCGTTATTAAGAAAAGTTGATCCTAATTGAAAACTACGGTCAGATATCCAATATTATCCATCTACCATGAAAAAACGATTTTTAATAATTTTTGGGTATAATATCTATTTTTTCATGGCAGATGGATAATACTGGATATCTGACCGAAGTTTTCAATTAGGATCAACTTTTCTTAATATCGACAATCGTTATTAAGAAAAGTTGATCGGTCAGATATCCAGTATTATCCATCTGCCATGAAAAAATAGATATTATACCCAAAAATTATTAAAAATCGTTTTTTCATGGTAGATGGATAATATTGGATATCTGACCGTAGTTTTCAATTAGGATCAACTTTTCTTAATAACGATTGTCGATATTGTAATAAATAAAGGTACTTTACTCTTGAGCAAAATTTACATTTTTCGACAAACCCCGTATACCACTGCAAAAAATTGATATCTGATTATTTCATTTTGGGTTTTAGGCCATGCAAAACTTTTTATCAAGAATAACTTTTTTTCATAAAACCAATAATAAAAAAGTTTCCCATATGGTGCCGATTTAGTTGGACACACTGTATAAGAGAAGCTAAGGTCTCAAAATTTTTTTGGCATTAACCACCCCCATTACCAACTCCCACCCCATTATTCAAGGGGGCGAAAAAAATAAAATTGTCATTTAGTGTGTGTACAAGAACCAAAGGCCTCAAATTTTTTTTTACTTTATCCACCACTACTACCACCCCCTTTCCACCACCCTCAGCCCCACTACCGATGTGGCATATCGTTTTATAGGTTTTTGGGGTAGACGATTTCAAATATTTTATTATTAAATTTCCATAAAGAATTATTTCCACATTCAAATTTTTTTCGTTGTGAGAGACTTGGATAGAAGATCTGGATGTGGAAGCAGTGATTCCTTGGGCAGCGGTATTATAATTTGACCTTCGACGAACACTAATAACGTTGATCGTACATCGCCCTGAGACTAGTTAGTTTTAGTGGACGCGGGCGTAGTAATACTCAATTTCTTCAATTCGCGCGCTCCAAAAAAATCACTGTACCTGAACTATCAAAGACACAATAAGAATTATGCTATCAAAAACTTTTTTGGTCTTTTGGCTTTATTTTCTTCGCAGCATGTTATACAAAATTTCCAAAAACAAAAAAGCTTGTAGCTTAGTGAAAATTTGACTACGTATTTTCTGAACTTTCAAGGTTATCTAAGTTTTTAACATGCTTAAAAATGTTTTAATTAACAATACTATACACAGATAGAAGCGCTTAAGTGTGTGTTTTATAACAAAAGAAAGTTCATGTGGATATCTCCATTCGTTTTTGAGATATGGCATTAGATGTTCAAAAAAACATGATTAAAAAAAAAAACAAAATTTCACACCTTTTTAAAATAACAATGTCCGTGACCACTAAAAAATATGGTATTTCATGATTTCTAATGAACATCGACCTACTTAACGAAATGATATATGTCTAAGTTTGTTCTAAGATTTAAAAAAAACTCGAGAAGGAAGCGACTTTTCCCCTGTTTTTTACTCCACTATAAGGGGATAATACAGCATTTATAATTATGATGCGAGAACAGGCGTTTTTATATCACCAGATTGTCGCAGGGAGCTAATTAGTTCATAATGGTACTTTAATAAAACATAAAAGGTGTTTTTTTCACCACTAAATAATAACTATACGACAATTCAACTGAATATTAGTACAATAATTATAGCTGAAATTCATTCATCTCTATAATCTGTACTATACGTTCTGCTTAAATTTATTAGAAAGGACCCCGCACATTTTCTTATATAAAATGGCTCTCGGTGAAATTTTCAAAATTTTTGGTATGTTATAAATTCTGATTAAAACTGTAATGGTCCCAACTCAATCCTATGACTAGTTTTTGAGGTACAGGAGGTTAAAGTTAAAAAATGGCTTTTTTCCTAAAACATGTTTCTGATAATTTAAGGATTCGATTGCAATTTTCTTGCATGAATGTTAATTATTCAACTAATAATAATATATGGTGACAAAATATTTTTTCATGTACAAAGTAAGATATTTTATGTTGAGGATATGATCACAAAAGTTGATTCAAAGGATAGAGTCAATCTTGGGTTAGCACGTGAAATGAAGGAAAAAGTGAATATGGTTAACGTAATGCAGGCAAGAGTAGAGGTGGAAAACCTTCGAACTCGAAATGGTAGATGGAATCAATTGAAAGAAAATCATTTAGCCGATTTTCCAAGACTTTCAATTAACTGTTTTAAACGCATAATATTCAGGATATATCAATTCCTCTACCCTTTACACCCAAGGTAGGCTTCAGAGAGAAGAGGTCGATGTAATTGAGTTAGACGGTCTTATTGAAGAACCTGGACTGATACGTTTGCGTGTTTATTTTATATTTTGCAATGCTACTAAATATCAAATATGGATAGCTTATCAAGACGACAGAGGAGACGATGGAGACGATGAGGGAAATGAGTTGATTTCTACTACTGCACATGTAAGGCTGGCACTAGAACTCTGGGAACATGTGCACATGTGGCCAGTGTTCTATGACTTCTAGGATATGCTCGACATATCCTCAACATGAAATATCCAAATACGGCGCTTTTGGAAAAAAAATTGGATGCTGCTAATAGACCACAACAACATAATCCTATATGATTATATATATTATTTTTCATGTTTCTTTTCTCTTGTTGGATATATGCTATAATCTATCATTGTCATTAAACACATACTACTTGCTTGATACATTATTTGTTGCTTATTACTAAATATAGGAGTTAATAGCGACGTGCACTGTTCATTTTTATCGTACTATTCAAACATGGCGTCATTATTTGCACCCACTAAAACGCATTACTGGATGGTAGCGCTTTCAGGATAAAGATGGTGTTTCTTAAAAGTGCTTATTACAAAAATAAATGTTCAGTTTTATTGATAATTTGAATCAGCATAAGGACGTTTTACTGATTTCGAATACGATTTTATTGAAAAATGTCCAGTTTTCTATGTTGGGCCTGTAAATTTTGTTCAATTGGTCGAATTTTATTGTTCAAATGGGCTTAGAATGTTATGAAACGTCGAGATTTTAAGTTTGAGCGAAAAAAAAACTTTCTGTCTATCGGTCCGTAACTTTTTTGTGCGCACGTTTACTCTGGAACCGTTTAAGATATTGACTTGAAAGGACACCGCAGAAATCCTAGGTAAATTGGCTCTCAGTCAAATTGTCTGAAATTGAGATATGTTATAGTTTATGAGGTTCTGATCAAAAGTTCTCATGGGATCAACAGATAAGGTTCACTGATTCGCGATTTTTCATATAACTTATAAATATTCTTTAAATACATATATAAATATTTTATGAGTTATATACTATCATATATTTTCTAAACCATGCCATGGCATATCTGTGTAAAGTTTGTTAACCATTTATAAAGTAAATAAAACATCAAACTTAGTTATTAAGAGTACAATCACTCTACGTATATGCATTGCTAGCATAATACTAATCGGTGAAATATAGGTTCAAGATGCCCTACAATTATATCTTAAGAATAAAATCCTGATAAAAAAGTTAAATCACAAAGAAAAATTACAAATATTAAAAATACCTACATCTTGTGTAATCCCCAAGACAGGCATTACAGATTTTGTTGGGCTATCAAACGTGTTTGAGCGTGTCTGTAATGTGTGTGATCATGTTTAAAATATAGAACGTAAATGAAATAAAATGTCACGCATGGGGTGCTTGATTAATGTGTCCCTTTTCCACTTACAATTAATATTTGTGTCTATCGAATATCTACATCATTTAAACCATCGTTGTTTAGTAGTAAAACTCTTTCAGCAGCGTCTGATATTTGGTATAGAAGAGAAGTTGGTGGATATCTGATATTTTGTTGGTGCCGTGCAAAACCAAGATACCACAAAATACTGGCAATATGAAAACATGTATCTAATGTACTTGCTCCTGATATGCGAGTACAGTAATACCATTCAATTGGATTCTCTTCATCGTAATTGTGTTCTCGTTCTGCGTTATAAGCAATCCATTGTTGATAAACGGTCTCATTTCTAAAACGTGAATGCAATCTAAATCTTACAAAACCCTTCACCAGTGCATGTACATCTACCTGAAAAATGTCATCTTCCCTGTTTAAATTATTTTGAATATATGATGGTGCCAAATATAATTGTTATGCACCAACAGTTAGATCTTCCAAGTATTCAAGAGAGAGTTTAGGAAAGCCTGGAAGTTGATTATGCTCAAGACGAATCCACTCAGCTCCACTTCGACGTAGTACATTTTCTGCCTCCACGCGTGCCTGGACAATATTTACCTCTTCAGATCTCTGTAATAAAGTCAATGCTAGCTCTGCATTTGCCCCTGCCATCAGTACAGAACCATGAAATCCATTAATTAATCCACCAGCTATACGGTAAAAATCGCCAATATAAGCTGTGTGTGCCATTCTTATTACTTGTGCAAAAAAGTTGAAAATACTTTAATATGACCATTTTGACTTTCTACAATCCATCTAGTTTTTGTTACTAACCTGGAGATATTGCCTTCTCTGGTCGATAATTGACGCTTTCCTCTTTGTAGAAAGTGTGGCATGTGGTATCTTATATCTAAGTGATCGAGTAATTTTGTAGCATAGCGATATCCACGGTCTACAAAAAGAATATCTCCAGCCTGGAACCATTCCCTCATCCCATTAATGTCTCGGTCAAACTCAGCTCGCAACAGTGCTGCATCATTATTGCGACTATTGGAAAAATAAGGTCTTTGAATGTCAAGAATTTTTCCATCAGGTGCCACTATCATGATCGGTTTCACTAAATGATATCTTTTAAATGTATAAAAGGATTGTCTTAACACTCTAAAGGGTCTGCTCTCTTCAATTTTTAGATAGGTACCATCAACATGTGCTACAGCCTTCCTCATATTTGGTTCTCGATTATACAATGTGTGCATCTGTGCAGATATTTCGTCTGTACAGGGCTATGAGCTATGATGCAAACGAATTCTTAAAAATTACATGTACACATATAAACATATAACAATAAAATAATTGGTGATAATGGTTACAAATGCTTCTTATTTTTAGCGTAATCAACCTTTGAATTGAATAATTATATTTGGGCAAACAAGCTTCATCATCCTAACACGTTTGATAGCCCAACAAAATCTGTAATGCCTGTCTTGGGGATTACACAAGACGTAGGTATTTTTTAATATTTGTAATTTTTCTTTGTGATTTAACTTTTTTATCAGAATTGTATTCTTAAGACATAATTATAGGGCATCTTGAACCTATACTTCACCGATTAGTATTATGCTAGCAATGCATATACGTAGAGTGATATTAATAAATTGTACTTTTAATAATTAAGTTTGATATTTTATTTACTTTAGAAATGGTTAATAAACTTTACACAGATATGTCATGGCATGTTTCTGACATGCTCAGAGGCTTACCAAATATGCTTTAGAAAATATATGATAGTAGATAACTTATAAAATATTTAGATATGTATTTAAAGAATATTTATAAGTTATATTAAAATCGCGAATCAGTGAACCTTATCTCGTCTCTAAGTCAAAATCTAGTCATTACTTTGGTTTGGGCCCATGAGAACTTTTGATCAGGACCTCATAAACTATAACATATTTCAATTTTAGACAATTTGACTGAGAGCCAATTTACCTATGATTTCTGCGGGGTCCTTTGGTATACGAATGTACTTTAACGAGATCTGAAACAAGATTATATTTTTATCTTGTTCCGTCGAAGGGTTGGGGGGTAAATTGGGGTAAATTTGGTGTAAATGGGTAAATCAAGCAGGTAAGAGTTCATAAAATTGATATTTGGTATATACAGAGAAGCTAAGGCTAAGATTTTTGGCATTAGCCACCCCCATTAACACCCCCACCCCATTATTAAAGGGGAGGAAAAAAAAATGTGATTTAGTGTGTGTACAAGAACCAGAAACATCAAAATAATTTTTTTACTTCATCCACCCCCACTACCACTACCGATGTGGGGTATCGTTTTATGGGTTTTTGGGGTAGAGGATTTCAAATATTATATTATTAAAGTTCCATAAACAATTATTTCCACGTACAAAATTGTTTCGTTGTGAGTGACTTGGATAGAAAATCTAGATGTGGAAGTGCTGATTCCTTGGGCAGCGGTTTTTATTAAAATTAACCGAAATTCACCCCATTTTATTTGTGATTTGCTCTGTATATGAACAAATATTTTGTCATAATATATTATTTTTAGTTAAATAAAGAATATTCATGCAAGAAAATTGTAATCGAATCCTTAAATTGTCACAAACATGTTTTATGAAAAAAACACTTTTTAACTTTTAATCTCCTGTATCTTAAAAACTAGTCATATAATTAATTGATTTCCGAACTTTACAGTTTTAATCAGGAGTCTCAATTTATAAGTTATTAAAAATTTAGAAAATTTCACCAAGAGCCATTTTATATAAGAAAATGTGTTGTTGTCCTTGTCCTTGTCCAGTTCCAAATAATTATTCTCTATTTTAATAACATTAAGGAAGACGTCATTTCATTGTACTTTCTTTTTCAATTGACTTCAAATCAGCCCTAGTGTCTTAAAAATTCAATAATACGCTGGCGATCTTTTAAAACTAATTTCCAAATTTTTTTAAATATGGTCGCCATTTTGTGAGTTTCAGATGGCTTCCCTTCCTACGCGTTGACAACATCTGATGCATGGCAAGTTTGGAGTTCTCCTCATAAAGAGCAATTTATTACTATAAAAAAGTACTTGAACAGTCAACTAATAGTAGCATTATCCTAGGACCCACATGATTCCCTAGCTCTTACACCTAGCCATTTCCATGTAGGAGATGTTTTGACAGCAACACCACAAGACAATGTGAACGATATACTTGTCAATGGATTAACTTTACACCAGAAATTGCAGCAAACGATACAACATTTCTGGACGCGTTATTCAGAAAGTATATCGCAAAGCGTGATCCCAAAAATCGCCCTTGAATTTTGTTTCAAACTAAGTGCTAAATTATTGTTAATAATGAGAACATCCTGATTACAAAATTTCAAGATGAGCATATGTTTGGTTTTTGAGATATGATGGATTGAATTTGTCATATGCGTGATGCTATCAAAAAATAAACAGCCCCACAAAAAATTAACACTCATCAGCTATGGCAGAGCAATTAAGATATTCTTAGTATTTTTCGACGCAGAATTCATATCTAATATCTACGAATCCGTATATCCAATGAATAACTCAGAAGGGCCAAAAGCATCCCCTATATAAGGATGAAAATAGGGAAAAATTATGCTATTGGGTTATAGAGCTTCCATGAAGAGAAATATAGTATAAGTCTATTGGATAAATGCGTGAACGAAGGTGTTGACTAGGGCTTACATAAAGTAATTGAGAGAGGGTGAAAACTACCCCAATATTATACAAAACAACTACACAAAACCTCCAATAACTGGCGAAGCTTTAAGCTTTATTAATAGGAATAAATCATTAATCTGTTACGACCTAGTACATGAAAACAATCCATTAAGAAATTACCCCTCATCTTGAATCATGATTGAGTCAGAGAAAAAATAGTGAATGTACCAGATATCGCATTTTGATTGCAGTAGGTATGAATGCGGGACGATAACTAGAATTTTTGTAACTATTTTATGACACGCCTACGATGGGGTAAGAGAACGGGATGAAAACTTATTGGTGGATCTTCACCCCCAACCCCCGTCGTGATCATTTGGGGGATAAAAAGGGATCAAAAAGCCCTGACATAAGAGAAAAGCACTCTTGGAAACCGCTACATCATTTTTTTCATGTCATGCAGCGATTACGAGATTGCTCTGATATTCATCCCTTTGCATCTTTACCCATAAAATCCACTTGGGGGTTAAAAACTACAAACTATGGCGTTCGGGAAAGGGACATGTCAGATTTTTTTTTCATACAATTTAATGGATGTAAAATTGCTCAGATTTCCAGTCATTTTCATTCATTTCTGTGAATTTCTCTAGAGCGATAAGAAAGAATCAGGAGGCCATGACATTCCTAAAGAGCACTCTAGAAAACTCTTGCTACAGGATTTCGCTAATGTGATACAGCGATTGCGTTGTCTCTGATATTCACACCCTCGCACCCTCACCTTCTTATAAAATTCACTTGAAGTTTGAAAACCGGCCATTAGGACATTAATTTTATGGAGAGTGCCCTTTATTATCCTTGTGACAGAATTTACTTTAATGTAATATTCTCACAGCGAGATCGCTTATATAAATGTGCGTTGTTTTCTCACACCTTCATAGGTGTGTAGAAAAACTATTGTGGGAATATTGGTTATCGTTCCAGATCCAGACACACTGCAATCTGAATGCAATATCTGGTACATTCACTTCCTTTTCACTGATTCAAGTTCATAATTCAAGATGAGGGGTAGTTTTGCACCCTGTGGTGGGTTGTTTTCGTGAACTGAGTCATAATAGATTTATGGTTCATTCCTATTAATAAAGCTTAGAAGGTTCAAGCTTTTTCGCCAGTTATTGGAGCTTTTATGCAGTTTTGTATAATATTGGGGTAGTTTTCACCCTCGGTGTGCCTCAATTACTTTTTGTAAGCCCTAGTCGACACCTTCATTCATGCATTCAGCCAATAGACATACTATATTTCTGTTCATGGAAGCCCTATAACTCAATAGCATCATTTTTCCCTATTTTCATCCTTATATAGGGGATCTTTTTTGGCCCTTTTGAATTAATCAATGGATATACGGATTCGTAGATATTAGATATGAATTCTGCGTCGAAAAATACTAAGAATATCTTGATTGCTCTGCCATAGCTGATGAGTATTCATTTTTTGTGGGGCTGTGCATTTTCTGATATCATCACGCATATCACAATTTCAATCCCTCATATCACAAAAACCAAACATAGATACAGGGTGTTTTATGTCTGAAAATTCAAAGAGTTCTCTGCAACGGTTGTATGTAATCGAATGAAATTTACCAGTAACATTCCTCAGCTGGGACTCGGCAGAATGGCCTACTTGGTTTTGAACTGAATTTTGTTAGCACCAAATCAGGCCACAAACAAACTTTATACGAGAAAACTGCAACAAGTGTCTGTTTTTTTCGGTGTGAGGGGATTTTGGTGGGGATTTTCTTTATGATTTTGCGGGTATTTAAATTCTACTCATTGGCAACACTGATCCCAGTTTAGTTAGTCAGTAGGCGAGTTTTATTGTGCCCAGAAATCTCCTACTCGTAGAAGTAGGAACGCATCCTGCCGTTTTATTCACCACTATGTTTCCACGTTTGCTACTTTTCTTACGAACGAATTTGATCGTGAAAAGAGTAGAATTACTGGTCACAAAATGAAAAATAAATATAAAATACAAAGTAATAATAACAAAATGAAACTACTTATGGAGGTGTTATGAAGATATACATATACAAAATGAGTGTAGTAAAGATTCTAAAAAAAATAGATGATCATTTGGAAATGATGAGAAGATATATTTATATAACAAGACAAGTAAGATGTGCAGGTCTATTTTATGTAGTTACACTTCGATATTTTTTTTTATATCCGAAGATAATATAATAATGAATATTATAAAAAATATATATTAATTCATGTATTACTTGTGCGTATTAATATCCTATTATTATTTTTCTTATTATTTATAAATTCGGCAACAACCAGCGACATACTTTAGACTTCGTTGGCAACAACCACAAGAAGTGATAGGGGATGTTGGGGCATTCTTTTTCATGGGTATTTGCAGTAACTTGGTACATTTTGCTAAATCACTGAAGTACTTGTGGCAACATTGATAAACCGTTTATTTGACACCTAAAATTTGCTACTCGTAGCAGTACATTCTAACTAGCAATAAAATATGCCTAGTAGTCAGTGCGTGCGTGAGAAAGCATGTTACGTTATGACCAATAATTTTAAACTACTATAAACCTATGCAACTATAAATTATTGTTATAATAAAAACATTTTAAACATATCACATCCAGTGCCACTTTTTTAGTAAGCGATCTATACCACAAAAGAGTTGACAGCGCAAAATAATTACACGGGAAACGTCTCAACAAAATGAAAGTGACTGAAGTTCCAAACGTTGAAAAATAGACAAAAATTTGAAAAATTGCATGGATAATGCATCAAATGGATGTTTATGAACACGTTACAGGAATTCTCGGCTAATAATGTTAATTAAAGGGTTGTTTGTTAAAAATCCCATAGCAAATTGTGAACCCAAAATGCTTTTTCAAATTTCGCAATTTTTTTGTAAACAAATGAGACTTAACACGGAAGCAATTTTTTGGGTGCTTATTTTATATACTTTGGCGTTACAAAAAGTATTCTCTTCCAACTTCTAATGTCCTCGGCAACCACCCTTACAACCTCTAAAACATACGCATACTTGAGTTTTTGAACTGTGCGAATTCTTTATAAGCAAATAGGGCATAAAACAGCTGCAAATTTTTCTGAACTTATTGTGTATGTCTCGAAGTTACGGAAAATATTTTTATCCATCCTCTAAAATTCCAGAAACCACTCTCAAAACGTCGAGAACATGCGAAAAGGTTGGTTATTGAAAAATTAATTTAAAGGTGAGCCATGCATATCAATAAACGAAATTTTGAAGCATTATCTATCGATTCATTTTTACGACTTTTTCAATTTTCGATTATTTTTCAACGTTTGAAACTTCAGTCACATACAAGATGATTATTATAATGTTAGTCGTTTATTTCTTTGAATGCCGTAATTATTAACCGGAGGATTTCAGAGGAAATATAAAGAGTTTCATTTATTTTGTTTTTATATATCATAAAAGAAGTTCATAAACTGTTGGGTTGAAAAGCAAGTGACTTTTTGCTTATCCTCTGGACCATTTTCATGGACATATGATAAATTATCCACTTAGGCATACGAGATAGGCACTCTCTAAGACTTTATGCCCTAAAGGAAGATGTTGTCTTTGTGTCAGATTAATTATCATAGAATACAGTTTCACGCCATCCCAACAGAATACCTATATAGATAAAGTACATGGCTGAAGGAGTAAAGGGCTCAGTAATTTAATACAGGGAATATCAAATTAAGACCACACCGTGTTGTCATTAATGAAAATATAGTGGGAAATATACTTCACTTCATTTGCGAGATCTTTGAGGTACCGCATAATGTAATTATAACAAATACTTAGGATATGATAATTTCTTTGTCTATAAGAGTATAATGAAAAGTTCTTTATGTGCGTAGTGTTCATTCATCTGGATCATTGATTATGTATTACTTTGCAGTATCTTCCTACGGAAGAGTAGAAAAGCCATGCTATTTCTTTACTTTTTTCTTACTCGAAGTTCACATCTGAATTTCGAAATTTACAATTGTAAGTTGGAATTCACAATTGTGTCTCAAAACTCATAATTGTAAGTCGGAAATCACAATTGTTAATTCTACAAATTCTACAAATACCAGAATAATATACTTGACCTGCTGCTGCTAAATTTAAAAATATATGCAGTATTTGATTTGATTTTTGACTTAATTTACCAGCATGCAGTAGGCATTGCTGCCAATCCCAGAAAACATATCGCTGGGCCAGCTACGTCCACGCTGGGTTGGATTAAGGTCATACTTGTTGCCATCTCCGAGAGACACCTGACGCATGGCAAAGGAATGCAGAATGGGAAGTGCAGGTGTTTATGAGGAGGCTCTTTTTTTGCATGTTATTGCTTCTAGACTTCTATCCCTTGTGAGTCTACTGTTTCGTCCATTTCTGAATCTGGTAGAACATATATCCTTACGATTCCTTTATGGTACACCTTTTTTTTTTCTTGCCGTTATTCCAGGATTTTGTTATTTCTTTTACGTATTTCCAGTAATACCAAAATAATATCTTGGTTCAACGACTCGACAAATCATGACCTACTAACCAAATAAGCGGGCTACAACAAAAGCCTTATCCCAAATAGATCGTTTTATTGGTTAGTTAGTAGGTCATGGCTTGTCGAGAAGAGACAGAGTTTAGATGGGGATATCAGAGTTGGTTGAATTCATTGAACCGCTTTCAGTTTTGTATAAATACTGCATATATATTGTTTAATTTATTTTAGTATTAATCATCTGTAGATGATGCCAACGAGGTTGGCAAAACGCGTGTTGAGTATATATGTTGAACTATTTCACTTCCAGGAATTTCGACTTACAATTCTGAATTCTGATATAAAATTATTATGAATACCGAGGTACAGTTGCGAATTCCGTCATACAATTTTGAATTCTGAATTAAGAAATTGACATCGATAGCATGGCCTTCCTATGCTTTCGTATGTTCCTTAGGGTGGCCCATCTTTTTCGAAATCGAAATTTTTTATTTCTCACCCCTGCAAATGATTCCATTTGAAGAAAAAACAGTCCCCTCCAAATATTATTGAGGCAAATTGAAAGCAAGGGGTGCCGCAGAATGCATTATTATGCAATAATAAAAGTAAATGGAATTATTTACATTCTTTGGTTGATGCATTGTTTTTTTTTTTAATCAGCAACATTTATCTTTAGAATGACTAATCAAGTCATACAAATATCAAAGACATTATCTGTTGTGACTATGACATGTGTCATACTACTGTAAATTCGTAGTCTAAGAAAACTAGACTAGAAGTTTTTGAAATAAAACTCTCGTTTTAACTTTGTGTATTTTATTATGAAACGTTTTTTTCATACATAGTACCAAATATTATCCTAAATCTACAAGACATATAGTAATAAAAACAATATTTTTTGCACTAGGCCAAAGCATGCGACAGGGTTTCTTTTTTTACATTTGGAAACTGTGATTTATAATCATTTACAACTTGGAGTAAAAACTGTTTTTGGTCTTCATTTTTTGTTAAAATGTCATTATAGTCAGTAATAAGTTTGATTCCTCTCTCAGCGGCATCATTTACAACTTTAATTTTGTTTACAATATTGAAACATCGGGTATAACTTTCATTTTCCCTCCATGTTGTTGGATCATTTTCCAAAAATTCCATAGACAAACCTAATTTTTGAAAAAACTGTTTAGTGTTCTCGCATATGAAGTCCTGAATTTCCTTGTTTTCAACGTCAGTAATGTTACTAATCATAAGTCGTTTAATACCCTCTTGATTTGGTGCTTTCCTATTCACAGCTTTAACCATTTCTCATTTAGTGGTAACTGAAATATCGTCATCAAAGCAAGATAAGCCAACATTTACTGAATTAAGGTACCACAAATGGTTCACTATTTTCCTACTTGCGGCTTGAGATATTTCTTTGTCAAGATTTTGATAATTAATGAGTTCTTTACAAAAGTCTAAGTCATGAAGCGGTGCTTTACTAGCAAATGACGCTGTAAACCAGGCCTTTACATAAACCTTTACAATAAAGAGACATATATCTTCAATACCTATTTTTTCTTTTTTAGTTAGTTGGAACTGATCTTGGAAAAAAAATATTTTTAGACAGTAAATGGCTTTGGCCATCCAACGTGCATGATGAAATGCCCCTGGTTGATAGAATGTCGTGTGAGTATGCTCTTCTTCAACAAAAAGTTTAGAAAGCATTAAAAATTCTTTATAATCATCACGAGGCTGTTGCAAAGTTAAAGCTGCATTTAGAAACTTTACAATTTCGGCTTTAGCTGGTTGTAAAACGTGTTTAATTCTTGATACCTGAAATCCAGTTTTTAGTTTATTTTGATCTATTTTAGGCCAAAATTCCCTAAAACGTTTAAATAGTGGCACATTTGGACCAGATGAGGAAGGCATTTTTGTGTCAAACACACTTCTCAAAACCACTTCAAAAAAATGATGTCTACAAGGAAAATATAGAATATCTCTTTCTAATTTTTGTTGCAATAGTGTGGCTGCCCCATTTATATAACCCATATTTGATGCTGTTGTATCACAACACAAAGCTATTACCTTTTCGTCCAAATTCCATTCACAAAGCACATCATAAACTGCTTCAGTCTGTTCTCTTCCAGTCGAGTTGGGCAAAGCTGGTACTCCAAGTAGTTGTTCAATATCTCCACTAGTAACTAAGATAGCAAGTCTATCGATATTTCCCATTCCAGTGAGAGAAGGTAAAAGTTTTCCATCCCAATGGATGACTGTGGCCGGCAATTCAGAATTACCGAAGGCAGTTTTTAATATTTCAGCTCTTTCTTCGCGGATGCGTTGTCTAGAGCGCTGAAGTGTGGTTCTGCTGATGGACAAAGATGTGGTGTCATGTCCTAGTGCTTCTGCTACTGCCGTCAAAATATGGACTCCATACCTGTCGCTTATTTTGCAAGCATCAAATGCAGCGGCTATTTTTGGTGTGATGATGTTACATGTTCCATACAATCTCCTCTTTTTTGGCTGTGACGGGCCAGGCTGGTCTTGTAACAACTCTTCTTGGACTTCGTTTATTTCATCTTCATTTTCGTTGGAGTCGGCTGAATTACTACTTGATGATGGACAGGTGACTGTTTCCTCCAATCTAGCTTTTTCTTGTTGACTTCGTTGCATTCGTTCGGATAATTTCTGTAATTTCTCCTCAGCTGATTTTTCTTGAGAAGCAAGTTGGTAATCAATACCATGCATAAATCCAGGACGTCCCTTTTTTCTTTGGTTAATTAAAAACTGCTTATCTTCATCTATTTTCATCAACTCCAATGCATTTGCATGAGAAATGTCAAAGAGATCGTCCAATTTTTCAAC
This sequence comes from Rutpela maculata, assembly GCA_936432065.2. Classification (NCBI taxonomy): domain Eukaryota; kingdom Metazoa; phylum Arthropoda; class Insecta; order Coleoptera; family Cerambycidae; genus Rutpela; species Rutpela maculata. The sequence goes on from OW386285.2 coordinate 271,316,307, forward strand.
GAAATTTTTTTCTTTACTCCCGCACTGGCCCTTTAGCTGATTTTTGTAAGTTCCTCCACTCTGCATAAAGTTTATCTAGTTGTTTAACACAATGAAAATCCTGACGTGTCGGAATGCGAGCTTTATCCCAAAAAACTGACACCTCTTTTATTGTTAATTTAGCACTTTCATGTACACTTAGCTTCACTTCACGAATGTTATAAAAGAGCACTTGTAATACTTGTCTATTAGACGGCAATTTATTGCCAATGATTTGTGACGAATAGTGTTCAACTAAGTAAATGAAAGTATCCTTTCGTAAGGATCTAACATCAGCCATCGTTAAATGTTTTTTCAAAAAGGAACGTATGCTAACGTAACTTATAATGTCACCACTGTAAAACACAATTGCAAACTGACGTAAAAACCTACCGTAGGTGCATTATATTTCCAAACTTCCAAAACAAATAATTTCTAGGAAATAATTACACCAATAAAACATTATGAGAAAAGAGGTAGATATTTGTATTTTAAGTAAAATTTAAGTGTATTACGGTAATAAAATCTTATCTACAAATTTCTACCTGAATGCGGCACGGGTTACCGTTCACCGAATTATCTGAAACTTTGACATAAATTATTCCTAGTATAATAGTATATTTTCGTGGGGTGAGACTTAAAAAATACGCAAAAAAAATTCACCCCCTATAGAGATGGTCCACCCTAATGTTCCTCCTTTATTATTAACAAGTAATCTTACTAAATTATTTTTGTTCGGATAAAATTTAGCTCTTAAATATGATTTTCATTACCTCCAAGAAGTTGCTCCTCCATTCTAGAAATTAAAACGTTTTTTTATGACAATTTTTTGCTCATCATTTGCTCGTCAGTTCCTTTCGTTTGCTCATTGCTGCTTATAGAAAAAACACAAGGGAGGTAGAAATTGGTAACAGCTCCCTTGCCGTTTAATGTTTAATGTTCAATTCGTTTGCTCGTCTACTGTCCTTACAAAGAGAAAAAAGTAATGGTTAAAGGCGGGGAATTATCTAAATGTTTCTGACTGACACGTTTTTTCGTCTTATTCGTTTACCTATCATTACTCGTACTCTCTTTTCATTTGCTCGTAATTTTTTAATTGCAAAATTACCAAAATTGTGACTTGGTGGGGGTGACGCAGTCAAAACGTCTTCGAGAAACGATTTATTCCTGGCTAATCGATTGCTTGTCACTGCTGATGCACTTATTTAGTTTGTTGGTACAGAAATAAATTTCACATTCACTTGGATGTGCCATTTATTTAGCGTATGATATTTCTATACAAAAAAGTATACATACACACGTCTCTATGTACATGATGTTCCACTTAAAACACCCGGCGTCGCCTTCTCGATAACTAAAAGACATATTTGAATTCCGTAAAAGGTATCCACAAGAGGATGATTTGAGTAAAAACGGTCATTTTACAAATTGAGATATAGATGACGTAAGGAATCTCTAAAAGAGATGCATGTAATGGAGCGTGTAATCAACTTTTATAATATGAAGAAATATCGAAAAATCCCAGGTTTTCGAGACATTTGAACTTCAATATAATTTTTTAAGTAATAAAATTCACATTTTTTTCTAAAAGTAACCATATGTCTATAATTTACAGTATAGAATACAACTGAGCGTACAACATAAACATCATACAGAATTTAGACAATACACAATAAACAGAAATGTCAAAATCTTGTTTTACTTGAAAAATTAAGAAAACATTTATGCTTTCTCTTCTAAAATAAATATTTCATTCCTATGTAAATCAAAAAGATTCACTATGAAAAATGTTCCAAAGGACGCATCGCCTAAAATTTCTTTTAAAAAAGTTATAGCGATTTTTATATTTAAAAAAAATTATATTCGAAGTTCAAATATCTCGAGAACCAGTGATTTTTCGAAAATTGTTCATGTCACAAAAGTTGCTTAGAATGTAATGCGTCAATACATGCATCCTATTTCAAGGTTTCTGGGATTGAATAGTTTCTTTGTATCGCAACGCCATTTGTACCTTAATTTGTAAAATGACTGTTTTTACTCAAAACTGAAGTCATTTATATATTTTAGTGCACACTTTTTATGGAATTCAAACATATGATTTAGTTATCTAGATAATGGTTAAGGGAGTTTTAAGAGAGACACCCTGCAGCATATTGTAACGGTCAACTTTTTAAGTATTCGTAAGTTTCTATTAAAATCCGCTAAATTACATTATTTTATATCTTCATTACCAAAATTACCTAATTTGTCATTTTTTTAAAAGATTTAACACCGGCCCTGTTGGACGTTTAATTGTTTATATTGTATATATTAGCGAATCCGCCACGTTGGAACCTTTCCTCCAATCGGCTCGTATACACATGACATAATTTCTATGTTGCCTTGGTTACAGTGTTTGAAAATAGTTCCTTGAGGCGCGAATATAAATCGCAACTTTCTGTTCTTAAGAACAGACCCAAAGGAGACTTTGGGTCTCAGGCCTGAGAAGCTATTAAAATTTTGGCTGGAATCTGAACCCTTCAAGTATTTATTAGTTTTGAAGTGGTGAATTTTACCAGTCCAGTATAGACGTCCTGAATTAAAGTAGCATTTAATAAGTGTAATGCTAGTTGCTTTACGTGTAGTTTAATTAGAAGTAGTAGTAATTTAATTAGAAATCATAGTTTAGAGTGTGTTAATACACCTATAATGGTATAGTTATGCAGCTTGTTGAAGTTACAATTGGTACCGACCTTGAGCTTGTAACCATTAACAGTACGTTCGTCCATTTTGTTGCAGTTCTGTAAGTACAGAAACATTTACATTTCTCCTACGTGTGTACCGGCAACTAATAATAGTCCCTGACTAAATTCCGGTACCTTTGTTTTACATTGTGAGACGCATATACAGTACTTCTATCTTTCTGAGTCTTGTGCGGTATTTCTTGGTTTGATTCGACATATAACGTTTTCTTGAGTTTTTGCACCTTCTCTTATAGACTTTCTTGTTTAATACCTGTAATTAATTTACTGTGCAGAGCACATTATATTTTTTGTATGTAACTTATAGCTTAAAATGCTACTATGTATTTCATTTCCTTTGTCGTTGTTTACGTTTAGAGATTTGTTTAGGATATAAAATATTGAAATTCGTTTGGAAGTATAATGTCATTAAATATTTTCATGCAGTAATATTACGTTGGCCATCTAATAATTTAGTTATCTATCTTTTTTAGAGTATATACAGTAGTTCTTTATGTATTGTGACCTTCTGCCGAGAATTGTTGAGTTATCTTTGTAAATTGCCGTATATTGTTACCTTTTTCTATGCTTGTCTCTCTGTGTACAATTCATTGTATTCATTGTATATGCTATATGTTGAATATTTTTATCATTAACACATATTATTTGCCTACACCCTCTTTGCTCTACCGGTACCTTATCTTTGTAATAAATTTTGTGATTGTTAACTACATATTTTTTAATTCAAAAGTCCCTTAGTTTAATTACGAATCTTACCTTTGTTTATCCTGGACAGGGATTTATTCTCTTTCTTTGAAGTAATAAGCCAAGTTTTTGGTTTAGTTAAATTAGGTAAATCAGACAAGAAGTAGTATGGGTACAAGCTCTATATAAAAAAACTCGTTTCTTTTGACAGCTCATCTCCAGCAACTCGCGTTTATGATCATTTTAAAGTTAAATGATGAGCAAATGAAAAGATTGCATGAGCAGTGAAAAGCAAACGACGGGCAAATAATTAACTAGAAAAAAATCGTTTCTCGAAGATGTTTTGATTGCGTCATCCCCACGCATCACGATACTGATAATTTTTACAATTTGAAAAGGGTACGGAAACGAAAAAAGTGCAGGAGCCTCGGCAGGAGCAATGACGAACAATTGACGAATAAACGAAGAGTACGAAAATTGTGGTAGTTTGATACAATTAGATAATTCCCCACATTTTAATATTACTTTTTTTGTGTTGTAAATAATGACGAACAAACCAATTTGGCACGGAATATTAAAAAATTCAACAAAAGGGAGGTTGTTATCAATTTCAACCTCCTCTGTGATTTCTCTCTAAGCAGCTACGAGCAAACGAAAGCAGCTAACGAGCAATCACGAGCAAACTACTAGCAAATGATTCGTATTAAAAAATACTTTAATGGGGGGCGAACTTCAGCGAAGTTGATTTATTGTATCAGAAGAGATGAAATAGAAGCAAGTCAATAAACGCTGTTCATTCCATTACATTGCTTACGAAATATTTTGCAACATGCTTTTTGCTTCATTATTAACAAATTAATTTTACAAAATTGTTTGTCATATATATAAAATTTAGGTATCATGCATGAATGATTATCTTAAAAAAGATGAAGCAGAAAAGAATTTCTAAATAAATGTAAATTAATGAAATAGAAAAATCTACGAATATTTTTTTTGTAATTGGCTATTTTAATAAATATATTTCAAAAGCAGAACACCGAAATATATTTCTGTTTCTCTTTTTGATATTTCTGCCACATGTATTTACAAACACTTTTGGGAAAACAGACAGAATATACTGAGTATCGGCAAAAACAAAAGCGGCGAATGCGTGTCGAATTGTTCCGTATATTTCTGCACAAACTGGCTACCAATTTTAGAAGAAGAACTGAACAAATTTAACATTGTTTAAAATAAAACTCTCAACTGTATCTACAGTTCTGTGTAAGTAGTGTAATATCGTTACAATTAATTATTTTTTATTTATTTGCTTTTATCACGATTAGAGAATATTATTTAGGTATTAGGCAAATCACAACTTACACACTTTTTTATTTATTATGAAAATACCTACTTTTTGTATATTGTTGCCCAAAAAGTAGGTATTTTCATAATAAATAAAAAGTGTGTAAGTTGTGATTTGCATAATACCTAAATAATATTCTCTAATAGTGTAATATTGAGTATAACATAAACATATTTTCCTAAAGCTGTATATTTAATATATACAGCATATAAAATATTTTTTAATAAAGCTTTGAGAAAGAAAACAGATTAAGTTTCCGAAAAGTCAGCAAAACACATACATTTTTTTTAATTCTTGCTCATATTCAAAAACACGCCCTCCAACTGTTCCACTGACGCAAAAGTCAGAGGCGCTTCAGTTATTTTCTAGTAAAGATCCTATTTTCCAAAAAAAAATTCGTCTCAGAAGTGTTTTCTTATTCCTTCAAATAATAGTCCAGTCTATAGAGATATTGAGTTATAAAAGTGAAACCTTCACTCACAGTTTTTTTTTCATCTTGTTTGAGAACCTTCAAAGATCATTTCCTACCCTTCACATTTTTTGAATAAACAATAAATTAGCAATTTAGTTAACAGATTCAATATCTTGGACACTAAGCGTGATTTTTTCATGAAAATTATATCCTGGGTGGTTTTTGGGGTTAATGATTGCGAATCTGGAATCAAAAAAATAAATATTCAAAATGGCGGCTGGAAAATTGAGATTTTTATTAAATTTTAAAATTATGCTAAAAAATTAACAATTGGAAAGACGTTGTTCAAATTAGTTAACTTTTGTTAAATACGCAGCATTCTGTCAGCTTTTATTTGCGGAGGGTTACGTTCAAAATTAACGCTAGTCACGAATTTCCGCAACTTACAAATCAGCTCAAAATTTAGGTTTTTATGCTGTCGAAATTTTCCAAATATTAACAAAAACAATTTTTTCCGCGAACAATCCTCAGGTGATGTTGACAGATTAATAGTTGAAACAGCAATTACCAAAAAATACTTTACAGAAAAAAAATGTAGTTTCAGAAGACATTGATGTCTTAATTTTATTAATAAGTTTAACTTCAATTGAAGAGGATGGAGAATTTTTCTTTTTAAAACCCATGAGCAGCTGTTATACAGAACTTGAACACGTATATTCAACGTCATGCTTGGATAGAAATTTTTCAAAATGCAAGGAACATCGATTATTTTTGCATAATTTCACTGCATGTGATACGACTTCGGATTTCTACCATAAGGATAATGAAGCCGCTTTATGGAGTTTAATCGCAATGAAAAATGAAATCAAGCGAAAGTTTTCACAATGCCTAACCTGAACTTAAAAATTCTCCTTGAAGTAAGGATCAATTGCGTTTTACTAATTTATAATCTTAAAGAAGACAATTAACTTAAAACCAACTAAGGAATTGCACAAATTAAGATTCACAAGTTTCGTCTCTAAAAATTCATCCAAATTAAAATCTGCTCTTGCCAAAAAAGCAAACAAAAAAACCCTCGAAAGTTTACCACCAACTGCAGATGCTATAGAAGAACATGCTAAAAGAGTGTACTATCAAATACAAGAGTGGATAGGTGTGTTGCTTTTAAATCCAAAAGGATGGGGGTGGCGAAAAGTTGGCAATATAGGACAACTTCGGTTAATATGAAACAACCTGCTGCTCCAGAAAATGTATTAAAAATAAGTATTTGTTCGTGTACGAAAGGTTGCAAAAATTTGTGTGATTTCATAAAAAGTGGACTGGAATGCTCCGTTTCCTGCATCCAGTCAACGAAGTACAAAAAAGGCCGAATATGGGAAATAATTCGTGTAGTGGCCAATTTTTGTACAGTTGTCGGGGGCAGTGCCCTGAACATCATACTAAAAATCCTGACCGGTGGGGGATGAGCGGGGTGGTGGGGGTGGTTTAAAAGTCCCCTTTTCACGTTTCTCTTGAATAACTCGAAAACTACGACCTCTAGCGAAAAATTGTTCTTATACAAAATTAAACTAGATGAAATTTTCTACAAATAAGTTCCTGTTCATTTTTTATATAGGATAAAACTACCCCCCACCCCCCCCGCTCACCTCCCACCGTTCAGGACTTTTGGTATGTTGTTCAGGGCACTCCTCCCGACAACTATACAAAAATTTGCAACTACACGAATTAATTCCCGAAGTATTGGATAATAGTTTAACCAATATACAAAACGAGGAAGAAAGTCATTTGTTTGATGACATAGATTTACATATTATTATGTTCAATCGAAGAGAATTATCAGGAGACTAAAATTAAATTACTACGTTATAATTCATGACCTAATTTTTACCAGCTGTTGTTTTTTTAACTTACCTATTTTGATATCCTAACAGGTCGAATAATTGTTTATTTTTTTTTGTTTTTATTAAAAAAAAATGAATACATTTTAATTGTTTTGTTTTAATTATAATATTGTTTATAATTCATTATTTGTGGCATATTCATGACTTCTTGTGTTTGTTGGGTATTTTGCCACTGTAAAAAATATTTAAAAATTTGATGAAGTAAGCCTCTGCACCAAAAGGATCATACAGAGGGTGGTTTTAAATACTTTTTAAACTTTTTAAAAGCTTTTATTTAACTTGCAATGTTTGTTTGTTTGTGTGTTTGTTAGTTTAGGTCAAAGTTGAAGTTGAATTTCGACTAGTTCTAATTAAGCTAGGGCTTTAAAATTTGGCACACGTGTATAAGTCCGGTGACAATGCAACATAGTATAGCCATTATCGGTCTAAATCCAATATGGCGGACGTCCCAAGATGGCGGATCGGCTTTTTAGTCACAACCCCGTTGATATGGGTATCAAATGAAAGGGTTAGACGAGTAAAATACGATAAACAATGTGACGTCATTCTAAATCCAATATGGCGGATGTCACAAGATGGCGGATCGGCTTTTTAGTCACAACCCCCTTGATATGGGTATCGATTGAAAGGGTTTGACGAGTAAAATACGACAAAGTGTGTGACGTCATCCTAAATTCAATATGGCGGACATGGGAGAGGTGGAAAAGGGGTGGGGAGAGGTGGGGAGAGGTGGAAAGAGGTGGGAAGAGGTGGGAAAGAGGTGGGGAGAGGTGGGGAGAGGTGGGGAAGGAGTGGGAAGAGATAGGGAAGGGGTGGGGAGAGGTGGGAAAGGGGTGCAAAGAGGTGTCGAAGGGGTGGGAAGAGGTGGGAAGGAGTGGGAAGAGGTGGGAAGGGGTGGGAATAGGATGGAAAGAGGTGGAGAGAGATGGGGAAGAAGTGGGAAGTAGTGTTAGAGTGTGAGTGTGAGAAGATGGGAGAGGGAAGGGGTGGATAGCGGTGGTAAATGAAAGGGTTTTGCCTGCCTGTAAAATAAGTAGACTAAAAAGTAAAAAATAAAATTATATAAAAAAAGCATTTTTAAGAAAAAGCTTTTATTTGAAAAAACTACTAAAAAGTAAAAATAATTTTTTTAAAATTTATACACCTGAAAACCAAAAGCTTTGGGGGCGGTCAATTGATCAAAGTAACTATGCAATAGCACTATATGATCTCCCCCAAAGCTTTTGGTTTCCAGGTGTATAAATTTTAAAAAAATTATTTTTACTTTTTAGTAGTTCTTTCAAATAAAAGCTTTTTCTTAAAAATATTTTTTTCATGTAATATTATTAATACTTATATCAAAACTTCCACTTTTAATCATGTCAAACATGATAGTTTAATTATAATTTCTTCAATATTTAAATAAAAACATTTTTCTTTAAATATTTAAAAATATTTAAAAACTAATTTTTTTTTAAGATTTGCGGATTTGTCGGGGCCATCCTGTATTCCCGCTTTTCAATCTGAAATGTGCATTCGGCGTCTTAAAAACCCCTTAGTTACAAACAAAATTCAAATAAAAAAGAATTCAAAAAGACACGATATTTTTTAAAAAGTGCGATCGCACGGCCGCCATTTTAAATTTTCACTTTTCCAATCTAAAATGTGCATTCGGCATCTTAAAAACCCCTTAGTTACAAATAAAATTCAAATAGAAAGACATTAAAGAAACACGATATTTTTTAAAAAGTGCGATCGCACGGCCGCCATTTTAAATTTTCACTTTTCCAATATCAAATATATCACCAGTTGAATACAGATAACGTGCACAACAATATTATATCAAAAGTTAAGTATCTTGAACAACGCCGTTCCAGTTGTTTATTTTTTTAGCGTAATTTTAAAATTTGTATAGGAAAAAATCGCAGTTTTCGACGGCCATCTTGGCTTTTAATTTCTTCGATTTCAGATCCGTAATCAGATACCACCCGGGATATAATTTTCACGGAAAAATTACTTAATTGTTAATTTATTGTTTATTTAAAAAAATTGAACGGTGGGTGCGAACCTTATACGAGGATAGAAAGTAATCTTTGAGAGTTTCCAAACAAAATGCAAAAAGCCGAGTGTCGATCCGAGTGAGGGTTTCAATTTTAAGTCAGGTACTTTTTCCATCATATTGGACTGGACTCCACATTTTCTTCAAACCATTTTGTAGCTTACAAAAGTGGGCACAATTTCTGTAAATATATTTTTTTGCACGATTGATATTAAGCCAGGTATCCCCGATAAAATGGATAGCCGAAATAATTATAATATATGGACCACATTTTTCTAGAAAACGCCGCAATACCTTACTACACAGCGTTCAGGGGAACATAATTTGATATTTAATTCATTTAGCATGTTTTGCAACTTTAAGCAATCTTGGAGGGAACTGGAACATTCAGTATAATACTGCCTCTGAAGTGTCACACCTCTGAAGTCATTAGAACTAGTTTTAATCATCTCCAGATGATGCCAACATGGTTAGCGAAACGCGCATCGAGTGATAGTATCCGAGTGTAGCAGCCCAGTCGATGAAGGTATTTACCCACAAAAAGTTGCAAACTGTGTAAACTTTTTTTTAATGAGTTCGTGAAAGTGTGTAGAATATATCCTGAAAAGTTTACATTTCGCTCGGGTGCAAAACATGAAAAAAGTGAAACAAAAATTTTTTCATCCATTTTTTCAAGGAAAAACAAAAAATACAGATGTATAGATCACGTATTTATAAACAAAAAATGTGCTAACAAAATTTATCGCTAAAGCCACGGTTTTTCCGGAAAAAAATAGTCAAGTGTAACGTTGTAACTCGAAGCGAGATACATGCGTGCGGGCACTTGAATACGCATGACTGTGAGACCGACGCATGGAATTACTTGTCACTAAATCAGAATTTGTTCAATCTATATGAGTGTTGGTTCATTCAAAAGATGGAAATTGTAGCTTTCTGATGCTTTTTTGTTTTAAACAAAACAAGCAAAGGATGGATGGGAAAAATATACTCATATATATTATCACGCCCGAATTCAATCTTCGCAATAAAAAATATCGAAAAAATAAAAGGCCTTCAAAAAAATTCTTTCTTCATTGAGAACTGTTAAAAAGTATGTACACTTCATAATTATTATGGTTTATTAAGTTGTAGTAACGTGGATTCAAAAAAAAGTACATCTCAAATCATTTTAATTTAATTACTTGATGATTTTCTTGATAAATAGTGTGTGCAGTGGCGGGTTGGGCATAGGGAGTAAGAATTGCAACATCGCATGCGCCAGCTGGCTGAAATGAAATAACTGAGAACGGGAATGCTTTAGTGGTCTAGCGCCGACTCTTTAATCTATGCCGCCGACGGGCGAGTTTGCTGTTACCTGGGTTGTCATATCGCTCGCGCTACGTGGAAGTACATGCCCAGTCCGCAATTACTCGCACTGTATATTGGAGGCTGTAACTTGCCGAGAAATTGACCCAAAAAATGTATACTTTTCGAATGTTCAAAAACCAATTCGTTTACTTTTATGCATTTTTTCGAAAATATGATTAATCATGATAAGAAATTGCGATTGTCACGATCTTATCCTTATAACTAAGAAAATATCTTTGATTGTTTTGATTATAAATTCTGGATCTTTTCCAATATATTAACAAATGTATAAGGAATTCAATGGATATAGCTGAAATGTGGAAAGGTGTATCTGTAATAAATACAATACAGTAAAGGCACGTAAAAATTCATGCGAGCATTTCAGCGACTCTGTGTTGTGTCTGTGTATGCGTTCATAATTATATATTTTCCCTCCAGAATCACTATTTATCCTCTTAGTCACTAAGAAAAATGTTAAAAATGTGTAATCAGAAAGAGAGAAAAGCTTTATTTTACTTGTTAGAACTGCTAAGAATTTCTTCTACTCCCTTATGTAAATCTGCTGTTTTCTGTACAGTCTGTAGAATGGATAAGTAGGCAATTCCAGTTAACTGAACGGATATATTTCATATAAGTTCTAGGATGGATATGAAATGAAACCTACCAATCACAGTTCGTGTATTAAGTACATAGACAACTATTCGTTTTAAAATCAAATTAGTGCATAAGCTGTCAAAGTAACTGTCGGTGTGAACTGTCAGTGTGTATTTGTGTAATATATTATTAATGTTTAATAAATTTTGTAGTTTTTTTAAGCTGGTCGTAAAAAAAGTATACTGTACAACTCGAGTGGATTATCCATATCGCACTCAAAAGATTTGAAGCATTCCGCCTACGGCGTCGTGCTCAAACTTCTTTATCGTGCGATATGGATATCATATCCATTCTTGTTGCACAAACTACTATTTAGAGGTTCCGTAGTATGCATTTAACCGTGCGCTTGGCCGAGCAGAGTGACAAAGTTATTTCACCAATTTTTCCGGAAAAACCGTGGCTTTAGCGATAAATTTTATTAGAACATTTTTTGTTCAGAAACACATGGTCTACCCACCTGTATTTTTTTTTTTTTAGCCCGTCTTAATTTAAAAATTTTGAAAAAATTGGTAAAAATATTTTTTTCTATGTTCTGCATCCGAGCGGAATGTAAACTTGTCAGAATATTATTCTATACATTTTCAAGAACTCATTAAAAAAAAATTATTCAGTTTGCAACTTTTTGTGAGTTTCACTATAAAATGATCTCTGTCGTCTGGGCTATAGTGTTCAAGTGTTTTGGTGTTTGTGTAAACTAATTTAAACAACCTGTTATATAATTTATAGCAGATAACTGTCTATGGAACTAAATACGTGGCTGTCTTTTAGAAATACAACGTCTCTATACGAGATAATAAAATCATTGGATTTTTGTCGTAATAGACAGCGCCAACGGCATGACGCCGACGTTCTGAGAAATAACATCAATATGTTGGGATTCACAATAAAATTATTCTCAACGGCGCGGCGTAGCGCGGCGTTTAAAATAACTATACTGCAACTGCCGCAGTATACGTAGTATTTTATATAAATTTAAGAACAGAAACAATGTTTTAAGCATTTTTGATCAGCATTATGGCTTCTTTTACTCTCTCCTCATTCGTTTCTCTTGGTTTTCATTAAGTTAAAGTCTTTTGAATCTGCTCAACAACCCTAAAATGATCTTAAGGATATTATGATGAAATACTTTAAATATATTTGGTGGTTAGGACCGACGTCCAATTATTAATTAAATTATAATTTCGAACGGAATTTTTAATTTCGCACCCATGAATTAATCATTCCCTTAGGTGACCTTAGGTTTCCCATTTAAATTCTAAATTGTTCATCTTTCAACAGAAAGCACAAGTTTTGGTTAGTTTTGTAGTTTTTTTGTCATATTGAGAGGAAAAGTGTATACAGGGTGTCCCACAAAACTCCCGGCGCTCTTTTGACGACATCTAACAGCGATTTGTGAAAGGCATTCACTAATATATCTATATGACTTCAGTTTTAAGTAAAACCGGTAATTTTACAAATTGAAGTATACAGGGCGCCCTATAAGACATTGATAAAACGAAGTTTAGTAAGAAAGTGGTACAAGAAAACTGTAAGTTGTCTTACTCGTTTTTTTCTTAAATAGGTTACTGAAGGTTGTACCTTTCTGATGGAGGCATTTTTAGAAGTATAGTTAGCAATTGTCAATTATAATAAAAGATGTTACGATCGCTGTTGGGTTCATCAAAAATTATTTGAATTCTAAAATGATCCTCGTATAAAAAAAATAAATATAAAAATATTTCCCGTAATAACAAAAACTAGTGCGATTTATGTAGATTCTAACAAGGTTCAATTCAAACATTTTTTATTAACAATTTTTTTTTATTTCCGTTTTTTACAAGTAAGGTATGTTTTTATGACAAAGTAAATTTTAAGAATATAATCAAAAAGAATGATTAGTGACAAAAATGATTCATAACAAATGCTCCAAATGTCGTCCTCCCATTCTAATACATAATCAGCATCGGCGTATAAAGTTTGCTTCAATACGTCGTAAAGCTCGTTTATTATTTCTTATATTATTAGCGATAATATCAATATTATGTCAAAGATTTTGCCGATCCTTGTATTCTGTTTGATAAACTCCTTCTTTAAAATAACCCTTAGAAAGAAATCAACGGGTCAATGAGGTCCGGTGAACGAGGTGGCCAATGTACGGTTCCTCCCCTACCTATCCTAGAATATGTTTGATTGAAATACTGGCGAAATGCAAGAGTATATTGCAGACACATTCTTCCACGTATATGGATAGGTATATCGTCAAGTAGTTCTGGCAGTTCAAAGGGGCCAATAAAAGTGCCATTTAAAATTCCAGCCCATAAATTTATACTGAACTGGTGTTGGAAACGGTCGCTTCTCACGGCTCTTGGATTTTCTACAGCCCAGTGATGTATATTGTGAATGATGAAAATGCTTTTCTTCTAAAGCTGGACTCGTCTGTCCAGAGAACATGATTTAGGAATTTTGGATTTCCTCTGTGTCTTCTTAACATCTCTCTACAAAACTCCATTTTTCGTATGTAATCACAGGGTAAAAGTTGTTGGACATGCCGGATGTGGTACGAATGTAGCAAATTTCGTCTTATAATTCGATGTACTGATGACGTTGGCACACCAATTCTCCTAAATATTTTGCGTACACTTGTCGATAGATTCTCGTCAATTTCCTAAAGTACTTTTTCTTTCCGTTCTATTCTCGGTCTTCCTTCTCGGTGAGCTGTAGCAGGAAGTTGTCCCGCCATATACGAATTATGAACACGTATGAAAACACGGTAGTCAGAATATCGTTCCTGATTATGATAGCGGTTTCGATAGTCAGTCACAGCTCGGGAAGCATTCCCATTGCAGAACCCGTAGATAAAGTGCATTTCTGCATATTCACATTGAATGTAAGACATAATCACAGGCAACAACAAAGTTAATAAACGTACCAACTACTAGAATGGTGATGAGTCACTGAATATTGTGACAGTGACAAGTAGTCTAACAATCAATAAAATAGTACGTTAAGAATTAGTTTAAAAATTTACTTTGTCATAAAAACATACCTTACTTGTAAAAAAACGGCAATAAAAAAATTAGTTAATAAAAAGTATATGAATTATACCCTGTTAGAATCTACATAAATTGCACTAGTTTTTGTTATTATGGGAAATATTTTTATAGTTTTTTATACGAGTAATTCAAATGATTTTTGATGAACAAAACAGTGATCGCAACATCTTTTATTATAATTGACAATTGCTAACTATACTTCATAAAAATGTGTCCAACAGAGGTACAACCTTCAGTAACCTATTTAAGAAAAAAAAAAGAGCAAAAAAACTTACATTTTTTTTGTACCACTTTCTTACTGAACATACTAGGCAATTTCGAACAAAAATACAAAAATAACTAAACAACTTTTTAACCATCAAAAATTGGATATCGACATATGTGGTTATATTGGTTGGAAATCACTCCATCTATCATCCCCTTCGTTTTATCCATGACTTATGGGACACCCTGTATATGACGTTGTGATACAAATAAATTATTCGATCCTAAGCATACTTTTTTCACATGGGTTTGGACAGCAAATAGGGGCGCCGTAGAAATCTCGCCCCATGGCACTGGTAATGCTAAAATCGGCACTACCTCTGAGGGTGACAAATGCGGTTTATTTTCCGCTATTTTAAAATGTTTTTCCTATGCCATAATAACTTGGGGACACTCAGTTCATCTAAGCAGAATATTTTCACTTCAAAGGCGTTGTGTAAGAATAATGTTGGATTTACCATTTAGAGACAACGTCAAACATAAATTTGGCTAGCTGAATATCTTGACTGACTGCTCCTTGTAGTTTCATTCTCGCAGCTCTTAGGCATCTTAAAAAAAATTTAAATGATTTTGTTTCACAAGGTGAAATTCATAAACACGGTACTAGACAGAGGAATGCGGTTCGTTTAAATTTTACTACATTAGAAAAAAGTCGAAATGCAAGAAATTGCTATGGCCTAACATTTTTTTAGAAGTTGCTACTCAATATCAAGATGTGGCCGAAAAACGAGTTTCATTGTAATATTTAACAAACTGTGCTGAATGGAGCATACTATTCATTTGATAAGCATTTATGTAATGCTACAATGTGTTAAATTATTTTCAATGTTTGTTTACCCTTGTATGTTTTAATATACAATATTTATACTTCTGTCTGTGTTATACACAATATTTGTACTTTTAATTTATCTATAACCGCTGGTTCTCAACAGAATAAATTATTTATGATATTTAGTACTATACAAAAATTTCAAATAATGTTAATGCCTTAATCTGTACAAGATCGTTACTATAAAAATACATTATTTATTTGCACAAATTGTCACTTTTTAAGAACAGTTTGGAGTGTCATTTTTTCCACTTGGGATAAAATGTTACACCCATTTTTCTCTGTGCACATGAGATCATTTTACTACCTTTTGTTAGCAGATCTCTCCAATAACTAAATATAAATAAAATAAGAAAAAACAAAGAAAAGGGAAATAGGATATTAATCATTTCCAAGAAATGCAATGCTATAGGTGAACTAATATCAATCTTCTCTTAAACGGGAAATAGGATCATTTTCAGAAATTTCCTCCCTGGAGAACTAAGGGAAGGTATTTGGCAATTTCGACGAATCTCGAATTCAATTTAATTTACTTTGAAAAGGATATCGGATTATCCAAAATCCGGACGCGACAAATAAATGAGGATATCGATATAGCACTAAAATAATATAATTTCTATCAACTCACACCAGAGTAGCTATAAGATCCTAAGACTCCATATCTGAATGTAAGTTAAATCGTTGAGTTTCCTTCTGGGAGCTTTTGGTATAGTTTTGTAGAAACACAAAATACTCGAAGTTTATTAAACTAATTATTTTGGTATGAAAATAGTATTTATGTTAGCCTGTTAATTAAATTATAATTGAGCTTCCACCTGTTTTCTCTCCCATTAATTAAAAAAGTTTATTGTAGCTTATTTGTTAGTAGATACACTAAGTTACAGTAAGTTGAGTTTCCAAAGGAAATGGGTTTATATACGAGGTGATATAAGCTTGCATCCTATTTTTCCGAGAAATTGACAATTTTTGTTCTTTCTGTCCTATTCGCATACTTCAAAATTCACAGCATCGATTTTTCTTACATAGCAAGGAGTAGAACAATCGATATTGTTACATGTTCTACCACCAGAGACATATATGGGAGTTTTCTCTAAGTTCCATGTGTAAGCAACACAGAATTAAGTTGGTTGGTTAGTTTAGCCATCATACCAGAGATGGCGCGCGGTGTCATAAACTAGAAAGTCACAGATTAGTTGGGAAAATTCTGGATAAATAAAGGCATGGAGAAGCCGAGAGTTTAGTACAGTTCAGATGGTCAGATAGTTTAGTACAGATAGTGTGTTGAGATACATTAAGAAGAAGTAAGCAAAGTAATAAAGTGAGTGAAGTAGTGAATTATAGTACACAGTGTAATATTAGTGAAGTGATTACTTTTTGTTATTAATCCGTAAGTTCAAAAATTAGTGTTTAGTGTTACCCTGGTGCTATAATTTCCGAATCCACGATACAGGGTGTTTACAAAACGGGTGTAAAAACGTAACAATTGGTGTCAGAAGTGGGATTCACTTAGAGTCTTAGATGTACTGATGAAGAGAGCATGGGAAAATCCGGATAGAAAGCAGGTCGTCATGCGTCTATTGATTCCCAGGTATCGTGTACCAGAAGTACTCCAAGAAGTACATAATGGAATGTCAGGCGGACACTTTGGCGTAAACAAAACGCCGAGTAAAGTACGAGAACGATTCTATTGGGTTAATAACACAGGCCCACAAAAAAAAAAGTTGTCTGCGCCGGGGTACTGACCATACCTATCCCTTGTATTTTGTGCCGCTGAACACGAATCTGACCTTAGTTTTTCCCCTATACGTCAGGTTTTTTTTTTAACAGCCAATAAATATATAAATATCACGATTCAACAGACTTTTTTTGCTGTTAAAAAAAAAAACCGGACGTGTAGGGGAAAAACTAAAGTCAGATTCGTGTCCAGCGGCTCAAAATACAAGGGATAGGTGTGGTCAGTACCCCCGCGCAGACCACTTTTTTTTGATTGCCACTGTGCCACACTCAGTGTGGCACAATCCCACAAAAAAAAGTCATCTGCGCGGGGGTACTGACCACATCTATCCCTTGTATTTTAAGCCGCTGAACACGAATCTGATCTTAGTTTTTCACCAGCACGTCAGGTTTTTCTTTTAATAGCAAATAAATATATAAATATTAGACTTTTTTGCTTTAAAAAAAAACCTGACGTATAGGGAAAAAACTAAGGTCAGATTCGTGTTCAGCGGGTCAAAATAGAAGGGATAGGTATGGTCAATACCGCGGCGCAGACAACTTTTTTTTTTGTGGGCCTGTGTAATAGGCGTCAGGATATGGAGGATTGTTGTCGCAAATGTAAGAATTGTGCTGCCAATAAGGAGCCACTTTCCGTAAACAACTATGCAAATGAAAGTCGAGAACAGCCGAAGAATGACCGAGAGCAGACTACTAAAGCTAGTGACAGAATAAAGGCTCTTTATGGTCGCAATGCCAGTATAGGAGGATTCAAGGTGGGAGATCTGGTTTGGCTGTACACCCCACAGGGGAAGGAATGGAGATCCCCGAAGCTTCAGCTACCTTGGGAAGAACCATTCTCTGTCTTCACCAGAATAAATGGCGTTGTATATCGAATTCAAAGAAGTAAAAAGTCGAAGATGAAAATTGTTCACTTGGATAGACTGGCGAAGTATGTGAAAGACACTAAATTGCCTGACCGGGACGTTCAGACCTAAGGAGAGGTCAGTGTTACATGTTCTACCCTCAGAGTCATCTATGGAAGTTTCCTCTAAGTTCCATGTGTAAGCAACAGAGAATTAAGTTGGTTGGTTAGTTTGGCCATCATCACAGAGATGGCGCGCGGTGTCATAAACTAGAATGTTACAGATTAGTTTGGGTATATAAAGGCAATCCACGATACGAATCTGAATCCACGATACACGGTGTTTACAATATGTTCTGCTTCTTTTAACATAACCAAAGTATTACATCATCTTTGGTTCTTTGACAGTTTGAAGTTTTATTTCCAATTTTATACGTTGCGGCAAATTATTATTGATCACGTAGTAGATTCGAATGTGTGGTGGTCGCCTCTAATTGTATATTTCTTATCTACGTATTTAAAACACAATGTGTGTTCTTCAACCAATTAGCCAGCGGATCTCACTTGACCGATTTTTACGACTTTTTTTTATTAATGCTGTCTACCTACAAATTTGTAAAAATAATATTAATGGTTGGCAATTGTCTATTTACACTTGCTAATTACCATAATCTCGCCCGTCCGTATGTTAATGCTACCGGGCCAGAAGCTTTTGTAAGTTGAGTTCCGTAAACTACGAGGTGTTTTCAAAGTAATACAGGGTACTTGGTAAAGCGATGCTCACCCTGATCATTTGTTATCTATATGACCAAACACCTATATGAAGAAAAGTTACCGGTTTTCTATAATTCCGATTTGGTACATTTTAAAAAATCTATATTTTTCATCATTATGTAATTATTACGCACTAACTTCTAATTTTAATATTTTGAAATTTTTCTTTCTTTATAAATCCGAAATAAATAAGCTTCCAAAAGAAAAATAATTCAAAAGTTTCTGGTGATTACAAGAAAATAAAAAAATACATTCATAGGAAAAAATTCTAATGGTAATTTTAGATGTCGAATTTCAAAGTCTTATAATTTTTTTTTAAAGTCGTTTAGATGTTACAGTAATTTATTACTGTTTGTTGGGTATTTTGCCATTGTAAAAACATTTAAAAATTTGATGGGAGAAATCTCTACTTCTAGTATAAATGTATCACAACTAAAAATATATAAACTGAAACAAAAATGTTAAATGACAATTAAAAAAATTAAATTAAAGGCTGCTAACGTTTCAGAAAATATTAATTCTTTTTCCGTTATCAAAACTTTGACTTCAAGTTCGTCAAACATGACAGTTTGTTGTACATGTATTTCCATAGTCACGTGAGACATTAATAGTATATTGTGTATTTAGGTGTGAAAGCAATACATTCCCGGACGACGACGCAAATTGTTGGCCGAGGCGCTAGCCTTCAGATAAACGGTGATGAGTTTTTCTACATCATCAATTCATCAAGGATACAGTTTAGAATGCGGTTCAAGAAATATTAATGATAAATATTTGCCAGTTCATTTTTCTTAGGCTACTCTGTAACATTCAAATAATATTATCGATGAATAGACACAGTTTTGAATGCTATATAAGATACCGACTGCGTCTTTGAAGAAAATACAATGGATGTTATTGACAAGAACTGATTGACTGAAACATTTATCAACAAATGAGAAGCCTGGAATAATTAAATGTCTGTGTCCTTCGGCCTGATAGACAAGTACATGCTAAAATTACGAAAGTAGTCTACATCGCACACTGCTTCTTTCATTAAGGAACGCGTGACCCTACGTTTGCCGAAGACATCATCGCCTGATGGAAAATTAATAATTTACTTATTGCAGGCTATGTCGGAAACTATAATGGATATACAAATTGATTGATTAGGTTTGGTTGTGGAAAATCTACTATAGTAATAAATTTGAAGGGATATTTAGGTCTTTGTTTTCATCTTCATTTAGTTATAAAAGGTGTAGAATATTTTAAAATTTAATAAAAGAATCAGACGGTTCACTGTTTTAAATGTTCCACAAGTACATGGTGTAATTAGCTTCTTTTTATTAAAAGTAACTGAAAATGGAGAACGACCACACACACATACAAAACTTAATGTGACATGGGGGTCCAAATCCTATATAGTAAGTATAGTATATAGAGGTAAAAAAATATGTAAAATTTAGGAATAATCTCATATGTAATCATAATTTTCTTTATGGGAATTTACTGCATTTATGATTTTCAGTTTCTATATGGTACAATACTTGCTCTTGCCCCCGAGTAGTCGAAACCACCCGTATATGTAGATATTTAATATGTGAAAAAGCATTGCTGAATCATTTTTGAAAAGTAGGATATTTATGTTTTTGGGATAACTGATTACTAAAAAAACTGAGCATCTAGGTGTCATATATTAACGAAAAGCAGTATTTTTGAGTTTTTTTTTTACTGGATAATTACAGGAACTAAATTCCGACATTTTGTTTAAAAAAATGTGACAACGCACATTGTTTCGGCCACAACTTCTTTGTTTTTTAGGATATAGAAACAAACAAAGAATCATTTTAAAGACTAACTAATTATCTTTAATTTTGGTTCTTAGAATTTTTGAGGCAACTGCCATCGATTTTAAAATATAAATATTAACTAAATACTTAATCCTATAGGCGTTCGGACGCAGTCTTTAAACTTAAATTTCTCCGAGACATTAATCCTATATAAAAACCGCTGCCCAAGGAATCACTACTTCCACATCCAGATTCTCTATCCAAGTCATTCACAACGAAAAAACTTTGTATGTAAAAATAATTGTTTATGGAACTTTAATAATATAATATTTAATATTTGAAATCCTACCCCAAAAACCCATAAAACGATACCCCACATCGGTAGTGGGGTGGGGGTGGTGATAGGGGGGTGGTAGTGGGGGGTGGATGAAGTAAAAAAATATTTTGAGGTTTCTGGTTCCTGAAATCACATTTTTTTTTCATCCACTTTAATAAGGAGGTGGGGGTGGTAATGGGGGTGGCTAATGCCAAAAATTTTTTTGAGACCTCAGCTTCTCTTGTATATACTAAATACCAATTTCATGGACTCTTACCTGCTTGATTTACCCATTTACCCCAAATTTACCCCAATTTACCCCCTAACCCTTCGACGGAACAAGATGAAAATATAATCTAGTTCTAGATCGCGTTAAAGTACATATGTGTACCAAATTTCAAGTCAATATCTTAAACGGTTCCAGAGTAAACGTGCGCACAAAAAAAAAGTTACAGACAGACAGACAGACCGACAGACAGACCGACAGACAGACCGACAGACAGACC
This sequence comes from Rutpela maculata, assembly GCA_936432065.2. NCBI lineage: Eukaryota > Metazoa > Arthropoda > Insecta > Coleoptera > Cerambycidae > Rutpela > Rutpela maculata. The sequence continues at coordinate 271,337,515 of OW386285.2, forward strand.
GACAGACAGACCGACAGACAGACCGACAGACAGACCGACAGACAGACAGAAATTTTCTTTTCCCTCAAACTTAAAATCTCGACGTTTCATGATATTTTAAGCCTATTTGGACAATAAAAATTTTTTAAAATTTAAAATTTATTATACTTCCACTGGACGTGGAAGTAATAAATAAAAAGTTTATTCTCATTTTATAAGCCTTACTTTTGATCTCTACCATTTTTTCGCTAAAACTAATATTTATTAAGATCTTTTCAAAGAAATAATAATTTTATGCTTTCTTGAATATCCCTTTATAGTTTTAAAGCCATTTTCTTTCTAAAGCAAGTGCTGTAAACGGACGAAAAAAATTGGAGCGTCTAGGTTATGCTAATGCTTAACGCAAAACAGTATTTGAGAATAATATTTTGATAATTACTGACTACTTCCAGTAGTACAGACGAATTGATTTAATTTAATTTTTTTCGGCGACAACATTCCACCTGTTTTATTGTTGATTCTTATGTATTATGATCTCCTGATTACGAAAAAAATATTTGTGCCCAAAAATTCCCTGTGCGTCAAAAGTTATACGCACTTTTTGACGCGCTTTTACGGATTTTCAACTTGTACTAGTAATCGGATGGGAATTTTAAAAATACTGACTTATTTGATTTAAAATTTTTAAAAAATATAGACCAGTCCGATATGTATTGGTTAATCTGCTATCTTGGAAAAAAAAAATAGAAAACACCAAGAATAACCGAAAGAATAAAAATTTAATATCTTTTCTATAAAAAGTAATTTCACCAACGTTGGAAAAAACAAAATTCATTTATGGTCAAACTTAATCATTTTATAGGAGACTTTAATATCCCAGAGTTTAACAAGGTAAATGTTGTACCAAGCAATCGTGTAATTACTTTGCAACGTTTCTCAGAATTTTTTGATTTGAAACAATTTAATACTGTTAAATATTAATGAGAGTGTTCTTGATTTGGTACTATCAAGTGTAAATTGCGATGTCAGTAGATCATTAGAATGCCTGCTTATAGAAGACGTACATCATCCGCCATTAGATATATCTTTGAAAATAAATCATTCTCAACCGAAAATTTCCCGTGTAATTTAACTGAAATGTATAATTTCAAAGAAGCCAATTATCCTCTCTTGTACGATTGTTTATTTCAAACAGACTGGTCATTTCTAACTGAATTGAATGATGTTAACTTAGCGTGTACTGCATTTTATTCGAAATAACAGATATTTGATAAATTTGTACCCAAAACTGTTCCTAGACAGTCTAAATATCCACCATGGTATACAAATGATATTGTAAGGGATATAAAGAAGAAAAATACTATTAGAAAAAAATATAAACAAACAAAAAACGATGATCATTATAATGAATTTAGGAATATAAGAGAGAAAATTAAATAGGATGTGAAACAAGCACATGACAATTATTTATTGAATATACAAGGTAACATTAAAAATGGTCCGAAAAAATTTTGGTCGTATGTAAATAGTAAAAAATGATGTTCCTCAGTTCCAGAAAATATTTTATATAATAATGTTCAACATACAAATCCTCAAGATATTGTTAATGCATTTGCGACCGTCTTTCAAGCAGCTTATTTAAATCCTAATACTAATAGTAATAAATACCCCACCTGCTGTAAGGCAAATAGTAATAATTTATGTGTAACAACGTTTTCGGAAATGGACGTGCTGAAATCTCTCAAGAAAATTAAACCTAAATTCACCAAGGGACCAGATAATATACCTGCCTTTATAGTAAAGGACTGTGCACACATGTTTGCTCGTCCACTTACTATCATTTTTAATCTATCCCTAAAATCGCTAACATTTCCTGATGTGTGAAAATATTCTCGTTTATGTCCAGTGTATAAAAAAGACAACAAAAATAGGCCAATAACAATCATCTGCAATTTTGCGAAAGTTTTTGAGTTCACCTTGAGTATGCCACTAACAAGGCACGTACAAGGTCAAATTGTAACAAATCAACATGGATTTGTATCTGGCAGATCCACTGAAACTAACCTCACCTGTGCCACGCAATATGTTTCTGAAAAACTGGATGATAACAAACAGGTTGATATTATCTATACGGATTTTTCCAAGGCGTTTGATCGCCTGGACCTTGGTATTCTGATACAAAAGCTTAGCAAATTCGGACTATCAGTGGCACTATTAGATTTAATTACCTCGTATTTAGAAAATAGGCGGCAATATGTGAATACCATGGTTTCAGGTCATTCGACATTTTGGCTAGTTCAGGTGTCCCTCAAGGATCTGTACTGGGACCACTTTTCTTTAACATTTTTATTAATGACGTTATCACAAATATTGACGTTGAAAGTGTGTTATATGCGGATGACTTAAAAATCTATTATGTAATTGAAACTGAGGAAGATTTTGACAAGCTTCAAAATAACTTGAATAATATAAATGATTGGTGTCTACTAAATCAATTACCTCTCAATGTATCTAAATGTAGCCCATTTACATTTTGTAGAGCCCCCAATCCTGTTAAGTATAATTACCATTTAAATAACCAAGAGTTACAAAGACCTGATACAATTAAAGATCTGGGAGTGACCTTTGACAGAAGTTTAAGTTTCAATGACCATGTAAATTTAACTGTATCATCAGCTTTAAAAAGCCTGGGATTTATAATAAGGAATTGTAAGGGTTTTAATGATACGGACATTATGAAATTACTGTATAGAATGAGATCCCAGAGCCGCCAGACCTACGTCATTTTAGCAAAGCTAATATTTTGACAACAAATAGTGTAATATCTAGTTAAGAACGTATGCGTATTTGCTAGCTTGAAAGCGTGGCCCTTTTGCAGAAAACAGGTATAAAAGGTACATAAAAATTTTACTCGGTACATTAAAGTATGATAGCTGGATTATTTTATAAGTGACACGCTAACTACATGGTGTAAGCGTCAACCTCCGGAACTTAAGGTCCGAGGTTCGATCCCTGAGCGTTCTCAGTTTTTTTTTCAAATATACGTACTAAGAAAAAAAGTTATGGCCAAAAATAATAAATATTTCCCTATCGGTTGTCTCTTTCTAATCCAGTCATCTTAGTCAAAATAAGATAAGAATCTCGGAATTCAAGATAACCGGCTGTAAACTCGTATAAACCTTTATTTTAACATCCTAAAATTTGTCTCAAAACCTACTTACGATAGCGTGGACGCGACTTGTAGATAACTAAGGTCAAAGGTCAAAAAATCGATTTTTTTGCGCATTTTTTGCAAATATCTCGTTCCCTGTAAAATTTACGGTATTTGTATTTATTATAAATATTGTAGGGGATAAAATTCTCTACAACTTTTGTTTCAAAAATTTTTTTATACCTCAAACCGTTTTTGAGATAGAGGGCGGTGAGCGCGCAGTCTTTCACTATGTACGTGTCATTCAAGTTCGATCTGTAGTCTCGGTCAAAAACACGCTAATTATTGAAAAATATATAATTATAAATAATTTACATTTTTTCATTAAATATCACATTTAATATAATAATTTTTTTCATAAATTAAGTATATCTTCATTTAATAACACTTACCTCTTTGTACAATTAGAAAATTATTAACAGAAATACTTTAATTACATTTTAATTATATTCAGATTTATACTAATTACATTTTAAGTAGAAAATAATTAAGTACATCTTCCATAAAATCCGTAAACTTTTAGATTCTTTCATAACGTTAAAACTTATAACAAATAACAACATGGAGTTCTTCTTATTTTTATTCAATTTTTTTAATTTCAACCATGAAAAATGTATGAAATCGTATTTTTTAATAAAAATATAAATTAAAAATTTATTTATTGTCTTTTTATTTACTTAGGAAGTAATTAGTATAAATCTGAATATAATTAAAATGTAATTAAAGTATTTCTGTTAATAATTTTCTAATTGTACAAAGAGGTAAGTGTTATTAAATGAAGATATACTTAATTTATGAAAAAAATTATTATATTAAATGTGATATTTGATGAAAAAATGTAAATTATTTATAATTTTATTTTTTCAATAATTAACGGGCTTTATACGGCGTGTTTTTGACCGAGACTACAGATCGAACTTGAATGACACCATACATAGTGAAAGACTGCGCGCTCACCGCCGTTTATCTCAAAAACGGTTTGAGGTATAAAAAAATTTTTAAAACAAAAGTGGTAGAGAATTTTATCCCCTACAATATTTATAATAAATACAAATAGCGTAAATTTTACAGGGAACGAGATATTTGCAAAAAATGCGCAAAAAATCGGTTTTTTGACCTTTGACCTTAGTTATCTACAAGTCGCGTCCACGCTATCGTAAGTAGGTTTTGAGACAAATTTTAAGATGTTAAAATAAAGGTTTATACGAGTTTACAGCCGGTTATCTTGAATTCCGAGGTGAAACCACTAAGATGACTGGACTATTCTTGGTAATCGCCACTTTAAGTTAATATTTGTTGAAAAAAAGAGAACGCTCAGGATCAAACCTCGGACCTTAAGATTCGGAGGTTGACGCTTGCACCACATCGTTAGTGTGTCACGTGGAAAATAAACCAGCTATCATACTTTAACGTACTGACTAAAATTTGTATGTACCTTTTATACCTGTTTTCTGGAAAAGGGCCCCGCTTTCAAACTAGCAAATACGCATACATTCTTAATTAGATATTACACTATTTGTTGTCAAAATATTAGCTTTGCTAAAATGACGTAGGTCTGGCAGCTCTGGGATCTTGGACTAGTACTATTCCTTTGTGCGATCAAAATTAGAATATTGCTCGCTGGTATGGTCCCCGGGATATGCTACCTGTATAAAAAGTATTGAAAACATTCAGCGTCGTTTTGTTAAGTATTTGTGTTTTATTGAAGATGGTTATTATCCCACAATTGGTTATTCACAAAACCTCATGTTAGAAAGATTTGATATGTCGAGTCTAGAAAATAGGAGAATAGCACACTCTATAATTTTCCCACATAAAATTATTTACAATATAGTTGATTGCCCGTCTATTTTGGAGCAACTGTGTCTTCGTGTACCTCGTATAGAAAGCAGAAATCATGAAACATTTTATCTTGCTACCCCCCGAACCAATTTACTAAAACTTTCACCAATACATTTTATGTGTAAAAATTATAATTCGCTGCAATATGAGCTTGATATATTTAATTGTAGTCCTGCCTCAATTAAAAGATTACTATCCGTATAAAACGAATATGCGTACAATCCCATTTCCCATATTATCGTTTACATGTTTTTAGCATAATGTGATATGTATATGTTGTGTATATTTTTAAGTCAGCTTCTCTTAGTATAATATTTGTATTTTGTTTCTTCCGTGACGTACTGTGTATTTAGTACATATAATATTTATACTGTTAGTGCTTACTAGTGTAACATCCCCACCCTTTAATTGGTTATCTGTTGGGTGGTTGTATCTAAATAAATAAATAAATAAATAAATAATGCACAAATCCCGGACACTATATGTCAAATAGGTTAAAGATGCTAGACGAAATAAAATTTATAATTATTCTTCGTCAATTATCATGGAGGAATTGTACGTCATTTCTCGTTCTCGGTTGTATGTTATTTTATATATCTTTAGGGGGAGTTAATTTTTTTAATTTTCAAAAAAAGTGCAAAAATGAATTTTCCTTTGGCCCTCATTTTTTTCGCCCAATTTTCATCGAAACAAAATGAAATATTCCATAGAAATTCTCGTATAACTTAAAAAAATTAATACAAAATGAAACTTCATTAATTTAAAGGGGAAATTTATTAAGCATACGCATGGTAATAATAATATATAAATATATGATCAATAATCAGAACCAAGCAGTCAAGACTAGAGTAGTATTATTTTTTATGGGTAATCCAATGAACGGAATAGCACTAAAAATAACGCGCATTTGTCGTTTAGAAAACAATGTTTGCGTAGATATTTCATTCACAAACCATCGGATGAAGTCAAAAAAAATATTTACCTCAGTAAAAACAAGGGTAGCTTTATACAATTATTGCGCAAAGAGTTAATAGATGATGACTTTAACGTTAAAATGCACAGAGAAGACGTCGACACTACAATCGTTAAAACTGTTATTGATTTGAAAACCGAGGACAATCAAGTTATAATAGTTGGTGAAGATAACTGACCTTTTAGTTATATTGGCTCAACTAAGCTTATCATACAAAAATCTATTTTTACAAACCTAAGATTAATAAAATAATTGACAAACACTATGATGAAAATAGAATTGTATTCAATGCCACCTATTGAAGAGGTAATAGAAAAACACTGTTTGAGAGTTTATTTCCAGTTCAGAAATTGTTAGGTTCTGAGAAAAATTCGTTACAATTCGGGTGGTTTAAAACTGAGAATGGCTTAATACCTGATGTTATGAGTGAAAGTAATGCTTTTCCTAAAAAATTACCTAGTGATATTACTTGTAAATGTAAGAAAGGCTGTAAAAATAATCATTGTAGCTGTAGAAAACTGAATATATAATGTTCTATTCTATGTGTCTATTGTAAAGGAAATAATTGTGCCAATGATTCTTCTGCCTTTGATGAATCGGTTATCGATGAGAAATGCGGTAAAATTGATAATTGACGAAGAATTAAAAATTTTACTTTGCCCGCCAGCTTTGACCGTTCTATTTGACATACGGTGTCCGGGATTGGTGCATTATATTTGACCATAAATGAGTTTTATTTTTGCCAAATTTGGTGAAATTACTCTTTCTTATAGAAAATATATTCAATTTTGATTTTTTCGGCTATTGTTGGTGTTTTCTATTTCTTTCCAAGATGGCGGATTGGCCAATACATATCTTACAGGTTTATATATTTTAAGAATTTTATTTCAAATAAGCCAGTAATTTTAAAATTCCCATCCGATTATTAGTACAAGATATACTAAGCAGAAGTTGAAAATCCTTGAAAGTGCGTCAAAAAATATGCACTTTTTGACGCACTTTCAAAGAATTTTTGGGCACAAATATTTTTTTCGTAATCAGAAGACCACAAGTATCCACAATGAAACTTTAAGTGGAATCAATTCAACTGCACTACAGTAAGAAAATGGAGACGTTTTTATTAAAAAATGTTAAAAAGCACATTCTGTCTGTCATAAGTTCTATGTTTTTTTATGCTATAGAAATAGACAAATAACAATTTAAAATCTTAGGTCTACAAAACAAAAAGGGTTTGTCGTAAGGTTCTCATCTAACTTTTCTGAAGGATTTTGTTGCGCTGAAGCGAATTTTGGTCAAACAATTTTTTTTCTATCGTGTTAATTTTTGTTTACCTCCCCGTTTTATCCCCTAAAAAGGACAAAAAAAGGTCTTGTCTTAAGGTTCTGATCTAACTTTTCTGAAGTATTTTAACGAGATGAAGCCAATTTTGGACAAAAAAAATGTTTCTATCGTATCAGTTTTCCTGTACCATCCCTTTCATCCCCTAAAATGGGAAAAAAAGGTCTTGCCTTAAGGTTCTGATCTAACTTTTCAAAAGTATTTTGACGCGCTGAAGCCAATTTTGAACAAACAAATTTAGGAGTGGCAGAGGAAAACTGACCCGATAGAAATTTTCTTTGTCCAAAATTGGCTCCAGAGCATCAAAATACTGTACTTTTTTGTCTTTTTGCAATTTATACAGAGAATTTTTCTGCAATCTTATCCAATGCAAATATGCGGACATCATCCGACTTGGTTCAGAAAATCTTACCTAGACTCTTAAAAGAAACGCTGAGAAACCAAAACAACTGTCAATCATCAATATTTTTTAGATATTTAAATGGGAAATTATCTCTTAAAATATTTAACAGTACTTCAACAAGTGTGCAACAGTGAAATAGTTCAGTTTAAAACTCTTGTTTTAAGTAACCAAATAACTGATAATAAAAATTAACTTACTCCGAAGCTATACTAAACTGAATCTATACTAAAACTGCTATACCAATGGTGACATTGGTTAACTTACATGTACAACGTGGATAAAACTATTTTCTTTGTGCATTGTGTTATTTGAAAATAGGCAGAATTTAACAACGGAGTGGTGTTAAATGAAATCCAAAAGATTTGAAAATTTTATTTGAAAATTCTTCACTATAAGTAATCCTGAGTGAATCACCATCTTAAAAGCATCCCTAATTACTTCCACTTCCAGTGGAAGTATAGTAACGACAAAAAATTTTAAAAAAAAATTTATTGTCCAAATAGGCTTAAAATGTCATGAAACGTCGAGATTTTAAGTTTGAGCGAAAAAAAAATTTCTGTTTTTTTGTGCGCACGTTTACTCTGGAACCGTTTAAGATATTGACTTGAAATTTGGTACACATATGTACTTTAACGGGATCTGGAACTAGATTATATTTTCATCTTGTTCCGTCGAAGGGTTGGGGAGAAAATTGGGGTAAATTTGGGGTAAATGGGTAAATCAAGCAGGTAAGAGTTCATGAAATTGGTATTTAGTATATACAAGAGAAGCTAAGGTCTTAAAAAAATTTTTGGCATTAGCCATCCCCATTACCACCCCCACCTCCTTATTAAAGGAGGTGAAAAAAAATTGTGATTTAGTGTATGTACAGGAACCAGAAACCTCAAAATATTTTTTTTCTTCATCCACCCCCCACTACCACCCCTCTATCACCACCCCCACCCCACTACCGATGTGGGGTATCGTTTTATGGGTTTTTGGGGTAGATAATTTCAAATATTATATAATTAAAGTTCCATAAACAATTATTTTCACATACAAAGTTTTTTCGTTGTGAGTGACTTGGATAGAGAATCTGGATGTGGAAGTAGTGATTCCTTGGGCAGCGGTTTTTTTTTTTTGCTTAAACCTTTTATTTGTATAGTTATTTTCTTCATACATTATGTCTGTAATTTGAAAATATGCCAGATTCTAATAATGTAGCGTAGTTAAATTGGATCCAAATGATTTGAAAATTTTATTTGAAAATTATTCACTATAAAATAATCGAGTCAATTCGCTACCTTAAAAGAATCACTATTTGCTAAAATAACTCCATATTTGAGTGGAAAATCTTTTATAAAAAGCATAGAAAAACGGAGAATTGTAAATTCTAGTTCGTCTAGTTCGTTGGGTGTGCTTTTCCTCCTTTTTGAACCACTTTTAGTTTGAGAAGTACATTTTCTTTGTTAAATGGCAAATAACTGGGGTTCTTTGAAAGGGCTCATGTTGAAAACTATTATGAATACAACATAATTTTTACCGCTTTACGTTGATTTTCTTTTCTTATTTTGACTTAATACAGTACAAAGGACACCGCACTAATCTTATGAAAAAGTGGTCCCGATCAAATTGGCTACTACTTTTAATATGTTATACCTAAATTTCGACTTTCTGATCAAAATCTCTCATAGGTCTAACTCAATCTGTGTCTAATTTACGAGATACAGTTCAAAAAATGTACACCTCCTTAATAATAAAAATTTTTTTGAGTTCATGATTTTTTTCATACATTTTATATTATGATACGTTCTAATAGCCCTTTGTAAAAAGATTTGTTGTTTTAATAAAACTAGCGTAGAAAAAAATTAAAGGTTGACAATTGTTGGCGAAGGCGCTGGAAATTCTCTATAAAAAAAAACAAGTGCTGCTTTAGTGCATGTACAGAACTCCCTTAAACCTTAATTTTTCACAACAGTAAGAAGTCGTCTCCAGAATAGTTTTTGATGCCGGTGGTAGCTTCATTGTTATACGTGTTAGAATTTCTTCCTTACACCAACCCCAACTTTCCGCTGGTAAATTGTTAGATAGCCACTATTGAACTTACAGATACACTGAACAAGTATTGTCTTACAGTACCATAAAATAGATGGTAAAATTATTTAGAAAATAAAAAAGAATATTTTTTTCTTCGTTGATAATATCCCTAGAATGAGAAAATCGCTATTTCCAATATTAAAACTCAATTTTGCTATCAAATGTCCCCTATTCAGATGCAAATGTTTAAAAAAATATAATATATATTGAATACACATTATGTTGAATTTCAGTCGTTCCTCATTTTTCCAAAGTTAAAATCTTTGGTAACTGGACTAGGAAAGCGGTTAATTCTTTTTTCAAATTTCTTATTATACAAGAAAAAACAAACGTACTGAACTAATTCTACAATCATATTGTTGCAATCTGCCCACTAATCATTAAAAGTTGATTTTTTCCATGACCAAATTAGTGTAATTATTTGAAATAATTTAAATAATGAAAATAAACCTGAATATCTCCAAACATATTTGTCATGTATTTTTACTAAACCAATAAATATGATTAAGGTACCAATATACAGAAAGTAGATAATTTCATATTAAATAAAAAAGTGTGAATGACTAAATTTGAATAAATAATTTAAGTATTTTCAATATTTTTTTTCTTTAAGATGCTAGGGATCCTATCATGTAATTCAATACTTCGTCAGTATTATCTAAAGAGTAGTTGTTTTGATTGATTCTCCAATAATGAGTGTTTTAAAGTATTTACCTAATTAGTATATTAGCGTGCCCAAATTAGGGCAACAATATACAGAAAGTGGGTATTTTCCTAATAAATAATAAAGTGTGTAAGTTGTGATTTGCATAATACCTAAATAATATTCTCAAATTCATAATAAATATGATAAAAGTAAATGAAAAATGAAAAGTAAATTTTAAGACATAGTATTGAGATTTTTTAAATTGTAATGGAAAAGCAAATGCATTATTGAAAGCTCAGAAAGCCAGTGAAATATTTTGTTTTTGGTAAAAGTGGGTTTTTCATAATGCTGCATACGTATCTAAAATGAAAGTTTCTATAAAGAAAATAACTACTACCTTTTTAAATCGACCCTTTTCCCTCATTAGACTCGCACACCAATAAGTAACATCAAAGTTGATCAGTATATCACATCAAAACACTCATTTTTGAGTCTACCGCCAAAATTTGAAAATTAGTGCAATCTCTAATTTGCGAGACACTAAGGTGTACTCGTAAAAAGTTAATCACAATCTATAAACGTTTTGTTAAAATTGCTTAATTTGATATAAGTATCTATGTGAAGAATAACATGTTCTTTTATTAAAATTTTATATTGACCTCTAGCTTTGTAAATATAGTATAATGTGCCATAATTTCAAGGCAAAATGTAATTTATTTTCCCCTTGCTTAACGAATATAATAAGGTCGACTATTTATATCGAAAAAATACAGCAAAGGATCTTGCCATATTGTATAAAATTGAGGTTCATTAATAATATTCTGAAGAGAAGAGATTTACCTTTTATGATCTTGCAAATAGGAAGACTAAACTGAAAAGAATTATAAAAGTTCTGGGTATTATTCACAGAAAACTTCACCATGAAAGTATTAATCAATCAAATCTGCTACATTTTATACCTACTCGGTGATAGAAAAAGTATTGCTTGCCATGTTATTAATACTTTGCACTGATCTTAAGATTTACCATATGTATATAAAATATGAAATGTTTTCTGAATTTCATGAAAATAAATTGTTTTAATATTACATCACATCGACTTTATTTAAGAAAAATTAATTTACCTCAAGGAAACTTACATTAAAATTATGTACAACGTGCTTATAGGAATATTATAGGTTAATTTTGTTAAGTTTGGTTTACATCCGAAGAATTGATATATAGATAAAGAGATATATTGGTGTTAAAACATACAACACAAATATTGTATTTTTAATTACATCATACAAACATTATATAATAGTATATTATGAGGCTTATTTTGCACGAGTGTTAAAGCCACCTTCCGCTCGTGCTGCACTTCATACGAGTTCAAAATTGCCATTTTGTGGGAGTTGCATACTATACTTTTTCTACGACAACCTACTACTCATGTTTAATATTCTAATATACATTCATACAAAGAAATATGCAAATATTTTCTTTATTACTTTGTATACATGAAAATATATTGATGAAATACTGATGACATGTTCAAATATCCCGTCGCCAGTGTCATATTCTCAAAGCCGCCGGCGCTCTAATCATCGCACTAACCACAGCAGACCGACTTCCTAACACATAATGGTTCATAATGAAACGGTTGCTAGGCAACAAATGCAGTATGAAACATAACGTGTCAGGTCCGCCATGCAATATGACATTATGTGCAAAATGTAGCAGTTTGTGATTGAATTTATGCTCGTTTAATGGACATAATTCTAGTATATTGCATTTCAACAATATAGTCCAAAAATTCTTCAAAATACTATTTTCATTAAATACTGTTTTAACATATTCTTGAATTTGTCGGGGGGAAGTACAATGACTTCTGTGAGAATAATTTTCAAAAATAATTGGTTTCATTCCCACTATTTGAGAGTCTCAAATATTTTATTCTTATTTTGTGAACGATTGTTGTATTCTATTGATGCATTATACTCCGATATTACATAGCATTTCAATAATTAAATAACAGTTTTAAGCAAATTTACGCAGGTACAGTTACGCATGGTTGTTAGATGACCAGCTAAGTCTCCAGACTTAATACCAATTGACTTCTTTGGATGGGGTTCACGTTAAAAAAGTTTACTCGGCCTTTTACAACTTCGCAGAATTGAAAGGACAGAGTTGCGAAAGCCATGTGTAGATTTAACACAAATGAGCTAAGGGAAATATTGCGATGTACTGTAAATAGGATCCAGTTGTGCATCAGGAAAAATTAAAAATATTTTGAACACTTAGTTATGCATTAAGGATGTACGGGAGATAAAATTGTTGACAAAAGTCGATAAATACTGAGATCTGAAAATAGAAGATGATAAAGGCACTTTCGGTCGTAAAAGAAAGCTGTCATGTCTTAAAAGCAATTCATTTCTCAACAGTCGGGAAATGAATGGCTATACAATAGGCTTCAACCAGCTCTTCTGACATTTGTAGTTTTATGGTTTGCTGCAAAGGTGTGGAGTATAAACCAGGCTGAAAAAAGTCAGAACAAGTCCAGAGTGTCATCTATGGTACGCTAGATTAACTATTAAACAATATTGTAAAAAGTCGATTGTCAAAACATTTCTCTTTTTAAAATTAAATTTATTTCGAAGAGAAGGTAGACATTATGCATATCATTTTTTATCGTAATTTTAAGATCTAATGAAGTAACAGGTTGGCCATAGGAGTTTCATTTTAAAAATAGTTTTCGTTGAAAATATGATATCGTTTGAACTTAATAGTACACGCAAATTAGATTAAAAAACAGTGAATAGAAGAAATAATTTATAAAGTAATAATATTTGAGATGCGTACTCTAGATAGAGTTAGAAATAGATATCCGAAAAGTTCCTCCCAAATTTAGGGGTGGACCATCTATTTTTTTGCAAGAAACCTCCCCTAACGGGGACTTAAACAGGGTTCTTCACTTTTATCTTGTAAACCGTTCGCCGAAAGAGACAAAAGCATAGAAGATCAAAAAATTTGACGTTAAATTCTACATAAAATATGTTCTATTAACCTTGTAGCTTATCCTCACTTTTTCGTACTAACAGCGTCCGAACAGAGGGCATAGATAAAAATCAATCCCATTCTAAGTTTCACGGCGAATATCTTAAAACCAGTTACTTTAACGAGAAAAATGCTCAGGAATGAATTTATAGAGCAGAAATCACTCTATATGATTTATGTATAACGGGTTTTGATGCAAGTGATTTTTATTTATTTTCCCCCTTTTTTGCTGTACGAGAGAGGCCAACAGATTTTTCTGATTGCCAGTTCATTGTGGACGACGGCAATTTGATTCATCGAGTAGTATGACCAAATGTTTATATAGCCTACATTAGCTTTATTCGTAATCATTGCGGCAAAAAAGTGACTGTAGTGCTGACAATGTCTGCAGTACGAAGACCATCGAAAGACAGCAGCAACTTTTGAAACGCATTTCACCGGAAATTATTTTCAATGCGAACACGCCATTGACTGAAACGCAAAATAAAATGATAAACAATCTCACAAATAAGGACCGGCTTATTTCGCCAGTGGTGGAGAGATTTAAAAACGAGGGAATCAAAACAATTACTGCTGTAGACGCCGCTGACGTACTCGTAGTTCAAACCGTCTTGAATGAATCTCATGAAAATGATACAGTGGTCATCGTCGGACAAGATATTGATCTTCTTGCATTGATTATCGCTCGCTCACTTTAAGATAAAGGTATCCGTTCTTAAGAGAGGCTCAGGGAAAAAAGAGAAAATAAAACGTACAGTTCTCGAGACTTGCAGCCCTCGGAAGTTTTAAAAAGCTGTAAGAAGAAAGTTTTGTTTGTCCAACCGTTCAGATGCCATACCACTTCAGCTTTCTTTGGTAAAGGAAAAGTGCAAACGGTGGAATGCGTCAATAAAAGAAAATATCTCTAAGAGGTTGTCCGTATATTCAACAACCGTAGCTCAACGAAACAAGAAATTACAAGTGCTGGAGAGCAACTCGCACTTGCATTATACAAGACAACAAAAAAGAGACATCTTTGAATCATCAACGGTTCATTATTTTCAATAAGTTGGTCGGTCAATCTAGTACTGCCGGGATTCTACCAAAACTGCCACCAACATCTAGACATTACGTCAACATTAATTGAATACATTGTATGTACTTTCAATTAATTATCTTAAAACCTATATGTACGTTATAAACCTTGAAAATTTGTTATATTGTGTATTTTGTAATATTAAGTATCTTGTTATTGTGTATTTGTATTTTGGTTTTGTATTTTATTATTGTGTATTTTTCCTACCCTGTAATTGGAACATGTTCTGTTGGGTAGTGTATAATAAATAAATAAAAAAAAAATAAATAAACATTCTTACAGAGTATTTCTCCAAATTCAATCTTGGCGAGGAGAAAACTTGGACCAACAGATTGAGGTTAGAAGAAAGTAAACAACAACTTAGCACCCATTTATACCACCGAGTTACCAGCACCAATTTCCACCCTACAGCTAATATCCTGCTGCTGCAAAAAGGGTTGCGGAAAACGATGCAGCTGTGTTAAGGTTGGATTGCGCTTCTCAACAATGTGCTCTAATTGCCATGGGCAAATATGTTTAAATTCCGAATTTGAAGAAGAAGAACCTCTTAGTGAGTAAAATTGGACAAACATTTAGTGGAATAGGCCTACAGGGGAAACCATATAAAAAAACGCACCGAGAGCTCTCCCTCGAGGGTGGTGTGGAAACGAGCTCAAATTAAAAAATACAGCTTTGTGGAAAAAATGGGAAAATAAATAAAAATCACTTGCGTCAAAACCCGCTATACATGCATCTTATAAAGAGAATTTCGATCTGTAAATTCATTCCTGAGCATTTTTCTCGTTAAAGTAACCGGTTTTAAGATATTCGCTGTGAAACTTCGAATAGGATCGATTTTTGCCTGTGCGCTCCAAACTACCCCTCTGCTTGGAGGCTGTTAGTGCGAAATAGGTGAGGATAAGCTACAAGGTTAATAGGACATTTTTTATGGAGAATTTAACGACAAATTTTTTATTTCCTATACTTTTATCTCTTCCAACGAACGGTTTACAAGATAAAGGTGAAAAACTAGCTTTGAGTCCCCGTTAGGGGTGGTTTTTTGCAAAAGAAGGGACGTTCCACCCCCAAATTGGGGGGGGACTTGTCGGGTATCTATTTCTATCTATTTTCTATCTAGAGTACGCATCTCAAATATTATTGCTTTATAAATTATTTCTTCTAAAATGTCTAATTTGCGTGGACTGTAAGAGTAAATCGTGTTTACTCTGAGTATTTAAAAAAGAGATAAAGTTACAGGTGCTTGTAGATAGAAATTCGCTTTTCTCATCAATATTTTGACCAAAAATAAAAATTATTAGTATGTGTTAAAAGTACATAAAGAAAGAAACAATTTATAACAAAAAAGTTTTTCCTACGCCAATTGGAAGCCGAGATATATTTTTTTTTACAAAACATTGATGGGAAATGTGAATTTGGTTAAAAGAAAAAATAAACAAAGAAAAAAAGGGTTTGAATATTAAAAGAAAAACTTTTTTGTTAATATCACTGAAAAGGCGATAAAGAAAGCTACAATCTGAAAACAAAATGTTGATTTTGCGACTTGATGCACTTAAATCGACAATTCAATTTTCGACTTTGTTTTTGTGGTTGTGGTTGTTGTTGAAATATCATTGTTTAAGTTGTCATCAATTGTTTAAAAATGGCTGCTCTTTATTTTTCTTAATTGTTGCAACTTAACAAATTAACCAAGAAGATTTGAATAAATCTAGTTTTCTTCGGAATTTTATTATGAACGATCTATCTTTTGTTCATTGCGATACGAGCTATAGACATATATTTTTTTTTATTTATAACAAAGTCTTACATTTGAGTATACAGTAAAATTAAATTGTGTGTGAAAATAGCGTAATGTTAATAAAAGATTTTAGCTAATACATCTGTATCCTTTGAATATAAATAAAACAAAAATCACTTAAGAGTATTGATATACCCTTGAATGTGATGAAATGCATTTCATTTATAACATCATTAGATAGGTTGTGTGTCATAGCTACCTTAACTAGTAATTTCATTTAATACAACATAATTAATTTAGAGTTAATACCAATAGCTAATACAAAATAATTAATTTAGAATATCATCTGTATTTAACTTATATACCTACATTTATCTAATTACCTAACTTTAAGTATAGATTCCTACCTTCAGAATATATCCATCTCTTTACCTCGAATTTAATTTTTTTTTTTATTTTTCTTATCGATTCAGGTAACATATTATATAATTTTGGCGCGAGGTAGTTAAAACATTTTTTTCCAATGCTTTTCGAAAATTTCTTAATTTCTAGATTGCCTTTCTCCTTATTTCTAGTGTTGTGTGAACGTGAGATACCGTTGCTTTCATGTCTCTTATTAATTTGATGAATTAGTATGCAATAACAAAACATTTGCCTAACATCATATGACGCTAGATATTTAAGAAAAACTGCGAAAAACAAAATTTTGAACATTTTTTTGTTTAAACAAATGACTTGCGGGACTAACATTTAATCCAAAGATTTTTGCTACACTCCTTGTAGTGTTTCCGACAAGTTTTAAAAAAAATTGCTATTGTAAGACAATTCCCTACAAAGTGATAGACTCTGATTTTTGCAAATCAAAATGATATATGCGACTTGATTTCAACTATGCAAAAATATACTTAATTTTTTTTATTTTCAAATAAATTGCATCGAAACCGGTCGGTCATTTTGGTTCTTTATATCACATAATATGAAATAATCCAATAGCTCACTCAGAAGTTACAAGAGTATCTCTATGATCTGGCCACCCGTTAGATCTTATAAATCCGGGCAATTCTTTACTCCATGTAACAAATTATTTATTTATGTATTGCAATTTATACATGTAGAGATATGTGCAAGACTATATTTTTGCAATTCTACCCTGTTAGTATACACTTTATTGATAACATTGTAAGTTGCTGAGTTTCTATGTCGTTATTATGTTACTTTTTTTGCAAACTTATTCCAGATGTTTTTCTAATTGAGGTTATATTTCTTTTTGATATAGGATTGTTGGTATGTTATTTCAATTGTTATTTTATATACACTTTTTGTTGTTACACTGTTGTCCTTGCAATACTATTTTATCATTTCATGTATTGCTATAAATATTTTTTTATATTATTATAGTTTCTTGTTACATTTTCAAAAATATAATTCACCTTCGATTTATATTTTATCTTTTTATTCTCACTCCATAAATTAAATTATATTTTATAAACATTGCTTTTGCTTTATGCTGTACGTTTATAAACCCCTGTCCAATGGGAAAAAGTAGGTTTGAAACTTTACTTACTCCTTGTTATCAAAAGTTGCGTGTTTGCCTGTGTATTAGCATAATACTTTTCCAAAGATTCAGGTTCCACATTAAACGCAAAACTTGAAAGTTTATTTATTTTTAAAAATTTGCACAAAGCTTCAAAATATCTCTTTCATAAAAAATATTATTTTAGGTATTCAGCAGATAACTTTCAAAGAAACCATTCGTTTCTTTCATATACCATTGATCTAAATCTGACGATACTAGCATATAAAAAATTATACACTTTTTATTTATTATGAAATTACCTACTTTTTGTATATTGTTGTCTTAATCTGGGCACGCTAATATACTAGTTAGGTAAATACTAGTCAACCATCATAGGATGGCAAGTAGCCGCGCAGAGAGAGAAGAAATATCGTCACTTTTTAAGCTTCTTAAACTTCTTGTTTGTCTCTGTCCAACATTGATGATATTTCTTCTCTCTCTGCGCGTCAACCATAAGCTAGCTAGCTTAAGAAGTTTGTTTGTCTCTGCCCAACACTGACGATATTTCTACTGTCTCTGCGCGTCTACTTGCCATCTTAGGATGGTTCACTAGTACTTTAAAAACACCCTTTATTGGAGAACCAATCAAAACAACTACTCTCCTAGCTTCAACATTTATAAATATATTCTGCATGAGATAAATCCAATTAGGTTAGTAATTAACATCGACATAAACTCCTGGATTATCTTACTGCTGAAGTATTGCAGCGTAATAATTGCACATTTTGAATCTGTAGATTTGAGACATGACCTCCGATTAAAGAACTTATATCTAGATACATAATGGCATGAATTTTATGATCCCAAAAGACTCCCATTCTAAGGCACTTCTTCCCATAAGTTGCTGATTGGCCCATCGGCGTATTCGCGGCCGCTCGTACACGATCGGCTTCAGTTCGATTATCATAATCTCAGTTGACAGTTCGGCCATTAATGTCAGTAAATGTTTTTCGTGTTCTCCGACCAAAAACTGGTGAAAAAGTAATTTTATTTTAAGTTGTGATTTGCTTAATACCTAAATAATATTCTCTATTCAGATTTACACAGTTTAGTGACAATATATTTTGTGCAAATAAATAGTGAAGTGCTGTGCCGTTTGCAGAAAGCAGTTTAGAAAAGAAGAAAATCGATCGTTCCATAGTCGTAACATGATGAAGTTCAGTTTACAGTTATAAAGTAAATAGCAATTAAATTTTAATATCCTTTCAATACATATTTATCTTACTGTTTTATATTACTGTAATATCGTATGCCTACATCACGTTATATAAAGAGCCGGTAATGCAGGAATTGCAATAGTTCATTTTAATGAAAATATTTACCATTCTACACATTTTCTACACACACAACGCCACTGTTGCCTATGGGATGTGATGTTCATCTATCCATTTTAATGGACATATAATGTGACTATGTTAGGAGCAAACAAGGTATATAGTGAAAAGATAGCCTGTTATGTATCTAGATATAAGTTCTTTAATCGGAGGACATGACATATCGGGCACTGGATCTGCAAAAAATATTTCAAGTCTACTCAACTTTCTGGAAGAGAAATACAATACTTCTAATATATCAGCTAGAGTATGCGATGGTAACAGTCGTTAACAAGGGTTTTAAAAATAATGGAAACATCACTTGGTTTGAATGAGGTACCCTTAACAATCTACTTTATTTTGTAGATGGTAAAACGGCAGGTTCAACTGGCTCCTCTAAAGAAATAGGAACGAAATTGTGAGAACCTTCCCATTTTGCGATTTAAATTCACAAAAATGGACTCCTCATATTTATTGAGATATTGGGAGCAGCAATCAAAAATATTTAAACGATATTTGTAAAACAATATCTCCAGGAACATTTTTTGACAATCTTAAGCCCAGGAAAACTAGCTTAGAACAAATTTAGAAATAATAAATCCAATAATTCAACGTAATATGTTCTTTGTTCACCCTGAAGACCTTTTACTTTACATGTTAAATGATGGGAGAAAACATATTCGGAAATTAAGGTTACTGCGAATTATAAAATCTAGAGAAGCAAGCATCCCTAGATGTATAAGAGAGTTTAAAGTGCCTGAATTAAATTTCAGTACGGACGTTTATGAAGATTTAATTGACTGGCAAATGTGCAATTTGAATGAACCACCTTTACAGATGAAAATCTCAATTGCGACATTACAATAACTTATAAAATCGATACCCAATATGGATCTCGTGATGTTTTCCTTTCACACGCAGGACGTGGAAAATATGGTAAAATTAGTCAGTGGGTCTGCTTTGGCAATTTCTGGACCAGAAGCAAGAAATAGCTATATATTGGCAAAATTGATATATTGAATTGAGATGCCAACTTTGATACTAAAAGAGAGTTTAAATATGTAGATTTTTAAAAAAATAGTCAGTGAAGGAGCTGTAGGTACAGATACCTCCCCGTAGTGAGTTTTGAGCATTCATTATGCATTTATTTACAAATTCACAATAAACTAGCAAAAGTACAAATTTGAACGGTTTTTTATAAATAGCAAAAACCGCTCGAAGTAGTGAACTTCCACATCCAGATTTTCTATCCAAGTCAATCACAACGAAAAAATTTTGTATGTGGAAATAATTGTTTATGGAACTTTAATAATATAATGTTTGAAATTCTCTACCCCAAAAACCCATAAAACGTTACCCCACATCGGTAGTGGGGTGGGGGTGGTGATAGGGAGGGGGGTGGTAGTGGAGGTGGATGAAGTAAAAAGAATATTTTGATGTTTCTGGTTCTTGTACACACGGTAAATCACAATTTTTTCCATCCCCTTTAACAATGGGGTGGGGTTGGTAATGGAGGTGGCTAATGCCAAAAATTTTTTTGAGACTTAAGTTCCCTTTGTATGTACTAAATACCAATTTTATGGACTCTTACCTGCTTGATTTACCTATTTACCGCAAATTTATCCCCCAACCCTTCGACGGAACAAGATGAAAATATAATCTAGTTTTAGATCTCGTTAAAGTACATATGTGTACCAAATTTCAAGTCAATGTCTTAAACGGTTCCAGAGTAAACGTGCGCACAAAGAGAGTTACAGACAGATAGACAGACAGACAGAAATTTTTTTTTAGCTCAAACTTAAAATCTCTACGTTTCATGAATTTTAAGCCTATTTGAACAATAAAAATTATTTAAAATTTTTTTGTCGTTACTATACTTCCGCTGGATGTGGAAGTAAAATACGTGCCCAGTGTGGCACCTGAAGACGTATCCTAGAAAGTCGAAATTTTGCAGAGTTACTAACCTCTATAAGTGGCAACTTTTTGATACTAGCCCGTTTTCAATTTTCAGGAAAATTGAAAATTCAGTTCTTTCGCTCTACCCTATTGTCCAGTGTCCACCTTTTATTACTGGAAGATACAGCTTATTCTTTTATATTTTATAGACTTGATCCGCCCACAAAAATTTACCCTATCTCTTGACATTTGCCCTTACGCTTACGCTTATGCTTATGTTTTATATTTGTTCTGTTGCTATTTTATTTAACATATTACATTTGTTAAGATTGATCCTAAAATCAATATTATTTTTGTATTTAAAAGGAATATCAACGCCATTTAAGTTGTTTTAACTGCGCCTATTCTTTAAACGCAGCATCGCGATCTTATTTAACTTTATTTGGACAGTGTAACTTTTTCATATATACTTATAATTGTTCATTCTCTCTCACTCTCAGATCACTTGTATTATTCAAACATACCTTCTACAACATCATCTGCATATGTTGAAACTTTATACTTGTTATCCTCCATTTCAATGCATGATATTATTCAAATGTGTTGATGTTACTAGCTTCCAAGAATAATCTAAGGGATTTATTTTGAATAGATGTACGTACATGTAATTACAATGCTTTCAAAAATACATTACCATTGCTGTGTTATGATTATTTCACGTAAAAGGTAAGTACTTCGTTAATAAAATTGTGGGATATTCTCAGTTCTCTTGAGTTCAATTTTCCGTTCCTCGTAGCTTAAACTCTAGGAATGGTCTACGCCCACACCCGCTTTCATTAGATTTTATACTAAATTTATTGTTTTAAAGATGGAAAGACAGTGGAATTTTAATTTTAAGCGAATATTAAATGAAACTTCTGAAACAAAATAATAGCTGCAAAAACCGAGTACAAATTGTTAATCGTCTTGTATTAAGAACTGTATTTATTGCTACTAGTGTTCTAAATGGTCTTTTTTTGGCAACGTAAAACACAGAAAGATTCCACAAACATTTTGCACAAATGATTTACTTTAGCTACTGCATTTTGTAGACCCGAAATATGTGTTGCTTTTTTGACAGACTGTGCACTAATTAACCTTTATAATCACCACATTTCTGGGTTCCTTACTTTTATAAGTTATTAGTAGTTTAAATACAATATTGAAATTAAACACAAAACTATTTATTTTATAAATAACAGAAACCGGCAATATTTAACATTATAGTAATAAGTCCCTTACAGCTATTAATAAAGGAAAATGACTTGGATAGTGAAACTGCAAGAAATCGTTATTTAGTCAAATATAATTTGATCAAAATATACAATAAAGTTTTTATTTACTTATTCTATGACATTCTTTACTATTAAGTTAAAAATCACTAATTGAGCAAGAAAAAATTAGAGACACCTCAATCAGCGCTACATCTACACAGGAAATACCTTTGTATGGGATTGAAATTACAAATATTGTCCAGAGTCCAGTATATTATAAAATTTTCAAAACAAAGCCTACCAAATCCAAACCAAAACAAACAAAAGCGTCGCCTAACATATAGTGGTGAAATGAGGTGTAAAAAAAATTCCGTTCCATGAAGCATTTCTTTTACGATCCAGATTTTCCGTATAATAATTTTAATTTGAAACTGAAATAAATGTAATAAGAATCTATTAATCTCGATTGTGAAAATTTATTGCCCATTCCCTTTTGGTATCTATTTGTATCTATAGCTATTATAGCCCAGTCGATGAAGGTATTTACATACATAAATTTGCAAACTGAATAACTTTTTTTTTAAAGTTCGTGAAAGTGTATAGAATAATATCCTGAAAAGTTTACATTTCGCTCGGATGCAGAACATAAATAAAGTGAAAAAAAAATTTTTTTCATCCGTTTTTTCAAAATTTTGAAATTAAGTCTAGCTAGGAAAAACCGAAAAATGCAGATATTTATGAACAAAAAATATGCTAACAAAACTTATCGCTAACGCCACGGTTTTCCTGGAAAAAAATAGTCAAGTGTAACGTTATAACCCGGAGCGAGATACATGCGTGCGCACGCGCTTGAATTCGCATGCCTGTGACACCGACGCACTGAATTACGTGTCATTAAATCAGAATTTGTTCAATCTATATGAGTGTTGGTTCATTTAAAAGATGGAAATTGTAGCTTTCTGATGCTTTTTTGCTTTAAACAATACAAGCAAAGGATGGATGGAAAAAATATACTTATATATATATTATCACGCCCGAACTCAATCGTCGCATTAAAAAATATAGAAAAAATAAAAGCCATTCAAAAAAATTCTTTCTTCTTTGAAAACTGTTAAAAAGTATGTACACTTCATGATTATTATGATTTATTAAGTTGTAGTAACGTGGATTCAAAAAAAAGTACATCTTAAATTATTTTAGTTTCCTTGCTTGATGATTTTCTTGATAAATAGAAATATTGCCGAGAAATTGACCCATTGAAAAAATAAAATATCACCATTGCGGAAAAAAATGTATACTTTTCGAATGTTCAAACACAAATTAGTTTACTTATATGAATTTTTTCGAAAATATGATTAATCAGATCATGATTAGAAATTGCGATTTTTCACGATCTTATCCTTACAACTGTGAAAATATCTTTGATTGTTTTGAATATAAATTCTGGAACTTTTCCAATAAATTAATAAATGTATAAGCAATCCATTGGATATAGCTGAAATGTGATAAATGTAATAAATACAATACAGTAAAGGCACGTAAAAATTCATGCGGGCGATTCAGCGGCTATGTGTGGTATTTGTGTATGCGTCCATAATTATATATTTTCCCTCCAAACTCATTATTTATCCTCCCATTCGCTAAGAAAAATGTTAAAAATGTGTAATCAGAAACAGAAAAACGCTTTATTTTACTCGTTAGAACTGCTTGGAATTTTTAGAGGTTCCGTAGTATACATTTAACCATGATACTATGAAATAAAGATACGCTCTCACGCATACCTCCCCTTACTGCAGTTCCCGCTGTTACGTCACGTAAAAGTCAACTAGTTCAGCGGTCAATTTTTAGTTTAGATGTAAACTAAAATTACCTTAACCGAAGTGTTTAGAAGCTTATCTTCGATAAAATAAAAAATTACAACTCTTTTGGTTGTTCGAGACAAAAGAGATAAAGCCAAAAATGTGAGAAAATTATAAAATAATAGATACAATTATTTTTTCGTTTACTCGCTCTAACTAAAAAACGGAACAACGAATTAATCTCAAATTTTTATCGTGTGATGAATCCATATTTGATAACAAAAAGTCTTAATATGAAGGTCAAGTTTTAATAAGTGTAGAAAATATGATTTTTTTTCTAAGGCTATGTCGATAAACTGTGAAAATTTACAGATGGGAATACAACAAACGAGAAACTCTTTTGTTTTTCTAAATAGATACCAAGAATATCGAGGGCATGTAAATATAAAGGATGGAGCTAACTTTTTTATTTGAGACTTTTTTTTCTAGGATTAACAGTTTTCGAGAAAATTTCAATTAAGTATACGGAACGCCCTCGCGAACGATACAGCGCAGAGAATGCGGTGTGAGAACTAATGTACGTTACTGTTGTTTAATGAAATCGAATTCAGATTTTCTTAAGATTTTTCAGCAAATCAATGGAGGGTTATTAAATATTTGTAATAATTACCATGAGAGAACACACTGATATATTCCGCGCTATTGAATTAAGTCATACTGCGAAAACACTATTTTGCAGATGCAAAATGTTTTTGTAATAGAAACATTAAAGAATCCGGCAATTTATCTCGAAATAACAGAATAAATATTTTTCACTCTTGACTGTTTGCCTATTTTCCTGAATAACGTTAGATAAATGCACTGTTTCATAATTAAACTAATTAAAGTAATATATTATTTACTACTACTATTTATGGTGTTTAATTAAATGAATTCAAATTTAATTTTTATTAGTGGTTGATGTTCTGTGCTTCAATGCTGATAACTGCTAACGGGTATGGACCAAAAGGTGTTAGGAAAAAAAAACTTTTTTTAAATAGTCGACGTTTCGTCAAAATTTATTGACATCTTCAGGACTCTACAATTGAACATATTGATATAGTTATTTATGGCAATATCATATTATTATTAAAACAAAAAAAAGGGTTGTGATTGTTTATCACTAAATAAAGTATATCTATAATATCTATCTATAATCAGAGAAATGGCTAGGGTAGCGTGACCATTCGCACAGTGCCATGTTGAGATATAATTATAAAAAAGGAGAAGTTTACTGTATATCCAAACCTTAAAAAACCGCTGAAATATCAGACTACTTATATATGTTGATTGTATTCCTTACTGGATTATTGCCCAATAACTATAATATTTATTTTAACTTTCTTATATAATCAGTTTCCTATTCCTTCTACATATATACACATCTACTTTTGTATTTTGTTTATTTTTTTTTCCATTTTTTTGTTTTTGAAATGTATTTTTTTAATTTATTTTTTCTTCTATTTTTTTTTTCATTTTTTTTCTAACAGTTTTAAAGGGAGATTCACAGGGACATAATTACGCCAAGGGGTTCGTCATGGCGATTTTTGACAAAGACCACTGAACCACGGATATTGGGGGTAAACATTAGGACAAACAGTAGGATTCTTATAACTATACTACATAATTTTATATATATATATATATTTTTTTAATAGTGTGTACATTCTGATTGAAACTTAAGTAAAATTATTCTAAAACTAAAACTATTATAATTAGTAGGTCACAGTTTTTTGAATGTGACTTTCTTGTTTGATTAAATTGTGTAATAACTGAGAGTTTTTAGATTTTAATATTTTCCTTTAGAATATATTTATAAATAGCCAGATATACACTATATAACTGTTCTGATAATAATGATTGCAGATTGAATGGTGTTTTGATACCTAATTTATACAGTTCATCCAATAAAGACTTAATAGACATTTCTTTGTTCGTGCATTCTAAGATTATGTGTTGTGCCGTTCCCTGTAATCCGCAGCTACAGTTTGGTGTTTCTGACAAATTGATTTTATACTAAATAAAGTATATAACAATTAATTATACAAACCAAGTAAATAAAAGTTTATACTTTTTCTATCAATTCCTGTTTTATACTAAAAATTTTTTTTTACTTATAACAAGGGAAGGTACTAAGTTAAAAAAGGGATGTTGGAAAGTAAAAATGAAGTATTGTGTATGAATTATTGTGTAAAATTATTAGGTTTAAAGTTTTTAAACATAATAATTTTACGCAATAATTTAGGTTCAAAGTTTTTAAACCTAATAATTTTACACAATAATTTACTTCATTTTTACTTTCCAACATCACTTTTTTAACTTAGTATCTTCCCTTGTTATAAGTAAAAAAAGAATTTAGTATAAAACAGGAATTAATAGAGAAAGTATAAGCTTTTATTTATTTGGTTTGTTTAATTAATTGTTATATATTTTATTCAGTGATAAATAATATATATGATATTGTCCATAAATAACTACATCAATATGTTCAATTGTAGAGTCCTGAGGATGTCAATAAATTTTGACGAAACGTCGACTATTTAAAAACTTTTTTTTCCTAACACCTTTTGGTCTATACCCGTTAGCCGTTATCAGCATTAAAATTTAATATTAAATAAAAACAAAATAAATAGCTTACACGTTGAAAAATCAACGATGCAAAAGATCATACGTGCTTGCATGAATTATTTTGGAGGTGTTGTCACAAACATTTAAACCCACAACGGCCTTAAGCAAAATGAAAAGAGCTGACAAAAGCAGTCGTAGAATTCTATGATATTAAAAAGTAAAATTGCATGCAATCAGCTTTCTAGGTCTTATATTACGGTTTTCGATATATTTCTAGGTAGATATTGGGCACGCGACTGTCGCGGACGCGGGCGGCTCGATTTGAAGTTGACTAGAGGGTGACGCTATGCGCACAGCAGTTGACAAAGTTATTTCCCTATTATTTTGCAGGAATACCGTGGCTTTAGCGATAATTTTTTTGTTCAGAAACTCGTGGTATATTCACCTGTATTTTTGGTTTTTTTCTACCCTGACTTAATTTAAAAATTTTGAAAAAATTGATGAAAAAAAAAATATTTTTCACTTTTTTTTATGTTCTGCTCCCGAGCTGGATGTAAACTTTTCAGGATATTATTCTACACACTTTCACGAACTCATTAAAAAAAAATTATTCAGTTGCAAGTTTTTGTGGGTTTCACTATAAAATGTCCTCTGTCGTCTGGTCTATTATAGTAACTAAAAAATTACAAAAATATTATTTGTAATTAATATGACGTTATTACATAAATTGATTCTAAAACAAAATATAACAAAAGAATGTGGTTCTGTTTTATATATTTAACCGACTTCATAAAATTTAAAAAAGGACGACACGCAAGTATATATTTTTTTATATTTGTTCAATGATTACTCTGGCGATCGAACCTGCTGCAAACTGTAGGTTATGGTCCGGCGGTCGTTCCACAGTAAATTTATTAAGCTACATCTAGTGTAAGGTGCACAAAAATTGGAAATAATTTTTTGTTTCGAGCATATTCGAATATTTGGCGGAGTCGCCGGTAATATGAATTAAAAATTTAGTTCTCGATTTATAACACAGCCCCACAAAAAAAAAGTGTTCTATTACCAGACTAGACCAACATACCTATACGTGTTTGGGGTTGCTGAATCCGAATCTGTTTGACCCCATCAGGACAGGGTCAAGATCAATCCAAGGTTAAATTGGGGAAAAACGATTAAGCGAAGGAAACTACGATTTCTGTACGTTTCTGGGGTCACTAAATCCGAATTCGGGATCTACTTGACTCCATCCGGTCAGGGTGTTGATCAATCCAAGGTCAAATTGGGAAAAACCTTTTAAGCGCAGAAAACCACCATTTCTCTACGTTTTTGGGATAATTAAATCCCAACTCCTGGTCTGTTTGCCCATCAGGTCAGGGTCAAGGTCATTCCAAGGTCAAATTGGGAAAACATTTAAGCTAGAAAACCACGATTCTTATACGTTTTTGAGGTTGCTGAATCCGAATCCGAGGTCTGTTCAAACCCATGCTGGAAATGGTGACAACTGCCTTAATCGAGGATGTGTAGAATGATCCATTTTCCGATCCTTCGAGGTAATGAAGCCAGTAATGGCGTACTGCCCTGCAGAGGCGTTAGGGTGTGAGGATGAAGCCATAGTGTGTCCGACGACGAGTCGACTTTGTCCGGGTCTAAGTATGAGAGCTTTCCGACTTTGACGAGAACAAAGTCAACTCATCGTCGAACACACTATGGCTTGATCCTCACATCCTAACGCCCCACTGCAGGGCAGTATGCCTTTGCTGGCTTCATTACCTCGAAGGATCGGAAAATGGATCATTCTACACATCCTCGATTAAGGCAGTTGTCACCATTTCCAACATCTTCTGAAAAGCAGGATTTTTCATTTTAATAACAGGATCAGAGGATTCCCACAGAAATTAAACGTATCGCTCGGATACTGATGTTGGCCTCATCAGTGATGCTCCAGCATCTTCATCAGTCCCTATCACCGAGATGTTTGGGCAGTCAATATCTAACATAGACGTTTCGTTTTTCCCAGAGGATTGGAAGACGCCACTCGTTGGTTGCGTGTGGATATAGGTGTCTGCTGTCTTGGTTCTCCAATCCCCCTCGTAGAAATATCGCGAGGCTAAACCATGCTCGATAAAGATTTGTAACTGAGATTTCTCAATACGAATCATCTTTGATCTTAGATAAATTAATTTGAGAGAGTGATTCAATCTTCTGATGGTCAAACGTCACTTTGATCATAGGTCAAACCATATGCGAACGTAAAATATCCCGCTCTTTCAGAATCAGTGGTCAAAAACGCGTTTCCATTTGATAAACAAAAGTTGACCTCGGAATGACCTAGATCTTGACCTGAAGGAGTTGAACAGACCTCGGATTCGAATTCAGCAACCCCAAAAACGTATAAGAATCGTAGTTTTATAGCTTAAATGTTTTTTCCAATTTGACCTTGGAATGACAGACCAGGAGTTAGGATTTAGTTACCCCAAAAACGTATAAAAATGGTGGTTTTCTGCGCTTAAAAGTTTTCTTCCCAATTTGACCTTGGATTAGCCATCACCCTAAACTGATGGGGTCAAGCAAATCACGAATTCGGATTCAGTGACCCCAAAAACGTACAGAAATCGTGGTTTCCTTCGCTTAATCGTTTTTTTCCCAATTTAACCTTGGATTGACCGTGACCCTGACCTGAAGGTGTCAAACAGACCCCAGATTCGGATTCAGCGACCCCAAAAACGTATAGATATTAGACTAGTAGATGGTGACAGAAAATCAGAACTGATAGCCTACCGTCTGCAAGTAATTTAGTCAGTATTATGTATCTAATAAAGCTCAATTTTTGGTACTTTCAAGGTTTGCACGCATGCACGGGATGTAGGAAACGATTTCCGGTTTGCATAAAAAAACAATGTTTTCAACTAATAAATTACCGTCTGCAAAGTTCATAATTCGAAATTAAAGGAATAAAAATATGTCGGATATATGCACATCACCATATCGTGCGCATGTCAACATGTTATTTTTTTTACAATTTTGAACAATCGTCTACCGTCTGCAGCTAAAAAGAAATCATGATTTAAAAATAGAGCTTCGATATAGGATTATTTGCAGATATATTAAACGTGTACAAAGTACTTGCTGCCGAACGTATTTGTGTAAAAAAATTAGGGTAACTTTTACCAATTATTTACTATCTGCAACTTGGTACGAAGAAATATTATTGGTTCAAATATGCAATTATTTAATTTGCAGACATTGCCCACATGTACGAGAGTCACAATAAAGTGTCCAAATTTGTCGAAATCCGTTTGATATCTCTCCGTTTGGGATATGTACCAAAAACAACTATCTACCGTCTGCAACTTGGTACAAAGAAAGATTACTGGTTTAAATACGCAATTATTCAATTTGCAGACGATGCGCACATGTACGAGAACCTATAGTTCATCTTAAACTATAGACCATTATAGACCTACGGCCAAGAGGCAAATAAGTTACCTCATCGGGTACAAAAGGTTTGAGTTTTTGTAGTAAAAGTACCACATATATGTAGCAAAAAACCGACCGTCTGCCGGAGCTCAATGGTCAACTTCTCATTATTAGAGCTTGTCAAAAAGGCGAAAAAACTCGCTAAAGTTACCTCATTGGGTGCATGCTTCTTAAAAACGTGACAATTCACTGGGAAAACCATTACAATTTTTATTTTGTGTGGCAGACGTCAGTATTTGAACGCAAACGTAGAGCAGACGCCCATCGCGACGCCCAAAATTCCTACGTTTCTTACCTCATGAGGTACATGTACAAACCTGGGTTCAAATCAAAGTTCTTTTTATGTAGATCATAAATATTGTTCAAAAACATCGGCAGACGGTCAACTATAAAGAGCAGATGCTCTAGAAAATCTAACCTGAAAGAATAATACCAAAGTTGGTACAGGGTTTTATTCAGTACATGTTCAGAAATTTGACAATGCACTAGGAAAACTATTACAATTATTATTTTGTTTGTCAGACTTCCGTGAATATGTAGGCAAAACAACTTCGTATACAAGAAACACCACCAATACAAAACAATAGTAGTAAATAAAAATAGCAATAGCAAAATAGTTTTATTGAGTACATGTTCGGAACTTTGACAATGCACTAGGAAAACTATTACAATTATTATTTTGTTTGTCAGATTTCCGTGAATATGTAGGCAAAACAACTTCGTATACAAGAAACAACAGCAATACAATACAATGGTAGTAAATAAAAATAACAAGGTTTTTTGTTTTGTTTGATAATAAATCTAAAGAAAAATAACTATTCGTCATCTTCGTCATCACATGAATCATTAAAACCCTCTTCATTTTTATCATCAATATCCCTTTGCTCCATGCCGGTTTCGCGTACAACTATTTCTTCTAGGGCACTAGGTAATTGAGGTCCATCAAACCATATCGACGAAAACTTATTATCATTTAAATTCTAACCATTTTTGACAAGCTCTAACAATAAGTTGACCATTGAGCCCCGGCAGATGGTCGGTTTTTTGCTACATATATGTGGTACTTTTACTACAAAAACTCAAATCTTTTGTACCTGATGAGGTAACTTATTTGCCTCTTGGCCGTAGGTCTATTAACAAAGGTGGCTCTGGCAGGTGCAACGTGCAACTGTCGGCTAGCTTCGAGAAGTTGAAACGTCAGTTAGAAGTTTGTTTATATTGTACACTTAATTTGCCGCTATTTAGCCACTTGTAGACAGCAATATGGAGAAATCCGGAGAAAAATGCATTTTGTTGTTTTGTGTGTGATGGGACACAAAAACTAAAAAAATTTACAGGAGAAACTCTTAAAAAGTGTAACGATATTTTATTAATCAGAAAGAGATATAATTTACAATACAATGAAGTATCTCTTTATTGAAATTCATATATTCAGGAACACTATAAAAAACATTTATCAAGTAACATATGATAGTTTTGAATGATTTTAGATTGTTTATTTGCCTGATTTCTGGATTTAATTTGTTGTATAATTTAATTCCTACATAAATAGGGCTTTTTCATACGTTGACAAACTATGTGAAGGAATTGACAGTAAATGGTTATGTCTGGTTTCATACTCGTGGAAGTTACCATTAGCTACAGACTTGTTTAGGTTTGATTTAACATACATTAAAATTTCCAAGATATATATGAAAGGTAATGTTAGTAATCGTAATTTTTTAAAATATGGCCTGCATGATGTTCGAACTGATACCTACATCTGCTATGTTCCTTATGGCATTTTTTTGTAGTTTAAATACCCTGTTTAAGTGGCTTGAAATGGGTCTATAATTCTCAATATTAACTTTTTCGCCTTTTTTATATAAGGTAACAACCTTGCTATTTTAAATATTTTAAATATTTCCGGAAAAATTCTTTGTTCTTACGATTTTACGAGATAAGTTAGCGGATAAGTAATATAATTCGCAATGAACTTTAGTAAATGTGATGAAATTGAGTCAGCTCCTGCCGAATTTGTTTCCTTAAGATTTATTATAGCATTATACACGGAATTTTCATTGACTGGTCTTACGTCATAGTATAAAAAATTCTTGTAGGTGTAAGGTTATCATTTGTACCAGTATCTTGACTTCGTTCATTGGACAGTTTGTGAGTTAATGCAACATAATAATCACGAAAGGAAGTAGCTATAGTTTTATCATCTTGTACAATGGTATTTTCTAATTTAATTTCAAATGTTTCCTTTCTGCTTTTATTTTTACTAATAGATTTATTAATTATTGTTCACACGGTCTTCCGTTTATTGTCACTCTTCATACAGTCTGTCATTGTAAAGTTTTTTTTGCGGCAATAATAACTTTTTTGTAAATTTTTTAATAATAATAATAATAATAATAAACAATCTTTATTTGACATATACATATATAAATACATATACAAATCAAATGGGAGGAAGTATCGAAAGTGTCGTTATTGCAACTTCCCCCGAGTGAAAATACAGGTAATAGAATTCTTATATTTAACCTTATAGTTACTATAAACAAATGATATAAAAGTAAATTATGCTAACATGTTTTTCTGCTGGTCTAGTAGTTCTTTCCTGAGTTTATTTTTAAATTGAAATATGGAACTTGTGGACATAAATATACTAAGATGCTTGTTTAACAATTTAGGTGCAAGATAAGAAAAGCAACCCTCAAATTTACTTGTATTATGTTTTGGAATGGTATAATTATCGATATATCTTAAGTTCACATTATGAGTATTAGATCTGCGTTCAAGAAAGGCAGATAAGTATTGGGGTGTATTATTGGTAACAATATTATAAAGGAGCGTACCGTACAGGAAAGTAAATCTGTTTTCTATTTTTAAAATATTTTTATCGACATAATGTGGTGTTATATGGTCCTTTTTATCTATGTTATAAGAGAATCTAAAGCAGCAGTTTTGCACAACTTGAATTTTATTCTGAAAGTTTTTGCTAAGAAAGTGAAAGTATACACTACTGGCATAATCAAAATGACTTAATATTAAGCTATTCACTAATCTCCATTTTATATCACAGGGCAGAATGTACTTATATTTATAAATATATTTAATTTTAGAATATGCTATGCTACATTTGTTTATCACTTGCTTTTCAAAATTCATGTTTTGATCAATGATAAGTCCTAAATTTTTGGCAGCATCACTTAAATTAATGCAGTTGTTATCCAAAAAAATGTCATGAGTCACATTTTGTTTAGTTTTGGCACACAGCACTTTATTTCCGATGCACAGAGCTACTGTTTTGGTTGGATTAATCACCATACCATGGTTCATGGAATATTCAGATACCCGCTTTAAGTTTTCATTTAACACTGCAATTGATTGATCAGGATTTCGTGGATCACTTGCTATTTGAAGCTGCGCATCGTCAGCATATAGATGCATAGTACACAAGGAAGATAACACTTTTGGCAGATCGCTGGTGTATATTATAAATAGAAGCGGACCGAGAATGCTTCCTTGAGGTACGCCTTTTGTAATAGGCAAGTCAAGAGAAAGGATATCATTAGTTTTCACCATTTGGGTACGATCAGACAGATAACTAGCAAACCATTTTAACACTGTGGGATGTATATTATTATAATGGAGTTTGGCGATAAGAAGATCATGGTTGATTACGTCAAACGCTTTGCTGTAATCTAAGAGCACTAAGAATGTGGTTTGTGATTTGTCAATATTTCCTATAAGATCATTGGTGATTTTCATTAGCGCTGTTGTAGTGCTGTGGTGCTTTCTAAATCCAGATTGTGTAGGAGGAAGTACGTCGTTGCTCATGATATGATCAGTGAGTCTTCTACTCATTATTTTCTCTAGAAGTTTTGATAAAGGTGGCAGAACACTTATTGGTCTAAGATCTTTAAGTTCGGTGGCTAATGAAACTTTAGGAAGAGGGGTTATTATCGATTTTTTCCAAATGGAAGGAATAGTAGAATGTTCAAATGATGTATTTATAATATGTGTTATGGCATTCTTACAGTATGGAAAAACATGGCGTAGCATTTCCAAATTGATATTATCAGAGCCGAAGGCGAATGATTTAATCTCTTTGAGAGTTTGTTCTACTTCCTCCACCAAAACTACAGGAAGTTCCATTTCAGTTGATGAAGAACTGGCGATATTGTATTGTAATAATGTAATAATTGTTGTAATGATTTTTATCCAATATATGTCATGTTTCCAACATAGTTGCGTATAGTTCTTTCACTTCTTATAACATGCACATTTACTTCACTGTTCCATAGGTATATAATGTCTGTATTATTATTGTATTTAACTACACGAAATATTCAATTTTGATAAGAGCATGCAACACCTGTGAACAGTACTTACACTACTGGATCTGGATCTGAATATGTATAATAATATGTATAAGATTTTTATTACTATTGTAATAAAATATTATTTATTCAATTGAATGATGCAAATGACCAACTTTATCGAATACCAGTACTAATTCTGAGTCGTGTGCATGTGCATGCTGTCTATCCCACTGATCTCTATATAAACTGGATAAACAAAACAATAGTTCAATTTCTGCAACAAATTGAAACTGCGCAAGTTACCCTACGCACATGCGTATTACCGACAAACTGTTTACAGACAAGCATGGGCGTCACCGTTGGGTTTCGAAATTAGGAGTTACTTATAATCATTTATTTTACGAAAAATAAAATCAGAAATGTTTAAGTGAAAATAAATCAAAAGAATTATTTTTAGATTTATGTGAGCTAAATGCATATACAAGAAAGAAAACTAGTAACCAACTTACATCACTTGATTGAACCCAGAATTATCAGTTATCACTACGTCTATGCTAGAAACTAATATTCTAGATTAAATTTGATAGTTTTAGATGGGTTTGAGCCTGCGCAATAGCTATTTCATGAGCTCCTTTGTGTCTTATTATTTCCATGCGCAGCCCGTTAGTATTAGCAGTCCAGTTTAAATAGAGGTCACTGGACTATCCATGAGAAAATAGTATACTTAATAAGTTAGCTTACACAATTTCGTGTTGCAGGCGGTAAAGAGTTGATTTTGGTGCATATCGCACACGAAGAGATATCAAACGCATTTCGTCAAATTTTGACACTTTATTTTGACTCTCGTGCATGTGCGCATCGTCTGCAAATTGAATAATTGCGTATTTAAACCAGTAATCTTTCTTTGTACCAAGTTGCAGACGGTAGATAGTTGTTCTTGGTACATATCGCAAACAGAGAGATATCAAACGCATTTCGCCAAATTTGGACACTTTATTGTGACTCTCGTGCATGTGGGCAATGTCTGCAAATTAAATAATTGCATATTTAAACCAATAATCTTTCTTCGTACCAAGTTGCAGACAGTAAATAATTGGTAAAAGTTACCCCCATTTTTTACAAGTTTATAGAATTCAATGGACGACCGTGCACACTGGATTCGTCTGCAAATAATTAATACAACAGTTTTGCAACCTAAATTTTCTAATAAAACTATAATTAGACGGTAGACGATTGTTCAAAATTGTAAAAAAAAATAACATGTTGACATGCGCACGATATGGTGATGTGCATATCGTAAACGTCTGCGCCTTTCCCCTACCCGTTTTCATGAACCAGAATCATCATTTTATACTGTTTGCAGACGGTAAATAATCATTTTTTTTTACGAAAATTTGATACATTTTCGAGTACCCTGTATAAAGTTTGGTGCATGACAAGACTGTCCGCAAATGCGCTTCCGACATATTTTTATTCCTTTAATTTCGAATTATGAACTTTGCAGACGGTAATTTATTAATTGAAAATATTGTTTTTTTATGCAAACCGGAAATCGTGTCCTACATCCAGTGCATGCGTGCAAACCTTGAAAGTACCCCAAATTGAGCTTTAATATATACATAATACTGACTAAATTACTTGCAGACGGTAGGCTATCAGTTCTGATTTTCTGTCACCATCTACTAGTCTATATGTTGGTCTAGTCTGGTGAACACAACATTTTTTTTCTTTGTGGGGCTGTGTAATAATGACAATTTTTTACAAAAACAGGGCATTATTATAACATCCTATCACATAATATACCATTTCGCAATGAAGGAGAGCCTTGCATAGGGGCGAATCAGAATGTTTTCTACGACAACAGTATGAACTGAGACTTTTACGAGCCAGTTGAACAATTTGCTATTACAAACAAATTATACAGCATGGTCTCGCTCATGTCATTGTTTTCAATACTGTCAATGATGACGATTTCATTGCATGATAGTTTTTAATTGAGATATGATAATGCCAGCAGAGCTGGAGTACTTCAAATAAAAGTAATTGAAAAAAGTATTTCAAATACTTTCAGTATTTGAAGTACTTTGCTTCAAATCCTTTCGATTCTTAGTATTTGGTACTTGGTATTTGAAATACTTTGCTTCGAGTATTTGGATTTGATATTTGGTTTTCAGAAATACTGGTATTTGAATTACTTTGCTTGGTATTTCAAATACTCTCCGGTATTTCAAGTACTGTCCCGGTATTTAAAGTACTAGACTTAACAATTTATAGTATTTGAAATATGTTTTTTGATATTTCAATTAGTTAAAAGTATTTGAAGTCCTTGTAGTTCCATGTTTTAGATATTTTAAAAAACAAATTTCACTAAAAAATTGTTACTGCATAGCTGTTTTTATTTAGTAATCAGTGTTAGCATTATGTGGGCAGTGGGGGATTTAGGGGGTTGGCTATAGATGCCATAGC
The DNA here is from genome assembly GCA_936432065.2 of Rutpela maculata. NCBI lineage: Eukaryota > Metazoa > Arthropoda > Insecta > Coleoptera > Cerambycidae > Rutpela > Rutpela maculata. The sequence continues at coordinate 271,374,529 of OW386285.2, forward strand.
CCAGGGCGGCAAAATCCAGGGACGGCAAACTTTTTGAAAAATAGCAAAGGCACATAAAAACAAAAAAATATTATTATTAGTATGTACTAAGTATCAGAACATTAATTTATTTAAGAATGCGTTTTTTTTATTTTAACTAGACTAAAGTTCCTTATTATAGTCAACTGTACAGGGTGGTCACGCGAACGTTAGAACCTCATTTAACTTCGTTATTTTTGTAGTTACGTAAAAACGTTTAAAAATAAAAGTTATGAGAAATCACGTTTATTTTCCAAAAATCATTTCAGAAAAACAATTAAAAGTCAAATTTCTGAGATACGAGTTTTACTTTGGTTTTTTTTAAATGGACTACCCCATATATTTTTACACCATTAGAAAGGCCATAGAAAAACCTTTTTCAATGATGTATGACGTATGGAATTTTTATATTTTCTTACAATAAGTCATGGTAGTCCGAAATAGTAGTTTGTGCAAGAAGAGTGGATTTGATATCCATATCGCGCGATAAAGAAGTTTGAGCACGACGCCGTAGGCGGAGTGCTCAAATCTTTTGAGTGCGATATGGATAATCCACTCGAGTTGTATGTACAGCATACTTTTTCTACGACCAGCTTAAAAAACTACAATATTTATTAAACATTAATATATTACACAAATACACACTGACAGTTACTTTGGCAGCTTACGCACTAATTTGATTTTAAAATGAATAGTTGCATATGTACTTAATACACGAACAGTGATTGGTCCGTTTCATTTCATATCCATCCAAGAACTGATATGAAATATATCCGTTCAGTTACCTGGAATTGCATACTTATCCATTCTACACACTGTACAGAAAACAGTAAATTTACATAAGGGAGTGGAAAAAATATATATCAATTATTGAAATTCTCCATTTTATTTAAAATAAAGTGAAATTAGATACTAACATGTATCTTGACAGAACTAACATATTGTTTATTTTAATTTACATACTTTTGTTTTCCATAGATAATTTGATACATTGTAAATTTATTGTAAATTAGACAATTTTTTTTTAAGATAAATACCATGTATATAATTAAAAAGCTTTTTTTTATGGCTTTTCAAATGGTGTAAATATATATTGGACATTATTTTAACCAAAATGTATACATTTTTTTATTTTGATTATATTTTGGACTTACGGTTTTTGGACAATTCTGAACAAGTTTCATTAACAAAATTTTCCGATAAAAATATGCCTAATATGATTTTTTTATTTTCCCCGCATATATTGGTACTGCAGGTGGCTTTGAATTTGTAGGAGGCGAATGCTTTTCTGGTCATAAGTAGATCCTAATTGGTTCCATACTTAAGTAAAATTTGATTCAAATCGGAAAAAAATAAAAAGTTATTGGGCTGTTACCATTTCAAGTGAAACACACTGTATAAAAGCCAGTGATAAAAAAAGAATTGAATTGAAAATTTATTAATACTTAAATGACTCTGACACCCAACTTGCTTCTCAGTAAAAACAGTTTTTTATCGGTTTAATACATGCCTTGCATCATCAGCTGTAGAAAGACCCTTTTCATTTACTGAAATTATAAATGCTCCTAGAAGAAATGCATTAACTAATGGAAATTTCGAAAATTTGGTGCTATTGAAAGCTAATGGAAATAGATAGATCTCAATTTTATTATTTGTACTTGTACTTACCTAAAATTATTACTATGTTTTATATACAGTATCGGAAAGTCCTGGCTTAAGTGTTACATAGTTTCAACGACTTAACCGACCGCCCACAATAAGGGATCTACTAGAGCTCTAGCATAGGGGCAAATAGTGACACGAATCATCAAGCATCAAGGCGGAAACAAATTGAAATTCCACAGACAGGCTGCCCACGCACATGTGGTGGGGAAAGCAGGTGGCACGATTGTAGGATATGTTATATGATAAAAAAGAATAGAATAGTTGCTTTACTCTCGCTTGCTCTTATTGCCCATACCCAAGCGAACATTTTCCGATAGTGTATAAGTTGATTTTCTTTATTACTTTCCTGACATTTGAAGGGAAATAGACCGCAGCGATATTTATTTTTGTTGGTTTTTATATTTATATAATAATAAATTATTTTTCTATTGTTTTTGAATGATGCTGAGTTAAAGAAAGCTGTTAATAAATATTAATAATAACAAATTATTAAGAGAAAAACTTAATAAATAAAATTTTTTATGGGTATTGGAAGAACTGTGGAGCATTTGAAATATGTTAAAGTACTTGAAATACTTGAGTATTTGAAATACTTTAGAGTAATTGAACTACTTTGAGATTTGAAGTACCTAGTGAAGTACTTCAAATAATCTGAAATATTTGAAATACGGTACTTGCGATTTACTTGAAGTACTTTCGACAAGTATTTGGTATTTGAATTACTTTGCTTCAGGTCATAGTACTTGGGAATTGGAGCAGCAAGTACTTCGTCAGGTACTTGGTATTTGGTACTTCAAGTACTTTCATTGGGTACTTTCAACAGCTCTGAATGCCAGCCATTTTTTTGTAGTTTTACGTGAAACCTGGTACAATGGCGGAAACCGAAAAGTAAACGACTATTTGATGTTATGTACTGTGGCTTAAAAGTATATTATTGTAAGGAACTAAAGTGAGGTTATGGTGTATTATTTGTTTATCCTCCAGGCAGATACTTCGAAATATGTGAAGCTACTAAAAAGGTTGAAACATTTTTTTTTCTTTCCGCCTTCAAAAAATATCTATAAAAAGTAGGAAATTAAATTTCACAGTTTTACAAATACCTGTCTACCTATTAGTGGAAAATAGCAAGGAACTGCACCTTATTACCAAATATCTATTTTTGAAATTAGTAATTTTAGAGATATTTTTTTGAAGGCGGTTCGATTTTTTTTAAAATTTTTCATCTTACCTTTTAATAAGATAGTTGAGGCCAACTTATAGGAAATAAAAATAAAATAAGTATAAGTTAGTGACTCATGTCACCATGGAAATATACAAACTGTCATGATTCACGTATTAAGAAACCTTCAAAGTTTTGAAAACAGAAAGCGAAACATTTTTTCCGAAACTTTAATAACTTGTAATTTCGTTTTTATAGGGTGTTTGGTACATTGATAGAAAGTTTCACTGGATGATAGTTGGAGTTGCTTGAAACCTATATGATCATATTTACCTTTATGCAAAGTCTCACCGTTTTTGAGATATGACATTTTTAGATATTTTTGCGAAATAGTTGAGTTGTTACAAATATATGTCATTTTTTATGAAATTAAATACTTTTAGCTTTCTCAAGTATATTTTCAATATATAATACACTTTATCGAAACAGCACAAAAAGAAATGCCGAAGTATTGGTATAAAAATGATGTCGAACAATTTATGTGTTAAAATAAATTGGTTCGATTTTTTTTTTTAATTTTAAGAAAAATGTTATCAAGAGATTCAAATAGTTTTAAAAACTTCTCTATTGCATACTTTTTCCAATGTTATACCAAATTATGGTAGAATTATAGTTCATTAAAAAGGAAACATACTAAGAGAAAAATTAAATAAGTATTGATCATTTTACACTTCATTTCCAGTTCTAACTAAAACAAATGGAACTAAAACCAATAATTAATTCATTTCATTTTCAAAATGAGAACCTCCATTTTTAATGCATTTACATGCCTATATTTCCATTTCTTCCCTTACTCTGGCACTTGTTTCATTAATTCTCCGCACAAGATGGCCAGGGTCGGTTATTTCAATCTCACAAACTAGTTCTTTCATTCGACCTCAGACATGAAAATCAAGGAGTGTCAAGTCTTTGCTGGCCACAATATTGGCCCACTTCTTCCAATCTAACGATTAGGAAATGTTTCGTCAAAAAATTCCCATACAGTAATTCGGTAATGCAGGACATCCGTCGTTTTGAAATATAAGTCTCTTATATTTAGAGGTATGTTGTCGAAGATATCTGGTAAATTATTCTCTAAATAGCGTCTCCATTTAAATTGTCTAGAATATAGTACGGACCAATGAATGCTCTACCAATTACTGCTGCCCATACATTCACACTGAACTTGTATTGAAAAGATGTTTGTTTTTTCATGTGCGAGTTTTCGTCAGCATTAGCCCAGTAATGAAGATTGTGAAAATTCGTTATTCCTTCTCGAGAGAACTTCGACTCGTCTGTCCACAAAATACTTAAAAAAAAAAACGTTCATCTTTCAGATCAGCGTTCAACACAAAACGGCAAGAAGCAGTTCTCCGTATTGGATCACCTTCTACGAGGCGTTCTACAGGCGTGTAGTGGAATAGATGTTTTCCTTCAATCATAAGAATTGTCCAAACTTTCCATATTGACAAATTCACTTAACGAGCTACTTTTCGAATACTGCTGGTAGGATCTGCTTCGAAAGCCTCAAAAATTTGCTCACCTATTTCAGGACCATGTTGCACAATATGCACCCGTTCTCTATGACGAAGCTTACTTGTTTCACGTATACGTCGATATGTGTTAGAAAACACCTGAACATTGGGAATTCTTCTTGTTGGAAACCGTTCCCTATACAAATTTTTAGCTGCTGCTGCTGCTGCATTTCCGTCGGCTATTCCGTACATAAAGGGAATATTGGCATATTCGGCATTAGAAAAAGATGCCATTGCAGAAAAATTTGACGATACTATGAACAATGAAATAAAACAGCGTTTGACACAAATGTTCAAATGTGTCACTGGTATCCAAGAAAAACAATTTTTTGCGTCTCGGCGCCTGATATCTACCATTTGCTTATTTTATTTCTTGTTTACTGTACGTGTAAATACGTTTGATTTTGTTTCAGTATATCACAGGCAGAAAATTGTATTTAAATATTAGTAAATAAAGTCACCGATTTACGGCTGAAGGAATTTATTATGATTTTGTTTAATATTCTTTCCTGTAATGTCTATACAAATAAGTTTCTTTTTTAGTTTAATGAGCTATAATTCTGTCAAAACGTGGTATACCATTGGAAGAAGTATGCAATAGAGAAGTTTTAAGAATAATTTGAATCTCTTGAAGTAGTGCCGCTTTTGAGAAAATTTTGCTGTTTCATTAAATTTTTAAATAGTTTTACAGGAACTGTCACAGTACTCAATAACGAGTAAGAGCTTATAATCTACTTTTAAAATACTTTGAAACTAAGGAAATTTCCATACAATGTTGGACTAAGTGTATGCCAACATAATAACGTATTCATAACTTCCACGAAACAGTTCACAAATTTCTAAAAATTATTATTAAATACTGTATAAATTACTAATTACAGTTATTATTAAACTATAACTGATTCGTACCACGCCCAACATTTTATGTTTCATTTTTATTGGTTCATCATTCAAAATATACAGTTAATGCCATGCACAGTCCATTAGCGATAAACTCCGTAGAAAGCGTTTAATAATACAAAATCGTAGCCTGAAAGAGTATAATGTCTAAATCAATACTTATAGAGACGTCTTTGAGGGGATCGATTATTTCAGACGAGTTGGCGATTCCTTATGTGCAAAACCTTAGAATACCTGTACACACTTGTAATATAAAAATATGTAAATATGGTTATTTTTAATTACTTCCCTTACGTTTTCATTCGTTAATGTAGGTCATATTCGTATAAACAAAGTCGCATGGATCATAAGGATAGAGGTATTACTATTTACTTGATTTTATAATTATCCTTTCTAACTGGAATTTGGTTCTTTATTTAATTTACTTATTTTAGTTAGGTACACCATTCTAAAGTAAAAACCACTTACATGGTAGGAATATATCGGGAATAGATTTATACATATTAGGTATGATAGACCAGGAGTCCGCCGACCACTAATTGTGTGTCATAGGTTTACTCCCAAAATATGTGAATTGTTGTTAATTTGGGGTAGTAGACCACAGAAATATCCTTGCCTTTTTTTTTGTATAGGGGCGTACGGCAGGCCCCCAAATGTGTAAGAAATATGTAAAACTAAAAAAAGCTACAAATAAGTCATAGGTTTTCGCATGAGGGTTGGAGGGATTTCTTAATTTACTCCCAAAAATCGTGAATCCAGACTCCCATTCATTTTGGGTGGTACAAGGAGGCGCTACACTCGCCCAAATTTGAAAAGTAAGTCAGATAAAAAAAATGATAAATTTATGAATGGCAATCAGGAATTTGGTAAGTATGAACATCCTGAGTGTGAAAAGACATTCGGCATTTTTGAAAAGTGGTGCGAACGTCTTGCCTTTCACGATAATTGATGGCGTATCGGCTCTTCCTACCGCATGTACTAGTTACCCTTGTAATTCGATAAATATCATAAATTTACTAGTGGCAATCAGATATCTGGTAAGTATGAACCTCGTGACTGCGAATAAACATTCGTCATGTTTGAAAAGTGGTGCAAGAGTCTTGCCTTACACGATAATTGACGGCGCATGCACTAGTTACCTTCGTAATTCGATGAGTATCACAAATCTACGACTGGGAATCATAAGCTTGGTAAGTATGAACCTCCTGATTGTGAGCTTAATACCGCATTTAATAGTTACTCGTGTAATTAGATGAGTATCATAAATTTACAACTGGCAATCAGATACTCGGTAAGGTAAACCTCCTGATAGCGAAAATACGTGCGCCATCTTTGACAAGTGGTGCAGAGGTCTTGCCTTTCACGATAATTGACAGCGTGTCGGAGCTTCCTACCGCATGTACTAATTATCCGTGTAATTTGATGAATATCATATACGACTGGTAATCAGATACTTGGTAAGTATGATCCTCCTGAGTGCGAAAATATATTCGCCATCCTTGAAAAGTGGTGCGAGGGTCTTGCCTTTCACGACCGTTTATTGTGGTTTGCACGGGTAACCAGTACATGCGGTAGGAAGCTCCGATACGCCACCACTTGTCAAAGATGGCGCACGTATTTTCGCAATCAGGAGGTTCATACTTACCAATTAACTGATTGCTAGTCGTAAATTTATGATACTCCTCGAATTACAAGGGTAACTAGTACATGTGGTAGGAAGAGCCGATACGCCGTCAATTATCGTGAAACGCAAAACCTTCGCGCCGCTTTTCAAAGATTCCGAAGGTATTTTCGGACTCAAAAGGTTAATACTTACCAAGTTCTTGATTGCCATTGATAAACTTATTATTTTTTTTACCTGACTTTTTTTCAAATTAGCGCCTTGTAATAATTTAATGTCATCAGAACCACTTGAATTTTTGATCACGAACTCAAACTTTTATAAGCATGTATATTTTCTGTTTGTTAAAATTTAGTTTCGAATCAAAGAGAAGATCCAATTTATTTTAAACTCATCTGATTTATTCAAGACAGTACTACTATTAAACTGGCAATCAAATAACAATGATGTTCTTCCTGCTGCAAGCCAATCCAATTACATATAGTTATGTATTAGGTCAGATTATTTCGAAGACGCCAATCATTTACATTGTTTAATTTTCTTCTGGAGTAGTCCGCAGTCTTCGTCGGTATCAATAATACAAAACAGTTTTATATTGACAGCGTCTAGCAGACCATTGACACCAACACAAGTGACTATATGATTAATAAATAAGATAAATAATAAAGGCCTGCAGCGTTCTCACTCATACCTATATATGTATATACATTATTAGGGATATTAAAATAACAAAATTAATTATTATTTATATATTTCACAAAATGTTAACATTCAAATAAATCTTTGAAATACGATTCGAAAATTATTATTATAGCTCCATATTACGCTATATTGGTGACTCCGACTACACGCGTTACATACCCCCTGATCATATACGGAAGTTAAAAACAAAATTGGAGCAGAAAATCAAGAAAGAAGAACGCTACTTAAACATATATTGTTTAGTATTTTATTTTCTGGATAAGAAGAGTATAAATGTATTATGGATGAAAATTTAAGCATTAAAGAGTATGATAGGGTAGCAATGTAAAAAGTCCCCCCGCACCTACCGAACTAAAATGACTTCTATAAAGATATCTCGTATGCTGACTGTCTTGTGTACAAAGCTCGTGAACTTTGCATGGGGTGGAAAAAAAAAATTTACCTCTAAACGTTTTATTTTGTTTCTCACCTCCCATTTGGACCACGGATCGCTGTGTAATTTGGCACAAATAATATTTGTGTTAAGATAGCTTATTTTTTAAAAATATTACACTTCTACGATGATTTTATGTATTAAAAAAAAATTAATAAATTTTTTCAATGGTCTGAAGGGTGACACTATTACCATATTTTGATATAATATGTATTTCAACTATAACTATAATATATGATAGTTACAGTTTTATTAATGCGGTGGAACAGGATAAAAATAAATAAAAATTATCTGAACTTAGAGTAATATTATAATTCATTCATGTTTAGTTATTTTACTTCAGATTCTGATAATAAACTGATTTAATCCTCGGCACTGTCTTCTTCAACAACCGGATAAGCCTCTTTACAATCAAAGATATTGGACAGTATTGCGGCCGGCTTTATAATGTATAAATATCAAAGTCGGCGATATTACCTGTGTTTTTGATGTGCGCATGTGTATAGACCAGTTACGATCGGTAGATCAAGACCTCGTAATGTCAACGTACCTTTTTGCATTGATTTTCATAGCTCAAAATATTCAGAAAATATCTCTAAAATTAAGTTGAATTCATTCCAAACCCGAAATCGTCGGAAAATACAAAGAAAAAAGTGGTCCCTAAAAAATTAAAATAATTCATGAAAATAAATTATTTTTTGTTATCCACCCTGTTACACGACTACCTGAGCACGTAACATATGCCGTGCGTTATTGCGGAAGACACTATCAAAAAACAACAACCCAGGAAATAGTAAATAATTCCATTCATAAGTAACGGGAAACACCTAAGATTCAGTGAGGATAATCATCTTTGTATGCATATCTTTTTCAGGTTTATCATCTAATATTACGATTTTTATCGTAATATTAGTTGATAAACCTGAAAAAGATATGCATACAAAGGAACGAGTTGATAAAAAATCCGGTAAAAAATTATTAGCGGTTATCATAATTCTAGAACATTCGGTATATTTTTGTAAGAACTCTTTTGCTATTTGAAATATTTAAACAGTTCTTTTAGTAAATGGTAATTAATTTTATGAACGTAAAGTTGTAAAAAGTTGGTTTGGAAATTCTAAAGGGAAGTATAGAAAATGGGCATGATTAAGTGAATAATTATTTTCTAGAAAATTCGATACTAATAAAAATATTAGTATCGCATTTTCTAGAAAATAAAAACCGTAGTATTAGATGATAAACCTGAAAAAGATATGCATACAAAGATGATTATCCTCACTGAATCTCAGGTGTTTCCCGTTACGTATGAATGGAATTATTTACTATTTCCTGGGTTGTTGTTATTTGATAGTGTCGTCCGCAATAACGCACGACATACATTACGTGCTCAGGTAGTCGTGTACCAGGGTGGACAACAAAAAATAATTTATTTTCATGAATTATTTTAATTTTCAAACCTCTATAACTTTCTGGAACCACTTTTTTGTGTGTTTTCCGACAGGTTCGGGTTTAGAATGAATTTAACTTAACACAGGTAATAGCGCCGACTTTGATATTTTTATATTATAAAGCCGGCCGCAGTACTGTCCAATATCTTTGACTGTAAAGATGCTTATCCGGTCATTGAAGAAGACAGTGTCGAGGATTAATTCAGTTCATTATCGGAATCTGAAGTGAAATAACTAAACATGAATGAATTATACAGTGCTTGTAATTGCCCATTAGGTATGTACATTCACGTAGCGCGAGAGATATGACAACACGGCAGAGCAAACTCGCCCGTCCGCGAAGATCTCAGCTCTCAGTTACTTCATTTCAGCCAGCTGGCACACGCGATGTTGTAATTCTTACTCCCTATACCTAGCCCGCCACAGTGTATGATTACCTAACTAAATATTATAAAATACTCGTAATATTGCAAGTTCAGATAATTTTTATTTATTTTTATCCTGTTCCACCGTATTGATAAAACTGTAACTGTTATATGTTATAGTTTAAATACATATTATATCAAAATATGGTAATAGTGTCAAACAGGATGAAGCCTGAAGTCTGGCCTGGCCTGAAGGGTGACTCTTCAGGCCATTGAAAAAATGTATTAATTTTTTTTTAATGCATAAAATCATCGTAGAAGAGTAATATTATTTAAAATAAACTATCCTAACACTAATATTATTTGTGTCAAATTACAAAGCGATCCGTCAAATAGGAGGTGAGAAAAAAAATAAAACATTTAGGGGTAAATTATTCTTTTTTTCCACCCCATGCAGAGTCCATGAGCTTAAAACTTTGTACACAAGACAGCATACGATACATCTTGTGGAAGTCATTTTAGTTCGGTAAGTGCGCGGGTACTTTTTACATTGGTACCCGCTCATACTCTTTGCGAAAGAAATTTTTTTGGAATTATATATAGTTACCAATATGTCCAATATGTCCTGAAGTCCCCCACGTCATCCACACAACCGAAGACAATCCCAAGTTTATTTCTTTCCAGAATTACATAATATAACATTATGTAAATGTGTTGGTGGGTACCCTATTTATATTACTCCCTGCATTACTATCTTATCAACGTATCAATGTATTAATTATTTGCTATTTTAATCAATTCAATCAATCAATTTACATTATTCAATTCAATTATTCAATTCCTTATTAAACAATCAATTTTAATTTATTGAAAGGCGCTCAATCCCGATGCTCTCAACGCTCGATTGCGAACTTTCATTTTAATTTAGCATCGTCAAATACATGCTATTTTATTTTATCACCTACCTCAGTTTCTTCTATATACTCAATCAATTTCGAAAGACGCTCACTCTCGATGCTCTCAACGCTCGATTGTGAACTTTCATTTCACTTAGCATCAGTCATATACATGCTATTTTAATGATATCAATTCACCAATAACAAGTAACATGCTCACGCTAAACAAAATATCATTGCAGATATTATATCGCATAAAATGAGTTTTCCTTGTTGAACAACATGCTATCTTGTCATCTATTAGTCAAAGACTTTTCTTTTTAAATCTCATTTTAATGTTGATACCTTGGTAAGTTGATTTCTCCTTTGCAGGGGGGGAGTATATTATTTGTAGCGTACTCACCCACATATAAGTGTATACATGCACAGCATCTCTATGGATATTAAAATAACAAAATTAATTATTATTTATATATTTTACAAAATGTTAACATTCAAATAAATCTTTGAAATACGATTCTAATAGTATTATTATAGCTTCATATTACGCTATAAGGCTCCAGTATAGAGTCCGTCACTAAAATTTATTTATATTGGTTTATTCTAAAATAAAGTTCGTTAAACGGCTGAGTGCCTTTGTAGTAAAAACATTGATATATATTTGAATAGAAAATCGACATTAGGAATGTTACTAAGTTTTTATTTATCTCACTATAGCTTTCTGGCTTCTTTATTACCAAAACTATATATACCAGGCTATATTAAAAGGTATCATAAAATAAAATAAATTTCTTTCAACAATCCCCACATTCAAATAATAATAAATATTGCTCAAAGTTTGAACTGGTCCACCGAATGTTAAGCAATGTTTTAATGTTAATTTTATCCTAAACTATTTACCCACTTTGGATGATCGTTTTTTTGTATTGTCGATTGATTCGTCGAAAATATTATTATATAAGTGAGTTCTATCAACCACTTAATTTTTTATGAATACGGAGTGTAACAATTGAAACGCTTTTTTTGCGATATATTGTAAGACCCTGTGGGGTAAATCAACAAGAACACCAAATTAGAATTCAAGTCAAACACTAGCCTTACCTCTTCTTAATATTGTCGTTTTTGGTTCATTTCATTATCTCTTTTATTAGATGCAACACAACTCGGGAGTGTAGATCCGTTTTCGGCGTATTGGGGCTGGGGACACTATTGTGTTTTCAGATTCAAGGGATCCGATAGTGTCCTTTGCTCTGTTGCGCCGGAGATGAAGTTGTCCACTTGTGTTTCTCAGACACTGATTCATTAACTGATTAATTGTAACAAATTTTATATTATTTTTATTATTGTCATAGTTCTGCTAGTCATTAAAATACTACCATTTAAATATTATTTAAATATTTTGAAATTTATCTATAATCTCTTTTTTATATATATTTTCCCATTAAATGCTTATTTATACCTAGTGGGTACTTTTGTGGACTATCTAGTTTTGTATTCCAATGTTAATAAATAAATAAAATAAATAAACTTGTTTTTATTGAGATTAACACACATTTTAGGAAGTCTTATTTTTTATTTTGTGAGAAACAAGTAAACAAACACTACCAAAGTAGGCAATAAAAATGGGTAAAAACCAATTTTAACAATGTGTTGGATCTGCTCTAGCCCTTATTACCTCTTGACAACCTCTGTATTGCAATGGTATGTTTCCCCATTCTTCAAAAACGGCCATTCTAAAACCTTCGTTATATGGGTCAGGCCCCTGTGATATTACTAATACATACGACCATACGAGTAATCAAGTTTTGTTGAAAAAATGCATTTACTTGCCTTACGCGATGACGAGCATTATCATCGACGAGCATAAACCTATTGTCGATTCAATTTGCAAGTGGTAACACAATAGGTTGCAACACATCATTAAGGTCTCTTTCATCATTCACGCCAATTCTGATATTGGCACCCCAATGTAACCTTTTTCTTTTGTGGGCTGCGGTTAGGAAAGGAAAAATTTTTTGTAGACCTGGACCTCAAATTTGCTTTAGGGAGCTTATATTTTATAGTTTGGGTTGATATCATCATACGAGTTGCGTTGATTAAGATACTCTGAAGCACTCTAGCAGTAGAAAATCTACTTCTATGGCAATCATTTACCAAAAAGCGATCCTGTCTGGCCGTTGTGCCGCGTGGCCGTCCTCCGCTATGCCTATGTCGAACAGTTCCAGTTTCATCAAAACGCATTCAAACTATTCTAATTACATTGTGGGTTACATTGAAGCGAGCTGCAACATTTCTTAATAATGCACCCATCATAATCATTCACATGGCTTGGTTCACATCGTCAAGGCTTAAACGTCTTAACACCATCTTCGAAACGTCTTTAAGAATTATTACTTGACAAACACCAAAATTTGTTGCGACGTAAGATTAAAGCAATGGCAATTAACACGTATACATACTCTGTGCAATTATGCATTAAAACACAAATATCAGATCTTAAGGAATTGTTTTTAATTCTAGAGTACATTTGTAAAATTTACAGTAAGCCATGATAAACAGTAAAACTACTGAGTTCAGTTTAGGAAAATTTATGTTAATCTGAATAAAAACAAATTGTATTATAAAATAGTATATCTCCTCTAATAATAAAGAGAATGAAGGAGATCAAAAACGACAATATTAAGAAAAGGTAAGGCTAGTGTTTGACTTGAATTCTAATTTGCTGTTGTTGCTGATTTCCCACACAGGGTGTGTTGTGTCTTTTCTTATTTGTAGGATAGCCATGAAATATAGGAATGATAGTTGTCAATATTTTAAACTATGATAAAGTTATATTTTCTTTTTGTGAAACACTAAAATGAACCAGCGAAATAGTGTATATTGAAATAAATACGATAGTACAATACGGGTCGTTTTATTAAATTAACATGTGGTTAATTCGAGCCGGATTTTGAGGAACCTGTGGATTGCTGTTAGTTGACTGTTCAAACACTTTGTGGTGAGAAGATTTGAACAGCCTGAGAGACTTTACTAGTTCAAGAATATTGTGTGTACGACAACCTGGTGAGAAATACCTAGATGTGAAGGTATTAAACGTTGTAGTTGTGAAACAACGGAAAGAACATTGTTTTTATGTGAGTAGATCTGTTTTCTGGAATAAAAAGCAGGAGATATCCCAGTTTGTTTTGGGTAAAGAGACATTGTGAATACCAGCTGAGTCGGTATAAAATTGGCAAGTGGATTCGTGTCCAGTTTTACGATTTGAGACGGCATCGACAGGACCTACCAGAGGAGCATCGTGGCTGAAGGGCGTGAGAGGTTATGAGTATTGTGTAGGTGCAAGAAGAGCTAAGCAGTAATCACCGCACCGTCGCCATAGAGAAACAGCTTCAGCTAACTGCCAAGGCCGTCTTCAAGTAATTGTGGGTTTTGCTGAAAACAGTTAGTATCTATAATCATTTGACACAAAATAAATAATCATGACAGATGAACAAGTCAAAGTTTTAATTAGAAAAAGGGGTTCTATTAAATGTCGATTAACTTTATTTAAGAAATATTTGTCTCAAACAGAGGATAAAATTCTGGGGAAAGATTTTGTAGATGTAGATAAAGAGATTTTTATTGAGTTAAAAGTGAGGATTGAGAAAATTGATAATTTAATTATAGAATTTGATAAAATACAAAATGATATAGAGGTTTCATGTGAAGAAACAGATTTAGATATACATGTTGAGGAAAGACAAAAGTTTGAGGATGATTTTTTCTCGACTCTATCTAAAAGTAAAAAGATCATTGAAGAGTATCAGTCATCAATTCTTGTAGATATACCTGAATGTTTAGGGGATGTTTCCCAAGTTTCAAATGAGGGTTCACACCATACCAATTCTCTCAATTTTGGTTTGCGTAATATAAAGTTACCACAAATAAAACTGCCTATGTTTGGAGGGGCATATGATAAATGGTTAGAGTATAAAGATACCTTTGAAAGTTTGATTCATTTTAACACTTCCATAGGAGAGATTCAAAAGTTTCATTACTTAAGAGCTTCTTTGGAAGGATCTGCAAGGCAAGTGATAGCTTCTTTAGAGTTTAGTGCAGGTAATTATCGAATAGCCTGGGAGATATTATGCTCAAGATTTGATAATAAAAGGCTTTTGGTGCAAAATCATATTAAAGGTATTTTTGATATAAGTGCCATTAATCATGAATCGTCTGATGGTTTGAGGAATCTTATTGATAATGTAAGTAAACATTTAAGGGTATTAGAACATTTGAAGCAACCGGTACAGTCATGGGATTCACTTATCATTTTTCATTTAACAACAAAATTGGACCGTGTGACATTAAAAGAGTGGGAAAGTTATAAAATTAAAAATGAGCTACCTTCATTAAATGACTTTAAAGAGTTTATACGAGGAAGGGCTGATTTATTAGAAACTCTTGAGATGAATTCTAAGGTAAAGGGTAAAGAATCTTAAAGTAAACAGAAATCTTTTATAGCATCAGCAAATAAAGATTCATCAAGAGGTAAGAAAGACTTTTGTGTTGAATGCAAGGGTTCTCATGATGTTAGTGTATGTAAAAGATTTCTTGATTTACCAATAAATGTGAGAGTTCTTCATATCAAGAGAAATAGGTTGTGTCTTTGCTGTTTTGCAGCAGATCATTTGAGTTACAATTGCACTGCAGGAAAATGTGCAAAATGTGGGTTAAATCACAACATTTTGTTGCATTGTAAGTCAAGGGTCCTTGAGAAAGCAGAAACAATAGCTCAAGGAGTCTCAAGTAAAAAAGATGAGAGTGTGAAGGTTTCAGAGTCTAACACTGCTAGCACTGATGTAATGTCCTTTTCAAGTAAACAAAATACTGGTTTTGGGCAGGTGCTCTTGTCCACAGCTTTAGTAGAAGTAAGAGATGTGTGTGGAAATTTCTATCAGTGCAGAGTACTGTTAGATTCAGCCTCCATGAGCAATTTTATTTCTAATAAAATGTGTGAAAGATTAAATTTGCCTACAGAAAGGTGAGTATTTCTGTCATGGGCATTACTCAAGTCTCGGCTCAAATTTCAAAGAGATGTGAGATTGGATTTAAATCAAGCCAGAGTAATTTTAATATGACTGTTTCGTGCTTAGTTATTCAGACAAGTAGCGATAAAATACCTACGTTTGAGGTGAATGTAACTTCATTTAATATCCCAAGTCATATTAATCTTGCCGACCCTGAGTTTTATAGACCTGAAGAAATTGATATGTTGTTAGGAGCAAATGTGTTTTGGAAACTCATTCTGGTAGGTCAAGTGCAGTTGGGAGAACATATGCCAACATTGCAAAATACATGTTTAGGGTGGATTGTATCAGGAGAGTTTGGGGATCTCAGTCTGAGCAGTCAAGGTAAACAAACTGTGTGCAACCTTAATATGAATGTGGAGGTGAAAGAACAGTTGGCTAAATTCTGGCAGTTGGAAGAGCCAGACACTTTAAAACCTATAATATCACCAGATGATGAAGAGTGCGAACGGTTGTTCAGTACGACAACATTACGAGAACAAGATGGACGGTTTGTGGTGACCATTCCATTCAAAGAGTCTGTTAATATACTTGGTAATTCTAAATACAGAGCTTTGCGTAGGTTATACTCTCTAGAAAGAAAATTTGTAAAAAATGAGAAATTCAAGAATGATTATTGTGCTTTTCTTTCTGAATATGAACAAGTTGGACATATGAGCAGAGTGAGTGATGTAGAGAATGATCAAGTGAGTTATTACCTTCCACATCATGGAGTAATTAATGAAAATAGTTCAACAACCAAGTTGCGAGTTGTGTTTGATGGTAGTGCTGCCTCGGATACTGGAGTGTGTCTAAATGAACTCCAATATGTTGGTCCTAAAATTCAGGAGGACCTGGTTTCTATGTTGTTAAAGTTCCGTAGTTATGAGGTTGCGTTTTGTGCAGACATTGTCAAAATGTACAGGCAGGTCTGGATGAGTAAAGGCCAGCGACAACTGCAGAGAATATTGTGGAGAAATGATCCTTCTGAAGAAGTTCAGGTTTATAATCTGAACACTGTGACATTTGGTCTAACTTCTAGTCCTTTTTTAGCAATAAGGTGTTTAAAGCAGCTATCAATGGAGTTTAATGTGAGTCATCCTCAAGCTGCTGAGGTCATTGCTAGAGACTTCTATGTTGATGATTTGGTGTCGGGGGCCTCATCAATAGAGGAAGCTGTCCTGTTGTGTAAGGATATCTCTAGTATTTTGCAGTCAGGGGGATTTGAGTTGAGGAAGTTCAATTCCAACAAAAAAGAGGTGTTAAGAGATTTGAAAGAAACAAATCAGTCTGAGGTTTTAAATTTAGGTGAAAATGAGAAAACCAAAACGTTGGGCCTTCATTGGAATAGTCATTCTGATTTTTTAACCTACAAGGTAGATCTAGTTTCAAGTGAGAGTGTGATTACTAAGCGAATTCTGTTGTCAGAAATTTCACAAATTTTTAATCCCTTGGGTTTGGTTAGTGCTAGTGTGATAATACCAAAAATTATTATGCAGAAACTTTGGTTATTAAAATTGTCTTGGGATGATGAGCTTCCAGATAACCTAGCCAAGGAATGGTGTAAGTTTAAAAGTGATTTATTCCTATTGAATACATTTTCCATTCCTCGGAGTGTTTGTGGTGAAAATGCTAATGTAATAGAGTTGCATGGATTTTCAGATGCTTCCTTGGTGGCGTATAGTGCGTGTGTGTATGTAAGGAGTATTGATGCATCTGGAGATATCCAATCAAACTTGTTATGTGCAAAAAGTAAAGTGGCACCAATAAAATCGTTAACCGTACCAAAGCTTGAACTGTGTGGTGCACTTCTTCTTGCAAAATTGATTAAAGAGGTACAGTCTTCACTGACCCTGAAAATAAATGAGTTATTTCTGTGGTGTGATTCCAGTGTGACACTTAGCTGGATAAGGTCACCTGCCCATCAATTTCAAATATTTGTATCTAACAGAGTGTCTCAAGTTCAAGACTTGACAAAATCTAAAAATTGGCACTATGTTAAATCTGAAGAAAATCCTGCAGACTTGGCGTCTCGAGGAGTTTTCCCATCTGTGTTGAAAAACAATAAATTGTGGTTTCATGGGCCAGACTGGTTATTAAAATCAAATGATGACTTTCCTGTAGAAGCGATATCTGTTCTAGATGAACTTCCAGAACGAAGGAAAAATATGATGTCTCTATCTATTATAGAAAATGAACAGTTCTTACTATTTACAAAATATTCTGACATGACTAAGTTGTACAGGATATTTGCCTACTGTTTACGTTTTTTAAAGAATTGCAGATCGTGTGAACGTGATGCTGGTCCTTTGAGTTTGAGAGAGATAACGAGAGCAGAGAAATGTTTGGTGAGAATTGCTCAAAGGGAATGTTTTGGGGAGGAAATTAATGTTCTTAAGAAGGGAAAAGAAATAAAGAAAGGTAAGATTTCTGGTTTAAATCCTTTTCTTGATGAGGAAAATCTTTTACGTGTGGGTGGAAGACTCAAGTTAGGGCCTTATAAGTTTGATAAAAAGCATCCTTATTTATTAGGAGCTAAACACCCTCTTACCAAATTGATATTACAGTCAGAACATAAACAGCTCCTTCATGGTGGGCCGCAGATGGTGTTAAGTTCGGTGCGAGAGAGATTTTGGCCATTAGGAGGAAGGACTTTAGCAAGAAAGGTTGTGCATGAGTGTGTTTTGTGTGCAAAGGCTCAACCTACTTCTTTTCAGCTAAAAATGGGAAATTTGCCTTCCTTTCGTATAACTCCTCAGCCACCATTTCACACAACGGGGGTGGACTACGCCGGTCCATTTAACATTAAAATTGCACAAGGTCGTGGTAATCGTACTTACAAGGGATACATTTGTTTATTTGTTTGTTTTGTTACCCATGCAACTCACTTGGAATTAGTTACCGGCTTATCAACGGAGGCATTTATTGCAACTTTTAGACGGTTTATTGCACGGAGAGGTAAACCATTTAAAGTATGCTCTGACAATGGTAAAAATTTCGTAGGTGCCCAATCAGAGTTGAGAGAATTGGGAAAATATTTGAGTGAAAATCAGGCAAAACTTGGGAATATAATAAATAATGAAGGAGTTCAATGGTCGTTCATTCCCGCTTACTCACCTCATTTCGGGGGATTATGGGAGGCAGGAGTGAAATCGGTGAAATTTCATCTGAAACGGGTGATAGGCAGCAATTTCCTGACTTATGAAGATTTCAGTACAGTGTTGTGTCAAATAGAGGCCGTCTTAAATTCACGTCCTCTCACGCCCATTTCTTCGAATCCTTTCGATCTTGATGTTCTAACGCCTGCCCATTTCCTGATCGGCAGAAGAATTACGTCTTTGCCGGACCCAATAGTTACTGATATAACAGAAAATAGACTTGCCAGGTTTCAAAGATTACAAAAATTCTATCAGTTATTTTGGCAACAGTGGTCTAAAGAATATTTAGCTGAACTTCAACGACGTGTCAAATGGAAGTCAGGAGCTAATCAACTAAAGGAGGGAATGCTAGTGATGATTCGAGAGAATAACGTTCCACCGCTGTGTTGGAGGATGGGACGAATTTTGTCACTTCACCCTGGACAAGATAGAGTAGCCCGAGTAGCAACTCTACAAACTGCAGAAGGCGTAATCAAACGCTCTTTTGCCAAATTGTGTCCGTTACCAATTAATTAGTGTTACTTATGTTATGTAATGTTATTTTTGTGTCATGAACTTTAATAGTTACTTATTCTATTTTTTGTTCATATGTTTAATAATATTCAGGTCCTCTAAATGGATAGGTTCTTGTGTATTGGAAGGGGGTTCCTCCAAGGCGGGGGGCATGTTGTGTCTTTTCTTATTTGTAGGATAGCCATGAAATATAGGAATGATAGTTGTCAATATTTTAAACTATGATAAAGTTATATTTTCTTTTTGTGAAACACTAAAATGAACCAGCGAAATAGTGTATATTGAAATAAATACGATAGTACAATACGGGTCGTTTTATTAAATTAACAGGGTGTTAATATTCGGCGCGTGTGGAGAATCGACTCGGATTTCTCAGCGTTGATCCGAATCTTCCACTTGTCATAATATGCCGTGGCACGGCCCATGTGCGCCTTCAGCGACATATTTGCCGCTTGTGCGTTATGTGAATGCGCTTACATGGCCGTGGCGTCTTCGTAATTGGCAAGGTTGGTATTCGGGAAATCCGGAAAGTCAGAGACCTACAAGTTGTATAGCTTTGGCGACAGGCATGACCCCTGGGGGACGCGACGCCCATGTGAGTGTCCCGCCGCGTTAATAGTTTGTTATTCTCTCTAACCTGCAGTGATCTACATGTCAAGAGTGAATAAGTTTGGTTATGTGTATTGGAAAGTTCAGTAGGTACGTTAAGTTTGTGGAGAAACGCCGGGATCCAAACGGTATAGAAAAGTTTCTCAACATCGAGGAGTACCATGACAGTGCTCTTCACGAGGTTGTATTGTACCTTGACGTCGTTCACGATCCTGACGACCTGCTGCACAGTGCCTCTGCCTTTCCTCAGAGCATGACTTAATCCTCCCCAAAGAAGGATTGAGCAAGACATGATGCTGTGAAACTGGGCAAAATACGCCATATTTACATATATTGTGGATATCGCATTATTTAACTGTCTTAAAACATAAATTGATGTGGCTAACCTGCCAGCTAGGTACTCTACGTGAAGTAGCTAGTTTAATGTGCTGTCTAAACGTACACCCAGTGCTTTGACAGACGAAACTCTATCAGAAGCCATGTTCGTTGTGCAAATATATTTTGCTTGGGTTCTCTCGATATTTAGGCTCAAATAATTGTTACTAAACCAATTAGTCAGTTTTAATTGCGCATCATTCAGAACAGCTTCAGATACAGTAGCATCTTCCGTCTGCGTAGCATATAGGATATATATTTTTATTTAAACAGAGTGACATATCATTTAGGTAGATTGTAAAGAGAAGAGATCCTAACACAGAGCCTTGAGGTACTCTATAGGAAACCGACTAATTAGAAAATGTAGATTTAAGGTAACCTTCCGGAACCCTAGTTATTCCGTGGTCTAAGTAGGATTTTTAAAAACGTTGTTCGTTAATCGAAATAAATTCCAACAACTTTTAAGTTACCCAAGGGATAAAATTATATCAAACAAAAGGTCCGGGATTTACGAAATTGGCTGTAAGAATCCTAATTGGAAGTATGTTGGACAAACAAAACGTCCAATTTAAACAAGATTTAAGGAACATATGGCTCACCTCAAAAGGAGATGAATTGAAAAATCTAGTGTTGCTTAACATGCCCTTAATAACAATCATAAAATAGATATCAGTGACTTAAGATTAATTAGAAATGCAACAAATAACAGACAGCTGGATGCTTTTGAAAGCTTAGAAAGTCTGCTTATTAGGTCACGATTCATTGAACCATCCGTAGGTAAGGATGACAAAATTGGTTAAATGCGTTTAACCATGACATTATTTTAGTATGAATAGGGGAAATTTTTTAATTATACTTTAGTTTTAATCATCCCTAGATGATGCAAGCATGGTTGGGGAAACACCCGTCGAGTAATATTCAACTGTTTTGGTGTTTGTGGAAACTACTTCATAGGAGCCCAGGTTCATTTTATGCTAATATGACTGGACTAAATATCAAAAACCTACTTCTATGCAAAATTTCACATAAATATTATTTTACCCCAGCTCAAATTCCCTCTGGACTAGGCTATAACAGAGCCCACGGATATTAACGATTTAGTCGGACAATTTAAACGGACGAGATGATAATGGCATTTTTCATAGTGTAATAATAATAATTAGGCCTAAAACCACATTTAACGAACAGTCACTAAAATATTGCTATTGTCTCATTTTCGCAAATGTTCGATTGTGTTTATATGTTCACAGAATGTCCCCGTTTTATTTGCAAAATATAACGCCTGAATAAATGTATTCATGATGAAACTAAATTGCTGTTTTAAATAAATATAGACGCCGATATTTTCACAACTGAATAAACATGGGGAATTATTTCAATTGAAATAACACATACAAAGCGAAATTAAAGGGACCCTTTATATTTTTATTTTTTTTCATAAATGACGAAACCAATATGTGGAATATCTTATCGGAAAACATTTTAAAATTGATAGGAAATGGAATATAATTTTAATTGACGTATTTTAAATGTACGTAAAAATTATTTTTAAATATACTGGAATTATATTTCACTTGGTTCCTTATGAAACGTTATTCAATATTTAAAATATAGGAAATGAGGTGCTTTTTAATATCCCACGTCACATTTAGTAGCTACTGTACTTTTGACAAAGGTCTAAACACGAAACACGTGTAGAGTTTTAATTCAATATTTTGGGACATTAAAAGCACATTTTTTTCTCTTTCCTATATTTTAGGTAGGTGTTTTTAAATGCCTCAAAAATGTGTTATTTATATATCTACACGTGTGGCTTTTAGACCTTTATCGGAAGTAACAACAAGGAATGCTAAATTGTAAATTTGTATTCGTTACTTAAATATTTCTTAATTATTAGAATTCAAATTTTATTTTCTTAAATGTCATAATCAATAAATCTAATTGTTTGTTAATTTTTATTAAGTCCGTTTTTTTATAATTGCTATAAATTATTCAACTGTATACTCCATTCGATGAGTATGATTCGGTATATCTATCATTTACTAGAGAATTACCAATTTGGAACTTGCTGTAACCATCCCGTGAAAAAAATGAGTGATGATCTGTGCGAGTGGTTATTTTTCAAAATATAAATCTTTGATTTCGTTGTCTCTAAAAATAATGTTTATTAAAAATGCACTGCATAAGCATCTGAGGTCATTTTACATGTTTTTAGGGTACCAAACATGTTAAAGATATTAAAAAAACATTTTAACAAAAATTGAAATAATATTGAATACTGAAACTAAATTATATCAAATAGTTGTTATGGCATTCTGCTGTTTACATTCATTAATATCACAGCCACACCAAACAAAAGTGGTCTGGCCTACGAACCAGACCAGTGTATCCTG
Organism: Rutpela maculata; assembly: GCA_936432065.2. Classification (NCBI taxonomy): domain Eukaryota; kingdom Metazoa; phylum Arthropoda; class Insecta; order Coleoptera; family Cerambycidae; genus Rutpela; species Rutpela maculata. Next base: position 271,397,403 of record OW386285.2, read on the forward strand.
ATATATTTGAATCCGCTGAAACCAAATCTGAAGTCAGAATTGTCAGATTGCTTCTTTTTTCACCCCCAACCCCAAAAAAACACCCACCCCCAAAAAAGAGTGGTCTAGACTGCGGACCATACCAGTGTATCCTTATGTATTCTGATCCTCTGAAACCGAATCCGGAGTCAGAATTGTCAGATTCGCTCGTTTTTTACCCCTGACGCCAAAAATCACCCCCTTTCCCAAAAAAGTGGTCAGTGTATCCTTATATATTTGGATCCGTTGAAACTGAATCCGAAGAACGTTGGTTCGTTTTTCACCCCCACCCCCAAAAATAGTCTGTCCGGAGGACTATACCAGTGGCAGTATGTCCTTATGTATTTGGTAAGGATACACTGGTCTGGTCCACTTTTTATGTTTTGGGGTCGTTTTCTTGGGGTTAGGGGTGAAAAACGACCGAATCTGACAATTCTGACTTCGGATTCGGTTTCAGCGGGTGAAAATACATAAGGATACAGACATCTCGTTCACAGGCCAGACCACTTTCTTTTTTGTTTTGGGGGTGTCTTTTGGGATTGGGGGTGAAAAAAGAGCGAATCTGACAATTCTAACTTCGGATTCGGTTTCAGAGGCTCCAAATACAGGATACACTGATATGGTCCACAAGTCAGACCACTTTTTTGGGAGGGGGGTTCGGGTTAGGGATGAAAAAAGAAGTAATCTGACAATTATGACTTTGGATTCGATTTCAGCGCGTCAAATACAAATACATAAGCATACACTGATATGGTCCGCAGGCCAAACTACTTACTTTTTTTTTGCTTTGGGGGTGTTTTTTGGGGTTAGGTGTGAAAAACAAACGAATCTGACAATTCTGACTTCGGATTCGGTTTCAGAGGATCAAAATACATGAGGATACACTGGTATGGTCCGCAGGCCAAATCACTTTTTTGGGGTTGGGGGTGAAAAAAGCAGTAATCTGACAATTCTGACTTCGGATTTGGTTTCAGCGGGTCCAAATACATAACAGCACACTGGTCTGGTCCGCAGGCCAGACCACTTTTTCTTTTTGTGTGGCCGTGTATTTTGTTTCTATATTTCCATGTTTCTTTTCATAACATCTATTGTACTTAAGAGTGATTGAAGCCCTTCAGTAACATCTACTAAGTGTTAGGCAGAATTTTGGTTACGTATGCTAAGAAAAAGTTAAATTTAAGACAGGTGGTCGAATACGAGTCTAGAAAGCTGGTGGTATTCGTGGAAATGTAATTTTCAGCAACTCCACGCAAATAGGTTAAGATAACATTCTTAAGTACCATTGTAACTACAATCTTAGTTAATATTAAGTTAAAGAGAAATACGAAGGCGTATAAGGGCCAACAACTTTATTTTTATATAATTATGCCGAATTGTCACTTCGGATCGACGCGTCGGCGTCGCACCATCACATAAAACTAACAACACAGGTACAGATCCCGAGATTATTGCTATTCTGCATCTAATGAAACAATTGTCGATTCGAAGTGACAATTGTCGATTCGAAGTGGCAATTGTCGATTCGAAATGACGATTGTCGATTCGAAGTGACAATTGTCGATTCAAAGTTCTTCGACATTATCTCGAAAACAGCGAATTGTATCAATATTTCTGTGATTACACAAATTGAAGTAAACTAAATATTCTACAAAAATCGTGTAATGAGTATTTTTGTGACTCCATTAGTTTTCTCAGTGGCAGGGAAATTATATATTTAAGTATAGCTGCAATAAAATTCTATTTTTAATAAAAAGTACGTAAATAAACTTTTTTGTAAGCTTTATTTTAACTAAATATTTCGACTCTAGTGATTTTTTATAAAATCACAAAGAAACAAATGCCTAAAAGTTAAAATTTTCAGTCACTGTCGGCCTCACAGCAGTCTCCATTACATAAACACAGTATCGTACATTTTAACTCTGCACGAGCGCACGAACATTTTTTACTACATATAACTCGACATTTACAAGAAACCAGCTGCTGACAAGCTGAAGTAGCTTCTGGAGATGTGGTCCAAAGAGGGTGGTAAACTCCACCTCCAAGAATCAGGATCTAGATGATTATTATTATTATTATTAATATTATTATTATTGTTACTAATGTATTATTCTTATGTATGATATTACTCATAACAATAATACTGCCGGTAACGAAACTAAACGATCTAGGCGACATCATATTAAATAATGCTTGACAATCGTACCGCTGATCATTGGGCCTAATTGTAGGAAAACCGTTTGGTCTATGACAAAAAAGTATAAATGTTATTTTGTAGTGAATTTTGTGTTCTTCAATTTTACTTACGAGTTTTTTTGTCAGAAGTACACGGCTTTCAAGATAATCCCAAAAAACTGTCCGCAAACTTATTTTTTCAAGATGGCCGCCGAAAATTTTTTTTTCGGCTTGGCCAAGAAAAAATTTACCTCTATGTCAAATTTCGTGTTAGTATCACAAAGTGAACGATTGTTATGCTTAGCAACTCCACTATTAAACGCCTTCGTACAGAAACTGTAAGCGTAGAATTTTTTTTAAAAAACAACTAAATAAAATTATGTATTCAAAAATATGAAATAAAAACTATCAAATTTTAAAACGGAAGTTGATTGTTAACAAAACCCATATCCGCATTAACCCCAAAATCCGCATTTGCGGTGGGACAGCCTAACAAACGGATGGATAAACGAGTCATCCTATACGGGTTAATTTTTTCAGTTTAGGTATGGAACAATAAAAACTGCTAATTTGTGTATGCCTTATGTTATTGTTGTCCAGTTTATAAAAATCATCACTGACGTCACGTTTCAAAAACTAAGAGACGTATATTATCCAATAAGCATAATAAAACTGTGCTATTAAAAAACAAAGACGACTTAACCGAGAGAATTCGTTGAAACTTTTCAAGAAGTTTTATTGAATTCATTTAATACTTTACCACCACACTGCATCATCCATTTCTCTTTCCAACTCAGAGAGAAGTTCGCTTATTTACTTTGGCTATTTACAATGGAATCTTATAAAATGGTTGAAGATTTTAGCTAGCTTATCGCTGTCCTGATTCACTGAACTTTATATTGTGTACGTTTACATGCACTTATGGCCTCTGTTATAACAACCCGGAGTATGAGCTTACAAATTCTGATATATTACTATACTAGTATGCAATGAGAATTTTAAGTTAATTAAAATATAGGGATCATGTGAGAACAGTCCTGAAAATTGAAATTTTACTTACATACAGGGTGTCCAATAAGTCTGGAAACGGTCAAATATCTCGAGAAATACACATTGAACACAAAAAAGAAAAAACACGTAATTAATAATTTTAAAAGCGCTATCCAATGATACCACCCACCGCCACCCCTTGGGGTGGGGCGGGGGGCAAATTTAAAATCTTATTTTTTATTGCAGAGTCGGATTCTACAGCAAAAATTACGTAAAGTTTGTATGAAACGTTTTTTTTTCTTGATTCGTGACAGATGGCGCTGTAATCGCAAAGATATTTTTTTCCCTAATTTCTAAAAAATTCTACGGAAGAATGAAAAATAATAAAGAACGAGTTCATTTTCTTGAAAAGCCATTTTGGGCGGGAAATGGCGGCATTTTCCTCCCTTTTCAATGATATATCACATGCCATATTTATTCATTGGAACTAAGCAAGTACTTATAAGAACATTTTTTAAACCAATATTTTTTTTTAACTAGCATCATACTTGCCGTGGAGAAGTATGATTAAATAAAACGATTAAAAAATGCAGTGAGTTCTTCAAATCTTTATTATAATCAAACATTAACACAGTTATAAATAATTAAGTAAATTAAAGTAGGCCATGGAATTCAAAAGTCTTTAAACCATTTTCTAACTATAATTAAATGCAAATGCAAATTCCTTACTTGGTAAAAGTTCTATAAAATAGAATAGAAATAACTTATTTAATTATTCTATTTTATAGAACATTTTCTAGCTTATAAAAATCGACACAATTTTCGTAGAAACAATTCTTTTGCACCACCGATATTAAGTGAGATATTCTCGAAGGCCCTGGTAAAATGGACAGCCTGTATTTAATAATATTTTTAATATATTTTTACCGTTATCGAGTATTTAAATACAAATTCCTAAGGCATCTGGCAACACCAGCTGCAAAATAATCTACGATATTGTAACCTAGAACTCTTTTTAAAAATCGATCAAACGTATTTCACTTTTCAATTATCAAGTTGGAGAATAATTATCAAAAACATAAAAAAATCAATGAATATATCTTGACTGATAGAGCACGTTAGCTTGTTGAGAAATTAACATTGTCACGCAATTATTAGATGTCTTTTTGATACCTCCATTATCAATATTAAATATACACTCCAGGCAAATCTCTGTAAAATGGGTTCGACATGAAGTATTTGAGAATAGTTATTTGTTTATCGCAATGGATCGCTCTATTAACGTAGGATAAGCATATAAAAGTCCCATTTGAACTACCATTTAGAAAAAATGGCCGTCAGAGCCGTTTTCGTTAAAATTACATAGCTCAGTAACTGTTGCTCTGATTTTAGATATCTTTTTTTATCTATTCCCCCTCCGGTGGCCTACAACCAAATTTAAATCAAAGTTGCTGCCACTCGGATTTTTTTACACATTTTTGGATGTATGTAAAACCAATTTCCACGATATTTAAAATCATTCATCGCAGAATTTTTTTTTACAAGAATTTTACTTTTTTGTTTAATGACACAGTCACACAAAAAAGTGGTCTAGTCTGCAGACCAGACCAGTGTGTCCTTATGTATTTGGACCCGCTGAAACCGAATCCGAAGTCAGAATTGTTAGATTGGCTAACCCAAAAAAACACCCCCAAAAAAATGGTCTGTCCGGCGGACCATACCAGTATATCCTTTATGTATTTGATAAGGATACATTGGTCTGAAAAACTGAAAAACGAGCCAATCTGACAATCCTGACTTCGGATTCAGTTTCAGCTGATCCAAATATGTAAAGATACGCTGGTCTGGTCCGAAGTTCAGACCACTTTTTATTTTGTTTTGGGGGTGTTTTTTAGGGTTAGTGGTGAAAAACGAGCGAATCTGACAATTCTGATTTCGGATTCTGAACGTTTTCTGTAGCGGTTGTTGACGGAATGGCGCAGAGCTTCAAGCGTTGGATAAAGGTAAGGACATTAATACATGCAGAAGCATTTACGAAGAAAACAGAAAGGAAGTATTGGAACTGTGAAGTGCACCTTGTGTACGATACATATAAAGAAGGCTCCATAAAGCAAACGACAAGGCAAAAGAGAACACAGGGAATTGTCCCTACTCGATATAAAATTGCGAATAGCACAAACATTGTCAACGTAACTAGGTCAAAACTGCGATCGCATATGTATACCAAGGACGAATTAACTGCATACCTAGCAGAAAAACTTCTACATCATGCGCAACTAACGAAGAAAGACTTTGTAGTCGCATGACGTTCGGAAATTGCCTCATTACATGGCTCTTTCGATCACCTTCGAAGCCCGCAAGAAGAGGCAGGAACTAAAATAATTTTTCATACTATTAATGCCGCCGATAGAGGAGCAACAAAACTATATATATTTGCACAAGACACAGACATTTTGGTTCTTAGCATAAGAAGATACCCGAAACTTCCCACCGCATCGTACTTTGTATCCAATTCCAAGGAAGTTATATCAGTTGCAGATTTATACACTTCATTAGGTACATTAAAGGCTTCTCCATTAACAGCTTTTCATGCGTTGTCTGGATCCGATTGCACAGGTACATTACTAGGCAAAGATAAACTTTCATATTGGAAAGCATTGCAACTACAGCAGATAAGTTTTTGGCTTTTTCTTCAATAGGAACCGAACACACAATTTCTGATAACGTAATGACAATACTAGAAGCATTCATCTGCCAAATCTACCAGCCTAAAACGAGTTATGTTGGCCATGTTTTCTAAGAAACAGACAAGCTGGGAAAAGTTGCCACCAACAAGAGGTGCTTTTATACCTGCAATGAAGGGAGTCAACTACCAGGTAATGATCTGTAACCAAGACTTCAATCCTCAGCCAATAATTCCGTCCCCTACTGAAAATGGAAGGACTATGGAAAACGGACAGGTGATTCCTCTTCTCTGTGAAATATCGTCCGCTCCGGACTCCATTCTCAAGTTGGTCCGATGCTCATGTATAAAAAATAAGTGTAATCCGCCGTGTAAATGTTCTGCAAGCAGCCTAGTGTGTACCGATATGTGTGAATGTGGAGACATAGACGAACTTTGTGACAACCATTCACATATTGCACCAGAGGAGTCAGATTATGACGACAATGATGATTGATGACAAACGATATCATCAACGACATCATTTAGATGCCTATTTAATGACATCACTGTTATTTTCCAACTATTCAGATTTGTAATTTCATTTTACTTTTAAACAAAATAAAATATGTTTTTTTGTAGAAAATATAATATTTATTGAAAGTATCGTGTAAAATTGCATTTATTCAGTGTTCAAAGTTCCTGAAGTAAAGATCACTGAAGATGTACTTTGCAATCATAGGTGAAACGTCGAAATGTATTTCTAACATGACTGCTGTCATTATTCATGAACCATGGTTTCTTAGCAATATTTATTGGTTATATTTCCTAATAATATAAAAAAAGGTCCAGTTATTGCGTTCCAAAACCATATTTACCCAAATATTTTAAATACTGTTTACCTAAGAGAAATCATTGAAATTACCTTTTTTTATATACATTTTAATTATCTTTAATATGAGGTATGACAAAAGAAAATTGGCTAATAAATAACTGAGATATTGTCAGTTTTATAAATCTCAATGGCGGCCATCTTGTTGACGCCATTAATGCTATACGTCACACATCACGAAGTGACACCATATAAATTATTCATGTGTGGATAGTTTATTACCAAAAAAGCAACCCCCCCACCCTCCTTCATTAATGCCACGGAGGATAATTTTCCTACATATGCTTCTATACTAATTGAAATTTATCGCAAATTTTCGAAAAAATAATTCAAATAAAAGTTCTAGAGCATACAATTAGCTTTAATTTGCGGTCAGTTTTTAAGAATAGTTTATTATAGTCACTATTTCGTGATATTGTATCCATAGTTTGGAAGTTTCGGAAAGACTCAACTTTAGGCCTCACGCCATTTTAGGACGGCCATTTGGAAGTTCTCAAATTTATTCATTTTCTTGAAGGTTTGAAGTTAATCTATTTGCAAAATTTCAAGTTTCTAGCGTATCTTAAAGCAACCAACCAAACAGATAGATCCGTTGCCTTTATACCACGTTTTTACCTACATTTATATGCCCGGTGACCTGCTTGTGTAGTTTCCAATGAGGATATATCCTTGAATTTTGGCATAGGAGCAAAGAGTGTCTTCATATGCCATTGTGTATCAATATGAGCGTCAAGATATAGGTTTTCGGAAGGCAGTTTCTGCAGTCGGTGCAACTACGGGATCTACCCTGGAAAGGACTGCTCTCTTTCGTGCAGAGCACTGATCTTTTCTGGGGGATCCTAAATACCTCGAATGTACAATGGGCCGATAGGCCTGAGTACTGCGGATCTTCAGATCTGCTCGCGTTCCTAATAATAAAGTAATATCACTTTTTTTTCTTTAATAGAATTACTATATTTTTTATGGTTTCTTATTGAGCATAAAATTGTGAGTAAAACATTTTTGTCCGATTTAAAAAATTACAAAGAATAAGTGAGATACGAACAATTTTTAATTTTTTTTCAAAACGGCCGCTTCAGATGAACGCGACGTAAGAAAATTACTAAGTAGGCTATGGAAATTATTAGTAAGGTAGTGGACTTATCTGTAAAGAACAAAATGTTTATTTGAATTACTGATTCCGGTGGAACCCGAAGTGTCATTTTCATTCCTGTTGGTCTAAAAGTAGCCCACCTTTGTCTAATTTATTTGTACCAAAAACGAAATTTTTAAATTAAAAACCAATCAGAAAATTGGGGGCGTACATTGACTCGTGGCCACCCGGTATAACGCCTCTTGTCATGTGGTTACTATCAACAATTCTATATTGTTCTCTTTCAGGTTGATATGGCCAAAAAATGAGAGGATTCGGGAAAATGTGATGCTGGAGAGTCGCTATAGGGGATATATTGCTTGGGGCATCGAGCTGTTAGTGCGATGGCATACACTATCTGTTAAAGGCGTAAAGAAGGATAGAGAAAACTAGGGTGACAACAAGTCTGATTTTTGTGAGTCTTTTGCTCAACTCGGATGTTGCCGATCTTGTCATCTGTATTTTTCGCCGAATCTCATATTCACATGTGCGATATTGTCCGCAACAGCTTCAAGGTATGCCGTCTTGTTTGGTGCTTGACAATCAACCATGCTACACGTGTCTGGGTGGTTTTCATTTGCAAATTTTCGTTTCGTTATAATTTACGTTTAAACCGTAATCAAAGCTTATTTTTTGAAATTTACCAGTAAGTGCTCATCAAGAGCTCAGTAAGAGCTCATCCTCACTTGCTTCAACTGAGAGGAGATCACGTGCAAATGTCAAATTAGTAATTTTAGTGCCGCCTCTAGCTGCTCCACCTTGCCAGTGCTCAAGCACACATCACATCACGTGTTCACTGTAGATGTTAAAGTGCATTTGTGATATAACATAGCCCAGACTAACGCCTTTACTATCTTTACATTTGGCATATTCTGTGAAGAATTCCCAATCAATCTTCACCAACTAACTTAAGCGCCTCGTCGGTGACATTATCTATCTTAGCTGCTTTTCCAGTTATATATTTTTAGTTATCTTCTGCATCAGGATGATCACTTTCAAAAAGCTTTTCCCAATATAGATGCCAAATTTCGATAATCTAATTCCTGTCAGATCTGAGAGTAACAGTAGGGTCTTTAATTGACCACGTTTTGGGTTTAAAATTTACGTATAATCACCCTTTCTAGTCGGAAAGGGTCCTTCATATTGTTAAGATCCGCATATGACTCTAATGTTTTTGGGCGTTTTGTAGATAAAAATTATTATGTATTCAACAAAGACCTGGTACGCTTTGTGTGAAGTACTCGTATGATGTTTTCTTTTAGAGATTCCGCAAGGCTAGAGTCATGCAGTTTGTTGACCACACTTATAATTTCCTTGAATTTATTTTGGATGGTTGGGCCATCATTTATGATGGGCAGATATTTTTGCATTACATTTGCTATTTTTTCAGCTTTATCGGGACGAATAAATATCTAATAGTGTGAGTGAACAAATAACATTAAAATTATTAGTAATAGGAAATACACAATATTCCCTAGTACATATTTATTTGATTATATAATTGATTGTATAATATCTGTGATATTTGCTAATAGCAGGTTTAATTGTGAGACTATGATGAGTCTGAAGGTGAAACTTTTCAAATGATATCAAGATGAAAGAACGGTTCAAACTACTATGTGATGCTATAAGCAGAGACTTATCGTATAGTCTCTGCTATAAGCAAGTTAGGATGGTTGGTGTGGCGTGGTATGGCGTGGTATGGCGTGGCGCAACTTGGCGTAATATTTAGCAACGAGCTTTCCTCTCATGTGTATTTTTTTGTTTACTTTGGTAGGCCCTAGCTCCCTTATAGGGATTTCCGGTAACGTGTTTATACAACATTTTTAAAATATTTTTTGACACAGAATCATCCCTAAATATTAATGACTACATATCTGAAATTTCTGCGTTTTTTCTACGAACAATCTTCGCTTTGGATTTGGCAGTTATTTAATATGTATGATGGATATATCTTTTTTATTGTGCCAATTTCATGCCATAGATCTATACACAGATATCTGTAACGGTTTCAAAAGTATCTCGGTGCATAACTCGGATTAAAGAACTTATATCTAGATACATAACAGGCTATATTTTCACTATATACCTTATTTGCTCCTAACATAGTCACATTATATGTCCATTAAAATGGATAGATGAACATCACATCCCATAGGCAACAGTGGCGTTGTGTGTGTAGAAAATGTGTAGAATGGTAAATATTTTCATTAAAATGAATCGTTGCAATTTCTGCATTACCGGCTCTTTATATAACGTGATGTAGGCATACGATATTACAGTAAGATAAAACAGTAAGATAAATATGTATTGAAAGGATATTAAAATTTAATTGCTATTTACTTTATAACTGTAAACTGAACTTCATCATGTTACGACTATGGAACGATCGATTTTCTTCTTTTCTAAACTGCTTTCTGCAAACGGCACAGCACCTCACTATTTATTTGCACAAAATATATTGTCACTAAACTGTGTAAATATGAATAGAGAATATTATTTAGGTATTAAGCAAATCACAACTTAAAATAAAATTACTTTTTCACCAGTTTTTGGTCGGAGAACACGAAAAATATTTATTGACATTAATGGCCGAACTGTCAACTGCGATTATGATAATCGAACTGAAGCCGATCGTGCACGAGCGGCCGCGAATACGCCGATGGGCCAATCAGCAACTTATGGGAAGAAGTGCCTTAGAATGGGAGTCTTTCAGCGACAAATAAATCAATGCCATTATGTATCTAGATATAAGTTCTTTAATCGGAGGTGCATAAAGAACCATGTTAAAAACAGGCATTTTTTGCCCATTCCGACAAAAGTACAGAAACGATGTTTTTCGACTAACTTTTGGTCGCTAAACACGACTATGGCATCAAAATGTATCGAGCATGGTCAAATTGGCAGTTTTTAACTGTCAATGATTCTATCCGATAAACGAATATTGTCTAACATTAGCACATAATATTTATTCCACTTATACAAGTTATTTTGTATGCTACTTTGATAACTGTCAAATGTCAATACTGATTTTTAAGAAGATCATATGACGAGGCATATGACATCTGTCAACTGTCAATAATTACTTTTGACACTGGGATAACATTATTTGCTAACATGCGGTCTTATAGGCCAGTCCAACACGCTGTCACTTTGCTTTGTTTGTACTACAGCAGCCATCTTTTGTTGGTAAGTTAGGGTTTTTGTCAGGCCTAAAGGGCACCATACACGTTCAGCCATAATGTCATTCCAGCAGATCATTACAGAAACATCATTACAAAAAGTTTCCCCGTCATTCCCTGTCATTATTTTTCACACCTTACATGTCCATTATTTAAGAAAAAAGCATATCTAGCTATAATTATTGAATTAAGTATGATTTAAAAAACGCGAAAATTCAGGTAATGAGATTACTGAACGTGTATGGTGCCCTTTAGGCCTGTCGAAAACCCTAACTTACCAACAAAAGATGGCTGATGTAGTACACACAAAGCAAAGTGACAGCGTGTTGGACTGGCCTATAATGTTAATAAAAATCATTAAAGTATAAATGACTGACAGAACTTGGCAGCTGTCAACTGTCAAAATAGATTAATTTATTCATGAAAAAATCCTTCTAATACAGCAGAATTCATAGTATCGGCAGGCTCTACGCTTCGGTCAACTAAAGGCCCTGTAGTGTATATACCTTCTTACTGTTTCACTTGTAGCATTAGCAACGTTATGACAGCTATCAACTCTTATAATAATCCTATATGCAGAAAAAAAGAACAACTATCATAATGCTAAAAATAGCTATTGACAACGTTGATGGGCACATACGTGACCCTTTGTGGCCAAACACCGGGGTCAATTGGCACAATAATGTATATCGAAGAAGGAATCTGGCATAGTACATACTAAAGATAGATATTGACAACGTTGATAGGCACATACGTGAACCTTTGTGGCCAAACACTAGGGTCAATAGGCACAATAATGTATATCGAAGAAGGAATCTGGCATAATACATACTAGACCATGTAAAGAATTATATCAATAAAATAAAAATACTTTAATGTAACGCCATTTCGTCTTTTCAGTGACGACTTTACTTTACAAAGAAATTTTGCATTTGGAACAATTTCGAATTTTTCATGGAACTAAATAAACCGACGAATGGTAAAAACAATATCAGAAAATGGTAAAAAATAAACTTAGGATTGCATCGTAAACAAAAAATGCTTATAGGACACTTGAATATTGTTTTGTAATTTTTTGCAATCCTGAACAGGATTGCATAATGATTTTCTATATTGTAAGTATTTTTTACATTCCTAGTTCGAGTTCATGCAGCATAATAGAATTTGGACTTCTACATTCCCAATTATAATGTTTATTATACCCTTCACAAATACGAAAGCGAAGAGTATATTGCATTTGATCGGCACATTTGTAAAAAAAAAAAAAATATCGCTCGTGGACGAAAAAAATTCATATAATTTTGTTAGTGAACGAATTTTGAACAACTTTCAAAATGTCCGTCTGCCCGTCTGTCCGTCCCTCACGTTTCTTGTAAGCACGATAACTCAAGAAATAAAAGTCCGATTGTATTGAAAATTGGATAGTAAGTTAGTGTATGCTAGAGAAGGAATCCCGTTGTTTTCGACGATATCGATCGGTAGAGAAAAAAGTTATTAATTATTTAAATTTGAGAAAAATATTTTTTTGATTTTTATCTTTTTGTAATTGAATAGAAATCATGTGAAACGATATTTCCTTTAATATGTATTTATATATTTCAGTAATATACATTTCATAATATAATATCAAACCAAGGAAATATGATTTTAACTCATCACTCAGAGTTATAATGTAAAAATTTAGATTAATTTATGTGGCTGTAGTTCTTACGTTTTTGACCCGGAATCTAAGGGTCCCGGGTTCGAAACTCACTTAGGTTTTGTATATAGTTCCTCTTTTTACTTTGCTTTATGCTGAGTGTTTCACCAAGTTCTTATTATAAAATAAAGAATGTCTAAAATTAACATTATTTACAAAAAACTGCGAGGAGTATCCTATAGAATTTGTAACAAGCACACAAAAAGTTCAATAAAGTGGTGAAGAGTATATTTTTAGCTTGTTATTTTATAAAATTGCCATAAATCTATCGATTAATGTCAACTTATTTTGAAATAGTAAAATACTACTATTAAATGAAGAAAAATTAATGACTTTTACTACTGTTGCACAAATTTCAAGAATCCTCATGGAATGTTAAAAAAATATGTCTGAAAACTCCTGAGCTATTGAGAAGATATTCAAAGAAACATTTACAACGAAAAATATACTGTTTAATAGATAGACTATTTGTTATGCAAAACAGGATTATCAAAGTTACCTTTAATTTACTCTAGAGACATTCTCGGCGGCACACTTTTCGTGATAGGAAAATTATGACCGTACCTTCTACATATATTTAAAAATTATTTTGCTTTATATACAATAACCTTAACAATTTTTTCTCAATGAAGCAGTACTCAATCATGAAACGCGCAGTACAAATAATAACCATATTATTAACTATACTAAGTAAATTAAAAAAAAAAAACCTATTATGCAAGTGTCCATCTTTTTAATGTTCTTCCAGATAATATTAAATTGCATGCAAATTATTCAAAACTGGATTTAAAAAAAAGTTTGATAGAAAACTGTTTCTGTTGACGATTTCTGTACCTCAATAGAAAATAATCTATAAAAGAGATTATTATTAGTTTTTCAAATATGTGTGCATACAAATAGCGTTCTTGTTCGGTATGGATAATTTATTTATGCCTGATAAATGGATATTCTCTTTGTTATATATTAATTTTTTGTATCTATGTATAAATTGACGAAACTTCCTCCGTTCTTGTAATATTTTTAATAGAATTACATTCTTTTTCTTTCTATTTCCACTTCTAATCCCTACTATTGAAAATTATCCATTTTCTCCCACTGTTAATTCTTTATTTATCAGTATATGAATTCAAAAAGTGGCTTTGTCAAATAAATCAATTTAATGCGTTTAACATGATTTCAACTGAATAAAACCTACATACACAATTCTAGAACTAATTAAGGTACCTCAAAATTGTTGATTATTTAAGAGACATTTCCTGATTTGAGGAAGGTCACCTCAAATTTTAAGCAAGAATAATAAAAACTTTAAAACAACCTTTTTTCCGAACGCAAGCACTTGAACCTAATTTTCTCGATATGAAATTGATATCCATTGATAGACATTAATTTTAATATGATCGATAAACATAATACAAATATATAACAGTTGCGCAAGTTAGATACCCTTTATTAATGACTAACAATAAATAAACCTACCCAGTCTGAACAACGATGAATTTTCGGCCAACATTTTGAGTAGAAGAGAACTTCTTAACTTCAAAGACCTCGTAGAACTTCGTTTTTAATTATTTAAATTATTAACACTTACGAGTTCGAAATTCATTTTAACCCTTTTTGACATGATAATATTTAAAAAATCGCGGAACTAATACAAAGTTTTTTAACTTGGCAACAAAAAAATTAAAAAGTAATGAGTTTAGGTCACATTTGAAACATTAATAATAGCGGTATTTTAGAAAGAAGTGTTTATGTCCATGGTTGTTCTGGAGACACATGAATCACGGACTTTTTAGAGCATTTCGCGTACTCGTCCTAACGCTCACCCGCAGTACACTGGAGTATCGCAGGATGTATGGTTACTTTTACAGGATAACTTGCGCATGGCTAATGTAACCAGGAAACGTGTGCCGCAGAGTCATTTCTAATAAGTAGGTGGCCTAAAGCTATCCTTTGAGAACTTTTCAGATATGTGACAGGTTAAAATGCGTAATAAATGTAAGTTTAAGTGTATATAGTTTCCTTTAATAGGCTTATTATATCTATTTAATTTGATCAAATGTTATATTATAACACATTCATACATTTTGCAACAATCACCGTACACAAAAATTAGTACAGAAACATGTTTCATAACACGCTGAACTCAAATATAGTATAGAAAATATCTGTATGTACGTGTATATATACCTTTTTTCTGAACATGAACATGAAGTTTTATTTGAATTATAATTTTTATTTCAAATTTGGAATATACATACAATAGCATGGTAGGATATTCTACTCTCCTTATTTAAATAGTCTTGTCTGACGTTTTGATAAAGGATGAGGGTAGTATCATAAGAAAAATATATCTGAAAATCAATAAATCGTGATACACTTTGTTACTGATATGCTATGTGTTATTAAGGTACTTGTATACTGATAAGAGCGAATCTAGCGGTGAATTTAATAACTTAAAGCGCGAGAGAGATAGAGTAAAAGGATTTGGCAATACTGTATTAAATACGATTTTCATAACTGTCGTATACTAATCTACTAGATTTAATCTGGCTATAATCCATATTTCAAGAGTTATTAGGTTATTAATGTCGGCTATCTCTTTTTATACTACTTTTACCACGTCTCGACGCAGACTTTCAATAAGGTACACATATTGTATGTAGATCGCGAATGATTTATCAAAATCGTCGCTTTAACTGCCTTCGAAATCACTAAAGGTCAAGAAATGCCTCTTTCGATTCGTTCGTGCCGAGCCGAATTTTCCAATTTCGACGTGCAATTTACGATCAGGTCTAACTGGAAGTCTTCCTCTTTAACGTCGTGACATCGTGCGGCCGTCCCGTTGGTGTTTTCAGAAAAATATGAACGTGTCAAGATCGCATGTTTTTGTAATTTTTTCGATTCCGAAATGCGAGCTGTTTTTTTACTATTTTTCGCAGATATCTCCGAAACGGTAAGAGCTAGCTCAAAATAAAAAATTAAATGAAAGAGTATTTTTCATTGCGAATCTTTTGCTACCATCAGAATTTTTATTTTTCTTTTCGTTACGGAGATATTTATTGAAATGTCGACGATGTAGATCAAAAAATTGCAAATTTTGTGCTTCAAAAGTTGGCAACTTCTTAATGTTGACTCCTACGCCAAAAGATTACTCTAGTTAATTTAAATAGAATTAAATTTACTAAAATTCTTCTTTCCATTTTTTGGATTTCGACAAAAATTAGGGAATTAGAGGTGGCGGAAATTGGAACTTTTTTTTCGGTAAAATTTCGCACTTTTGTCAACGTAATTAATCGGCAATTGACTGAAATCGATTTCATATACGATATCCACTTAATATCTTGTATTACCTACATGATTATTCATTAATCTTGGCCCTTCAGAACAAAAGTTTCTGACAAAATTGTTTTTTTAAGATTTACATGAATTTTCTAGGAAAACATGAATTTTCTCCATTTATACGAATAGCTCGATATTTGTCGATTTTTTTGAAAAATTTGTCTTCAACAAATGTAAAGAGCATTTCTTATCTTAATACTTTTTAAAAATTTTAATATTCGCGCCATCTTCGAACGTTGTCAATCAATTTCAACAGCTGTTTTATTTACACAAATATAGGACTTAAAATTGATCAAAGTTCCAATAACTTTTATGCCAGAAGGATGATTTTTTCAGGATTTTATCAGAGTGTTAATAAGAAACTATTTAATGTTATGTTAGTTTTTGAAGCATATTTCTAAAAA
Organism: Rutpela maculata; assembly: GCA_936432065.2. Lineage (NCBI taxonomy): Eukaryota > Metazoa > Arthropoda > Insecta > Coleoptera > Cerambycidae > Rutpela > Rutpela maculata. The sequence continues at coordinate 271,413,893 of OW386285.2, forward strand.
AATTTGGTATTAAGAGCGAGAATTAACCTAAGCCGAGCTCTACTATGTCAAATAAGGCATATTTGCCTATGAAAGTCAAATTTTCCGAATCGATTATTCCGAAACTAAACGGACGATTTTATTTTTATTGAAAATTCAAGTGTAAAATCCCTTTATTTATTAGTATACCAAATTATAATTATATTTAAAACTGTATAAGTTCATTTTAGTATACAAGTACCTTAAGTGATTAATAAAATATGTAAATATAAAACGTGTATCAACGTTGCGCTCGTAGTTAAAACATGACGAGAATAAAGAGAATCACCGATTTCAAGATTTTCGAGATTCTGCCCAATAGTGCAACGTATCCATATTAAGTTGAATATTCCAATATTATAAGGGACCTACATTTTTTTTCATGTAACTTGTCCAGCGCACGCCTTCCCCCGAATGGTAGAAACAGTTAGGGAGTGTTATTTCAAAATCGACGTACTAATTTCCATTGTAAATAAATTGTTTCGTGAGCGCATACTGTTGTTTTGTAAAATTCCTCCATACATATTGCGTCCCCCAACTCTCTTCTAAAAAACCACAAAAAAGTTCATTACTTCATTATCCCAGTCCGCCCCTGTTATTTACGTCATGACGCCCAAAAATCCTATATTTGGTTATATCCGAAATAGAGAGTGATCATTAAAGACGTGGAAACTGTCATATTTCATATAAACTATGTTTTACTGTTTTTAAAGTAAAATTATTTATGAAAAAAATGGATATAAATTTCCATTTAGTCAACAGATTAATGCTTGACATTACCTATTACATTCATACCATCTATAATCATATCTTCTTCTGGACATAATATTTTTCTTATTTTATTGCTTGGTGGATAAGTAACTATGGTATTACGTTAGCGAACTTTCATATTTGTAAGAAATTATCTAGTTTTTTTTTTAAATCAAGACGTTCTACCAAACATGCCAATATTAAAGTTTAAAAAAATATATATTTTATAAATGTACTATACTTGCACCCTCCATATATATTTAAAAAAATTCTTTATGACTCTGCCTCTATTTTGGAAAGTAATGAAAAGTTTAGTGTATAAATCAACAACTTCAATTCACTTCCCTTCTTTGTTTGTTTTTTCTTAGTTTTTTAATTTTTGAAGGGATTGTTATTATTTGTGATGGGTTCATAAATACATTTATTTGAATGTATTTTATTGTTTGTTGGGTATTTTGCCACTTTCTGTAAAAATATTTTAAAATGTAATGAAAGAAACTTCTGCGCCATCTTAAGGTCTGTTTTATCAAAAAATAAGGTGGTAAATATTGTTCAAAATTCCAAAAGTAGTGTTTCGTGTGAGTTCGGTAAACCTTATGTTGGTGGAGTATGCCTTTCAACGTAAGGCTTGATGGACACAGATAGTATGCTGGAAAGATAGAATCCAGAAGTAAAAAATTTGTGAACACGCGTGGGATAACAATAATAAGATCCAGTGGAACCCGAAAGTTTTGGAAAAAAGAAAGCAATGCGATTAAAAGAGAACTTACGGAACCCGCTATTATTTTTTTAAATCAGGACAGATGAGTGTCAAATTGTTCTACAGATTTCTATACCAGCTGGTTGCTGATCCTCAGAGAAGAAGTAAGTAAAATAAAATAAATTTAAATTTAATTCCTCACATAACTATGGAAATACATAAACAAAACAGTGTCATGTTTGACGTGGTTAGAGAAAGTTTTGATAACGGAAATAGAAGCTTTAACAGCCTTCAATTTAATTTTTAATTATCATTTAACGATTTTGTTTTAATTTATTTAATTTAGGGTGTGAGACATTAAAAATAGTATAGTGTTAAAAATAAGTCTATGTCTGGTCCATCTGGCGCAGAGATCTCTTTCAGTATCGTTTTTAAATATTTTTACAAAAAGTGGCAAACTCGGTGGCAAAATACCCAACAAACAATAAGAAATCATAAATATGTCACAAATAATTAACTATAGACTGCATTAACCTATTCTGAAAAAATGTTTTCCATTGATGAGTGCCTTCCTACAATAAGATTTTTAGCCTCTTTTCATTTACTGTAATTACTTCCACATCCAGTGGAAGTATAGTAACAAACAAAAATTTTTAAAAATTTTTATTGTTCAAATAGGCTTAGAATGTCATGAAACGTCGAGATTTCAGTTTGAGCGAAAAAAAAATTTCTGTCTGTCGGTCTGTCTGTCGGTCTGTCTGTCGGTCTGTAACTTTTTTTGTGCGCACGTTTACTCTGGAACCGTTTGAGATATTGACTTGAAATTTGGTACACACATGTATTTTAACGAGATTTAGAACTAGATTATATTTTCATCTTGTTCCGTCGAAGGGTTGGGGGGTATATTGGGGTAAATTTGGAGAAAATAGGTAAATCAAGCAGGTAATAGTTCATAAACTTGATATTTAGTATAGACAAGAGAATCTAAGGTCTCAAAAAAAATTTTGGCATTAGCCACCCCCATTACCACCCCCACCTCATTATTAAAGGGGATGAAAAAAAAAATGTGATTTAGTGTGTGTACAAGAACCAGAAACCTCAAAATATTTTTTTACTTTATCCACCCCCCACTCCCACCCCCTGTCACCACCCCTACCCTACTACCGATGTGGGGTATCGTTTTATGGGTTTTTTGGGTAGAGGATTTCAAATATTATATTATTAAAGTTCCATAAACAATTATTTCCAGATACAAAATTTTTTCGTTGTGTGACTTGGATAGAAAATCCGGATGTGGAAGTAGTGATTCCTTGGGCAGCGGTTTTATATTATTAAAGTTCCATAAACAATTATTTCCAGATACAACATTTTTTCGTTGTGGGACTTGGATAGAAAATCCGGATGTGGAAGTAGTGATTCCTTGGGCAGCGGTTTTTTGCTATGTAGAGCATATAATTCAGTTGATGTTTCCTGAACATCTTTTAAATGTATCGACTATGTTGGTAATTGGAAATAAACTTTTCTTGTAAAGTGGAAAATGCTTTGAAATACTTGTGAATACTTTAATGAAACTCTGTGGGATCTTCGTATTCATAAATAAAAAAATAGGTCTGTTAAAAATCTCCGCTCTATATTAAATGCACTTTCACTGCACGTTAGAAGGTGCAATCATCAGCTGGTTCTGATTAAATGCAACTGAAACATTTCTGATGATAAATGTAATTATTTTGTAGAAAAGTTAAAATATATACGATTATGTACATATAGGGAATGTTGCAGTTGCAACTGTGACATTACAGAGTATCCCCCTCCCATATTTTTTGTAGCGGAAGAAAAAATTACGATTTTTGATCAACTAAAAAATATGGTTTTCTTTTTACTTGAACTTAAGGATTTGCTTTTACTCAGGAGGGGAAGTATCTCACCATTTCTTGGCTCGCAGGCTCTAAACTGTAATACATCTATACCACTAGCGTTAAACATTTCCATTAATTATAATTAACAGCATTTGTTGCTATACCTGCTAAGTCAATTCTGTATGATATGTCTGGTAATTTGATATCAATAATAACGAGCTAATGTCAAGTAGAATTCCTTATTGTTTGATATACTGTAACAATATATTAAATGCGCAATTAGAGTTACAAGCGTGCCAAGCGTGTATAACTATTCGATTATTTGCAACCTAGTTTCCGATAGAGCACAGAGATTTAACTTGTAGTTAAACTGTTAGTTTAATAGCTTATTACTGTAAAGGAAGTAGTTAACTAATTTTGAAACTAATTTTGAAAATATGGCAGTTGGCAAATGCAGTACACTTCATCAATCATTAGCTGTCAATTTACACTGAAGTAGACGGAATTGACGAACGCGGAAAATGTCTAAAACATCAAGTCAAATAGACCCCGTAGTTTATTATGCCTTCTAGGGTAACATGATAAATATACAAATATTTTTAATAGTCTTTCATGTTTTTATATAACACAGGCCCACAAAATATTTTTGCGAGGTGCGTCGGACCAGACCCAGTGTAGCATATGTTTTTGGGGTCGTTGAAACCGAAAGTGAAACTTATTTAGCCCCATCACGTCAAGATTTTTTTAAATGAAAACCACAGCCAGTTTTGAAATTAGATATTTTGCACCAATTTCAAATTGATATTAGGTAATAAGGTACAGTTCCTTGTTACTTTCCATTAATATGTAGGCAGATATTTGTAAGACTGAGTAAAATTTTATTTCTTACTTTCTAGATATATTTAAAAAAAAATTCAACCATTTTAGTAGCCCCTTTTATATATTTAAGTCCTACATAGTGAAAGAGACTATTGTGACATTCTCTTTATGTTGGACACCATGTGAATCTTACCACAAAAATAATACCTTGTTTGTGAATTAATTGATATTACCGGTGACTCCGCCAAAGCTTCGAATATTTATTGTCGTAATATGAAGAATTAAAAAAATTACTTCCAATTTTTGTTCACCCTACACTAGATGTGACCTTTGAGACTTCTCGTGTGACTGCCGATGCTAGCAGACGTATCTCACAAGTGTTCTGTCTATAAAAATATCTAAAAGTTAAGTGTAGAAGATATATTAAAGTTCGCATAAGTGGATAGCATGTGTTTGAAAATTAATATATATCTCGGGGTATTTTCAGTAATTTTATAAATATTAGTTAGTGTTTAATTAGGTATGCAAACCAAATAATTCCACAGTGCTTCTGGTCTACGCAGTAAATTATAGTATAGTGCAGTGACATCGTCTAGTAACACCTGAAGAGAAAATCAACGAAAGATAAGTGTCTTTAATTAATTTTTAATAATAACAAATGCATAATTTTTAATTAACAAGCCCACTAGGCTGGTATATTATCACCTTTTGTGTTGCAATTTTGAGGGTAAGAAGTACCGAATTTCTTAGAATTAGGGTCGAGCGGTCCTAAGCGGGCGAGGGCATAAATTACTGCCACACCAAATAAATCCGTTATCACCCATATCTCATTCACTTCACAAACAGGCAGAGTGTCATATTCATTTCAAATAAAAATAATAATAAGATGTAAATATTTGTATTTGAAAGAACAAATAAAAAATAGTCGTGCAGACCAAAATTCTTTTTAAGGTAATTGGTTTTAAATAAATATTTTTTAATTACAATGAAAAAAGGGTGACAAAAACCGTTGCTGAGTGAAAAATTCTACAGGGTGGTACATATTAGCATAACGCACGTAATAATCAAATGCGTTACTCTTACAGTATGGTCATTATATTCTCTTATATTTTCTTAGGTAAGTTATCAAGTGAAGTTTTTCAGGTCAAACTGCGCTCGTTGTGAAGTAAAAAATTCTACATTATATTTCACATTAAAAATGGGGAGACCGGATTACACGTGGAAAACAACAACTAAGAGGATCATGAACAAACTGAGAAGCGACCAAACATACTGGGAAAGAAGGCGAGTGGTAAAAATGAACTCCACAAAGAAATCGCAGCGATATACCCTACCAGAACCAGAAACGAGGAATCAGAAAACTCAGAAGGAGAAGAAGAAAATCTGTAGAAACTGAAACACAAAAAGAGGAGCATAAACATTAAATAACGAACACAATGCGGCAACACATTGGACTTGTCGTCTTGCTGTCGAGGCGACCAGAGCTGCTTTATAATGCTCTGTCACCAATGGATACCCATAAAAGTTTATAAAAGTTAAATAGTGACAACGTGTCAAAAATATAGTTAAAAAAAGTATAAGTGGATGTGTTTGTAAAATAATATATATCGCGGAGCATTTTCAGAAATTGATAAGAAACATTAGATAGTGATTAATTAGGTATACAAACCAAACTTCCCCTCTAACGCAGTAAATAATGGTTTATATAGTGCAGTGAAATCGTGCCAGGCGGCAAAGAGGAGACAGAAATCAGTAATAACCGAAGAGAGGACTGTCTATATGGAGCACTAAGCCATCAATTAGAAAGAGAAAACCGGCACACACCAACGATATGAAAAATCAAGAAAAATATCCATTATACTATTAGGAGACTTCAATGTACATATACTCCATACATGGCCTAACGAAAATGGAAACGCGCTGAAAAACCTTGCACACATGTTTGTCTTAACAATAACAAATACATGGAGCAACAGTCAAACCTGCATTTACACCTGGAGTAGTGGAAGCTCAATCACACAAATAAACCATATCCTGATAAGCAGAGAGATAAGGGCAAGGATCAAGAATGCTAAAGCAAAAAGGACAGCAGAAGAAAGCGCTAACACCGAACAGCAGCAAACTAAAAATAGGGAGACCATGTTACACGTGGAAAATAACAATCGAGAGGATAAAAAAAAACTAGGAAAGAAAAGCGAGAAAAAAAAAACATGCGTCATATGGCTCTTAAACGCTCCCTCACGACACAATGCGGTAACCCATCTCATAAATACCTATACCCCCCATCCCATATTCTTTTACCATGCGGCATGTGGCTCTCGCTGCTGGCAAAAAGCATGACCTCAGTCCAACCCAGCGTGGACGTAGCAGGCCCAGCTGTATAACCCTGGGAGTGGCAGCAATGCCTACCGCATTCTGGTAAATCAATCAATCAATCAAACCTTACACTAGATGTGATCTTTGGTCTGTGTATGGTATGAGGATGTTGACTTTTTTTTTCATAAAAACGGGCCTTTGGTCTTAATTTAAAAAAAATGCTGACGTGATGGGGCAAAATAAGTTTCAGATTCGGTTTCAGTGACCCCAAAAACATATGCTACACTGGCTCCGGTCCGGCGCACCTAGCAAAAATATTTTGTGGACCTGTGTAATTATTGACGATTTCATAGGATACTCTTCTAGCCAGGGAGATAGCGACAGTTTTCGTGAAATCATTTCTATAAAGCTAGATTGTTTTCCCAAGAAAGTTTAGATAGTATATATGATGAAGGTGCAATTCTACCAATCTATAAGTGTTGCAAAAATGAGTAAAGAATTAAACAACATGTTGAAAAAAGAGATATCGCAATTTACGTTCAGGTTTATCTGGAAGACTTCCTCTTTACGTCGCGACATCGAATGGCCGTCCCAATGATGTTTTTCGAAATGAAAAATAAAGTTAAACGAGTATTTTCCACTATGAATATTTTTGCTATTATCAGAATTTTGATTTTTTTTTCGTTTCGGAGATAACTACTGAAATGTCGGCCATGTACGGCAAAATCACAAATTTTGAGATTCAATTTGCCAAAAATCCCTTTTTATTTTTTGAACTCCGACAAGAATGAAGGAATTAGATAAAAAAGTGCCGAAAAGCTCAATCAATTCTCTTTACATAAGGTGTCTACAAATTTTTCGAAAAAAAGAACAATAATTATCGAGATATTCGAGGAAATGTAGGAAATTACACATTTTCCTACAGTGTATGTAAATTTAAAAAAAATTATTTTTCTCAGAAACATCTGTTTCGAAGGGCCAAGATTAACTAAGCGTCAAAGTAGTACATTGTTATTAAGTGAACATCATATATGAGATGGATTTCAGTTAATTACCGATTAATGGCGGTGACAAAATAGAGAAATTTTTCAAAAAAAAAAGTCCCAAATCCCTCTAATTTCTTCACTTTTGTCGGAATTCAAAAATAAAAGAAAAGAGTTTTAGCAAAGAAGGAGGGTCGATTTGGACGGTTTTTGCCCCAAGCTATTTTTGAGCAAGCTTGAATATTTTGCATTTATATTTCCCGCAAACGAATAAATAGTAAAACCACCCTCTCCACTCCCCTAGAGGGGAGGTAAAAAGGGAAAAAATGATAAATGAGATCGGATACAGTTAAAAGGGAGTTAGTGTGGTAGTGTGGTATTTTATCAAGCAAATATAAGTTTGAAAGCGATATATCTTCCCAAGAACGCTGTTAGCAAGTGATGGCATATTCAGGATTGGGGGAGAGGCTAAGGGGTGGGGGATTGTCCGTTTAGGGTAAAATCGACTTATTATTGTTTGTAGACATTAAAAAAATGTTTTCTGATTTTTTCATCCAAAAATAATTTGGGGCAAAAACCGCCCAAATCGACCCTCCTCCTTTAATTCTATTTAAATTAACTAGAGTAGTATTTTGGCGTAGGAGCCAAGATTAAAAAGTTGCCAACTGTAGAAGCTTAAAATTTGCGATTTTTTGCCGTACATAGCCAACATTTCAGTAATTATCTCCGAAACGAAAAAAAAAAAAATCAAGGTAGCAAAAGATTCATAGTGGAAAATACTCGTTTGATCTTGTTTTTTATTTCGAGCTAACGCCCACCGTTTCGGAGATATCTGCGAAAAATAACAAAAAACAGCTTACATTTCGGAGCCGAAAAAATTGCAAAAACATGCATTCTTGACACGTTCATATTTTTCGAAAAACACCATTGGGACAGCCGTACGATGTCGCGACGTAAAGAGGAAGTCTTCCAGATAAACCTGATCGTAAATTGCACGGCGAAATTCGAAAATTCGGCTCGGCACGAACGAATTAAAAGTAGCATTTGACATTTCAGAAAATCGATCTCTTTTTGTAACATGTTGTTTAATTTTTTTACTCATTTTTGCAACACTAAAAGTTTGGACTTGCGCTTTCATCATTGATATTGTCTAAGCTATCATGGGAAAAAATTTAGCTTTATAGATATTAACGCAAAAAATCTGTCTCTACCTCCCTGGCTATTCGTTGTTTCTTGAAAGTATGTAGCCATTTAATTGTAATTGCTATATTTTTTATTCTAATCATCTCCGGTGATATCAGTTTTTTCAGTGTATTATACAGTATTTTTGTTTTGGTAAAATTTTATCATGCTCGCAAACCTCTTCATGCCCATTTTTTTTTAAATACAGTATTTAATAACTTAGATAACAGTTCGTTAGTATTTTAAAAGTTACCCCGAATTTACTGACTAACAGAATGATATGAAGAGCTTTTCTCTACTGGGCATATTTACGGTTTTAAAACAAATATGCCGATTAAATTCAATATTGATTTCATTATCGTATTTGCGAAGGGTTTAAAAATTGCATTGAACTGTAACTGAAACTATTATATTTGCTAATGTAATGAAGTAACCTTCATTTTTTAATTTTGATATGGATATAATTAATTTTCTTTAATTTTTTAGAATGACTAGATTATTTCCTCGTCCATTCACCAAATAAATAATATATAGACGGTGGTTCGAGTCAAAGCGTGTATCCATTAGTCAGCTATGATTACGTTGATCTGTGCACGCGGAAAATATTGTAACTTCGATTTTATAAAGGGGTTCGGCACGTATTAAATTAAAATGAGAACAGTAAAAATACTGTGTCTTCCCCAGCGCTTCAAAGAAGAATCCCTTTAATCCGCAGTAGTTAGAAAAAACCAGTTTAATATTTTAATCCATTGATATTAGAAAAAATAACTTAATCATGTTTTGTCGTTTGAAAATTATATACGCGCGAAATTACTAGTTTTCATAAGAAACAGAGCTGCCAAAGCGGTAATGGCCCCTGCGCCGTTAAAAAACATACGGTTTTACGCAGTTTTCCGAGCGAAATAGTTAATCCTCAGAAAATTGTATACTCAATGAACATTTTCCGTATAAAATATACTACAAATAATGCCCTATGCATTTCCGATAGGCTCAGGCGTAATGGTTTCCGAGTAGTAAGCTATCAAACTAGGGGGTGGGCTTCGATTGGCTCGCAGTGCGCATATTCTCAATATACTGAGTGTTTCAGTGATGTCACATCAAATTTGAAGGGTCGATTTTTCTGGTGTAAAAAGCAAAAAAAAAACAGGAATAACGTTGTTTCCTAAAATGCTTCCTAAGCACTCTACTATGCTCACTACACTCTGATGATTTCTTAATTACTCCCACATCCAGTGGAAGTATTGTAACGACAAAAAAATTGTAAAAATTTTTTATTGTTCATATAAGCTTAGATTGTCATGAAATGTCGAAATTTTAAGTTTGAGCAAAAAAATAATTCCGTCTGTCGATCTGTCTGTCTGTCTGTAACTTTTTATTGTACGCGCGATTACTCTGGAACCGTTTAAGATATTGACTTGAAATTTGGTACACGTATGTATTTTAACGAGATTTGGAATTAGATGATATTCTCATCTTATTCCGTTGAAGGGTTGGGGGGTAAATTGGGGTAAATGGGGATAAATAGGTAAATCAAGCAGGTGAGAGTCCATAAAATTGGTATTTAGTATATACAAGAGAAGCTCAAAAAAATTTTTTTCATTAGCCACCACCATTACTACCCCACTCCATTATAAAACGGGGCGAAAAAAAAATTGTGATTTAGTGTGTGTACAAGAACCAAAGGCCTCAAAATACCACCCCCTATCACTACCCCCACCCCACTCCGATGTGGGATATCGTTTTATGGGTTTTTGGGAAACAATTATTCCCACATACAAATTTTTTTCGTTGTGAGAGACTTGGGTAGCAAATCTGGATGTGGAAGTAGTGATTCCTTGGGCTATTTAGTAACGCAAAAATTTTTTGAAATTTTGTATTGTTCAAATAGGCTTAGAATATCATGAAACGTGGAAATTTTAAGTTTGAGCAGAAAGAAAAGAATTTGTCTGTCGGTAACTTTTCTGCGCACAATTGCTCTGGAACCGTTTAAGATATTGACTCGAAATTTGGTACACGGGGGGTAAAATCAAGCAAGAGTCCATAAAATTGGTATTTAGTAGCTATGGTCTCAAAAATTTTTGGCATTTCCACTCTCAACCACTATTAAAGGATGTGAAAAGAAATAAAATTGCGATTTAGTGTGTGTACAAGAACCAAAGGCCTCATTTTTTTTTTTACTTCATCCACCCACTACCGACGTAGCAAATTGGTTTGTGGGTTTTTGGGGTAGGCGATTTCAAATATATATTATTAATTTTCCAGAAACAATTATTTCCACATACAAAATTTTTTTACTCGTGAACTTTACAACGTACCTACTAAATGAAGACAAAAGTATTAATTGAAGAGCTAAGTGGATAAAGGTGTTATGTCACAAAAACACGTTATTGATTAATTTAACTCGAAAGTTTTTAGGCGAGAACTTTTTTGTTATAACGACTATATAGCTTGCATTTTGCGATGATATTGACATTTGATGTACTTTTCAGAGACAAATAACTAAAGTTGTCAGTTGTCATTATTTTCGAAAATTTTAAAAAATTAATGTACATAACACCTTTATCCGTTCATAAGTTTCTCTGAAATGAATAAGGAATTAGTGAATAAAAGTGTTAAGAAATTAAACATATTTTATTATTATTAAAACATTGTACAATTTTTAGGTAGTCGGACAGTTCTACGGTTTTGAGCCACAGTTTGGTCATTTCTAAGTATGTTGTGATAATACGGCCTTACCATTCATTTATGGATGGTAATTGTTCTTTAAGATTGGCCAGTTTTCCTACACTTAGGCTGCCCTTGTTTTCATTAAACACCGTTAGAGCAATACCGTCGGAATTTATCTGATGCATATTCCTTTTCTTTAAAATATCGACCTTGTAAAATGGAGTCATTTCATCTAGTGATGTAATAGTAGGTGCCATTTTATACAGTCGCGAAAATCAACCTTTTCATTGTTCAAGTTTTTCTTCCTGTTGTACAAATTGAGTTTTGAGGCAATTCCATCAATATCCTTGAAATGATTCGTCATATCTATGACAACGGCGTCTTTGGGAGTTTTTAAAATTTCTCGATACTGATCCGGAACGTAGAGGTTTTGATGTTTCCTTAAAATTTTCTCGACTCTGCCAAAGTCTCCGTCTGAATCTAAATAAGAATGACCCACCTCCGAAAATTTATGGTCGATAACTTTAAATTCTCTCTTTAAAATCAACAACTGGTAAAGTGTAATGATATTGAAGTTTTTATTTTGTCCACCACAGGAGTCGGGCCATTTTATAATGTGATCGATCTTTTCTTGGAAATATTCATTGTAAATTTGTGAAAAGGTATGTAAGCAACTAGCAACTTCTAGGCTTTCACGGCTGGCCATATCTTCAGTCCATGTGAAAAAGAACGTTTTTTTTTCAGTATTCCTCAATGTATGTATGCCAAGGTTGTAAAACCACATTTGACGAAGGTAAAATGCTTTCGATGTACTTAATTTTGACAGCGGCATGGTTTGCTGAAGATCTAAAGTAAGAAAGCAAATCGTTCTATCTACTGTAACTTTTGCTCCGTCACGCTTTTGTTGTTCGAAAGCTAGTTTGTAATTTTCTCCGTATTCTTTAGTATTATTTCCAGCATCACATTTGGGAAAAAATGTGAGTCATTTCATGATCTCAATTAAACAATTTTGAATACTATGGACGTAATTTCAGCATTTTTATTGGGTAGGCAGGGATTTTTCACAGATAACCCAATAGATGTAAGCATAGCGAACCCTGTAATTCTTAAACGATAACCTTACAAACCCAAATGACCTTTGACTTGATTGGCGTAATTATCATACTTATTATTTTTTCCGCAAGAATTTCGGAATTCGCCAGATTTGCCTTAAACAATTTAATGCTCTTTCAAAATATTGGGTGGGCCATACCAGATATCAGTTTTGCTCTTGTCATAAAAATGTCTACCAGCCCTCTTCTACTTGTCAGCATAAAAATGTTTCTACAAAAATCAACACCGCAAAGCGTCACTTTTCAGTATTTCTGATTTACAGACTAATTTGCTAGAATACTTTGGTAAATTCGTATTTTATTATTGCATTTTATATTGATAATGTTTTGTTTTTAAAACATTATTAAAACTTGCCTGGGAAGAAATTGCCACTATGTGACTGATTTCTGCTGAATTGTTGAAAGGTATAAATGTGTTTACAGCAATTAGATACTCAAGTACCATCTCGACTCTTGTACCATCTCATACCATTTCGAAATTGAACGAAATGAATATATGAATTAAAACACTATAAGCACTATTTCCAAATATCAGCAAATTTATAAACATCTTACATGATTCATGAAATCGTTTATTCATTGCCATTTGTAATATCAGTTTACTACGACTGGCCATTTTCACTATAATAGTAAGAAACACTTAACACAACTTGTCACATTAATGTCATTATAACATAACTTTAAAAGCAAAGTGTTTTGGATTAAAACAATTTAATATCGCACAGTAATGGATAAAGGTGGTATGTGATCATGACACCTTTATCCATTAAATTATATAAAAACCATATGTACATAACACCTTTATCAAACATTAAAACGCATTTAGGAAAGGTTTATTATCCCAAAAACTTATTGAAATGATAGATTATAAGTTAAAATAGTTGTCTGTGTAGAAATCTCAAAATTTTCAAAAATGTCACATAACACCTTTATCCACTTAGCTCTTCAATTACAAATAGTGCATCTAAATCTAAATTAACAAAGCAAGAATCTGGTCGATTGCATATAACTTTTTTCTGTAAGATTCTGTCACCCCACCCCGCCCCAACTCCAATACCACTGGATAATTTTATATGAAACTTTTCGTGAGCGTAACTGTTATGAAAATATTTTTTCCTGCCACGTTTGAAGTCGGAATAATTATTTAAAGGCTTGTTTTAAATTATGCTTTCACACCATCGTAGAGCAGTATTTTAGAAAATAATGTATTCTTGTTTTTTTTGTTTTCTTGACAAGAGGAATCATTTTTTCCTGTACAATTTCATTTCTGTGTACTACACTCATAACCCACACTGATAAAAATATGTGAAGGGTGCGTCGATTGAGGCTCAACCCCTAGTGGGTTCGCTTTCGTAACAGATTTGTACATTTTAAGGCTTATAGTATTTGTATATTTAGGAGTAAAATTTTCCGAAACCACGGTGGAGTCAAAATTACGTTAGCCCACCCTTGTGCCCACCCTGACTCCTAACAAATTAAAAATTTTGTTGTTTTACACTAACCGAGTAAATTTTCTAAAGTACTTAAATAGGTAAGAGAGCCATTCCCTGGCCAACTTAAAAAAAATGTATTCCCGGACTCAATTCACTCAATATTCCACAGCTAGCTCCCTGCCATTTTGGGGACTTAATTATTTTGTTTAGGTTACACACGTTAAAAACTCAACAAATTAATTTATTAACCACGAGTCTTGGATATTTAATAATGACATATTAATTTCTTAAATTCGTTACTTTGTACAATCTATGTTATATTACTTCCACGTCCAGTGGAAGTATAGTAACGACAAAAAATTTTTTTTAAATTATTATAGTTCAAATAGGCTTAGAATGTCATGAAACGTCGGGATTTTAAGTTTGAGAGAAAAAAAATTCTGTCTGTCTGTCTGTCTGTCGGTCAGTCTGTAACTTTTTTGTGCGCAGGTTTACTCTGGAACCGTTTAAGATATTGACTTGAAATTTGGTACACGTATGTACTTTAACGAGATCTGGAACTAGATTATATTTTCATCTTGTTCCGTCGAAGGGTAGGGGGGTAAATTGGGGTATATGGGGGTAAATAGGTAAATGAAGCAGGTAAGAGTCAATAAAATTGGTATTTAATATATACAAGAGAAGCTAAGATCTCAAAAAAATTTTTGGCATTAACCACCCCCATTATCACCCCCACCCTATTATTAAAGGGGATGAGAAAAAATTGTAATTTAGTGTGTGTACTGTGTAGCAGAACCAAAAACCTCAAAATATTTTTTTACTTCATCAACCCCCACTACCCCCTATCACCACCCCCACCTCACTACCGATGTGGGTTATCGTTTTATGGATTTTTGGGGTAGAGGATTTCAAATATTATATTATTAAAGTTCCATAAACAATTATTTCCACATACAAAATTTTTTCGTTGTGAGAGACTTGGATAGAAAATCTGGATGTGGAAGTAATGATTCTTTGAGCAGCGGTTTTTTTAAATTAATGAGTATTGTTTATTGCATATTTGTATGAAATACTTTGCACATATTTTAATTTTTCTTTTGGTCTGTATTTACTGTCAATATATGTTAGCTCGTGAAACCGACTGTCTTTTATGTTTGAGAACCTGTATAAGTTGCAAACTTGGTTTTTCTTTTGATTATCATATTTCACTTTCATTTGACCATATATCAGTGTCTTACAAAAGCAGCATCCCTTCTGGAAAAGGTGGCCAACAACTAACTCTCTGGATATCGATAGATATCTGTATCTCCTCCAACATACTGTTAATGGAGAAAAGTGGGGTTTTTATAGTATAACTATGAAACATGCTCTCGAGACAAAACCGATCGTACTAGAAAAGATGCCTCTTGCGACACCGTAATAAAAGAGCGTTGCTCCAGGTACTTTTCTTAAATGGTAAATATCGTTTTTCGAGGGAAAAATTTCATATCATTATGTATGTAATCAAACAGCTTTCAAAATGTGTGTCCGGCCGTACTCTACGTTTATAAGCAAGATAATTAAAGAAGGAATAGTCAGATTTTGTTGCACCAATCGGGTTGAGATTTTGAGCACAAGTTGATAGTAGTGTTAAACGGAATTTTCCAAAATATTATTTGTAGAAAACCATTTTTACGGGAGTTATGGGGGTGAAAAGAAAAGTGGAATTTTTTTTTCTCAGGAACGGATAAACCGATTTTCATGAAAAAAATATATGTTATGGCTTTTGATGGCACAAAAATAGGAAACAAATATTGAGTCAATTTGTCGGAAAGAATTGGTGAAAATTTTTTTCAAAATAAAAAAAAAAATTTTAGGGGATGTTCTCCATCATTTCCTTTCAAATAAATGTTTATATGCCCCTTTGAAACATATCCAATTTTCAAAGCGATCGGAAGGGTAGAACGTATTCAAAATTGATAATCACGGACGCTGGCGGCCATTATACCGCCACCATTCAAATCAGTATCAATCTTCAAGAAGTGTGGTGCAGATATTTTCAAATTCTCTGACGTCAACTGTAGGGTCGAACAAAATCTAGTTTGAAAATCTGAACATTTTGCAATGATGACGACTGTAGTCAGCCTACGTAGTTTTCAAAGGTCACTACGAGGAGGCTACAGTGCCTCTCACGAGTCGGAGTGTTTGTTTATCTTGAATCTCCTTGCCTCTCATTAATCTGCCGTCCTAAGCAAGACCCCCGTATGTGAAAAAAATCGAAAAATTAAATTTTTTCGCTATGCGGTTCATTTTGTCTTGAATAACACTTCAACTAAGCTAAAATCCCGTACATTACACAAAAACTGTATAAAACTATCAACCTTATTACCCGTATATTCAATATCGGCACAGATTCCTTAGAAAATATTACGTATTTCTACTATCCTAAGCAAAAACTTGGTATTTTCGATCGTATTGCTCTTAGAATAAACAAAATACGGGGAATTCGCTCGAAAATTTCGTGCAGTAAGTCAAGACACCCGGGGTTTTTGTTTAGTATCATTGATCAGTTCATGCAAGTGATATGTGAATTAATTTGACTGAAGAATCTACTGGATTTTTTGTATTTTGCCAGACAAACGTGTTATTATTTTTAATTATTATTATTATCCTTTCATCATCAAGTTGAGATGTCCTTGAAACGACTTTGTAGCTGCAGTTGAAAAATGCAACAAAGGACGAATATTAGTAAAAAAAAAATGGAGCTGAATAACTTCCACATTTGGTGAGACTTATCTTCTGCTGCCAAAAAGAAAAAGCATAATCCAATATTTCACAAACTTTAGTAACAAAAGGGGAATACTTCCTTCACTATAAATGTGACAAAAATGATGAATGGAAGAAGCTAGATTTCCTTCAAAAAAAGTCTAAAAACTGCATTTCGGTAGCTAACCAAAAAGGACAGGCAGCCGGATTTGAGAAAACAAAAATTGATAAGATCATTAAAAATTTAGGAGATATTATACCAGAGAATAGAAAAAAATTTTGGCCACAGCTCCCAGAAAAAAAAAACCGATGCCTAGAAGTATATTTTATGTCTGTGGTGTAAAATAATATATGCATATTTCGTAATAATACTTTCCTGTTTTATTATTATATTGGTTTGGAAATAAACAATAATTGTATAATCAGTGGTTTCTTCATTTTTGGTAGTTCACGATTTGCACAAAAAACTAAACGAAATCACTGTAAAACAGATTTACCGGGTCATTGCTTAGTTAAAGACACTATTTCTACCTAATGATAAGCACCGTATGTAATATCCGGGGATTTCGCTTAGTTTATATTTAAGTTTAATTTAGCCAAAATACCCGTATGAGACTTATTTCAAAATATTATAGCAATATGTTTATTTTGACATAAACATCCTATTTTGAACATAATTATTACCCAAAATACGTGTTTATAAAATTCTTATTACTAAAACTATCAGCAGTGTAAGTAATTTCATTTGTGGAGCGATTTTCTCAGAATAATAAAATATTCACATACGGGAGTCTGGCTTAGGACGGCAGTAATCGGGGCGCTTGTTTATTGTGAGTCCCCTTACATCTCACGAGTCGGGGTGATTGTTTGTCGTGAGTCCCCTTGTCTCTCACTAGTCGAGGTGCTTGGTTATTGTGAATCCCCTTGCCTCTCACAATTCGGGTTGAGTCCTCTTGCCTCTCACGAATCAGGTTATATTGATGAGACTTCTCTTAGTCTACATTGCTATCGTCCTTAATTACAGGAATAATATTATTCAGAGTAAAAATATCGCTGAGATATCCGTTGGCGCAATTTTTTACTGTCTGTCTCATGCAAGGTATTTGTCAAAAGTTCTGAAGCCAGCTGAAACTCTCAGCGATATTTTTACTCGGAGTAATAATATTATTGTAACTAAGGACGATAGCAATGAAGACTAAGAAATGTCTCACCAATATAGAGTAACCTGATTCGTAAGAAGCCAGAGGACTCACGCAAAAAGTGAGAGGCAAGGGGATTCACGATAAACAAGCATCCCGACTCGTGAGAGGCAAGGAGACTCACGATAAACAAACATCCCATAATAAGTGGCCCAAAATCGTACTGTAACCTCCACGTGGTGGACCTTGGAAACTACAGTTCTTTGGTAGGTGGACTACAAACGTCATCATTGCAAAATGGTCAGATTTTCAAACTAGATTTTGTTTGACCCAACAGTTGACGTCAGAGAATTTGAAAATATCTGCACTACACTTCTTGAAGTTTGATACTGATTTGGACGGTAGGAGTGAAATGACCGCCAGTGACCGTGGTAAGATATAGAAGTGATTATCAATACTAAATACGTTCTACCCTTCCGATCGCTTTGAAAATTGGATATGTTTTAAAGGGCCATATAAACATGTATTTGAAAGGAAATGGTGGGTGTGTCTCGACAACATCCCCTAATTTTTTTTTTATTTTGAAAAAATTTTTTCACTACATTCCGACAAATGGACTGAATAATTTTTTCCTACATTTGTGCCATCAAAAGCCATATAACATATATTTTTTTCATGGAAATCGGTTTATCTGTTCTTGAGAAAAAAATTGTTTCCATTTTGGTTTTACCCCCATAACTTCCATAAAAATGGTTTTCCAATAATAATACATATTTTGGGAAATTTCATCTAACACTACTATCAACTTGTGCTCAAAATCTCGACCCGATTGGTGCAGGGGTAGCTAACACAGGCTTGTTCTGCTATGCCCTTTGCATGGCAATAGTTAGAAGAAGTACCCTATTTTCTAAAATATGGAACATTAAATATAAATGTTATTAAATATTTTGTTTAAAAAGTCTACGTGGGGACGGATGCAACCTTTAATAATATTCTATAAAAACAAAAATACTACCTAGTATATTGACAAGCGTTTCGACAACCACTTTTACACCCAACAACCAATTTTAGTCTTGCTGTATTGTTAAAATAGTAAACATGCATCATCGCGAGTTGATTGGAATTAAAAATATTGCAATTATACCTAAAAAACGAATTTATTTTTAGAAAATTACGAAGAGTTTTCGACAGCATGTTCAACAATTAACTGTATGAATACTTCCTAAAATCAGCGCAGAGTATAGTGTTTAACCTAGTTTATTATCAAAATTAAATGACAGAAAAAGCATTTCAAGAGTACTATTATGTGTGTAAATCAGGAGAACAGAAAATACTTAAAAGTAAATTAGCAAATCTGATGTTTAAAATCGTTTACTTCTCAGAACATTGTAGCTTACGAAAAAATTGCTCTTTATAGCGTGAAATTGATACTGGTAAGGAAAAGAAGTAACGGAGTTATATACATTTTACAGGAATAATGTTTTATTATCTACATTACAGTAAAATAACTTTCCTAGATAGATAAGTGAGAGAAAAGTTGATGTAATTACCACTCGTTGTAGACAGCTCGTAAATATTGTTACAGTGTTCATGATGAACTTAAAATAAAATTATTTGGTGTATTATTCGATGTAATTTTATTTCAAATCCTTCGAACTGAAGGGCAAAATGACTCAAATGAATTAAATAAGTACTGAAAGCGCTCATGCAATCTCCCTAGGAGTGGAAATTCGAATTGCTCTTTTTTGTGTTACAAGCACGAGCTTCTCTTAAGGAAGATGTCATAAATTTAATTTTAATATAAATTTTCCTCTCATTCACAAGTGGAGAACGTAATAAGAACACAGCAGGCTCAAAAGATATCAGGCACGCACACAGCAAGTCGTCTACCAAACACTAGTGTATTTTGAATTAGTGGATAGGAGAATCTATATTATTTTATTGCTATATTTTCAGGAGTAAATTATAATTAAAAAGGTCGCGTGCAGATAGTCTGTTTTTCATGTTTGTATCCTAAGGTGAAAGTGCAACACAGTATAATAAAGTCTGTTCACTGATAGAATCCCCATCGTATAGTGTAAGGAATATCGTTCGGAGTTCTAACCTTCCTTGTCTTTATTGAAATATTGTTTGTAACCTAATCTGTAACTCATGACCGACGTGCGGCATTTCTATTGTTCGACAGCAAACCAGTTTGCGTAACGCGTATCGTCGTCGAATGCGGCTGGCGATTTCAGAGGCGGATCGATTTTCTCGGAAGTCGGGTATAGCAGGTATAGTGAACTTGTGGCACTACAGAAAAATGGATACAAACCAAAGGACATAGACAACGCAATAAAGATACAAGATTCAACTAGAACAGAAGAAGAAAAAGAAATAAAGAAATACACGGCAACAGCTTAACTACCGTACATACAAGGATATACAGATAGAATCGGAAGAGTTTTGGAGAAAAAGAACGTCAAAATAATATATAATGCGAAACAGAAGTTGGCACAACATTTTCTCAAATTCCAAGGTTCAGAAGAACTAGAAACACCAGGAGTATATAGCATTCCATGTTCCTGCGGACAAGTTTACATCAGGGAGACCAAACGACGTATAAACACCAGATTCAGAGAACACATTAGAAATACAAAGAAGGGAAATTCTACAAAATCAGCAGTTGCCGAACATTCAGAAGAAACCGGCCGTTTGATAAAATTCGATAAAACAAAGAAATTAGCCAACACCAAGAATTATTGGCCAAGAAGGTACAGAGAAGCCATTGAAATAAATAAACATCCGAATAACTATAATTGTGACACCGGACTACAATTACCAATAATGTGGAAGTCAATGTTCCGCATGAGCAACGATCCGCAACACGCCTCCTGAGAACCTGTATAAATAGAGGAGCTCAGTCCAGCAGAGTTCACTTCGCTTCAGAAGAAGACCATGACAAGATGGTCGAAACGTCAAGCACTCAACCAAGTCTACGCGGAAGAAGACCCGGAAACCAGCAGCCAGATCACCAGCTCCGCGAAAGCCTTAGCACCAAGATAGTGAACTTGTTTCAATTAGTGCTTAACAGGGCAATTTTAGTCTTGTTCTACTGTTAAAATAGTGAACATGCATCCTGGTGAATTTTTAAATCCGCAATCACAGCAGTTGGTTTTGAATTTGTTGGAATATTTTCAAAAGGAAAATGAAAATGGTGACCTTTATTGTCAATAAAAGCTGTTCAAAGGCGAGTGGGTGAGGCTTTAAAAATCGATGAAAAGACTGTAAAAAAATAGCTAAAAACGACAAAGAAAATGTAGAACCTCAAACTTCGGTTATACGGAATCGTAAAAAGTCCAAAACAAAGTTACACGATGCTGTAAAATTTGAAATAAAAAATGTTATTTACGATATGGTGTCTGAACATAAACATGTTTCCTTGGCGATCCTTTTAGAAGAGCTAAAATCTAAAGCAATAGTTGAATTGACCGTACCATACCTTACCACTTTATATAAAGTGATTAAAAAATTAGGCTTTTCCTTTAAAAAAGATGACAATAGAAAAGTACTGTGTGAAAGACCACACATTTATCTAAAACGGCTAGAGTTTTAACGCAAATGTGTAACAAATTAGAAAAGTAATGACCCCAAAGATGCAGGGTTCTTAGACGAAACATGGATCTTTGGCAGAGGAGGATTAAAACGTTCTTGGCAAGATGATTCCAGTAAATCGAAAAGGCGTCGTACAGTTATAGAAGGTAAAAGATTTTTAATTGTACATGCAGAATCTATACATGGCTTTGCTGAAGATGCAAGTTTAGTTTTCTCCACCAAGAGTAAGTTAGCATATTACCATGACAACATGAACTAAAAAAATTTTGAAAAGTGACTGGCAGAGAGACTTTTGCCGGGGTTACAAAATCCAAGCATTATTGTTTTAGATAATGCTAAGTACTATTCTCAGGTTGATGAAAAACAACCAACCCAATCTTGGACGAAAGGAAAAATACAAACATGGTTAAAGACCAAAAACATAAATTTCAGTGGTACCTCATTTAAAGCCGAATTGCTCCAAATAGCTGGAGCTAACAGAACAGAGCAACACTATTTTGTCGACAATTTAATTAGAGAGCAATAGAGGTGTAGCGAAGGGGGTACCCTGTTCATCAACTTTTATATCGCCAGAACTTGGCAAAAGTTGTGTAAATGTTGGAAATTTTTATTGAAATTTTTTTTTTAGATTCCTCCCCCCTCCCCCGCTCATCAATTTTTATTTCGGTGAAACTTGGCAAAAGTTGGGTAAAAGTTAAAAATTCGAGATGTAAGTTGTCAATATTTATTGAAAAAATTTTTTTTTAGAATTTCTCCCACCCGCCCATCAATTTTTTTTTTTTTGTTTTTTTGGAGGAATTATTATTTAATTATTTACAAAGTTGGCTTTTTAAGTCTTATGAAGTTGGCAAAAAAGTTGGCTCGCTGTGCCGCTGAAGAACATGGACATGAAGTACTGCGGCTTCCAACATATCACTGTCAGTTCAACCCAATGGAATTTGTTTGGGCAATTTGTAAGGAGTACTACGACAAACACATCGGAAAAGATGGTTTCAGTGACGAAGCCGTTCTTTCTATGTGGAATGAGGCTTTATCTCAAGTGTCGAGCTCAATTTGGTCCAAGTGTGTAAATCACACAAATAAATTGATTTTAGAGACATGATCAAGAGGTTCATACTGGAGAAGTTATGCCACTCATTATAAGTGTTAACAAGCTAAAAACGTACTCTTCGCCAATTTACTCAGCTTTTTATATATAATTGTTACACATTCTATAGGATACTCTTCGCAGTTTTCTGGTAAATAATGTTAGTTTTTGGACATCCTAAATTTTGTGATACCATCTTTGTTGTGAAAAAAATTATATGAAAAAAAAAAAAAAAATAAAAAAATACCCAACCTGTGTGGGATTCGAACACGGGACCTTTGGATTGCAACGCAAAGCTTCAGCCGCTGCGCCACCACATATTGCTACGAAAATTGATTGTCTGTGATATACCTATATCTTTCGACAATCATACATATTTCAACTCGTACTTCTATGAAATATATATTAGTAAAATTCATAAACAAAAAAAATATATTATGGACGTAATATTTCGCAAGATTTCCATTTTAGTACAAGCGAAAAAAATTAAGAGAATATTTTTTTTTAAATTTAATAATTAATAACTTTTTATTTGCCGATCGATTTTCTTCAAAAATAATAGGGTTCTTCCTCTAGCTAACACTAACTTACTTTCTAAATTTCAATACAATCGGACTTTTCTTTCTTAAGTTATCGTGCTTACAAGAAACGTGACTGACGGACATACGGACGGACATACGGACGGACATACGGACGGAATTCGTTCACTAACACAATGGCGGAGAAAACTAAATTTATTTATTTACCTTATACTAGGTATTTGTATTTTACTGCCATGTTTATTTTATATAGGATTCGGCATAATTATAGTCCACAGTACATCGCCCTTTTTTTAAATGATTTGTAACAGGCTGAATTTTCATGAGTAGCTTCGTTTTGATGAGACGCCCAACTTTTCTCTCTGCGGAAATTCTCGGTAGTGGCAGCTAATAGCAAAAACTATTTTTTCTATTTCACACGAATTAGACAATTCGAAAACCTGTCAAATTATGTTGTTGTGGACAAACACGGGGCTTATTATAATTAACTCGCGCAAACGTAACCAAGACAATCGAAAAACAAACTCTTTAACAAACGTTTAATGAATGAAAAATATATTGCCAAAATAATTTGACAGGTTGTCGAATTGTCCAATTCGTGTGAAATAGAAAAAATAATTTTTGCTATTAGCTACCACTACCGAGAATTTTCTCAGAGAGAAAAGTTGGGCGTCTTGTCAAAATGAAGCTACTCACGAAAATTCAGCCTGTTACTAATCATTAAAAAAAAGGGCGATGAACTGTGGACTATTAGTATTAAGTATATATTTTTATTTTAAGATTACATAAACTTATTTGACAAAATTCTATTAATTAATAAAAAAAATTAGGTGCAACTATTTAACTGTACTGTATTTATTTTGTATATTTGATCTATCATATTTTTTGCTTGAAACCAAAACAATTCAGTATTATAATTTATTTATTTAACTTAAATTACTATATATTTACAATAGATTTATTATATATGCCTATAATTCAATTTCCTTTAAATAAATCTAATTAAATACATCAAGTAAAACATAAAACAAAGCGACGCCACTGTGCATTCGAAAACACCAACGAGCTTACGGGATCTTAGTTCAGATCTTCGTGACGTCACACCGGGACTCTATCACCGAACAGATTTTACCTGATGAGTTTTAACGGAAGATGCCTTAATTATTATATATCACTAAAAATATATGCCTCTGAAGTAGTTTACACAAACTCCAAAACACTTGAACACTACACTTGAATACTCTGTTATTCGACGTTTCGCCAACCATTGACCTCGTCTGAAGATGATTAAGACTAAGGTACAATTAAAAATGTTCCTATATGTATTGAGGTGGTTCTTAGCTATACTTGACGACATTTTTTTTTACAATATTTTCGGTCTTACCCCCTGAAGTGGTTCCAATTATTTAAAAAATGAAGTATACAAAATTTTAACTCGATCGGATAAGGCTAACTCGTGCCCCAAGGCAATTAAAATTCACCATGAGACTCAATTGTCATCGATATTTTTTTCTTGCAAATTTTCGGCCTCACCCCATAAAGTGGTTCCAATTATTTAAAAAATGAAGTCAAAATTTTAACTCGATCGGATAACGCTAACCCGTGCCCCAAGGCAATTAAAATTCACCATCAAACGCAATTTTCATCTATTTTCAATAGAATCTCTGGAACCAGGAAATCCGTGGTCTCAATGCTAATACGTAAGCCCTGAACCACTGCGTCGGTTAAGTTTCTTTCGCCATTTGCCATGTGATTTTCCATGAACCATTAACCGCTTTATGGTTTCCTTTTTATTTCGGTTGATGTAGCCAAAAACATCATAGGATGGAAAGTTCTCGTCAGTGGGGAGATATAGCGGACCTCCGATCGGCTTCAATTGTTCGCAATTATGGTCACATATTATTGAATTTAAAGGTCACGAGTCTTCACGACGCTGCTAAAATTTTTCTATTTAGAGATTTTACTAATAAAATTATCGGCAGTACATTGCCATTTAGCAGACAAGTTTTAAGTGAGTTTATTTCAACTTCAGAGAAGTTAAAATGACAATGTGTAAAAGTGTCTTGCATATTAATTGCCAAATATTACTATTTTGGCAAAAAGTCTGGATATTAACGTGTAATAAACAACATTGTCCATAGGTAAAATCTTATATTCGAGATAGAGATGTCTATAAAAAAACATTCGAAAGTACAGCTAAAAAGGAAGAGAACTTTTGGGGAAAGTTAGTCAAACTCTCATTTTTTGTTACATCAACTGAAGAGTGGACCATATAAAAGAGTTGATATTTCAGAAAAACTAGATAGCAAAAAGCGAAGACGCCGACCTGCTGAACGTTGTGCTGATATCAGCAAGGAGCTGATGGGGAAAGCTTTGAAAAGGTAGTGTGGCACTGACAATGCTGGTGGGTTTGGATGTATGTCTGCGGTCAGCTTTGGTTTTGAATTTGTCTAGTTATATGTGGTGTGCATTTATGGTATGCGTGTTTGTGCGTGTTACTTCATATTTTTTTGATTTCAAGAAATACAAATTTGAGAAAATCAGTTTGAGGTCATTTGGAAACGACGTAGAAAATGAGCAAATAATATTTAAAACCAAAATTACACTATGAAAATTTGAGAGGCCCATTTTATATGGCCAGTAGTGTACAAAATTTCTATTTTTAAGGTATTATTGAGAAGCCAATTCGAATAATTCATGGGATCTAAAACATCTGCTAAGATATCAAAAGCGAGAATACGAATGTTCTAGTACCTGTTTACGCCAATCAAAACTCCATTATTTCGAAAAGTATTAATTGTACGAGAAAAATACAAATAAACGAAGTTTTAAAAAATGAAATTTTCATTCGATTATGAATGTAGAAAATTTCGATATGATCAACCGGTAACGAGATACTTTTGAAAATAGGTGAAAATTGCGTATTTTAGTGACTTTTAATGGCCTTGGGCCAATCGGAACCATTTTAGGGTGTAAGACCCAAAAAATCCAATATCGCAAAATAAGGACCACCCTAATATGTATGCTAAAATCATAATTGAATGCGTTTAATCAGTCCTTTGTTACTATTCATACTAATTATACATAAGCAGATTCTAAGCTTTCAAAATTATTCAGCTCTCTATTATTTGTTACATAATTATCCTAGGGCTATTGACCTGTATTCTATGATTGTTATCAAAGGCATGTTGGGCACCACTAGACTTCCCAGTTTTTTCGTATTTGAGATAGGCCAAATGTTCCTTGAATCTTGTTAGAATTGGATATTTTCTTTTTCCAGCATACCTTAAATTACATTTCTTACAATTAACTTCGTAAATCCCAGGTTTCGTTTAATTCAATGTCATCCTTTGGGTTGCCTCAAAGGTGTTGCAATTTATTTAGGTTTTTTTTATTTGACAAGTATTGCATTAACCTATTGGGTTATTAGCAAGGCACAGTAAAAAAACATAACTATACAGGGTGTTTCAGGTATGCGGTCATTAATTTCTAATGGTGATTCTACATCAAAAGATACGAAAAAAAGTTCATATAAACGTGGGTCCGGAAATCCCTCCTAAGGGCGCTGGGGGCCTCTGAATGGGGCACCCAAAATTAACATTTTATTTAATATTTCAGGAACGTTTTGGGCTATAGTGACTAGTTTTTGCACGTGATTCGATATCAATAAAGGTCGTTATCGGTTGTTATTCACCAAGGGAAATGCAACCAGGGGTGCACAAAATGGAAAAGGGGGACTTACTTCTCCCCCCAATTTTTTAATGTAAATTTTCTGTGATTGCCTCATCGGAATATGATTTCCTTGGCTATGAATACACAAAAAGGGTTATCTTGTTGTAACGTCGTACGACCAACCGGTTTCGAGAAATTTAAACCTAAAGGAATTTTTCCACTCTTCTTGCGTAAACAGAATATTTTCAATAAATTCATAATTTCTTTAGGTTTTAATTTCTCGAAACCGGTTGGTCGTATGGCGTTACAACAAGATAACCTTTTTTTGTGTATTTATAGCCAAGGAATCATATTCCGATGAGACAATAAAAAAAAAAAAATGTTAATTTTGGGTGCTCCTTTCAGAGGCCCGCAGCGCCTTTAGAAGGCATTTCCGGACCCATGTTTATATGAACTTTTTTTCATATTTCTTTTATGTATAATCATCACTAGAAATTAATGACCGCATACCTGAACCACCCTGTATATCTACTTACAATATAGATGTACCTATATTCCAATGGTTGAATAAATGCCATATCTATTTTTTTAAATTCTGCTTAGACCACGTGTAAAACGGGGTTTATATTTATTTATCTATTTTTTATTTATTTATTTCAATACACTATCCAATGGACAAATTTCCAGTTATTGGATAGGAAAACATAAATAATGAAATATAAATCAATATCAAGTAAAACGTACGATACAGTAATATAAACTAAAAAAGGCATATAATAATGTATATTAATAATGAATAGGATACACATCGATGACTTAAAATGGGCCAGTAGACAAGATACTAAAATTAAGTAAAATTATTATTAAAAGTGAGTAACAATAATTCATAATACAAAATAAAATTTAAAAAAATACATACGTATATTCTTACTACTGTCTTAAGAATTGGTACTTTATTATACTCTTCGCAAAAACGAAGAGTATTTTGTATTTGATCGGCACATTTCTAAAATCGCAAATATCGCTCGTAGAGAGAAAATTATCATATCATTGTGTTAGTGAACGAATTTTGAACAACTTTCAAAATGTCCGTCCGTCCGTCCGCCCGCCCGTCTGTCCGTCTGCCCGTCCGTCCGTCCGTCACGTTCTTGCAAGCACGATAACTTAAGAAAGAAAAGTCCGATTGTATTGGAATTTAGAAAGTAAGTTAATGTTAGCTAGAGGAAGAACCCTACTGTCTTTGGAGAAAATCAAACGGTTAATAAAAAGTTATTAATTATTTAATAAAAAAAAAAAAATATTCTCTTAATTTTTGTCGCTTGTACTAAAATGGAAATATTGCGAAATATTATTTCCATAATATATTTTTTTTGTTTATGAGTTTTACTAATATATATTTCATAGTACGAGTTAAAATATGCATGATTGTCGAAAGATATAGGTATATCACAGACAATCAATTTTCGTAGCAATATGTGGTGGCGCAGTGGCTAAATTTTGTTGTTGTGTTGTTGCTTTGCGTTGCAATCCAAAGGTCCCGTGTTCGAATCCCACACAGGTTGGATATTTTTTTTTTCATTTTTTTTTATATATAATTTTTTCACAACAAAGATGGTATCACAAAATTTAGGATGTCCAAAAACTAACATTATTTACAAGAAAACTGCGTAGAGTATCCTATAGAATGTGTAACAATTATATATAAAAAGCTCAGTAAATTCGCAAATAGTACGTTTTTAGGTTGTTTTTCCTTTATCCTATGGTTAAATATATCCATAGTGCATTTAACCTCCCAATAATTATGGCAAGCTTGAAATATTAGTGCTTCCAGATAGTTTATGCGAAGAGTATATCAAAAGTCCCTGGAGCTCGCGATGACAACCTTGGTTCATTTAAAGAGGAGTGTAAGGTTTGTGGAGAATCAAATATATGTTTGATGATATTATGCAGAAAAATAATAGAGCGCATGGATCTGCTTTCCTTCAACGATACAAAACCATACATGTTTAAAACTAAATCCTGGGAAAAACCAATGTCCAAGTACACGCCATTTTTTTAAAGTACATAAACTTTAAAAATTTTCGTTGAATATTTTCTAGATTACTTATGTATACTGTGTATGATGAACACCGTACTACCGAAGAGTACTCAAGGCGTGACCTAATAAAGGCATTGAACAAGAGGATCGCGGTGCTAGGATGGACAAAGTCTTTACTATTTCTTATTAAAATCCAAGATTTCTATATGCGGCATTTTGCATTACACTAATATGTTCTTTGAAGGTCAATCTATTATCGAAAATTATCCCAAGATTTTTTATAAAACTAGGACGAGCCAAGGATTAATTATTTATCTGAATGACATCGCGGTATATTGCTGGATGTTCACAGGTAAGTTATTTGCTATACACCAATTGTTAACATATTCCAACGTGGCCTGTAGAAAACCAATATTTAAAGATTAAGTTATATAGTCTAGGAATATATTGAACAAGAGAGGTCTCGTATTGAGCCCTGCGGGACTCCTGGACCGGACCTCTATATTTCTAGATTTATAACCACGATACTGCACGTTTTGAGTCCTATTTTCAAGTTAAGACTCAAGAAAGCTTAAAATATTTGAGAACATACCATATTGATCTAATCGAATTAATAAGATTTCATGATCTAGTTGATCAAAGGCCTTGGGAAAGTCTGTGTAGGCAATATCAACTTGGCCTTGTTTATTTAGAATCTCCCAGATATATTGAGTTATGCAAGCTAAGTTTGTTGTGGTTGACCTAGCATTCATAAATCCGTGTCGATTAACATCAATTATGTTTTTTATGTCCTCATATGTAAAATCATGATGAAGAAGCATCTCAAACACTTTACACAAGTTACACAAAATCGCAATGGGGCAATAACTGCAAATATCGTATCTCTCCCTCCGTCTTAAAAACAGGCCAGAGTCTCGATATTTTCCATGGACTTGAAAATTTGCGTGTCTTTAAGATTAAATCAAAGATAATACCGGCACACAAAAAAAAGTCTAAACTGATCACCAGACATAGAATTATATATGTATTTTGGTGCGTTGAATCCACATCTGATGATAAAAGAACTCTAAGTCATCAAGATTTTTTCCTACTGTCAATTTAATCCTCAAATAAGAATATTTGAGGAAAAACACAGGCTTACAAAAAAAAAAAAAATGTTCGACCAATGGGATCCCATTACCGAACCCAGAAGGTTTTTGACGTGCTGAACACGATGCCGTAGTCCGTTTTGCGCCATCACGTCAGGATTTCGGGAAAACTTAACCTAAACGTGCTAAAAATATCTTTTTCGTTCATGCACAAATTAATTAATTCAATATTTTGGGCTGAATTTTATTTCTCGAGGGTTTTTGGTCACGAATCTGAAGTCAAAATTTAATAATCTCTAAATCTAAGATGGCGGACCCAATGTGGCAGATGCTAAAATCCAGAAATTCATCAAAATTTAAATATTGTGGCCCAAAACTTATTAGTCGGGGGTTTTTGGGGTCGCTTGAGTGAATTAATTTGTGCATGAATGAAGGCGAAAAAGGTATTTTTAGCACATTTGGGTTAAGTTTTCTCGAAATTCTGACGTGATGGCACAAAACAGACTACGGCATCGTGTTCAGCACGTCAAAAACCATCGGGGTACGGTAATAGAATCCCATTGGTCGGAAGTTTTTTTTTTTTGTAAACTTGTGTAATTGACAATAATTGACAATAGGAAAAAATCTTGATAACTTAGAGCTTTTTTATCATCAGATTTGGATTCAGCGCCAACACGGAGATGCCTTGTGTATATTACCCTAATCGTGAGATAGATAGAACAGAGCCACAAGCTTGGTTGCTGCGATCTCCACAATTGAATCACCTTGATTTCATTTCTGAAGACATTTTAAGATATTGCTTTACAATAGTTCGATTGAATATAGAGATATAGGAATATAGAGGTTAAAAAATATTTCTTTCACAAAAAATAAAAAATCACTTAGACACTTAGGTACTGCTTTCAAAAAAAAATAGTTTAAAAAAACTAAAAAAGACGCTTCCATGAGTAGCGCACTAAAAAGTTAAAAATAATTATTAGGTAATTACATTTAAAAGCGTGGGGCGCACATATAGGTAAGTACATTACATTTTGTTCATTATGCCTAGTAGGGTGGCCCATCTTTTTTAACTCTGGATTTTGTTTCGGGTCACCATCTAAAATTGTTCTACTAACGAAAATAGTAAACTGTACCAAATTTCAGTTAAATCGGACAATATTAAATGGCGCCGAATTAAAGGCAAAATTTAAAATAATTGCAATTAACTTATATCTTGCAAATAAAACACCATTTCTAAAATATAAAGTTTTATTTTATTAACCTTTTGCAACTACACATATTTACGTTATAAAATACTAAATTTAATTCTAAAACAACAGGTCTTTTGATTATATCTACTGCATCGGTTCTGTAACTGTTGATTTTTTCGAATCTGGAAAACGCCGACGATAATCCATGACAATTTATAATAAAAATTGTTTCTGTTCTTCATCTTTTGTTAAAATATTGCAGTAATCCGTAATTAATTTAACGGCCCTTTCTGCTGAATCGTTGATAACCTTTAAATTGCTGACAATTTCAATAGCTTTTTTATAATTATCATCATTATTCCAAGACTCAGGATCGCGTTTTAAAAAATCTGTATTTAGGTCAAGCTTTCCAAAAAAATTTTGTGTATTGAAGGTTACAAAGTCAGATATGGATTTACTTAATATCAGAGAAATTTCGTTTTCCCTAAATGTCAGACGTTTAATGCCCTCATCATTTGTTATTTCAGTCTCATGAGAAGTCGTCATAACTTTAATAATTTCTCTTTTAACCTGAAATGAAACTTGATCATCGAAAAACGCCATTGCGATATTTTCTGGATTGAGGTACCATAAATGATTTAGCATTTTGTAGACAGCAGTACTCGAGATATATAGATCAATATTTTTATAATTGATAAGCTCTTTAAGAAATTGTAAATCATGATATGGTACTTTTACTGCAAATGGGGCGGTAAACCAAGCTTTAATGTAAATAGTGACAATAAAAATACACAGATATGTTAGACTCGATAGTTCTTTAGCCGTTAGTTTAAATTCATCTCGAAATAGATAAATTTTTAAACAGTAAATGGCCTTCGCCATACATAATAATAATAATAAACGTCTTTTTTATTTTTCCAATAACAACAGTTACAAGAAAGTACAGATTTTAATTAAATCTAATACAGGTATAAAAAAAAAAAATAAGTATATAACATAAATATATTTTACGAGACAGTTAATGGATTATTGGAAAAATTCCCGAAGCAAAATTCAGAATTTCGACATAAGCAAGTTACGCCGAGCTCTGCTCTTCCATTTAACTCCCATCTTGCATGATGGAGTGCTCCAGGAACACGAATTGTTATTTTGCGAGATGGACGTTCAAGGAAAATTTCGGATGGTTCTAGGAGTCCCCAGTAATCTTCTCGAGGTTGTTGTTTCCGTAATGTCAACCTTATAAAACTTACAATGACATCTTTTTGTTGACACAAAATGACTTGAACATTTTCAGATTCTGTTCCAGATTTATAATTTTGTTTATTAATTTTTGGCCATGACGCTTGAAAACGTTTAAATAAAGGGACATTAGGACCGGACGATTGAGGCATATTAATGTCAAAACAACCTTTAAGAATTATTTCAAATATGATGCCTGCGTGGAAAATACAAAAGGCTTTTTGTCAAATTTTGCTCTAATAAAGTGCATGCACCATTAACGTAACCAGTGTTACATGCCGTTGTGTCACAACATAAAGCTTTTATAGCATATTCTAAACTTAGTTCTACAAGTAACTCAAAAACTGCATTGGCTTGTTCTCTACCAGTAGCATCTGGTATTATTGGTACACTTAACAATATTTCCTTGTTTCCACTAGTTAAAACTACTGCAAGCCTTTCGAATTTTTCTCTGCCGGTAATTGAGGACAAAATCTTCCCATCCCAGTGAATAACGGCAGCAGATAAATCAGATATATTAAGTCGTTTCTTTATGTATTCCATCCTTTATTTTCTTAGTTGCTGTCTAGAACGTTGAATGGTTGATCTACTTATGCTTAAAGATTTTACATCATGTCCTAATGATACAGCCGTCGCGGTTATTAGTTGAACCGCATCTCGGTCACTTATTTTACACTTATCAAGAACCGCTACTATCTTTGTTGTTAGTATATTTTTAATTCCATATAATTTTATTTTCTTTAGCTCCGATGGTCCTGGAAGCTATTGTGAAGTAGATGGCACAGGCTCTTTGTCGTCTTCGTCTTCAACTTCATCTTCATCTAACTCTTCTAACTGAGGTTGCAAATCAGTTGATGAATCTGTGTTTGAAGTAGTAAGTCAAAAAGGCTCACCTTAAACAGGGATCATTTTTAGGATTTTTTTTTAATCATTGCCAGCTAAAAATAAATAATTTTCCAAAAAATTCAAAAAAAAAAGAAATGAAAATAAAAAAAATATATAAATCTTAACACTTACTGGTTTTTAACATCTCCTGCCGACTTTTCTCGAAGAACTTGGACTGTTTAAGTTTTCGCATTGGAATACGAGCTTTTTTCCAGAAGATCACAGTTTCTTCAATAACCAATGTTGCACTTTCTCGAAGAGTTAACTTAACTTCTCTCGTATTAAAAATAGCACCTTTAGAACTTGTTTAATTGAAGATAATTTACTACCAATAATGTGAGACGAATATTGTCCAATCAAATCACATAAAAATCTTTTCTTAAACCGTGAGATGACATGTTGATTGTTGCTAAGTAACTATGGAAATGCCTACGATACCAGCGATACGACTACCCAAATATGAAACGCAACCAATGAGAGGGGCGCTATGTCACGATCACGTGATGATCACGTATATGTGTTTATTTTGATGCGGTCTCTAGATTCGGTGAAAAGACAGTAGTGTTAGGCAGAATCAAATAAAAGTGTCGGTTTATTCGATACTAAAATCATAATAAAATAAAGAGTAAAATATCCTAATTGTTGATAAAAAGAGAACCCGTAATTTTTTATAATATGAACGGCACCATGAATATACTCCTATACATGAAAAACTAAATATATCAACATAAACTATAAATGATGACAAGTGTGAATAATTGGGCTAGCAGTACATGCGGCGTGCCTTTATGTTAGTTGCTGATGTGATAATATACTCGGTTAGACCAAATAATTATTTGAAATATATACCTATTCGGTACCTATTCATAATTTCATATAACGTCAGAAAGTAGTTATAAAGAATATTAATTTATGAACCCCGTTAATCAAAAATTCATTAAGGTAGAGTGAAATGTGATCTTATTTAAATCTATAATATCAATTTATTATAGTATACTTTTAACGAAATTTTAAACGAAACTGTTGTTTGGCAGTTGACGGTTTTTGTCAGATACTTTCTTATACAACACAGAACGACATTAGCAGGTGCCCCAAAAAAAAATTGACTTTGATGTTTCACCTATATAAAGGATGGGCCACTCTAATTGCCTAGACAGCTATATATGAGCGCCCTACGCTTTTAAGTTCAATTACCTTATCATTATTTTCAACGTTTTAGTGTGCCACTGATAAAAGCATGTTTTTTAGTTTTCTAAACCATACTTTATTTTCTCTAGCTGTCACGGAAAATTCGAGTTTAGGCAGAGTCGCCGGTGATACGCCATTGAGGTGTCCCTATGACCACTTCCCACCTCCATCATCATACAAGGTCGATGGTATCATATTATTGTATTGTCACCAGAATTGCACAATTACGTTTGCAAAGTTTCAAATCGATACAACAATTAGAAGTGGGTGAAAAATGAAATTAACAACAATGCTACAAGTCAGGCTAATAGACGCGTGTTAAAAAAGTCAAAATTCTTAAAGTTTTAACGGGCAACGCAGAAATGTTCAGTCAGTTTTTATATAACTTGTTGAATTATAACATATTTTATGCAGAATTTTATGTCATCACTTACAATATAAGTAAAATTAAGAAATTATTTATCTATAAACTTGGAACGTTCCGATAAATATTTGCACTCGAAGCAAATAAAATTAAGCATTCTTTCAGTAGCGATGTCTGGTCTCAATAACAGGAAGAGAATTCGGGAAATTAAGATTTTCTTTTCTTAGTTTATTTCATAATGAGTACGAGAAATGTATTTGTATTAAAAAGAATACCTATATTACAACTCGTATTCCATAGGGACATATATTTTCTGGGTGAGCAAGTTTTAATAGATCCTTGCTTCTTATTAAGTTAATATTAAAACCGGTAAATTTTAAGTGTGTAACAAACATAAGATTTTACATACCTTCGCGAAATTTTATTAACAAAAATAATAGAAGCATAATTACTTCCACATCCAGTGGAAGTATAGTAACGACAAAAAATTTTTTTTTAATTTTTATTGTTCAAATAGGCTTAGAATGTCATGAAACGTCGAGATTTCAAGTTTGACAGAAAAAAAAATTCTGTCTGTCTGTCGGTCTCTAACTTTTTTGTGCGCACGTTTACTCTGGAACCGTTTGAGATATTGACTTGAAATTTGGTACACATATGTACTTTAACGAGATCTAGAACTAGATTATATTTTCATCTTGTCCCGTCGAAGGGTTGGGGGGCAAATTGGGGTCAATTTGGAGTAAATAGGTAAATCAAGCAGGTAAGAGTTCATAAAATTGATATTTAGTATAGACAAGAGAAGCTAAGGTCTCAAAATAAATTTTGGCATTGGCCACCCCCATTATCACCCCCACCCCATTATTAAAGGGGATGAAAAAAAAATGTGATTTAGTGTGTGTACAAGAACCAGAAACCTCAAAATATTTTTTTACTTTATCCACCCCAGGATTTCAAATATTATATTATTAAAGTTCCATAAACAATTATTTCCAGATATAAAATTTTTTCGTTGTGTGACTTGGATAGAAAATCCGAATGTGGAAGTAGTGATTCCTTGGGCAGCGGTTTTTTACTCTGTTTTCCTCAAGAGTATACCTGCCCAAGTAGCACAGTGTGGACTATAAAGTCGTCGCAGCTAAATATTTTTTGCGAAAACGTTGGGATAACCGGCGGCGTTTAGCTGTAATATGGATTTAGAATCTCAAAATGTTTTTTCCAAATATTTCTACTGCTATAACATTGCCGTAATATAATTAAAAAAATAAAATCGCTTCAATTGCTATTTAGATTTCTGATCAGCTGCAATATGCCTTCTAGAGCTCTTGCAACAACCCAATAGCAGTCGGAATAACTAGTAGTGACTCTTGATTATACTGTATACTTCAAAGCTAAAAAAATACGGTTTGACGGCTAAACTATATTTTCCACATTTGTGGCTGGGGACTGACATTTACAGCTGCAGTTGACAGCCAATTTACTGTCAAATATTATGTAAATTAGCAGCTATATTTTCTGTAAACGACGAGAACTGAGAGGGGCCGCTATTCTGAACAATATTTATTTTTTTACATTTATTACCATTTACTTTCATTTTTGTAATAAAAAAAGTGCTGTAATATTCTCTAGTGGACACAACTTTAAGAAGTTAGTAATTTTAAATAATCTTCTGGTGAAATACATGAAAAATTATAATTCTGAGGAGATTAATAGTTTTGTTAAAATAGAAAATATCTGGGGCCCTTCGAACATACAGAAGTATCACCGACACATTTAACAAAAAAGTGATAACTTCATTCATTTTTATGCACGATTCGTCGTCAAAATCATCTTGATATTTCTATAAGTACATGTGCAATAAGGTATATGCATCCATTTTCATATTAGAATCCAATAATGTCTATTAAAGGTAATTGTGAAGCCAAATTGTTTATCATAAGTAGTTCCAAAAATATACAGCTCAAAGGCTGTAATCTGGTCCTTCCACCATCCAAATGGCTACAGCTACAAGGCTTTAGCAGCATTTTCAAAGCAAGAAAATGTTGTACCACTTTGACTGTTACAGCGCTGTCGCAACCTCATTGTAAGGTTTCCGCGGTAGCTGGTATAGCTAAATAACTGCCAGGTTTTGTTGTCACAATCTTGGCACAGCTTCTTGTGCTACTTGAGATGTGAAAATATTGACGTAATTGGAATTTTATACGGTTTCTACATTAAGGTCCGCTTTACCGAAAACAAAGTCGGTAAAACAGTGTTAATCAATATATACCACCGAAAAGCGTATAACACACCTGCACTATGCGAAGCAGACGTTAAGGTGTACTCAATTGTCACTCAGCGCACTAGGGCAGATGTACCTTGATAATACTTACTACTCTCTTGATTATATTTTGCGAGAATTCCTTATTAAATATAAGTTGTCAAAAAGAAGAGATTCCGTTTTATCAGTGTGTTTCACTTCTCGTGAAGACACCCTTGTATCTTTTTTATTTGTGGCCGAATTAATTTCAAATTTTTATCAGCCATACAAGTCCATAAGACGACTTTATTCAACACATAAATTCCGTCTAAATCTAAAACGCCGGCCTACTGCGACAAAAAGAAAATGTCAATTTTCGAGAAATCATAGTAGGCTTAGAGATAGACAAAAATTTTGTTAATGAAAGTTGTTCAGGATCACTTCATATGCCCCTCTGTAAAATTTTGTGAAAATCGGAATATTTTCAAAAAAAAATTTTTTGTTTCACTTCTCGTGAAGACACCCCTGTATCTTTTTTATTTGTAGCCGAATTAATTTCAAATTTTTATCAGCCGTACAACTCCATAAGGTGACTTTATTCAACATATAAATGCCGTCTATATCTAAAATGCCGGCCTACTGCGATAAAAAGAAAATGTCAATTTTCGAGAAATCATAGTAGGCTTAGAGATAGACAAAAATTTTGTTAATGAAAGTTGTTCAGGATCACTTCGTATGCCCCTCTGTAAAATTTTGTGAAAATCGGAATATTTTCAAAAAAAAAATTTTTTGCGGCTTTTGCTTTATCTGTATTTTTTTTTCGACAATATTATCATTCATTATTAGTAGTCTTCTCTGTAAAAACAATGGCCCTTTTCAGGGCCACCAATTTAATTCAAAAAGAATTCGTTATATGACAGCATTCTACCAACCTACATATTCTTGACAGATGTTAAAACTCATTAAAGTAATTAGATTTTAATTTTAATTATTCTAAGGCCGGCGTTTTAGATTTAGACGACATGGGGCATATGAAGTGATCCTGAACAACTTTCATTAACAAAATTTTTGTCTATCTCTAAGCCTACTATGATTTCTCGAAAATTAACATTTTCTTTTTATCGCAGTAGGCAGGCGTTTTAGATTTAGACGGCATTTATGTGTTGAATAAAGTCACTTTATGGAGTTGTATGGCTGATAAAAATTTGAAATTAATTCGGCCACAAATAAAAAAGATAATGGGGTGTCTTCACGAGAAGTGAAGCAAAACATTTTTTTTTTGTCTATCAAGCCTACTATGATTTCTCGAAAATTGACATTTTCTTTTTATCGCAGTAGGCCGGCGTTTTAGATATAGACGGCATTTATGTGTTGAATAAAGTCGTCTTATGGACTTGTATGGCTGATAAAAATTTGAAATTAATTCGGCCACAAATAAAAAAGGTACAGGGGTGTCTTCACGAGAAGTGAAACAATTTTTTTTTTTTTGAAAATATTCCAATTTTCACAAAATTTTACAGAGGGGCATATGAAGTGATCCTGAACAACTTTCATTAACAAAATTTTTGTCTATCTCTAAGCCTACTATGATTTCTCGAAAATTGACATTTTCTTTTTATCTAAATAGGCCGGCGTTTTAGATTTAGACGGCATTTATGTGTTGAATAAAGTCGTCTTATGGAATTGTATGGCTGATAAAAATTTGAAATTAATTCGGCCACAAATAAAAAAGATACAGGGGTCTCTTCACGAGAAATGAAACACACTGTATAATGTTATGCCTAAATTAGAGGATAGAAGCCAGTATATCGAATTAAAAGTTTTGGACTTCTTATCGACCGTGTCTGTAAGGACTCCTTACGAACGACTTGGAGATAAAAATGACGTCAAACAGTTTGATGCCATTTCAAGAGTGTAAATTTTGTTACTAGGCTCATGATGGACATAGGAAGCTCAGTGGATAACATTCACCGGTCTCCTGAAAATGTGAACGATCTGTGCCTCGTATCAAGGGTGGCTGGGATAGGATACTATAAGCCGATACCATATTTTAAATTATTTAGTTCAGTTTTCTTTATTATGACAAATTTCCAATATGGGAAGAAGAATGGATCCACATAAGGCAAATGCAAAACTATCAGTACTGTTGCATATATTGCCGCTCACCTTTCAAAACATCTTTTCTTGAATTTCCTTACAACAGACCGATATTTGTAATATAATATATCCGTTGCCTCTTTGGCCACGGAAATGCTTTCAAGCATTTTTGTTTAAAATTAAAACTGTTTATAGTCCATTTTGTGACTAACGGAAATATTGGCGACATTAACCATTGGTTATTTCAATCGCTGTAAATTTTCTGGCTAATAAAATTGAGAAAAATGGCAGTCCGGAGCCCTCACTATTACACATATTACCTATGAATGCAAAATTTACATACATATTATGGGAATTTATCAGTTTATAGCATGTCAAAATATAGGTGTAGTTGAGTTCCACTGTTTCTACACTCTGCTTATAACCCGCTTACCTTGTCTCGTGTGTGTAGTCATTGAGAAGAGCACCTTGACTCTACTGAAATCTGTATACCTGTCCAACAATTCATGAGTAGTTAAATCTTGTCATACTATCTGGTTTTTCGTATTAGGTTAGATTTCGAATTATAGGTTAGATAAATATTTAGTTGGGTTAGCGGTTATAAATCCAAAAAAAAAATTGTTTGGTTAACCCAGTCAATGAATACAATGATCTTGCAAAAGGTCGGGAAGTTTTGAAACTTGTTACATACTTAGAATGAGCACCTGATTTTGCGAACACGGCGTGACGCCGCTCGCGACGCCATCTCGAAAAAATGGCGCATGAAATTAGAAAATTAGCCATATCTTCCTTACCGTACGTTTTATTGGAGACGTACCTCTATTCAAAATTATTCCCTATAAAATTGTCTACAATTTAGCTCTATACTATTTTTTTGTATGATTAATATTTACAGAGATATAGCATCTTCAATTGGAAAAAAGAGTTTTGCCTTAAAATATAAAGCAATTTGTTTCACCAACTTTGGCAACGGTTGCCCGACGTTAGGGAGACAATGTTTTATCACCTATAGCGACGCTATAGATGAAAAAAAATGTAAGTTGTGATATTTTTCTCGTTTCCACACCACTTATAAGGTAGAGAAATCGGCGGGTTTTTTTTTATGTGGTATCCCTAGTAGGCCTAATCCACAGATCTGACTATCTAAATCAAAGACCCGACGGACCGGCGCAATCATCATCCGACATCTCCGCATCTTCTATGACATCCTCAGCAACACTATTTATATTCTGAAGAACGTCAAGTTCGTCATCATGGTTATCATCCAGAC
The DNA here is from genome assembly GCA_936432065.2 of Rutpela maculata. Taxonomy (NCBI): domain Eukaryota; kingdom Metazoa; phylum Arthropoda; class Insecta; order Coleoptera; family Cerambycidae; genus Rutpela; species Rutpela maculata. The sequence goes on from OW386285.2 coordinate 271,454,100, forward strand.
ATATGTCGGCTACATTGCTGCATGCATTTCCATTGCAAACAGCACACATTCTGGAGCATTTCAAACCCGCTTTGCGGCAGATACACGCGGCACCACAACCTTTTTGATATTTGCAAGAAATGCAATTGAGAAGGTTAACTGGAGCAGGTTCTTTCTGCGTAGTTATGGCAATCAGGCCATCTCTGGATTTTTTCCACCCCCAATCGAGTGGATTTTTCTGCACACCAAGCCACTGTTGAACTTGATGGTACGTTCTATATGAATGCTGTCGGGCAGCCTCGGCTGTTGGTGGTAGAGAAGCAAGATGGAAGGTACGTTTTGCAGCACACTTGGCAAAAAGGTTATACCGAAGTGAGTTTTTCATGTATAATTCAATTAAAAAATTTCGCCAGCCTCAGCAATGCTGGCGTGTTCAGCATCACGATTTACCAATGATGTCACCGAGAGACCGAGAGTTTCCGATTGTTTTAAAAAATTTCACTTTTCCCTGATTGTAGATAGACGATGTGGTATCGCAATCACTGAATGCGTGAAGAAACAGAATGTTGTCTACTACAGTTTCATCGTATTGTAAGCTACGTGAGGTGTATATCTTCTCGGAAACTTTTCCTTTTCCTGGTTTTCAGAAATAAATGTTGTTATAATCGTGCCCGAGAGCTGTTAGGAGGACAAGCAAATCTATATCTTCTCCTACAATGTATACAGAGTTATACAAAGAGGACAATTCCAATGCTGTAGTGACAATAGGGGTGTCTGCATCTTCTGTGGCCTGCTTTACTTGAAAATGAGCTTCCTCGAGTTTTGTCTTAAGCATGGCAATTAAACGATCTTTATTTGACTCATTTGATAAGGAACGCTCTTGAGATGAATGCTTTCATCAAAAACTATTTCGTAATCGCTCGGCGGTTTTGGCGCTATTAACCATCTCTGCAGCCGGATATCCTTCAAAAACTATTACTGGCACTTCCACAACCTTATCTTTTCGATTCAGTGCCGATGTAATCATTCTCTCATTTATATACGTCTTACGGCAGTTGTTATGCACTATTACACTATCAATATTATTTAAAAATTGCGCGTCTTTTGTCACTACACACTCGTAAATTTTCAACACCCTTTCTTTTGATTACTACAGTGTTGTCAGTCATAGTTTCTTCACAAATAAAACACACATTTGCTTCCACCATTGCGACAAAAGAGTTTATTCAACGGCTCACAAACTCTCGATTATGCAATTACACTTAGTCGCTGTCTAGCAGCCGGCTCTCCACCAAAGATTTTTAAAGAGTGGGGTAATAGACGTTGCTGGGAGTAGAGGCAAGGAGGGGGGGATGTATTAGGTGTTAACGTATCACTGCTAGTGTAGTTGGGTCAATATTCATCATTTGAAAAATAAACGTACCTTTATACATCTAAAAAATGACAAAACTTAATTTTTTTCCGAATCTGAGAAGCTATATCTCTGTAAATATTGATCGCACAAAGCTAAATTGTAGACAATTTTATAAGGAATAATTTTGAATAGAGGTATTTTTCCAATAAAAGTTACGGTAAGGAAGATATGGCTAATTTTCTAATTTTATGCGCCATTTTTTTTCAAGATGGCGTCGCGAGCGGTGCCACGCCGTGTTCACAAAATCAGGTGCTCATTGAGGACCTCAAGATCTAGGTATGTGCCAAGTTTCAAAACCTCCCGACCTTTTGCAAACAAACCCTGTTTTTATATATTCATTGACTGGGTTAAAAACTTTATGGCTGAAAGAAGACGTCCAAAATCAAAAAAAAAAAGGTATCCGATAAAATTTGTTAAGACGTTCTTCATTTACCTCCATCTAGGCCTACACAGCGTAGATACTTCAAAACATGAATGTATTGATTTCCAAATACAAATTAATTTTATCATATTTGTGAATCCACCACGTATAAAACAAAGTAGAAAATACTTTCAGCAATAATAGAAAATATGACTTTTGGAAGAGTAGTAATATTGAAGTAGTTTCTTTTGCTAATCAGCTTATTGTTCAGAAGTGTTTTATCCCTGCCCTTGGTATCTTTTTGAGGAAACTGACAATGTAATCAAAGAATCGTTAAGTCAAGTTTGACGACTACGATACACCCGGAGGAAACTATTTCATTATACTAATGCCCTTGAAAGACTACATCCTACTGGTAGCGTTATCATTAAAAATTATGTAAATAATAGGCGTCGCTAAGTTCTGAGATATTTGTAGCAATCGAACGTAAACATAGAAGATTCCGGCATACGTACGAGATATCATGATAGGGGACCTTGAACTATATTTTAACAAAATAGTACTGTGACTCAAGATACATTTTTTTTTTCTTTGTTGGCTTTGGATGTTATGTTATGAATTTATATACAATGTATACTGTTTACGTAGTTTTTGAACTTTAACTAACGACGATAATCAACTCTATATGTACCAACATGATATATAACCAATATTTACAAAGAAGGGAATTTGCACTTTTTCTTTTTATTTACAAGAATTCGTCAGACGTTTTGTGATTTATGCATTATTCTGGTTGACTTTCCCAAACTGTATGTCACGTCTAGCAGTATCACGCCATCTGTTGCGGTTGCTTGCTAAGCACGTTGCCCCATCACATTATAGTTGTCTCCAACTGTATTGGGCACATAAATAAGACTATAGAAACCAGCAAATTTTTGCCTATTAGAATGAACAAAATAATACTAGAGATTTAAAAATAGTGTTTTCGGTGGAAACTTAATGATGTTTCTGGTGAATAAAAAAATCTAACTCTGCATTGCGTCAAGATAGGAATATCTTATGCATTTGGTGGACGCATTGCCTGTCTCTCGCGACATTGACAGACAAATTAAGTAATTAGAAGAGGCGTGTTTCCATTTACTTCTTATCTTAATCATGCCAGAACATACTTTACATAAGAATAATGATGTTTTGTTCATCACATTATATTTATTATTTATTTGTTTATTCAACAACTTTACAGGAGAAGCCCAATTTAATTCTTTGTTATATTTATTGGAGTAAATTTAACATTTTCCCCCCAACATTTTCTAGGTTTAAGAGGTATGCCCCGTATTTAATATAGTGTAAAAAAATAAAGCATATCCCGGTCTCCCCTTATATTAGCTCGGTCGGCAGCTTTGAGTTTTTTATGAGCAGTATATTAATGGAGTCAACTATACTTTCCTATTAGTTCCGTGGTATCATCAGCCCAACGTTCTGCCGGGCATGCCTCTCATATCTGATTGCCCCTGCTCTATAAACCGTTGTATACTGCCTTCTCTTTGGTTGATGTGTCCAATAAAATAAGAGGATTCGAGAGAATGCGATGGTGGAGACTCGATTTGAGAAATGTTCCTTTGGTGGGATGGGCTAGTCAGGTAATTAATAACAAAGATCTCCAGGTCGGGTAAGTAAAATTGCCCCCTCCCTGTTTCTTTCTTTAAACTTTTTATTTTTTCAGAAGCACCTTTTTGCGCTCCAAAATAATTAGCTTACGCAATATTCGTTTCCGATTTATGAAATATTGAGGGGGGCTAAGTTATTTTGATCGCATTCATGAGAAAATTGAAAAACAGTCTCAAATTATAAAAAAAATGGAAAGCTTCTTTTGCACTCTCAGCAAAAAGCGAGCGTAGTTTCTGGGGCCATATTATAGGTATGGACAGGGGGTGGTGGTTTGATAGAGAAAAGCTAGCTCTCAACTTGTTTATTTTTTTTCTTTCAGAAAGATTGCGCCCGTTATGCGCCCGTTATGCGCCCGTTATGCGCCCGTTATGCGCCCCTTTGCGCCCCAAAATTATTAGCTAGGGCCCTATTCATTTTCGAGTTATTAATTTTTGAAAGTGTGGGGCTCAGTTAACGTGAGCTTGATGAAATTATAAAGAACAGCAAGCGCCTTTTTGCACCCCATTAAAATAGCTAGCGCAGTTTCTGGGGCCGTATTATAGGGATAGATATATGGTGGAGGGAAGTTCTTATGCTTTCAATTTTTTTTTATGTATAGTTTGGTAAAGATGAGCTAGCGCTCACTCGCGGCCTTCAAATTAACGCCAGAGCACCAACCCTTAACGAGTTATTAGTTATCAAAGCTGGGGTCGGCTGAATGCAGCGGATACAGTCTTAACCCGGTCAAAATAGCTCAAAAAATGGGATAGATAGATACAATAATTCGCATAGAGCTGAAAATTTATACGAATGTTGGGAACATCATTATAAATGAAATGTGAAAATTCCCCATCGATCCCACTTCTGCAAAAAATTTATTCAAGGCCTAAGTTCACAAATATGGGTTTTTTGCATTTTTCAGCCTAACGGTAAGTTTTATCATAAACATAGGTCAGACAAAAATTGTAGATCATACAATTATCTATAGAAGTTTTTATTACACTTTTTTTCCTAAGAATTACCATTTCTGAGATATAGCGATTCAAAAAGTTGAAAAAGTTGTGTTCTCCATAATATGCACCCATTTCCACGCCACGCCAAACCGCGTTTTTTTAACGTGGTTTCCCCGGTAGGCCTACTCCACGATCTATTGTGGTCCTGTTTAATTAAATAATATTGTATTATTACGGGAGCACACCCTAGAGTATCCGTGCCCCCGCCCCCCCTCCGATCCTTTAGGACAATATTTTTCATAAAGATTAAAGCCTAAGGAACAATTTAACACATGTCCTAAAAAAAAATTGGCTGCACTTTCAAAATGGCGTCCGTTCAAAAAAAAATGGAAATATGGTTTTTGTCATTTAACACAAAAAATAAAAAAGATGGAGAAAAACTTTCTGCACAAAAAACAAAGTGCATGCAATTTTCTACAATTTTGTTCCTATACAATATTTGCATAGGAGATAACATTTTCCAGATAAATGATTAACCTCTTAAAATGAAATATAAAATTCAATATAAAACGTAACATTACGGAAGCCCACCCTAACTCTCCGTGCACCTCCCCGATCCGTGGGGACAATGTTTTTCATAAAGATTAAAGCCTAAGGAACAATTTAAGATATGTCCAGAAAAAAAAACTAGCTGTACTTTCAAAATGGCGTCCGTTTAAAAAAAATGCAAATATTGTTTTTGTCATTTAACCCAAAAACTAAAAAAGATGGAGAAAAACTTTCTGCACAAAAAACAAAGTGCATACAATTTTCTACAATTTTATTTCTATACAATACTTGGATAGGAGTTACCGTTTTCCAGATACCACTGTTACCGTTTTCGAGATAAATGTCTGCAAATTATAATATTATTATTATTAATTTTTTTCAGTTTATTTTATTTTATTTTTATGTTAATAATATAAAGTTACATTATACACCTTACAATAATTGTCACAGTTATTTCCTCTAAGTGATTTACCGATATATGAATTTCCATGTTTTCTTAATTTTGGACCCTATTTTGAACTCCTATCAAAATATTTTATAGGTACAAAATTGTAAAAAATTTTATGCACGTTGTTTTTTGTAAAAAAAGTTTTTGTCCATCTTTTTTAGTTTCTGTGTTAAATGACAAAGACAACATTGGCAACAGTTTTTTTTAACATATGGCCGCCATTTTGAAAGTACAGCCAGTTTTTTTTTAGGACATGTCTGAAATTGTTCCTTAGGCTTTAATCTTTATGAAAAATATTGTTCCCAAGGATCGGGCGGGGGGTGCACGTACAGCTACTAGGGAGGGCTCCCCGACTATATTAAATAAAAAATGGTACTATTGGAAATGATGAAAGCGGTGTGAATTATGAGTAATTGGGGAAAACTATTCGTCTGATTGATAATTATCTAATGGAACTTCAAGTTTAATGTTTCCTTCTTCTTCTTCTCTTCCTTCTTCTTATTCTTCCTGCTGGATACAAGTAAATTGTTCTAACAGCGATGCATCACATGTCTCCTTGCTGATATCGTAAAAATCCTCTTCTGATGGAGATTCAACATTGGAGCACGATTAATCTTGACAACTGATACATGCTAATGAACAAAACAATACAACTTTTTTGCAGCCCCTTCTTGCAATTTCAAAAAATTGTATTGAGGAGTTTTTCCGGTGGAGGTGAGAGTATAGTCTGGATTGGTTCCAGTGTATTGTCAGTTAACTTCCAACCCCAGTTTTCTGGGTCCAGTTGATTACCAAGCCACACTTGAACTTGATAATGTACCCGAAATAGATGTTGATGAGCAGAAGCAGAGGCTGGGGGAAGACAAGCTAATTGCACTCTTTTATTGTTACGAGTATTTTTTACAAAAGATAAGTATCGAAACTTATCGAAGCAGATAATTTTTTTTGGAGCTCCGTATACAGAAAGAAGGAAGCGAATTCCGTTCAAGACTAATAGTATTTCGTTTAGGCCTTTGAAAAAGGAGCAGATATACGAGCGTTGCCACGCGGACAATTGAATAGCAGACAGATGTTGCTCAAGGTTATACGGGCATATAAAATGAGGGACTGGGTTTCTTTCGTGTTTATATTCTCAGAATCGTACAATTTGTACGTATAAGTTACACAGACCAACATTTTTACTTGTATTACGGGTCCAGTGATAGGTGGCGTACTCGTACATATTATGGAGAACACAACTTTTTGAATCGCTATATCTCAGAAATGGTGATTCTTAGGAAAAAAGTGTAAGAACAATTTTTATAGATAATTGCATGGTCTACAATTTTTGTCTCATTTTTATGATAAAATTTATCGTTTGGCTGAAAAATGCAAAAAACCCATACTTGCGAACTTTGGCCTTGAATAAATTTTTTTGCAGATGTGGGATCGATGGGCACTTTTTACATTTCATTTATAATGGTGTTCCCAACATTCGTACCAATTTTCAGCTCTATGCGAATTATTGTAACCTTGAATGTCTATTTTGACCGTGTTACTACACTGATATAATTTTTTCAGGCACGGATATATATGGCAATTTTATTACCAACGATATTAATATTCAGCACCCTCTGTAATTTTACATAATTTTGTAATATTAATGTGTAATATTACCATCTTATTGCTGAATATTACTTTATTACTTTACATCAAATGTAACTAGCATCCTATTGTTCCCCGAGTTGCCTACTAGTGAAAATGGGGGGACGGGGGTAAGTTAACGCTTTTTAATTTAACTTAATTTAAGGTTTTTAGGTCACATTAACCATAAAAATACAAAAATAGCGTCAAATTCTGAAGAACATACTTAAATAGAAGAGTTGTTCAGAACGCGGTACAATGACCGTATGCTTACACTAAATTTGTATCCAAGTTTTCAGCGTATGTAGCGTTTCACTTAGTTTAAAGTACATTTTAATTAAGATTTAATAAAGGATACTTTATTCCAATACACACTGTACACTGTACATTATACTTACTATCTTTAAATTAATAACTCCCAGACATCTAATAAATTAATAATAGTATTTTGTTTAGATGTAAGATATGCATTTTTGTGTATTTATATTTAAAGAGTCTATTTGTCTTTTTGTTACAGCTTCTTATCAATATTGTTTCACATATAACGTAAAAGGAACACCGTTTAATTTAAAGTCGTATTAATTATTTAATCTAGTACGTAGTAATTTGTAAGTGAAGGTATATTAGTATTCGGAGTTTTCTAGATGGTAATTTCTCAGGTTTGTTTTTATTTTAAATTAATACAGTAATCTTGCGCAGACTTTAGAGTAGGGTCAAAGGTAATTTCTTGTGGGACGCATAGATTGGGAATGTAAGGGAAATCCATTTCTAACTCTATAGAAGCATTGACAAGTCAACTCAAAGTTAAGATAATCTAAAGACATGTACAATATCACCTGTGTAGTTTTCTGAATTTACGTAACCCATCCATCAAGTCAAAGGTAATTAAATTTAGTTATTTCATACATCTAACCGATATTTTGCAAATAATATTTCAAGTATGTAAACTAATTTAATTTATTTCGTATCATAACATTTGCAATACAAACACGTGCCAATCAGAACGTTTTCTTTGATTCTGCCAAAATTTAATTGACTAAATTTAATTAACTTACGAAATTTTATTATTGAAGTAATTAAATTATTGTAAGGGAAATCCATTTAGTATATGGAAATAGTGACTACCAATTTTACATTTAATTTGCAGACGAGAGACGAGCAATTGTCAAGTAATAATGTGTTTATTATTACGAGATGAACCTAATTAACTTACTGCCAGTTTGGAGTTTTTTAATACTAGTTGTTTTAGAATATAGTCAAGTTGAACACGCGTAAAAGCAAAACTATTGCCGTTATCCAGGTGCTCCACCATTGCGATTTCCTAAGTTATATAAAACAATATGATAGGAGATGAGGAATCTCACCAAGAGTCACCCTCATTGTATCCATCATCAGGTGGTGAGAAATGTGTATATCTCTATAGTATTTATTGTGCTACGATTTTATGACAGCAAGATACCAGTGAACATTCAATTTTCGTTAAATATTCATATTTTGCAACTTATTTATTTTTACATTTAAGTAATAATTTTTAATCTTAGATATTTATTGTTTCCTTCATGGATTATTATATGATATTCACAGTGTGTTTACTAACCTTATCATTAATAATCTAGCTCTTTCAAATAAATATTACTGACACTGATCATTTGGACCATGTGATTATATTTTTACATATAATTTTGCTATTTTGAATTAGTTTATATTTTCTTTGTTTTTCACTAAATTTTTCGATTTAAAAGATGATTAATAAAATGGTACATTTTATCCTAAAATTTACATACTTTTAATTTATTTGTTTGTGTCTGTCTTATTATCAGGTTTTTCCACAGCAGTCGGTTTTGTGATCAATTACCCTTAGTTTGTAATAAATTTTACTGTGGATGGCGCCCTTTGTATTAACATTTATATTTTGACTCCCTTTTTAATCACGAAACAAACTAGTTAGGCAAATACCTGTGGAACTATTGGTTCTCTCTCTCACTCATATAATAAGCTGAATCCACGAACCCAGCATCGCAAAAGATCATCTTGTCGTAAGCCGCCCTGTTTGTGATTTGGTTGAAATATTTTTATTTATTGCCAAAACCAGGTATAAATAACACAGGCACACAAAAAAATTAAGGTCATGTACTTTTCTACCTACTATCATATCCATATGTATTTTGGGGCGCTGAAACCGAATCCGAGGACAGAATTGTCACATGTCATCAATATTTTCATGTAAGCTCAAAAAACAGCTTAGGACAAGTATGAAACAGGGTAAATAGTAAATTGGGAGATTAAACGAGTTGACCCACGTTTTTATATGTATTTTGGGACGCTGAAATCGAATCCGAAGTCAGAATTATCACATGTCATCAATATTTTCATGTAAGCTCAAAAAACTGCTTAGAACAAGCGTGAAACCGGATAAAAAGTAAATAGATGGATGAAATGAGTTGACCCATGTTTTTATACGTATTTTGGGACGCTGAAATCAAACCCGAGGTCAGAATTGTCACATGTCATCAATATTTTCATGTAAGCTTAAAGAACAGCATGAAACAAGACTGAAACCGGGTAAAAAGTAAATTGATAGATTAAACCAGTTGGCTCATGTTTTATACGTACCTATTTTGGTTTGCTAAAACTGAATCTGAAGTCAGAATTATCACATGTCGTCAATATCCGGACTCTGCTAAGGGATGAAGTATTTGTTACCAAGATGAATGACGTCGAAAAATCTGCATGGGTTAGTTTCAAAAACGTCATGGAGAATTTTTTGGGACATGTAAGAAGTGATAACTATAAAACGTGTAGTAGCAGAAATGGTTGAAAACTTTAAAAAATGGGGATGTTTAATGAATTTAAAATTACATTTCCCAGATTCTCATGCTGATTAGTTCCCAGAAAATCTCGGAGATTATAGCGAGGAGCATGGTGAACGGTTCCACCAAGACATAAGTGAGATGGAGCGTCGCTACCAAGGAAAATGGGACGTAAATATGATGGCCGATTACTGTTGGATACTTAAAAGATTTGCCAGGAAGAGAAACTCACTGCATACCTAGGTCTTTTGAGTCAAAACGAGTAAGATATCACAGGACGAAATGAAGAGCGATTTTTTACGAATTCTCAAGGGTCGAGATTTTCTCGAACATTTTTTATCCCTTAAATGTAATTTGGGTTAGTATTTACGGATTTTTTGAAAAATGTAAAAAATGTTTTAATGTGTGAGTTCCATTCTGACACATATTCAATTTTAATGACCAAAAATACGTGCTGGTATGATGACTTGCTCATTTAAATTTTCTTACCTGTACATGAATTTTTTGACCATTTTGAGGTGTTCTTTGAGATTTTTCTGAGGTTATGTCAAAATCTTGACATGATAAGAAAATTCTGACCTCGGATTCGGTTTCGGCGCCCCAAAATACGTATAAAAACATGGGTTAACTCGTTTAATCCTTGTTTTTTGTGTGCCTATGAAATTATAATTTTTCCAAAACCAAATACGAGTGTAACACATGATTGATGAAATTGACCTTTCTGTTTAGAATGAGCCCTATCTAATCAGAGAAGTTTAAGGGTAAAACACGAAGGTTGTGTCTTCCTCACGTTAACGAATGTCGTCTAAATATACGAAAATGAAAGGCAAACCTACTAAAACTTCGTTCATGAAACGTTGGAAAGTGTGACCGGCGTTATGTAAGCCGAAAGGCATACGCTCAAATTCAAACAAACCGAACGGCGTAGTAATCGCTGTTTTAAAAACGTCACTTTTTGCGACAGGTATTTGGTGATCAGCACGTATCAAATCTATTTTTGAAAAAATAACACAATCATACAACTGTGAGTTAAAGTCGTGGAGGTGCGGTAACGGGTATCTGTCAGAGACAGTAACTGAAGATGACGATAGTCTCCACAAGGCCTCCAATCGTTACTTTCTTTTTTTTCCACCATGTGTAATGGTGAGGATACGGAAGAAGAAGAAGTAACACAAATGCCCAATTCTATCATAGCATTGAATTCATTAAATTTAATGTTATCCAACTTACGTGTGCGTGAGAAAGGTAAATGACCTTCGGTAATAATATGATGCTCTACGGAATGTTTAACGGACAAATTGTAATTTGGCGAGCTTATTAAACTAGGAAACTCTAAAAGGAATGCAGTGAATTTATTTGATATGCTAAATAACTTAGGAGAATGTAATGGACCATTGTTAGAAAATAAATATGTTGATAAACTAGTAACATTGTCGATTAAACATTTATGTTTCAAATCAACAATTAAACCAAAATGAGTTAAAAAGTCCGCTCCGATAATGGGGACATTGATATCTGCTATATTAAAAACGAAAGAAAATAACCTACGTAAGTTCAAATCAATTTTCAAAAATTTCTTTCCGAAGGTATTTATAATAGAACCATTAGCAGCTGTCAGTACAATATAGGGGTTCTTTTTAGTATCTGTTAATAGATTTCGAGGTACTATTGATAAATCAGCGTCTGTGTCAATGAGAAATTCTAAGTTATTAGCATTATCAAATATAAAAAGACGACGTTTACTATTTGAAATATTGACGTCAGTTGTCAAAATATCATTGACTTTTAGTCATTTTTGATTGTCGGTTTTGACATCTTTGGCGAAAGTGCACCAATCTCCGAGACATTTAAATGCTTTACGACCATAAAGTTGATGAAAATAGCAAACTTTGTTATTAGAAGGATTATATCTAACGTGGGTACCACTTCGACTATTAGAACGGGGCCTTGACCCACTGCGATTTCTGGAGTTAAGGCGATTTCTATAACTATCGCAATAAGTTGTTGATGGAGGTCGATAAGATAGCTGTGTCATTAGGATATGAATATAAGGTTGCCTCGTGATCTGTTGGTGTTGGTATGTCAAGAGCGATGAGCCCCGTAATTTGATCTCGGTGGATGGTAATGATCTTTCTGACTCGAAGCAGCTACTGGCTAGCTGGGTAGCTAGTTTAGAATCCAAATTGATGTTCACTTTGGGTGCTCTTGGTATCTAATTGCTAGATTCTGACTTCATAGTAAACTACTGGATCTAGATAAAAACTTAAGGATCATCTGCGATTATTATAAATATCACATAGTTTTCTGATATCACATAGTATCAGGGCCCTAATGGGTTAATGGGCCTCCGACTACAGCCATTGAATAATTAACATGACTGTTAGAAACTCCACGCTCTTTTCGTGCCGCAGTTGGTTAAAGATAGGAAAAATGTTTTGTTTGACCAGCAATTCTAAATTTAATTAATACTTTATTATCAATTTAATTTATTTAAAATCACCAAAAAATATTTACTTAATTATTATTGTTACGTTGTTCCTACGTTACTCATCTTCTTTTTTTATCTGTAATGTATTAAGTTATTTTGTTTTAAGATGAATATCTCACTTAGAAAATATTTACTGCTTATTATGTTTATCTATTTGCCAATAAAACATTTGTATAGACAATTTTAAACATTGTTTATGTTAGGCGTTATCATCATTGCAGTTAAAATTTGTTAAGGTTTTACGTATGCTAGTCTAGATCGCGTTGCTTTACAGAAAGGCGTAGGTAGTGCACTATGTTTATAAAACCATTTTGTGCGAAATTAAATACTGTATTTTAGTTCATCTAGCAGTTATAGGAGGAAAATAGTTTACGCGACCATATAACAACAATACAAACTGAGATATCTTGCTGATTTGGAATCACACCTAGCGTCAATAACAAGGTATGCACACTGCACAGTATGTAGCAATTCTGGTTTCTTCCAAAATATATGTGAAATTATGTAAGAATTAATGTTATACAAAACATTATTTTGCGTCATAGTTACACTTCCCTGCAACAATAAAGCATAATTGCAGTGATTTACTTTATTTCCAAAACGTTTTTACAACCTTCATACCTCGCTTCATACTTAACATAATATTAAGAAATTTTATAAAATGTTTCTACGAAACGTAATTTTAAACATTGCAATAATTAGCAACGTACATATCCCAGAACCCTACGTAGATCAATTTGTTTCTCTTACAAATGATAATGATTTCAAATTAATATATACCCGGAGTAGTGTGTCAATATCTCGAGAAAGTTGGTACACCCACAGTGAACTGGCCAGTACCATGCCCGGATTTGAATCTCATAGAACCAAATGAGGTGACAAGGTCGACCTACGCCAACTTCAAATCTTGCGAACTTGCTCAATGGCTTATAAGAAGAAATTGCCTAGAAAGAGCCTAGATTTGGAGCACGAGGCGCAGATGTTTTTTAGTAATTTATGTATCTCATGTGTTTATCCAACATAAAACAAAATCTTTAAACAAATATGTAAATTCACATTAAATCTTTAGATAAGTAATTTTATCTATCGGCGAGGTACGAATTTCTTTTAATTTAGGAAAGATATAAATTTCTGCAATTACTATGTGTCTGTTTTCTGGTGTGGAGTTGATAGATTATTATTTAGCTTATTTTAAAAGGCCAACTGTCCACTTGTGTTTCAATAAATTGTATATTATAAAAACATTCTTTTTAAGAGGCTATATCGGGTGTTAATTAAGTATAATAGTCAAGCTTTAAGAGGTGATTCTTATAATTATCTTCGTTCTGACAAAAAATACAAAATCGTTACTAAAATCAAAAGTGCACACACCGCAAGTTATTTCGTTCAATAAATATTATGCGTGCAATATTAGTTCGTTGTTCAAATTATTATTATAGTGTCTCTGAAGTACTTTCCACAAACACCAAAACAATTGAATATTGTTACACATTTTAATCATCTCCAGATGATTCCAACTTTACCGGCGATATGCGCGTCGAGTAATATTATTCATGTAGAAGATCTTACCACACTCGTCTGAAGCACGTGAACCTGATTTATTTATTAAGAGCGTCAAGAGATGTTTGATAGCCGAGAACGGTGAAAGTTATACTTACCATGTATTGCTAACGGCTCTCTCTTCAAGACCCGCTTATCTTGCACTGCACATAAATTTTAACACTGTAATGGATCTTTTCACCAATCATCTTTATTAGTTTTTAAGAATCCCTCTTTCAAGCTTTCGCGATCTGATCGGCGTTCTGAATATCAAACGTGCGGGTCCTTGAGGTTCTCGTTATTCACTGCCGACACAACACACAAGAGCTCCCGAGAAGTTAGACTTAAAATTAATCATTCAATCAGTAAAATGCAACTGTTCAAATAATACCATTTATTGGTTTAATCTAAAACTGCACAGGAATATGCAATAGTCTATCTAATATTGTAAGAATCCGCCTCCCCAAACAGGGCAAGGACGAACACCTTATCTAGAGGACGTATATCTCGACCACCATACAATGGAGAGCATGTAGTAACAATCGACTTGTAAAAGATTCACAATTTCTTAGAAGAGGTGTTGTTGCCCCGTTCCGCCGACATACTGCCGGCATGTAACCTAATATACAAGTTTCGTAACATGACCTCGTTTCCGAGTGACCTCTATGAAATTGACCCCTTGACCTCGCTTATGCACAAGACGGTTTTTTTCTCTATTATTGTTAATTTTAAACATCTGCTTTTGAGCATGCTACTACTTCTTTCTAATGATCCGATGTTCCTGCTCCATGGTTAAGTCGCCGGATGAATCCAAATTTGTTTCATTTGAAAAAGCGGCCTTGACAATTTTCGCCTTTTTTTGTCTAATAATTCACTTTAGAGCATACATGACTTTGCCACTTTTTTTATTTCACCTCTTAATACCACAAATTTTCTTATTATTCCTTTTTCTAAGTCTACAGAATATTATGTACTCATTTTCTCCGTGTGTCAAGAAGTGACTAAAATAAAAAAAACTAAAACATTAAAAAAAAATGAAAATTCGATGTAGTTTAGAATTTTGAGTCTTGAGCATGATCGTCGTCGAACGAAGTAAAAATTAATTTTGGATGTTCAAAACGTTATTTCATTTGATCTTTATATTTCTAGCACCGTAAATGTTGCTTGTAAAGAAGAATTTTCAAATCATTTTGTTGGGGAACAAATTCTGAACAATTTTCAAAATGTCCGTCTCTCTATCTGTCCGTGCATCACGTTTCCTGTAAGCACGATATTTTGACAGTAGTTAATGTTATCCAGAAAAATACTTTATTTTATACTGACCAGTGCTTCACCAACTACGCTGACATCATAAAATTAAAATATGCCTAAACAATATTTACAAAAAAACTACGAAAAGTATCCTATAGAATGCACAACAATTATATTGAAAGTTCAATAAATCGACCAAAGTGTATAATGTTTAGTTTAGTTTCTTTTTAAATTTGTGGTTAATTTGTTGCTTTAAACAATTTACCAACAGTGAAGGACTCTATTGGAGATTGAAGACAAGGTAAAACGGTGAAGTGAATATATACAAAACTTATTTAATGAGGAGGAATGTGGAAATCTAGTAGCAACTAATTACAATACCGGCTCCAATAGTAAGACATAATTTGCTTAAAAACCCTTAATCCCAGTAAAAAAAATTTCAAACAAAACAGTCCACTCATTATCTTCACTCCTTTTCAGTATAGTTTGGTATCTATCTCGAAAGTTAAAAAAAGTTTTCACTTGCTCTATTTACCCTCGCAAATTTTCACATTTTGTCGGAAAAAAAAACGTGTTTTCTAATTTTATTAATGCTTGACGTTTATATTAACACATTTTGTAACAAATATGTAGTGATAATTGGCGAAAATTTGAATTCAAGTCATTGTTCCGTTTTTGAGTTAGAACGAGTGTTAACGAAAAAATAATTGTTTTATTTATCCAGTAAATGCCAAAAACATGGTCAGGGTAAACTCACGACGGTGGGAAATAATTATTTATAATTAAACTTCTTGACGGATTATCATGAAATCCAATAGGTTTTTATTAACGATAACAGACGAAGCGTCAGTCACTTTTTTTAGTAAGCATTTTTTTAAGGCATCCACTCTAAATAGTTTTCATTAAAAGTATATCCCGTTTCTTCGTTGGTAATAGCGTCAACTACCTACCAAATATTATTCATCTCCATCAAGTTGGTTTGTAGATATAGCGCCAACAAACATACAGATAGTCCGATTAGAAGACTTTAATTTTCGAAATCTACATAGTTTGAAACTTGAGAATCCGAGGGAGAGTGATTTCTTTATTACTTCCACATCCAGTGGAAGTATAGTAACGACAAAAAAATTTTAAAAAATTTTAATTTTTCAAATAGGCTTAAAATGTCATAAAACGTCGAGATTTTAAGTTTGAGCGAAAAAAAAAAATTTCTGTCTGTCTGTCGGTCTGTCTGTCTGTCTGTCTGTCTGTCTGTCTGTCGGTCTGTCTGTCTGTAACTTTTTTTTGTGCGCACGTTTACTCTGAAACCGTTTAAGGTATTGACTTGAAATTTGGTACACATATGTACTTTAACGAGATCTAGAATTAGATTATATTTTCATCTTGTTCCGTCGAAGGGTTAGGGGGTAAATTGGGGTAAATTTGAGGTAAATGGGTAAATCAAGCAGGTAAGAGTCCATAAAATTGGTATTTAGGATGTACAAGAGAAGCTAAGGTCTCAAAAAAATTTTTGGCATTAGCCACCCCCATTACCAACCCCCACCCCCTTACTAAAGGGGATGAATAAAAATTCTGATTTAGTGTATGTACAAGAACCAGAAACCCCAAAATATTTTTTTACTTCATCCACCCCCACTATCACCCCCTATCACCACCCCCACCCCACTACCGATGTGGGGTATCGTTTTACGGGTTTTTGGGGTAGAGGATTTCAAATATGATATTTTAAAAGTTCCATAAACAATTATTTCCACACACAAAGTTTTTTCGTTGTGAGTGACTTGGATAGAGAATCTGGATGTGGAAGTAGTGATTCCTTGGGCAGCGGTTTTATTACAATACTTCCTTTGGGTAAACTAGCGAACGAGGTGTCAACCGCACCCAAAATTTTGTACACCATATTTCCTCTTTGACGAAGATTACACAGATTTCCTCGGATTTCCTCGAGGATTTCCTCCATATTTCCTCGGATTTCCTCTTTGATAAAAAAAATTTTTTGAAGAACGGGGGAAGAAATCCGAAAAACAAGAGATTTCCTGAAAAAAATTTTTTAATGAGCGGGAGGGGAGAAATCCGATAAAAAAGATTTCCTGAGATTTTCTCCGAGTTTCCTCGAATTTACTCAGATTTACTCAGATTTCCTTCTGAGTTTACACCAGATTTTCTTCGCGGTTTGCCCCTCGCTAGGGAAGTAAACATAAACAAATTAAGCTCAACCAACATTAAATAGGTACACAATTAAAAATTAGATTATCTCATTTATTTTAACTTTTTAACGTGTTTCATATACACAGTGTTATTATTAGGTCTCTTTCTGCAATAATCAGGATCTAGTCAGATAAAATACGATTGCTTGAAAACAATTCCTGATTGGTTAGCTGACCGCGTTAGACGGAGCTTATTGGCTCTGACTAGTTTGCGATTTCTTACCTAAACAAACTTATTATTGACTGATTTTTAAATTTTACGTTAAAATGAAATAATTTTGATTGTAATGTAATAAAATATATATATTTTATAAAATGCTTAAATTAATAGCTATTTACAAATGTCAAGTTTTTGTTTGTACTATGTGTGAAATATATAAATATCAATATAATGAATTTTAATATACTGAATTGCGAGACCCACTAATTATTTTATGATACTCTATATGCGTTATTTTAGTATTATATTAATCCTGTTTGACTGAGTGTACCTCTCAAAAGCAATGGTAATAATAATTAATAATAATCTTCATTTATTATTAGTCTATCTTTATTGTCTGGTGTTCTAATTTTATCTTTATGACACCGAATGTGTTTTTAATATATTTTTTATAGCTCAATTGAATACAAATCGAATTTAGCGAAAAGAATTATACATCATAGAAACGTTGTTTGCCAATAGTATATTAATTGCATTTCATGTATATCAATTAACATTCTGTGTTTTAAATATTTACTAAAATTATTTTTATATAAATAATTAGTAAATACTGAGTAAATAAGTATTAGGTAACTATGAGAAGTTTAGCCCCGTTTCCGATATAGATAATTAAACTACTATTGAAAATATATAATATACAGAATCGGCAAATGAGGTTTTATATATCCTGTGAGAAATGAAAGCAAGAAAGAAAACAGATGAATTAGGAAAAGTAAGACGAATGTACTGCTCCCAGCACGTCACACACTTTGTGAAATTTTATTTTTATCACCAGAGCTCGGGAATTTTATCTCTATAACATCAAATCAGGGTTGGATCTAGGTTAGCGCGAAAGATTTTTATGCAAGTATGACAATATATCTTGTCTTGTAATTTGTTTGGGGAATTCCGTAATATGCAAAGTTTCACAATTTCGACGGTGTCGCCTAGTTAAACGAGATGATAAACCGCATTAGTAAAAAAAACATATAAAGGTACCGTCGTACACTGGAATCTAATGCTGATACTCGGTCAGAATCGAATGCCTTCAGGGGTCTACAGACAATTCAACTTGCTGAAGCCAACCATGTCGGTACGCTTTGAAGATTGCTGGAATTTCAGCAGACCAGCTCACTTTTACGAATGAATTCAAAGTATGCCGACAATGTTGGTTCCAGCGAGTTTTATGGTCTTTCAACACTATAATTTTAAAAGAATCCACTACGTCTTTAGGTAATTGTCAGTACGTTTCACAAATGTAGTAGGTAGATTTCCGATAAAAGTAGGTTACACGTTGTGTGCATTTGTGATACACACGAAATAAGGCAGTTTTATGCCCTTAATCCCTGTCTTTGTTTGTTACGTATGATTTAATATTATATAAAAATGGTTTATTTTGTTGGAAAAAGTTATATGTTGCCAGTAGCTTATTGGGTTTTATATTTAATTAATATGAAAATAAACATAATAAACACGCCACACATATCAAACAAGACAGGAAAGTACGTGTTTGATTTAAAATTGTTTTTTTTTATTTGCTAGATATCTATTACATGATTTTGTAAGAACCATCACCGTTTTTAGGTTGAATTTATTACCAAAAATACATTGTAGCTGGCACCGAAGAATATTTCATCATTTCGTCGTTTTCCTGAATGTTTCAGTAGATGTTTGCAATATAATATTATGTCTATATGAGAGCCGTCTCTGGCACCGAGATAAGATTTCCGAGCCCCGATTATCACCTTGTCGTGTATCAACGTAGGACATCGGTACCTATAGCTTCTAACCACTTATGCATTGTAGTGGTAGGTCTTTCTTTTCCTAATTTGTCTGTTTTCTGTCTTGCGCTCGTTTATTTTAGGACCTATACATATATCAAACGACATTTGCCGAATCTGTATATAATGTAATAAGGTTCAATTAACTGAGCGACGCGACACGTATGTACTTTAACGGAATCTGGAACTAGATTATATTTTCATCTTATTCCGTCGAAGAGTTGGGGGGTAAATTGGGGTAAATAGAGGGGAAATAGGTAAATCAAGCAAGAAAGAGTCCATAAAATTGGTATTTGATATATAGAAGAGAAGGTCTCAAAAATTTTTTTGCATTAACCACCCCCATTACCACCCCCCATTACCACCCCAATTACCCCACACCATTATTAAAGGGGATGAAAAAAATTGTGATTTATTGTGTGTATAAGAACCAAAAACCTCCAAATATTTTTTTACTTATTCCACCCCCACTACCACCCCCACACCACTACCGATGTGGGATATCGTTTTAAGGATTTTTGGGGTAGACGATTTCAAATATTATGCTATTAAAGTTCCATAATAATATCAAAAACCGCTGCCCAAGGAATCACTGCTTCCACATACAAACTTTTTTCGTTGTGAGAGACTCGGATAGAAAATCTGGATGTGGAAGCAGTGGTTCCTTGGGCAGCGGTTTTTGATATTATTATTGGCGACAACTGACATTGTGGCAGTAAATATTACTTTTGAATAACATAAAAATAACATCCCACACGTAGTAGATAACTCCCAAATCCAAGCCAAATCCAAGCCAAACCATTACGCGTTAGAGAATGTGACCAAACGTGCTCGCCATTAATTAATTAATTAATTTATTTATTTATTTATTTGAATACACCATCCAATAGCCGAGGCCAATTATGAGATGGGAAAATACAGTTACAATTATACATTGGATAAATTAATTACACATTATACTTAACACAATATTAAAGTAACTAAATTAAGACTATCTATACACATATCATACTCTATATATAAAACAGTGTATTATACCTTACCTATGTATATGATGCATATCAAGTGTTATTTATTATATATTATATATTTTTAGCTGCATTTATGTCATTCCTTAGTACACAGTTGAATTCATACTGACGTATTGATTTAAACTGGAATTGCAAATATCAACTTGATCACCAACAGTATTATATAACTCCATCATAGAATATATAGGAGACTTTTTGAGGATATTTGTACGATTTGTGGGACAGTAGAATAGAACATTTTGACGTGCTTCCAATCTAGGGACTCTAAAATTAATTTTTGACAATAGCTCAGGGCAGTCAATTAAATTATGGATTAGTTTATACAAGAATACTAAAATGATCACCCTCCTTCTATTATCCAAGGACTTTACCAATAACAGTGTATTTGGGTATCCCCGTTCTGGATAATAATTATCTGTCTTGAAAACTAAGTACTTCATAAACCTTCGTTGAACGTTTTCCAGTGACTGTGAATGAATATTATAAATCGGGTCCCAAATTATCGCACCATACTCAAGTTTTGAACGTACAAGTGAGTAATGCAATGTCTTGAGCGCTTCTACATTAGAAAATTTTTTACAGTTTCTTAATATAAATCCTAGAGACTTAATTAAGTGCCGAATTTGTTGATGCATCAATGTGCTTTCTGAAATCCAGTTTAGAGTCAAATAAAATACCTAAATCTTTTGTTGTTTGACTTCTTATCAACCTCCGTGTTGTTAAAGGTATACGAGAACTCGATAATATTCATTTTACGCGTGTATGATATAACCTTAGATTTTGAAACGTTCATTTCCAATTTGTTAGAGGTACAACCATACTTCCACTTTGTGTAACTCCTGTTGTAACGGTGTGCAATCGTCCATATTATTAATATTACAATATATTTTGAGATCATCGGCAAATAAAACATAACAAATAAAACATAAATCATTTCTAAATAAATTGAATAAAAGTGGTCCCAAGTTTGATCCTAGTGGCACCCCTGACGTTGCAAGGTAAGTATTCGACTTAAATCCATTATATTGGACATACTGCAACCTATTTTCTAAGTAGGATTTAAAGAAATTCAACATTAACTCATTAAAACCAAAGTGATTTAATGTTTCTATTAGCAATTTGTGATCTATGCGATTGATATACCCCTGTAGTTCCCTATGTCTGCCCTGTTTCCACATTTGTAAATAGGACACACTTTGGCTAACTTCCAACACTCAGGAAAAGTAGAGGTTCGTAGTGCAGTATTAAATAGGGTTAACAGTGGCACAGTGAACACATTCACGCAATCTTTGATTAAAAAGCTAGGAACCTGATCATGTCCCGATGTCATTTTATTTTTTAATCTTTTTATAGCTATTTTTATATCTGATTCTGATAATTGATCGATGTTTATACACGGCAGATTACTTACGATATCAGGAGCTGGTATAGCGTAAGATAGCGGTAAATAAACACTTTTAAAAAATTGACTGAAATTATCTACTATGTTTTGCGGGTTCTCAATTTCTTTACCATTTGTGTACATTCCGCCAGGTATTGTGGTAGTACCTTTTTTGTTATTTATGTAAAACCAGAAATGTTGAGGGTCAACTATCAAAACATTTTCTACACTTTCTAAATAATCATTATATGCTTCCTTGACCTGTAGATTTATCGTCGACCTTACGCACTTGTACTCTCCTAATGAGTTTATATCATTATATTTTTTTGTAGTTTTTGCGGTACTTATCTCTCTCTTTAATGTTTCTTATTATTTCGGTTGTATACCAAACAGGAAATTTTTTTCTCTTTTTGTTTTTGTATTTCGGAACATGCAATTGAGTATAGTTTTTCATAGAATTCATCACATGCCTTGTTGACATCATTGGAATCGTCTAGGAAAGTCCAGTCGGTTTCAAGTAATGAGTTGTACAATGCAGGATAATTTGCTTTCCTAAAGTTATAATTATTATTCTCTCCCGAGTTTACTGGAAATTTAGCAGAGTTGATTATTTTTGGCAATACATTGATGCTTAGGGCCGGATGGTGAACATCCTCTTTTACAAGAGGTGAAATAATTCGCGCTACAGTACAGGTTTTCAAGTCAGATAAAACTAAATCCAGTAGTCTCCCATTTATATTTACAATGTTATTAAACTGTGTCATGTTGCTAAATTCTATGAATGCATGCATAAGTTGTCGTTTTGTATCAAAGATATTGTTGTTAAAGCTTGGTATATTAAAGTCTCCTAATATTAATGTATTACTATTCGTACTAACGATTTGTTCGAATAAATTTAAAAATGATTCAAAAAGCTCGACAGAAATACTTGGTGGTATATATATATAACGTATATGAACAAAATAAAAAAGTTATTAATTAATCATTTACAGCCAACTATGTCCACTAATGGAAGATTGTCTAGAATATAAGATAAGTTTACAGGTTCGGAAAAAAACTCACTTTTAACAGCTAATAATGCACCACCTCCTTTTGAAAGACCCGTTTTGGCAAAGTTTCGGTCAGAGCGTAATACTGTGTAGGCAGTTAGGAAGTACTCGGTGTTGGAAACATCATCGGAAAGCCAAGTTTCGACCAAACTTACAACATCATATTCGTTACTATTTACTGCGGAATAAAATTCGTCTACCGTACTTCGTAAACCTCGTACATTTTGGAAGTATATAAGTAGTTCTTCATCAGTTGGTATTTTATTATTAACGTGTCCAGTGGATTTGTAATGGTCAGATTTCTTTATAAAAAATCTATTCTGTTCTGCCTAATCTCCAAATTTCTTATGTAAGCTGGACATTGTTTACTCCAGATAGGATGGTCAAAATTAATTCTCAATTTAAGTTTCTCTGCTGCATATTTGCAATTTACACAGAATTAGGTCTTTGTCCTCAGTTTGGCATTCGTCTTAATACGGTTTAGATCGCTAAGCTACCGGTGAATGTTTAATATCTTTCCTTTCTATTATTACTAGCCGAACTAAATGCTATTTCTACAGGTTTTATAGGATTTTTGAAACTATCTAATACAGACTTTCATATAGCACATCAAAACAAATAAAATAACGTCACAATACTACGGCGCAGTCATTTGCATGATGTCATCGTCATTTTTGAGGCAATTTAAAATTATGGGATCTTGTTGATTGATGTTGACACAATTTGTTATTGAGATAGAAATTTACTAGTACTCGCAATATTGGCTTTGATTTATTAATACGTTGTAGTTCAGCGCCATGTGGAAGTTGACGTCTTGTATTTGCTAATCAGTATGACACCTCAATGATCAAATAATTATGTCAGTTATTTTCTTTTTAACTTATACTCAACTATTATACTATACGATTAAATTTAATATGACTACTTCCCATACCTCTTATACTAAATTATAATTTAATTCTAAAAATATATCTATCTACCTATCCAATTCTTATTTAAATAGAAATTTACTAAGTAAATAAGTAACTAAAGTAAGCTTAACTGTACGAGTAGCCGATAAACTTCGAATTGATAAAGACGTTTTTTTTTTAGCGAGCTAAAAACCAGTCACCTTTCTCTGTGGCTCCGACCCTCACAGAGGGGAGCTGGTAGTACCGGTAGTCACTCCCCACGCCCGTGGGGTAAGTGACTACTGGGTCCGGGAATCGTGTGCCCTGAGCAGACGTAATGAACCGAGAATGACGGCCTTCTGCATTCTGCCGGCTAAGATCTCTGCCGAATTTCGGCATGCCGGTATGATCTTGAGTTCCAAAAGCAGTGTGTGTGTCTCGTTCCACCGAGGGCTCCTATAATCAGTACCACTATCTTAACAGTATGGTCTGGATAGAGTCTGTGGAGTTCGAAGAGCAGATCTCGATATTTTGTCCGTTTTTCCTCCTCCTTCAAGACAATGTTGTTCTCCGCGGGAGCCGAGAACTCCACCACGAACATTGTCTTGAGTTGATGGTCGAGGAGTCAGGCTTGTTGGCTTGTATTTGCCTGACGGTGGGAAAAGAGTAGTTCCAATAAATTAGACACTTCTCATTTCCCACAACGAACTCAATATCCCCCGGAGCGTAAGGCAGCACTGGTGTTTCGTCTATCCCATACGAGTGCCTTAAATGGTAATAAAGCACTCGTAATGCTCCGTCGTGCCTTTGGATATAGGCCGAGACTGCGTATGTCGGGCAAGCCGACAGCAAGTGCATAAGAGTCTCTGGCGCCCTGCAGCTGACATCAGGGACCTCTATACCCATGACACGACTACGATAGACGAGGGTGTTAAATACACCATCCTGGCAAGCCATTATGAATCCCTCGGTCTCAGACTTCAGCCCGGCTGACCTTAAGAAGGCAAAGGTCAGCCTTTCGGATAAGCCAAGGTTTTCTATATTTTTATAGAAAACTCCATGCATTGGCTTATCCGTGTGCATCAGCAGAAAGTTGTTGTATTCTGCAGCTTTAATTTCGGCTTTTCGCCGAGCAGGTTCCAACTCGGTGACAGAGTCGCGATTTACCCGCTCGACGTCGAAGGAGAGACCAAGTTCATCGGCTGCTCTCTGTGCTGCCTTAAACAGAAAGGCTCCTACCCCTGCATTTTCATGGTCTGGGACCATGCAGAGGAGGGGATCCGAACTCCTGATGACCTTACAGGCTCCATCCAGAACCATCCTATTATGGAGACTCTCCAAACTCAAGAGTCCACGGCCTCCCCGATGTCGTGGGAAGTATAACCGTGGAACGAACGATTTAGGATGCAAACTCCTATTGAGATGCATCTTCTTGCGGGTTCCTACGTCGAGTTGACGCAACTCTTCTTGAGTCCATTTCACTACTCCAAAGGAGTAGAGAAGGATCGGAACGGCACGGCAAGCATGTTGGTAGCAGACACCTTGTTCTTCCCCGACAGCTCTGAAGACCAGATCTGTCGGAGTCGGTGCTGATACTTGCCGCGGAGAGCGTTTTTCACTACACTCACTTCTTGGGTGGAGCGTTGCTCGACACCCAAGTAAGTGTACGACTTTCCGGCATCTAGATGATGTAAGATGCTTCCATCCACGAGCTGCGCGTCCTCTCCGTAGTTCCCGCATCGTCCTCTCTTGAGATGGACCAGTGCACATTTGTCTAACCCGAACTCCATGCCGACAGCCTGCGTGTACTCCTGTACCACCCTGAGGGACTGGTGTAGGTCCCTCTCTCCGGAGGCATAAAGTTTAAGGTCATCCATATAAAACAGATGGGTGACCTTATGCCTCCTATCGCCAGGGGTACCGCAGTTGTATCCACGGGTTCTCCGGAGCGAAACGGATAATGGCAGTAGTGAGATGCAAAATAGAAGGGGGCTGAGGGAGTCTCCCTGAAATACTCCCCTTCTGAATGTTACCGACTCCGTCTGGACTCTATCATTACTCGATGTAATGGTAAAGCGAGTCCTCCAGAGCGGCATCAGTTCTTCGATGCATCTCACTACGGGACCAGGTACCGCAAGACATCGGAGCAAGTGTACAATAAGCCCGTGCGATGTCATGTCAAATGTCTTGCGGTAGTCGATCCAGGCCATGGAGAGGTTACGCTTATACTGCATGGAGTCCTGCGTGACACACCTGTCAATCAGCAGGTTCTCCTTGCAGCCAACGACACCTCTCTTTGACCCTCGTTGCTCATATATCCGCTCGTAAACCGGTTCAACTGCGTGGAGCAATCGCATGTACAAGATGCGCGTAAACACCTTGTAACATGCGTTTAAACAGGTTATCGGCCGGTAGTTCTTTGGGTTTGACAAATCTCCGTTCTTCGGGAGCAGCACTGTCCGCCCCTCGACAACCCAAGAAGGAATTTGCTGCTCCCCATTTAGCCATGAATTGAAAATTCTGGCTAAATGGTGGTGGGTACTGGATAATTTTTTCCACCAAAAGTTATTGATCCCGTCGGGACCTGGAGCAGCAAAGTTCTTAGAGCCCTCAAGAGCTCTTCGAACCTCTTCTGGGGTTATCGGTTGGCACACCTGTTGTGCTTGCTGAAACCTTTGACAAAAGGTTTCAAAGTGTGCCAGGGCTGGAGAGTCTCTGTTGAGTGGAAGCTTCTGTTCGTACAGCGTTTTCCAGAAGTTTTCCCCCTGATCTGCAGTCGGCGGATTTTCAGCAACACGCTGAGGCGGTTCAAAAAGGCGCGAGGCTTTTTGCGGAAAAGTTGATTTTCCGCTAGCCCCCTCGCCCGCCTCACTAGTGACTTGTTACAAGACACTAGCATCCGTATCCTGCCCAGGCAGTGCTGTTTGGTGGTTTGCAGCACTGCCCCATTGAGTGTGTGATGGACGCGTCTTAAGTTGGCAGCTACTCGCCGCACTTTAGGCGTGAAAGGCCTATTGGCCGCCATATAGTCCATCACACATTGGATACGGGATGCGTGTTGCCTCGCCGACCGGATCTTGGCTTCCATCTTGTGTATGCGCCGTCTCGCTCTCTCTTGTGGAGAAGCACTGTTCCGCCTCTCCACCTAAGCCGCTCAACAGCGGCAGCATACACGGCACAATTTATGTGCCAGATGTCAGCCTCTTCTGGTAGCGTTGCACGAAGTTCTGCATCCACTCTGGCCAGATCTTGTGGCCCGGGGGGTTTTATGTTGTGCAACCCCCTTCTGGTACTGGTGGAACGACTGGGACTGCAACCTCAACCGGTTCATTTGGTGGACCTTCAGCCAGCTCATTCATCGGCTGAGGAGCAGTTCTCACGTAGCCCCTGCGAGGAAGGTGGGACACATAATCACGCAGGTTTTGTGGCGTGAAGGCGTTGTGTTCTGGGTGCCTTGCACACCACAGAACATGCATTCGCCCCATGTATCCCCTTCGTGCGGGCTCACTGCTTTCGTAGCACTGCATAAGGTCGTCCCTCAGTTCATCTGTCCACTCAAAGCGTCCTTGTTCGATGCGGTCGTCAACAATGGGCTGTCGATCTTGTTGGGCCCCACCACCTTGCCCTATCCGAACGGGGTCGATCGTGGGGGCCCTGTCCTCGGCCAATAGGAACCGGAGGTTTGGGCTTGTGGGTGGTTAGCCCAGCAAGCCCACGACCGACACCAGAGGGGAGGACGCTCTCCTCTCCCGGATGCGCTAGGGCTGCCGGTTCGATTTTGCATCCTCAGCTGGAGTAAGTGGTGGCGTTACTCACCAAAGGCTAGATAGATGACGGTTAGCCCCTCCTACTTTATTATTATTATTATTATTATTATTATTATTATTTATTATTATTATTATTATTATTTATTATTATTATTATTATTATTATTATTATTATTTTTTTTTTTTTTTTTTTTTTTTTTTTTTTTTTTTTTCGTAAAAGCCAGTCACCCTTTATACTCTGTGGCTCCGACACTCACAGAGGGGAGCTGGTAGTACCGGCAGCCACTCCCCACGTCCGTGGGGTGAGTGACTACTGGGTCCGAGAATCGTGTGCCCTGAGTAGACGTAATGAGCCGAGGATAATGGCCTTCTGCATCCTGCCGGCTAAGATCTCTGCCGAATTTCGGCATGCCGGTATGATCTTTAGGTCTGAAAGCAGCGTGTGTCTCGTTCCACCGAGGGCTCCTATGATCAGGACCACTAGCTTAACAGTATGGCCAGGGTAAAGCCTGCGGAGCTCGAAGAGCAAATCTCGATATTTCGTCCGTTTTTCCTCCTCCTTCAAGACAATGTTATTCTCCGCGGGAGCCGAGAACTCCACGACAAACATTGTCTTGAGTTGGTGGTCGAGGAGGACCATGTCAGGCTTATTAGCTTGTATTTGCCTGACGGTGGGAAACGAGTAGTTCCAATAAATTAGACACTTCTCATTCCCCGTAACGGACTCAATATCCCCCGGAGCGTAAGGCAGCACTGGTGTCTCGTCTATCCCATACGAGTGCCTTAAGTGATAATAAAGCACTCGTAATGCTGCGTCGTGCCTCTGGATATAGGCCGAGACTGCATATACTGGACAAGCCGACAGCAAATGCATTAATGTCTCCGGCGCCCTGTGGCAGGTCCTGCAGCTGATATCAGGGACCTCTATACCCATGACACGACTTCGATAGACGAGTGTGTTGAATACACCATCCTGGCACGCCATTATGAATCCCTCGGTCTCAGACTTTAGCCCGGCTGACCTTAAGAAAGCAAAGGTCAGCCTTTCGGATAAGCCGCGGTCTTCTATATTTTTATAGAAGACTCCGTGCAATGGCTTATCCGAGTGTAGCTGCAGAAATAAACCAATTTCAGCAGCTTTGACTTGGGCTTTTTGCTGAGCAGGTTCCAACTCGGTGACAGAGTCGTGATTAACCCGCTCAGCGTCGAAGACCAAACCGAGTTCATCGGCGGCTCTGCGCGCTGCCTTAAACAAAAAGGCTCCTACTCCTGCACTTTCATGGTCTCGGACCATGCAGAGGAGGGGATCCGAACTCCTTATGACCTTACAGGCTCCATCCAGAACCATCCTGTTATGGAGACTCTCCAAACTCAAGAGTCCACGGCCTCCCCGATGTCGTGGGAGATATAACCGTGGAACGGACGATTTAGGATGCAAACTCCTATAGAGATGCATCTTTTTTCGGGTTCCTACACCGAGTTGTCGCAGCTCCTCTTGATTCCATTTAATTACTCCAAAGGAGTAGAGGAGGATCGGAACGGCAAGCATATTGGTAGCAGACACCTTGTTCTTCCCCGACAGTTCTGAAGACCAGATCTGTCGGAGTCGGTGCTGATACTTGCCGCGGAGAGCGTTTTTTACTACACTCACTTCTTGGGTGGAGCGTTGCTCGACACCCAAGTAAGTGTACGACTCTCCTCCTCCTTATTATTATTATTATTATTATTATTATTATTATTATTATTATTATTATTATTTTTTTTTTTTTTTTTTTTTTTTTCGCGTGCGCGATGCTGGACAGTTCTCCTGTGTCTCCGACATTCTCACGGGAGAAGCGCCAGCGAACTATCCACAGCCACTCCCCGCATCCCGCAGGGTTAGTGACTGTAGATTCCAGATTCGTGTGCCCTAAGAAGACGAAGGGACCCCAGGATAACTGCCTTCTGCATTTGGCCTGCCAACCACTCGGCTGACTTTTGGCAGGCTGGTATGGCCTTTAATTCCGAGAGCAGCGTAGGCCTCATTCCACCAAGTACACCGATTATCAGGACGATCATCTTGACCGAGTAGTCTGGGTATAGCACCCGGAGCTCATACCGGAGATCTCTGTATTTAGTCCGTTTTTCCCCCTCCTTCAAGATTATTATTATTATTATTTTGTTTCTCTCGCACTAAGACGTACTTTTCTCATGCTTAATAGCATTATTGAATGTACAATATTGTATGCAATTTATAAATTAAGCATCAATAATACTTAAGTCGATTAATAGTATATTATTCAATAAGAGTGTAATGATGGCTATTAGTCACGAGGATGATGTTTACGGCACGAGCTGAAGGCGAGTGTTGTAATTCATCGGAGCAAGTAATAGCTATTACACCCTAGTAGAATACTGTCGTTTTTCTACGACCTTGAAATTATTTTTCCATAAGAAACTTGTGCGAATTATAATAAATAATAATAATAATATTTTATTTCCACATTTAAAATGTAACTGATATACAACAAAATGTAGAATACGTCAGCAATTAAAAACTAATGTAAAAATGTAAATAAAGTTCGTCTAGGGTACAGCAAACTTTATTTATAAAAAAATTTTTGAGTTTTATTTTGAAAATCTGAATATTTGGAGATGATTTAATTTCATCTGTTAAAATGTTGAAATACTTACAGCCATTATATATAAAACTTTTTGAAACATTGTTGTCCGAAAGGAAATAGTTTGAAGCTGCTCCTTATGCCGTGTTTCGTACCCATCGCTTGTTCGATTGTTTAAGAACATAAACTTGTTTTACTTCCACATCCAGTGGAAGTATAGTAACGACAAAAAAAATTTTTAAAATTTGTATTGTTCAAATAGGCTTAGAATGTCACGAAACGTCGGGATTCTAAGTTTGAGAGAAAAAAAAAATTCTGTCTGTCGGTCTGTCTGCAACTTTTTTTGTGCGCACGTTTATTCTGGAACCGTTTGAGATATTGGGGGGTAAATTGGGGTAAATTTGGGGAAAATAGGTAAATCAAGCAGGTAAGAGTCCATAAAATTGGTATTTAGTATATACAAGAGAAGCTGAGGTCTCAAAAAAAATTTTGGTATTAGCCACCCCATTACCACCCCCACCCCATTATTAAAGGGGATGAAAAAAAATTGTGATTTAGGGTGTGTACAAGAACCAGAAACCTCAAAATGTTTTTTTTAATTCATCCACCCATACTACCACCCCATATCACCACCCCCACCCCGCTACCGATGTGGAGTATCGTTTTATGGGTCTTTGGGGTGGAGGATTTCAAATATTATATTATTAAAGTTCCATAAACAATTATTTCCACATACAAAATTTTTTCGTTGTGAGTGACTGGGTGTGGAAGTAGTGATTCCTTGGGCAGCGGTTTTTATAAACGTATGTACAGATCTCCAATATATAAATACTCACTAAAGTTAAGATTCTAAGATTTTTAAAAGAATTTTTGCAAGTTTCCAAACATTTTAGTCCCGCAATTATGCGTATTACATATTTTTGTAAAATGAAAACTCTACTTACTTGTGAGCTATTTCCCCAATTAACTATATACTACGGGAGCCCACCTTAAGTGTCCCCCCCTCCGATCCTTGGGGGACAATTTTTCATAAAGATTAAAGCCTAAGGAACAACTTAAGACATGTCCTCAAAAAAAAAAAAATTGGCTGCTCTTTCAAAATGGCGTCAGTTTAAAAAAAAATTGCAAATATTGTTTTTGTCATTTAACACAAAAACTAAAAAAGGTGGAGAAAAACTATCTGCACAAAAAACAAAGTCCATAAAATTGTCTACAATTTTGTTCCCATACAATATTTGGATAAGAATTACCATTTTCCAGATAAATGACTCAGCTCTTAAAATAAAATATAAAATTCCGTATAAAACGTAATACTACTGGAGCCCACCCTAACTGTCCGTGCACCCCCCGATCCTTGGGGACAAGGTTTTTCATAAAGATTAGAGACTAAGGAACAATTTAACACATGACTCCTAAAAAAAAAACTGGCTTTACTTTCAAACTTTCAAACTTTCAAACTTTACTTTCTACGATTTCGTTCCTATACAATATTTGGATAGAAGTTAGCATTTTCCAGATACCATTGTTACCGTTTTTGATATAAATGTCTGCAAATTATATTATTATTATTATTATTATTTTCAGTTTATTTTATTTTTTGTTATGTTAATAATGTACAGTTATATTATACGCCTTACAATAATTGTCACAGTTATTTCCTCTAAGTGATTTACGATATATGAATTTTCATATTTTGTTAATTTTGGACTCATTTATCTGGAAAATGGTGACTCCTATCAAAATATTGTATAGAAATAAAATTGTAGAAAATTTTATGTATGTTGTTTTTTGTGAAAAAAGTTTTTGTCCATCTTTTTTAGTTTTTGTGTTAAATGACAAAAATAACATTGGCAACAGTTTTTCTTTAACATTTGGCCGCCATTTTGAAAGTACAGCCAGTTTCTTTTTAGGGCATGTCTTAAATTGTTCCTTAGGCTTTAATCTTTATGAAAAACATTGTTCCCAAGGATCGGCGTATAGCTAGGGAGAACTCCCCGACTAATACCATATTTTAAGCTCGAATGAAAGTTATAGTATAAAATAGAGAGTAAGTAGGATGTCCACACTACAATGATTGGACATAAATTTTAGCCCGAAACAAGTGCTTCTCAATATCCCACACAGCGTCTATATATGCTGATTCCATTGTAGATGCATATCTACAGTAATGCCCAACATTTTAATGGATTCTGTAGGAAATATTTGAAAATTGTCAGAGAAATGCAATTTGTCTGGATTTTTTTTTTTTGAGCTAAACAGTATTGAAGTCGTCTTTACTTTTGTTTAAATATAATTAGTAACGATAACCTGAGAGTAATTTTAAAATTTAAGGAAATCTAGATGTCCATGACGTATTGATATTTGCATGACAGATTGAATTGAGTCATGGCATGTGCGATGCTTTTTAACTTTGCTCCACAACTGTTGAGTAATAAAAATGAACTCTTGTGATTTGTTCTGGCCTATTCCACGGCTTTGGGTAATCACTAATGAACTCAATTACTTTTTCAAAAACGTATCTATAATAAATGAATTATTCAATAGTCGGAGAAAAAACAAATTAGAGTATATCAATAGTTCATTTTTATTAGTTTATTATTTAAGTCGTAAAAGTAAGTACAATATGGGTTGTGCATTTGTGCATGCTCATTGTCGTTATAACAGTAAGTGGACTCAGACAACGATACATAATTCCTGCAAGATTGCAAAAATTGTGATCTTGTCTTTAGAAACTTTCATTACTAAAAATCAGTGACATTATTCTGCAGAGCACGTGAAATTAATAGTTGAATTACTAATTGGCAAAAACATGACGAAAAGTTTCGTGCAATTACTGGAATTTTAAGCTCTAATAAATATTCACAATTATTAATTTGCATACAGAGTAAGTATCTAAAATGCAACGTGCAATATGAAACTGCATTTCAAATATATAACATTTACTAACGAGATGTATCTTATAACAACATGAGGTGAAGATTCTCATACTAGAGCTGGATAACTATTTGTTTCTTGGTGGCGCGTCGTTGTTAACTATGTTGTTAATGACAAACCATAAGTTATGTATATGTTTGTCGTATATTCCTGAAAGCACAGATATTTTAATGCATTTACTTACTTTTTGCATTAAGAAAGAATAGTTCTCCAACGTGATATTAAACATCAAGAATGTAATTAAGGCAATGCTCAGCAACGTTCAACGACAGTATATACCAATTTGTAACGATTGTAGTGAGATACTTAACCAGTAAATATATCAAGACATTTAATTTTTTAAGAATAATCATGAGAATTTCGTAGGGAACTTAGTCACAACTATAATAATTTTTTATTTTATAGGATTCTCCATGGTCTTCGGATGTCTATTATATTAATCAGCAATTTGCATCAACAAAGAGCCATCTCATTTTGTCTTTGTAAAATAAGTCATGACGGATTTTCTTCAAATTTCTTGCATAGTAAAAAATACCTTAGAGTAAATAAATGGTAGAAGAGATTTTTTAAAAGTAATTTTTTGGAGCAATAGATTTGCAGGTAATACAAAGAAGGAACTATACAACAATTCCAGCGCGGTGATTGAGGTGATAAAGGTGATTCGTTTAAAGACAAGTGCAAAAATATAAACTGGTATTGTTTTATTTTTTATAATTAATTATTTTTTATTTATTTGCTTTTATCATGATTAGAGAATATTATTTAGGTATTATGCAAATCACAACTTACACACTTTTTTATTTATTATGAAAATACCTACTTTCTGTATATTGTTGCACTAATCTGGGCACGCTAATATACTAGTTAGGTAAATACTCTAAAACACTTATTATTGGACAACCAATCAAAACAACTACTCTCCTAGCTAATACTGATGAAGTATTGAATTACATGATAGGATTCTTAGCATTTTAAAGAAAAAAAAATATTGAAAATACTTAAATCATTTATTTACATTTAGTCATTCACACTTTTTTTATTTAATATGAAATTATCTACTTTCTGTATATTGGTACCTTAACCGGGTCACACTAATATACTACTAGAAGAGTAGTTGTTTTGATTGGTTTTCCAATAATGAGTGTTTTAAAGTGTTTTCCTAAGTAGTATATTAGCGTGACCCGGTTAAGGTACCAATATACAGAAAGTAGATAATTTCATATTAAATAAAAAAAGTGTGAATGACTAAATGTAAATAAATGATTTAAGTATTTTCAATATTTTTTTTT
Source organism: Rutpela maculata (assembly GCA_936432065.2). Taxonomy (NCBI): domain Eukaryota; kingdom Metazoa; phylum Arthropoda; class Insecta; order Coleoptera; family Cerambycidae; genus Rutpela; species Rutpela maculata. The sequence continues at coordinate 271,488,290 of OW386285.2, forward strand.
AACGCTAAGAATCCTATCATGTAATTCAATACTTCGTCAGTATTAGCTAGGAGAGTAGTTGTTTTGATTGGTTCTCCAATAATAAGTGTTTTAAAGTATTTACCTAACTAGTATATTAGCGTGCCCAGATTAGGGCAACAATATACAGAAAGTAGGTATTTTCATAATAAATAAAAAAGTGTGTAAGTTGTGATTTGCATAATACCTAAATAATATTCTCTAATCATGGTATTGTTTTAGTAATGACGGCCATCTCATGTCTACCTTGTAGTCTGCACTTAAATGACAATACTCAATACAATAAAAAAAACTTTTTGATAAAGCCCACTTCTAAAGTCAAAGTTCTACTTTTAGTGAAATTATTACAACTCTATCCTTATAGTGCTTCAGGATTTTTATATCTCTATTTATGATCTTTGTGAATTTGAAATCATTTTCCTGCAATATTGTGAAGAATCGTTAGATTTAGACCTCGGACGAATTCGCCAGTCTTCAAATTGTTATTATAACTTTTGAAATGTATTTTTAACACTACATACCAAAATCTTTATTTGTTGGTTTTTAGCAATTTTTAATTTTCTAATATATTAAATAAATAATTAAGTTTTTGGTACATACGTATTTTTCAACTGTAAAGTTGCAGTTTCAATTCCTAAAATGAAATTATTTTAAAGGCGATGTATATTTGAGGTCGCAGGTACACAAAAAGGACTGACAGGTAAGAAAAAGGCCGTGGAGTGGAGAGCGACAGCTATTAGTTGGTTTGGGGGGAGACAATTTTCTTTTGAAAAAGTTACAACGCTAAGGGTATTAAATTTTTTTTTCTAGATAATTTCTTTAGGTACAATTGTTTTAATAATTGTTTCCAGTTTCCATGGGATCTATCTATAGAATAGACTTAACTGGACATGAAAGTACCGGGCCTTAGTTTAATAAGCGATCACCCACTTTCGTGAAATCGGTTCGCAAAATATTCCTTAACTCAAAATCGATACCCGATAGGGATTTCTTTTTTGCTTATGAAAAATAGATATCAGAATACATCAGTGAAGCGGAGTTACGAGCTTATCACACGTTTTTTAGTTACGGGCGGATATGTAGGATAATAGAGGAATAGAATGCGATCTCTCCTAACATTGGTTCTCAAAATATCCTCTACCTCAAAATCAGTACTCTATGGCAACCTGATTATTATATTTTTCGCAAATACGAAAACGAAGAGTCTATTGCATTTGATCGGCACATTTCTAAAACAGTAAATATCGCACTCACACAAAATATTTTCATATCATTGTGTTAGTGAATGAATTCTGAACAACTTTCAAAATGTCCGTCTGTCCGTCTGTCCATCTGTCCGTCTGTCCGTCTGTCCGTCTGTCCGTCTGTCCGTCTGTCCGTCTGTCCGTCTGTCCGTCTGTCCGTCACGTTTCTTGTAAGCACGATAACTCAAGAAAGAAAAATCCGACTGTACTTAAATTTGGACAGTAAGTTAGTGTTAGCTAGTGGAAGAACCCTATTGTTTTTGAACAAAATCGATCGGCAAATAAAACTGTTATTAATGATTTCAATTTGAAAAATTTTTTTTTTTTTTGATTTTTATGTTTTTGTAATTGAATAGAAATCTGGTGAAATGATATTTCATTTTAATATCTAAATATTTATATATTTTACAAATATACATTTCATAATGTAATATGCAACCGTGAAAACATGATTTCAGCTCGTGTCTTACAATGTAAAAATTTACATTTTTTTACGTGTAAGGTGGTGGTATAGTTCTTACACTTTTGACTCGGAATCCAAAGCTCCCGGGTTCGAAACCCAAATGGGGTATGGTATAGTTCTTTTTTTATTTTTACTTTATTTTACACTGAGCCTTTTACCACTTGAAACGTTTAGAGCAATTAGTTTTCTTAATTTTGGATTCATTTATCTGGAAAATGGTAACTCCTGTCGAAATATTGTATAGGGACAAAATTATAGAAAATTTTATGCATGTTGCTTTTTGTGAAAAAAGTTTTTGTCCATCTTTTTGAGTTTTTGTGTTAAATGACAAAAACAACATTGGCAACAGTTTTTTTTTCAACATGTGGCCGCCATTTTGAAAGTACAGCCAGTTTCTTTTAGGACATGTCTTAAATTGTTCCTTGGGTTCTAATCTTTATGAAAAACATTGTCCCCAAGGATCAGGCGGGGGGTGCACGTACAGCTAGGAAGACTATATATAATGTGTAACAATTATATAAACAGTTCAGTGAACAGGCGAAGAGTACGTTTTTAGCTTGTTTTTGCTTATAAAAACAGATCAATGAAGCGGCGTTACGAACAAATCATACGTTTTCGAGATATCGGCCATTGAAGATTTAATTTAATTTTATTTTTTAAATTTTTTAGTCAGACAAAAGGTTGAGAAGTAAAACCTTCCCCTGAACATAAAGGTTTATTTAGTAAAAGTTTGATCAAAATCGTTTTCCCTGAAGTCGGTTAATAATGAAGGAAAGTAATCGTTATATTTGTATAGATATTTAAAAAAAATGCAGTGCGTTGTTTTCGCAATAACATAGCTGTGTTCCTTTTCAAATCACTAGAATTAGAACTATAAAAGCGACATGTACTTACATACTTACAAATATGCAAACATGAGGACATACGGACAAACAAACAATAATCCCTTTTTGAAGTGGGTTAAAAATCACAAACAAGTGCATAGTGCATCAATAGAAATATTACATTAGATACACACTCACGAATTACTGATACTGACCCTAAAATTCAAAAAAACCGCCGCCCAAGGAATCGCTACTTCTACATCTAGATTTTCTATCCAAGTCACTCACAACGAAAAAAAATTGTATGTGGAAATAATTGTTTATGGAACTTTAATAATATAATATTTGAAATCCTCTACCACAAAAATCCATAAAATGATACCCCACATCGGTAGTGGGGTGGGGGAGGTGATAGGGGGTGGTAGTGGGGGTGGATTAAGTAAAAAAATATTTTGAAGTTTCTGGTTCTTGTGCACACACTAAATCATAATTTTTTTTTCATCCCCTTTAATAATGGGGTGGGGCGAGGGGTGGGGGTTGTAATGGGGGTGGCTAATGCCAAATTTTTTTTTGAGACCTTAGCTTCTCTTTTATATACTAAATACCAATTTTATGGACTCTTACCTGCTTGATTTACCTATTTACCCCAAATTTACCCCAATTTACCCCCCAACCCTTGGACAAAACAAGATGAAAATATAATCTAATTCTAGATCTCGTTAAAGTACACATGTGTACCAAATTTCAAGTCAATATCTCAAACGGCCCCAGAGCAAACGTGCGCACAAAAAAAAAGTTAGAGACCGACAGACAGACCGACAGACAGAATTTTTTTTTCGCTCAAACTTAAAATCTCGACGTTTCACGACATTCTAAGCCTATTTGAACAATAAAAATTAAAAAAAAAAAATTTGTCGTTACTATACTTCCACTGGATGTGGAAGTAATATGTAGTAGACAAAGTGGTTCCCAGTTTCATAAATCTCCGACCCCCATAGCATTCCTCTTACCTCAAACTGGTACTAAGGGAGTATACACGTGTTAAATTTGATCGAAATTATTGGAGCGGACATGGGGTACAAAATTATTTTTTAACGGTTTTTGAGTTAGATTTCTCTTCATTGTGTGACCAACTTGTGTGACCAACTCTGAACACATGCAATGTTTAATAAAAAAACCGCTGCCCAAGGAATCACTACTTCCACATCCAGATTCTCTATCCAAGTCACTCACAACGAAAAAACTTTGTATTTGAAAATAATTGTTTACGGAACTTTAATAATATAATATTTGAAATCCCCAAAAAACCATAAAACGATACCCCACATCGGTAGTGGGGTGGGGGTGGTGATAGGGGGGTGGTAGTGGGGGGTGGATGAAGTAAAAAAATATTTTGAGGTTTCTGATTCCTGTACATACACTAAATCGCAATTTTTTTTCATCCCCTTTAATAAGGAGGTGGGGGTGGTAATGGGGGTGGCTAATGCCAAAAATTTTTTTGAAACCTTAGCTTCTCTTGTATATACCAAATACCAATTTCATGGACTCTTACATGCTTGATTTACCCATTTACCCCAAATTTACCCCAATTTACCCCCCAACCCTTCGACGGAACAAGATGAAAATATAATCTAGTTCTAGATCTCATTAAAGTACATATGTGTACCAAATTTCAAGTCAATATCTTAAACGGTTCCAGAGTAAACGTGCGCACAAAAAAAAGTTACAGACAGACAGACATACCGACAGACAGACCGACAGACAGACAGATAGACCGACAGACAGACAGACCGACAGACAGACAGAAATTTTTTTTCGTTCAAACTTAAAATCTCGACGTTTCATGACATTTTAAGCCTATTTGGACAATAAAAATTTTAAAAATTTTTTTTGTCGTTACTATACTTCCACTGGACGTGGAAGTAATTAATACACTGGTTTGGGTTCTAGGTGTAACCACATGTGACAGACGACAGATAGATATTTCTTTAAAATCCCTTTCATTAGTTCAGATGGCTTGACAACGTGCCATCAAAAACTCAAAATCAAATTTTGTAAAATCAATATGCTTTCCCTATATACTTCATGTATGGGAAAACAGAAACGTTCGCTTTATACCTATGTACCTAACTGATTAAATTAACCATGCATAATCAAGTAATCACAGTTAAATTAAATAAGCCAGTTACATTTTAAAACACGCACGACAACTAACAGCTATAACTTAGTTAAGAAACTATGTTTATAATGACTTAACTCACTAGAATATATAATGTGACATTATGGCGCGAAAGGCAAATTAAATTTCCATAAGAGTTTCATGAAAATTTAAACTTAACCGCTCTATTATTACATTAACAATAACGTCTTTGGGTACAATAATTTACATAGTGTGCCAATTAAATTAACATCAACTCTTAAGTTTTCAATCGAAGTTTTATCAGTCACCAATTCAATTAAATATTGCTAGGGCCATGAAAAAAAATTATATTATTGAGGATGAGTAAAGAGCCTGTGTATCGGAGCCTGAAATGATTAAATCAGGTGACCTACTTCACCTGACAGGGTGTCTGTCCAATGTATAATACTAAGGAAGGCCACTCCAGGTTAGCGTCGTAATTTAGATATCAAATCTTTATAACTCACATTTCCCCTAGGGGATTCTTCTGGACATCCATCTTTGAATTAAATCATTTTGTTATGATATACATAGATAATAAATACAAACATCAGATTTAGTAGACAACCCTCTAATCCAGAGCCATGGCTGTTCGGAGTTGGGTTACACATTTGGTAAAAATATGTATCGATAAGATATTCAAGCTTATTCATAAATCTGTGAAACATTTTATAAACCATGAAACGGATAGTGGTAATTCTTACGCCGATAGAACGATAAACTTTCTGTATTTAACAACTCGAAGGTGTAACGTAATACGGGGGTCAAGAAGCGATTTCTGTAACGCTTGGAAATTTCGCAGTTTTTGCGAATTTTTGCAAGTTTTATGTATGCTAGGTGGATGTTTTTGGTGTCATTTTGAAGATCTCGTCAAATGTAAGCTATTAGAAGGGGTTTAGAAAATTTAAATTCGAGGGGGCGAAAATACGGGGGTTGAAACGTTTTTTTGGACACGAAAGCGTTCGGTGATGTTACATCGCATACTTTTTGAAAGATCCAAATTTGATTTTAGTCTAGTTGGAAAGAGGATGAACTAGCGCACATCGTACGGGGCTCGTTTTCGTGTCTGTGATGAACAGGGGTGAAGTTACAGGGGTGTAAAGTTGAGGCACTTTTTAACCGGGTGATACTTTTTTTTTTGATGTTTTGATGAGCAGAAAATGTCGATCTGGGTTTTATTATGTGGAAGAATCTGTGGGTTTTTCAGAATTTTCTGGCAGAGCTGGATTTGGGGGTTGAAAAATGGGAAAAAAGTTGTAATTATAGGAAAAAGCTTACAATCGAGATTTGTGTGAAATTCGGTGTTTTGAAACTTTTTACGGGTCGATTGCAATTTTTAATAGAATACGGGGGTGTGGTTTATAGGGTGGGGGGGAGGTCGTGGTGAAATTTATTTTTTCGTGCTAAAATTTTGGTGGAGTTGCGCTTTTGGCAGTATATAGATGAATCTGTTTTTTTTTTAAGAATTTGTTGGCAGAGTTGGATTTGGGGGTTGAAAAATGGAAAAAAGTTATAATTATCAGAAAATGCTGAAAATTTATATTTGTGTAAAATGCCGTGTTTCGAGACCTTTAACGGATCGGTTGTAATTTTTAAGAGAATCCAGGATGCAATTATGGGGGTGGTCGGTTGTTGATGTTTTGATGAGCAAAAATGTCGAATTGCGTTTTTGCCAGTATGTGGACAAATCTGTGAGGTTTTAAGAATTTTCTGGACGAGAGGAATTTGGAGGTTGAAAAATGGGAAAAAAGTTGTAATTATAGGAAAAAGCTTAAAATCGAGATTTGTGTGAAATTCGGTGTTTTGAAACTTTTTACGGGTAGATTGCCATTTTTAATAGAATACGGGGGTGTGGTTTGTAGGGTGGGGGGGGAGGTCGTGGTGAAATTTATTTTTTCGTGCTAAACATTTGGTGAGACAAAGTGTCGAGTTACGCTTTTGGCAGTATGTAGATGAATCTGTTGGTTTTTAAGAATTTGTTGACAGAGTTGGATTTGGGGGTTGCAAAATGGAAAAAAGTTATAATTATCAGAAAATGCTGAAAATTTATATTTGTGTGAAATTACGTGTTTTGAGATCTTTAACGGGTCGGTTGTAATTTTTAAGAGAATCCAGGATGCAATTATGGGGGTGGTCGGGGGTGACTTTTTTGTTGATGTTTTGATGAGCAAAAATGTCGAATTGCGTTTTTGAAAGTATGTGGACAAATCTGTGAGGTTTTAAGAATTTTCTGGACGAGAGGAATTTGGGGGTTGGAAAATGGGAAAAAAGTTGTAATTATAGGAAGAAGCTTAAAATCGAGATTTGTGTGAAATTCGGTGTTTTGAAACTTTTCACGGATCGATTGCAATTTTTAATAGAACACGGGGGTGTGGTTTGTAGGGTGGGGGGGAGGGGAGGTCGTGGTGAAATTTATTTTTTCGTGCTAAAATTTTGGTGAGAAAAAGTGTCGAGTTGCACTTTGGCAGTATGTAGATGAATCTGTTGGTTTTTAAGAATTTGTTGGCAGAGTTGGATTTGGGGGTTGAAAAATGGAAAAAAGTTATAATTATCAGAAAATGCTGAAAATTTATATTTGTGTGAAATTCCGTCTTTTGAGACATTTAACGGGTCGGTTGTAATATTTAAGAGAATCCAGGATGCAGTTATGGGGGTGGTCGGGGGTGACTTTTTTTGTTGATGTTTTGATGAGCAGAAAATGTCGAATTACGTTTTTGGCAGTATTTGGACAAATCTGTGACGTTTTAAGAATTTTCTGGACGAGATGAATTTGGGGGCTGAAAAGTGGGAGAAAAGTTGTATTGTCGGAAACAGTTAAAAATCGATATTTGTGTGAAATTCGGTGTTTTGAGACTTTTACGGGTCGATTTTAATTTTTATGAGAATCGGGATGCGGATGTGGGGGTGATTTTTTTTGTTGACATTTTGATGAGCAAAGAATGTCGAATTGCATTTTTGGCAGCGTGTGAACGAATCTGTAGGTTTTAGGAATTGGTCGAGTTGAATTTGGGGGTTGAAAAATTGGAAAAAAGTTGTAATTATCGGAAAAAGCTAAAAATCGATATATGTGTGAACTTGGGTGACTTCAGCAATTAATCAGCTAATCATAGTTAAGTTAACTGGTCCTACTTTTATTTTTGGTTTAACATTATATAGATGATTAATAAATTAACAGACAACTTTAACGTTGAAAGTAAAGCGTTTCTTGTTTCTTCAGGACCCCCCCCCCCCCCTCTCTAAATCCGCGCCTCTTGGGTGTATTGGGACTTTTTACGGGTGGATTGTAATTTTTAAGAAAATATGGGATGTGGCTGGGGGGTGGCTGAAGGTCGGGGATGAAATTTACTTTTTCGTGCTAAAGTTTTGTGAGCCAAAATGTCTAATTGCGTTTTTTCACTATGTTTGAATCTGTTGGTTTATAAAAATTTTTTGGTCGAGTTGGATTTTGGGAAAAATGGGAAAGTTATAATTATCAGAAAATGGTAAAAATTTATATTTGTGTGAAATTTCGTGTTTTGAGACTTTTAACGGGTCGATTGTAATTTTTAATGGGGGTGGTCGGGGATGATAGTTTTTCTGTTGATGTTTTAATGAGCAAAAAATGTCGAATTGCGTTTTTGGCAATATTTGGACAAATCTGTGTTTTTAAGAATTTTCTGGACGAGTTGAATTTGAGGAATGAAAAATGGGAAAAAAGTTGTAATTATCGGAAAAGGTTACAAATCGATATTTGTGTAAACTTGGGTGTATTGAGACTTTTTACAAGGTGATAGTAATTTTTAAGAAAATATGGGATGTGATCGGGGGTGAAATTTACTTTTTCGTGCTAAAGTTTTGGTGAGCAAAAGTGTCTAATTGTGTTTTTGGCACTATGTTTGAATCTATTAGTTTACGAAAATTTTTTGGTCGAGTTGGATTTTGGGGGTTGAAAAATGGGAAAAGTTACAATTATCAGAAAATGCTAAAAATTTATATTTTGAAATTTCGTGTCTTGAGACTTTTAACGGGTCGATTATAATTTTTAAGAGAATCCGGGATGCAGTTGTGAGGGTGGTCAGGGGTGATTTTTTTTGTTGATGATTTTTTTTGATGAGATGATGATGCGTTTTTGGCAGTATGTGGACGAATCTGTGAGTTTTAAAAATTTTCTGACCGAGCTGAATTTGGGGGTTGAAAAGGGAGAGGCAAGCGACAAAAAGGCGCTAGCTCATAGTTAAGAGACAAAGGTTTGTGATTCTCTGTGCATCTCCCGAATAAAATCAGTGCAGAAAATGTTGTCAGACAGTGACGATGAGTTTCGCGGTGCCTGGGCATCAAAAATTATTCAGTATTCCAATGTTTGTTTAGATGCCGATGATCTGGATGCGAGGCATTCTATATTGGCCTTCTATTAAATAAATAATTTATTATTTGCTCCGAAAACATACCACATACAGATTATAGTTTATAACACACTTATATGCGTGTAAAAAATGTCGGCGTCTTTGGCGGTGAGATGCGGCGTGTTTGATGGTCAAAGGCGCCGACATTTTTTGAGTGCCCGGTAAGTCTGCTGTGAACGATACTAGACTACACAGTGCACACTGGACTTTGCAAGTTAAAACTCGCCTCTTGAAGCGCCTCTAGTCTCGTCAGGTACTCATCAGATACTATATTTCGCTGCATAATAAGAAAAGCAAATCGGCGGCCGTGGCTGTGTCCCTGCGATCCCACAGACGATTGGTAGTTTCACGTGATATTACCCTTTTTGTTGAAATGTTTTTAAAAAACTCATGTTGCACTTTTGTATAATTTTTTATTTTCTAGCTATAAGTTTATCGTATTCCACTGTATTGTCTAGTATTACAATTTCATCGAGCTGTGCATTTTTTACAGTATTCGAATATGCATAACTTTTGTACTTTTCTATACGCAACTTAATAAAAGTTTTAAAATTTTAAAATTTTTTCTTTATTTCTATCCCTTGTACATTTTTCAAATTTTGTAGATTTCATGTCAGACTTGAAAGTTAGCCAAGTATTACAAATTCTCCGAACTGTGCATTTTTGTCAGTATTCGAATATGTGTAGCTTTTGTATTTTTCTATCCGCAACTTAATAAAAGTTTTAAAATTTTCAAAACTTTTCTTTATTTCTATCCCTTGTACATTTTTCAAATTTTGTAGATTTTATGTCAGACTTGAAAGTTAGTCAAGTATTACAAATTCTCCGAGCTGGGCATTTTTTACAGTATTCGAATATGTGTAGCTTTTGTATTTTTCTATACGCAACTTAATAAAAGTTTTAAAATTTTGAAAACTTCTCTTTATTTCTATCCCTTGTACATTTTTCAAATTTTGTAGATTTCATGTCAGACTTGAAAGTTAACCAAGCTCATTTTCAATGCCTTAACGAAGATTGCTAAATTGCGACTTCTGTAAATTTCTTTAATTATCCGAGCGCGTGCATAGTTGCCCCTAGGAGGCGTAGTAGCTAATACATATTGTGCATTGTAGCGAATTTATAAAATATTTCACAGACTAATGAATAATATTGTATTTAAAGGAAATTATATTACATTTTTTAATTTTACTCAGAATCTAACAATTTTAAAGATAATATGATTCAGATAAAATTCATTGGATATATCTTCACTTGGGTGCCCTGGTACCTGTACTTGCCATTATCCATAGCATGGAAAATAATTTAAACAGAGGAAGGTACTATTTCGGAGATCATTTGAAGTTTCTCACTTTCAAGACTGATGTACTTGATTATACAAACAAACAAAAAGCGGCTAAGACACAGGATGACATTAATATCCTAAATCAAGGAAATGAACTAATCACGGATTCACTCGCAGTGGCATCAGAATTTCAAAAATTTTACTTAAATGTAGGAGAGGAAAAATTTTAAACAAGAAAACAATACAGGCTCGGTCGACATCCCAATAACAATAAGTGAAATATTAGACTACCTTGTAAAACCAACAACTTACATAATTAACTTATCTTTAACTACAGGAACTTTTCCAAATTGCCTAAACATAGAGTAATTACACCACTATTTAAAGAAGGTGAGAAAACTGAAATATCGAACTACAGATCAATTTCACTTTTATCAGTTATCTCTAAAATTCTGGAAGTTGCAGTTAAAGAGCAAATTACCAAATACTTTGAAAAAAAAAAAAAAAATTCTCAGATAGACAATACGGCTTTAGAGGTGGGAAAAATACAACGGCAGCTACTTTCGACTTAATCTGTAATGTAAATGAATTATTAGCAAATAAAGACATACTATCTTTTGCGATTTATCGAAGGCTTTCGATTGCGTCGAACCCAAAATTCTACTAGACAAAATGGAGTATTATGGAATACGGGGCATTGTTCATGATTGGTTTAAATGTTACTTAAGCGACTGCACTATGTCTGTGAAAATAACATCAATCGAGGGGGAGCGAATAAACAAACTATCAACAAACCCGGGCTATATAAAGTGTGGGGTTCCACAAGGCTCTATCCTGAGACTAACTTTATTCCTAATATACGTAAATGACGTAGCAGTAAATTTCCTACTCGCGAAATTCTCACAATTTGCTGACGACACAAGCATCACGCTACAGCACAAAAATTTAGACGATCTAATCGGTATAACAAAGATTTTAATAGAGGCTTTATGCGATTCGCAGCTAATAACCTGGTTTTAAATGTCAATAAAACTTTTAATATTCTATTCCAACCAAATAAAACACAATCTCATACCGTTATCTCAACAAATGGTGGAGATGTCATTCCCATTTCTCCCACTAAATTTTTAGGTATTCATTTGGACTTGACTGGAAAACCCACATTATAGAATTAAATAAAAAATTAAGCCATGCATTTTATGCCATAAATACAATCAGACGAAACATCCGCTTCAATGTTGGTAAAACAGTGTATTGTGCATACTTCTAACCTCTTATGCAATTATGGAGTAGAATTTTGGGGAAACTCAGCCAATGCTTAAACAACATTTTTAGTACAAAAAAAAGCCATCAGAGCACTATTTAATCTAAATACGTGGGACTCGTGTAGAGATTACTTTAAAAAGCACAGCATTAACGAATTTGTACATATATAAGATCAATATAATAATTTACAAATTACAAAAAAGGCTTTCCACACCATCTGATATCCACAAACATGATACACGATACAGAAACATATACCGAACTCCATCATACAATTTGGATGTAAACAGAAGAGGACCCGTATATGCATGTGTAAAAATATTTAATAATTTTCCAGAACAGTTCAGCATAAACCGTCCTTGAATCTATTTAAAAAGGAATTGAAAAATATTCTAAAAACCAAGGCCTTCTATAACTTAAATGAATTTTTTGAGGATGATTTCAACTAAAACAACAGGTCATTTGTATTTTCGGAATTCGAGTAGCTACAACAAATAAATATGAATGGCACTATATACCTACATCATATCATTTGCTTGCATTGTAAGATTTCATTGAATAGCTAGCTTAATATACGTACCATTTATCATTGTTGTTATTACTATTCTTATCTTATTGTAGTATATTATCTGTAGTATATTATCTATAATGTAGTATATTATCTGATATAGACAATTCTCTAAACCACAGGTCAAACTAGGCGATATTTTCTCTAAGGCTCGGAAAGAGCCAGAAGTATGTATCTATTTCTAACAATACATGTGTACACCAGAACAATCGTTGTAGTTTGTAAGATATATATAGCGGGAAAATAAAATATTTCTATCTATCTGTCTATCTATATCTTTATTGCATAACAAAAACTGAGAAAGCGTAAGGGAAAGTATTCTTTGCCTCTATTCTGGTAAACCTGATGCTACTATGTACGGATATTATGTATGTATGTATATTAGGGTGGCCCATCTTTTTCGAAATCGAAATTTTTTATTTCTCACCCCTGCAAATGGTTCCATTTGAAGAAAAAACAGTCCCCTCAAAATATTATTGAGGCAAATTGAAGGCAAGGGGTGCCGCAGAATGCATTATTATGCAATAATAAAAGTAAATGGAATTATTTACATTCTTTGGTTGATGCATTGTTTTTTTTTTTTTAATCAGCAACATTTATCTTTAGAATGAATAATCAAGTCATACGAATATCAAAGACATTATCTGTTGTGACTATGACATGTGTCATACTACTGTAAATTCGTAGTCTAAGAAAACTAGACTAGAAGTTTTTGAAATAAAACTCTCGTTTTATCTTTGTGTATTTTATTATGAAACTTTTTTTTCATACATAGTACCAAATATTATCCTAAATCTACAAGACATATAGTAATAAAAACAATATTTTTTGCACTAGGCCAAAGCATGCGACAGGGTTTCTTTTTTTACATTTGGAAACTGTGATTTATAATCATTTACAACTGTTTTTGGTCTTCATTTTTTGTTAAAATGTCATTATAGTCAGTAATAAGTTTGATTCCTCTCTCAGCGGCATCATTTACAACTTTAATTTTGTTTACAATATTGAAACATCGGGTATAACTTTCATTTTCCCTCCATGTTGGATCATTTTCCAAAAATTCCATAGACAAACCTAATTTTTGAAAAAACTGTTTAGTGTTCTCGCATATGAAGTCCTGAATTTCCTTGTTTTCAACGTCAGTAATGTTACTAATCATAAGTGGTTTAATACCCTCTTGATTTGGTGCTTTCCTATTCAAAGCTTTAACCATTTCTCTTTTAGTGGTAACTGAAATATCGTCATCAAAGAAAGATAAGCCAACATTTACTGAATTAAGGTACCACAAATGGTTCACTATTTTCCTACCTGCGGCTTGAGATATTTCTTTGTCAATATTTTGATAATTAATGAGTTCTTTACAAAAGTCTAAGTCATGAAGCGGTGCTTTACTAGCAAATGACGCTGTAAACCAGGCCTTTACATAAACCTTTACAATAAAGAGACATATATCTTCAATACCTATTTTTTCTTTTTTAGTTAGTTGGAACTGATCTTGGAAAAAAAATATTTTTAGACAGTAAATGGCTTTGGCCATCCAACGTGCATGATGAAATGCCCCTGGTTGATAGAATGTCGTGTGAGTCGGCTCTTTTTCAACAAAAAGTTTAGAAAGCATTAAAAATTCTTTATAATCATCACGAGGCTGTTGCAAAGTTAAAGCTGCATTTAAAAACTTTACAATTTCGGCTTTAACTGTTGTAAAATGTGTTTAATTTTTGATACCTGAAATCCAGTTTTTAGTTTATTTTGATCTATTTTAGGCCAAAATTCCCTAAAACGTTTAAATAGTGGCACATTTGGACCAGATGAGGAAGGCATTTTTGTGTCAAGCACACTTCTCAAAACCACTTCAAAAATATGTCTACAAGGAAAATATAGAATATCTCTTTCTATTTTTTGTTGCAATAGTGTGGCTGCCCCATTTATATAACCCATATTTGATGCTGTTGTATCACAACACAAAGCTATTACCTTTTCGTCCAAATTCCATTCACAAAGCACATCATAAACTGCTTCAGTCTGTTCTCTTCCAGTTGAATTGGGCAAAGCCCAAGTAGTTGTTCAATATCTCCACTAGTAATTAAGATGGCAAGTCTATCGATATTTCCCATTCCAGTGAGAGAAGGTAAAAGTTTTCCATCCCAATGGATGACTGGGGCCGGCAATTCAGAATTACCGAAGGCAGTTTTTAATATTTCAGCTCTTTCTTCGCGGATGCGTTGTCTAGAGCGCTGAAGTGTGGTTCTGCTGATGGACAAAGATGTGGTGTCATGTCCTAGTGCTTCTGCTACTGCCGTCAAAATATGGACTCCATACCTATCGCTTATTTTGCAAGCATCAAACACAGGGGCTATTTTTGGTGTGATGATGTTACATGTTCCATACAATCTCCTCTTTTTTGGCTGTGACGGGCCAGGCTGGTCTTGTAACAACTCTTCTTGGGCTTCGATTATTTCATCTTCATTTTCGTTGGAGTCGGCTGAATTACTACTTGATGATGGACAGGTGACTGTTTCCTCTAATCTAGCTTTTTCTTGTTGACTTCGTTGCATTCGTTCGGATAATTTCTGTAATTTCTCCTCAGCTGATTTTTCTTGAGAAGCAAGTTGGTAATCAATACCATGCATAAATCCAGGACGTCCCTTTTTTCTTTGGTTAATTAAAAACTGATTATCTTCACCTATTTTCATCAACTCCAATGCATTTGCATGAGAAATGTCAAAAAGATCGTCCAATTTTTCAACGAAATTTTTTTCTTTACTCCCGCACTGGCCCTTTTAGCCGATTTTTGTAAGTTCCTCCACTCTGCATAAAGTTTATCTAGTTGTTTAACACAATGAAAATCCTGACGTGTCGGAATGCGAGCTTTATCCCAAAAAACTGACACCTCTTTTATTGTTAATTTAGCACTTTCATGTACACTTAGCTTCACTTCACGAATGTTATAAAAGAACACTTGTAATACTTGTCTATTAGACGGCAATTTATTGCCAATGATTTGTGACGAATAGTGTCCAACTAAGTAAATGAAAGTATCCTTTCGTAAGGATCTAACATCAGCCATCGTTAAATGTTTTTTCAAAAAGGAACGTATGCTAGAACTTATAATGTCACCACGGTAAAACACAATTGCAAACTGACACAAAAACCTACCGTAGGTGCATTATATTTCCAAACTTCCAAAACAAATAATTTCTAGGAAATAATTACGCCAATAAAACATTATGAGAAAAGAGGTAGATATTTGTATTTTAAGTAAAATTTAAGTGTATTACCGTAATAAAATCTTCTCTACAAATTTCTACCTGAATGCGGCACGGGTTACCGTTCACCGAATTATCTGAAACTTTGACATACATTATTCCTAGTATAATAGTATATTTTCGTGGGGTGAGACTTAAAAAATTCGCAAAAAAAATTCTCCCCCTATAGAGATGGGCCACCCTAATGTATATGTACCTTATATAAAATTATACGTTATATCTTTAACCTTGCATGTAGTATTATATTATAATATTAGATAACAGCTTCTTTTGAGAATTGTTTATCTAGATATTATAGAATATCATTTTAGACTTTCACTATTTATGCTGATTTGCTATCTTGCATTTCCTTTATTAACGTACGTTTAGCAGACACTAATATAAAATCCTATAAATAGTACTAACAGACACTTGTAAGATCAGTATCATTAAACACATTAAAACTGCAAATGTAACTTTATTCGGAATCAATGTTGATTCCTCAAATAACTAAATAAATATTTTTTCATAACTTATAATCACAAAGTGAAATATAACAAATGGCGCAGGATCTAATTAAAGATCACGAGTTCGAATAATAACTGGTGGTAAACGTATCCAGTGGAACGAGGAGTCCATCTACAAAAGGTGCCTAACCGTTGGAGATGAACCATTAGAGCAAGGGGAAATTCTTACCTGCGGTGCTGGATCCCAATCCTTACATTAGAAGAATAACCTACTAACCAAATGACGAAATTATTTACCCAAGTCATTTTTAAGAATCGTCTCATACAATTTTATTATTTTTGGCAATTCATTCTATTAAAGTGTGTTATACTCTAATACATTCGGCGCACAAGAGCAAGTTCTATTATCAAATTGATCCTTTTACAAACGCAACGAAATGAGTTATTTAATTTTAAGAAACCTTAAAACTTATTAAATATTTAAAGAATTAAGGACAAAACATTTTAAGAATACCGGTCCAAAACATTTAAGTTGAGCATTAAACACTCTCTGAGATTTTCTCAATCATACCAGATTCGATGGCAACGCCATCAATTTACAAACCTTTTTAAATTCATGCATTTACGTCCAGGGCATGGCAATTAATGATAAAAAAATTTTACTAACAATCCATATTGAAAATAAATTAAAAGGCAAAGCTGCCGAATTAATAGATTCCCGCAACCCAGCTACATGGGCCAAAATAAGGGTATTGCTAGAAACCTATTTCTAGAGACCTGACATCTCTAATACAAGATCTCCAACGCATTCATCAAATGCCTAACGGATCTCCTTTATCGTTTGTGTTGTGTTTACAAATGCACAATGCTAAGATGCGCGCTGCAGTTCAAAAGCAAAATTTGACTCCTGACCAAAGACTATCACACTCATGTTTGATAGAAACCATGACATTAAATAACATATTAACGGGCTTAGAACCAAAACTATGTCAAATTATACGCGCCGGCAATCTTCGAACAATATTGGATGCTATTAATAGGATTAGGAGGGAACTATAACTCTCTTATTTTAAATCCCAGAAATTTCCAAATAATAATCAAGTAAAAAATACAATGCCTCCGCAACAAAAACGACCGTGTGCAAACTTCCAACAAAAATTCTGTTTTGCAAGCACAGTGGACATATCATAAATGAATGCCGTACAAGGCAACAAAATCAAATAATTCCAACAACGTCACAAAACTTTCAACGACCAAATTACCAAGGAAATCCGAGTTTCCAAAATTTTCCCAAAATAATCAAAACGATCAGCCAAATCGGTTACAACAAAACGGGCCCTCAGCCACAAGGCCCAATCCAAGTTTTAGTCAACAAGGACCATTTGCTATTCAGTCTAATTCGAATTTCAACCGCTTGAATCAACAAAAGGATCATCCTTTGGATTATGAACCTTAGGTAAACTAATGTGGATTTCATCAATACGAAAACGTGGGAGAATATGATTAACAAAATGAGAATGAACTACATGAAAATTATAATTATGAAACTAATCAAAACTTTTCAGTGAATGCGAATTCTCAGGACGGACAATACGATGATTATATTGTTAATGCTCAGGATGTTTGCCAAAGTTTAGATCAACAAGCAGATCCTCCTGACGAGGAATTCGAACCAATTGCGGAACTGGAAACTCAAATACAAACTATGAACCACAACGACGGTTTCGACCCAATATTATGTATTAATGAATTGTTCTAGTCGTGTATAGTACATACATTTATATGTACATATATTTGTGTGTTTTTCATGTTTTTTTATTGTATTGTATTTTTGTAGCCTTGTTTGCTTCATAGATTTTTTTGTGACATATGACATATATATAGTTATTAATTCGTTTTTTTTATGTCTTATATTAGAGAATATTATTTAGGTAAGTATTAAGTAAATCACAACTTACACACTTTTTATTATGAAAATACCTACTTTCTGTATATTGTTGCCCTAATCTGGGCACGCTAATATACTAGTTAGGTAAATACTTTAAAACACTCATTATTGGAGAACCAATCAAAACAACTACTCTTCTAGCTAACACTGACGAAATATTGAATTACATTATAGGATTCATAGCATTTTAAAGCTAAAAAATATATTAAAAATTCTTAAATCATTTATTTAAATTCAGTCATTCACACTTTTTTATTTAATATGAAATTATCTACTTTCTGCATGTTTGGTACCTTAATCTGGTCACGTTAATATACTACTTAGGAAAACACTTTAAAACACTCATCATTGGAGAACCAATCAAAACAACTACTCTTCTAGCTAATACTGACGAAGCATTGAATTACATGACAAGATTCCTAGCATTTTAAAGCAAACAAGTATATTGAAAATACTTAAATCATTTATTGAAATTCAGTCCTTCACAACAATTATTGAACCTTACATTCTATTTCAACTCTAGAAAAGTTGTTGTACAAGTTTTTTCGAACTCGTTAGTTCTCATCAGCAGAGTATAGAAACATTAATTCATTATTTATTTTTACAATTATTTTTTATTTATTTGCTTTCATCATGATTAGAGAATATTATTTAGGTATTATCACAACTTACACACTTTTTTATTTATTATAAAATTACCTACTTTCTGTATATCTTACATTTTATACAAGATTTTCTGACAAAACCGATATTGTTCCTGTAATAAGATTTATGGTGAATAAATGTATTCTGTGCAATTCTATTCTAATGTTGAACTTCCCAGAACAGAAGTAAATGCGTTTTCTCACACATTGCTAACCGTAAACTCGAAAAAGTGAGTGTCTATTTCAATAACTTACTTGTTTTCATCACTTCTCAGTCTTCTAATATGCAATTTCTCATTTCAAGAATTCAACCACTATCACTAAACTAAAGAAAGGTACTGCATTGTCGTACTCTCTTTTTTAGTTAATTCTAAGCCAGCTTTATTGAGTTAAATATTCAATGAGGGAGGCAACTTTAAAATCATGTGTCGAAATTTTTCTGCAATATGGTCAGTCATGTACTTTTCGAAATCCTTTACTTTTAATTCATCTAGTAACTTTTTTGTAGGAAGCTATTCCTCAATATAGTTATAAATTTGTAAACAGAGTTAGTTATCAAAATCAACACATAATTTTTAAGAACCAATAAAGCTTGGCGATACTATTTGTCAATAAAAAAATATTTATTTCATGACGTCAAAACGTGCGATTCCCGATTCTGCCTCTGTTTTCCTGCAGCAGAAACTAATTATTAAATGACCGTCCCTCACTTTTGACACTCTTTATTTGCACTAGTAATTTTTTTATATATTTTTGCGTATACTGTACCTATGTCCGGTCTAAAACTTCCTCCGTTTCTTGCAACTGAATCTGGGTCTGCGTTCAAACATATTCCTCGGATCATAACATAACCTCTTCGGTATATTCCAGAATACACCCTCTCCTTCCTTTACAGTCTATATCATACTACAATTTATTTTTTCTAATGACAATTTATATATTTAAATTATAACTAAGTCACATAATAATGCAAGTCATGCTTTATTTTGTGCGCAAATAATACATGTTTGTTTTTACAATTTAAACTAAATTAATACACAACTCAATAATCCCTTGTTTAGTTTTCTAAATAGACAACTCGCTAGCCTTATAAATTATGATAAAAAATAACCTTCATTATAAATCAGTCTACTACGTCTTTATTTAATTATCATACATATATGTTTTCGAAGAAACGCCTGTTAGCCCAATAGTGGGTGCGGCGCGAATTTTTTTGCGGCATCTCAACTGCACGGGATGCCATTTGGCACGGTTGTTCCTTACTCCAAGGAGATTCATTTTCGATTAGGACGCGTCAACCTTTCCCTTGGAAACCGAGATGATGGCCGTTTTTGAAAAAAAAAATTAATTATAGTAGAAGCAAAAGATATAAGAGAATTCATATTATCAAATGTCAAAAGCGCCGCGTATGCCGACAAAGCGCGTACAGATGATCGGCAATAAAATAATTATCTTATATCTGTTTCGCGTGCTATACAACCACTCATAATGGCGCAAAGCATACGTTTGAAGTATGATCTCTGGTTAAAATATGTCTGGAGAATACGAAACGGTGTCTATTTTCCACTAAAAAGCAATATGGCAACTACATTTCAAATACACTGTACAATTAAAAAAATATATATTTTCAAATTGAACATATTGGGTATAGTGTACGGTTGTTTTTTGCATCCTGAACGCAAATATGGATTCCTTTTCTCATAGGAAGGTACAAAAAAACTACCAATTGCTGTATTTCAAAAAGTTAAATTTTTCATGTAAGTACCTATTTATAATTTTAAACGTTTTTTTATTTCCGTGTAGTCCACGCAGATTAGATATTCAGAAGAAATAATGTATAAAGAAATAATATTACTCTGGATAGGGATAAAAATAGATAACTGAAAAGATCCCTCCCCATTCAGGAGTGAAAAGTCTCTTTTTTTTGCAAAAAACCTCCCCTAACGGGGACTTGACGCTGGTTTTTCAATTTTATCTTGTAAACCGTTCGTCGGAAGAGAAAAAAGTATGGGCAATAAAAAATTTGTCGTAAAATTCTACATAAAAAATATCCGCACAGGTAAAAATCGGTCCTATATGAAGTTTCACAGCGACTACTTAAAACCGGTTACTTTAACGAGAAAAATGCTCAGGAATGAATTTATAGAGCAGAATTTTCTCTGTAAGATGCGTGTATAGCGAGTTTTGACGCAAGTGATTTTTATTTATTTTCTATTTTTTTCCACAATGCTGTGTTTTTTAATTTGAGCTCGTTTCCACACCACCTTGGAGGTAAAGCTCTCGGTGCGTTTTTTCTTGTTAAAGTGGTTTCCTCTATAGGCCTATTCCACTGAAATTCTGTCAAATTTTACTCATTAAGGGGTTTGGTTTCAAATTTTCTCCTCGCCAAGATTGAATTTGGAAAAATACTCTGCAAGAATGTTGACGTAATACCTCAGATGTTGGTGGCAGTCTTGGTAAAATCCCGGCAGTACTAGATTGATCGGCCAACGTATTGAAGATGACGAACCTTTGATGATTCAAAGATGTCTCTTTTTGGGAGGCTTTGTATAATGCAAGTCCGAATTACTCTCCAGCACCTGTAATTTCTTGTTTCGTTGAGTTACGGTTGTTGAATATACGGACAACCTCTTCGAGATCTTTTCGAGATTTTTTCGAGATCTTTTCTTTTATTTACGCATCTGTGTGGAACAAAGGAGAAAATAAATAAAAATCGCTTGTGTCAAAACCCGCTATACATGAATCTTATAGAGAGAATTTCGCTCTATAAATTCATTTCTGAACATTTTTTTCGTTAAAGTAACCGATTGTGAGATATTCACTGTGAAACTTCGTATAAGATCGATTTTTACCTGTGCGCTACAAACTACCAATCAGTTCGGACCTCGGTTCGGACGCTATTAGCGCGAAATAGGTGGGGATAAGCTACAAGGCTAATAAGAGATCTTTTTGGCAGAATTTAACGACAAATTTTTCATTTTCTATACTTTTTTCTTTTCCGACGAACGGTTTACAAGATAAAAGCGAAAAACCAGAGATAAGTTCCCACTAGAGGTGATTTTTTGCAAAAAAAAGGGAATTTCCTCTCCTGAATGGGGAAGAAACTTTTCGAGTATCTATTTCTAACCTCATCCAGAGTACGCATCTCAAATATTGTTTATATATAAATTATTTATTCCTTGCACTGTTTTTAATCTAATTTGTGTGTTTCGATCATATATATTTATGAGGCTCTCGGCATCTCAACTCCAGGGGATGCCAATTGGCATGGTTATTCCTTACTCTAAGGAGATTCATTTTCGATTAGCTCACGTCAACATTTTTTCTTAGGAACCAATATGGCGGCCATTAATAAATACGTCCCTTCAGATGTTTAATTATGTCATTATGCTACATAAATAGTAAGTCATAAAAGGCCAACGTGGAGAACTAACATCATAGGAAAAATGTAATGTTCTTTACCTTAACCTTCCCATCCGTCCCCTTTAGCAGACCATGCATTTGTATTTAGGCAGTTTACCTACTTACGACATTAAGTACAGAACAAAATTAACGTTATTAGGTGCCCATAGACGGAGCGACTTTTTATGGGATCGGTTACGCCGCCGATCAAATCCGTCGCGTCGCTGCAGCACGTGTGTTTAGTGTCATACTACAGATCTGATCAGCGAAATATATAATATGTAAAAGAATATGTCGTTGCAGGCTGAGCACACAAACGTAGAGATGCTTTCGTTCGTATTTGTGTGTGTCGTGGAATATTTCTATTACAGTTATGGAGTGGACATGAGAAATTTTAACTGAATTTATTGAAATGTATAAAGAAAATTTCCTAACCAAACACATGCGTCCATATTTGTCCTTTTCTAAAATCAATCTTATTACCCATTTACTTCTTTCTCTTTTTCTTTGATCTTTTTAACCATTTTGACAAGACACGAGCCTCTATGGTGGCAATATTTTTTTTCTTTTTTGGAGTCTATTCATATTACTTATACGAAAGTATATCACGGAGTATTTTAAACAGGTTTAAACTACCAGATCGCACACTCAGGTCTATCTAAATTCACAAGATTTAGCCATTTAGAATCCATGCCTGAACGAGCTGATAGTTGATAAGAATTAAAGACCAAATATTTGCGTTTGTGGAAACCAAACACCTATTCTAGTCGGATATCATAGACAGAGCATGCGCGAAAGATGTAGGGTCTATAGGTTTGCCCAAAAACCCTGCACTGTCTGCACCGGTGTTCAAGAAATTTAGTGCAGCTCTCATAAAAAAATGTTGGTAATCATAAATTGCCAGTGTATTGTATAACGTTTACTCTAGGTTGAAAGGCAGTATACGAGTGCATTGTATTGCGCCAGTCAGTGGGAACGTTACGGTGTACACCATGCAGGGAGATTTTGAATAAATCTTATATGATTCATAGGCTTAACAATAAGAGCTGCAATGGGAGGCCTTTGAGATAAGTTTAGTGCTTGGTACAGATTTTGAACTGATGAATTTTCTGCGCCTTTTATCAAATGTAACAATTACGTTTATCAATATAAATAAGGCATTAAAAAAAATGTAATTTAAGTAGTGTCGTTTGCTTTTTTCACTATTTACATACTGCAACACTGTAGTTAAACTGATCAAAATCATGCCAATAATTACGTATTTGTTTTGTTTAGTATTGGCATTCTGGGTGCTTTATGTGTCTCTATCATTATAGGTCGGGCAATAGTGAGTCGGACTGCGATATCTCGAGTTCTACGATAGCTAGAAATTAAAGAACAAAAAATACAAGTAAACTAGATGAAGAAGTCTATAACTGGAAATTATTTTCGAATATATAGGGCGGGCTATAGCGACTATAGCGACTCACTCACTGGAAATCGAGAAGTTTCCAGTGAGTGAGTCGCTATAGTTATATAGCGATATATAACGACTATAGCGACTCACTCACTGGACACATCTCGATTTCCAGTGAGTGAGTCGCTATAGTCGCTATATATGTATATAGCGACTATACCGACCCACTCACTGGAAATCGAGAAGCTCCAAAATCGAGAAGTTTCCAGTGAGTGAGTCGCTATAGTCGGTATACGGGCCAAGACGAAATTACAGGATCAAGTGCCTTTTTTTTAAATGGAATGCTATGCACATTAGTACATTTTTTGAAGCCTCTTTCTAAACTCCATTCATTCCTATATTATTATTGACTATATCCCAATCACTTGGATGTAATGAATGTTTATGATGAAATAACGCCATCTGCAGATGCATATTGAAAAAATCACCAAAGTCACAATTTGGTTATTGACGAATTTTCAAAAAGGGTGGAGGCGTTAATTTAGTTATATGTTTGATTTGAAAGAAAAATTCTAAGCGCAACATATTTAAAACAATTATTAAAGTTCGACCATTTGAATGTACCATGAAAACGGAAGTGACATCATAACAGCAGTTAGATGTGAATATTCAGAACAGAAGAAGAAGAACAAGTTGACATTGTTGGCAATAAAGAAAATAACCTCAAATGTCAAAATTGAATTTGACATTTAATTAGACATTTTTAGCGTTTGGTATTTATTTTCTTTCAAAATGACTGAGGCAGGATTTATAAAAGTCAATTCTGATATTTTACCTTCTATAGATACATTTATGGTCAGCGAATTTTTAAAAAGAGATAATCGTTTTAGCATTGCAGAGGTTAGATGTGCAAAAGCCGCGAGGTACGTTACAGCTATAGTTTTGATTATAAATATTAGAAAAACAGTTAACCATTCATTTTTACGTTCACTATTCATTACTGGAACACTGAAGGAAAGTTTTTCGGTGAATTGGTGGTATTATTTACACAGTACGGCACAAAACACCACCTAAACTTAGATTTATCCATAACTTTATGCCGCTAAAATAAACCGAAATATAACCTAGAAACGTCAATTAAATTTGATATTAGGTTTGTTCACACAGTCTGAACTACTGCACCAGTGTAGATAATAGAAGGAGATAGAGTGAGACTATACATAAGTTGAAGAGCACTGGTGCATATAGTGTGGGGTTTTTGAACAAAATTATTAAATATGGAATAGAATAGAATAGAATAGAATAGAATAGAATACACTTTATTGCTGTAGATCTACAAAAAGAAGACATTAGCATTGTCAAAATAATTAAATATTTAAAACTTACAATAAAAATAAAATGTAAGAAACATTAAAAGTATATAAAACATTAAAAGTATCCAAAAAGAATATAAAAAGAGAGCAGCAAGAGGAAACAAAAATTCATACAACTAAAATTAGCCTAAAACTAAAAAGATAAAAGAATTCGTTAAACTGTTGCTTATAATATAATATAATTAACGAATAATACAATTTTTTTTATGTATTTAAAAAATCACTGAAAGAATAAAATGCATTTTCAAATAAATACAATTTAAGTTGTTTTTTAAATGAATTAGTATTATTTATTGATTTTAATTCTCCTGGCAGGATATTGTAAGCCTTAATAGCGTTATAATAGGGACCTTTTTCATAAAAACTGTGGTGATGAACTGGTATTCTGATATCTGGCCCATGTCTTGTTGTCATTACTTGATATATATCGTTATTTCTTGTAAACTCAGTTGGATTTTGTTTAACGAATAAGACTAATTTGTATATATACAGGGAAGGGATGGTAAGTATTTTCAATTTTTTAAAGAATGGTTTACAGGAATCTCTGTAAGAGGCATTCACCATACACCTAATTATCTTCTTTTGATTAATAAATATTTTCTTCCAATATAGGGAGGAACCCCAGAATATTATAGCATATTCCAAAATACTTTGCACATATGAAAAATAAAATATTCTTAGGCTGTCTATAGAAAGCTGATTTCTCATAAATCGTATTAGATAACAGGACGAATTTAATCTTGATATCAACGTATTGGTGTAAGATTCCCAATTTAGCTTACTATCTAGCGTTATGCCAAGAAATTTCACATTGTCTGTTTGTATAATTGAAGAACCCTTTAATTGAACATACAACGAATAATCAAGGTCAGTAGTCTGAGAAAACATTACAAGGGTAGTTTTATTTCCATTTAGGTTCAAGCCGTTCGAGTCACAATACTCAGTCATACTTGAAGATATTGTAGTAAGTTTATTTGCACATGGTGTGTTCAAATTCAATTGACGTCATTTCCTTTTTTTCTACGTCACTATCAAGAGTTTATAACTTCGTATCCTTTTTTTGTCATTTAATAACTAACTTCTCTGCAGACTGCCGTTATGTTGTCACCTCCGTTTTAAATGGATGTATTTTTAAAATTGATATTGTAATATTATAAGACTTTATTCTCAACTTTTACATATTTTCAATGATTTTTATGAAGAAATGTTATTGTTAAACACAGATTCTATTAAAATTTTAACTTAGTGCAACAACCCAATGGCGGGTTTTAGTCCATGTAAAATGCGGGATTTGACGCTCGGAATTCCCCCTCTTCGGGATTACTTTTATTTTATGTTTTTTTGGGTCGCTAATCACGAAAATCGGAGTCTCGCAGCTCTAAAAATAGTGAGTCACCTCTAAAAATGTCAAAAACCACCCCTTTCGGTAATAATACTGTAAAATAATGTTATGAATGTGCTAATTGTAATAATATTTTGCCAGTTCAGTATGTTCATCTAAAGTTTGGGCTAACCAGAGGGGGTGAAACTACCCCTAAATTGACGTAAAATGGAAAAATGATTGAATTTTTTTTTTCACTTTTTGATTTAAATTTAGAAGAATGGGGATTGTATAATGAAGCAAAATTTTTTCCAACCCTTCAGGGGTGAAAACTGGAAAAATGAATGAATTTTTTTTTATTCACTTTTTGATTTAAATTTAGATGAATGGGGATTGTATAATGAAGAAAATTTTTTCCAACCCTTCAGGGGTGAAAACTACCCCTCTGTTGCCTTTAAATTGAACTTACGCTTAGAAATTAAGTAGAGATGTATACTTTTTAGTTTGCTTGTAATTTCTGATAAACTTCCGTCGAAAAAAATACCACCACAAAATTTTTTCACCCCATTCATCTAAATTTAAATCAAAAAGTGAATAAAAAAAATTCTATCATTTTTCCATTTTACGTCAATTCAGGGGTAGTTTCATCCCCTCTGGTTAGCCCTCAGCATAAAATTTGTCCTTGCTTTAGATAAACATACTGAACTGGCAAAATATCATTACAATTAGCACATACATAACATTATTTTACAGTATTATTCCCAAAAGATGTAGTTTTTGGCATTTTTAGAGGTGACGCACTATTTTTAGAGCCACGGGACCCCAATTTTCGTGATCAGCGACCCAAAAAACATGAAATAAAAGTAGTCCCGATGAGGGGGTCATTCCGAGCGTCAAACCCTGCGTTTTACATGGACTATTTTAAGAAAAACTTACGTGAATGCTAGTTACGAAACACCCAATTAATATTTGAAGAAACTGAGATAATTCAATTTAAAAAGTTCTAAAATTAAAAATAATTTTTTGCTACCCTGTATATTTTTAGGAAGTAAAAATGATTTAAGAACATTAATTAGATATCTTGTAACTAGTATTCATATAAGTTTTACTTAAAACCCATAATTGTGACATTGGTGATTTTTTCAATATGCATCTGCAGATGGCATTATTTCAACAAAAAAATTCATTACATCCAAGTGGTTGGGAGATAGTCAATAAGAACATAGGAATGAATAGAGTCTAGAAAGAGGCTTCAAAATATCCTGTAATTTTATGGCGATAGCGACTCACTCACTCGCTTTCTTATTACTACGGAAGACAGAAGTTTCTGTGGAGACCATGAAAAACAATATACAACAAGAAACAAAAAATATTTTTATATGTACATGAAATAAAAACGATGTTATAAAAAACAACTGTAATATACGTACGTTCCAACAAAATTTTATTTTATTATAGCTTTTGCTATAAATTGGTGACCCCGACGAGCACACAATCTTCTGATCTGACGTGATCAAATTAATTAATGAAATTAGAATAAAGCAATAACATTAATTCTAATGATAAAGAATATCCATACCTGATAGCCAATAAACCAACTCCGAGAATTCTGGAATCTTCCCAACCCATTGAAAGAAGTTAGAAAGCAAAAAGAAACGCTTAAAACTTATTTTATAATTTGGTTACTATAAATTGACACACATCAACATCCCAGATTTGAAACCATTATAATACTACTATAAATTGAGTCCAGATGATGTTAACCTTTTCACTTAACGAAGAATATAAATAAGAATATAAAGAAGAATACACAGAAAACTGGTAAGTGAGTTAACGTACATTTCCCTTTTTAACTTAAGAAAACCATCAATCAACCAATCGTCAATCAACTAATTATGCCAATACAACTTTCAGACGATTTTCCTCAAACCCATTATGTCACATCTGTCAAGCTACCCCCGTTTTGGAAATCAAAACCTGAAATTTGGTTTACCCAAATCGAATCACAGTTTTCTGTTGCAAAGACTGTCAATGACAAAAAAAAGTACGACCAAGTTATAGCTAATTTACCGTTAGATGTGATAGATAATATATACGATATAATATCTAATCATCCTAAAACAGATTTATATCTCAATTTAAAGAAAATTTTAATTTCACGTTTATCATCGAGTGAAGAAAAACGTCTAAACGATTTACTCTCAGGTTCCCAGATGGGTGTTCTGAAGCCATCAGACTTCTATAGATCCATGCTGAATACTGTCGGAGGTTTCAGCATGGTTAGTCAAGAGTTATTAATTAAATTATGGAAAAGACGTTTACCTCAAACCGTGTATATCGCTATTACAGCGTCAGGGAAAACGGACACCAAAGAGATTCTTGATATTACAGTTCGGATATGGGAGTCTTGTCAAAATTCGATGGTCGCGTCATACTCAAAGAATCTTCTTGACTCCATTATCGAATTTAACTACTACCATCAAGAATTTTTCAGTTACCTTTCAAGATTCAATAAATCAAGTCTTACAAAGACAAGAAATTTCTCATTCTCGATTAAACTCTTTAGAATACAGACTTTCCAATCAATCTTTCGAGCCTCAACCTTCTACTTCCTACTACAATAATTGCAAAAGTAGAAGCAATTCACAAACTCGTGTTTCTAATCGCAGTCGTTCACCCAACCGTAATAATGTTCCCAGGAAGTTTGATCGTACGGAAAATACTATTTGTTACTACCATCAACTTTATGGTGCCAATGCTTATCGTTGTGGAAGGTGAATGGTGTAAATTTAGCAAAAGTTGTAAAAAATTCGATAATCATCAATATTAACTGAAGTTTGATAATTTTATGACGTCTGACTTTGATTTTTCTGGCAGCAAACGTCGTCTTTTTATTTATGACAGATTTAACAACTTGAACTTCCTAATCGACACTGGGGCTGATTTATCTGTAGTGCCACGTAATGTTTTCACAGATTTTAAAAAGAATTTTGATACGATATTAACTGCAGCTAATGGTTCAATTATTTACACATACGGAAAGAAATTGCTTAATGTCAATCTAAACTTACGCAGATTTTTTCCTTTCGTTTTCAATATCGCAGATATTGACACCGATTATTGGAGCGGACTTCTTGTCTCATTTTGGTTTAGTTGTCGATCTTAAAGAAGCTCGAATAATTGATAACAAGACTAATTTGTCAATTAATTGTTTTATTAAAAATAGTCCTTTAGACAATCATAGATTAGACACACTTAAACTTTTTCCTTTAACAGATAAATATAATAAATTACTTTTACAGTTTCCTAATTTAATCAGTTCACCAGATTACAATTTACCTATTAAACATTTTGTTGTACATCATAGAGTTACTGAAGGTCATTTACCTTTTTCACGACCTCGTAGATTAGACAAACTTAAATTTAAAATAGCTCAAAAAGAATTTAACGACATGGTAGAATTGGGTATCTGCAAACCATCATCGTCCCAAGTTTCTTCACCACTTCATTTAGTTAAAAAAAAGGAGAATAACGATTGGAGGTCTTGTGGAGATTATCGACAACTAAATACAATTACTATTCCAGACAGATATCCGTTACCTCATATTCACGACTTTAGCTCTCAGTTGCACGGCTGCACTATTTTCTCCAAGATTGATTTAGTGAGAGCGTACCATCAGATACCTGTCGCTGAAAATGACGTTTATAAGACAGCCATAACAACTCCTTTCGGACTGTTTGAATTTTCCCGCATGCCTTTTGGCCTACGCAATGCCGGTCAAACTTTCCAACGTTTTATGAATGAAGTACTTGTCAACTTACCTTTCGTTTTCATCTATTTGGATGATATTTTAATCGCAAGTCAATCAGATGTACAACATTTGGAACATTTGGAAACAGTTTTTAAAAGATTAGACACATACGGAATAAACATTAAACCATCTAAATGTATCTTAGGAGTTGACAATTTAACCTTTTTAGGTCATCACATCTCTTCATCAGGTATTTTACCATCAACTGAGAGAGTCGAAGTCATCAATAACTTCCCTCTACCGACAACTCTCAAACAACTACAACGTTTCATATGTATGGTAAATTTTTATCATCGTTTTATACCTCATTTTGCTGAAATTTTACTTCCTCTATATTCTCTTTGTAACAGTTTATCTCATGATAAATTTACAAAGATAAATAGTTGGCCTGATGTATGTTTAGATGGATTTTCGAAAGCCAAAAATGCCATAAGTAGTGCAGTAGTTTTAGCTCATCCTGACAATAATGACGATACTATCTTATCACTCTCAGTCGATTGTTCTAACCTTGCCATGGATGCGGTTTTAGAGCAAAAAGATAATAAGGGAATTCTTGCTCCGTAAGCATTCTTTTCCCGTAAACTAACCATAACCATAACACCAATTATTCGGTTTTCGACAAAGAACTTTTAGCATTATATACTGCAATTAAACATTTTAAATTTATACTTGAAGGTCGAAAGTTTAATTGTTTTACAGATCACAAACCTTTAATCAACGCTTTATTCACTAAAGCAGAAAGATCTCCCCGTCAAATACGTCATTTAGAATACATAGCTCAATTTTCTTGTAAAATACAACATGTTAAAGGGAAACATAACGTAATAGCTGACAGCTTGTCACGTATTTACGACGCTTCTTCTCTAAAACAAAATTTTTTACCATTCAACTTAAAAATTCTCCCTTCCTTAATGTTAACTTTGACCTAAAGTTGCTTAGTGAAGCTTAGGAGAAAGATTCAAATCTCAACTATTTATTGTCAGATAAATCATCACTCGCTAAAACCAATTTCATTTTAAAAGATACAAATTCCAGATTCAAATGAATTTATTTGGTGTGATATTTCACGTACAAAAGTTAGACCATTTGTTCCACTTGTTTACAGACGAACGATATTCGATACATTTCACAACTTATCTCATCCTGGTATTAAAGCCACTAGACTGTTGATTTAAAATAATTATTTTTGGCCGAAAATGAACACAGATTGCAATTCATGGTTAAAATCGTGCATTAACTGTCAAGCTGTCAAAGTCAGCCGACATACGAGAAGTCCTCTTGGGAGCTTCACCATCCCGAAAAGTAGATTGAACCACATCCATATAGATTTGGTAGGACCATTACCTCCATCCATTCTTACGGTGATTGAACGATTCACTAGGTGGCCGGAAGCATCCCCTCTTCGCGACATCACAGCAGAAACAGTTGCGCGTACTTTATTTCAAAATTTTGTTTGTCGTTTCGGTGTTCCCTTGACGGTGACGACTGATCAAGGGGTACAATTCGAGTCAAGATTATTTAATGAATTTGCAAAGTTCTTAGGTTTTCATAGAATACGTACAACTGCATATCACCCACAAGCGAATTCTTTAATTGAAAGATTTCATCGCTCACTTAAAACTTCCTTGTTAACTAGAGCCAATACATCACATTAGACAGGTGAACTACCCATCATTTTATTAGCATTTAGGACAACTCCCAAGGAAGTTCTGCAATGTTCACCTGCTGAACTTGTGTATGGTCAATTCGTTTACCTGACGAATTTTTCATTGAGTCGTATAATTCTCCAGATATTCCGTATTTCATTGACAAATTACGCATTTATTTTAAGAATTTAAAATTTGTTCCTCCAATTTCGCATGTCAATTACAAAACTTTTAGTTCAGATCTTTCCTCTTGCGATTTTATTTTTGTTCGCAATGAACGGTTTAAGCGTCTCTATATGAAGGACCATTTAAAGTTTTATCGCGTTCAGATAAGTTATTTACCTTTAATAAAGGAAACAAAGTCATAACTATCAATATTGATAGGGTTAAACCAGCTTTCGTATTAGTTGACAGATGTGACACTTTGCCTACCCCGATTAAAAAAGTACGTTTCGCAATCGACACGTTGGTTGATTGACTCTTTTCTTTTTTAACGCGGGGGTGTATATAGCGATAGCGACTCACTCACTCACTCACTCGCTTTCTTATTACTACGGAAGACAGAAGCCTCTGTGGAGACCATGAAAAACAATATACAACAAGAAACAAAAAATATTTTTATATGTACATGAAATAAAAACGATGTTATAAAAAACAACTGTAATATACGTATATTCCAACAAAATTTTATTTTATTATAGCTTTTGCTATAAATTTCGTCTTGGCTCACCCTGTATAATTTCCGGTTATAGTCTTTTTATCTAGTTTACTTGTATTTTTTTTATTTCTAGCTATCGTAGAACTCGAGATATCGAAGTCCAACGCACTATTGCCCCACCCTTTATATTCACTATGGACATAACTTCTCCTTGACTTCGATGACTTAATGTTTTGATGGCCGCTGCTTCACCTATATAACTTTGTTATATGTAATATGTTCTTCGACCACGGTATAATGAACAACAATTATTTGGAACATACTTTTAATTTAGAATCATATATAACCAAATAAATCAATAACTTATCTGGTAATGTTTGGGCAAATACTTGGCTTTCAGCACAGAGATAAGCTTTGATAAACAATCAGCAATTTCATATAATATCCAGTAGCCACTTACTGATTATAGATTAAAAGAGGAACAAGCTTAAAAGAGGAACAAGCAGTAAGTTTTACTCCGCTACTGTCAAAGGTAGTGTGCGGATACAAGAACGAGTGGAAATCCAAAATTTAAATGTACTACACGATGCGTATAAAGTATATTATGTAAAGTAACGTGGAGCAAATTATTGAAGCTTGGTGCCAGTTCTGTGAAAAGCTTTTTGAAAGTGATCATTCTGAGGCAAAATGACTGAATCACAAACAGAGGCAGTTATACAAATCTTAAAACTGTTTGCCAGTTTTAAGTTTTGTATAGGTGGCTCTGTTTGTGCTGTTTGGTCGGAAATATCAGGACCATCTCAGTCTTTGAACAATTACAAGAGCGGCGTAACGGATATCTAATAACAATAGATTGAAGGCATTAATATCATATTTCAGTAAGATATTGCTGTAAATTCTGGAACTTAGACTTCAGCATTATCTGTCTTGTTAAATATCGCCTGAATAAGTAAGGTTTGTTAAAGGACGTAGTACTAGAGAGTAGATAATAAATGGCAAAGACATTTTTCATGCCTATGTACCATTATTTCGTAAACTGTTGTAAAGCTTTTGACAGTATAGAATGGAACAAACTATGGTCCGTATTATTGGGTACAGAAACACCAGACATCTGGTTTTATAATTTACAGACTCTATGAAGAAAACTCTGCATGATTATAGTCGACAACACTAATATCTATACTGAATATGCCATGGGACCTGTGTTGAAGGAGTGGCAAGGTGGAGCAGTATAATAGGCGAAACGAAGATTTATAATTTAAAATTTGCAGATGATACCATCTTAGTTACAGCAAATGTGGATGAGCTCATACACTTAGTTGATAAGCTTTAAACAATGTTACTACTCCGATAGCCAGTACGGTGCGAAGTAGACTGTGTTACCAAAATGTAAAATAGGACTTACACGAGGTTAGTAGTGCCCCTGAATGATTTTTTCCTACGACGATTGTCTGATTCTCCTCGGAACTCCTGGTATAGAATCTTGCTTATCTTCTAAACTACTCTTCGGACACATACCACACGAAAATGTTTAAGAAAATATGAGAAAAATGTCATTTAAATGGTTGCGACACCAACCGATGAGAAAAAGCGCTAATTAGAATAAAGAAAGTAGCTATTATTATTAAAAAATATTATCTTGGGTATTCAGCAGACAACTTTCAAAGAGACCATTTGTTCCTTTCCCATACCATTGATATAAGTCTGGCCATTCTAGTATATCAACAAGAAGTTTCCCCTACGAAATGGCTTGTCAACTTCTTTCATACACTTACTATAACATTAAGTGCGAAAAACAAGAAAATAACCATTCTTTCTATATACTGATGATCTAAATTTGATCATGCTAGTATGTTATAAGAAACCTCCATTAAAAGACATTCTTTCTAGTATCTCTAGCCCTACCTAGAGGATACTCCATCATAATCAAACACTTGTTACATTTCGAAGCCAAGAACTACTAAAAGGCATAAAGAAAATATAAACTACTGACTACGAATGGCAGTTTATAAGGGTGATATTCCCTTGACTTTCTACGTACGTCATTGCTGTTCATCGTCAGTTTAGTAGCTTTCTTATTTGTCTCTATCAGTTTTCGCTCAAAGTAATACTTTTCGAGTTATTTGACGAAAACTTATTTGAAATACCTCTTTTTCAAGTTAAAATCCCAATTTTCTAGTCGTCATAAATGAAAGACTATCAATTTAGACGAAGAGTTGCTTTTTTTTTAGTTGACAACGTTTGAAGAGGAGTGACATCCACCCCCTTTAAATTAGCAAGCCGTCTCATAATATAGAAACTTTTCCCTGATGCATTTACTATTAAGTTTACAAAACTGAACGAAATCCGTTTCATATGACATTATTCCGAAATTAAAACCTTTAGTTACTGTTACTGTACTATGAGACTGTAGTGAATTTCATAGGGGAAAGTCTCCTGATCTTTCTAGACAATTATACTATTATATTTTCAGAGTGATGACACTGCTTAGCCTTATTAGTATACTAGCATGATAAGTATTGAGTTAATAATATAGGTGAGGAATAGATAATTTCTTGTTTTTATTATATTAAATATTAGATAATGAGTGTGTAAAAGTATCTATTAAACACCCAAAATAATATTTTTCAATAATTATGAAAGTAGGAATAAGATATGTTATTCTTAATTGTACTCCACTAAAATGTAGCTGCTAAAATAAAATTAACAATTATTATGCAATTTGGAATGACAATTAGTACCCGGAGTTTGAAAGAGCCGAACAAATTATAATTCCTCATACAAGAAAACTATATTGTGTCAACGTAAAAAATTAGGTTTCTGTGGTAAGCATTAAAAATATATCGATACGTGAAATTTTAATGCGACGTCCGTACAATTTCCAGCGAGTTTCCTGAAGTCAAACAAGACTTAGGTACGATATTAAGATTGGTATATAAAATATTTACAGCAAAAAAAGTTTCTACTAGTCACAAATTGCGTACAGCAGGGTGAAGTGCAACTGAACATAAAAAAAGAAACTTTTTTGAATATCGAAACTAGTATGAAAAAGTTGCCTTTTATGCTCTTAATTATATATATGTATTACTTTTTAAAATCGAAAATTATCTTAACGGTGCGTTCGAATCTTGAAATATTAAAAGAAATTTATTCAGAGGCTTTTTTGTTACTTTTTTAAAATATCTATAAAATTAACAACTTAAATCACAATATAGAAATAAATACTATCTTGCTGATGATCAACAAAATCACTTATCTACTTATTTGTTAATGTTAATATAAATGTCTTCCTTTGTCATCCCTAACAGTACATGAGCTGTTTCTACTAACTACCCAAAACGACGCAGAGCTCGTAAGGTCACAAAACGATTACTGCTAATTGAACTTCACATCACCTTAGCCAAACCCCCAACCAAGGCTGACAAAGTTTTAGAATGCGTATTCTTCTTTGGTGTCGAATATTGGTATTACTTCCTCATCCAGTGGAAGTATAGTAACGACAAAAAAAATTTTGAAAATTGTTATTGTTCAAATAGACTTAGAATGTCATGAAACGTCGAGATTTTAAGTTTGAGCAAAAAAAAATTTTCTGTCTGTCTGTCTGTCGGTCTGTAACTTTTTTTGTGCGCACGATTACTCTGGAACCGTTTGAGATATTGACTTGAAATTTGGTACACCTATGTATTTTAACGTGATCTGGAACTAGATTATATTTTCATCTTATTCCGTTTAAGGGTTGGTGGGTTAATTGGAGTGAATGGGGGTAAAAAGATAAATCAAGCAGGTAACAGTCCATAAAATTGATATTTAGTACATACAGGAGAAGATATAGGGTCTCAAAAATTTCGTTGGCTATTACCGCCCCCACTCCATTAATAAAGGGGATGAAAAAAAAAATGTGATTTTGTGTGTGTACAAGAAAAAAAAACTTCAAAATATTTTTTTACTTCATCCACCCCCACTACCACCCCCTTTCACCACCCCCGCCCCACTACCGATGTGGGGTATCGTTTTATGGGTTGTTGAGGTAGACTATTTCAAATATTATATTATTCAAGTTCCATAAACAATTTTTTCCACATAAAAAAATTTTTTCGTTGTGAGAGATTTGGATGGAAAATCTGGATGTGGTAGTAGTGATTCCTTGGGCAGCAGTTTTTATTATATAACTAAATTTGGAGCGAATGTGACCATCACTTCTTATTTGATAAAAACATTGATGAGCACTTCCACTCCCATTACAAGCTTAATATGTTTTAAATTTCGAAATTTCTAAAAATTCTCCAGGGCTCTGCATCTGAAAATGTTGATAATGTAAAAATAATAATAATAATAATAATATTGTTTATTGTAAAGAGAATAATAATGACAATAAATTTACATAAGGAACTTACAACAAACATAAAAATTAGTCTAAAAAGTAACTAAATACTTGCATAGACTCTTAAAGTAAAAAATTTAATGACAAAAAAAAATCAAATTATATACATATATAATGTTAAATACAGTCAGTAATTGAAGTTATTTAATTTTCAAAATCCTACATTATTAAAATTAAAATTAGGGACTATTAATTAACTAATTAGTTGATATTAATTATATGCTAATTTGCTTA
Organism: Rutpela maculata; assembly: GCA_936432065.2. Classification (NCBI taxonomy): domain Eukaryota; kingdom Metazoa; phylum Arthropoda; class Insecta; order Coleoptera; family Cerambycidae; genus Rutpela; species Rutpela maculata. Next base: position 271,525,043 of record OW386285.2, read on the forward strand.
AGCTACGTAAAATCCACACAATCATATTTTTCTTATATTGAAATTGCACAGAGGGCGTTTCAGGATTTAGCTGTGTGGAGAGTTAATCACTTAATACGTGAAAGTGTTAGAACAGTACTAGTCATAAATACCACAATTTAGAAAATCCTTAGTTTGAATTCACTTATAATTTGAATATATAAAAATATTAATCAATCAAAGTTAATAAAATTATTAAAAAAATAAAAATTTAACAAAGTAATAAAATATTAATAAAAAAATCAATAGAAACATTAAAGCTAATTTTTACTTTTAGTCAATCAGCTCGTGTATTTCTAATCACCGCACTGTAGGCAGGTATATTTTTATTCTTTTTCTAAATGCTTGTAGATGTATTGCATTCTTTATTGCCACTGGTAAATGATTATACAATTCTGGGCCAAGGAAATAATAACTTTTTTGTCCAACAGTTTTATACATACATGGAGGTAAGTAGTCATTTTTGTGTCTTGTATTGTAAGTGTGTTCATTTCTCTTTAATAATGTTTTATTTTGAAATTGTTTGACGTTGCATTGGATGTAAAAGAGCTGACGCGGGTCCATTAAACCAGTCTCTTTATACAATAAGTTAGTGGGATAAGTATTTTCTTTGTTAAAGATTACTTTTATTATTCTTTTTTGTACTACTGTTAATTTTTTTAAAATTGTTTTACCAACACCTCCCCAACCTAAGATGCCGTAACTAATATGGGGTTCTACTAAGGAGTAATATGTGGTTTTTAGGTATCTAATATCTTTGATACTTTCTCTAAGCTTTTTGAATGTATAAGTTAAATGTTGTAGTCTTTTTATGACGTAATTTATATGTACGTCCCATTTTAAGTGTTGGTCAATCATTATTCCGAGATATTTTACTTCTTTAGTAGGATTTATGGTAAATTCATTATTTATATTGAGGTGCTCGAAGTCTGGTAATAATGTTTTATTGCAGCTTAAAGGTAAGTAACACGTTTTTTCGGTGTTTAGAGTAAGTAACTTATGATCAACAAAATCTTTAATTTTTTTGAGATCTAATTCGACAACATTTTTTAATGAACTCAATGTGTCGCCTGTATAAAATATAGCTGTGACATCTGCATAGGTGACAATTTTACCACAGCTTTGGACTGAGAATAGCTCATTTAGGTATATGTTAAATAAGATAGGGCCTAGCACAGTACCTTGTGGCACACCACATTCAATTTCCTTTGGGGTGCTGTAAGTGTTATTAATTTTGACACATTGTTGCCTATTTTTAATATAGCTCTTGAACAAGTCTAGAGCCTTATTACGTATTCCAATGTTTTCTAATGTTTCTATAAGTAAAGTATGGCAAACAGTGTCAAATGTTTTTGACAAATCTATAAAAACACATAGAGCTGGCTTACTCTCATCCAAGGCTTTGTACATTTCAGATGTAAGATGCAGTATGGCGTCCTGAGTGGATAATCCTTCTCGAAATCCGTACTGCATATTAGATATTATATTATATGCTTCCAGATAACTACAGAGTCCTTTTTTAATAATTTTTTCTAATACCTTAGAAAAATTAGTTATTAGAGAAATAGGTCTGTAGTTACTAACTTTCATTTTATTTCCATTTTTATAAATTGGTAAGACAATAGATTTTTTGAAAGCAGAAGGGAAATAGCCAGTTTAAATGCACATATTTATTATGTGCGCAAATGGTTCACTAATTATTGGTGCAATAGCTTTTAAAGTTTCTGCTTTTAGTTCATCTATTCCTGGAGCTTTATTATGTACATTGTACATACCTTACAGTTTTTTAAATGTAATCCGCAGCTTCAAGTCAAGTTTATATTTTCTTTTTAAAACTGCTGGCTTCTGAGATTCTGGCTGCCGTGGGCCTAGTATTCTGATATGTTGGAGTAGATCTACAACCATACAGATAAATATATTTTTCGAGTGTGCAAAGTATGCGTTTCTTTAGATTATAGCAGTCCCTGCTACATATCGTTAAACGTTTTGGATGACAAGGTTTTTTTGCTCCATAAGTATATAGATAATTAATTTTAATACGTAACAATACAGTACTTTTACAATTGCCCTCGCAATTATCACATATGTCGCGACTTTTCGGAAGAATCGCTGGTTCCAACATACAGTTGTAATATTCCTTTTGCACAGTTAACCCAACGTTAAGTGTTTCATAAGTATATCTGTAATAAACTTCCCATAGAATCAAAAAATGTTTTTTGGTCCAGTCGTCTTTCGATGTAAGTATTTAAAGAGGTTTTTCTCTCTCCACAAAAATAATACGTCTATTTGTCTTTTTCTCCTCAGGGGTAACAATAATTTTAAAATAACTAAATATTCACACCAATGATGTACATCTTTATTCGAATATTTCCTTACACACATGGAATTTTTTTTAATCGCGTGGATTTTCTCCTTAAAGGAGTATCAATAGAACATCTCTTCTTCAATATTCTGCATTTGATCTAGTATACCTACATATGAGGGAGACACGACATTTTGGATTTTGGAAATTCGAAATACATATTACACATGCGCTAAAAAGTTATTATTTATAAATACCTTTCTTTCACTTCTATGAAATAATTTCATCAGGGTTTATTTCCCAGACTCCCAGTGTTGGCTAAAACTTTGAATAAATATAATGTATCAGATAGAGCAAGTTCAGTTATAGCATCGGCCGTTTTAAAAGACTCATTATTAATATTGACGACAAGCAAAATATTATTGGTCACTACAAGGTTAGAAGGGCCCATCGCAACGAACGCCAAAAGCTCTAAAAAGTGCCTTTAATTTTGCGTAATTTATATTTTGATAATCGCCTTGAATAAACTTTAATTCTTTGTGACAAAAAAATAATAACAGTTGTGAAGGAACATAGAGCTTGAATAGAAAAACTTAGTTCCAAATATTGCGATTATTTTCAATTATCTTCAATTTCGTCAGATACATTGGAAGTAGGGATAAATCACGATTTAAATCTTACGTCATTTGGAAAAAATCTACAAAAGCATTCGAGACAAAATCTTCTGAAAAAAAAACCTTGGATAATAATTGGATTTTTTTTTTAACTATTTAACGTCGGTCTATTTCCGCTACCAGGGCCTATCACCGACGCCAGGAGATGAGCTACCCCCAATCTGGAAATTTTGCCGTACCTCTTCCCTTAAGAAGAGTAGGGATCTTTTACTTGCCCAACATTTAATAGACAAGGGACCGCCTGCTTTACATCCCCTCCGAAGGATGGTATATCCACTACGTAATCCTCGTCTGAAATTACGTAACTTCCGAGTATACACTGATATACAAGCCTCTAGAAGGTGGGACGAGAATGCTGTATTTCCCAAGATGGGAGCCCGCCCATCCAAGTACTAACCGCGCTCGACGTTGCTTCAACGGAATATCGACTGATATTCACATTGAAGTCGCTTCTACGCTCGCCCCAATAATTGGCTTAATAATATCAATTTGAATAAGAAAAAAAAAATTAAAACTCGTGGTAAATCGAAACAAAAATAATGTGTTTTAGAAGGTATAAATATTATAGAAACAAAACAAATACCTAATTTAATAAAAAAGGTAAAAAAAATGTTTATTGCAATAAAATAATAGAAAACAAAAATAATATGAAAAAATTGACAATTAAAGATGGATTTGAAGGAGAGGGAGAAAACAATAACATATTTGAAATTGATAATAATGATGAAAAAATAAAGAATGTAAACTTAGTTTCTGAAATTTTCAACAATTATTTTGTAAATATTGGTAAAAACATGTCTGACAAAATATAAGTAAATAAATATTAAAAACAGAGAAATGTCTTTTAATAGTTCATTTTTAAATTCAATTTCACAACAGGAAATAATTAGAAACATAAACAATCTAAAAAACACTGCAGGGCCAGGATATGATAAAATTTGCCCTAAAGTACTTAAACTCATAAAAGAAGATAGAAGATATATTTTTAATTTATGTTTAGAGAAATGTATATTTCCAGATGGACTAAAACTGAGTGTTGTAACGTCGATTTTTAAAAAAGGGGAAAAATCTTTGATTAGCGACTACAGGTCTACATCTCTTATAAATAATATTGGTAAACTATTAGAAATGTGCTTAGAATCGAGGCTAATGAATCATTTATATCGTAACAAAATATTGTCTAAATATCAGTTTGGCTTTGGTTAAAACATGAGTACTGATGATGGAATGTATATGGTCACTGACATATTGTATAATAACATTGAAAACAATAAAAACAGATCGCGTATTTCTTTATTTAGCCAAGGCATTTGATACAGTGTATCACAACATGCGTATTGATAAACCAAACGATTATGGTGTATGAGGAATAGCATATGATCTATTTCATAGTTACTTACAAAACAGAAAACAATGTGTCAAAATCAGTGATCAACTCAGTACTTTTAAACAGCAGTTAGAATATGGTATACCCCAAGGAACCGTTCTAGGAACAACATTATTCTTAATTTAAATAAATGAACTTTTACTTTTAAATACCAAAATGCAAAATTATATCATATGCTGATGACACTGTTCTCTTAATGGAAGGTAATAGTTGGGACTAAGTAAAAAAATTAACAATTGAAGAATTTACAAAAGTACAACATTGGCTTTCCGAAAACCTTTTGATAATCGATATGAAAAAAACAAAATGTATGTGTTTCAGTATCTATGACAAATATCTTCCAGATATAAACAAAATCCACTTACACAGTTATAACTGCATTCTTGACAAACTTCATGATAACTGCTCATATACTCAACAGTCATAACTAACATAAACTACCTTGGATTTACTATAGATCAGAATCTCAAATGGATAGAGCATACAGGGTGGCTACTTTTATATTGACCAGTTTTACTATCTTGCAAACCATAACAGTTACAAACTCTGTTAAATGGGAGGAAAGTTTCATATTTTGAAGACCAATAAAATGAGTTGTAAAAATTCAAAATATTTCGATTACTTCCGGAGAAATACGATAAAATCCGAAAATAGCTCATTTTCTCTCACTAAAAAAAAATATTAAAACATTTCATTGGAATATTTTGCTATAATTTACCGTAATCAAATTTTTATTATGACGTTTCGTCTGTTCAGAGGCACCATCAGCTTTATTTTCTTAAATACGGACGTGTCTTTTTTTTAATTTTTAAAGCATTTGAAATTATAAATTCAAAGCTATGTCACACTTGACATTTTTTTTACGTTTCGTCAGAAAAATAAGCATCATTAATTTTATTGCATTCACCCTTTACAAAAAAAATTTTTGTTAAGTAATACTAGGTGTGACTCGTCATCTAAAAGCTTATTTTACGAACAATCCAATGCATTGATTGTAGCTACTTCGATTCTGCTGTTAACTCAATATTATTTGCAGAGTGAGCACCAAATACAAAATATATAATTTAACTTGTGAATTGTATTTCTTTAAACTACGAATGTTTATAAAAACAACATAATTTAGTGAGTAAACAAGTAAATTTACAAATGTTGTTCAAAATGTCGCCTTTTCTTAGACATCTGTTTACTGGCTTTCGCAATCATATTTGAGGTAATTTGGTTCAAAGCTTCAACAATTCGATTGTGTAATTCATTGACATCTTGGACCTCGTTGTAGTATACTTTGTTTTTTAATAAATCCCATACAAAATTATCCATGGGATTCAAGCAAGGTGAGCGAGGTGGCCACCTTACTGGTCCATTGGTTCCTAACCACTTTCTTTGAAAATGCCCGTTTAAAGAAATCCTGACCGCGTTAGCATTGTGAGGGCCACAACCATCTTGCATAAACTATTTTATTTTTCTCCGAATCAGTAACGGTATTTCATCGAACATTTCATCTAACAAATTGATATAATTTTCGCCGTTTAAATTGCCCTCAATGAATTTGGGCCCAATTAGAATGTTGTCAATATGCCACACCACAAATTTACTGAAAATCGTGCCTGAGGCCGTACTTGATCCGTCAGATGAGGGTTAATAGTTGCGTAGAAGTTTTTATTTTTCCTGTTAAACATTCCAGAATTTGTAGAGGTCGTTTCATCAGTCCAAAGAATATCACTATAGAAAAATCTATTATTAGTCAATCTTCTCCTAAACCAATTACAGAAGGTTAGTCTGCGGTCTAGGTCACCGTGATGTAACTTCTGTACTGCTTGAAATTTATAATCGTGACATTTGTACTTTTTTAAAAAAAATTTAACAGCTGCTGCCGATATTCCGCATTCATTTGCAATATTCCTTGATGAATTTTCTGAGTTTATGTATACTTGAGCCAATACATTAATATCATTTAGCGTTTGTCTCAATTGGTGCCTCCGTTCTAATTTACAAACACTGCCTATTACGGATAAATTGGAATTGGAACAGTGTAAATAGTATTTCTTGTCGGATGGTGTCTGTCAGGATATAAATTGTCATATTGTTGGAGTGCCCTGTCAACATTTCTGTAATTCTAAATGTAGACATCATACATGTCTTTTTTTTCTACAGAATAACGAACCATATTGAGAAATAAGTATTAAATAATAGTTTGAATTAGAACAGCAATAGCGAACGAAAACAAACGTCACTAATACGATAAACTAAAATCAAATGACCCTTAATGAATATTTTGTTTTTCAAGGTACTCTAGTTAAAAAATGCTTAACAAAGAAATGTTTTGTAACGGACGAAGGCAATAAAATTAATAATGATTATTTTTCTGACGAAACGCAGTAAAATTGTCAAGTGTGACATAGCTTTGAGATTACAATTTCAAATGCTTTAAAAATTTAAGAAAATAAAGCTGATGGTGCCCCTGAACAGACGAAACGTCATAATAAAAATTTGATTACGGTAAGTTATAACAAAGTTAATTTACAATAAATTATCCTAATGAGATTTTTTAATATTTTTTATAGTGACAGCGCAAGGTAAAAAATAAAATGAGCTATTTCGGATTTTATCGTATATCTTTGGAAACAACTTGAATATTTTGAATTTTTATTACCCATTTGACTGGTCTTCAGAATCTGAACTTTTTGCTCATTTAACCGATTTTATAACTGTTATGGTTTACGAGATAGCAATACTGTTCAATATAAAAAGTAGCAACCCTGTAAATAATTTAAACAAGAAATTGCGTTTAATAATTTTGAAGTTTCATCAACTTAGAGACATTCTACCAAATTACATATTAAAAACACTGTACCATGCCCTGTCTGAATCAATACGGCTCTATGGAATAATAATTTGGGGTAGAGTATATATGTATAGCAAATATTGAAGTTTTAAAAACTACCCAAAAATACTTAATTAAAGTAATTCTATAAAAAAATAAACAATATTCCAGAAATCTGCTTTTTAATGAATTTGATGTTTTGAACTTAGAGCTATTGTATGCTAAATCAGTTCTTATGTTTTCTTACAAACATAAATCGATTTTAAACAAGCAAATATAGCTTAAGTATAGCATAAGCTAGACTCCGCCTATTTTAGGGAAATAAAATATTTTTTTTTCTCTGAATAAAGACCTTTTATTATTATGATTATTATTATTATTATTATTATTACAAATTTGTCCGACCTTATTATAAATGTGTCCTACGATACTAGAGACAAAATAAATTTAAATAATATACAGGGTGAGTCATGAGGAACTGTACATACTTCTACCCTAAGTAGAAGCACCTAAGACGAATACCAAGTGACCATTAAAAAGTGTTTGTTCCCTTTCTTTACTATCATACAGAGTGATTTATGAATTTTGTCCAAAAATTGTTTTGGTCATAACATTTTAACGGTTAATCCGATTTGCCTCATTTTTTACAACAATGTACACTGTTGCCTAACAACCATCATACATATCCAAAATTTAAAAAATCCAGGGACGGTTTCAAAAAAATTTGTTGGATTGCTTCGTATACGATAGTTCACCCTGTATATGATTTATCTAAAACTTGATATGAAATTTGTATAGGACACAAATAGGAGGTAAAACCTGAGTATTTGAAATTTTTGTCACACTCTCAACAATTTTTTTTATTAACGATCAATTTTCAAGTCAAATGAAAAGTTTGGCAAAATGGAATATTTTAATGTATACTAATATTTATTAATACAAAAATTTAGCTAAAAAAAAATATATATATCTACAAAACTCGTGCCTAGGTTTAATAAGTACCATCATTTTAATCAATTTCCAGGCCAGGTCTTAAAAATGTGGCTGATGTGGTTCATCTAAAAAGTTGCCTCTGTATGTAATTTCTCCAATTAGTTAAATTGCTTCCACAAAGGATAGAAACAAGTAGCCAAATTTGTATTACCTAACTTTCCCCCATTTAAAGTGTCCAACCTAAATGTTCAGTTTAGAAATTTTTCGAAATATTTTTAAATGCAAGCATTGAATTTAAAATAAATACAACATACGGATCTACGTCCTTTAGTGCTTGTTATTATGTGGGTACTTCCATTTTATTTAATTTTCAGACATTATGCATCCATTTTTGTTGAATTTATGGAAATCATAGACGTCTGTGACAATTTGATATTTTCATTGCTTGAAAATTAAATAAAATGAAAGTATCTACGTAATAACAAGCACTAAAGGACGTAGATCCGTATGTTGTATTTATTTTAAATTCAATGCTTGCATTTGAATATGATGGCTTTTAAAAATATTTCGAAAAATTTACAGTTATCGTTAAAATTGATCTTAAACTGAATATTTAGGTTGGACACTTTAAATGGGGGAAAGTTAGATAGCACAAATTAGATTACTTATTTCTGTCCTTTTTGGAAGCAATTTGACTAATTGGAGAAATCACATACAGAGGCAACTTTTTAGATGAACAACATCAGCCACATTTTTAAGACCTGACCTGGAAATTTAATAAAATGATGGTACTTATTAAACCTAGGCACGAGTTATGTAGATATTATTTTTTTTTAGCTAAATTTTTGAATTAATAAATATTAGTATACATTAAAATATTCCATTTTGTCAAACTTTTCATTTGACTTGAAAATTGATCGTTAATAAAAAAGTTATTGAGAGTGTGACAAAAATTTCAAATGCTCAGGTTTTACTACCTATTTGTGTCCTATACAAATTTCATATCAATTTTAAATGAATCATATACAGGGTGAACTATCATATGATAGTAAAGAAACGGAACAAACACTTTTTAATGGTCACTTGGTATTCGTCTTAGGTGCCTCTACTTACGGTAGACGTATGTACAGTTCCTCATGACACCCTGTATATCCCTGAAAGTACTAAAACACAAACACAAAGATTTGTAAATTATCAAATAAATAAGTTGATTTTTTTTTATAAACCTCTATTATTTATTATTTTCATAAATTTAATTGAATTTTACGGGCAGTTTCAGGACTTTACTTTTGTTTACTTATTATTATACATATTTATGTAGTATTTATTATTTAAAAAGCAATGTTTTGAATTACTAAACTAAATGAGCTGACTTATATTAACTAAATTTTTGATATACACTCACAGATATATATACTTTACAGATATACTTTATATGTATGAAGAATTAGAAATGTTTAAAAAAACTATGAAACAATGTAAACGTGGTCAATAAATTTTGATTTGATTTGACTCGACTCGACTCGACTCGACTCGACTTGACTTAACTTGATTTGAAATATACGTTTAATCCCAATAATTACTCAGCCATTCATCAACATACAATTCATCATTCTATCTTCTGATATAAACAGGTCTTTATTTGAGGTAAATTTGTCAATCACTAAATTGATAAGGTAAATTTTCTAACCTAATAGTAGGTCAAATTTGAGTAATTCTGACTAGAAATGTTTGCTGGGTACACCTAACATGTAACCACGGTAGATGAAGTGATACTGTTAGACGTGCTAAACAGCAAACAGATGCCAACTAGATTAATGCATGGTTCACAAAATGTCTGGAAAGACGTTTTGAATAAGAATGTAGAAGGTTATTGATAGGAGATATGCAATTTTTCTTGATTTGAGGAATTATTCTTAAAAGAACCAGAAAGTTAAAGCAAAACATGTTAGATAGAAATATGAAATTATTTGGTAGAAAAAAAATGATTCAATGGCTAGAGTTTCTAAATTAAAAAGAGAAAACATAATATTTTTGATACATAAATGTCGAGAACCATTTAATATGACACGGAGCGGCGGTAAATTAAAGAGTAGAAGAAATCTTTCTTAACGCACCCGGTATATTTTAAAAATATATAGAAAATATGCTAATGTTTATCACAACTTCCGGTATTTCTGTTGTATTTCATTTTAATTATTTTCTAGTTTTAACTGCGCAAATTAACATTTAAACCCCTAAAACAATCAAATCTATAAATAACCCGTTTTAAAATAGGCGGCGGCAGACCTCCTGCCGTAGACGCTTGCGCGTCCATAATCGATTCGGCAACTGCCTTGCAACCAGCTATCATGAAAATGTCAATTTCTTGTCAGAAATATCGCCGAATAGATAAAGAAAATGTCAGATAGTAAGTCGACTAATATCTGGGTGAGCATTATTTTAATATACCATCTAAAATCTGCTCTGTTTCGCTTTATGTGCTGCTCGCATTTGTTCACAATAAGCCAACTCCGATATAAGGGATGTTTCCTGATGTTTTTGTTCTCCCAGCCCCATCAGATTGGAATTTTAAAAGAATAGTTAGCTGGTGAATGAAGTTAAAGCTGTATATATCATATCGTATGTTTTGATTACGCTTCACATGATTGCTTTCAAGTATTTAGTAACATTTCAATTTAAAAATTTCATTTATTATTCTTTAACCATATTTGAAATATGTTATTTATTCTTATTTACTAAACAGTACTATGCAATATTCGAAATGATTTGTGTTGGTTAGAATGACAAAATTCTACATTGTTTTCAATACAATGTGAAGGAATATATTTTATAATTATCAAATTAATACCTATCGTAAATAATGTAAACTGATATAGTTCAATTAACAAACAACTAGTAGGTACTGCCCAATTGTATCACATAAGCCCATACCAGTTAAATGATGTATTTATTATATTGTATTTATGTTTATAAGGAGGTAACACATATAGTTGCATTATATCGTTTTACAATCTTTATAACCATATCAAAGTTTTATATAATATTGCTTTGCACCTCTGATTATTTTTGTTGCTTAAGAACTGCTTAAAAAACTCACTGCAATGCAAAAGAATAGTATTTTTTTCTCATATTTGAACTTAAAACATGTAAAATGTGTAATTCTAATTTTTCAAACATATCAGATGTATTATTACTAGGTATTGCAGTATTTTAAATGAATAAATTCAAAAATAACCAATTTTATGTAAGCCTCAGAATAGTTAAGCCTCAGAATTACTTGACATTTTTTTTTGTTTTCAGCTGAGAAAATGGAGCTATCGATGGCGAAGTTGTGTTTCCTGACATGAAACCCAGGTTAACTAGTACACATATCGAAATTTTATACTCTCGATTTGTATCAAAGTAGTTTAGTTGCCTATTTGGTACTACATTAAATTGGTCGGATACAGACTCCTTAAATATGGGAAGTACCTCATCCAAATTTAAGAAGTACCTACAACATGGAGACGAGTTCGCTGCAATGCAAATTTATCAAAGTTCACCAGATCTAAGAAAAAATTTAGACCCTAATTTAAGCTATGGTGAAAATCATAATCATAACACAGCTTTACATTATGCTGCCAAACATGGTAAGTGAAATGAAAAATTACTGATAGATTAGTAGTTTATGCAACAAGTGCATAAAGTGGTACTTTTTTCACGAGTCGTGGGTGAGTGCGGCAATCCGATGAGTGAAAAAAAGCGCTTTATGCATGAGCTTCATACAATATTTAACGATGGTCCTCAATTTTCATATGTATTCAAATAAAGGAGGAGGGTCTATAAGGCCGGTTTTCGGCCCTCTCTATTTTGGATAAAAAAATTTGGAATTTTTTTTTATCATATATATTTAATATTTAATCTATTCCACCCCAAACAGAACTTCCTCCAACCCATCCTCCATTAAATTATTATAGAACCGGTTTACATTAGCACACATGCATAGATGTTTTTGAACTTGAAAATCATATTTCTTTTGAATTAACTGCACCCTAAGCACTGTATGCCAATGCCAAGCACCCCCTCCTCCCACAACATAAACCATTATGCCATTACCAAATATAAAATAGTTTTAAAAGGACTTTTTATTAACGTAATTAATAAAATGCCAATTCTTCTTCCCCCCAAAACACCCTCTCCCGAACCATTCTGTTGTGCAGAGAGGTTTAGGTTAGAATTTTTTGTTGTTTTTTTGTCTGTTGATTTAGAGCTTATAGTATATGTTCTTTTGTCTGAGTGTTTCAGAACTTAGAGCTTAACTATCTTTCTTCGTATTTTTATTGCTTTGGACGTAGGGAGAGGGAGTAAAACGGGCGCAATCTGTATCTAACGATACAAAAAAGTATAGACCGAGAGCTGGCAGTAAAAATGACTTCCTCATATGTTACCAAAGGTTTGAACTGACATGCCGGTACTACTTTAGGTTTTAATTTTAAAACCGCCCGTCTGCCGGGCGTAATTGGTCGCTTTATTAGATTAAAATTAAAAAAAATAAATAAAAAATAGCTCAAAACTACCCAATTATTACCAACATAAATGTTGTGTGAAAATGGCCTAAGATCTTAACTAAATTGAAATCGTAGGCGTCTGCCGTTGGGAATGGTCGCTATTTTGGGGCAGACGCTATCAATTACGTCAAAAAAACGCCGTCACAGGTTATCGCCGTTATTTTTGTGTCAAAATATTACTAAATATATTAGTAACCAAAGTTGAAAAAGAAAACTTTGCCAGATGGTCGCATTCAAACCGCAGACGGGGATTTAACTTGAAAGGTAAAAAAAAATGGTCTACGCTCCAATTGCAAATTTTAGCTTATAAAAGGTACCTATTTGGATTAAAAATTTGCAAAATTTCTTACAATTGATAATCACTTGTAACTTTTCTTAAGTAAATATTGCATTTGTAAAATAAGCGTTATCACATATGTCAAAAAATGTCGTCAACTCCCTCACAAGTTACCTTCAATTTTTTTTTTCAATAAATATTTATTATTGTGTAACTAATAAAAATGTATAAAGAACACTTCTGCAGACGGTCGCATTCAAAGGACAGACGGGAGTAAATTGCTATCAATATATGAAAGTACGCGTAATACCTAAATTATTTAAATCGACCTCGGGAATATAGAAGCAAAAATTTTATGTAACGGAGAGGCTAGTGATATAATACTTATGAAATATTTATTTAATTTTAAAGACCCAATAAAAACAAAAGAAATAGAAGCAAAAATAGAAAAAATTCATCTATTCATCTTCATCATCACTTGTATTATAAAACACTTCATCTTCATCTATGTCCGGATCTGGGATTTTGCGAATTTCTTCGAATGTAGAAGGTCCAATAAACCATTCCACTTATTAGCCTCTGTTGCATAATTTCAGATGGCGAAAACTTGATTAACCCTTTTTATTTTATTTATTAGTATCTTTCGATAAGGTGGCATCAAGCTTCCATCAAAATTTTTAACTTTATCTAATGGATTTCTTCTCTGGGATACAGTACCACCATGGTATGGTGGTACTGTATCCCTTGTTATTATGCCTACCATACATGCAGCATAAAATTTTTCAATGCCTTGAATTTGCTCTTCCGTTATATCCTCAATGTTTTTAAAAAATCGTTAGGCCGCTTCTGCTCTTCTCCAATAATATTAAACATATTATCCCTTCCTGATACCCCTGCTCTTCTGTCTCTTTCAATGTTTTTTAACGATGGCACTACACACTTATCGAAAATTAGGTCTATTCTTTTGCTCGATGTTCTGCATAACTTTTTATATTCTACTCATCATGAAGCTGATAATAGAATTATATTTCATATATCTAAACTACCAGAAAGTATAAATGTTGTAATACGTGCCTCCGATACTAATTTATTAATAATAGCAGTGGGAAATATGCAAAAACTAACAAATAGAGTGAATAATTGGATAGAAACTGGACTTCAGTTAAAAAATATTCTGAGATAGGTTTCTGTTAAAGATATATACACAAATTTAGGAGACATCCTTTCTCAAGCTTTACCTGCCTATCACGCTTTGACAGGCAGTGATTATACAGCATCATTTGTCCTAAAAGGTGAAATTTGAAATTCTTTTGACATTATTGACAGAGATTTAAATATTGCCAGAATGTTTGCTTCTTTTGGCCATTCCCAGGATATCGGAAGAGCAAATTCAAGGCATTGAAAAATTTGTATGCTGCATGTATGGTAGGCATAATGCTAATAGTGTGAATGACACAAGGCTAGATTTGTTTCTTAGAAACCATGGTGGTACTGTAGCCCAGAGAAGAAATCCATTAGATAAAGTTAAAAATTTCGATGGGAGCTTGATGCCACCTTGTCGAAAGGTACTAATAAGTAAAACAAAAAGGGTTAATCAAGTTTTTGCCTTCTGGAATTATGCAACAGAGGCTAATCCAAATTTTTTACATCCTGAAGAACATGGGTGGCTTTTAATCGTTGGAAGATACTAAGTGGAATGGTTTATTGGACCACAAACCCCTTCTACACTTGAGGAAATTTGCAAAATCCCAGATCCGGACATAGATGAAGATGACGTATTTTACAATACAAGTGGTGATGAAGATGAATAGATGAATTTTTTCTATTTTTGCTTCTATTTCTTTTGTTTTTATTGGGTCTTTAAAATTAAATAAATATTTAATAAGTATTATATCACTAGCCTCTTTGTTAGGTACATAAAATGTTTGCTTAAGGACCTCTATATTCCCGAGGTCGTTTTAAATAATTTAGGTATTACGCGTACTTTCATATATTGATAGCAATTTACTCCCGTCTGTCCTTTGAATGCGACCGTCTGCCGAAGTATTCTTTATACATCTTTATTACTTACACAATAATAAATATTTATTGAAAAAAAAAATTGAAGGTAACTTGTGAGGGAGTTGACGGCGTTTTTTGACATATGTGATTAACGCTTATTTTAAAAATGCAATATTTACTTGAAAAGTTACAAGTGATTATCAATAATTGTAAGAAATTTTGCAAATCTTTGATCCAAATAGGTACCTTTTATAAGCTAAAATTTGCAGTTGGAGTGTAGACAATTTTTTTTTACTTTTCAACTTAATACCCCGTCTGCGGTTTGAAAGCGACCGTCTGCCAAAGTTTTCTTTTTCAACGGTTATTAACATATTTAGTAATATTTTGACACAAAAATAACGGCGATAACCTGTGAGGAAGTTGACGGCGTTTTTTTTGACGTAATTGACAGCGTCTGCTCCAAAATAGCGACCATTCCCAACGGCAGACGCCCACGACTTCAATTCAGTTAAGATATTAGGCCATTTTCACACAACATTTATGTTGGTAATAACTGGGTAGTTATGAGCTATTTTTAATTTTTTTTAAAAAATTTAAATCTAATAAAGCGACCAATTACGCCCGGCAGACGGGCGGTTTTAAAATTACAACCTAAAGTAGTACCGACGTGTCAGTTCAAACTTTTGGTAACTTATGAGGAAGTTATTTTTATTGCCAGCTCTCGGTCTAGTATAAGAAAAATCTTCGTTATACCATTTTCAAGCAGTATGATGATAGCGGGAATGGTTTGGGATAATGGGTGTTGGAGGTATAAGAGGAATTGACATTTTATTAATAATGTAAATAAAAAATCCTTTTAAAACTATTTTATACCTGGTAGGAGCATAAAGGTTTATGTTAGTGGGGCAGCTTAGGGTGCAGTTTGTTCAAAGGAAATAAGATTCAAAAAGTTCAAAATATCTAAGCATGTGTACTAATGTAAATTGGTTTTTTAATAATTTAAAGGGGACACATGGAGGGGGGAAGGTTGGGGAATTTCCGTTTGGGGTGGAATAAATTAGATATTGAATAAAAAAATTTTTTTAGAAATTTTTTGACCAAAAATAAAAAGGGCCTCCTTTCAAAATTTGCTTAAACGTCTAAACATAAATTCATAATTTGACGTTTCTAAAGCGAAAATTGTGAGACAACTTCAATTGTTTTCAATGTACTCATGAATCCGGCTATACATAAGAGAGAAATATTGTTACTTTTTTTAACGCTGTTTACTTTATTTCACAATTACCATAAACATATGTTTGACGCACAACAAATAATAAAAAAAGTACAGTTTTCTTAGCAGTCGTAGAAAATGATATTTATTTGACTAGGTTAAAAATATACAGTGTTTATAGTACGTCAGAAAAATATGCAACAGTATAATTTTATAGTATGCAAATAAAATATAAATATATTATCACAAATATAACTAGAAACAAAAATATATTTAGGTAAAATACACATATAAACAAGAGATAAAAGTTAAGTGGTCAAACAAGAAAAAAACAAATTTAAAACATAAAACATTACACTGAGAGAGAAATAAAATCAATCCCAAAAATGAAACAAACTAGGGATGAACAATTATTGCATTAAAAAAGATTTAAAGTAAGTTACGGAGTGAGAATAACGCAAAAAATACACACATAAAGACAATAAACCCAGATAAAAACTACGTTAAGCACAAGTACAACAAAGTGGTACTGTTAGTTTGATATAACATTGAAGAATACTTTTGTAGGATTTGCAAACAGCAGAAAGAGCAATGTACGAAAAAAAAAGAATATAAGTATCTCAGAAAATATTAGTGTCAAGTCTATGCATTCTCTTATTATCCTACTTCTGGTTATGCCAGAAATTAGGAAGTCATAAAATGAATTTATTTACAGAGTAATTACGCAGCCACACAAAAAAAAAGTTCTGTGCAGGTGACCAAATTATATGGATATGGTGTATTTTTCAATGCTGAATCCGAATCCGTGGTCAAAAAAATCTATCGTGTCAATTTTGTTTTATAGTCAAAAACATCCCTTAAAATGGTGTAAAATCATAGAACTTAATGAAGTGTGAAAAATTGTAGATGTTTTGTAGTCGAGAGTAGAGAATATAAATTCGAGCCGCAGTAAGCTATTTATAAATTAAACCAAAATCCGCCCTTATGGGGAGTGAAAATCCCCGCTAAAACTCAAAAGACGCAGGTGAGTGTAAATACCATGTACAAAGGACAAATTTTTGTATCTCTTGGTGCAAAATATTTGACTCGGCTGCGACAACCAGCCATTACTCTCAAAGGGTAGAGACTCAATCCTATGGAGGGTTAAAACTACCCCCACCTCTCATAGGTTTCAAAACTGGAAAAAAAAATCAGGCAAGGTGAACAAATATGGAGTAAATTCATTCCAATCACCAATACATGAATAGAGATTACCCAGACTAAAGGTGGTAAGAGCTACCCCCATACTCAAATGTTACATATGAGTGCTTTTAAAATTCGGAAAACGTCAAATGCTTGTAGCTCATTGTGCCAAGTATATAAATCTAGTGCGACAACCACCAAATCTTTTTAATAAGGTTGAAAATCACCCCTATTGGGGTGGGGGGTAAAAACTACCCCCACATACGGACGAAAATAGGTAGACGGAAATTTAGTTAATTTAGGTATATAGCTTACATAGATAGAAAAAATGGTCACTGAAGAGATAACATCCTATATCTGTGACTAAAAAAATAGGAAGAGAAAACCACGGAATAGTTATTTTTATACCAAGGCCGTGAAATTCCTTTTTACGTACCGAGAGAAAAATTATCGCCGAGGCCGCTTGCGCCCGAGGCAAGATAATCTCGAGGGCACTAAAACATTTCGCGGCCATGGTATAAACACTATTTTTTGTGCAACCGTAAATTATAGTTAGTATAGATGATGAAAATGACACCACCGTTTATGCTATATTTTGCTAAATAAACGCGGGGGTCTTAACGTCACATCGTTTCTATGGAAATGGTATATTTTGAATGTATACTTGACAGTCTGTTTAATAAAATATAACAATTTTTGTTTGTCATATTTTAGAAATGTCAGTTTTGAAGTGAAGCACTGCGCCACCGGCTTGGTGGCGCAGTGCTTAAGGTGTTAGGCTTGCGACCACGGGGTTCCGGGTTCGAATCCCGGCTAGGGTATGGATGTGTAGTGGCGCTTTTCATGTGTTACAGAGATGGTAGCACTGTACTAGACCGCAATTGTGTGAGAGACAACACGGTCTAGTCGCTCTCCTCTCCTGAGTTCGAGTCTCAGCTGCGGCAGATGGCAATGTCGCAGGGAATGAGTGTTGTGATGTTGTCTATGTGTGTGTCCGTCCTGGTTGAGTGGTAGAATAGCCATCGGCTAAACTCCGCCAGGACATTAAAATAAATAAGGCGGTTAAAAAAAAATAAAATAAAAAAAAAATTTTGAATTATTATGAAAGTGACTTAGTTTTTCGGCCGTTACTAAGGTAACGGCCGTGAAATTGAATTTCTCGGATTGTTTTGAGAACTCGAAATACTCATTTCACGTACGGCTGCACAAAAAAGTTATTTTGAAGATATGAGAGAATAATCATAAGAAAAGAAAGTATTTGGATTGATGGTCCAAAGTATGATATAAATAGGAAAAAGAATAGCTTTACACATATTAGAAGATAGATAAGATGATAAATGTTAAGATAAACAGTTGAATAAGCAGATATGGTATAATAAATAAAATACAACTGGTCAATACTTAATGTATGAATTTACTCCATTTTTATCTACCCTGCCTAAAACTACAAATGCCTGAATTTTTGTTCCAGGATATTAGAAGTAATGAATCCGTCCGTCTGTGGGGGTAGTTTTTACCCCTCCCCCAATGGGGTAATTTCCAACCTTATTAAGATTGGGTGGTTGTCGTACCAGATTCGTATATTTGGCACGATGAGCTACAAGTTTTTGACCCTTTCCGAATTTCAATAGCACCTATATGCATCATTTAAGCATGTGTCTTACTAAGGGTAGACTCTAGTCATGTGTTGCTGGTTGGAACGGATTCACTAGATATTTGTTCACCCTGCTTAAAACTACAAAAGCCCCAATTTTTTTCCCGTTTTGAAACCTGTGAGGGTTGGGGGTTGTTTTAACCCTCCATAGGGTTGATTCTCTACCCTTTGACGGATGGTTGTCGCACCAGAGTCAAGTATTTTGCACAAAACTATGTCCTTTGTACATGTTATTTACACTCACCTGCGTGTTTTGAGTTTTAGCGGTAGTTTCCAGTCCCCCATAAGGGTGGATTTCGGTTTAATTTACAGAAATAGCTTACTATCATTTTTCACACTTCATTAAGTTATTACATTATTTATATGTTTTTACACCATTTTAAGGGATGTTTTTGACCAAAAAACAAAATTGACATGATAGATTTTTTTTTTGACCACGGATTCGGAGACGAAAAATATACCATGTCCATATAATTTGGTCCGCTGCACAGAATTTTTTTTTGTGTGTGTGGCTGTGTTATCTATTGGATCAATAATGAAATTCTAATTAAAATATCAATTTTATATCGTTGTATTTCTCTGACAACCTACAAAAAATAACACAAATGCGAAATCTTATATACATGTGTGTTTACGTGATACACTCTCCCGCATACCTTCCCCTACCGCAGTCTCCGCTGTTACGTCACGTAAGAGTCAACTAGTTCGGCGGTCAGTTTTTATTTTAGATGTAGACTAAAATTACCTTAACCAAAGTGTTTAGAAGCTTATCCTTCGATGAAATGAGAAATTACGACTCTTTTGATTGATCGAGCCAA
This sequence comes from Rutpela maculata, assembly GCA_936432065.2. Lineage (NCBI taxonomy): Eukaryota > Metazoa > Arthropoda > Insecta > Coleoptera > Cerambycidae > Rutpela > Rutpela maculata. The sequence continues at coordinate 271,544,873 of OW386285.2, forward strand.
AAACGTCAGAAAATTGTAAAATAATTGATGCAATTATTTTTTCGTTTAACTCGCCCTAACTTAAAAACGGGGCAACGAATTAATCACAAATTTTTATCGTGTCATGAGTATATTTCTTAACAAAATGTGTTAATATGGAAGACAGATTTTAATAAGTATACAAAATATGATTTTTTTCTAAGGCTATGTCGATAAACTGTGAAAATTTACAGATACGAATATAATGTCACGTGATTCCACCCTTAGGAAACTACCCCTTGCAAATTCCTTGGGTTCCAAAAATTATAACAAGAGATGTCCATTAACACACTTTATTAAATATTTACTGGATACTTCACAATACTATTATTTACACTTTACTGACTAAAAATCACAATGTTTATCACTTTGTTTATCTTTGAAGTCTTAACCTCACTTTCTATACTTTCTGAACTACTGAACTACTCGCTGAGAATGCGGTCGGTCTTTTATACCTAAAAACGACAGATCTCGATTTTTCTGTGATGACGCCACCATTCTCTAGATAATTCCAGATGTCACCAGAACTAACTTCTGGTAGGTTTCTCGAGTAGGTGCAAATACACTACATTCAGACATTCGATCTGTTGAAGTCTGCCTACTTTTTAGTAACCAACATAACCTTAAATTTTAACATATTACACTGCCCCCTCCTTAAGCCTGAACGTCCCGGTCAGGCAATTCAGCCTCTTTCACATACTTCGCCAGTCTATCCAAGTGTACGATCTTCATCTTGGACTTTTTGTTTCGTTGAATACGATAGACGACATCATTAATTCGGGTAATAACAGTATACGGTCCATCCCAAGGAGGTTGAAGTTTCGGGGATCTCCATTCCTTCCGCTGTGGGTTGTACAGCCAAACCAGATCCCCCACCTTGAATCCCCCTGTACTGGCATTCTGATCATAACGAGCCTTCAAGCGGTTACTAGTTCTGTTCATCTGCTCTCGATCATTCTGCGGCTGTTCTCGGCTTCCATTTCTGTAGTTGCTCATCGAAAATGGTTCTCCACGGGCAGCACAATTTTTACACTTGCGACACCAGGCCTCCACACCCTGGCGACTATTAACCCAATAGAACTGTTCCCGTGCTCTACTCAATGTCTTGTTTATGCCGAAGTGTCTGCTGGATGTTTCATTATGTGCTTCCTGGAGTACTTCTGGTACACGACACCTGGGAATCACTAGACGCATGGCAACCTGCTTCCCATCTGGGCTTTCCCATGCTCTCCTCAAAAGCCCATCTACGACCATAAGTGAATCCCATTGTGACCATAAAGCCTTCAGCCCCACTTCTTTGTTGGAAACATCCTTCCATACTGGTCGCGTTCCCTCTTCTTTTGCTCTCAACATGGGTCCGATTTCTACATCGCGCAATTGCTCTTGCCTCAGAGTTTTCTTTGACCAACTGTCTGGAAGATCGACCTTGACAGTGTTGACTTTAACCATGTTCGGCAATTTTTTCACCTGAGGGTAGCGCTTGCAATCTTCCTTGTCTGGTTTTCTGGATAATGCAGGAGTCTTGACTGCCTGCGTTGTCAACAGCCTGGTTTTCTCGCATTGGTCGTTCACTTTTGACAGAATAAATTGTTCGTTCCCAATCCTTAACATTCGCTTTCCTACGTCAACAATAAATCCATACTGTTCCATAATGTCCAGTCCCAAAATGAAGTCATCCGTAATGTCAGCCACGATGACCCTGTGGTCGAACCTTAACTGTCCAATCTGCAAACCCAGGTCTGCTTCTCCATGAACCGTAGCCCTGTCCCCCGTAGCTGTCCGGACGATCACTTCATTTTGCCTCTTGGTAATCTTTATGCCCGATATAAATCCTGGCCGTACTATTGACGACGTAGTACCTGTGTCGATGGTAAACAAACATTTTCTTCCATTCACATGGCCTTGTAACAATAGACTATTCGAAATTCCTCGAAGCTGGGAAATCTTTATTTCTCTGGGGTCACTGCATTCCCTAGCCAGAACAACCCCCTTGATACTGTTTTCCTGCTTCTCTTCAAGATTCACAGCATTTACTCGACTCTCCGAATTCTGCTGTCGACAATCTCGCTTCATGTGTCCTACCTTGCCGCAGTTGTAACATTTAATACCTCCGCTCGTCTTTCCTTTATTTTGTTGTTTTCTCTGCTCCCTGAGATCATCCACTTTGTTCAATAATTTGGTAAACATTTTCTGCATCTCCGTCAACATAGGGTTCTGGTTCATTTCTGGTTGCGATTCTTCGAGAGTCACAGCTCGCACTCTCGACCTTGGAGTATCTCTGTAGGCGGCTTCTACTTCAAGTGCATGCACCAAAGCTTCGCTACTACTTTGGTGTCTTGTCAGCCTCAGAACTCGCCTGACCTCTTCGTCCCTTATGCAATCTAAAAAGGCCCCTACGGCTAATTGTTCCTGAAATTCTCTAGGTGCACTCGGATACGCCAGGTGTGCCAGTCTCTCTATCGCAGCTTCGAATTCCTGTAAACTCTCTCCAGCCTTTTGTGTTCGTGATTTTAGCTGGGCCTGGTATACTTGGGCGAGATGTTGGTCGCCATATCTTAAGTCCAATGCAGCTTCCAAGACTTTGAAGTCCCTTTGTTTGTCCACTGGGATAGTCTGAAGCAACTCTGAGGCCTGGCCCCTTAATGCCAGAACTAATGCCATGGCCTTTTCCTCATTATCCCAGTTATTCGCCGATGCTGCTGCCTCGAATTGTCTCTTGTACGTCGTCCAGGAACTTTGGCCGTCAAAAGAAGGAGGTTTTAGTCGCTGACCTGATGATACCACCTGCTGGCTTCCTCTATCTCTCAACTGTCGTTTAAGCCGGTCTTTTTCTCCTTTGACTTCTTCTTCGAACTTGTTTACTTTCTCTTTAACTTCAGTTACTTCTCCTTTTACTTGACTGACTTCTGTCTCGACTACTCCTACTTTACCTTCTACCTTGTTTATCTCTTCTTTGACTTCACATTTTAGTACTTCATTGGCAGAAATTATTGCGTCCTGTTGTATTTTTATTTGATCGCTCAGTATATTCCTTAATTCCTCCTGGCGTCTTTCTTCCAAGTCTTCCATTATTTTTCTGAGTTCGTCTTTTTCCTCTTGACGTTGTCTTTCTTGTTCTTGACGTCTTCTTTCTTCATCCTCTTTTTCTTTCTGACGTCTTGTTTCTTCATCCTCTTTTTCTTTCTGACGTCTTGTTTCTTCATCTTCTTTTTCTTTCTGACGTCTTGTTTCTTCATCCTCTTTTTCTTTCTGACGTCTTATTTCCTGATCTTCCATAATTTTCTTTAATTCGTCCCTTTCTTCTTAACGCCGTTTTTCTTCCTCCTGGCGTTTTCTTTCTTGCTCTTCTTTATCTTCCTGCCGTTGCTGCGCCATCATATTTTGGAATTGTTCGAATAAGTCCTGTATTTGTTTATCGGATGCCATACTTCTTGTTGTTACGGGCATACGATGAAATTAAAATAAAATAAATTTAACTGTCACGTCAATATCGGTAATGGAACTTTCTAGAAAAATCTCGAAACAGCACGAAAAAGTCTTACCCAGAGTCTTTTGTCACTATCCAGTTCAGAGAATTTAATAATCTCCACTAATGTCCAAATAGAAAAGTTCTAGAAATTTTTCACGCACTAACACAAATAAATGAGTCTTTTTCAGTGTCTCTATCACTTCTCAGTTCAAAGGATTTAATTATCACACTAATGTCCTAATAAAATGTTCTACAATGTCTCAAAAATGCACTTAACACTATTTTCCTGTTCGAAAATAACCTCGAACAATGTCCATTAAATGAGTCCTCCGTGTTAGCACTAACCCTCGAGAATACTTCTCGAACACTCCAGCACAACTTCAGAGCTCCTCTTGTCATAAAATTCCGCTTTCTAACACCAATTTGTCACGTGTTTCCACCCTTAGGAAACTACCCCTTGCAAATTCCGCGGGTTCCAAAAATTATAACAAGAGATGTCCACTAACACACTTTATTAAATATTTACTGGATACTTCACAATACTATTATTTACACTTTACTGACTAAAAATCACAATGTTTATCACTTTGTTTATCTTTGAAGTCTTAACCTCACTTTCTATACTTTCTGAACTACTGAACTACTCGCTGAGAATGCGGTCGGTCTTTTATACCTAAAAATGACAGATCTCGATTTTTCTGTGATGACGCCACCATTCTCTAGATAATTCCAGATGTCACCAGAACTAACTTCTGGTAGGTTTCTCGAGTAGGTGCAAATACACTACATTCATACATTTGATCTGTTGAAGTCTGCCTACTTTTTAGTAACCAACATAACCTTAAATTTTAAGGGGTTGCAACATATTACAATAACAAGCTAGACACTTTTTTGTCTTTCGAAATAGATACCAAGTATATCGAGAATATATGAAAATAAAAGATGAAGCTAACTTTTTTTATTTGAAACTTTTTTTTCTAGGATTAACAGTTTTCGAGAGAATTGTAATTAAGTAAACAGAACGCCCTCGAGGACGAAACAGCGCAGAGAATGGTGTAAAACCTATGTGCGTTATAGTGTTGTTTAATAAAATCGAATTCAGATTTTCTTGCAATGTTAAAAAATGAATGAGATTTTTGAGCAAACCAATGGAGAGTCATTAAATATTAAGTTAAGTTATACTGCGAAACCGCTGTTTTACAGACGCAAAATGTATTTAAATATCAGAAACATTAAAGAATCCGGTAATTCATTTCTAAGAAAAATTGTTAAAATCACTAAATAATAGAATTCTTAAGTATTTTTCATTCGTGACTGTTTGCCTATTTTCCTGAATAATGTTAGATAAATACAATGTTGCATAATGAAATAAATTAAAGTTATATTATTTACTACTACTATTTATTGTGTTTAATTAAATGTACTAAAATTTGATATTAAATAAAAACAAGTTAAATAGCAACTAATATACTAATAGCTTTTAACCCGTTGAAAAACCAACAGCGCAAAAGATCATTCGTGTTTGCATCAATTATTTTGGCAGCAAACCGACTCTCTCTATGAAGAACTACCAAAACATGGCATTATGTTACCTACAAATTTGATTTTATTGTTACACAAAGGAGATACAAATATATATGAAGCAATATATAATTTTATAAAGAATGCAAATGTCTCATTATGATAATGTTTTTCTGGTTTAATATCAGCGACATTAGGGTCATTAAATGAGGTAATTGTAAACTTTAAGTTAGTTGTATAATCTATTAAGTTAAACTTTAGGTTAGATGTATAAATAATTGATGTCTCTCGTGACCGTGACTTTATATATTGTTATAAACATAAGGTAAAAAGGGGAAAAAATAGTTAAAAAAAAAAAAATGAAAAAAAAATAATAATTATAAGGAAAAAAAAACATATTTAAATATTATGTATGACAAAAAAAAGTGAATAAACAATAATTTAATTTAAAAAATTTTGTGGTAAAAAAAATAAAATAAAATAAAAAATTAAAAATTAATTAAAAAAAAAAATAATAATAATAAAGAAAAACGGACAATGTTAAAATACAAAAAATATAAGTAATATAGTTTAGTATAATTTAATATAACTTAAGTGTTAAGTAAAATGTAATGCCCTTTGGCAAAATATAAAACATGTAATTAATTGTTAACTGTATCCTGCAAAATTTAATTACCATTGTGGGCTTTCCTCTAAAATAGACTGGCTAATTGGTTAAGCCAAAGCCATTTAATCCAAAAACACACACACACACACACATCAATTATTTTGGAGATGTTTTCACCAACATTTGGCCTTATTGCAAAGTGAAAGAATTCTGGCAAATGCAGTCTTAGAATTTTATGATATTATAATGTAAAATATCTACCTGCAAATGTTAGCTTTCTACGCCTTATGGTTTTTGATGTATGTGACTAGTGAGTGACGCTGTGCGCACAGCAAGTCAAAGGCTGCTACTCGTACCGAGCGTATCTCCTATATTTCATAGTATCATGGGGTGTTTAAATATTCGTCTACGTGATATAAATTGTTTAACGGTGATTTTAAAAGTATTATGATTAAGTCGCTCGACGTGGCAAGACAAAACATTACATTAAGAGGGAGAAAGGCGATCAAATCAGAGGGAAGGAGGAGGCAATGAGCCAATGTGAGGAGAGATCTTCGTAATAAACAAATTTTAGCTAAAAACTTTCTTAAATAGAAGTGTACCATTCATTTACTTACAAGAATGTCTTTTTTTCAGTTTAATAACGCCAGCCGTTTGGCTAAAAACTGCTTTTTCCTAGTCAAGATTTCTAGTGCTTTTTAATAGATGGTGCCACCTACAGTACTACAATAGGGTATCTGCATCATGTACCCAACATAACCTTACATTTTAAGTTTTTCAAGTTTATTATCATTTTTAATGTTTGTATACGCATTTTTAGCTTGGAGCCGTACTGACTCCAAGCAAATATTTAAAAATTCATGTAAATAATTTTTCAATATTATTGATTAATAAAAATAATTACAGGTTAGATTTCCAACCTAGAAAAATAGTCGTATTTTATTAGGACAAAGTATTTAGAACTTCAAAAACATTACGCTGAACTAGATTTTAGTTGAAAATACGGGAACCAGGCAGAAATTTTAATAATAGTTACGTAATACTCTTAAATCTTGAGAAACATATATTTTTGAGGTTAGCTGTGACGTCACGTGCAGATGCAATCCAAATCACGTGACTTACAATATGGTGTGGCGGTCAAACATTTGTTGACAGTCGTTAAACGTTTTTCAAAACAGTTTGTGTTTTTCCGTTGGCCTGGCTAAGTATCTTGAAATTTTAATAATATCGTGTTTTTTTGTGGATTGTGGCAAGGCATTTTTGATTGTTTTCAAGCAATAAACTTTATTTGATTATGCAGAGTGAGTATTTCAAGAAGTTGATGTTGGAAAATCGAGATGGAAGGTGTTAGATCATCCCTTCTAATCGCGGCTATCCATCTTTGACGTCATTTTCTCGACAGATCATTTATATGAGGGAAATATTTAGAACTCACGACGTCGGGTACACGGTAAAAGTTAACCTTGTCCCGATTACCACGATGTTCACAACCCACTACTATGCACATATCAGGCATTTTTTCCAATTATAGCCAATAATATTATCACGAAAAATTCTAATAAGACACATTAAACAATTATTTACAAAAAACTCAAATTAAAAACCTTTAAAACGTAAAAACTACATGAAAAAGTGCTGCACTGGTTACAATCTAAATAGAAATAAACCCGAGGGTGACCGCCACGCCATATTGAAAAACAATTTTGACAGGTAGTTGGATTGCCTAATAGCCACACTGCCTACCCTTCACCCCACTTCAGCTTTAGCTTTACCGATGGAACTTTGTGATTGGCGTTGTCTCCTCTTACGTTAGATTAAACGAATTCTTAACCAACTTTGTGAATCTAGTAAGATAAATAAAGACTGACACGTTTCCAATCTATCCGCGTTAGTTAAAATCTGATCACTTTTTCTGTTATGGAAAAATATTTATAAACTCTGATAAATTACCACACAATATTATGGTATAGGTAAAATGTGAGTGAAATAAGGATATTAAGAGGATTTCAATATGTCCAAGCTTAAAATAGATTTTAGCTGTCTAATTAAGAAAGTAATGCTTGATATATTTTTTAATTTAGTCGATATGATCTGACTAACTTAAATTCTTATCTATAATGAATTAAACCCAGTAATTTGACATTTCCCGATACAGATAAACTGGTATTAGTTTATGTTTATTTATAGTGAACCATAAATTGGCTTTCTTTTGAGATAAATTATAAAAAATAGTAGCCCCAAGGCAGAATCCTTGGGGACACCTTGGTTAACGACATTAATTTTTGGTGATGTATTGTTATAAAAACAGTCTGTTTTCGATTTAAGAGAGACCTTAGTATAGATAGTGGTGAACCTCTTTTAAAAAATTTCAGAGCATCGTTATAAACCATATATAAACCATATACACTTTAGTCCACTTTTTATGTATATTTGGAAATAGCAATGTTCACTTTAGCTCGTAATTTAGTATTCCTAATTTCTACTTCATTGACGATAAAATTATCTTGCCTGAAAAATATTTGCGAATTATTTTCTAGTTTCATCACAGACTACTGTTTTATTTTAACCGTTGTTGAGGTTAACTACGTTGAGGTCACAAAAATTAATCCACATTTTTGCTATATTTTCATCCGTTAGGAATCAAAAGTATCTAATATTACTATTTTTGATGTTCTCGTTCCAGTTCTTGCAACTTTTTACTAAACAACCTGACATTTTAACTACTTTGTCAATATAAAATAAATAACAGACATATTAAATATGGCGGTGTTTGGGATGGCACAGTAGAAGACGAAAATGAGATCGTTATTTGTGCACACCATATTTCCTTACATCATGGTTAATGGTAAACCGCACAAAATTAGTATAACTTATTAGTCAGTTTTTTCCCCAAGCTCATCATGGCATTATTACTTCAGCGCTAATTCCTTTCCTCCCAGTATGTGAAGTATAATTTTCATTAGGCCTAATTCTACAAAATATTGTTACCTAATGAAGCGTAATAGACCGAATTGCTCTACTTACCTATGTTGCCTTACCTCGTTTGCATGTATAAAATTCGTATGTAGCGGTCAAATACATGTCCTTGACCTTCGGTCGAGCCTAGCCGAATGTACAGTGCAAGTTATTTTTAGCAATTAATTACTTAATTGACTGCAAAAAAAATCCCTGAAACGATGTTGTATGTAGGAAAAAATAATGTTACCTATGTTTCTTATTCATGGGCCAGAAATAGGAACGAAGAAACCGGACTTTTGATTCGACTATTCTTTTTTATTACATTATGAGATTTATAAAAGCCTTGGTGCATTTCCCTAATGCGTTTGCGGAAAAGAATTCTTATGGATATAGAAGATTAGAGGAATATAGTGTTGTCGCCGTTTCCTACACTTTATTGTGAAGCCATTGTAATTTCAGGGAAAGAGTGTGGATGTTCCTATCAATGCTTTTTCCAAGACCTAAGAGAGGTCTTCAATTTTAATAATTTTAAAATGATTAACTAATATATTATTTTTTAAATGCCTTCTTTATATTAACGGAGACAACTACACAATAACCATTCTCTCCGAGATTGCCGTCTACCGTAGATGAGACTCGAACTCAGGAGAGATAACATCGACTAGTTGTGTTGTCTCACCCATTTGCGATCTAGCACACTGCTCCTCTCTCGGTGACACATTTAAAATGTCAGTAAACATACCCTAAACGGGAGTCAAACTGGGGACCTCTTGGCCTCAAGACTGACATTACCACATATTATAATTTAAGCTATTTATTAGTTATGCACATTCTACAAGTTCAGAAATGTTTCATTTGGTATTCTATTTTGGCATAAATTTTGAATTTTAACCATAGTCATCACAAACACGCGTGGCGTGAAGCGCCCGGCGCGGCCAATGGCGGGCATAGCGACTACCGTAATATAACTGACTGTGATTATAAACGATGCTCTCCGAGAGACAACTGAGTACATTACATTTATATTTGCTAAGCGGCTTAAGATAATTGTCATTACTAATTTACTATTGGCGTTACATGTTTAGGGTGGGTATTTAGGAAGCAATGTTATGTGAGTGGTACACTCCCAAATATTTCATTGTCTTGTTTTCTATAATATTCTTGTGGTTCATTTTCACTTTTTTTTACTATACAATTATAAATTTTCTGTTACATGTTGTTGTTCCTGTTTTCTGTTCGTTTATTTTAATTTCCCATTTTGTGTGATAGTCAGTTAGTTTAAAAGCTGGTATCGTATCGTCTGCCTGGCGGTCTTTGCGTTAAAGCTTTGTCTGTATATAGTTGTGTTGTCCTCGTAGAGTAAATTGTTGATCATTGGGTAGGTCGGTGTGTATGTGTTTTAAAGATTAATAACGATAGGTGATAGTTCTGACTCCTAAAGAGAAGCTTCTGCAGAGAGTCGTATTGAAGCTGATAGAGAATTGCTTATAGGCACCATTATCTATTATGTACAATAGTCGTCACCTTAAACTCGCCACCGTTTGAGATGCTCCTTTTCTAAAATTATTTGTAGTGGCTCATGTTAGAAAGAGAGCTTCTCCAATAGCGGTGAGTGAAAGGTGACGACGATTATACCTGTCTGATATAAAGGTCTCAGTCAGCGATACAATGTATGGGTGATTGCTGATTTGTGGTTTAAGCCATTAACTGCACGGTATCAAAAGCTTTCTTAAGGTATAAACCTAATTCGACAATTTACCCTATATCCCTGAACCAATTCAAAATTTTTTTGATGGGCGTTTAGAGACAACTTTGTAGAATGATACTAGCCTGTTGAAAACTAAACAAGGAAAAAAATGTTTCTCGAAAATCAAAAAAAAAATTGTGTTTATTTTAATAGTCTGGTATCGTTCTATTAAGTTTTCTCTAAAAACCCATCAGAGTTTTTCAATCGGTTCATAGAAGAAATTGCCGAATTCCGAAATCATTCTCTTAAGCACGGCACCGCTTAATATCGATGAACCTCGTCGCCATACGTTGTCTTTTGTTGTAACCCTTGATTTTCGCTAAAAAGAACAATTTTTGTTTTATAAAACTTTTCGAAATATCACAATCGCCAAATTATAAAACGTTTGGTAATATAAACTATTGATGATAACGTTTCAGTTACCTCTATAATACCTCTTAACTAGCTTAAATGGGGGGATTTATAAGGGTTACCATTACCACTGTTTGGTCACTTTATATAACTCTGGGTTTTACTTCAAGTGATAGACATATAACTGTTAGCTTTATGCAACTTCTAATAGAGCCCTTATATGCCTCATGCGCCTTTTGATCAAGTAACGGGAATGTTTTCGCAACCTTTATAATCGTAACCAAAACATTTGGGCAATCGTATCACTTTACTGGAGATTCTGCTTGCTCTTGTGATAACATAATATAACATCTGTTTTCCTTCCAACGAGAACTCTTCCTTTCTTTCGCATATTGAACCTAGTTAATACAAATATATGCTAATATTAATGAGACTCTCAGACATGTGAAATAGCCAATATTTTACTGCAATTTTTCTAGATTATATAATTTGAATTTTTATTTCTATCACTTTTTCGTAAAAAACACAGAGCGTAATGCGATAAGTTGATTCTTGTAGAAAAATATATGCTGTGGCATTTTGAATATTATTTTATTCTACATCTTTCTCAACAATATCAATATGGTGTCCAAAAACGCATAAATGGAGGATATATTTAAAAGGGCCAATCGGGCACTATAAAATCAATTTGTAATTTTTGGTACGCTCATTAATACTCCTCTACTACACCTCTATATAAATTTGAGGAACATTAGGTTGGAAAGGTGCTGATAAATAACTTTTTAGAGTGTTTACAGTGACCAGAAGTGATATTACAGAACTTATGGTAACGCAGCTCTCTATGAGTGGTAATAATCTATTAAAGAAAGAGCCGCGACTGCAACGCCCCCCTTCGGGGTGCTTGATTTATGTGAGTCTCTTCGCCTCTCACTTATCAGAATGCTTGATTTATGTGAGTCCCTTTTCCTCATCATCTTTCAATTAAAGTAAGTGCTCAAAATGGTGGCCCTCGACTTCAATGCACTTATTAATCCGCATTTGAGATGACTGTACACAACTGAGAAGTATGTCTGCTTGAATTTCAGCATAAGCATTTTTGATTCGCTCAATCATATTCCTACGTGTTGTTGCTATGTACATGTAAACTTTGTCTTTGAGGTAGCCCCACAAAAAGAAATCTGGAGAAGTAAGATCTGGTGATCTAGCTTTCCAATTTACCGGACCAGCTCTAACCATCCAGCGACCATTAAAATCACGATCAAGTACTTCATGTGCTACCACCGTGGGTTGGACATCATTTTGAAACCACATGTTCTATCGCATTTCTAAGCTCAAGTCTTCAAGTAATGTTGGCAGTTCATTTTCCAGAATGCCTCAATATACTTGACTATTCAAGTTGTCTTCAATATTGTGCGGGCCGATGGGTTTGTTGACAATTATTCCACACCACACGTTCATAGCCCCAAGACGCTGATATTCAACTCGGCGAAGCCAGTGTGGATTTTCAACACTCCAGTAATGCATGTTGTGTCGATTAACCGTTCCGTGGTTTGTAAAAGACGACTCATCGGAGAACAACACATAACGAAAAAAATTGGTGTTCTTTTGTATTTTTTCACGTGCCCACTGACAAAAAGTTCCCCGATTTTGGAAATCAACGCCATGAAGATCTTGATGTAAAGACACATGATGCGTATGATATTTTTAACGTTTTAAGATTTTTCAAACATTACTCTGGGACAATCCGGAATTGCGAGCTATTTCTCGTATACTAACATAAAGATTAACACCCACTACAGCTAATACTGCAATTTCACTATTTTCTCCAGTGACTGTTGCTCGACGGGTTCTTTTTCTCGGTTGAACATGTCCGTCAGTAGTAAATTGTTCGACAGTACAACATAACGAAGCACGTGACCGAGTTATATCCGGAAAATGCTGAGCATAGAGATCGACAGCATCATCAAGACTCCTGCTAGCTACGTTTATTTACAAAAAAACAAAACAAACACATAAAATATTTTTAAAACAAACTACAAAAAATACGCTCATTTAAAAGCAGATTTAATCAAGCACTCCGATAAGTCATAAGCGAAGGAAATCGCGTTGACCAAGTATCCTAAAAAGGACGCCTGTTTCTGGGTTACGATAATAGTAGTTTCTTGACAAGTCATTTTTAAATAATTGAAAATTTGAGAAACAAAATTTGGTCTAAGACTAATTTATATTATTTACAATGAAAACGTGGTATTTTTTATTGCAAGCGTATTGCAGAATCGTATGCTTAGGTTCTCAGTAGGAGAAATCAAAAAGATTGAATTTCGTCGATTACCATGTCATCTATCATGAATTGAAAAAAATGCTTTAGACACGTATCTTTAGCCTTAGAATCCGAATCTGCAATAAAAAATACGGGTTGCTATTTAAGATGTCAAATTTACCCCCCGCCCGATCTACGAGGAGGGGGGTAACTAATTTTAGCACTAATCTATTTCCTTAGCCGAATGATTAAGTTTTGATTATGGACATTCATCACCCAATACAACATATAGCACCGTTACTATAATAACTGAAAACGCTTCTGTTACCACTTTATAAAACCTAAAGCTCTTCGGTCTTTTAGTAATTTTAGGTATCCTCTATAAAACTTCGCAACCAATTAGTAACCTCATTAACCTCCAATATAAACTCGCAACCTTAATAAAACTCTTGCAAGCACTAGCAGTTACTTAAGGTGATGTTCATTTTGAATGTATATACTCTCTTTCATATATTTCGATGTACAAAAACACAAGTATATGTTCCGATAAAGATGGTTTGATTTTCTAGGTATGAAGCACTTACTTCGTACTTTTCTTAACGACTTGGGAGGGAATCCGAATAAAAAGAATGGTTTAAACGAAACCGTTCTGCATTGCGCCTGCCAGTTGAATCAGACCAAGAGTTTCAGCGCTCAGGAACGAAGAGCAGCCTGCGTTCAGCTTCTATTATACTGGAAGGGAGTTTCGTTAAATAATGGTGGGAGGGAAAAAGTGGATCTATCTGCACAGGATAAGGTATTATCAAAATTTTTCATTTATTTTAATTTATTGTCTTGCCAGTAAACTCGAAAACTAGATAACTTTAAATGGTAATTTTTGTAACGCAATATCCTAAAATGACGTTTATTTGACAGTTTCAATGAATCAAAACAATGTCATTATTATCGAGCGGTAATGTAGGTAATAACTCACGCAGATGAAAGTCGCCTGCGGCTCGTGCTGTAATTCATTAACTGAGTTATTACAATTACCGCAAGTTGAATACTATGATTATAACAATGAATATTAAATGAAGAATTTTTTAAAATTTACTCAGTTTGTTTATTAATAAAATTAACTGTAAAATGTGATTTTTGTACGCACTTTTATATTTGTTCTGCAATATTTCGGGTAATAAATTATGTATTGTATCATTAGCTACTTGTCTTCATTCTGGTGGAGTACATATTAGTTCATCTTCACTAACCGAATTCATCATTTTTGGCACAATTATTACTTCACTTGATTTGAAAACGAAACTATTCAAACATGATAAATCACCTTCCTCCTCTCAATAATAATGGACCGTTTTATTTCACCGTATATGAAAAGAATTTCTCTCGGACAGAGCCACCTTCCTGTTGCGCGTTACGTCGACTGGACAGGCTAGGCATGAAGATAAAAGTGATTGGCTCTGTACCTAGTGATTTATAATAACTCACTCATTATAACTTACGCTATTTGTCTATGGAAACTATTAATTGTTCAAAAGCAGTCCATTAATTAGTGTATAACCTAATAAGAGTAGATAAAGAAATTTTATTTCACAGTGTGAAATAAAACTTATTGGTTTCTATTGAAACAGCAATAGAATTTAGTCATTACGACAAAATTATATTGTTTTCTAATTTCGAATGGCGATACAAAAAAAATTGTATATAACTCGAGACTAAAATGTGTTTTTTCTACGATTGAGTTGAAAGTCAAATTTTCTAACTTTAAAATGACTGCGGAAAGTGTCACGCCGTGCGGCAAGAATTTTTTGTACAATTTTGTTGAAATTCAAATTTTCTAACTTCAAAATGAGTGCAGAAAATGTCACTTTGCCACAAATTTAAAATTTTGAAAGACTTTAAGGGACTTTAAGGGAAATTACTTCACAACCGTAGAAAAAATAGTATGTAACACACATGTGGCAAGCCTCATTGAAAAACTCGTATGATAGGAACACTCGCTGCGCTCATGTTCCTACTTTCATACATCTGTAGTATTTTTTTACTTGTGTGGCTTATAGCACTCGCCTTAGGCTCGTACTATAAATGCCCCACTTGTAAAAAGAAACACCGTTTTAGCCACGACAAGTGCGTAGAATGTACTTTTTTTTCACGAATAGCAATCCCATGTGTGAAAAAAGGAATTTTAGGTTTCATACAATATATTTTTTTCTACGACTGCCTAATTTTCATATTTATATAAATTAATTTCAATATTAAGTATAGTTCTAAAACAAAGCAATTAGTTGCTGTACGTGCACCCCCCACCGTTCTTTGGGGACAATGTTTTTCATAAAGATTAAAGCCTAAGGAACAATTTAAGGTATGTTCCCCCCCCCCCAAAAAAAAACTGTCTGTACTTTCAAAATGGCGGCCATATGTTAAAAAAAACTGTTGCCAATGTTGTTTTTGTCATTTAACACAAGAACTAATCAAGATGAACAAAAACTATTTTTACAAAAAACAACGTGCATAAAATTTTCTACAATATTGTTCCTGTACAATATTTTGATAGGAGTTACTATTTTCCAGATAAATGAGTCCAAAATTAAGAAAACATGGAAATTCATATATCGGTAAATCACTTAGAGGAAATAACTGTGACAATTATTGTAAGGCGTATAATATAACTTTATATTATTAACATAACAAAAAATAAAATAAACTGAAAAAAAAATAATAATAATAATAATATTATAATTTGCGGACGTATCTCGAAAACGACAACAGTGGTATCTGGAAAATGGTAACTCCTATCCAAATATTGTATAGGAACAAAATTGTAAGAAATTTTATGCACTTTGTTTTTTGTGTAGAAAGTTTTTCTCCATCTTTTTTAGTTTTCGTGTTAAACGACAAAAATAATATTTGCAATTTTTTTTACGGGCGCCATTTTGAAAGTAGAGCCAGTTTTTTTTTGGGACATGTCTTAAATTGTTCCTTAGGCTTTAATGTTTATGAAAAACATTGTCCTCAAGGATCTGGAGGTGCACGGACACTTAGGGTGGGCTCCCGTAGTATTACGTTGTATATTGAATTTTATATTTTATTTCAAGAGCTGAATCATTTATCTGGAAAATGGTAACTCCTATCCAAATATTGTATAGGAACAAAATTGTAGGAAATTTTATGGACTTTGTTTTTTGTGCAGAAAGTTTTTCTCCATCTTTTTTAATTTTCGTGTTAAATGACAAAAACAATATTTGCAATTTTTTTTTAAACGGACGGCATTTTGAAAGTAGAGCCAGTTTTTTCTTTGGGGGGACATGTCTTAAATTGTTCCTTAGGCTTTAATGTTCATGAAAAACATTGTCCTCAAGGATCTGGAGGTGCACGGATACTTAGGGTGGGCTCCCGTAGAATTACGTTTTATATTGAATTTTATATTTTATTTCAAGAGCTGAATCATTTATCTGGAAAATGGTAACTCCTATCCAAATATTGTATGGGAACAAAATTGTAGGAAATTTTATGCACTTTGTTTTTTGTGCAGAAAGTTTTTCTCCATCTTTTTTAATTTTCGTGTTAAATGACAAAAACAATATTTGCAATTTTTTTTAAACGGACGCCATTTTGAAAGTAGAGCCAGTTTTTTTTTGGGGGGGACATGTCTTAAATTGTTCCTTAGGCTTTAATCTTTTGAAAAACATTGTCCTCAAGGATCTGGAGGTGCACGGGCACTTAGGGTGGGCTCCCGTAGTATTACGTTTTATATTGAATTTTATATTTTATTTCAAGAGCTGAATCATTTATCTGGAAAATGGTATCTCCTATCCAAATATTGTATAGGAACAAAATTGTAGGAAATTTTATACACTTTGTTTTTTGTGCAGAAAGTTTTTCTTCATCTTTTTTAGTTTTTGTGTTAAATGACAAACGGACGCCATTTTGAAAGTGCAGCCAATTTTTTTTTTTTTTTGGGGACATGTCCAAAATTGTTCCTTAGGCTTTAATCTTTATGAAAAATATCATCCCCAAGGATCGGGGGGAGGGAGGTGCACGGGCACTTAGGGCGAGCTCCCGTGGTAAATTAGAAAGTTATAATATATTTATATTATTTATTTATCTTTTTCAACTATTTTTGTTAACATTATTAAATCAAATTTTATTCAGTTTCCACGGCATACTTGATAAGGCTATTCTCTCGAATTTTTAATTATGTTTTTGGACTGCTGTTGTTTCATATCTAGAAATATGACATCACGTACAGTCTTAACGCAAACCATTTACTATAATATATCATCTGTATATTATACAGACGATATAAGAATATACTTCTCAATTTCCAGCATATATGATTGTCTTCGTTTGCAACACGATCTTGACAGCAATAAATCATCTGTCACTTAAGGATAGGATTTTGTAGTGTGAAAGGGAAATTTGTAGATATTATCGGTTTATTATAAATATTTAAAAAATCATAAATGGCATAATCTTTAAAATAGTTTCAGATACTTCCCATTGCCCTAAGGGATATAATTGTATGCAGTTTTTGTTATAAATTTTGTATGTAGTTAAATGCTATGCTCTAATAATAAAATTAGGAACTATTTTCATTGTCAAAGTAGTACAACAGAAATCCAAGTACCTAAAACAATTTTAAAGATTTTACTGTGTTTGGTTTTTTAAGTATTTATAACAAATCGAAAATAATAGTATATTTTCCTCCCACTCTGCAAAATCCTATCCTTCCTTCACTCGTAAACAGCACGCAATTATATTTCCTTATAGCTTGAATCACATCTGTCTCAGACGTGCAAGTTCCTTTAAAAATTTAGAAGTCACTTGTAGGCCAGTCCTTTAAAACATCGTAGGTCGCAAAAAATTGCACTGTTCTGATTTTTTTGGGATATTGTTAGGATAGATATCAGTAGTGTAAAACCAAGTTTGCAGCTTCGAAAGACCTATGCTAACTGCGTGTACCTGGAAAAACTTTTTCGGACTTTTTTCATTTTCGGGCTGATAACTCCGAAAAGGTGCATCCTACGGAAAAAGTCACAGTGTACACTTTTAAAGTAGACAAAATAATTTGCTACAGTTTGAATGCAACCGCAGCTCTGTAGGTCTAATAGGTCCCGAGATACACCACTTCAAAAATTGGCCATTTAAGGAAATCAGATTTTTCAAGAAATGGAGCTCCCAATGTAAATTGTTATTAATATTGCAACAGTTACCTATAGAATGTTATAAAAATGACATTATATTTATAAATTGGGGAGTGGACAAGTAGCCAGCATGAGCAGACACCTCCTCAACCAAGGAATCAGCGCCGCTAACCCTGCTGAAACTCCTGTCATGCAGCTGCAAGAAAGGGTGCGGAGGAAGAAGCTGATCTTGCCAGAGAGCAGGACTGAAATACTCTGCTCTCTGCAAAGTTTGTCAGGGGAAGACCTACCTGAGTACTCCTCCCTTAGCCATACTCCTGTCATGCAGCTGCAAGAAAGGGTGCGGAGGAGGAAGCTGCTCCTGCCAGAGAACAGGACCGAAATGCTCTGCTCTCTATATAGTTTGTCAGTGCGTAAAGGTAATTCTAATATTACATACCCCACCGTCACTTCACATTCAACATTTCACGTCCCAGGTCCCCCAAACTACCGAAATAATTTTTATACAATTTTGATATAATTTTGATTTTATACCTTATTATTAATTGTACTCAACTTCATTTTGCATGATATAAACCATTTTCCACTGAGTTATGTCTTTCTTATCCTTTACAAAAGTCCTGCAATTCGTCATGCTCCATTTCGTGAAAAATCCGATTTCCTTAATTTTTCGTTCTTTCCAGATAACAAGGGAACTCTGGGTTTCGCTTATGCTTAAATTAAACCAAAATAATTGCTCCATAGCTTTACCCTATGAGACTTTCCTCGTAAGATGAGTTTTTAGCCGATATCCTGCTCGGAAGACGGCTAAAACTACAATGTCGAACTTTTTGGAAAAAAATGGCCAATTTTTGAAGTGGTGTATCTCAGGACCTATTGGATCTACGGAGCTGCGGTTACGCTCAAATTGTAGCAAACCTTGTCTACTTTAAAAGTGTACAGGACAAGATTTTTCGAGCACAAGGCAGGTGCCACAAGTCTTTCGAACTGCGAACTTGGTTTTACACTATTGGTATCTATTTGCAATTTTTTGCGACCTAACGCGATTCTTGTGTCTACGGCGACTGGCCTATTGACCTACAATTCAATTTTAAGAAACAGTAAAATTGTTAGTAAATGTAATAAGAGCATGGAGTTTATCATACGCAATTAAAAGGAGTTTCGCTCACGAGGTGCATTAATGTCCAAAAATTACAGGTTATACTTCACATTTTAGCAAATAGTTTCTCTCTCCGAACAATAAGAAATTTTTACTCGATCACCACTCTTATTCTTTCAAAGGGCAAACATGTACTGTTTATTTAAATAAATGAGATCGCGTGGTAACTGAACAAAGGAATAATAGAAATTAAGTTGCAGTACGCTAAGAAACATATTATTATTTCTATTATACTAACATTTCCAGATAATATATCAACATCAAAATGTACGTTTACATTATAAGAACACACCCAGTGTTCTTACAATTATTTTATATTTTCATAATGTATTATTTTAAACCGCTATTCGTTTCATAAATGTCATAAGATACATTGAATAATATTGAATTGAGAAATAATATTTCAATATATGCTCCCGTCATAGATACTCCAGTCATGAAATAGATTTATAGAAGGATAATTAAACAATCGAATGTTTTTCCTTAAACTCTTAGTTTGTGAATCGATCAGAAACTCAGAATTAAAAAAAAAAAATGCGAAAATTCACAAAATCGTGAATTGTTCGGTTTCAGTTAAAAAAAATTGAAAACATTAAATACAATTTCACCGTTGGCGTCATTCATTGTTTATTTATTATTACACCATCCGCGATATTAGGCAATAAAGTTCAATTGGCAGGGCAACAATTGACTGTGCGGCGGCTTTTTTTGAAGGTGAATTATTTTTTTATGGTTTTTCTTTTTCCCTTTTCAGTGCCTCTTTATTAAACTTCCACACAGTAAATTAAAGTATTCATCGTCTTGAACTTTGAAGCCTTATCTTCAGAGTAGGTCCTGAAATCCCCATATACATGAAAATCTGCACAATTTTTCAAATATGGCAGCCCTATTAGATCAGTTTTTTGACAGCCTGACTCACTATGTACTGAGCGTAGCTTGAATAAACAATTACAATGAAACTGCCGCCTAGCAATAATACCCAGTTTGTAAAAAAATATTATTATTGAAATTGTTTTTTATTATCACTAACGCATTCGCCAAATTATCGAATATGGTCATAATATAATAAAACTTGTTTTCAATTTTACTTCCACATCGTGGAAGTTTAGTAATTGTCAAATAGGCTTGGAATGTTACGAAACGTCGAGATTTAGTTTGACCAAAAACAAAATTTTCTGACGGTCGGTTGGTCGGACGGTCTGGCTGTCTGTAACTTTTCTTGTGCGCACGATTATTCTGGAACGGTTTACGATATTCAATTGAAATTTGGTGCACGTATGTATATAAGGAGATATGGAACTAGATTATATTTTGATCCTATTCCATTGAAGGGTTGGGGGGTAAATGGGGGGTATATGGGTAAAGAAAGCAAATAAAAGTCCATAAAATTAGTATTTAGTGTATGCACGAGAAGCCAAGGTTTCAAAATGTTTTTGGCATCAGCCACTCCGTTACTAAAGGGGGTGAAAAATAAAATTGTGACATAGTGAGTGTACAAGAACCAAAGATCTACTTTTTTTTGCATCAGCCACCTCCACTACCGATGTGGCATATCGTTTTATCGTCTTCCCATCGTGTTCGCGGCCGGCCTCTTTTCCTTCTTCTGTGTGGTATCCATCCAAAGCACTTCTTTGGAAATCGTTTCTACCATCCCTCTCATGTGTCCGTACCAGTATAGCTGGTTTTCTTCTATTCTTTCCGGCAGGGTCTTCTCTACTTTTAATATATATCTTATTGTCTCTACTCTAATATGGTCTAAAAGGTTAACCCCACAGCATCTTCTTAAATAATTATTTTCCATGGCATTTATTCTTCGTTTAAGGTTTGTGTTCATTGTCCAAACTTCTGAGCCATATATTGTTGTACTTTCGTAATAATTTAGACATTCGCATCTTTGTCACGTTTTAGTCTATGTAATGAAGCATTATAAGACGAATTTTTTTGCAAAGACGAGATTACCTCCCCCCCTCCCGTTTTCGAGGGTGCTGAACACGATGCAAGTGGTGGGAGAAGTTTTTGACCGCCGCCGCAACCCACTTAAAATGGCGGGTAATGACAGTAAAATTCGATAAAAAAAATGCGAGGACGTGTAGTGCATAGTCCTAAGGGCAATTGTTTTGTCGTTTTAGCTCATGAGAGTGGAGAAAAATCAATCAGTGAATTGGCAAATCGGTTAACATTGTGTAAAAAATTCTTGTGTGTACGGTTATATTTTATTATAAAAAATCTTGAAATCAATATTATTCTTTAAAAGTATTTATGCAAAACTTCCTTGTTTGTTTAGCATCCTGTATAATTTTCATTAACCCTTTCAGGGCAGATAAAAAGTGACAAGAGATACGATTAGAGCCCTTATGAACCTCATTATTATCATCAATATACGTAAGGATGGCTACTCTTAGAAAATTTGAGACTTTTTATCTGAGTTGGAAAAAATTTTCGTGGTGAAGGTATTGTCTACCAGTTCTAATATCTTTATCAATTTTTTTTTTCCAATGGACAGTCTGCGATTTAAATATGTCTTACTAGTGGATCTTCAGTACTGCGTACCTCTACGCGTGGCACCCTGAGACATCGTTGTTCTACCGAATACACAAAATCAAACAACTCTTGGCAAACAATTCTCAACATTATTTCAGATAATGAAAAAGAAGATAAATATTTTGGGTCACAAAATTCACATAATTTAATTAATTCATTATTTGTTGAAGTTCATTTTTGCTTACCTAAGGTGGTTCCACAGGATAACCACTAAGCCTGAAAGGGTTAAAAAGCAATTGTATTCACTACATGCCATATATTGTCCTGTACAACATATTTTCCATTGATTACTTACTTTTTTAGGATGTTCCCTCTGAAAATTGTTAATTAAAAGTATATTCGGCTTCTTTCTTGGCAATGGTGTACCTGCGAAATATCAGCGTCAAATAGTTTTTTAGTTATATGACCGACAGACAATATTAATAATATTTCATTGAAGAATATCCGTTTATGTAAATATAACATTATCTTATTCCGGATATATTCATTAAAATGTATTTATAATAAAGTTACATTAATGCTGTGTTGTAATACGAAGTACTAAATACTTACCCATCAATTCAGTAAAACTGTCAAGGCCACATAAAAGACACTTTTAAAACACATCTTGAATACACACGAAGAAATGGAAATAATAGCAGTAGTAGTAAGGTACCGGTTTCAGTGACGAGACCTGGATAGGCGAAGTTAAGCACGCCGGGCGAGTGCGTCACTTGAATGGGTGACCGTATCTCATCTCGCTGTCCTGGTTAAGTGGTAGAGTAGCATTAGCTAAACTTCGCCAGGACATTAATATAAGTAAGGCATTAAAAAAAATACATATTTTCCACTGTACAAGGCCACACAATTTGGTGAACTTTTTAAGATTATACACAACAAATTTTTACCATACTTGTGGCCATGTACAGAAATCCACAGATATAGGGTGGAGAGATCACATAGATGCTGTAAAAGTAGGTTTTAAATTGTGTGGCCATATACATCGCCAATTAGTGAAGGCCACATAAGTATGGTTAGAGTGATGTGTGTCCAGACAATTATTGGAAAACCTACGCCACAGTGTATATAAACTTAAACCGTAAACGTTCGTTTTCATTTATTTCTGCGCTGATTATATATTAATCTTATTTTAATCGCGATGATCTAAAAAATATATATTTTTTGTAAAGAGAAAGAAAACTTATTTAATACTTAGATCAGAAAATGTGATCAAGAAAGTTAAGCATCTGTGAAATGGAACAATAACATAAAACAGCCAATATTGAGTGTTATTATTTATTCCATTCTCGTACCATCTGGGTTAGGTTCTATTTTAAAATGCTAATTCCAGTCATCTAGCAGATTTGAATATCGCGTATATTTCAAGAGTTCTGTTTTCTCCATTGCTGAATAGGTTAATTTATTAAGGTATTTTTATAGCCTATTTAAATTAAACACGTAAACCGAAACGATCAAATAGTTATTTAAGTCTGTATTGCTTTATTTTTTTACGCGTATAAATAGCTATCGCCTTGAAGCAATTTAGATTGTATTAAGTGAATGAAAACCTTTTACATCTTATATAAGAAACGATAAAAAATAACTTGCAAGTTGCCATGTTACAGGGGCTGGACCCACTTATAAGAGGGGGCCCCAAAGGCTGCTAAACCTCGAACGCAGGGTAGGGTAGTCACCCTGTGCCCTGAACAAAATTTTAATATTTTACGTGCAGTACCCCCTCTGCAATACACTAGTGAGGAGGGAGTCTCACACGGCCGACTAGTCAGGCCCTTGGGGGTGGCCTCGATAATTGGGGTGGTGTAGGTGGTCAGATATAAAAGACAACGTCGTTCTAATTAAACATTTAATAAGATATAAGGGTACGTAGTATAAAATATTTCACAATTGTCACCGATAACTCGGTATGCAGTACAGTGTATCTCAATATACCCTAAATAGTGCACTAGTAAGTGGGGCCCACACGCTTAACCTAATATACACAAAAGATCTTACAAAATAATAAATCTTTGATAAATGTACAAAAGGTCATATGCCAGAAGCGTGACAAAAAAAACTACAAGTGACCCAAGGTACGGTGAAACATAAAATTATTGACATCTATTATGTTGTTTCTGTTTGTTTCTAATCATGGCTAATTTGATAAAAATTTTACTAACATTTCTTGAATTTATAAGAAAATCTCAAATATTTCAAAAAGTTGTAACTTAAACCCCCACAATGCTTATATTAGAAAAAAGGAAATTAATTTTACATAACTTGATGTAAAAAAATATAGGGTGTTCCATTTGACCTAAACAAGTTTTCGCGGTTTGAAGTTTACAAAATGTAACGTCAAAAATGGAATACTTGGTATACTCTTATTTAATGTAATTTAATGTAGAGTGCAGCTCTCTATGTGTTATTTTTACGTGCCAAAAAGCAAATGAGTATCTTTTATACGAAGAAAGTTATAAAGGTTATTGTAAACCATTACACGTGTCAATTTTTTTTTAATGTCAAATATCTCTGAAACGGCTGGGTTTAGGCATAGGGTATCCTATATGTTTCTGACTCAGAATTTTATGCTCTTTTCGAAAACACTAAAATATATAGGATGTTCTATTTAAAATAAGCAAGTTGGTATCGACTTCCGGTATAACCGGAAGTGCCAGATGCTTGTAATTATTTTAGTTGGATTGGCCCCACTGCCGTCAGTAGCTTCCTAAATTTTAAAAATTTTCTGGTGCGTACTTTTCCATATATTGATCGATGCAGTTCCTGGTGAGACTCTCTGTATAGTATTTGAATTTTATATTGGTTTTCGTAATGAAAATATAGAGTAAAATTATAAATAGATGTAATATTGTGATGTGTTGCAACCCCTAGAATGTAGGCAACACAGAATTCAATTTTTATTTCAGATGTCTGAATGTGGAGGTTTGCACCTACTAGAAGCTCTAGAGTGATGACATCTGGAACTATCTAGAGAATGGTGGCGTCATCACAGAAAAATCGGGATCTGTCATTTTTAGGTATAAAAGCATTCTCGGCGGGAAGAAGAAGTTTTGAATTGACAAGTGAGGTTAAGACTCCAAAGTGAAAACAAAGTGATAAACGTTGTTATTTTTAGTCAGTAAAGTGCATTTAAGATAATAATAGTATTGTGAAGTATCCAGTAAATTATTTAATAAAGTGTGTTAGTGGACATCTCTTGTTATAATTTTTGGAACTCACGGAATTTGCAAGGGCGGTTTCCTAGGGGTAGAAACACGTCACAATATGTTGCAACAATTGTAAAAATAAAATGTATTCCATGAAGAAAAGTACACATTTTTGACAAGTATAATTTTCACCATCTATTCGTTTGGAGATCGCATTTGTTGGAAAAAAACTTTTTCGGTTCTCCTGATGCAAAGTGCCAACTTCGCTGCTGCCATTCCAAACAAAGTTACCACCTTATTCCTCAAATAAAAAAACATTTTACACTTATTATTTTTTTTTACCTCATGAAGGGAGGGGACACCCATCATGGACACCCAGCTCTTCGAATCTATCGCGCTTGAGTCATTTGACGAGTCACAAATCTGATGCTAAATTGAAGGAAGGTATCTTCGTTGAGTCTGAGATTCAAACTTTATTTAGGGACCAAGAATTCGTTGATTCTATGAATGAAGTAGAAAAGGCGGTATGGGTAAGTTTTAAAGACGTGTCAACAAAATTTCTCGGTAATACCAAATATCCAGACTACAGAAACATTGTATCAAAAATGATAAAGAATTACGAAAAGTTAAGTTGTGTGATAAGTTTGAAATTGCACTTTCTCGATTCACATCTGGATGAGTTTCCAGAAAATAACGGCGACTTCAGCGAAGAGCAAGGAGAAAGATTCCACCAATATTTAAAAGACTTTGAACGTCGATTTCAGGGTAAATGTTACCTGGTTAACAGATTACTGCTGGATGCTACAAAGAAAGAGAAAGGAAATGAAAGGACGAAGAAACCCCCTTATACAGATCGTTTGAAGAAAATACTGTACTATATCGCGCAAAATGATTGGGTATCCTGAAGAAAACAGATTTTTGACAGTTTTTTTATTTTTCTCAATCTTCTCATCACTGGCCACAAAACTTGACTCCAGATTCGTGATCAGCGGAAGAATTACTCGATAAAGGTATATGCAGACCATTGGAACACGCTATGCGTTCATGAAAAAACCCGATTTTTGACAGTTTTTTTATTTTTCTCAGTATTTTCATCACTGACCTTCAAATTTGACTCAACATTTGTGATCAACGGGAAAATTACTCAAAAAAGGTGTACGCAGGCCATCCTAACACGCTATGTATTCATGAAAAAAAAACGTGATATCCATAAAAAAAAAACATAGCATCCGTGAAAAACGCGATTTTTGACTTTTTTTTTATTTTCCTCAACATTTTGACAATTGGGTTCTAACAATAGATTCGAGGTCAGTGGGGCAAAAAACATAAAAAAAATACATGCAGCCTAGCCGAAAACGCCACATGCATATTTTACCACCCAAAACACAATAAAAAACGAATTTTTTGGCAGTTTTCGGGTTTTTCTCTGTAATATGCGCATTAACCTCCTATTCTGACTTCAGATTCATAATCAGCGGGAAAAAATACTAAAGAAAAGTATATTTAAATGTCCAGTTTTTTGTGGGCCTGTGATCCATCATCCGTATATTACAGTGACTTTTTTGTTTATCTAAATTCTCAGTTATAATTGTCCATGTCCATGCTAATTAATTCTGTAAATACAGTATTTCCTATTCTGACTTCAGATTCATAATCAGCGGGAAAAAATACTAAAGAAAAGTATATTTAAATGTCCAGTTCAAATAACTTTTTTTTTGTGGGCCTGTGATCCATCATCCGTATATTACAGTGACTTTTTTGTTTACCTAAATTCTCAGTTATAATTGTCCATGTCCATGCTAACTAATTCTGTAAATACAGTATTTTAGTTTAGCTACTGTAAAAATTAAGCATAAATGATGGTTTATGTTATTTTTAACCCTTTTCTTCATGTTGTAAGTTTATATTAATAATTGTTTTTTATTTAAAATACACTTCGAAATTAATTAATAGATTCTAATTATTTCATTAACATTTACTACCTACATTACAGCATAATTTTTAAATAACATTTTTAATATATTCCCTATCGAACGAGTAATAATAAGCAATTTCCATTTTTAATAACTTTTTAAAAATATTTAAAGAAAATATTTTTTTCAAAGGCGAAGTTATTTTGCCATATACTCTGTAGAACTGTGAGGTAATTAAATTTTGTTCTTTAATGTCAAATATGTTTAGTTTGCTTCATCCCTTTTTTAATGGGAACTGGTTTCAGGAAGGAAACACTGCTTTACACTGGGCTGCACAAACCGGTCTCAAAAGATGCGTGGAATTACTTTTGGCACATGGGGCCCCGCTGTTTGTTGAAAATAATGATAAATTAACACCATGCGATTTAGCAATGAGGGGATCCCATCACGACATAGCAAGGCTTTTGGAGAGCAGAATGGTTTTTGTAAGTATTACCACAAATCAATATGTGTTATATGTTTATTATTTTCGCAATTTTTGTCCATTTTTATTAAAGAAACAATAAATATGGAAACGATGATTAAAAAACTTGCTATTATTCAAAGCATTCATATAATGATAGTTTATTATTTAACGAGCATGTAATAATGGTTATTACTCAAGAGGACGACTTTACGGCACGAGCTAAGGGCGTGTGTTGTAACTCATCCAAGTGAGTAATAGCTATTACACGCGAATAGAATACTGTACTTTTTTATGACTATATAACAAGAAGTTGCACTTTAAAGTTAATTTGCCGAGAATAATAATTATGAGAAACGGCGAGATTATTAAGGAATAATGCAAAGACACACATTGTATCGGTCATAATTTTTTTAGTTTATAAGCAGGAGAAAAAAAACGACTTTTAACTTAATCGATAATCTTTAATTTTATGTCCTAACATTTTTGGCGTCAGTGCTATAGTTTTTGAGGTATTTATCTAAGTAGTATTTTGACTTAAAAATGTTCGACGCTATGTTTAAACCTCCCTATCTCCGAAAAAAAAAAAAAAAATACGAAAATTTTAAAAACAGCAAGAACTGTTCCTCAGCATTTCCTTCTAGATTTCTTATTCTTGAGTTACGCGTGGTATTTTTCAAGTTAATCGACACAAATCGTATTGGGGCGCCCGTTTTCGAAATCCGCAAAGAAGGCGAAACACGAAATTCTTAAACGTCCAGATCTTTTTAATACATTGAAGGGCCATAGGATGTCATTATGGAAAGAGGGAGAGTTACATTTGATGCACATCGTGAATCGCATTGGCGAAATCGAAAATTCGAGCCCACAGGAGTACAAAAAGTGCTTTTTTTTTCTTTCGGCGAAATCGACCTACTTAAAAAAACTAAAACTAAAACTAAATTTTTAAAATTTACAGAAACTTACATGTGCGTAACAGTGTGAACTGAGTTATGGCATACGCGATGCTTCTGAACTTTAAATCGTCTTTTGTGATTGCTCCAGAAAACCTGTTGAGCAATGAATATGAAGTCTTGTGATTGATTCATTGAGTAATGAGCAATATTACTTATTCAAAAACGTATCGATAATTAATTTTCTTAATAATCGTAGAAAAATACATTTTCTTGATTCTGTACGTCCCCCAACCAGCAAATTTGTTTTATAATTTAAATGTTATACGATTATTTTGTTTTGTTGTTATTTCATTAATGCTTCTAAAATGCTAATTGATTATATTAGAGTTGCAGAAAACACTATTTAGTTGTCTGCAACTGAACTATTTTATAAATTTATCATTATAACGTTTTTACAGCAAAATTGTAAAATATCTTATAAAGCATTTCAGCTTGTAAAACTAAATAATTTTATAGTATTTTTTAGTAACGTTCGGCGGTATTTTCAGCATCGTTATAAATATATATATTAAAATTATTTTATAGTTTGTTTCCTATTGTCTTATAAAATAATTTTATTAAAGCACTACTTGGGACAGTTTTGCTATTGAAAGTAAATTGTTATTCCAGAGTCTGCTACATAATTATTGTATAGCATTGCAATCTACTGCAATGTGGCAAAGGCAATAAGGTAGTTACAAAATAAAATTGTTTATGTGAACATAAAAATGCTGCTGCTAACTTTGCAATAAAATATATTTGGAACAATTGATTTCCTGTGTCAGCTGTGTATTTATATTTCATCAGAACACTAACACTGAGCAAATTGGTGTAGATTGTATATGCTAAAGTATAAATTAAAAATATTAGATATAGGACAATGGAAAAAAACTTTAAAAAACTAATTTTTAAGTTAATTATGCAAATTGCGCCAATACTGTCTCAATGGCTGCATTTACAACACAGTTTTAATATATTTATTATAAAAAAGTTGCCAAAATATCGCGAAAGTAAGTAATTTATTGTATAAGAATCGCGTAAAAGTTACCTAGCAGCATATTGGCCCGTAACTCGCATATGCATGAACAACAACAAACAGCTGTTTTTTGAGACAAAGTAGGCTCTAACTAAATGAGCAGAACCGCATTGGAAGATTTTACTTTACGCGTATAATTTTTCAAATTTTAAATTTCGGTTTAACTCTGTAATGTCTAACAGTAAATATATTTGCCTGTCTGTCAGAAAGTGTGCACCACATGGGATTTTTTTTTTGTTAGTGAGTTATCAAAAAATTCTGACCTTTATAAAAAGTTCTGCATGAAAAAAAGTAATTCCACTACTACAAAAAACGTTACCGATCCCAAGGTTATCCGCCATATTGATCAATCATTAATCAAAATTCTACATGCATTTCTGTCGCTTCTTATTTGAACTGTCCTCCTTCCTTACCTATATTCAAAGAATCAACCCAACCTTTCTATGGAGTACGCAGGCTACTAACTAACAAAAAATTAGCTAGCTGTCATTCTTATATTATTTATTTTTTCATTTAATTTTTGAGTGAAATTTTCTTATCGATTCCCCCACGTGCTTTAATGAATTACCAGAAATTTTTCAAGCACTAAGGAGATTACTAGTGAAAATTTTCATAAAATGAGTATGGGTGTTAAAATGAAAACTTAATACGCAATTTAACGGCAATAGTTACAATAAATTACAGTTTTTATCAAAGTGTCTTTTCCCGTTATTTTTACAGTGATTTTTCTTCGTTTGTAAGTTATAACAAAAATGCAAAATAAGACATTTATGAAAAAAAATGTTATATTTTTCATTTAAGATACGGCCCCTGTCTAAGACATATTATTGTATAGGTGTTTTGTACGAATCGCCTATAGGAAGCCATTTTATGACACCAGCGTTCGAGGTCGTAAATATGACAAGACATAAAAAGTTTAAAAATTATGTTTTTATTAATATTCATGGCAATTAATACGTGTTAATTATTAAATCATGATTAAAACAAATTAGCATTATATTTCATTACAAAAAATTTAAAATGTGAAATCGATTTTTATAAAATTCAAAAAATTATTGTTAAGTAAACATGAGGGGGCACTTAAAATTCATCAAAAACACATGGCACAATTCACAGTAAAATTTCCTTCGCATCAAAAATTACCAGCTGTATGGGTTAACACGTCTCTAAAATAATTACTAAGTAATAGACGGAGAGCCAGACCCAAATCAATTCTCTGAATTTACTATGCCTGGTTTTTTGTCAGTCGATTACAGTAGTTGTGTACACAAACATACTTCGGTCAGTCAAGTGAACTCGAGAACAGGTGTCTCAGGTACCTCTTCAAAGGTGTCATAATTACGGAGGTAATAAAATGAATTTACTATGGCTGAAAATCGTTATGCACATTAGATATTGCATGTAAATAACAGTTATGTCCAGTCAGTCAGTTGAATCTGGGGACGGAGCTGGTCAGTCAGCCCCAATATATGTACAAAAAATAAATAACGTGTAATTCATTTACTATACTTCAAAATCTCTGTGAAAGTATTAAACGCTATATTAATCATAAATAAAATGGTCAGTCAACCATTTTGTGGGACAACGCCCGTCAGTCAGCGAAATAAAAAAAAAAAAATTCGCGCGCGCGATCGGTGTGGCAGGCGGCGGCTCGCTCTTTTACTTATTATTATTATTACTTAACGAGCTATTAAGTAACTTTATTTTAAAGTGTAATTGACAGCAATGTTAATAATATACATTTTGTAAATAATTAAATTTGTCCTAATTACATTGAATAGACAATAGAGGAAAGAAATATTGAAAATGTATGCACTTGACAAATTTAATTATTTACAAAATGTATATTATTAACATTGCTGTCAATTACACTTTAAAATAAAGTTAGTTAACAGTTCGTTAAGTAATAATAAGGAAAACGGCGAGCCGCCGCCTGCCACACCGATCGCGAGCGCGAAATTTTTTTTTTTATTTCGCTGGCTGACGGACGTTGTCCCACAAGATGGTTGACTGACCATTTTATTTATGATTAATATAGCGTTTAATACCTTCACAGAGATTTTGAAGTATAGTAAATGAATTGCACGTTATTTATTTTACTTCCACATCCAGTGGAAGTATAGTAACGACAAAAAAATTTTTTAAAATTTTTATTGTTCAAATAGGCTTAAAATGTCATGAAACGTCGAGAGTATAAGTTTGAGCGAAAAAAAAAATTTTGTCTGTCTGTCGGTCTGTCTGTCTGTCTGTAACTTTTTTTTGTGCGCACGTTTACTCTGGAACCGTTTAAGATATTGACTTGAAATTTGGTACACGTATGTACTTTAACGAGATCTGGAACTAGATTATATTTTCATGTTGTTCCGACGAAGGGTTGGGGGGTAAATTGGGGTAAATTTGTGGTAAATGGGTAAATCAAGCAGGTAAGAGTCGATAAAATTGGTATTTAGTATATATAAGAGAAGCTAGGGTCTCAAAAAAATTTTTGGCATTAGCCACCCCCATTACCACCCCCACCCCCTTATTATGAAAAAAAAATTGTGATTTAGTGTATGTACAAGAACCAGAAACCTCAAAATATTTTTTTACTTCATCCACCCCCACTACCAACCCCCTATCACCACCCCCACCCCACTACCGATGTGGGGTATCGTTTTATGGGTTTTTAGGGTAGAGGATTTCAAATATTATAGTATTAAAGTTCCATAAACAATTATTTCCACATGCAAATTTTTTTCGTTGTGAGTGACTTGGATAGAGAATCTGGATGTGGAAGTAGTGATTCCTTGGGCAGCGGTTTTTTGTACATACATTGGGGCTGACTGACCAGCTCCGTCCCCACGTTCAACTGACTGACTGACATAACTGTTATTTATATGCAATATCTAATGTGCATAACGATTTTCAGCCATAGTAAATTCATTTTATTACCTCCGTAATTATGACACCTTTGAAGGCGTACCTGAGACACCTGTTCTCGATTTCGCTTGACTGACCGAAGTATGTTTGTGTACACAACTACTGACAAAAAACCAAGCATAGTAAATTCAGAGAATTGATTTGGGTCTGGCTCTTAGACTATAAGTTCTTATCCATTATCCAGTAAAATCACTGAAAGCTTGGTATTATAGAGATCAGCATATTATATATTTGTAAGTATATGTGTGTGACATTTTGAATACATTTAAGAAATTGTTTTATTCTATTAGTGTTTTATAGTAATAATAACAAACAGTAAAGTATATGCTTTATAACGCAATTAAATGAGGCTTAAATAAAACTGTTCTATAGTCGTGGTACAGAATTTTCTTAGAGCCTGCGGAATTGTTTATACAATTATTTTGTAATGGTTGCAATAGCTTTTACAAAATCTTACCATCTTAGAAAATATCAACAACATATTATAAGATGGTGCCAATTTTACATCTATAGCTGTGATAATACGTATTATAAGATGTATAAGATGGTGCCAATTTTACATCTATAGCTGTGGTAATACCGTTTTTAAAGTGTTTCTGAGACTAATGTTGTTTATAAAATTTGTGTCGGAAACATTTCTGCAGCTCTTATAAAATACCAAATTGCTAATTGGGCTATAAAAACCAGAAATGGATAAAGAAAATTTCCCAATGAACGTATTACATTTGATTGGTATATTACTAAAACCGAAAATATTGGGGAAAAATTTTCATATCGTTCTGTTAGTTATCAAATTTTTAACAACTTTCAAAATGTCGCTCTTTACTTCTGTTCGTCCACCCGTTCGTCACGAACCTTGTAAGTACGATAGCATAAGCAGAACCCTAAGAAAATTTAATAATCACAAAAATATTTCATATGAGCATTCCGCCAATCAAGATGGTATCATCGGGAGATACTTAATATTACAAATATAGCAATTAACCCAAAAAGGTATCTTATTTTCAAGAAACTGCGAAGAATATAAATACTACACAACGTTTAACAATTTTATAGAAATTTTAATAATCCGTCGCTTGTGTTTGGTTTATTGACAGCATTTCATTTTATGCAATTAATATTTTTCAAAATATCGTATTTGCAGGCAGATAACGCTGACGTGGTAAATGAAGACGAAATTATCAACGAACAAGAGGTTTACAGCGGACTAAGAAGTCAAGATTTGCAAGAGGCAAAGGACCAATTACTTGTGGATACGTCTGACATGTTGAAAATACCGTTATTTACAGCAGAGGCTTTATTGAGAGATAATGGTAAGCAATTGCAAATATTTACTTCCATATTGATCCATTGATATTAGACTTAGAGGAAATAAATTGCAATGTCTTGCCGTTTGAAGATTATACGCGCTACCTCACCTGCGACCCGCCGCAGTTTTTGGCATTTTTCCGCAAAATTGTTGCATCTTCGAGACATTTTATACTCGGTGAAAATATTCATAGGTTATATCCCGAGAGCTTTGAATTTTATCGGATAAACTGCGGGTAACTTTTTTTTTGTAAATTTGTTTAGAAATTGTTCGATACTTAATTATTTACCTCAAAAGCCCGAGATCGAAGGTCGAAGGCTTTTGTGTAAATTATTAAGTCGAGAACATTTGCCTTAAAGCAAAATTTTGCAAAAAACATAGCTACCCGCAGTTTGTGAGACAAGATTTATAGCTCGAGTGATATATATCAAGATTATTTCACAAATTCCTTACATACTTTTATACTTAGGTTTTTATTTATAGATACATACACTTAAGTATACATATACATACACAAGTTAAGTAAAAATCATTATTATTTTATTGTATTACAACCAAATATAAACAATTATTTGTTATCAAAATTTGAAACAGACGCGTTAGATGCCTATTTGACTTTTGTTACGCGATCGCGATTGTCAATATGACAGTTTCTGTCAATTTGATATTAAAAATATTTCTGTAAAATTGCATAAATACTATCTTGGTACATAGTAATTATTATATACAAAAATAATAATTCTTGAAGTTGCAATATGTTTTATTTTGTGTTTAGTCCAATTGAGAGTAAATTAAATCAATTATGTGCATTTAAAAGGTAGACGTAATTTAATCGTATGTAATATCACTAATGCTTAAAATTTGATCGGTAATTTTTGCGAAATCTTTGTTATTAGAAAATATTATTTAGGTATTATGCAAATCACAACTTACACACTTTTTTATTTATTATGAAAATACCTACTTTCTGTATATTGTTGCCCTAATCTGGGCACGCTAATATACTAGTTAGGTAAATACTTTAAAACACTCATTATTAGAGAACTAATCAAAACAACTACTCTTCTAGCTAATACTGACGAAGTATTGAATTACATGATAGGATTCTTAGCATTTTAAAGAAAAAAATATATTGAAATTACTTAAATCATTCATTTACATTTAGTCATTCACACCTTTTTATTTAATATGGAATTATCTACTTTCTGTATAATGGTACCTTAATCGGGTCACGCTAATATACTACTTAGGAAAACACTTTAAAACACTCATTATTGGAAAACCAATCGAAACAACTACTCTTCTAGCTAATACTGATGAAGTATTGAATTTCATGATAGGATTCCTGAAATTTTATGGCAAAAAAAAATATATTGAAGATACTGAAATTATTTATTGAAATTCAGTCATTCACAAGAATTATTGAACCTTACACTCTATTTCAACTCTAATAAATAAAAAAGTGTGTAAGTTGTGATTTGCATAATACCTAAATAATATTCTCTAATCATGATAAAAGCAAATAAATAAAAATAATAAATGGTAAAAAAAATAAATCAAGAATAGGCTTGTAAATAATGAATGAATGTTTCTATACTCTACTGATGAGAACTAACGAGTTCGAAAAAACTTGTACAACTTTTCTAGAGTTGAAATAGAATGTAAGGTTCAATAATTCTTGTGAATGACTGAATTTCAATAAATAATTTGAGTATCTTCAATATATTTTTTTTTGCCTTAAAATGCCAGGAATCCTATCATGTAATCCAATACTTCGTCAGTATTAGCTAGAAGAGTAGTTGTTTTGATTGGTTTTCCAATAATGAGTGTTTCAAAGTGTTTTCCTAAGTAGTATATTAGCGTGACCCGATCAAGGTACCAATATACAGAAAGTAGATAATTTCATATTAAATAAAAAAGGTGTAAATGACTAAATGTAAATGAATGATTTAAGTAATTTCAATATATTTTTTTCTTTAAAATGCTAAAAATCCTATCATGTAATTCAATACTTCGTCAGTATTAGCTAGAAAAGTAGTTGTTTTGATTGGTTCTCCAATAATGAGTGTTTTAAAGTATTTACCTAACTAGTATATTAGCGTGCCCAGATTAGGGCAACAGTATACAGAAAGTAGATATTTTCATAATAAATAAAAAAGTGTGTAAGTTGTGATTTGCATAATACCTAAATAATATTCTCTAATCATGATAAAAGCAAATAAATAAAAATAATAAATGGTAAAAAGCTTTGTTGCCTGGTAGTATAAAGAGTGTAAATTGGCAGTTTATTATCTGATTAAATCCCGAGCGCTTTAGCTGGGGGGAAACTGCCAATTTTTAACGAATTATAATACCTATTGGCAACTTAGCTTGACCAAAAATTTATAGATAAAAAAAGCACGAGTGATATTTGAGGAGAATATCTCACGAATAAATAGTTCATCAAGTACATCTGTTTTGCAATTAATTGCCTTCAGACGTTTTCTTGTCACTTTTTAGAGTTTACTAACCTTTATTTTCAATTTCATCATTTACGTCACATAAAAATACATTTCCAAAGCGACTGATCTAATAAAAAACAAAGTAGTATAAATGATGTAATGACAATGAAAATCAAGAAATCTAGGTTGAATTACCTCTAATAATGACATTGGTGCAATGTTGTGAAATAATCGCTGTTGAATTTTAGAAAAATCTGGCTTGCGTTTATTCAGTGTAAAACTGTTGTCATTGGTTGAAATTTAAAAATTCATGAAATGTCATTGGTCTATAAATTACAAAGGAAATAATATATACAAAATTTATTACAAACAAGGTCGTATGCATAATTTCGATAGTGTCAATGGTTTTCAAGCAATGAAATATACTTTGGGGTTAGGTCCCGATCGGTGATCGCCTTGTTTACTTTTAACTAAGAAATGCCACAGAGTGTATAGGATTGAAATTATACTGCAAAAATGAAAACAACCCTTGTCACAGAAAAACACGAATATTTTTTCCCTAAAATGCTTCTTAAACATTATACAATCCAATGAAAGTATAACCACAAAGTGCAGCAACTACACAGAGGCGAAAGCAAGCTTTCCCACCAAAACCAAATTTGTAAACGCATTGCCATTTTTTAAATGGTATATCAGTCAACCTCACTGTTGACTTTTATCATGTTAAGTTTCGATCATATTAAGATATATAAAAGATCATTTTGAGGTCCGAAAATTTATTAGGGCCTAGTGCCCAACTTAAGTGAAAATACACGCCGATTATAAACAATTCAAATGGTAATATTTTTCAATCAACCTAAAAAAAACACTTTTTTAGTGTATACTAAAATTAAAAGAAATAAATTAACAACGTAGTTCTCTCAGTGTAGAAGCAAGGTCACATATATCGAGCCATCAAAACTCAAAAGTGCCACCAAGATCTTCGCGTCTGTGTAATTACTGTACTACGTGGTTAAGGATAGGATTTTGCAGAGTGAGAGAGAAATATGCATTTATTTTCGGTTTTTTATAAATATTAAAAAAATCATAAAATAGTTTCAGGTACTTTCCATTGCTCTAAGAAATACAACCATATACAGTTCTTTATCATAAATTTTGTATATAATTAAATGCCATGCTCTAATAATGAAATTACGAACTATTTTCATTGACAAACTACACAATATTCAAGTACAACAGAAATTTATAATAAAAAATATATATAGTTGTATTCGTTAGAAAAATAGTAAGTATCTAAAACAGTTTTAAAGGTTATACTATGTTTGGTTTTTAAATATTTATAATAAATCGAAAATAAACGCATATTTCCCTCTCGCTCTGTAAAATCCTATCCTTAAAACAAACTTTCTAAATAGTTACATAGTGGTGGTTTAAAATTATTATTTAACTGTAAAATATTAAAAATGGTACATCACAGTTTCACAAAGAAGTGGACATTCCATTGAAGCGTAAAATTTAAAATGTTAGGGAGTACAATTTGAAAAATAAACGTTGGTGTTCTTAAGGGTTGTAAGAAACAAGACGGTTTCAATAGTGTAGGTAGAAGGAGTTTTTGATGTCTTTCACAATCTCCGTTAATTTATTTTTTATCTTCCGAAGCAATAGAAATATGGCTTAATAAAAAAAATTAAGACACTCTGTATAGTATTTATAAATGAAAACTACGTGATATTTGAGTAATAATAGGTTAAGAGAAAACAAGTAGCATTCTTATGCAACAATAGATACAAATTCACGTTATTATTAATTTATATATTGAACATTATTCTAATTTTTTATGTTAATCTATGCAATAATTTATTTACGGAAAGAAAATATGAAATATTTACGGTTAATAAATTTGAAACTAACAATGACATAAAAACTGGGTTAATTCATTCATTTATTTCGTTGACGTGTCCAGCATTTCATCGAATATAAAATACTGGTATATACGGCTGTCTTCATTAGGTCTCCCAGTGTTTGCATGGTTATCTAGGACTATGGTTCTAATGGTAGGCTGCCTAAGAGGTTGTATACATGTTAGATCACGATTCACATGAGTGACATTTTAAAAAGAATTTATTTATTTAATGGAGCCAACGTTGACTCTTGGAGAATGAATTAGAATAATAAATTAGAAGTGTTGCATTCTAACTGAGTTTAATAACTGATTTTACAAAGCATGTCTAGTCGTATTTATAACATACAGAACCTGAGTAAGCAAAATATAGAACGAAGGAAATGCAATTCGACAGTCAGCATAAAATGTGAGAAACAAAGGTGAAACATAATATCTCTAAGATAAGCGATTAATAAGAGAAGTCGTTATCATGTAATATGATATACCTGTGAAGGTTTGTTATGGCTAAGTCTTGGTAATAAGCGTATAATTTTATATAACAACTTCCCCCTTAATAAAAAAGTTGATGTTATGCAGCAACTTTTGAAAATTGTTAGAAACGTTAAATGAATATAATGCAAAATAAATTGAAACAATGTTGAATTAATACAAAGCAAAATAATAAAATACATAAAAGTTAAAATTGGTAAATGATAATAATAATAAGCGAGTAGTACATTACATAAATGTGATAAGAATAAAATACAATGGTCTAAATTAATAGACAAGGGTAAAACTCCACATATGAAAGTCTATGTTAACTCGATGTCCTCTTCTTCTTGAGGTTTAATACCGGGTCGCTTTCTTGGAGGGATCAGTCTAGGAAATTTGGTAAAAACTCTGCTTCGCTCTGAAGGAGGGTTGTCCGTTTTGGGTTGGATTCGCAATGCTCCACATCTTCTTCTTCTGCATTTACAAGTTATGTAAAGTAGAACTAATAGAATGATGAGAGTGATTATGAAATATGTGAACCAAGATACGTGTTTGGTCACAAAAGGCTCGTTTATGAGGTCATCCACGTCTTTGGAATATTGGTCCAATTTGGTTTTTGCAATATCTAGATCTTCTACGTCGAGACTGTTTAATTCGAGTGGTTTTAATTTTGGAATTTCGATTTTGTCGGGCATGTGATTACAGCATTCAAAAGGAATTTGGATAGGATGTGAATTGTCCTTAATTTCGGAAAAGTTTTTGGCACTGGCTTGTATTCTAGTAATGCCTGCATAGGCGTAACATCCTGGTTGTAGTTTGATGATGGAATTTTTGTTGATTAACTCTGTTGTGGATTCTCTCTTTGGACAGTTGATGGTAATGTGAAGTGGTTCGGAATTAATTACTAGCCATGTGTTGTCTTCAAGTTCTTGGACGTTGTATCCCTGACTAATAATGAAGGAAGTTTGACAGTTCTTTGGAAGTTTTGGCAATGGTTTTAGTATTCTGGCTTCACATATGGCATTTTTGTCGATAGGATATGCAAACAGGTTCGAACATAGTTTGGTTCCAAAATAAAGAGGTTTGCATTCTTTCAAATTTTGTATAGGTATGTACATTAAAGAATCATCGTCTCTCGCGATAAACTTTTGTGAGGTAGATAAAATGTGATGTAGACCAGTTCTGTTATCAAGTATCGGGATAGGGTATAGGCGATAGGTGTTAGAACGAAAGGTTCGTCAAAGTTAGGGTAGATTAATATCGGAGTTGTCGTTAATGTTGGTTTCAAATTTTGAAAAGAATTTATACAATCATTGTCGAAGAGAAATGGTATGTCTTTTTGTAGTAGTTTTGTTAGGGGCTTGGTAATCTTGGAGAAATTAGAGATAAAGCGCCTATAATATCCGGCTTAGCCTAGAAATGATTTAATTTATTTTGGATTTTTCGGTTGAGGAAAATTTAGAATAGCGTCAACTTTCGAAGGGTTTGGTTTTACGCCGTCTTTTGTAATGAGATGTCCTAAATAAGCGACTTCCTTGCGGAGAAACTCGCATTCGTCTGGTTGAATTTTGAGGTTGGCTTTTTGAAGACGTTTAAAGACTTCAGTTAGACGGGAAATGTGTTCGTGAATTGTAGGAGAGTAAATAATGATATCGTCCATGTAGACGTTCGTTTTGAATACCTAACAGGATGTTATCCATAACTCTTTGAAAAGTTGATGGAGCATTTTGAGTCCAAATGGCATTCGCACGAATTCATAATGACCGTTCTCAACTGTGAAAGCAGTCTTTTGAATATCTGTGGGATTAATTTCGATTTGGTGAAAACCAGAAGCCAAGTCTAAGGTTGTGAAATATTGGCATTTGCCAAGTTGGTCTAAAAGATCGGAAATGTTGGGCAGAGGATATTTGTCACCGATTGTAATCTCGTTGAGTTTGCGGTAGTCGACTACAATGCGCCATTTCTGTTTACCAGAAGCGTCCAGTTTTTTGGGAACTACCCAGACAGGAGAGGACCAAGGTGAGATTGAGGGTTGAGTAATACCTTGACTTAACATTTTCGATACTTGCGACTTAACTTCTTCTTTATGGACCTGAGGATAGCGATACGATTTCGTAAATATCGGTCGGGAATTGTCGGTGTCAATAGGGTGTATGATTTCGTTGGTAAAGGTCAAATTGTCTCCTTCTAAATAGAATATATCTTGAAAGTCTAAACAAAGCTGCGTTACTATTTCGGCCTCTTCTTCGTTTAGATGATCCAAGCGCAATTCGTTCCTGATTTCAAAGGATCTGTCCATCAGTACCTGTGGGTCAGAATTTTGAGTGTTTAGATTGAAAATTGATTTGAATTTTTGTACTGGTTCTAGTTCGAGGTTCGAGAAATTTACCGTTTTTGGTATTGCATTCGCGTTTATGATTGAGGTTAAAGATTCTCCGTTGCTATCGATTTTTACGAGAGCATTCGGTAAGCGTACCCTTTCGTTTTCCTGGGCTAACAGTATAGCCTCGGTATTTCGCAGGTTATATTTTAGTTTACAAATTTTTTCCGTGCGAGGTTCAATAGAAATTAAATTTTTGATGTTGCTTAAATTTGAATTTTTTGTATCGGAATTAATAGTTGGTTGTAAAGGTAAATTTACCGTAGTTTCTTCCGTAACTTTAAATAACGGTACGGTTTTAAAATTTGTGACTAGTTGTTTATTTTTAAAGTCTACTTGGCATTCGTAATGTTCTAGAAAGTCCGCGCCTAGTAGTCCATCAAAATCTATATCTAGATTATAGATATACACTTTGTGTGACTCGTCTGAGAATGGGATGAGAACAGATTCGTTGATATACATTTTTTGATCAGTAATACCCTGTGTAATTACATTTTCAGGAGATCTACGTCTATAATTTTCAGCTGTTTTAGGTTTAAAAATTGAAATTCCTGCACCTGTGTCAATCAAAATTTTAAATTTGCCTGTTGCGTCTTTGATATAATAGAGATTTCTTGAATTTACAGTTAATAAGGTGTGAGAAAGCGTATTTACATGAATGTCTGTTCTGGAAAGCATTGGGTCGAAACTGTCGTTGAGATTCATTGTTTGTATTTGGTTTGATATTTGGTCGAATTGGTCTATTTGTTGAGTCGGAGTATCCGTGGGGTACTCCGGATCTAAACGAAAATCCTGAGGATTAGTTCTTCGTTCTTTGAAAATTTTGTTACGTTGTTGGCATCGTTTGCGATTATTGCCTCCTGCGGCATTCACTTATTACATGTCCATTGCGCTTGCAAAATGAACAGAATTTTTGTTGCAAATTTGAAGTTGGTCGTTTTTGTTGTAAAGTGGGATTTTTGACCGGACTATTTTTTGGAAATTTTTGTTGTTCGAAGTAAGAGAGTTGTAGCTCTCTACGAATTCTACTAACAGCTTTTAGTATACTAGGAGGATTGCTAGCACGTATGATGCGGCCTAAATTCGGTTCTAAGCCTGTTAATAAATTGTTTAAGGTCATTGTTTCGATGAGATCTGATTGTGCAGCTCTTTGCGTTGTCGTGAGAGTTTGTTTTTGCACTGCGGCGTGCATTTTCGCATTGTGCGTTTGTAAACGCGAAACGAATGTTAAGGCGGATTCGCCGGGTAATTGGTGAATTCGTTGTAGGTCTTGGATAAGAGCCGTTAAATCTCTGGAATCTCCAAAATGAGTTTCTAAAAGTGCTTTTATTTCTGGCCATGTGCCAGTATTACGCGAATTTATTATTCTGGCAGCTTTGCCTTTCAATTTATTTTTTATGTGGACGGTCAAAAGAATTTTTTGATCTCCAATTGCCATGCTTTGGGCACAATGACAGGAGTTTAAGAATGTTTGTAAATTTATGGCATTGCCATCAAATTCAGGTATTAAAGAAAATATTTCAGAGAGCTTGTAAGGCTCAATTTGCTCTGGTTGTTGTTGTTGTAGTTGTTGTTGTTGTTGTTGTTGTTGTTGTTGTTGTTGTTGTTGTTTTTGTTCGGCTGGTGCCGGTGCTGTTGGTTGAGCTGCCTCTGGTTGAACTCTATCTGCCATTTTGCTTTTTATTTAGAGATTATTTGAACTAAAAGAATTGTCTGCGTATCAGCAGTATGATACGAGAATTAAATTAAAATTAGCTTGTTACGTTGCATGCGTAAATGGATTGTATATTAGTTGTATAATACACAATGTTTCGTAAATACGAAAATAAATAAACTTAAAATTAAATGAACTTGTTTCGTTGCGTTTGTAACGGAATGGATTTCATTTTGACAATAGAACTGGCTTTGTGCGCCGAGTGTATTAGCAGTATAATACACTTTTAATAAAATAAGTTGCGAAAAATAATAAAATAGTAAAATGGTACGAGATGATTCTTAAAACGACTTACGTTAATTTCATCTCCATGGGTAGGTTCTTCGTCCGTCAAGGGATTGGGATCCGCCACCACCAGTGAGGAAGGTCTCCTTGTTCAAGTAGATGTACACGCACTAGTTAGGCACCTTCTGCAGATGTTCTCCTTGTTCTCTTACGCTTCACTACCAGTTAGGCTTCTTGTTCTGATGATGTTTACGGATCCTACCGACTGCGCCAATGTTAGATCACGATTCACATGAGTGACTTTTTAAAAAGGATTTATTTATTTAATGGAGCCAACGTTGGCTCTTGGAGAATGAATTA
The DNA here is from genome assembly GCA_936432065.2 of Rutpela maculata. Classification (NCBI taxonomy): domain Eukaryota; kingdom Metazoa; phylum Arthropoda; class Insecta; order Coleoptera; family Cerambycidae; genus Rutpela; species Rutpela maculata. The sequence goes on from OW386285.2 coordinate 271,587,851, forward strand.
GAATAATAAATTAGAAGTGTTGCATTCTAACTGAGTTTAATAACTGATTTTTACAAAGCATGTCTAGTCGTATTTATAACATACAGAACCTGAGTAAGCAAAATATAGAACGAAGGAAATGCAGTTCGACAGTCAGCATAAAATGTGAGAAACAAAGGTGAAACATAATATCTCTAAGATAAGCGATTAATAAGAGAAGTCGTTATCATGTAATATGATATACCTGTGAAGGTTTGCTATGGCTAAGTCTTGGTAATAAGCGTATAATTTTATATAACATACAAAGTTGTGAACTGTGAAAGATATTTCAAAAAATTGTACTTTTAGAAACCAAATTAAATGCAGATGTTTTAACCATTAATTGAATAACTGTAAGTACAATTCTCATATATCACAATATCTGAACATATAAAACTTAGCAGTAATAGTGACAAAACCAATTATAAGTATACATTATCAATACCTTATATTGATAAGTATCTCACAAAAACTATACCAAGTTCCAAAATAAAATAAAGGAAGCCATACCCTGCAGATATCCATAAATACATACTAAGTACATCTAGCTGAAACTATTTTGAAGCTATATAGTTCACTTATCAAAAACATAAATAAAGGATGAATTTAGATGAGATCCCAGAAAATTTATCAAGTAAAGATCTGCTCAAATATATAATATTAGAGACTAGACAGCAAAAAGTAGAAATTCAAAGCTCCATAACTAATCTAACAATAATTGTCAATAAAGCTGAAGAAAAGGTGGTTAAATTAGAGGACGAAAATAAACATTTAAAAGAGAAGATAAAAGCTATAGAAAGGAAGTTTAAGTTCAAGAACAATGTTATCATCTTTGGACTGCCACAGGAAGAAAATGAGGTGGTAATAAGTAAAGTTAAAACAATCTTTGATAGAATTGATGTGGATATCGAACTAAATCAAATCAATAATACTTATAGATTTGGAAAATCTGAACCGAAACCAATATCTGTTGAATTAACTTCATATATGTTGAAACAAGATATACTCAAAAATGCATATAAATTAAAAAACACAAACATTGGAATTAGTAGCGATTTGATTCCCGAAGATAGGGAGGATTATGTTATATTAAAGAGGCATATGATAAATGCCAGAAATAAAAAATTAACAGCAAGGATAAAAAATAATATCTTGTATGTGGGAGATGAAAAATTCACAGCGGATGAACTATAACTTAGAGACCAACAAGACATAGGCGAAGAAGATAGCACACAGAAATTAATTCCAAAAAGCTCCTCCTTCATCATTAGATTGTTTTAATAACACCTCAAACACTATCAAACTTCAACAGAAGCTGTTACATAAAGTACAAGAGCCGACTACACCACAGGAAATATGTAACGTACAAGATAATAAAACTAATACGGCAAAACCCCGAACCCTAACCGGAAGCTCATCAGGAAACTATCAATTGAGAACCAAATAATTGAAAAAGTCATAGTTTAATTGATTATTTAAATTTGTGTTAAACTTTATGTAAATTTTCTTTTTCTTTGTACATATTGAATTTATGAAATAAAATTTAAAAATAAATGGGAATACCAAAGTCAGTCCATAAATACTAATACAATTGATAATGTGTACTATTTTAACAAAAAATATTTGGAATTAAAGAATAATTTTAAAATTTTTCATATTAACATTCGTAGTATTTATACAACGTGATCTACCAGGACATGCGGAAAATTTAACAGTAGGTTGTCCCCACCGAAAGGAGTAAAAAAATGAAATAAAAAAAAAAAATGACCAAAAAAATTACCTTTTTTTTTTGTAGGAATGCGCCGCCAATGACTTCAACTAATCTAACGTAACGCGGTACAATCATATCACTTTATCAGACTTGGGATTGACACTACTGACAGCAAAGCTGGATAATAAGATAGAAGTGACTTTTGGTTTTAATCAAATCACACTACAAAAATACCGAAATAAATCGAAATAAATCGAAGACGTTGATCTCATGCTGAAATGACAAGCAGATATACGAGATATTTAGTTAAACTGGTCAATGACACAGACGTGTAACTATTGTTCGACCGGAAGCAAAAAATGCGGCTCTTAAGGGGTCTACACACGATCCAGCGGCACGGAGCCAGCCTTGTTGGCATGCTTTGAACTCATTTGTAAAAGTGAATTGGTCCGCTAGAATTCCAATTATCTTCAAAGCGTACCAACAATGTTGACTACCTGCCGCTGGATCGTGTTTAGACCTCTTTTTTTGATCTCGCCGGCCAGCTCACTTTTTATGCCAATTAAGGAAATGTAAACAACTCGAATACGTTCTTTCACCAGTAAGTTCGTCGACCTCTTCAGAATTAGGTCAGGACTTACACAACATCAGTAGTGTACCTTCGCAAATTGACTAATAATTTAATATACTAAATTACCTCAGAATCCTCTAAAATTTTGCAGGGGCTTTCCCACATTGAAGACTAGCACACCATTTTATTTTCCGCATTTCTTGGTAGATCACGTAGAAATATTGACGAACTGTCCATATGTTTGAGTTATTTCACAAATAAGTTTGAAATAATTGTACTCACGGAAACTCATCAAATTCATGATATAAGTATGTTTTCTATGAAAGGCTATAATAAACTATACAATGAGGGAAACTTAAATAAAAATGACGGATTTGTTGTATTTGTAAAGAATGGCATTAACTATACCCACACAACTGTTAATATGGGTGAAATAAAACTGTGATAAAACAAAGTATTTATCATTCACCTCATATGCAACTAACTTGCCAAATATGGACCCCTTAACTATTGACGCAGTAACCCAAATTCCGGAAGCTGATTCCATAAAATATTTGGGTATAATAGTGGATCGACATTTGCGGTGGGACCTACAAGTACAAAATATTATTAAAAAAATTAGAGGCCTATTACCACGGTTCAAATACTTAAAACAATATTTAGATATATCTCAACTTTAAGTACTATATTATGCACTCGTACAATCTCAACTTTCTTATGTCATTTTAGGCTGGGGAGGGGTAAATGAATGTCACCTAAAATATTTAAATAAAATGCAAAAATGGATTTTGAGAATAATATACAACAAAAACATTAGATACCCTAGCGACTAATTATTTAAAGAAAGCCAATTATATGATATCAGACAATTATTTTGCCAAAATATATTAATAAACGTAAAAAAAAACAAAAGATTCAATTAGAGCCGGTTAACCACATATATGAAACAACACATAAGGTAAGTAATGTTAACATACCCAGATGTGAAAAAACCATAGGTCAGCATAGCTGTGATTACCTTGGACATAAATTATATAGTAACTTACCTGAAGTAGTTAAGAATGTGGACAGTTTTACCACATATAAAGTAAAAATAAAAAAATGAATTCTTGAGACATTAGCAACTTAATAAACTCAAATAGTTTTTAGGACAAAAAAAATTAACTCATCTAATCGTTTTATTAAACAAAAAAAATGTATAAATGATATTGTGTCTGTCTGAATGAAATATTTGTTTTATTTAGGTACCTAACTAATGTGTATTGTGTAATATGTGTGAATATGTATGTATATATGTCACAGGGAATAAACCCATCACAAACAAGCAGTACTACCGCTACTGCTTCAGTGATTACTGTTTATTTACGGTGATTATAATTACCTTATTATACATTTGTTTATTTACATTTTATTTCTTATTTAAAAAAAATAAAAAAAAAAAAGTTCAGACCAGCGAACCAGACCCTATGTATTTTCGGTCTCTGAATCCGAAGTCAAAAAAATTCGTACACCCCCAAAATCTTGAGCTAGAGCCAAAAAGCACCCCTGGACTGGGGTAAAAAGAATATTAAGCTACGAGAATAGTTGTTACATCCTAATCTATCGAATTATACAAATTAAGGTTAAACTGCAGCGTACATACAATAGATATGAAACACACCCCCAGTGAGGGGTGAAAACTAGCCCCCATTTATAAAAAAATCGATCCAAAACAGCAGTGACTGTTGAAAAAGCTCGAAAGGTCTAAGTTTTGTTAAAGTGCATCAGATCCGACGTAATCTTCATAAACTGCCCGTATAGGGTTGAGAACAACCACCCTTAAGTTTAAAGGACACAAAACAAGAGAAAATGTAAAATCCGACAGGATTTCTATTTTGCGTAGTACTCTAAAATAGAACTAGAAACTTACGTACCATCAACGCCCTACAGTGTCAACCCTCAGATGGTGTGAAAACTACCCCCTATGTAAGATTTATCTATAAAAAGTTACAGTGACTTCTATAAAAATTCGAAACACCTACGTTGTGTGGAAGTGAGAAGAAACTAGACTATGTTCGGCGCTGTGCTTGAAAACCACCCCCCCTATATCCGTAGGACACTGGAAGTGTGCATCACGATTTTTGCCAATCATAGCATAAAAATGTAAATCCGGTTAGTTTCTCTCTGTTTTTCCAGCATCCTACAGATATAGGGGTGGTATCTCGCAACCCCGTGGGGCTGGTTTTCAAGCATAGCGTCGAACATAGTCTAGTTTCTTCTCACGTCTTTCTTCTCACTTCCACACAACGCTTCCACACAACGTTTCGAATTTTTACACTACATTTTTATACTGTAACTTTTTAGTTTAGGGGGTAGTTTTCACACCCTCTGAGGGTTGACACTGTAGGGCGTTAATGATACGTAAGTTTCTAGTTCTATTTTAGAGTACTACGCAATTTCAGCCAGTCATAGCATTCATGAAAATAGAAATCCTGTTGAATTTTACGTTTTTTCTTGTTTTTCTCGTGTCCTTTAAACTTGAAGGTGGTTGTTCTCAATCCTATAGGGGCAGTTTATGAAGATTACGTTGGACCTGATGCAGTCTGTTATCACTTTAACAAAATTTAGACATTTCGAGCTTTTTCAGTACTCATTGATGTTTTCGATCGATTTCTCACCCCTCCCTGGGGGTGTGTTTCATATCTGTTGTATGTACGCTGCTGTTTAACCTTAATTTGTATAATTCGATAGATTAGGATGTAACAACTATTCTCGTAGTTTTTTTGTGGGGCTGTGTTATTAACATAGCAGATTGTAATTTGTAATTTTAAATGTAATTTCGTAAACAAACTTTATTATTATTACTGTTATTATTAATGCACTCACTTTAAAATTTAATGTTTGCTCTAAGAAAACCTTTTACTAATAAATATCATAAGTTATGTCAATAAAAAATACATATACCTTTTCCAGTTTGTCCTTTATGGTTTAGTACTCATGTATTCTTTTAGTAATTTTCAAATATTTGGGGTTGTTGTTGGATTCACCCCAAAAAAAATTCAAGCTTCTACATCTATTGGAAGGGTCAAAGCGAGACGAGCTGCCTTTTCCCTAAGACCGTCAGTCTGCGTTTGCTATATAGAATTTTCCTGATTTGAAATGTTTCCCATCAACCTTAGAAACCAAGGAATGTCTGCAGCGTATTTCAGATTTCTAGGTGATCAAGAAGTACCAAAAAAGACCAGGACATTTCTTATAGATTTTCTAGCTTCAGCCTTTTCTTTATTCGTGCGAAATTCAAACAAGATGATGGTCTAGAAGTTTCTCAGGAATCTTTATTACAAAGTTTTATTTTTCTTATTCGCAACGTGTTGCCAGACGTGTCCACGCATTGACCTAGTTGGCTATATGGCACGACCGATATCATAATGCCATCTGGCGCGGATGCGCGTTAGGAGTACGTCCATAAGTTGTTCCTCATCAGTTCTTTGGTAACGCCAGTTTTGAAGGGCGCCTCTTAGCTTACTACCGCCTGATTTTAATTACCATTTCTCGAGTTGATGTAGCCAAAAAAGATAAAATGCAAGAGAACTTACGAGTATTATCAATAAGAACTCCAAGGTAACCATCTTACTTACAACCTCACACTTACCAATCTTTTACGTTTATTAGTTGGCTTTCATTTTCTACTATCGTAATTTCCGTTTTGTTGCAATTCATTCTTAAACAGAGCTTTGAGCTCACTTGGTGCAATTAAAGTTTTGTCATCTTCAGACCTCGGGAATTTTATCTCTGTGACGTTAAAATCAGGGTTGGCTCTAGGGCAGCGCGGAAAGATTTGTATGCAAGTATGAAACAATATATCTTACCTTGTACTTTTTTAGGGAATTCCGTAATATTCAAAGTTAATATGGTCAGTTTATTATAAACCCTCACCCGAAGAGGAGGTATTGGGAGATGTAACATTGAACTAACACACAGACACACCTGTATTTTTCACTAACTTAAAGTGACCCACACACGATTTGCATACCGTCGACTCTGCATAATTTCACGCTAGGTTTAAAGATACATACTGTACCTCCCACGGATCTTTGTCAGAGGCAGGGACTGTAGGAGAACGTAGCGGCCTGTCGGAGAACTGCGCGTCCACTTTCTATAATAATTTATTAGTGTTCAACACCAATCACGGTAGCAGTGCGTGCGCTGGATCTATATCACTCTCTACATAGAGATTCCTCTTTGCTCGCCAATATTCGTGGCGATTTCAGTACATACATATAGCTGGATTTGTACTGCGGATTGCAAACCTGCGATTTCGGATGGTCTGCCATTTCCTTTCATTAAATGTTGATGTAAATGCGCAGAATTGCCACAGTGTAGGTAAAGTAAAAGGAATTTTGTCAAATCAATGTTTCACAATTTCGGCGGCGTCGCCTAATTAAAGGAGATAATAAAATCACATTAGTAAAAGAGATATAAAAGCACCACCGTACACGGGAATCTAATGTTGACACTCGGTGAGGATCAAATGAGTTCAACACTCCAATTGTAAAAGAATCAACTACGTCTTTAGGTACTTAATTTACAGGTACATAATTGTCAGTACGTTTCACAGATGTACTATTTGTGAAATTTGGTACACGTATGTATTTTAACGTGATCTGGAACTAGATTATATTTTCTTCTTGTTCCATCGAAGGGTTGGGGGTAAATTGGGGTCCAGAAAATTGGTATTTAGTATATTAAAGAGAAGCTAAGGTCTCAAAAAAATTTTTGGCATTAGCCACCCCCATTACCACCCCCACCCGAGGGGTATTTCGCAGGGGAATTTTGGTGTACAAGCTCCAGGAATTAGTAGAGAATTAGTAGGAATTAGCAGGAATTAGTGGGAATTAGTAGGAAATTAGTTTGGAATTAGAGGAATTACTGAGGAATTAGAAGAAATTATTAGGGAATTAGTGGGGAATTAGTAGGGAATTGGTAGGAATTAGTAGGCAATGAGTGTGGAATTAATACGCGGCGCGCGCAACTCGAGACATGGTAGCACTCGTACATAATAACATGCGCCGAGACGTGCGCGCTCTATAGCTCTATCTAGATACAGATTCGGCAAATCTAGTTTTATATATGCATCTTGAGTTCAACGAGTGCAGAAAGAAAACAGAAATTAGGAAAGAAAGACGGATATTATCCCAGTACAATGCGTTGGCTGTTAGAAGCGATGCTCTACGTTGACACACGACAGCTAATACAAATAAGATTTCACGAAGTGTGGAGTTTGCTGGGGGCAATGTATCAGTCATTCCTTTCCTAATTTCCCTGCTTTCTCTCTTGCACTCGTTTATCTCAGGATATATAAAACTAAATTTGCAGAATCTGCATGTGATTTGCGTGTGCACCAATTTCGCCGTTCTAAGCAAAACTAAACAAAACAATTTTATAGACAGTGACAGTAATTAAATCAAATCATGGTAAGTTAATGCACTGATTTATTCACCCATCTCGCAATTGGGCCGTGCGAAAAATCCATTTCAGCAATTCAAAAATTATAAACAATCACAACCTTCAGCCCAGCAAACGCATAATTTGCAGCCCTTAAATGGGTCATTGTAGCGATCAATGGCTTTCTTATGGCATAGGCTAACCTTTTGTGGCCCATAATAAATTATATGCAGACGTACCGTAGCTTCATGTTGTTACGAATTGCCACATAATAACCAGAAATGGTCAATTATTGTGCAACCATAAAAAATGCTCCTTCAGTTTATACGTTGATGGTACTTTTATGGTAATATGCAGGCTAATATTTTAAATGATTACGCACATGCGCATTTCACATAATAAAGACTTCATACACATCACCATAAATACTACTTTTAGCATCCGAAATAACGGTCACTAAGATAGCTCAGTTGGTCAGAGAGTCAGTACTGTAATACGGACAACGTAGACATGCAGGTTCGAACCTCACCGACCGCAATTATTAAAGATAAGTAAAAATGTATTTAATAACTTAATAAACATTACAATTTGCAGGTAACCCTTGTGAGAATAAATTGGAGCTATGGTAAACAATATTAAATATGTAAATAAAATATACGGATGATAACTCGGATGGTAACAAACAAATTCATAATACAGTATTTATGCATTAATTATTTAATTCTTATCAAGTAAAGTACTTACATGTCAAAGTTGTACTTTTTTGTAAAAAGCGTCCTGAATAATATATCTATATAAAAAAGTAGGATGTTCATATATCGTACTTTATGAATGTATAAATATTGTACCTACATACTGTTGGCAATTTGAAGGATGGCCAGCTGCTGGCCGGTGGGACATTTCGCCAATGGTCCGCTTGTGGCTCCCCATAAAAGTGCCAATTATGATAATGCTGGCGACGGTGCGTGTGACCATTTATGTGCCAATTATGAGTGTTTGCTGGGAGTCACTGAAATTCTGGGGTATGTTCTTAAAAGTAAAAGAAATAATTATATGGGAAGTATAACTCATTTGCTTCATTTGCGCCATAAACTGTGGGCCATACGTAAAAAATGGGCTAAATAAAATCAAGACCTTATTTAATTACCTTTAATTTTTTTATCGCTTTAAGATGAAAATTGACTAACTTAAATTCAAAACTCCCAAAAAATTCAGAAAAATAAATATTGAATGAATATTCGTATATAACATGTTAATAATGCGTGCTATCTAAAAATTGCTTGGAATCATTTTTGTTAAATTTTTATAGATAAACTAGCTGACGTTGTTTTGCCATATAAATTATAAATTTTTGTCCAAAAAATAAAAAGAAAATTTCTGGATAAGCCATCCTTATCACCTAGGGGTATAAAAAATAGCCTAAGACCTATTCTCGGTCCTACCAAATATACACCAAAAATTTCATAAAAATCGGTCAAGCTGTTTCGGAGGAGTTCGATAACAAACACTGTGACACGAGATTTTTATATATTAGATTCATCAGTGTATGCAGTTTTTATAAAATAAATATCTTTAGCAAAAATCCCTTTGATTGACAACAATTAAGGTTTTTTGTACAATCTGTTATGAACAAATTTTTTGTGGCAGACAATTCGTTTATTTATCGTCATTTTCTCAGCTTTTACAGTAGTAAATTAAGCCCAATATCTAAGCAAACTTTAATTTTCATATATATATTGCAAAAAATATACAAATTTTTGAAAAAATATTCATAGTTTTATTTTCCCATTTTGTCGAAATATGTTTTCGAAAAGGGCATATTTTTAATCATTTCCGAGAGAAACAGAAAATTTTTTGCTGCCAAACTATTGATTTTACGGAAAAATGTCAAAGAAGATAAAAATTCCCTTTATATACTCTTTGCAAATACGAAAACGATAAGTATATTGCAATTTGATCGGCACATTTCTAAAGCAGAAAATACTTACTACTTGGAAAGAAAAAATGTGTTAGTGGTCTAATTCTGAACAACTTTCAAAATGTTCGTCCATCCGTCACGTTTCTTGTAAGCATGATAACTTATCTGAAAGTCCGATTGTGTTAGAATTTGGAAGGTAAGTTAATGCAAAAAAAATCGTGTTGTTTTTTACAAGTTTTTATTTAACTTGCAATTTTTGTAACTAGGTCTTTTCGGTTCAATATTATACAGTGTGATACTATCGGTGTTAGCTATTTATGGATGTAGTGCATTAGGGGAATTACTAGGGAATTAGAGGAATTACTCGGGAATTAGAGGAATTACTAGGAAATTATGGGAATTATTATCTATTTTGCGGAATACCCCTCGCCCCCACCTTATTATTAAAGGGGATGAAAAAAAATTGTAATTTAGTGTGTGAGTACAAGAACCAGAAACCTCAAAATATTTTTTTACTTCATCCACCCCCACTACCACCCCCTAGCAACACCCCCACCCCACTACCGATGTGGGATATCGTTTTATAGGTTTTTGGGGTAGAGAATTTCAAATATTATATTATTAAAGTTCCATAAGCAATTATTTCCACATACAAAATTTTTTCGTTGTGAGTGACTTGGATAGAAAATCTGGATGTGGAAGTAGTGATTCCTTGGGCAGCGGTTTTTTTTCATGGGGATATAACAGATGGTGAAAGGTGATGTCAGGTAGTAGACGGCAACCGTCCTCAGGAGTGAAATCTACCCTGTCAGGGGGTGTAAAATTGCTTCTTTTTTTTGTTAAAGACGTTTACTTCCCGTTTTCGAGGACGTTGATCAAGAAAAAAATGGTTATACGCTGGTTCAACCCTTCCATCACCCTTAAACTATCGGAAACCACCACTTTCACGATAATAATAATAGGTAGTGACTTGGCTGATATTATGGACTCGAATTATCATTTTGTTTAATTTTGCCGCCTTTACTGTTTTCTGGGTAAACCATGTGTCCCCAAGGTATCCGTAGTAAGAGGATGAAGACGATGAACCAAGCATAGAAACAGACTAATTGGATAACAGTTATGATAGTGCTGTAAACTTCCTAAATTTTATACCCGATGTGTATATTTCCGATTGTATATCGGAAACGGACAATGCGTGCGATGAAGGAGCCGATAGCATTGAAAGTTATGTTCATTTCGAGGAATATGAATCATGTAATTCTCTTTGTAAGTTATATTAATGTCTTGTAACAAATATTATATTGTACTAAAAATTGTGTCCTGTATATATAATTTATTAAAAACAGAAATGTTTAACAAAGGTTTTATCTTCATTATATCTCGCTTTAAGGAACATGAATTTCAAATCCTTGCGCGAGGATATGTTCATTTTTGATGAGGATTAAAATGGGCAAATGGTAACTTTGAAACCACTCCCACTCAATATACATTAGAAAAAAAAGACAACCTGGGGCGGGGGGGGGGGGGTGAGACCAACCCTCCGAGGTTGTCACAATACCCTCTTACCATTGTCCTAGATCAGGATCTTCGTAAACGGGAAGTAAACGTCTTTAGCAAAAGAAAAAGAAGAAATTTACACCCCTTGACAGGGTAGCTTTCACCTCTACGGGCGGTTGCTGACATCACCTTTCACCATCTGTTATATCCAAACAAAATAAAGAATCCCTGCAAAAATAGTCGGTGCCAAGCTGTTAAAGGAGAAATAAGTAAGAAGTTGTGGTTTTTGGCCGTTTCAGGAGGTGCGCATGACTAAAAACTTTTTGTGTTCGAAAACGGGGGGAGGGGGAGAATAGATTTCATAACTTTAACACAATTTTGCATCCTTTCAGACTCCTTACTTCCACTATTTATAAAATATTATTTTGGGTATTCAGCAGATAACTTTCAAAGAATACCCAAAATAATATTTTATAACAATGATGTAAGCAGAAATATAAGATATTTATATTTAAAGAATAGTTACTTAATTTATAATTTAAGAGTACCTTGTTTATATAAAAAAAATATATTATTTTAAGTTTTCCAGAAAAATTACTCTGAGCGTATCGATTTAAATCGGAAGATAACATATTACAACGGTAATGTTTACTGGTATCATTAAACGAGGAATTATAAATCGGACCAGAGCTAATCTTTAAAGCAGGGATTTTGCAATGTAAACGCGCTTTATTATATTCATGAGGGAAATGAATGTGTCCAGGGATATTTTTAAATCATATATCGTTGAAATCATTTACACAATCATATCACGTCAGCGAATAAGTACACATTTTAGTATAATACTCTTTCAAAACATAGCGGAATAAAAAGCTTTAAACTTTTGAAATAACATTTTGTTCCGTTAAAATACAATGAGGATAATAAAATGTTAAACTTACACATTTTATTAATGTTAGTTTATATTCAGATTTATAGCTTTGTACAAAAGGGTTTGTATTTTTCTGTCTCCATATTACAGTGAATGAAAAATATCTAAAACATGAAGCAGTTAGTCGTATGTAGTAATATCATTAGTGCTTAAAATTTTATCGAAAATTTTTTGGAAAGCGTTGTTGCCTGGTAATATAGAGTGTAAATTGACCCTAAATTGAAAGCTTTAGCGGGAGGGATTTAATCTTTGATAATAAACTGCCAATTTACACGAGTTATATTACCTTTCGGCAACTTAGCTTGAGAAAAAAATTTAGATAAAATTTAAAAGCACGAGTGGTATTTGGAGAGAATATTTCACGAATAACTAAAATACATAGAATATCTTTAATACTAAATTTTGCCATTAGCTGCCTCCAGACATTTTCTTATAATTTTTTAGTATTTACTGACCTTTATTTTCAATTTCATTATTTACGTCACATAAAAATGTATTTCCAAACCGACTCATCTAATAGACTCATCTAAAGAATAAAGCAGGTATAATTATTTAAAAATCGCAGCTGTGGAAACTTAAAAGTCCACGGAATTTGCCATATTTAAAATGTAATAATAATCAATTAACCAATATACCTTGAACCATAGGTATTATAATGCGTAGACTGGTGACTGGTCCAAAACTCTTAGAGTCATCATTGTAAACAGTTCTTAGGCATGTTTCGACCAATCACATTATGCATAAAGACAGAGAGAGCATTACCAATGTTTCGCCTGACGCTCTATTTTTAGTTGATCAAGAGACGAATATGTTTCTGGTACCGCCATCTAGTAACGGTAACGCTAAACGCTACATACCTTCGGCAGACAGTGTAATATACAAGAATTATTATATAAAGTGTTTATTGATATATATTTACTTATTTAATTCTTATTTTCAATATAAGGAGAGTAAAGATTAAGTTACCATTGTTTAGTTAAGCAAAGGGTACTTATACTGTGAGGGTTGAAACAGAATAGTGTTATTAGTGATGGATTACCATACGTAAGTACATTTGTGTTTAACATGAAATAATTGACTAGCCTTACATTATGCTTATATTATTATATTACTACGTATATAATACAATAATACAATTTGCGTTAACAATTAACAGTAAGCTAGAGAAAAATGTATAGATAAAATTTAAGGAAAACATTTCACGAAACAAAACATGACATATATGTCAAAAAATTTTCACAATATTTGTCGACACGACGACACAAAAAATTAGAACCATAATTTTTTCGAGTTGGTACTGTCAAAAGCTTATCTAGGTTGGATTTCCACTAATAATGACGTTTGATTGGTGCAATGTTCTGAAAAAAAAACAGGGTCTCATTGGCTATCGCGTTAATGAGTGAAATAATCTTCGTCATACCACTCTTTCCTTGCCTGACGTTCACTTTTTAGGGATTTTCACCTAACTGTATAAAGGAGATTTTCAGTAAATTATTTACTGCCTTATATCCTACATTTCCAGCTGAATACTTTACTCCTACCCCTTTCTCCGATAGAGTATTAATTGTATCCACTATTTATTTTGTATTTATCCTGAAAACTGTTATTTTATCTTAATGCAATTTTGATGAAATATAAGTGTTGTCCAGTTTTTTGGGAATTTGGCCCACAGCACTGGGCGTAGCTTGATGAAAAAACTACAGTGGGGCCATTACCAATGAATAATATCCTATTGTCGTAAAAATTATCATTTTTATAAATCTAAAACTAAATTTTTAAGTCAGCTGTTGTTTTTTCACCAGATATCCCAAGCAGCAATTTTAGTAGTTTCTACGTGGTTGTTACTATTAGTGGAACTTTAAAGGTTTCCGCAACTAAAGACTGTTACGCAATGGAAATCATCCTTCTACCAAGCATTCACCAAAATGGAGAATAGCAATTACGTAGTAAATTACTTTTCCGGTACTTCTACCGTTACCGCGTTGATGACTAGGTTATTACGTAAACAGGATGTAACTAAATAGTAGAAATGACTAAATTTTGGAACAGATCAGCTGACAGGAATGAAAGTGCAAATTATATATTTGCCTCTCTCCTATTCGAATAGCAAATTAATGACTTAGTGAGTTTGAGCACATATGTTCAAGGTCCAGGTTAAGATGATTATGTTCAACATAAGTATATATTATAAACCATGATGTTTTGCGTTTACCCTGGGTGTTGATACTGTTGATATTAAAACCACCACTTGTTTTCTGTTAAAATGTTATGATGATACTCTGATAAAAAAGACTGGCCTTCCGGAAAATTGTTTTTTCGTAGAAAAATTTTTTTGCAAAAATTATATGTACAAGTGAACTGCAAAATTTGTTATGGAAAACGTTTTTTTTTTAATTTTATATGCTATAAGTGATAATAATCTATTTATAAAACATGTTTGCAAATGACCATATTAAAAAAAATGTTTTAAAACAATTATATTTTTAACTCTGTCAATATGGCTGTCTCCATATTATAAAAGAAAAATGGTGATTTTAACTGGAGTCACTTTGTAGCAAAAATCACTTTGTTCGTTAAAATAACCCCGTGTTTACTCAAGATGTCACTATTAGTTACACAAATTTGAAGTTCCAAAAAATTCCCCAACAGCGTACCAGGGACTTAAAATTGAACACTTGCAGTTAACATTACTTTGAAGCGGTCCTTTGGTAATGCTGTGCTATAAGTATCAATTTTCACTTTACAGTTGAGGATGCTTCAAAGTAATGCAGAGTAGTATCCGTGACGTTGCGCATTCTGCAGCAGTTACTTGAAAGTGTTATAACTATACAATGCCTGAACTCAGTCGAATCTACATAATTGTTAATACAAAAGCATACCACAAAGTGAATTTTACACCAAGGTTGCAAATTTACTAACAGTTATATCTTGTCTACTATATTAAAATTCCAATGCCACAGATGCCAGTTCCCATCACTTTGAATGCTGCTTGGAATCGTTTACCAAATGTTTCTTGGAGGGTTTAATATTCTAGTTTGCAGTCAGTATTCTTATTTAGGAATAACTATTAATACTAAACTAACTTGGAATCAACACATATCTAAATGTTTAAATAAACGTGAAAAAAGTTTAAACATATTAAAAGCGATCAACAGGTATTCATGGGGCTCTGACCGACCTTAAAATAACAGTGTATTGTTTTATTAGAAGTGAAAGTGATTCTTTTGTGACAAGTATGTAAGTTTGCCAGCAATTACAGATGAGTCACAATAAGTGGCTTTTACTTCGAATAAAACATGCTATTTTTTCTTCAAACGTCGATTAGCTATAAAAAAATAAAACTAAAAAATCTCGAATTTCATTGTGTTAATATCGCATGGCCGGCTTATTAAATAAAATACGCGTTGCTATGGATATTACTTTTTCTGTCGCTCACAGCGTCAGAAACAGTACTTTTATCTCCATTGTTAATGGCAGCTCACAGCCGTCTAAAAAGTCAAACTTTAATGTCATGAAATTAGTTAATAAATGTCATGTTCTTCTGACGTTTGCAGAAAAACCTTATATTTTACAGGACATTAGACTATGGTTGTGTTTTTATGGCTCTGCTGCAAAATCACGGTTAATTAAATCAGACAGACTTCAGTATAAGGCACTGAGATTAGTTCTTGGTTCCATTAAATCTACAACTACTTCCGCTCTACTGGCAGAATGTAATGAACCACCACTACATCTTAGGTGCCACTTTTTGGCTCAGAAATTCCTGTTGAAATATAATAACTTTTCGGAGAGTAATCTTCTTCCCAAACTTGCCCAATTAATAACTCATGATTTGACAAATCCGAATTGACGAAATAAATCATGCCTCTCCCTAGCCGATGCATTTGTTAAGGTGGCTGAATACGATTCTAGCAGTAAAATATCTAATTTACTCTTTTTTAATTCTATTAACATTTACTTTTCCAATTCATGGTATCATGGTAATAATACCCGAATATAATGGCGTAACTGGAAACAACTTATTGCAGCAAATTATATCTAAATTCCATAACCCTTGTAAAATTTTCACTGACGGTTTCAAATCCTGTAGTGATATTGGATATGCTGTGTATATTCGTTACATGTACATTATTTTACCCTTCGCAAATAGAAAAACGAAGAGTATATTGCATTTAATCGGTACATTTCTAAAACCGTAAATATCGCTCGCAGACAAAAAATTTTCATATCATTGCATTAGTGAACGAATCCCGAACAACTTTCACAATGTCCGTCTGTCCGTCCGTCCGTCCGTCCGTCTGTCCGTCCGTCACGTTTCTTGTAAGCACGATAACTTAAGAAAGAAAAGTCCGATTGTATTGAAATTTGGAAGGTAGATTAGTGTTATCTAGAGGAAGAACCTTATTGAAGAAAATCAATCAGTAAATCAGACAGTTATTAAATAGAAATCTTGCGAAATGTTATCTCTATTATATATATTTTTTGTTTATTCATTTTACTAATGTATATTTCATTATAATATATCTAATGCGTTGAAATATGATTCTCGAAAGATATATATTACATACATTCAATTTTTTGTAGTGATGTGTGATGGTGCAGTGGCTAAAGTTTTGCCTTGCCACACATATCTCGTGCCACGGCGTATTACGACAAGTGGAAGATTCAGATCATCGCCGGGAAGTCCTAGTTGATTCTCTTCACGCGTCGGTTCACAGTGAACCACATATTAACGCCAATTGCGATCGGGGGACAACAATTCCAATAAAATGGTGCGTGAAGTATCTGGAGCAGGGCCGGAATTTGGAGGGGGAGGGGGTGACCGTATCCCGCATGAGGGCGCCGTACTTCAGGGGACGCCACGAGCTTAATATAAGTCGCTTTTTTTTCGAGTAAAATTTAGGGCGCCTTTTAAAATTTCGCACGAGGGCGCTTGAGGAACTAAGACCGGCCCTGATCTGGGGACAAAAGTCTGACGTTTAACACCCACATCAACGAAACCATACGGAAGGTCTACTCCATGTCCAGGACTCTGTACCCGCTCCTGGCCAGGGGTAGTGGACTAAACAGAAAAAATAAAAAACTGTTGTATACAATGGTGATCAGGCCGGCAATCACATACGCGCCATCGGTATGATGCAGCATCCCGGTTACAACAATGCGAATACTTCGAGTTCTCGAACACAAATTTATGCGCCTTATCTCTGGTTCGGACAGATACACCTCCCTTCGAGATTTATACGCACTATGTCACGACATAACTCCACTAGCGGACTACGTCCGAGAAATTTCTCAAAAATTCTACGAATTCAAACTGGGCGATAGTCCGCTAACCCGCAACATAACCTGAATCAGACAGCAAAATGCAATACTTTTCGATATAAGACATCCCCTACCAGAAGTTGCCTATTTTCCGGCGACCACCTAGCCATACTTTCTTATACGATAACCTCTTATTTTCCTGCTTTTGATCTTTATCTTAACTTTATATTCCCCAACCCTCTCTATTTTTTCTGTATATGTTCTATTTGTTATTTTTTACCTTTGTTCTTTTGTACCTTTTTGTCTCCAAATTCCATTCAGACACTCTAACTTTCACTTCACCGCATTTTCCAGGCAGGAAGTCCGCCAGGGTGGAATTGCTTAGAACGGGTTTTTTCATTGAGTTTTTTCCCTTGCCAGCAATCAAATTTTTTTAGTGTTTGTGCGCGCGCAAGAACGCAAGTTCCAGTGTTACATATTAATTAGTTATAAGCTTCTTTGTGTATTATGTAAAAAGTTATTGTTAGTTTTAAGTTTTATTTCTAAACCACTCCTCCAGTCAAATTACTAGCCAAACCGAACCTGCCCCTATCCACGGCGCTACGCGTCGTCGTTGACTGGCTGGCTCTGGGCCAGGCTCCGAGGAGGCGCATACTTGTACATGCTTAATTTAAAAATATATCTGTTTTCCTTCTTACTTTTGTTTTACCTTGCAATCCAAAGATCGTGTGTTCAAATCCCAGACAGGTTGGATGTTCTTTTTCAATTTTTTTTTCATATATTTTTTTTTCACAACAAAGTTGGTATCATACAATTTAGGATGTCGAAAAACTAACATTATTTACAAGAAAACTGCGAAGAGTATCCTATAGAATGTGTAACAAGTATATAAAAAGCTCAGTAAATTGGCGAAGAGTATGTTTCTAGCTTGTTTTATTTTTATACTAGTAAAAAATAAAAAATATTTATACTAGTGAAACAATAGGCTCTTTCTACAGGACGTGTTACATTAGATAATGTATTCTCCTATATAAGAACTTTTAATCGTAAATTACTGATTTAATAATTTAGAAACATTTCATTTTATTTTGTTTTTAATAAAGTAATACTAAAAATTGAGTGTAATTACGTCAGGATGAACGATTATTCTAAACTTAGCATTAAACTTATCTTGAAATCTGAAGTATAATACATACGATGTTGTTGTAAAAAATTATAATTATACACAAATAGATTTGCATTGTAGATTAGTATGTTACGTCAATCAAATTTTAACTTGAATATTTATCCTATGACATAGCATGTGGGCGTTTACAATTTCGGGTTAATAGTATATTTAATGTAGAATTACCATATTATAATACAACAGATTTAGTTTTTAATTAACCTATAAAATAAATCAATATTTTCTACCATAAATCAGGTCATATCTAGTTTTATTCTATGAGTTAGTGAGAAATTGTTGTGTTTTCTTTTATTTGTAGTGACCGTACTATGCACTGCATTTTGTTTAGTCAATTAAACACAGAGTATAATTTATACATGGCGTGTTGAGGAAACAACTCTCATCTATTTAGGAGCTGATCCTATATTCAGAAATAGTAGAAATAGAAAAAGTCTTTATGCATAGTCGGGGAAACGAGGGATAGTCAACTTTTGTTTCTTCATATTATTGTTTCGATTACATTTTCAGTAATTTAACACTTTATGTTTATTTCTGGTTAATATTGCACAAAAGAGGTTCTTTTGACAATTATTCGTAAGAAAAACCGATTTTAAGAAAATACAAGGCAGTTATGAATTTTCAACTTATTATTATTCTTATGCATACGCTACCCTGGTATGGTGGCGTTCTCAGGAGTGCTTGATTGTCGAAGACATTGGTTAGCATACTATAGAATCTTATCAAAGGTGTTACAACGTATGCATTTTAATTGCAAAATTTGATGAATGGGGAGGACAATTTTTCATGTAAATCATGCGTTTTATGCTCTTTATTGGAAATAATTTAAAAAATTGTAGTTCCGAATTGCTTTCAACTAGATGAGACAGACATTTTAGCATTGTAGAACAACACTGTCTCAAAATATCAATTTGTTTGTTTCTAAGCAACAGAAACGTAAAAGATAATCTATTTCGGCGTCAAATGCAAGTATTAGATTATAATTTTTTTTAAAATGGCGGTTTCTTTGTGTACTTTCATAATTCATTTGTTGTTATTGGTATTATTTGAATTTGTTTACTACAATTTTGAAAATTATAAACAATTGCAAAAAATGGATTAAACGAAAAAATTGTTTTCAATAGAAATGCAAAAATGTCGATGCATGTCGATGCACGATGCAAGCGATTGAAATATCTTAGTTTTTTTAATTTTTTTCCGTTTACATAATAAATTTTCACTAAAATTTGGCACGAAAGTTTAGTTTTTTAAAGGTATAGTCTATGTACTTTCGTTGAAATTTACGAATTATTACATTATATTTTTTATTTTCTTCGAGCATTATTTTTATGGCGATCGATGCACTATTTACCAAATTATTTACAATGTGTTTCAATTATTTACAGATGAGAGCGTTTTGTTATAAGTGTTCAACTTTGTTGTGCAGAATACTTCCCAAAGGATAAAGTATTGATTCACGTGAGAGACTAAGTTCAGAGGTTTTTCTTCTTTCAAGTCTAATGACACTCCACTATAATATTGATAGAAATATTTGAATATGAACATCACCATTTTTAAAAAATATATTTTCATTAAAATATATGTATAGTAGTTGACGTTTACTGCAAAACATGTCTTTTAGGTATTTATTATGACTTTTCCAACGTTCCCAACTAAATACCATCAAAAGCTTCCCCTGTCAGATCATTAACCAAATTTAATTTAATTTTCAGAATGGTCAAGAGAGCTTTTATTGGAAAAGTGGATGAGGGATCCCGTGGAGTGTTGCCAATTAGCTGGTGTTCAAGCACCGTCTTCTGTTTTACAACATGCCGGATCTATAGAGTCAAGTATTTCTACTGAAACTACCGGAGACATCATTGAAATTATGGTGGGTACATATTAAACTATAAAAATGTATGAAACAAAAATGTTTTATTACCTATTCTTAGTAAACTTGTTCATTTGCTGATAGTGATATTATGAAAGAAATCGACACTCCGTAATTTGCGATTTTCCTTTTGTTTTCGTTTTGGCATCGCCAGTTGTTGTAATCTATACTATATTTGGTAAAGAAAGAGAGAGAGTAGTAAAATCTCACTGTAGATGCAAAACTCTTAAATTTTAAATATTCCTCTATATTTTATAAATTCATTTGAAATAATAATGATAATGTTTATTTGCTGTTTGAACTTTAAGACCAACATTAGGTTAAAGCGATTTTGTTATATAGAGAGACTGAGCCGTCTTACCTTTTCTTCTGGTTCTTGGATGCTTAAAGGATATGATGTTCTCCAATTTGGCCAGATTAGTAAATTGCTAGCTCCATCATATAGCACACAGCACAAAAAATAGCGAAACCTAGCGATTTGTTAGAAGTACTATAGCGAGGCAAAAAGAATGAGCCGAGAGTCTCAATACGAATCTGTATTATCGATTAATTTCTTTTCCTCGCTCAGAAAAGGATGATGTGCTAATGCTCTCTATGTGTTTTGCGTGAAATTTTTTCCGAATAGAATTAAACAATATTTATTTATTATTGCTAATAATTAAAGAAAAATAAATAAAACAAATATTGTAACATAAACAAAAGAAACCACCAAATTAAGGATAAAATACATACTATGATAGGAAAGTAGGATAGTAAATTACTACCTGCTTGCCTTTTAAAAACCCGACGCGAGGCGAGCTGAACCTGCACTCTGACTGTATCTTTGATCTCTCTCAATAATTAATATAGAGTGCTTTCCTAAGACAGCGAATTCATTCGATGAAAAACGTACAAACTTTTTTTGTGAAAATCGCTCGGACATATTAAAGGAATCCTTTGAAGGGATTAATAATATATCTTTTCATAAAGCTATGACATAGTTAATATTATATTCAATGGTAACCTCCATTTTTTGATACGGTATTAGAGACAGCGCATTTTTCACATACAATACGGTAAATATACATAGATAGATGTAGGTTGCATCAAATTATGAAGAAAAACTACCTTGAAATTTAAAAATATTAACTGCACTAGTAATGAAAAAAATTCATAAAGAGCTAAATTAAATTTTCGAGTTGCGATCTATTCGCAGCCTGACAGTAACCAGAAGAACTGAGGTTTTTTCAAAGTTCTCGGTGATAGAAAGTTGAAATCGTCCTCGTTAGAATATATTTTTATTTTTCTTTAATGCACTAATTCCCATGACTGTTTGACTACCATTTTCACGTATAATTTGTGCAAGCAACATGTGTGAAGGGTTAAGTATTAAGTGCTTTTTCTAAAACTCACAAAAATAACCGAAGCCAGAGTATCGTAAGCAGAGTAGAGTCGAAATTCAAGGAATATAAACATGTCCACGATTTTCCCAAATCTGATCGGCCATCACCGCAAGAAGAAGGTCAACTTAATGCTTTGCTGACAGTGCAAGAAAGTCTTCATGTTACATTTAGAGACATTATTTCTAATTCTAATATGGCATTGTCCACTGGTCTCAATATACTCAAGAAAGTAAATAACTGGTAAGCAAATAACTGGTAAGAGGCGTTTGCAATTTTTTCAAAACACAGATCCAGAAGAACCTGACATTCCAAAAAATGACATCTTCTTTCAACAAATGAAGCACCTCCCCATTACGCAGCCCATATCTGAGCATATTTAAATGAGGTATTTCCAAATCCTTGAATAGTAAGAAAGGAAGCCATTGAGTGGCTAGCCAGATCGCCAGATCTGACACAACTCGATTATTTTCTATTGGGATACCTTAAAAATAAAGTATACGTGATCCGCCCAGTGAATGTGGACGACTTAAAGAGAAGAATTCGTCAAGAAATACCGCGCATATCAAGGAGAGTTATTTATTAATCGTTTTGGATATTGTCAGGCCGCGAATGAAGAGCAATTTGAATATTTAATTTAGTGGCTTTTGAAATTTGTTCATTTCCAGTAAAGTTAGTATTTCTAATTTTCAAGATAGCTTTTCTTAAAAATGTCCTGATACATTCTTCATACATATTTAGCGCATAATATGTAAACAAAATCTTGCTTTCTATTCCGTAAAGAAATGGGGGTTGCCATTTAAAATAAAAGGCCCACCTGTGTGTTTGCTAATTTACAGCTGTTAACGCAAAGGTTTTTTTAAGGTTTCGGAAAGTAATGTTCTTGCTTGTGATAAGTATCGTGGATCGAAGATCTTGATGAACCAAAAAAAAAAACAGTGATTTAAATATTAATATTACCCTAACTAGAATTTATAATAAGTCGGACAAAAACCACCAAATATAATTGCGAATTGAAAAGTTGTAATTATGTCTAAATGATGCCAAAAATGATGAATATGAACCTTAAACTCGCGTATAAATAAATATATCACTAATACGTATTCAATCACCATAAACAGCGGTGTACAATTATCTGCCCAGAACGTGCACTTTACCCTTGCAAGAACTGGAGTCTTTAGATACAGCAAGAAAAAAAATGACTATATTGTCCAAATACCCTTTTATCAACTTAAATGTAGAAACCGACTCAAAGGTATAAATACTATAAATAACGAACAAATAATTTTATATCATAAACATAAACATAAACACACCACAGATAGTAGACAACCCCCAAATCCAAAGCCAAGGCTGTTCGGAAGGGGGTTACACATTCGGAAAAACGCAGACATACATCCACACCCCCCGATGTTGTCAATACCGGGGCTGGGGGTCGAACCCAGAGCGCGGTAGCGAGTCGATCAGCGTATTCGCCACTCAATACGCCTTAACCGATTGAGCTACCGTGCCGGTAACTAAACTATAAATTATAATTTCCCTCAGATGGGAAACAAAACGTCGATTATTTCTTTTATAATCATTTTATGAAAAAATGCATTTGTGGCATACTTATCTCGTGCTTTCTAAGAGTACCTATCTAATAGAAAAAATTCCATCTTGTGGAATGTCTAGGTGAACTGCCTCCCGGTGTAACGTACGTTTATCGGAGCGGTTTTAGGCTTCCCTCAAACCAATTTCGTACCTGCTATGACCTGCGACTGCGAGCTGACTATGCCAATAGGTATTTATGTACCAGGGCTTGAAAGTGTATTTTACAGGTCGAGAACACAGCCCAAACCGTAGGACTGAGGTTTGCAATGTTCGAGACCTGTAAATACAACTTTTAGGAAAATTCATTCAAAATTATTATATTTCATGATTTGTCGAACTCATTTCTTAGTTGGCTTAGACTCTAATTGGGGTGTATTTGCTTTTTGCTATGGTTTCTGTCAATAAGTTGTCAAATTGATAACTTCATAATAATTTCCGCCATTCAAGTTATTTACATGAGTTTTTGCAATAAAAATATGGATTATGGTAAAAGTATCGACATTTAGGAGGCAGCCAAAAATGCGTGTGCTTCGTTGGTGCCAGAATTTCATTATTATTTAACTTCCTCATTACTTAACTGTCTTGTCCTAGGGCACAAAAGTAAATTTTGTGCTTTTTTGTCCAGGGGCTGTAAGTGACACTTTCATAACACTGACAGACATAAAAAAATGACAATTACAGAGCTAGTAGTACGGAAACAACCATAGCAGAAAGCAAACACACTCCAATAAAGTCTAAGCCAACTAATAAATGAGTTTTCGACAAATCTTGAGAAAACATAATTTTGAATGAATTTTCCTAAAAATTGTAATATTGCTAGTAATATGAAAAAACGTCGTATGCACCTCGGCTTGTATCGTGTAATTACAGGTCTTAAACATTGCAAATCTCAGCCCTACGGGCTTCGGTTTGCCCCGTGTACTTGACCTGTAAAATATACTTACCAGCCTTGGTACATAAATAACTATTTTAGGAATACTTCCATTGTCATAATATTATTCTTAAAGCCAACGTACTCGGGAACAAAAAAATATCTAAAAGGAAATAACAACCGTTCTTAGCATTTGATGCATTAATCCTAATTAGTAAGTATTTAAATTGTTCATACTATTTACAGTACAATAATGCAAAACACTTACCTCCTCGTAATGATTTACCCTAACAACAATAGGAGTTGTCTGCACACTTATGTAAGGTTTTTTTCTATCCAAAAATAAAAAAATACTGTGGAGGATATCTCCGACTAAATAAACAATAACAATAAGATTCCCTCTTAGTGGCACTATAGGTATTTTATCCGTAAATTACAAAATAACTAATTTCAAACTCCATCACAGCTGTTACCTTGCTTTTCTGCTCACTACCTCTGCTAGACCGCCGTTATCAAAAACTTGCCCTTTTTTGCCTACTTTCTTATATTCCATAATAGGCTAGTGCCAATACCTTTTTGCAAAAAAAAATATATATAAAAATTTAGTTAAGATTATAACTAAGAGAAAAAACAAAAATTAAACCGGCTGTTCTTGCCTGTTAATAATTTTTTTTAGCCTTCAAAATCCATTTTGGCACCAGTCTATAAAGAGTTCGAGTCAAAATAAAACATAAGCTTTACACTCTCGCTAATAGATGTCTCTTAGAGTATTAAAATTAAATATAATTTATTGTTTATAGTTCGGGATTATTATTTCATTATACGATAGAAATGCCGCAACAAAGAAATATTGAAGAAAGTGTGAAAGCTTACCAAAAATACTTAAAAAATATATCAAAAGATGGAATTCAATAATAATATGAGCATTTTGTCATGTCCAAGCCACTTCCCAAAAAGAAAAATATGTGCACTTTTTATAGATTTTATCCACTACTATACGAAAGCGTCGTATACTGTATAGTGCATAGTAATATAATATACAATAATAATATATAATATATATATCAAAAGCCAAGGTTACGATTGTTACAATAATTGTAACCATGGCTCTTGATCTTGGTTCAAGCTGAACTTGGCTCAACTTACTTCGTACAACTGGCCCTTAAGGTGGGCGGTTCGGTGAACGTAATTCGACAATTTCTCCTACATTCCTGAACCGATTAAAAAAAACTAAACTGACAACTAAAGAAGAAATAATTTTTTTTCTAGTGCGAAAATTAAAAAAAAATGTTGATTTCAACAGTCTGGAATCATTCTAGTAAGTTTTCTCTAAAAGCCTATCAAAGAATTTTTTCAATCGGTTCAGGGGGATATAGGAGAAATTGTCGAATAAAGAAATTATTTTCTTAAGCACGGCACCGCCACCCTTAAGAAATTCCTAAAATTTTACTATTATTTTATTTCTTCCGTAGTGCGAGATCTGCCTTTTTACAATATCAAATTGGGAGCAACCAGTAAAAATGTCATGTAAACACTGCTTCTGTAAAACCTGTTGGAAAAGTTATCTCACTACCAAAATTCAAGACGGCGATGCACACAATATACTCTGTCCAGCTTATCAGTGCCACATTTTAGTTCCGGTGGAACTTATTGAGAGATTGGTCACACCCGACATGGCTAGAAGATACCTTCAATTTGATATAAAGGTAAGTTTCATACAGTTCACTATGAATTAGGTTTATCCAGACCAGATATGTGTTTCATTTTTCATAAGGAGACAATAAAATACAACGATTTATATTACTGGAAGAATAAGATCCGAGACCATTTCATATGAAAATGAAATATATGAGATGTGTAGCTAAGCCAATATGAGTGCATTTATTTTTAAACGAAAGGAGAAATGTTAACTTTAGTTGCGTTTTACGTTTTTCATTAAAACTTTAAATATATGTTTTATATAGGATTTAAATATCTATTTTCAAATAGAGATTACTAACAATTTTATTGAAGGCATCTTGATAATCGAAAAGATTACATGTTTGATATTAAATGTACAAAAGCTTCTTTATATCTAATAGTTATTTTTAGAGGCAGTTTCTGAACCAATATAATGACCATCCATGCAAAAAATAATCATATTTTCCTTAACCCACTTACATTTTCGAAATTGCTTTCGTTTATTCAATAAAAGGGACCCTTCAATAAACGGTTTCATAATAATTTTCAATATTCAATAAACTCAGGTTTCAGACAACTTTTCTGCGTTTAAAGGTAAAATTATTATACTGTAGTAAAATTGGCTTGGAGATGCAAATTATTGTAGGGAAATAAATAAATAAATAAATAAATAAATATGTGGCGCTATTGAAGCTGGTTAGAAATGCATTGGGTTATACTTTGGCTAAAGTTAGTTGGGGAATCATAAAAAAAGGCCGACAAAGCGCCGAGTTTGATCTGTGCCGCCTGTCAAAATACCGCAGCGCCGCGGTAAAGATCAACGTCGCTTTCTCAATTGATACTGGCCATTATATAGTACAGTATTGGTGATCTCACTTCGGACCAATTCTATAGCTGTAATTAATTCAAATATTTTTGGATAGTTTGATTCAAAATGGGTCAAATATGAAATATTAAAAAGGAATAAGGGTGCTTTTTCGTTGAGGGTGAGTTTCAACACAGCTCAGGTTTCGAGAAAAAAAAGACAAGTGACTATTGGAATGGAATTCTACCCCAAAAAAAGCATAATGTTATTTTTGCTTTAATACCCGCCGAGTTATAGGGGGTTGAAAACGTTGATTTCTGAACAAAAAGCACTGGTTTTTCAAATGTTTTAAGAAAATTACTAATAGAATCGTATTTTCTAAAAAGTTTATCATAACAAAAAAGTTAGCTTATGAAATAACAAAAATAATCCATGAAATAAAAATTTGTTTAGGCTCATCCTTGCCGAGATACAGTTAATGTTATGTACCATTAAACGTAGCTCTAAAAAGGTCACGCTCTTCAAACAGTCATAACTCTGGTTTAAAAAACTCTTAATATGTACCTTGAACCAAATTAAAGCTTATTACGGCAGCTTACAATATTCTTTTGGTAAATTTTGATATCTGGAAAATCAAAAATAATACAAGGAATACAAAGGCAAAATTTTCATTTTTTACACAAAAATGTGCCCATTTTTTAGTTTCAGTAAATTCCAGATTCACAAAAAAATTCATGTTTCTTATTAGTCCTAACTATTATGTATACGCTCAAATTTTTTTGACCATGATGGATGCGTTATCTAAAAAATTTTACAATGTATTTTGAAAAATATTTTTTTGGTTTTAAGGTTAAATGAGTTAGCAGGGAAGCATCTTAGCTGAATGTTACTACAGACAAAAAATTATAGCAATAAACTAAGCAAAATGCTCCTTTTTTTATTTTTTTAATAAAGATAATAGCTTAGAAAATAGAAGTGTTTGAAGTAAACTATTCACTTTTTCTTTCTTATAAACTGACACATTTAAGATGAATATAGAAAAACTGACAATCCCTGTACCCTTTGTTATTGACCTTAAAGAAGATTAAAACACCTTCAAACTGCTTTTTCTTGGATGATTTTTAACGTTAATTGCAAAGAAGTTATGACCGAAATAAGGAGCCCGCCTCGTTTTAGTAAATTACGATATTGCTCGTTTGACGATAAAATCTCACAATATTTTCAATTATAAAGGAATAACCCTAATTTTTATACCTATTTTTTAACTTTTAACTAATTTTTATCCTGTCAAGGGTAAGAGCAGTTTTTTCTCTTATTAGGGGATGAGTTTTATGTCCCAAAATGTAACAATCTGTTAAGAAAGTCCTAATTTCTCAAAATAAATAAAAAATTATTAATTCCTCCATTTTATTCCTTTTATATCCGCCATATTGAGAGTGCAACATAAAATTTTTAACTTCTGACTTCACATTCGTGATTAAAGACCCCAAAGACATGAATAAATTAAAGGACCACGCTCTGACCTTATGTGAAAGTGGTTTCGGTTAAATGGGCTAGATTTTTCATATTTTATGTATTTCGGCATCCTAAACAAATGTGTCCATGGGCATGAAGTCCCAAACCCCAAGGATTGGATATTGGATATTGGATACCCCAAGTTGGATATTTTATGTATATCATGTATAGTCTCTTGAGATAAAGTTTTTACTCCAAAAGTTCTGCGACCGGACCGCAAGACATTAACCCCTCCGTTTCCGAGGGCGGGCAACATGATGGTGACAATATTTTCCGACCCACCGTCTAACCACTACCCCTAAATTGAAAAAACCAACTCTTTTTCCGATTTCTCGACGCTAGGCTTGCAAAGGCTTGTCGGATCAGGTTTTTCCTAGTCAATTTGAATAAAATAAGTAATTATTAACCACTGGTGACCTAACTCACCCCCAGAAGTTGAAACTACCCCCACCCCCAATACCAAAATGCCACGAAAATAACGAAAATCAGCTGAAAACCGGTATACCCCCGTTTTCAAGATCGAGGAATACGATGGTGATATTTCCCGACCTTACTCTTCACCCACTACCCCTAAACTTGAAAACTACCCCCTTCTTCGATTTTTCGGCGCTAGGCTTGCGAGGGCTTGTCGGGTCGGTTTTTTTTTTTTGATAAATTTGAATAAAATAGGTAAATTTTAACCACAGGTGATCTAACCTACCCCCAGGGGTTGAAACTACCCCCTCTCCCAATAAGGAAGTGCCACGGAGACAACAAAAATCAGCTGAAAAGTTGTATACCCCCGTTTTCGAAGGCAAGGAATACGATGGTGATAATATTTCCCGACCTACTCTTCGCCCACTACCCGTATTTTTTTTTGTGCACACGATAACTCTGGAACCGTTTAAGATATTGAGTAGAAGTAAGAGAAGCTAACGTCTCCAAAAATTGTATTACCACCCCCACCCCATTGTTAAAAGGGTTGAAAAAAATAATATTGTGATTTAGTATGTGTACAAGAACCAAAGGCCTCAACAATTTTTTTTACTTCTCACCCCCTTACCACCCTCTACCTCACTACCACTGATATGACATATCGTTTTATGGGTTATATCGTTTTGGGGTCGACGATGTCAAATATTAGATTACTAAAGTTCCCTAAACAATTATTTCCACATAGTGGAGTGCAAATATAGTACCAAAATTTTTTTCGTTGTGAGAAACTTGGATAGAAAATCTGGATGTGGAAGTAGCGATTCCTTGGGCAGCGGTTTTTAATAAAATATAAATGCATATTATCGTTGTTGTCGTGGTATTCCGTTATTGGGGGTGGGAGTAGTTTCAACCCCAGGAATGGATTAGGTTACCTGTGGTCAATCTTTACTTATTTTATTCGAATTGATAAAAAAAGCGATCCGACAAGCCCTCGCAAGCCTAGCACCGGAAAATTGGATTCAGGTTTAGGGGTAGTTGGTGAAGGATACGTCGGGAAATATTGTCACCATCGTATTCTCCGTTCTCGAAAACGGGAGTATACCGCCTTACAGCTGATTTCCGTTGTTTTCGTGGCGTTTCGTTGTTGGTGGGGGTAGTTTCAACCCCCGGGGTGGGTTAGGTCATCTGTGGTCATTATTTACCTATTTTATTCAAATTGACCAAAAAAATATCGACCCGACAAGATATCGCAAGCCTAGCACCGGAAAATTGGAAAAGTTTTCAGGTTTAGGGGTAGTTGATGAAGGGTAGGTCGTGAAACATTATCAGCATCGTATTCCTTGCCTTCAATAACGAGGGTATACCAGTTTTCAGCTGATTTTCGTTATTTTCGTGGCATTTTGGTATTGGGGGGTGGGGTAGTTTCAACCCCTGGGGGTGATTTAGGTCACCTGTGGTCAATATTTACTTATTTTATTTAAATTGACCAATAAAAACCCGATGCGACAAGCCCTTGCAAGCCTAGCGTCGAAGAATCGGAAAAAAAGGGTGGTTTTTTCGATTTGGGGGTAGTGGTTAGTCGGTAGGTCGGAAAATATTGTCACCATCGTGTTTCCCGCCCTCGAAAACGGGGGGGTTAATGTCTTGCGGTCCGGTCGCAGAACTTTTGGGGTAAAAACTATCTCAAGGGACTATACATACATGATATACATAAAATATCCAACTTAAACGTATCGTATCTCGAAATCCTTATAGTTTGGGACTTCGTGCCCATGGACACATTTGTTCAGGATGCCGAAATACATAACATATCAAAAATATAGCCAATTTAACCGAAACCACTTTTACATAAGGTCAGAGCGTGGTCCTTTCAAGAATTTTTTTTTTAATACCTTATTTTATATTAACGTCCTGGCGAAGTTTAGCTAATGCTACTCTACCACTTAACTAGTACGGCGAGATGAGATACGGTCAGCAATCCAAATGATGGACTCTCGCCCGGCGTGCTTAACTTCGCCAATCGAGGTCCAGTCACTGAAAGCGGTACGGTACGTCACCTCACCTCAGTATTTCATTAATTATTGATTTTTTAAATTTTAGACGTAAGGGAAATCATTTTTCTTATTAGAATATAAGTTTTATGTTCTAAAATATAAGAACTTAAAAAAAAAGTTCTACTTGCTCAAAACAAACAAAATTTACTTAATTTTTACATTGTACCTATTCTATTTTATCGGCCATATTGGGGGTGCAATCGCGAATGTTAAAAATATGACTTCAGATTCGTAATCAGCGAGCTCAAAAACATATACATGAATTTTTACAATAACTAACTCTTAATATTTGAGTCAGTATCAAATTTTGAAATTCAGGGGTGGTCTTCACCCTCTTGGGGGTAAAATCACATCTTTTCTTTTTTAGTATTTGAAGTTAATACTCTAAAGTTTAAAAATCAGCAGAAAAAAAATCCAAGCTACTATTATAGGTACTTTTTGACACCGAGTAACTCTACTAATACTAGACCTTATTTATTTTATTCCTTTTTCCGGCGACCTCAATATCTGTATTAACTAATGAGGTTCAATTAATCAGGCGATTGGAAGAAATTTGATTTCATAATTTCTAGTTACTTCTTTTTGAACCAATGCCATGCGTTGATCTATGACAAGGCGTGATTTACTTGCGCTGATACACGTTTACATATCACGAACTGCAATTGCCGAATTTGTATAATAAGTTCAATAAATCGGCGAAGAGTACAACCTTTCTCTATTGTTTTTATATTTTTTCTTGGATAGACAGTTTTCCTACCAAAACTTAGATGGTAGGTCAGTTTTTAAAAAGCTATTTACACGAAATTATCAGTTCAGCCATTTGGACTTTCATAATGTTATACAAATTAAGAAAATATGCAATGGATAAAAAATATCGCGTAGGTGAACTTCGAGAGCTCTAAATATTCCAAATAAAAATTTTACCCCTTGGTTTAACTCGATTCATTAACGCTGAGATTCATTCGGCTGTAAATTTTATAGCAGTTTAGAGAGGGGTCCATATTGAATTTGAGTAAAATTAGCATAACGAGGGTACTTCTCGTTTAAGGCGCTGCCAAAGGGGATGAAGTAAATATGTATTTAAGGGTATAAGAATAAAGTGAAAAAAGTAAATCTAAATCATTTCAGTAATATTTTAAAATGATTTAATAGGTACAAAAGACAGTTCGTCGTGCTAGTTAACGAAGGTTTCATCTTTAAAAATCCAGGTTTATAGAAGGGCGAATTAAAGATTTTCCTTTAATAAATTCAAATATGAAAATATTATGCTAATATCCACTCTAGATGTGAGTACAGAGTTTTTTCATTTACTTGTTCAGATTTAATGTTAAACGCAATACAACTGTCTACAGTTTTTTATTGATTTATTTAATTTGTGAATTACTGTTTTGATTAGACTGCATAAGTAGTATATGAGGTGGGGCAAGATCTAATTTCTGACAAAGATATGAATGAGTATTACTAAAAAAAAACCCTGCCTAAAGAATTACTATTTCTACGTCCAGATTTCCTATCCAACTCTCTTATAAGGAAAAAAATACTATATTTTCACCCCACTATGTGGAAATAATTGTTCATAGATCTTTAGTAATACAATATTTGAAATCGTTTACTCCAAAAATCCATAAAACGATATGCCACATCGGTAGTGAGGTGTGGGTGGTAGTATGGGTAGCTGATGCAAAAAAAATTGAGGCCATTGGTTCACATTAAATCACAATTTTATTTTTTACTTCTTTATTAATAAAGGGGGG
Organism: Rutpela maculata; assembly: GCA_936432065.2. Lineage (NCBI taxonomy): Eukaryota > Metazoa > Arthropoda > Insecta > Coleoptera > Cerambycidae > Rutpela > Rutpela maculata. Next base: position 271,620,301 of record OW386285.2, read on the forward strand.
TGGTAATGGAGGTGGCTATTTATTTTTTTTTAGATAGTGAATGATATTGAATATTATTCTATAATAATGAATAAAATTCGAATCCGGCATAAAAAATAAGGGATGTCGTTTAAAATAATAAGGCAGTTGATGTCAACTTCCGGTATAACCGGAAGTGTCACATATGTGACGTTATTTTCATTACACAGAGCACCTTTGAAACCCCTCTTCCTAAATTTTCAGCTTGAAAATAATTTGTAGTTTTTCTAAAACGTCTAATAGGCCACTAATCGTGATGTAATGGCTCAAAAGTTTACCATCCCGTTATTCATATTTCTTGTAAAATGTTTTCTGAAATAACTAATTCTTATTTATTTCACACCGGTGAGTTTGGTGTAGAATTTAGTTATTTTAATATAAATTTTCAGCAGTAAGCAATACGGCTGAATGTTTTATTTCAAGATACTTCTGTGGCAAAAGAGGGTTTTATAGCCGCTTTGATCTGTGAGCTTTGATCTGTAATTACCAGTAATGACAGAAAATCTAGAGACGTTTTTTTTTCGTTTCATATACTAATTGTTCAATTTTCGTATTTTAACTGTTCCTTGTAATTTAGATTAATTTCAGATTATTTTTACGAGACTAACTTTTCTTTGATCTTGGTAATATATTCACGCTTTTTGTTTCATGTTTCTTTTAGGCTTTAGCCTGTTAATATTTCGTGTTATACTTCTATCATATAAAACATTGCCAGAGGTGGCCGTCGAATGAGAAATTATTGAACCTCAAGAACTGAATATGAGCCAAGTAATAAAAATGAAATGAATGGAAAGCAATTTCCTTAGAAATAAAATTTATAACTTGTTTCTTTAAAATAAGTCACTTATACGCAATAATCTATAGATTATAATTTTGAGGCTGAAAATACAATATTTGAAATCAATTGCCTTCTTGGGAGTACAGGAAGCAACGAGAGGAAGGAGGAAGCAATACTAATTTTTAAACAAAAACATTGTGTTAAAAAACTATAAGCAAGTCAATTCTTCATTCATATTGAATGGCTTATTTTTATTAGTATTCATTTAATCATAATTATGTTTTTCATCAGATACAGTCTCTTCAACATATTCTCGTACGCGTAAAATTGTGTGTTTGCACAAGAACTATTAGGTCACTTACGACAGTTATGACAGTCAGATTTTGGGTATGAAGCTGAATTACCGAACAAATACAAGAATTAATAATATGAAAGAAATACCATTTTATATTTACAGGGTGTTTTAAAATTACGTGATTACTGGAATCAAAATAAGGATAAAATAAGTAAACATAATTTAACCCATTAACCCCCATGGTTGCGTTAATGCAACGTCTTCCAAAAATTTTTTTTTCGCATTAAAAAAACATTCTTTTTTAATGCACGGTAAGTGGTATTGCATTTACAAATATTTGACCAGGATGCTACAAAAAATTCTGAAAGTGTATTCATACTCTCAATTTAAATAAAGACTGAGGAAATTATAAACATTTCTAGAAAAAAAACTTGCGTAATGTAAATCGTCATAAAATATGATTCACCTACTTCATTATGCGCAAGAGGCTTCATATAAAATATACTTCACATTACAACATTATTGAAAAAAATTAAATATTTTTTTTTTTAAGTCTTTGAGCGAAAACGCAACATGGGATAATCAGTGAAATAGTAATAGTGAGTAAAATATTCCTGTGTGAACTTGTCAGTTACACAAGGACAAATTTACGAAAGTACGAACAATGATTGATGTACTGAACAGCAATTTCTTGTCATCATTTGTCAATAGATGAACAACTGGTGCCCTACTTTTGCCATAATTCGCCGAAAATGTTTTTGAAAGGAAAGCTAGAGTACGTTTTGGTTTCAAAATGTGGTGACTTACATCTAGCTATAGATATTTATATCAATTTATACCTTATCTTGTAAGTTATCAAAAGAGAATTTGGTCTAGATGGAGAAGTTATTATCAATCTTTTGAAGGTGGTAGAATATCCGTCGGCACATAAGAAGCATTTTGATAACTTTTTTACAAGTTAGAGTCTGCTGGTTCCTCAAAAAATGAAGATTATTTTGCCACTGGAACTGTGCGTGAGAGCAGATTGCTGAAATGTCCATTACAGACTATTAGTCTATGAAAAAAGAATCACGCGGTACAATAGATTCCCGTTATGATCATATAAACGAAACAAGTGTGGTACTTTGGAATGACAATTCAATGGTTACAGTGGCAACCAATTGTGAGTCTACACAACCTACTATGTCTGAGTCATAAAAACGTTGATTTACTTGACAACGCAGTTGCAAATTATAAAATATACATGAAAAAAAATGGTAGTGGCCATTATTCATAAATATGTTAGACTGTGAAGTGGTAAATCCTTGGAAACTCCATAGACTTGTAAGTAAAGAGAACCCCGTTTCACAGTTGGATTTCAGGTCTGAACTTTTACGGAGCCTCATTAGTATCAACAAATGTAAAAAAAAACAATCTATTCGAGGACGTGGTTCCACTGCGTCTTTATCATCTTCTGCAGTTAAATAATGTGGGTCATAATTTAAATAAATCATGAAAACTGGAGACGTTGCAGAGTACGCAAAAGTACAACCACATTCATGTGTAATAAATGTCCCATTACATCTACATTGTTTCAAAGACTACCCTTGAGACTACCACCATTAATAATTTTTTATTTATGCATATTTATGCACACATTACTTCTCAATGTTGTTAACGCTACGTAAAAAAAAAATTTAGAATGAATATATACAGTGTGTCCCACTTTTCACGGTAACACCTTTGTAGCTCAGTTATTAGTCACCCAATTTTAACCAAGTTTGGATGGGTGTCAAATACCTTTATTATACCTTTTTGAAGTAAAACGAAACTTATTTCAGTCATTGGCGTGCATTTTTATTATGAAAAAAGGGTCGATTTTTCGAGAAATTATATTAGGCATTTTTTTGTTGAAAAACTAATGCAATATTATTGATCGGCATGCTGTAGAACCGCTATATCCAGAATTTAACAACATTTTGATTTTTGGTTTTTGAATTACGGCCCACTTAAAATTACCTATTTTAAACATTAAATAATCAATAAATTGGTAAGTAACGAAATTTTTTTCTCTTTAAATTCGTTTTTTCTACCACCCAATATCATCGATATTTTCAAATTCGGTAATCCTTAATGCCCGAATAATTTACAGGTCTAATGACCCAAAATTTTTCAATGAAAATTATTGCCATTCGAAATTTGAAAGTTTAAATGATATGAGATAGTAAAAAAAGTGAATTTAAAGAGAAAATAAAGAATGACTTTTTTTCGAAAAATATTTCGTTACCAATTTATTGATTATTTAATGTTTAAAATAGGTAATTTTAAGTGGGCTGTAATTCAAAAACCGAAAATCAAAATGTTGTTAAATTCTGGATATAGCGGTTCTACAGCATGGTGATCAATAATATCGCATTAATTTTTCAACCAAAAAATGCCTAATATAATTTTTCGAAAAATCAAACCTTTTTTCATAATAAAAATGCACGCCAATGACTGAAATAAGTTTTATTTTACTTAAAAAAGGTAAAGGTCTTTGGTACCCATCCAAACTTGGTTAAAATTGGGTGACTAATAACTGAGCTACAAAGGTGTTACCGTGAAAAGTGGGACACACTGTATATATATTTTTGAACTTTCAAGGATGTGTATAAATCACGAAATAAATATTTTTCATTAAAAAAACCTGCATGTTTCCTGATATTTCTAGTGGGGGTCCTTAATGGGTTAATGTACCTAGTCGTTGAGTTTTGCTGATTAGCCGTTTTCTTATAAGTTCCTCACGATTATCAGAAATCGACAATTGTAAAAAAAAATCTAAATTCTAAAATTAATTGGCCCATATTTTGTTCAGAGTATACGTACAGTTTTATTAATATTTATGCAAAAATATACATCAGTTTCAGCATTTATTTCTTCAGTAAAATTTAGATATCATGCAGAGTTACACCAAAAAATATTTCAAACTTTATTATGAAATCTCACTTTCGATTACTAATATTCTCGATAGTTTCTGAAGAAAGAAAAAACATTTGTTGTTTCAGTTTTAGTCCTCGTAATCCTTGAGTCGTCTCTCGGCTGACGCAGAAGTCTCTTGCTGATTGATGATTTTAGGTACTCTGAGGAGCCCTGAACTAAAAATAAAATCAAAGTACATTTTAAAGAGTAATCAGGGCCATTCCAACGGCTGCATTAGAGACCATACGTGGACTCACTTCCTTGCATGTCGAAGTGGAACTGGGAGCTAGTTTAACAGCAAATAATCTGTTTGAGGGTGGAATATCGAATACGATGGGACAAAGGCTGGGGCACACAAAGGCCTTAGCTCTACCTGTAAGGGACCAGATCGTTGCTCAGTCGGAGGACGACTGGTGTCTTCCTGTAAGTTCACTATCCCATATACAGTAGTGTTCGCTAGTCGAGATAACTGGGAATACCATAAAATGAATCTTCATAGTACTGAGGGTCTGGAATGGTACACAGATGGATCGAAGACTCAGGAGGGAAGCAAATTACCAAATTACCAAAATTAATATCTCTTTATTCTTGTTAACTGTGGTAAACATGTCAATGTATGTCATTAATATTTCAGTTTACAATCTTATAAAAAACTACATTAAAATGTACGCGGTACTGAACCCGCAGAATAACGCAGTGACCAGATGTTGTGGCTCAGTGACCTTCAGATTATAATTTGTTGTAGAATCAAGCTTCTGTAAGCTCAATTAAGTAATTATATCTGTGATTTCACTTAAACTGCTCCGTATTTTAATAAGCTGTATTTTGATTTATAATTGCTTGTACATGGAAAAGGAGGGAATCGGCGCTGGTGTACATGGATGCAAGCCAAGGGCTCGTATATCGGCGCCACTTGCTAAGTATCCTAGTGTATTTCAGGGTGAGCTATTAGCCCACAGAAATTAGCATTTCATCTAGAAAAAATGAGTAAAAATCTGAATTTTTGCATAGACATTCTTTGAGGTGTCCCAAACCACAAAAATCACAAAAATCCCAACATGGCTACCCAAGATATTGAACGTCAAAGTTTTTTGTAAATATCTCTCATCGGATGCTCATGAGGTCAATGTGAAAGTTGTAGAGCATTAAATTATCTACAAGTTGTTTTTTTTACGAAGAAGCAGACCGTTTAGCGGGCGATGGAGCAAAAATCTCCTTTCCCTGGCCCGGAGCCAGCCTTTTGCCCAAAAAGCCTGATTCAATCAGAGCTGCAAGACGACAACTATTCGGCACTTTTTTGGTACCTACCATTCCCCCCCACTAATGAGGCAGTCGAGGCTATATATAAAGGGGCCTTTGACTGACTACCGAAAATGGCTGCTTGAGCTCGATAGACAACGATTCAAATGGATGGTAGGCCTGATAACAGGACACTGTCCTTTGAACAAGCACCTGGATACAATGCGGTTGAAAGGTGATCCTACTTATTGGATGTGTGGAGTGGAGGATGAAACCATCACTATTTTATGCCATTGTGCACCAATAGGAGCGTCAAGGTATAGATATTTCGGAAGGCAGTTCTACAGCGGGAGAAACTACGGGATTTACCCTGCAAAGGACTGCTCTCCTTCGTGTAGAGCACTGGTCTTTTTTATTGGATACTAAATGTCGCGCCTGTACAATGGGCCGATATGCCTGAGTACTGCAGATCTTCGAATCTTCTCGCGTTTTTAATAATAATTAAAAGATAACTGTTGCAGCTAACATCTCTGATTATTTTTTTATACCTGGGTCTGAAAATATATATGAAATTAGTGTTTAAAAATTAGTTATTTTACTTTCATATCAACGTAGTGAGGTGAATGTATAGTAAATAAAATTAAAATTTTCGTTTGTTCGGATAGTCTTACTATGTCATGAAACATCGAAATTTTAAGTTTGAAGAAATATTTTTTTGTCTCTATCGATCTGTCAGTCTGTGTGTTTTTAACTCTTTTTGTGTATATGATTACTCTAGAACGATTTGTGATATTGACTTGAAATATGGTACATCTATATATTGTAACGAAATCTGGAACTAATAGTCTCAAAATTTTTCTGGCATCAGCCACCCCCACTATTACCTTTATTACCACTCCCACTCCATTATTAAATGAGGTAAGTAATGCAGTTTTGATTTAGTGTATATACAAGAACCAGAGCCCTCTCAATTTTTTTGGCACCTACCATTCCTACTATTGATGTGGCATATCGTTTTACGGGTTTTTGGGGTAAACGATTTCAAATTTTATATTATTAACGTTCTATGAACAATGATTTCCACATAGTGGAGTGCAAATATAGCATTAATATTTTTTCGTTGTAAGAAACTTAGATAAGAAATCTGGATGTGGAGGTGGTGATTCCTTAAGCAGCGGTTTTTTAGGTATAAAAAAATGCAGATTTTATCCAACTTTAGACAGTCATAACTTGATTCAGAAATATGATATCGAGGAAATAATGTTACAGGGCCTGAGCCCACATGTGAAGGGGAGCCCCAATGGCTGCTAAACAGCACTACTGTTCACTACTGTTCACCCTGTGCCACGAACAAAATGTTAATAATTTTTATGTTAAACGCGCAGTGCCCCCTCTGCAATACGCTAGTGAGGAGGGAGTCTCACACGATCGACTAGTCAGGTCCTTGGGCGTGGTTTCGATAATTTGAGGTGGTGCAGGATGGACTAATATATAAAGACAACGTCGTTATAATCAAATATTTAATAATGGTAGCTCGGTACGTAGTACAAGGTAATACACAGTTAATCTAAAAAGTGTACTAATAAATGGGGCGTCCACCCTTAACCAAACATAAACAAAATATCTTACAAACTAATAAATTCTTGATAAATATACGAAAAGGTCATATACAGAAAGCGTGACAAAAAAAAAATAACTACATGTGACCCAAGGTACGAAAAAACATAAATTGCTTAAAACTATTGAAATCTATTTGTAAAACAAGGCAAAACTATTTAGTTATTGGAGTAACGATACACCAAATATGCCAAATATTACTGAAATTTACTGAGATTTACGTTATGAGCAAAACGTTACAAATATTACTGAAAATTATTGAGGTAGTTATGTGCAAAATATGACTAATATTACTAAAATTTACTGAAACTCGTATGTAAGTTATGACAGTCCTGTCCGTTCTCTTGTCTCGGGTAAACAACCTCTAATTATTTCACTGTATGGTGAACGTTGTGTTGATGTACCGTATCCCTCGTTAAGAGAACATGATTCCGCTTATCTTTGGTAGTGTTTGAATACCTTTTTCCGTCCTACCAGGGCAGCGTAATTCAATGTGATAGTAGCCACAGGTTGTAGTTGATCTACGTGGAGTCTAATGTAAGCTGACGAGATCCCCAGTACCATACAAGCACAAGATGACAGGCAATAATCCAAAAGCTAGACACCAAAATCTGGACTAGAAGTCGAAATTAGAGTCTGAAGTTTCTCGTAAAATGTAGAAGGTCACATAAAAGTTCAAGTAGAGTGTAATATAATAGTTCCAAATAAACGTAGAATAACAGATCCACTAAAATCGTAACGTAACAAATCCAAATAACCATAAGCTAACAGACTGATCTCAATACTCGTAACTTAACAAACAGCCCTGAGATGTGATATAGGCTGAAAGATGTCCTTTACTGTCGAATGGCACTCCGAAATCTTGCATTCAAAAGACGCCACGTGCTTCAGAAAATTGATTTATCCGTAGTTGTATCTCCCCCAAAAAGACGATACTCCAATACCAAAATGGAAATACGACTATTGTTGTCGTGCTGAATACTAAATCCCATAAATGGAGCAAAACTTACAATATTGCTAAAATGTGTACTCGCATGACTGAATTTTCAAGCCAGTCAAAAATAAAAATGAAATAACCAAAGAAATGTCCTCCTATCAAATGTCAGATTCTCGCAACTTCCGTTGGTACGTTTCAGAATTTTCACAACTCAGAATAGATTTTCCTAACTTCGTTTTCATCCACAAATAATATCGTAATATATCCGAAGGCCGTCCTTTCATAAGTCTGCACACCAAAAGAAAGTTTAATTAACATTACCGGCCATTGTGGAAGCTTTACCAATGCGTTTTGTAACGCGCTTTCTTAAAGAATATTCGAACGCACTCATCCAGCTACTTCCTGTACCAACGCATTTAATGGCCGAAATAAAAGATCAGGTAGAGCTATTAGGCAACCAATTATACTCGTTTTGGGAGCCGAAGGAAATCTAGTTGCATATGATATATCTTAGGAAGATCTATGCTCAAATGCACAATAAAATTTGAGAAAATACGAAATTAGCGCCTAAAATTCCAGAAATTACTAAATGTGAAATTAGACTGTAACAACGAAAAATGAAAATAAAGACACTTTTATCGACCTCTATTATTATCTGACGATTTATAAATCTAAAATGCACCTCTTCGAAGATATTTACAAAAATCGTATTTCCGAATTACGAATTATTTTTAATGACAATATTATATACCATGATTAATCTTGTTGTAAAGATTGGCGTTTTCAATTACATAGATAACGTGACATCTTTTTAAACCTCGTTATATAGTAAGGTTAATGTAGAACAACTCTTTGTCAATAAAATCAAATCAAATCAAATATGTTTTATTGTCTAAAAAATATAAAAGATTTGTATTGACACAGCCAGACATTAATCTATTTATAAAAACATCCTAGTATAAAATACAAACATAATGACCCAAAACAAACGCTTATTTTTGTATATAACAGGGACTCAGTATAAACGAACAAACAATAAAATCAAATAAAGTCAATCAAATGTGTCCTGAAAGAATTCATCGACTGAATAGTAAGTTTTACTTAGTAACAATTTCTTTACTTCTTTTCTGAATATAATTTCGTTTATAGTTCGCCTCAAATTTATAGGAAGATGATAGAATATTTTCTTGCTGTTATATAAGATAGAATCCTTTGTTGGGTTCTGAAGAATCTGTAACTTTTCTCTGTCGATTTAAATATGTGACACTGTGTTAATAGAAGAGATTTCTGAAACCGGCTCTAAATATTCAAGTAAAATAGTAAATTTTATTTTGAACTGGCATGCAAATTCAGCATAATTGTATTTAAATCCCTTTTATTTTTCAAGGCATTTGTGGAAAGCAATAAAAGCATCAAGTGGTGCCCTATAGCAGGATGTGGACGAGCAGTAAGGCTTCCCGAGGCAGAACAAAGTGGGAGCGCCAGAATTGTGAATAACAAAGCAGTGCCGATAACATCACACGCAGTAGACTGTGGGAACGCCCACTTCTTTTGTTGGGAATGTTTAGGTACGTAAATGAGGAACTAGGTATATTGAAGCTTAATACAGTTGATCCAGGATAGGTTTTCCTGTGACGATGTACTGAATGTACAACGTGTTAAAATATTATGAGCCAACCTCTTAGTAGAAGAAGCAAGAAATTATGACAATTTAACTTTTATTGGCCCTCTAAAAATTCCATTTTTGATACAATTTGAACGGTTTTCTTCTAAAAGATTGATCTTCACTTTGTATGTTTTGGTAACTAATTTCATAGAGTTTAATTTTCAAACTCTACCATGATTTATTTTTCAATGACTATTTTATTCCTATAAATTTCGTCCAATCAAAATCGATAATTTTAATCAAAAAATAGTTTCACATCGACAAAATTTATCATTTAAAATTTTGCTAGGGTTGCTCAACCAATGAAAAGTCAATGAAGCAGCCAACGTGTTTTTTAGCGGCAAATTTTCCTTTGTTTTTTGAAAACATAATAACCGATTCAACAAGTCGGCATCACTAAATTTCTATTGATGAAATAGTCATGACGAATACCATTCGTGATATAATTTCGTCTGGCAAAATTCAATGATTATTCTACTCGAGTTTGTTGCTTTGGCAATTGGGCGTAGTTATGCAAAATGGAACCAAACCACAATTTGCATTTCTTGGAAAATGCGGTTTAAAGTTATTCAATACCTATAACGAAAATTTTTAAATTTTTTTATCTGCTCATATACGGTAAATAAACCATTGCAAATTTTAGTTCCTTATATTTTTGGCATTTTTTTTAAATGTTATGACCTTTTCTTGAGTAAAACATGGCTTGGTTCCTTTTTGCGTTTTAGTATTTTCGTTAAAGTAAAATCTCAAAATGTTGCACCAATCATATTTCTTTAATACAAAAAGTAATCAATATAATGCTTGTTTCTTCCACATCCAGTGGAAGTATAGTAACGACAAATTTTTTTTTTAAATTTTTTATTGTTCAAATAGGCTTAGAATGTCATGAAATGTCGAGAGAAAAAAATTTCTGTCTGTCTGTAACTTTTTCTTGTACGCACGATTACTTTGGAACCGTTTACGATATTGACTTGAAATTCGGTACACATTTGTATTTTAACGAGATCTGCAACTAGATTATATTTTGATCTTATTCCGTTGAAGGGTAAATAGGTAAATCAAGCAGGTAAGAGTTCATAAAATTGGTATATAATATAGTATATACAAGAGAACTTAATGTCTCAAAAAAATTTTTCGCATTAGCTCCAATATAAAAGGGAGTGAAGAGAAAATTGTGTTTTAGTGTGTGTACAAGAACCAAAGGCCTCAAAATATTTTTTTGCTTCATCCATCCCTACTACCACCCCCTATCACTGCTCTCACCCCACTACTGATGTGGGATATCGTTTTATGGGTTTTTGGGGTAGACGATTTCAAATATTATATTATTAAAGTTCCATAAACAATTATTTCCACATACGAAATTTTTTCGTTGTGAGAGACTTGGATGTGAATGTAGTGATTCCTTGGGCAGCGGTTTTTTTTATTCAAATGCTAACATCTAACACTAAAATATATGTTATTGCGAACTATTGCAAGCTACTGTTCTTCAGTCGGAAAATCGAGCTCTCCTCCGAAATCCTCTAGGTCATCCTCTACATCATCGTTTTCATGACGTTTTCTGTAGAAAGGAATACAATCTTTTGGTAATAAATGCCATATGGATTTAAGGTCATTCAGTTTCTCCTATGCTATTGGTGTGCCCTGGGGCCATAGTGGATTTAGATCAGATTTGGAACAACAATAAGCAGAATGATCCCTTGTGGTTTTGGGTGGACAACAACCTTTGGCAGCACGACAACTGTTCGTGGCTTTGAGAATAATTTTAGCAATGTTAAGTTCCAACTCTGTATCAGTTTTGAAATCTGTCTTCGCATAAATAAAGAAAAAGGCTTTTCTTTTTTCAGTACGATTTCCTTAGTTTTAAGCCAACTTACGTCTTCTCCTCTGACACTTTTCTTTCTATTCGTGATACTGTTTTCGCCTTTAGGGTTTTAAAATTCGGTAAAGGATCAACCCACTGTAATGGTAGAACAATAAATTGCAATAAGGAACCAAGACGCCTGAACCTTTTTTGTATAACTGCTTTTCTCTTTCTATTGTTTCGGTTTGGTTCTTTGCATTATTATAATAGAAACTATATCTCCAGCTAGCTGGATCCTTTTTGCAGAATTTAAGTTTGGTATTTACGTACCGTTTGGTGCAATAAACCTGTTTGCAGAAAATTGTGGGCTGGTTCCATTTTGCATAACTACATCCAATTTCGCTCATGACATTGACAAAAACGAAGAGTATATTGCATTTGATCGGCACATTTCTAAAATCGGAAATATAGCTCGTAGAGAAAAAAAATTTCATATCATTGTGTGAACGAATTCTGAACAACTTTCAAAATGTCCTTCTGTCTATCCGTCCGTCACGTTTCTTGTAAACACGATAACGTAAGAAAGAAAAATCCGATTGTATTGAAATTTGGAAAGTAAGTTAGTGTTAGCTAGAGGAAAAACCCTATTTTGAAGAAAATCAATCAGTAAATAAGAAAGTTATTAATCATTTAATTTAAAAAAATATATTTTCTTAATTTTTGTCGCTTGCACTTAAATAGAAATCTTGCGAAATGTTATCTCTATAATATTTTTTTTTTGTTTATGCATTTTACTAATATATATTTTATAATAATATATTAAATGCGTTGAAATATGATTCTCGATACATACATTCAACATATATTCAATTTTTGTAGTAATCTATGATGGTGCAGTGGTTAAAGTTTTGTCTTGCGTTCGAATCTCTGACAGGTTGGATGTGTTTTTTTTCATTTTTTTTCATATATTTTTTTCTCAACAAAGATGGTATCGCAATATTCAGGCTAAGAAAATTGCGAAGAGTATCCTATAGAATGTGTAACAATTATATAAAAACATCAGTAAATTGGCGAAGAGTACCTTCGTTTTTAATTTGTTTTTATCTGCCAATGTCAATCGCGAAATTGCCAAGCAACAAACTCTCTTAATAATCACTAAATTTTGCTGACAAAATTATATCACTTATAATATTACATATGACAAAAATCAAAAAAAAAAACAAAAACAATTTTATTCGACGCAATGTCAAATGAATGTCAATTGAAAATGACTATATTCGTTTGTGTATTTAAAAATTAATTCCGAAAATGTTGAACAAACTTGCCGAAATCGTATTTTAAGACGTCGGTATGGAAAAAGGTAACAAATTTTCAAAAATATATATCCATAGAAATATGAGAATTGAAAAAAATCGACAAAATTAGTTTTTCCAATTTATCCATGGATGTCCATATATTCAGTAGTAATACTATAAATGTTTCGACATTATCTGGTTATCTGTAGATAGCTTGTTGCGCAATAAAAAAGAGTGTCACTTTGACAGTTCAAATAACACGACCATGAAGCGGAAGGATTGCTGTATTACGATACGATTTGTTATTATGCAAGAAGTTTGAGACATCACGGTGTACCCACTGAAACTGAATCCGAAGTCAGAATTGCCAGATTGGCTCGTTTTTCATCTCTAATCACCCCTTTTACCATTTTTACCATTTTTCGTTATCAGGCATGCGAGGACTTGTTGGATCAGGTATTGAGGGAGGGGGTTTCAACCTCCGGAGGTCGTTAGGATGTCTGGTTGCTAAATTTTTCAGGACGTATTGACTTCCTCAAAAAAAAAACCGATCCAACAATTCCTTGCATGCCGGATAACGAAAAACGGGAAATAAGGGTGGTTCTATGCATTTAGGGGTATTTGGTGGAATGCTAAATAATATCAGCATCTTGTTTCCCGCCCTTGAAAACGTGTAGAAAATAATTGCATGTTTCGGTATTGAGGGAGGTGGTTTCAACCCCTGGGATCGCTAGGATGTCTGGTTGCGAAATTTTACAGGACATACTGAGTTTCCCCCAAAAAACCCGATCCAACAAGTCCTCGCATGCCTGACTACGAAAAATGGGAAAAAGGGGTGGTTTTTTGAGAGGGGGTAGGGACCACGCGAGTATCATCATCGTGTTGGCTGCCCTCGAGAACGGAAGGGCAACTTTGGCATGGACTAATAATGTTATTTTGTATTATCGAAATTATACAAGATAACTTAATAAACTCCGGCCTTCTGATTGGTTGATAAAGGTTAAAAAAAAAAATCATATATTACCCCCATTATAGGGGAAGCGCATGCTCCAAGCGGATGTAAGCAGTGGCAAGAGTGGCAAATTAAAATAAATGAGGTTAAACCAGAAGAACTGAAGGCATCTTGCAGCGGAAGTGAGGATGCTGCTAACTGTTTGTGGCTTGTTACAAATTCGAAACCATGCCCGAATTGCAAGAGTCCAATTCAGAAGAACGAAGGTTGTAACCACATGAAATGTTCGAAGGTAAAAATATTTCTATGCTTACATTACAAAACTAGTTACATTAACGTAATTATAAGTATAAATAATTATATAGATTCAAACGAAGATTATTCTAAAACTTACTTGTACATTACTGCAGTATTAATAATATTTATACAATAAGATATGTTGAAATAATTACTTTTAACGTGTCCTCTTAATTAGGAGATGCTTGATTTACATGAAAATTCGCATATTATCTAAAAGTATAAAATAATTTTCATATATCTGAACCTATGTAAAAAGTGATTTCAGTCAAATGTCATAAACTGGAGTGTGTTGTACTTCAAAACACGCTGATTAAAAGTCTTAATGGGCCTAACCCCCTAAAGTCAAGATATTTAAGTATAAAGTTTGAAAAATGCAGCTGGCAGGGGCAGTATGTTTCCATCAAGTATACATGGTGCGTAAGAAAATTTAGGAAGTAATTACATCGCCAATTTTAAGCATAAAAGTTCTAATGAAGGTATGCCCTAAAATGCTACAGCTCTATAAAGATGGCGTCCAAAAGGCAATTTTCAGATAATATCTCAGCAACTAGATCTAACTTTTATCTAAAAATAATAATTCACGAAAATGTATGTCGTTGTTATGAAAAACCTACTTTCTTTATTTTTATAGAGCTTTACCTTTGGTAAATGGTTACAATTCTCTTGTTCGCTTTGTAAAAATCATTCATCTATTTTGTCCAAAATAGCATTTAAGCGCCTTCATTAGGGGTGGTTCCAGGGCGTAAAATATAATAGGAATCGAAATAATCAAGTGTAAAACTCTCACGAAAAATGTTCACGGAGTCAAGAGAAGATTTTTCTTTGTATAAAATTGATAAAATTAGGAAATGCTGCACTTTTGTTGAATAATTCGATCCCTATTATATTTTATGCCTTAGAACTGTAGAAGAACCTACCACATATCGTCTGAGTGACGCGACACCAATGTATTTATTAGTGACGCCAGTCGCGTTCTCCCTTATTAGTGTGTGGTTTTCCACTCCCAGGTGGCTTCAATAAGATGTATGAGATATTTGATAGCTAAGAAATAGGCCAAGACTGCACTACCGTAGATTACTAACGACGCTCTCTCTAAAAATTGATGTTTTCTCTCGACGCACTTTTTCTTATTTACCTAATGGCGATGGATTTTATGTTTAAAGATCTTTGAATTGAATTTTTAAAAATCCCTCTCGAGCTTCCGTAGTGTGATGTATTGAGATAAAAACTTGTGGGTCTTGAGACACCCGATTTACTCAATTCCGAAAACCCTCGAGGGATAAGACTTACAACAAGTCATTCGACCAATAAAATGCAAACGTTCAAATAATACCATTTATTGATTAGGTTTAAAATAAGTACAATTAAAAATTATGCAATATCCTATCTAATAAATTATATAATTTGAATAGAACCGCCCCCCCCCCAAGTAGGGGAATTTTGACCACCTCTTCTAGAAAGCTTTTAATACTACCATATAATGAAGAGAGCGTGCGCTAGCAATCGACTTGATAGAAAAGATTCACATAACTTCCGTAGAAATTAATGAAAGCATTCTTTGTTTTTTTGTGGCTGACTTAAATAATATAAAAATAATTTACCTAAAATTTTGTGACGCTTGTGATTAGCTTTAAAGTTCCTTATCGTGATTATATCATTCACAAGAACAGAGTTCCATATGAGTTCAACTGTATATGAGTTATTACAACTTTCTCTCAGTCTCACGACATACTGGTCCTCATATAGGTTTAATATAAGGGATGTTACACGACTTCGCCTTCGAACGAATTTTTGGCAAAGTGGTTTTACTTATGCACAAAGCGGTTTTCTCTAAAACTTTGTCATTTGGAAAGACCTGCATTTGGTTTTTTTACTATCGTTCTCTACCGATTATCTAACGTACTCGTCCACTTGACAAGCCGCAGGATGAATCCAAATTTGTTTTATTCGAAAAATCGGCCTTGTACATTTTTATTAATTTTTGTCAAGTAATTACCTATAGACGCTACGCGCCTTTGCCACATTTTTCGGTTTCGCCCTTTCAGTATGTCGCATCATTACAATTTTATATTCATTCTTTTGAATGATATCCACAATGGCTGTATCTCCACTTTCATTGTGTTTCGTGAAGCGATTAAAAAGTTATTACATTCACAAATACATTTTTGCTTTCCTTTTCGTTGTAATAAAAATATTCCAGTCCAACTTTAGCGCACTTTTGAAAAAATATAACGTATTTTTGTCTTTGGCCAGAATTATACTTTTATTTTCAGTATACTTTCCCATGAACATAATATACTCTCAGTACTCTCACTCTCATGGCCTGGACGTGACATATTTTTCTGGGCGCCACGTGTTGTGTCTTTTGTTTGTCTTTGTTTAGTTATGCTTCAACAGCCTTTTTAACAAATTTTTCCTAAGTCGAAACTTTCATTTGGTCTTCGACTTCGACTTCGATTCTGGGATCTTCTATAACAGAACCATCCACATGCAGGCATTCCAATGCTATTTTGGACAAAACGATAAAAAATGGTTACAAAGTGAACAAAAGAATTGTAACCATTTTTCATCGCTTTTGTCCAAAATAGCATTGAAATGCCAACATGAGGGATTATTTGAGGGCGTAAAATATAATATGGATCTAAATAGGCAGAAGATTTCCTAATTTGATCAATTTTATACAAAAAAATATTCTCTTGACTTCGTAAACATATTTTGTGCCAATATTGACCATAATAGTCATTGTCGCCCCGCTTTCAGTGTCAGAGGATATAGAAGGGTTTGAAATAAGTTCAGCAGTTTTGTTGTGATTCTATGCATTTTATACAAAAAGGACAATTTTTTAAAGTTCATGTTCCTACTAGCATTAGAAAAATCCTTATTTTAGGATTAATATCATAATTTAATCAATATTCCGTAGGCAAATATAAATTGAAGACCTAAGTGGATAAAGGTGTTATGTCGCATTTAAAAAAAAAAAATACTTTATGCAATTTTTGAACACCCCTGATATAGATTTAACACCAAATAAACGGTGAATTCTAAATTTGTAATATTTTATAGAAACTTTTTAATTATAAAGGCAATGTTATACATACAACCAGTAATTTTAGTGGATGTACACAGTTTTGGGCAGAAAAGTCTAGTTTCATAACAGCTTAATATTTTTCTTTAATATTAGTGTAAACAAAAGAACATAACCCAAAATTATCTATTTTATGAGGTATTCATTTGAATCTAAGACAAAATAAATTTCCAAATTAAAGTTCCAACTCAAAACCGTTTTGTTTAATTTACTCAAAACTTTAAAAGTGTGACATAACACCTTTATCCACTTAGGTCTTCAATTCTGATATGAAATTCGGATTCAGCGCATCAAAATGCATACAGATATATAGGTCTGAACTTTGAGTTTGATCTTTTGTTTTTTTTGTGTGCCTGTGTTATTTTTTGAAGGAAACAACCCGATATATTATTTTTCATTATAAGTAAATGGCGGTAGTGTCGACCAATATTATTTTCCACGTTCTGTTCTCGAGATGTATAGTGGCAAGTATTAGTGCTCTGTCACATTTTATTTTTTATTAATTATTTTGGTAGTATGTTCACTTTACATTAAAGGTATATCCCTTTTGTTCGTTGGCAATAGCATCATCTAACAAATGCTATTTTTTCCATCAGAGAGTTTCATAAATATAGCGCCATAGGCAAACAGACACCACACCGAGAGACAGATAAACTGGCAGAGTTTAAAGTACTTCATTTTCGTAATCATAGTCTAAGGCGTGAAAATCCCAGGAAATTTCGGAAAGTTATTTTTCACCGTTATGATAAGCGCGGGAAATAGAAATAAGATTCATATAGAAATATTCAATATCCGTTATATAGGGTAGGTAAAAATTAAGAAAACTTTTAAAATAGCCTAAAGCACTGAACCTATTTTAAACTATAGGGTAAGATACGTAATAAAAAAGTAGTTTAGAATAAAAAACTTTCTTCAAATATGAAAATTTTTGTTGGATATTTCTTTAACAATGGGTTTTATTCGGAAACAAAATTCAAACAACCTGTAAATATAATTTTTTATCCTAAATATGTTTTGTAAGTATAAGTACAGGAACTGCATCCATTATATGCTTTATGAGGATAATAATCCGGGAGCTTGCGACAGTTTTGGTTGACTCATTTTATTTATATTGTAATTTTGTTTTTCGTGGTGTACACGGTTATTCATTATATTTAGGCCACCCTTTATGGTCGTTATTATTGTAGATAGAAAAAAAGTTTCGGACGAAAGTTGTAGGGCTGTAACTGAACCTCTTTAATAAGTTAATGGAAGCACAGTGGCATGCAAAAATTGAGGGATACAATAACCAATAATATTTTTTTTAATAGAACGCCCTGCCCTGTGTATTGTTGAATTTTTTTAATTACTCTTTTTTTTTATTTCAAAAATATGACATATGATACTCCTATCTTTAACCGTTTTCGAGTTATGAAACATTAAAATCGTATTTAAGTTATTTATTATACGAACGGAAATTATAATTATTGAAGTAGTCTATGAAAATGACAAGTATTCTGTTATTATATGAAACGCTGACGATTTAATAACAGAATACTTCTCATTTTCATAGACTACTTTAATAATTGTAATTTCCGTTCGTATAATAAATAGCTTAAATACGATTGAAGAAGATAGGACTATCATATGTCATATTTTTGAAATCAGAAAAAAAGATTAATTCAAAAATTCAACAAAAATATATTATTGCTTCTTGTACCCCTTAATTTCTGCACGCCACTGTGCTTCCATTAACTTATTAAAGCCATACAACTTTCGCCCGAAGCTTTTTTTTCTATCTTGAATAATATCGATCATTTTTTATATTTAAACAACGGTGGGTGCGCAAAAGTTGTGTTTTAGAGTTATAAGCAACAGGTAAAAATGCATATCTAAAATGGCGGGCGCGGAAAAGTTTGGTCTTGGGGTTGTAATTGGCTGGTAAAAATTTTAAACCAAAATATTAAGACTTGAGGGTAGCGGGTTAGCATCAAAGACCAAAAAGATAGTACGTACCCTTACAAATATTATCGATACTTATTAATTAGTAATATTTTTAAACTATGTTTAAGTACGATATTAAATTTAAATTACTTATTATTACCTACGTATTTGTTATCTAACGTATGCATGCCCATAATACAGCATGCGCTGTGTTCTGCATACATTTAGATAGATGCGGTATTTCTGATAGAGCTAGAGCACTGATTGCTTCTTCATTACTCCAAGATTTTGGTTTAATTAATGAATATAACACAATGCATGTAATTGATAAAAACAAAATTAGAAGAGCTAGAAGCAAGAAGAGAGGTGAATTATTATCATGTGGTACGCCAATATCATTACGTGGACTTTATTTCGATGGGCGTAAAGACAAGGCCATGAAATTAATAGATAACCGTCGAAAGATAACAACCGAAGAACATATAGTTTTAATTGGAGAGCCCGAATCATCATATTTGCGAACATGTCACACCTTCTACAGGTTCAGCTGTAAACATCATTAACGCCATTCTCAGTTATTTTTAAAACCCTCGAATCTCAACTAACACCTTAAAAGTCGTCGAATGTGATGGAATGGCTACAAGTACTGGTCCTAAAGGTGGTGTTATAGCTCTACTTGAGAAAAATTTTAAGAGACCACTTCAATGGTTCATTTGTCAACTGCATGCAAATGAACTTCCACTAAGGCACTTGATCGAACATATTAACGGAAATACAGCTAGACCTAAAGGAATTTCAAATATAATAGAAATGTCGTTAGTCAAATGCGAGCAGTAGTTGCATTTAAGACTATTAAATCCGAAATTCATATAGTTAAGGTGAAATATCTTAACATGGATCAGTTATATTTATATGAAATATGCCAAGCAATAATAACGGGATATGTTTCTATTAATCTTTCAAAACGAGAACCTGGCAAAATAGTCCACTCGCGATGACTGACGACAGCAAATAGAATACTTCGCTTATATGTTGCTCGGCAGATTTGGTTATATCAACAACGTATGTTGTCAAAGCGTATGCGCCAATGTGGTTCAAAATAAAAGCACATCCATCATGTCTGCAAGATACTTCAAATGTATGGAAGACCATACAGTTATCCAGATATTTATCAGAAGAGTTGAAAGGAGTAGTCGATGCCGTCGTAATACGAAATGGATATTTTACACACCCTGAGAACATACTACTGGGAATGCTGAGCGATGGAAACCGGTGTATTAGGGTGTTGGCCGTTCGCAAAATATTAAAAGCTAGCAAAGGCAACAATACCAACTTAAGAAAGTTTACACTTGCTCCGTTGAAAATAAATGCTACAAGTTAGTATGAGATGATTGATTAGCAAGAATGTGAATATAATGAGCCACAATTAACAGTTAATTTATCCGAAGAGGACCTTAATCAAATTATAAATAATCCTGAATTGTCTATGATAGTCGAAATAAAGAAATTTCCTAATCACACACAAGCTGTGGAAAGGGGAGTAAAGCTTGTAACTGAAGCTTCAGCGCTGGACGGATTAATTAGAACAACGATTAGATCCCATGACAAAATTCCCAAATTCAACACAAAGAAAGATTACTACAAGCAAGTTTTACCATAAGTTTATAGTATTTTTATTTTTACTTTTTATTCTTTAACAAAATCAAGTTTATTTTCACATAAGTACCTTCGTTATCGAACTTCCAATAAAGAAAAATAAGTAAAATAAAGTTTATTGTTTCACACTATGATGATAAAGCAAATAATCTCCCTTCAAAAAAATGGGACCTTTGAGCTTGTAGGGAATAGAAATCGATCCGATGCAGAACAAAGAAAATATCAAGTTGACTTTTAACCCAACTCGCTACCCTTAAATCTTAATATTTTGTTTTTACCTCTTATATATAACTGTAAAGCACAACTTTTTTACACCCGCCATTTTGAATATATAGAATATCAAAAATATTTACCTTTGACCAACCCGCTTCCCCCAAGGGTTAATATTTTAATTTGAAATTTGAACCTATTATTGACAACCCTATCACACAGCTTTTGGGCGCACGCCATTTTGGATTAGGTAAAAAAAGAAAAAATCGATGCACTCTACTGTGTACATGTCCTGTTAATTGGTGTTAATGTGGTGTTAATGAGTTTACCATGCGAATATCGGGACAGGGTTCGACTGGAGCGTTTCAACTCAGTAAAAAAAATAGTGTCACTGGAAGACTGGCAGATTACGTTTTTCTTGCATTCTATACCATAAACTATTAATATAAGAAGTTTCAATATTAATAATTTGAGCCTAACTACTTCGTTTCTTTGACATACTTGTTCAAGTGGCAGACGCATTTTGTCCCACAAATATTATGGCGGGCATATTTTTTTCGAGCATTTCATGTTGTCCATAATTTATAAAGAAAATTTGATCGTTAATGGTTTTAGTCAACGGCACGTCACTACTTTCTTTGCATAGTTGAAACACTCCTTACGAGCCTTGTCCCGCGCGTACCCTGCCAGACAGACATTTTTATTATTTATAGCACAGAAATAGCAGAATAATGTTTAAAGAATGTTAATAAAATCGGCCAACTGTCGCTATCTCCGGGCTATAATTAGTTACTTGTTAAATTTGAAAAGAAAATTATGGTATTATTTCGTTTAGATTAACATCTTAAAATTATTTTGGTGTATAGAATAATTTTGCACATACAGAGTTGTTTTCATGATGACAGTCTGACAAAATATAACTTATTTCAGTGCAAGTTTGATTTTTGTTGGGTATGCCAGGAATCATGGAAGCGTCACAGTTCTGCGACCGGCGGTTATTTTAGATGTAACAGGTTCGAAGCTGTTCACAAGGCTGATGAAAAACAGGGCAGCTTAATAAATGAGGCCCTGGATAGAAACAACCAAATGCAAGAAATGTCTCGTTTCCTTCATTTTTATACTAGATTTCGAAATCACGAGAATAGCCAAAAACTAGAAGAACCTCTTTTAACCAGCGTTAAACAGAAAATGGATGTCTTAGCGGGTAGTCTGGGTTTAAACCATGGAGAAGGTAAGTACAGCAGATTTTAAGAAATATTCATACTGGTCGACTGTGGATTAGGGTGGGTCGGAAACACAAATTTTTCAACTAGTATTTGTAATAGCTAAAAAAATTTATCTTTTTGAGCCATTAGTACTCTATAATATTTTATTACATTTGGACAACTTCTGGCTTCTACCAACCCATAAATTTACCAAGATCTGGAAATACCTATATAAGTTATCAAATCTTCGGTCTGAAAATTAAAATCGATTATAAATTTATATCATTTATGCTAGCTAATGTAATTCTTATCATTTAGCACACTGAGTAATGTTATATATCTTTAGCTACCCCGATGAATCCTTGGAAGGGATAATTTTGAGGAAATAGAGATGATTTCTTTTTATTATTTCCATCTGCTGTCGACTTCTATCTTGAACTGTTCGCATGTTTATTATCAAACAACCCAGAACTCACCATGGGGATCACTGCTGATAAATTTTGTCTGTCACACCCTCCACTCTTAGCAGAAGTCGCTACTGATTGAAATTCTCTTTTGTCCCAAACTTTGGGATTATTTTGCGCGATTCAAAAGTGGTCTTGATAAATTCATCTCATTTATCAGAAAAAATAACCCATAAAGAGGCATGAAGTTACCAACTTGAGGCATCTTTGAACTGCTTGGGTGTAACAAGGAAAGCAGTTATCTCTACCGTTCTGTTAGATCCGGTATCGATTAACAGACAACTCAAGTTGAATGTATCCATAATTTATTAAATCTCCTATTCTCGGTTTAAAGTGATATTTATTATATCCAAGAAATTTTTTAATGCTTCTGCTAGCTCTTTATGACATTCCTTTTTGTGTAATTATCACATAAAACTATTTCTTGGTAATATATTATTGGGTATTTTACGTCATCTTCAAGGTGTGGTAGAGGTTAGAACATATTATAATATCATAAAACATCATTTAGGTTTTATTTCTGGAATATTAGTAGGCAACTTTTTACAACTTTCTGTAACTTTCTGCAACTATTACAAAATTAAATTTTGAAAATTAAATAAACATGCATTTTTGACCAAATCTTTCGTGCTATTATCTTAGTCATCAGTCGGAAGATTTTTTTGAATATTAAAATCATAAAATAAAATAACATATTTTGTGCTATGGTGTAATTTTATGGCACCCTCTAGACAGCCACTCAATCAATGACCACATATCTCTTTTTATGTCTAGAATTGAAGTAAACTATATATCATAATAAAATATAAAAACAATTTCAACCGCCCACCACCTTAAAGCACCAAACGCTGAAAATTTAAATTTTACTAAATTTTCAAGAAGTTATTTATTATCGATTGGTGATACATTTTTTTATTGTAAAATGGAATGAATTATAAATTTCAAAAAAGTTCAATATTCCTATTAGAATTTGGAAATATTCATCGAAATACAATTGGTATAAACTCAACAAGAAAATAGTTTGATTCTCAAAAAAATATTCTCTGTCCCAAATAATACAGGGCCCACCCTAAGTGCCCGTGCACCCCCCGATTCTTGTGCACAATGTTTTTCATAAAGATTAAACCCTAAGGAACAATTTAAGACATATCCCAAAAAAAATACTTTCAAAATGGCGTCCTTTTTAAAGAAAATTGCAAATATGGTTTTTGTCATTTAGCACAAGAACTAAAAAAGATGGAGAAAAACTTTCCGCATAAAAAATAAAGTGCATAAAATTTTCTACAATTTTGCTCCTATACAATATTTGGGTAGGAGTTACCATTTTCCAGATTGTTACCGTTTTCGAGATAAAATCTGCAAATTATAATATTATTATTATTGTTATTAATTTTTTTCAGTTTATTTTATTTTTCTATGTTAATAATATAAAGTAATATTATACGCCTTCCAATAATTGTCACAGTTATTTCCTCTAACTGATTTACCGATATATGAATTTCCATGTTTTCTTAATTTCGGACTCATTTATCTGGAAAATGGTTACTCCTATCAAAATATTGTATAGAAACAAAATTGTAGAATATTGTATGCAGGTTGTTTTTTGTGAAAAAAGTTTTTGTCCATCTTTTTTAGTTTTTGTGTTAAATGACAAAAACTACATTGGCAACAGTTTTTTTTTAAACACGTGGCCGCCATTTTGAAAGTACAGCTAGTTTTTTTTTTAGGACATATCTTAAATTGTTCCTTAGGCTTTAATCTTTATAAAAAATTTTGTTATGTCCCCAAGGATCGGGAAGGAGGTCCACGTACAACTAGGGAGGGGGTCCACGTACAGCTAGGGAGGGCTCCCCGACTAAAATGTTTATTTTTATTTTATACCTAGACAGACAAATAATCTTCTGTTCTTGTGTGAAGTTCTAAATTTAATAGTGATTTTGTAATTTTTTTGAGCATCTAAGCGTAAGTGAACTTAAAACCATGTTATTTAAATTTTACAGATGCTGGAGAAAAGGGCACGAAATTTATTGAGGATGGTGTGAGGGAGCTACTGAAGGCTCGACGAGTATTATGTGGTTCTTACGTTTATGGATATTATCTTGAAGACGATGGTTATAATAAAACAATATTTGAGTTTATGCAGGTTTGTGATTTACTAGTATAGCTATTACACTCAATTTATAAACTTTGACTTTGCCGTTCCCGTTCGACGATACGTTGCCATTCAGAAAAACGGACCATTTATAAACTTTGACATTCGTCACTCGCACATTTGGTTTTTTTTGTTACGTGAAATATCAAAATAAAATATATTTTTGGTACATTTTAACATCCCCACAATAAAATTGTGCAATTAGTACAAAATCTAAAAAACCGCTGCCCAAGGAATCAATACTTCCACATTCAGATTTTTGTTCAAGTCACTCACAACGAAAAAATTTTGTATGTGGAAATAATAGTTTATGGAATATAATATTTGAAATCCTCTACCCCAAAAACCTAGAAAACGATACCCCACATCGGTAGCTGGGTGGGGGTGGTGATAGGGGATGGTAGTGGGGGTGGATGAAGAAAAAAAACATTTTGAGGTTTCTGGTTCTTGTACACACACTAAATCACAATTTTTTTTCATCCCCTTTAATAATGGGGTGGGAGTAGTAATGGGGGTGGCTAATGCCAAAAAAATTTTTGGGACCTTAACTTCTTTTATATATACTAAATACTAATTTTATGGACTCTTACCTGCTTGATTTACCTATTTACCCCAAATTTACCCCAATTTACTCCCAACCCTTCAATGCAATAAGATGAAAATATAATTTAGTTCCAGATCTCGTAAAAGTACATATGTTTACCAAATTTCAAGTCAATATCTTAAACGGTTCCAAAGCAAAAGTTAACTAAACTAAAGCAAACTTAAAATCTCGACGTTTCATGACATTCTAAGCCTATTTGAAAAATAAAAATTTTTTAACATTTTTTTGTCGTTACTATACCTACTTCCACTGGATGTGGAAGTAATTAAATAGAGGACACTGAAGCTAATAGTGACTGGCATATAAGTAGTGATGAATAGTTAGTAGTGTTGTTATGTTTAAAATGTTCTATATAAATAAGGAAAAATAAATTTAAATTCAACAATGAACAGTTGCAATTTTGTAAATAACCTATACACCAGCACATATTCCGTGATTTCTCTGTCTAGGATTGCTTTAAAATAAGACGTATAATTTTTTCGAAAGATAGCTGTATGAACTATAACTCTTATTTAGAATTTTTCTTCCCAAAAGCTACAGTTTAGGCACTGTGGGTGAAACAATTTAAAATAATCTAGAAAAAAGTTTATTATTTTATTATAACTCTAGAAATATTCGAAATTTCGGGAAAGTTCATAAAGAACTATTTTATTATAAGCTAGAAGACAAAAATTGTCGCACAAGAACGAAATTTATATATTTATTCATTTTCGAGATACAGCAATTTTTAATTTTTCACCCTTGCGTGAGGATATGGGGTGAATGACGCATATCTCAGGGTGGCAAGCAACATATTGTTATTTAGCGTGATATAATTAAACATAAAAATATCTTGACAGCTTTCATCATTTATTTCCCACGAAAAACCCTATGCGCTTCTACTATAATCTGTTTCAATTGTTTTTCTACAAGTGAAATAAGAATTCTCTGTTTTCATGTAATCTAATCCAAATTTACAAAGAATTCAATATATGTGATTTCTACGGTTGTACAAAAATTCTAAATAGTGTTAATGTTGAAACAGTACAAGTTAATGACTCCAATAAATATGTGATTTATTTGTACAAATTTTTCCTCTGACTTATTTATGATTAATTTGGAGAGCAATTTTTTATACTTGAGATAAAATGTTATACATATTTTTCTTTGTGTATTATGGAAGGAAAATATATAAACTGCTGGCCAATTGAAACGGAGGCCAATTGAAACAAGCGAATTTTTAGCTTGAATTTAAATCCACATCTCTTGAGAAAGAGAACTTATATCAATTTGCAGTATTCATGATTTAAGAGATAATTTATTCGTGAAACAGCGAGTATTGTCCAATTCATTTATTTTTAAGCACGTTACTATCTACAAGGTGTAAAAGAAAAGCGTGTTTCTTGCCAAACTTTATAACTACCGAGATTTCACAAAAAAATATTTTATGTGGTTTTGATGTGCAATTTTTTAGTGACTGGTTTATGCGAAAAAAAAGTAATTTCTCAAATTTTTGATATATCTCTTATTTTGTAAGATACCGATTTTTTCTAAAAACCTGTCTTTTTTCACTTTTTTCTCCGTTAGGCTATATTTGTTTTGTAAGAGCCGATCGTTGTAGTTTATTACAAAACGTTAAGATAGCTCCTTTAAAATTATGATAATAAGTACAATTTTTTCATTGTAATCAGTAGAGTACCCAAAATTGGTGTACGTTCACGGATTGGGGAACTTTTTTTGGGTCTTTTTACATGAAAATATGAAAAACGGGACCCCATTTATCTCCGGAACGGGTAAAGATATCAAGTTAAAATTTGGCACACATGTAAAAGGACTACATAGCTTTCCTTGTTGATAAAAAAAATACAAGTTTTGTTGATGTATTATTCAGACAAAAAATACATTATACGAAAAATTGTATGTATGTCTTTTTATTTGAATAAAATAAAATCTAAATAAACAATAAGATTAAATATTTATTCATTTAATTTTATAAGCACTGTTATTACATAAAATGTCAACTAAAGAAAAAGGGAAGGATCAAATTTTTTGTTATTAATGGTGCAATAAAAATAAAATGTATACTAGCGAGGAAAAATATATTTTTCAACACCTATTTTATATGACATTTATTAGCATTTTTTTGGTGAAAAATTGTACCTATAATTCACTGTAGTGAATTATCGATTCATAATTCACTGCATCCGGCCAATCACAAATACAAATTCAAAAATCACTGTTTCGCTGATTCAATGATATTTTAAATCGACCGCGATCAACTCTTGCTGCTGCGGCTGACAATCAACTCGCGTGACAGTGACAAGTGTACCGCCATATTGTTTGTTTATGTTTTCGACTTCTTACGAATATGTACCAATTAATGTTATCAAACAGTCTAATTTATTTGTTTAATAGGTGTAGAAAAAGCATAGTATTACATTCGCGATTATGACCATTATTCACTCAGATAATTTGCGCCACTCGCCTACGGCTCGTGGGCTCAAACATCACCTTCGTGAATAATGGCTATCATAATCGCTCATGTAATAATATACTATTATTCATCGTGAATTGAAAGTATAAAAAAAATGCACTTCTTATTATTATTTTATTTTAAAGGAGCCGTCATAAGGTATTATAATAATCTATAACGATTGGTCTAACGGAAAAAGATGGGAAAATCACAGATTTTTGAAAAAAATCAGTATGTTATAAAATATGAGAGATATCAAAAATTTGAGAAATTGGCTTTTTCTTCATAAACCAGTGAATAAAAAGATGTGCATCAAAAAAATATAAAATAATTTTTGTGGAATCTCTGTACCTACATATAAAGTTTGGTTAAAGTAATAATAATATAGTAACGTGCTTCAAAAGAAAGGAAATTAACAAAATTCGTTGTTTCACAAATAAATTATCTCTTAAATCCTGAAAACCGCATATCTATTCTCTTTCTAAAAAAATGTGAATTTAAATTCAACCTAAAAATTCGCTTGACCTGTTTCAATTGGCTAGTAGTTTAATTGTAGAAAGTTAAGAAACAACAGATGAACACGTAATTTATTTCGTTTAATTTTCCATTAGAATGAACTGGAAGAAGTTACCGAAAAGCTTAGTGAAATGATAGCTAGACCATATTTGCGCACACCAAAAGCTGTAATAGTTCAAACATCTGCATTAGCTAGAAGGAAAAGGCATGAATTTGTGAGAGCTGTAGCCCAAGGATTAATACCACCAGAGACGCCCCCTCAGCTAAGGAAAAGAAAGAAGAGATACCTGGACGTAAGCGAAAATAGATATAAGACCATTCATTCAGATTTAAGGATAGGATTTTGCAGAGTGAGAGGGAAATATGAGTTTATTTTCATTTTCTTATAAATATTTAAAAAACCAAACGTAGTATAATTTTTAAAACTATTTTAGATACTTGCTAATGTTCTAACGAATACAACTATATATATTTTCTATTGTACTTGAATATAGTAGTTTGTCAATTAAAATAGTTCCTTATTTCCTTATTTCCTTATTTCCTTATTTCCTTATTTCCTTATTTCCTTATTTCCTTATTTCCTTATTTCCTTATTTCCTTATTTCCTTATTTCCTTATTTCCTTATTTCCTTATTTCCTTATTTCCTTATTTCCTTATTTCCTTATTTCCTTATTTCCTTATTTCCTTATTTCCTTATTTCCTTATTTCCTTATTTCCTTATTTCCTTATTTCCTTATTTCCTTATTTCCTTATTTCCTTATTTCCTTATTTCCTTATTTCCTTATTTCCTTATTTCCTTATTTCCTTATTTCCTTATTTCCTTATTTCCTTATTTCCTTATTTCCTTATTTCCTTATTTCCTTATTTCCTTATTTCCTTATTTCCTTATTTCCTTATTTCCTTATTTCCTTATTTCCTTATTTCCTTATTTCCTTATTTCCTTATTTCCTTATTTCCTTATTTCCTTATTTCCTTATTTCCTTATTTCCTTATTTCCTTATTTCCTTATTTCCTTATTTCCTTATTTCCTTATTTCCTTATTTCCTTATTTCCTTATTTCCTTATTTCCTTATTTCCTTATTTCCTTATTTCCTTATTTCCTTATTTCCTTATTTCCTTATTTCCTTATTTCCTTATTTCCTTATTTCCTTATTAGAGTATGGCATTTAACTATTCACAAAATTTATGATAAAAACTATATATGGTTGTGTTTCTTAGAGCGATGAGTAGTAGGGTGGAGTGAAAATGGCCAAGAATTTTTTTTCCATTAATCACTTGGCCTATATATGGAATAGTTGCCTCTTTTAGAAGTGAATTACTGTACAAAAAATTGGTTTGCTGATGGTTCTGTAACTAATTTTACACAGCGTTCGACGGCTTGAGAATGACACGGAAATTTTAAAATATCAATTTCAGCAGGAACGTCAGAGATCATTTCCTGGAGATCACTGTTCAAAATTTCTACTGTCAGAGGTGGCTCTGTAACTGTTATTGACTGCTAGTCAACTAGTTCAAAGTACTTATTAAAATTAAAATTGGGAATAACAAATTGACGAACTTGGTTTTCATTATGTTTTGCTTGTCTGCATTTTAATATCCTCCGAAGACCCAATTCTCTAATATGCTTCCTTTCGTCAGCTAGCATTGCCAATAACAAATTTTCAGGGTGACCGTAGTAACCATTTCTTTGCAGTATTGGATCTACTACCTTCTTAAGTTCTTCAGGCAAAAATCTATTTTTTTTTATAATGCCAAAAAAATGATAACTACCGTCATGACGTTCGGACTTTAAGTTCAAACCAGGTTGGTGTGTAGACTTTCATAACGTATTCTGTAATTATATTTAAATTGTATGAAGGATTTTCGGTAGAAACATACAATCTCAAGATTCTGCTTGAGTGTGCCATTTTGCCTGGTTCTCGTTGTGTTAGACTTGGCGAAATTGTTCCTTTGGAAATTGCAATGCAGATCTCATAGAGATATTTTTGATCTGTACTTAGCTCGGTAAGATCAATTTTAGTAAAATTAACATCTATTTTTCTAAACTTCACAACCGGGTGTTTTTCGCAGTTTTCTATTTTTTTTCCAATTTCTCCGCAATAACCTTTTGGTCCAGTAGTCTTTCCATCTAAATGCTGCAATAGATGTCGCAATGGAAGTTCATTAGTGTGCATTAAGCACACAAACCACTGCAGAGGACGCGCCAAAGAATTTTCAAGTTGCCGTATTATTCCATTTTTATAACCTGTATTTACCACTGTCCCGTCGCATCCAATTGCTTGCACCTCGGAAAGATCTATGTTTTTCTCCAGAAATTCAAATAAGCTTCTTTTAATATCTTGAGCACTTCCAGATGACGGAGTTATGGGACCGAGATAAACGGAACCAGGTTCTGAAACTAACATAATATGTTATTCTGTGATTGTCTTTCTTGAAAGAGTATCTCCTTTCTTTACTTGAATCAAAGTTTTATCCTTTCTTCCATCAAAATATATTCCATAGACACAGGTTATTTCTTCTTCGCGCTTCTTTTTTAAATTCTTGCGAGCCTTAATTCTTTCTCTCCTAATTACTGCGGTCTATTATTTTGGATGATTCTTCCGCTGTTATTATTCCCATGTCTTTTAGGACAGCAGTAACAAGAATTGCAGCGGATCTGTCTGAGACTCCTGTTCGATCACACGCCTGTGCTAAAGAAGGGAGGTTTGTTCTAATCTGAGAAATAGAAGACGCGTTTAAGATTTCAACATTTTTTGGAACTTGACGGTCGATACTGCCGTTGGACGAAACACTGGGGCTCCTGGGGCAGTCTTTCCTGTCACTCGATGTTACTTGACAAATGCCATCGTCCTCTTTGGATTTTTGCTTCGTTCTCTGGTCAGCTTTTTTTTACGGTCTAATCTTTTTTCAAGGATTTTAGTTGTCTTTATATCAATTTTGCCAATAACCATTTTCCTTGAAGTTCTCTGGTCTGTAAAAAGCTCCTTTCATTTACAGGTACTTTAATTTTGCAAAAACACTTTAAAAAGTCTTTACATTTACACAATGAAATATCAAATAATTGTTTTTCACCAAATTCTCTAAAACGAATAACTGTGTGACATATTTAACTTGCCATCCTTTTTTATAGGCTTTATAATATCGCGATATTTCTTGTGATACTCCTTTATCTTGTGTAAAATTTGTTGATCAGATACTACAGAAATAGAACTTTTTTCCCACAAAACTTTTATCTCGTTTATCAACGACAAAAACACATTACCCAAACTTGGCTCTTGTTTATTTAAATTTAAAAGTTCTTGTCTTAAAAACAAATAGTGTCTAATAATGTCGGCAGAGGTTGAAGCATATTGTCTTTAAATGCTTTTGGATCACCAAACACCGGACAGAACGAGTCTAAACGAGTTTGAGGCATACTTTCTTATAGATGTAATATAACAATAAACTTATTCACAAAAGAAAAACAACTCTAACGAAACAACTGCACTACGACACTGTTACTGTTAAACTGAAGTACCTTGCCCTGCAACAAGCGCGTGTAGTAAGAGCTCGAATCGGCCTAAATAATATTTGCATTTACTTCTACTATACAAGTTTTTTGGCTATTTATTTATAGTACAAAGCTAAAAAACAAGGTCGTTTTGGCGATTTAAATGAGATTTTTCACAGTAATTACATTTAATGAAAGGCAACTATTCCGCATATAGGCTACATGAAATTCAAAAATGTTTTTTTTTCGCTCCACCCTAATGAGTAGTACCTGAAATTATTTTAAAGATTATGTCATTTATGATTTTTTAAATATTTATAATAATCGAAAATAAATGCATATTTCCCTCTAACTCTGCAAAATCCTAGCCTTAAGGATAGGTTTTTGTAGAGTGAGAGGGAAATGGACGTTTATTTTCGGTTTATTACAAATATTTAAAAACTCGTAAATGGTATAATATTTCAAATAATGTTAAATGCTTCCCATTGCTCTGAGGAATATAACCATATACAGTCATAAATTTTGTATATAGTTAAATGCCATGCTTTAATAATGAAATTAGGATCTATTTTCATTGACAAACTACAATATTCAAATACAACAAAAATTTACAATGAGAAATATATATATAGAAATATATATAGTTGTATTCGTATAATTGCAAGTATGTAAAACAGTTATAAGATTATATTATGTTTGGTTTTTTAAATATTTATAACAAATCGAAAATAAATGCACATTTCCCTCTCACTCTGCAGATAATACGTAAGATATACTCTTAAGATAATACGTAAAAACTTTACAAGTGGACACAATTCTAAAAAAAAAATTATTAAATAATCATAGTTTTTAAATAATTATCTTTCCTTTCTAGTCTGACCTGACGCAAACTAGTGCGTGGTTGAAAGATTGTGAATGGCCAGAATATGACACTGACGAAGAAACAGATATGAGTGTCACATATAAAAATTTTCCAAAGCCGCGTTCTCATGGATCTCCAAATAAAGAGCATCAGTGTGGCTTGTTATGCAATCGAAGTTGCGGCCGTAAGTAAATTCAGTATGAGTAAGAAGTGGTTTTATATTTTTCATTTTCCCAGCATGTTCTAGGTTACATTAAAATATAAAAAAACTGAGTTCTAGGCTTAACACGTTCACTGCGTTATTGAAGAATCAATGTTAAGTTTCTATGCGTTATCGGTCCCGGGAGACCGATACCAAGTTTTCTTCCTATGCGGTTACGGTCCCCGGAGACCGATATCTTAAAACCTACAAAAATTGAATTTTTGGCAAAAAAGCCGCACTAACAAATCGCTTGACCAATAGAAATCTATTCTAAACTTTGTAAATTATGTATCGCAGCATCAGTACCGGTCTCCGAAGACCATAACCGCATCTAACCAATACATGATTTTTGGCTCAAATGAAAAATGTTTTTCTTGGATTTAAATGAAGACAGCCTTTATTTCTTACACATAAAAAACAAAAATAGTGTTTATGGCTGTTCTGTATACATAACATAATGAAAATAAAAGAGCAAATATACGTCAATAACATTCAAAGTAGTTATTATTATTATTTAATTTTTGTGTAGTTCATTGAAGCAGTCTAAGCACATCCCTGGTTGGTTTGGGCAGTCCGCACAAAAACTTGTCACTTTTGATACCTTTTTATTTGCTGCTCGACTGTCCATTGTGAGACGAAACTTTTTGTAACAACCATTGCACATTTTCCTCTTTTTTCTTCCTGGCCTGGAGGTTTCACTAATTTGTGTGGAGCCCTTTTCGGCAATGAGGTACTTTTCTCTTCGTTTGCAACTTCTGGTTCACTTAGAAACACTATCGGTCTTAGGGGACCAATACCGCACTACAGTAAAAAATATTACTCCAGTGCGGTTACGGTCTCCGGAGACCGATAGGACAATAATAGTTCCATGGCACTGAAAATGCAACCAGCATCACATAGCTGTTTGGATAATCACTCGAAATGAATACTTTTCAAAGTTAAGAATATTAAAACGCAAATAAGCCTTTTTACCTTAGTTTTACACTATCGCACATAGAAGCAAAATATACGCATGTGCTTAACACATTGATGTAATAAATCATAAAATTGGTTTTTTAATTTTGAAAATTTTTTCGCAAACTGCTTTTTCAAAATTTCTTAGGGGTCGTTAGAGGAGTGCTTCTCTAGATGTTATTTCCCATGTTTCGTATGGGTCCCATGCGCCACAGACGAGAAAAAAATTATTGAAATTTCTAGATCCGCCCTTGAGTATGCGAAACCTTAAACTTTCCCATGTCTTTTCAGACTCACTTTTACTTGGTGATGAAATGAGTCTGCAGACATGTAGGTGTGTCCAGGCCCAAAATAATTGATTTCTATAGTTTCTGTGTTTACAACTTCATAATTAACTATTAACTAAAATAAAAGAATGTCCAATTTTTCTATTGGACGTACCATTCTCTAAATACAAAACAATTATATTTTAGCAATATTGGAGGAAAAAAGAATAATGAAGAGTGATTTTCTGCTCTTTCTTCGCCCTGAAATGACATAATTTGTCTCATTGGACTTTGTCTCAATTAGTTTACTGCCTTCTAAATAGTACTAAGGTCGACCAGGTAACCGAATGAAATCTATTTAAAAAAAAAAAATATGCTAACAAAAGTAACGGTGATGGGTTGCTTAACAAAATATGTTCAAGACTTTTTTTTTGTTTTTTTTTGTTTTTTTTTAATTTTTTTTTAATTGTATTTATACTTGTCGTTTCGCAATAAAATTATCTTTATTTTGATATATAATTTATTTGGTTACCAGTGGTACCAATCAGTGAAGGTACCACTTTAGATTCACCTATTTAAACCTAGCAACCTTGAACGGAAAAATGTAAGCAACCTATGTTTACATATTCTATAGGTTTCTTACTTTCGATTCGTGTTAAATTTTTTTGGTTAGAAGATCGGTAAAGGTATGGAAAATAAAATCAATTATTAAATTTTCAATTAAATATAGCCTTGAACATATTTCGTTAGGCAACCCATCAACGTTACTTTTGTTAGCATATTTTTTTTTTCATAAAGAATAGATTTTATTCGGTTACATGATCGGTGAAGGTCGACCTTAGTACGGATCCTGTACTAAAATGGCTTTATACAACATGTTTTCGTTTCATTAATATTTGCTAAAGAAACAATTTTCCAAACTTAATTTTCTGAGGTTGTGCTAAATAGAGAAATTAATTTGTGACTAAATGTTAAATACAATGCAGTTAGCAAAGCAACTGATGATACCTCATCAAAACTTCACCACAATTGCACTTATCATAAAATATCTATGTATAACAATAATAATAATGTGTTTGTTGTGTTAGTGGTGTACTAAAATCTGAATGCACAAAACATTATAATTTGACACTCGCTAAAACAGTTGAGGCTCATATAAGATGCTAAAGTATCTTGGGTATATCTACACAGACGGGTCTATTATCTCTTAGTGTTGAGAGATGGGCCCATATTGCTTACTAATGAATGCGTGTAGTGCATTTAAGCTCTTACTTAAAATGCAATTTTAGGTTTTTCTTTTCTCATATAGGCCCTAAAACCATTAGTACTAGTTAGAGGAGAACATAAGCGAGGTACTAAGGTTAAAATATCAAAACTTAGGAATTTTGCACTTAAGTCCTTTGTGCTTAATATTGCAGTATAATGCAATGCAACTAGTAAAATCACATGCAGTAATTTCCAGGTACACTGAACAATTATTTTTAGGTGCCATTTGATTCAGCTTGATGAGAATAGTAATATATATATAGCCTCCTAATTTGTTTAAACAATTAGAAAAAAAATTTGAAATATCAAGGATTGTATTTTCTCTCCATTCACTGAGTATGTATCGAGAGCAGTACTAGATATGACAAATATGCAATGTATCATTTTTGTACATCAGATTTTAAGACGCCCGCGCGCAAACGTAGAAATTATCGTTTTGCCCATTTACAGTTTATTAGCTGTTCTATGGAAACTTAAAAACTGTCGATTTTCTATTTATATATTTTTGGTCTTTCTACGCGATAGCCTACCTTATTTTCCTTAAACATGTATTTTTTATGAAAAAAATGTAAACGAGAAAAATTTGATAGATGAAAAATGTAGTCTATCGATTTTTAAAAAATGTTGGAAAGATAAAAATTTGAACAATTTAAAAAATATATATTCAGATTAAATCTTTTATTTTTTAGAATCACGGTACAAATAGGTATAAGAGTAAAAAATGAATTTTACAAACGTAGACTTTATATTAAAGAATACATTTGGCCTGTATTAATTGTAGCCCCTCTTTTCAAAGATTCATCATAACCCTAGAGAATAATGGAGAGTGATAATTGCTTATTTAAAAATTGTTATAAACTATAACAAATGCATTTTTCGAAATCGTTTTCTCAGTACTCGAAGGGATTCAAAAAAATATAAAATCAATTCAATTCAATTTTTTTGTATTTTGCATAATAATAGAGTTACAAGCTTCAACATTTCTTTAAAGTTGAACATTTTTTTTGTGATTTAAATGTACAGTGACAATTTTAAAAAGAAAGAAATGCTATTTAAAAAATATATGCATAGTAAGTTTAATAAATTGTTTATAATAATTTGTTTATTTAAAAAAATATAAAAATAAAAAATTACAATATTTTAATAGCCCCATCAGAAGAGCATGCGAAATTGTAAAAAAAAATAGTAACTTTTCTTTCCTTAATTATTTGGATTTTATTAACAAAAAAATTAAATTTCAACTGATATATTTTTTTAAGCTGAAAAAACATTTTGGAAAAATACATTTGTTATGAATTATTTATAGCAATTTATAATTAATTGAGGATTCTTATTTTCTATTTTCTTATTTTATATTTTCTATTTTCTATTTTTTATTTTCTAACAATTATTTTTGAATAAATAATGATTTAAATAAAAGTAAAAAAAGCCTCGTCTTCCTCACTGTTCAACATTAAAGGCAGTATTTTTTAAAAAGAAAAGTGGTGGAAAGGTTAAACTTTTTTTATGTTTCTTGCATTTAAAACTGCATATTTAAGAAAAATAAAGGACGCCCATCGTATAAAGCGAACAAAAATATAAAGCAAAAAATATGAAATGTTTAAGTTTCCTTAGGACAGCTAATATTTTACTGCGAATTTTAAAAACAAAAGGCGATAAAATCTTCGTGTATATCATCACCAAAATTCGCAAAATGTCGGAAATCAATTCAACTTTCGCTAAAATATCAAGCATGTGATTTAGAGACTTCATGAATTTTTTCTTTCTTTCAATAAAGGTGGTTTTCGGCTCTATCAGAAAATGGATCAAGACACATGGAATAAATTTCTTAGGTCCGTAGAAACAATATTCAGTTGATTCCAGTTGATTCCAACCTAAACGGATGTAACCCTCCCCTATACCACCCTCAAAATATATAAGTAGAAATACCAAATCAAAGATGGGCCACTGAGTCGCTACACTGTACATACTGTATAAACATATTAGACTCACCAACTGGCACAATGAAATCCCTCAGGCACTATATGAGATATGTAGTACAATAACTAGAGGTTGTAACTTCGGAATAATGTCATATTGAACGGTTTTCGTTCATTTTTGGCAGTATAGTACTAAATGCTTTACAGAAAAGTTTCTATATTGTGCGGGGGCTTGCTAAGTGCCACCCCTCTCAGGGAGTGGCACTCAAAAAATATATATATTTATTGGAGCTGAAATAGAATCAAATTTTAAGAAGAAAAGGTTCTATACAATTTTTCACATAAATTGATAGTTTTTACGTTATAACAACTTCAATATTGCGATTTTAGCTTAAAACAAAAGGTATTTCCAAGCGGCTTTCGTCAAGTATCTCGAAAAGTATTACTTTATCGAAAAAATGTTACAGACCAGTTACAGAAAGTACAAACTGGGAATTAATTATATTTTTTGTTTATTGATGTAGGATTAATAATTTCGGAGATATTTAAGTTTATATTTGGTATCCAAGTGTTTAGAAATTACCTTTTAAGTTTAAAATGCATTTTTTTCTAAAGGAAGTGCTTTAAATGAGCAAAAAAATTTGAGCATCCAATTAATGCTACATCTTAACGTAAAACTGTATTTGAGATAATTTTTTTAAATCACTGGCTAATTAGAGTAACGAAATGGCGACTTTTTTATATAAAAAAATATAAATACACATATTTTTCCGCCATAACTTCTTTATTTCTTATGATACAGGAACGAGTACAAAATAATTTGAAAGCACAATTAATTTTCTTTAATTTAATTTCTTAGCATGCGTGACGTAGGTGTCACAATTTCTGAAATATTTAACATTTAAACTGCATTTTTCATCTCATAAACGCTCGGACGCCATTTGTAACCTTTCATATCTCCGAAACTATTAAATCTATGTAAATAAATAAACAAACGAAATTAATTATCAGTTTATGAGCTTTATTTTTGGTCTCTACCCATTTTTCAACAAAACTAATATTTGTTGAGATATTTGGAAAAGGAAAAAGAAATTACGTTTTATCGAAAATACCTTTATAGTTTAAACTGTATTTTTTTCTAAAGCAAGTGCCGTATACAAACCAAAAAAAATTGAGCTTCTACGTAATGCTATATATTAATGAGAAACAGTGTTTGAAATTCCTTTGTTTTAATTACTGGCTAATTACAGTAACAAAAGGCACTATATGAGATATGTAGTACAATAACAAGAGGTTGTAACTTCGGAATAATGTCATATTGAACGGTTTTCGTTCATTTTTGGCAGTATAATACTAAATGCTTTACAGAAAAGTTTCTATATTGTGCGGGGGCTTGCTAAGTGCCACCCCTCTCAGGGGGTGGCACTCAAAAAATATGTATATTTATTGGAGCTGAAATAGAATCAAATTTTAAGAAGAAAAGGTTCTATACAATTTTTCACATAAATTGATAGTTTTTACGTTATAACAACTTCAATATTGCGATTTTAGCTTAAAACAAAAGGTATTTCCAAGCGGCTTTCGTCAAGTATCTCGAAAAGTATTACTTTATCGAAAAAATGTTACAGACCAGTTACAGAAAGTACAAACTGGGAATTAATTATATTTTTTGTTTATTGATGTAGGATTAATAATTTCGGAGATATTTAAGTTTATATTTGGTATCCAAGTGTTTAGAAATTACCTTTTAAGTTTAAAATGCATTTTTTTCTAAAGGAAGTGCTTTAAATGAGCAAAAAAATTTGAGCATCCAATTAATGCTACATCTTAACGTAAAACTGTATTTGAGATAATTTTTTTAAATCACTGGCTAATTAGAGTAACGAAATGGCGACTTTTTTATATAAAAAAATATAAATACACATATTTTTCCGCCATAACTTCTTTATTTCTTATGATACAGGAACGAGTACAAAATAATTTGAAAGCACAATTAATTTTCTTTAATTTAATTTCTTAGCATGCGTGACGTAGGTGTCACAATTTCTGAAATATTTAACATTTAAACTGCATTTTTCATCTCATAAACGCTCGGACGCCATTTATAACCTTTCATATCTCCGAAACTATTAAATCTATGTAAATAAATAAACAAACGAAATTAATTATCAGTTTATGAGCTTTATTTTTGGTCTCTACCCATTTTTCAACAAAACTAATATTTGTTGAGATATTTGGAAAAGGAAAAAGAAATTACGTTTTATCGAAAATACCTTTATAGTTTAAACTGTATTTTTTTCTAAAGCAAGTGCTGTATACAAACCAAAAAAATTGAGCTTCTACGTAATGCTATATATTAATGAGAAACAGTGTTTGAAATTCCTTTGTTTTAATTACTGGCTAATTACAGTAACAAAATGGCGACGTTGTTATTAAAAAAAATATGTAGACACACATTGCTTCGGTAATTATTTTTTTTTGTGCTACAGAAATAATTAAAAAAACAGTTGAAAGCCTAATTAATAACCTATTATTCTACTTATTAGCATCATTGACGTAGGTGTCACAGTTTCTGAGATATTTAACTCACACTCTAAATAATTATCTTATGAACACTTGGATGCCAAATGTAAACTTAAATATCTCCGAAATTATTAATCCTACATCAATAAACAAAAGATATAATTAATTCCCAGTTTGTACTTTCTGAAATTGGTCTATAACATTTCTTCGATAAAGTAATACCTTAGATACTTGACGAAAGCTGTTTGGAAATACCTTTTTTTTTTTAAGCTAAAATCGCAATTTTGAAGTAGTCATAACTTAAAAACTATCAATTTATGTGAAAAATTGCTATATTCTTTAAGTGCCACCCCCTGAGAGGGGGTGGTATCCACCCCCCATAAATTAGCAAGCCCCCGCACAATATAGAAACTTTTCTGTGAAGCATTTACTATTATGCTGAAAAAACATTATTGACATTATTCCGAAGTTTTGCGTATTTTTTATCTCTAGGTATTGTACTATAGTGCCCGATGAACTTTATTTGACTGTTTTGAAAAATTTGTATAGTATTTGTATTTTCAAGTCCTACTAAGCTTCTCTAAATGGGTCGAAATTTCGAGGTCGATTATTAGGCAATATTTTATCAGCAAATTGAATAGCGTATTCGATTCACAGTTATCTCAAATACCTCCATACATTTTAAGTCGATGCCTCATATAGGATGTTTGTTATTCAATATAATTCATAATTTAAAATTTCTCGCTCCTCGACTGGCCCTGTATTAAAATCGGTTAGGTTTACTAAAAAGTTAAAGTAGTAATTCGACATCAAATACTAAATGTGGAAGAAAAAAGAAAAGTTATTCTTTAAGTAAATAGTGCTTTTATATATTATTCGGTTGCTGAACGTATGGTGCGGCAGCTACGGGGCTTTTTCGGAAACTCATCGTTACCAACATTTTCTATGCGTTGATTAATTCTATCGAACTTGAATAACGACAAAATAGACTTCTGGCATTATGTCAGCCCGTCGAGTTGGCCATGGTTCAAGATATAAAAATCAGTGAAATTATATCATCGTTAGAAGGCTAATTTTTTTTGTGTGTACACATTTTTGTCCTGGCGGAGTTTAGCCATAGGTTATTCTACCACTCAGCCAGGATGGACATACACACATAGACAACATCACAACACCCATTCCCTACGACATTGCCATCTGCCGCAGCTGAGACTCGAACTCAGGAGAGGAGAGCGACTAGACCGTGTTGTCTCTTACACAACCGCAGTCTAGCCCACTGCTACCGTCTCGGCAACACGTGAAAAACGCCACTACACATCCATACTCTAGCCAGGATTTGAACCCGGAATCCCGTGGTCGCAAGCTTAAACACTGCACTGCGCCACTGCGTATTTTATGTCTAGAATGGATAAAATAAGATCGCCAGAAAGTGTAGTCCGTCAGGGGCGCAGCCAGAAAGGTCAAAAACGGAGTTATATAACATGATCGTTACAAGCTTTTTTGTAGGTTGAGCAAGTTTATTTAAATGTTTTGAACACAGAAAAAAATTTCCAGAAAGAAATTCCCGTCAGTTAGGCTAGCCAGAAAGGAAATGTTTAGAATCTTTGAAGAAAATTGGATTTTTTTCGCATATTTCATCTCAGAATTTTAAACTCATCGTTAGAAGTTCTGACTCCTTTTTAAAACGTAAATATAAGCTCTTTCACCAATAGAACAGCCTCCCCAGAAAGTTCTTAGTGTCAACAAAAGTACCGTAGGCTCTTAAATATACAGGAATTTAACACTTTCGTTTTTGCTGCGCCTCCTGACGGCCCACACTTTCTAAACAAAATGTGTACACACGAAAAAAATGAGCCTTGTAACGATGATATAATTTCACTGTTCTTTAAACAGTGTTCGTGTGACGCACCTGACAGGAGGTGCCCCGCCAGAAGTCGATTTTATGAATCGTTATCATCCATTAAACCATAAAAATATCTCAAAGTTCATAAAACGATGATGTGCCGAAAAAGCCACCTAGCTCCCGCTCTATTAGGTGCCTTAGTGAAAATTTTTCAAACAAATGGATTAGACAAAATAGCTTTTCTTTTTTCTTCCCTATTTAGTATCTGATGTTGATGTCACTAAATAAGGAAGAAGGAAGAAAAGCTATTCCGTCCAATCCTTTTGTTTGAAAAATTTTCATTAAGGCACCTTCGTTCAGCAACCGAATAATGTATAGAAGCACTATTCACTTAAAGAATAACTTTTCTTTTTTCTTCCTCATTTAGTATTTGATGATCCTTAAGCCGAGTGACTACTTTCCCTTTTTAGTAAACCTAACCGAGGAGTTCCGGGAAATTAACGCAAGTGATTACATAGGACACATCCAATTACACTATCTACTAAGCTAAATGTAAAACAATTCTAAGCTGTAACGTTATGGATGAGTTCACGTATTGAATTACATTTCGATTCTCTTGAATTTATTTCCAAAAATTTTGATATCTCAAGATATGTTCACTAGGGTGCATCGAAAAAATATATTTTTTATATTTAAACAACGACGGGTGCGCAAAAGTTGTGTTTTAGGGTTATAAGCAACAGGTAAAAATTTTAGTGAAAAATATTAAGGTTTAGGGGTAGCGGATGAGGGTTGAAGTCCAATTTTTTTATTTTGAGCATATCTAAAATGGCGGGCGCGGAAAAGTTTGGTCTTGGGGTTGTAATTGGCTGGTAAAAATTTTAAACCAAAATATTAAGACTTGGGGGTAGCGGGTTAGCATCAAAGACCAAAAAGATAGTACGTACCCTTACAAATATTATCGATATTTATTAATTAGTAATATCTTTAAACTATCTTTAATTACGTTTAGAGAATATTATTTAGGTATTATGCAAATCACAACTTACACACTTTTTTATTTATTATGAAAATACCTACTTT
Source organism: Rutpela maculata (assembly GCA_936432065.2). Taxonomy (NCBI): domain Eukaryota; kingdom Metazoa; phylum Arthropoda; class Insecta; order Coleoptera; family Cerambycidae; genus Rutpela; species Rutpela maculata. The sequence goes on from OW386285.2 coordinate 271,662,815, forward strand.
CTGTATATTGTTGCCCTAATCTGGGCACGCTAATATACTAGTTAGGTAAATACTTTAAAACACTCATTATTGGAGAACCAATCAAAACAACTACTCTTCTAGCTAATACTGACGAAGTATTGAATTACATGATAGGATTCTTAGCATTTTAAAGAAAAAAAAATATATTGAAAATATTTCAATCATTTATTTACATTTAGTCATCACACTTTTTTATTTAATATGAAATTATCTACTTTCTGTATATTGGTACCTTAATCGGGTCACGCTAATATACTACTTAGGAAAACACTTTAAAACACTCATTATTGGAAAACCAATCAAAACAACTACTCTTCTAGCTAATACTGACGAAGTATTGAATTACATGATAGGATTCCTGGCATTTTAAAGAAAAAAAAATATATTTAAACTACTTAAATTATTTATTAAAATTCAGTCATTCACAACAATTATTGAACCTTACATTCTATTTCAACTCTAGAAAAGTTGTACAAGTTTTTTCGAACTCGTTAGTTCTCATCAGTAGAGTATAGAAACATTCATTCATTATTTACAAGCCTATTCTTGATTTATTTTTTACAATTAATTATTTTTTATTTATTTGCTTTTATCATGTTTAGAGAATATTATTTAGGTATTATGCAAATCACAACTTACACACTTTTTTATTTATTATGAAAATACCTACTTTCTGTATATTGTTGCCCTAATCTGGGCACGCTAATATACTAGTTAGGTAAATACTTTAAAACACTCATTATTGGAGAACCAATCAAAACAACTACTCTTCTAGCTAATACTGACGAAGTATTGAATTACATGATAGGATTCTTAGCATTTTAAAGAAAAAAAATATATTGAAAATATTTCAATCATTTATTTACATTTAGTCATCACACTTTTTTATTTAATATGAAATTATCTACTTTCTGTATATTGGTACCTTAATCGGGTCACGCTAATATACTACTTAGGAAAACACTTTAAAACACTCATTATTGGAAAACCAATCAAAACAACTACTCTTCTAGCTAATACTGACGAAGTATTGAATTACATGATAGGATTCCTGGCATTTTAAAGAAAAAAAAAATATATTTAAACTACTTAAATTATTTATTAAAATTCAGTCATTCACAACAATTATTGAACCTTACATTCTATTTCAACTCTAGAAAAGTTGTACAAGTTTTTTCGAACTCGTTAGTTCTCATCAGTAGAGTATAGAAACATTCATTCATTATTTACAAGCCTATTCTTGATTTATTTTTTACAATTAATTATTTTTTATTTATTTGCTTTTATCATGTTTAGAGAATATTATTTAGGTATTATGCAAATCACAACTTACACACTTTTTTATTTATTATGAAAATACCTACTTTCTGTATATTGTTGCCCTAATCTGGGCACGCTAATATACTAGTTAGGTAAATACTTTAAAACACTCATGTAAGGTTCAATAATTGTTGTGAATGACTGAATTTTAATAAATAATTTAAGTAGTTTAAATATATTTTTTTTTTCTTTAAAATGCCAGGAATCCTATCATGTAATTCAATACTTCGTCAGTATTAGCTAGAAGAGTAGTTGTTTTGATTGGTTTTCCAATAATGAGTGTTTTAAAGTGTTTTCCTAAGTAGTATATTAGCGTGACCCGATTAAGGTACCAATATACAGAAAGTAGATAATTTCATATTAAATAAAAAAGTGTGATGACTAAATGTAAATAAATGATTGAAATATTTTCAATATATTTTTTTTTCTTTAAAATGCTAAGAATCCTATCATGTAATTCAATACTTCGTCAGTATTAGCTAGAAGAGTAGTTGTTTTGATTGGTTCTCCAATAATGAGTGTTTTAAAGTATTTACCTAACTAGTATATTAGCGTGCCCAGATTAGGGCAACAATATACAGAAAGTAGGTATTTTCATAATAAATAAAAAAGTGTGTAAGTTGTGATTTGCATAATACCTAAATAATATTCTCTAAACATGATAAAAGCAAATAAATAAAAAATAATTAATTGTAAAAAATAAATCAAGAATAGGCTTGTAAATAATGAATGAATGTTTCTATACTCTACTGATGAGAACTAACGAGTTCGAAAAAACTTGTACAACTTTTCTAGAGTTGAAATAGAATGTAAGGTTCAATAATTGTTGTGAATGACTGAATTTTAATAAATAATTTAAGTAGTTTAAATATATTTTTTTTTCTTTAAAATGCCAGGAATCCTATCATGTAATTCAATACTTCGTCAGTATTAGCTAGAAGAGTAGTTGTTTTGATTGGTTTTCCAATAATGAGTGTTTTAAAGTGTTTTCCTAAGTAGTATATTAGCGTGACCCGATTAAGGTACCAATATACAGAAAGTAGATAATTTCATATTAAATAAAAAAGTGTGATGACTAAATGTAAATAAATGATTGAAATATTTTCAATATATTTTTTTTTCTTTAAAATGCTAAGAATCCTATCATGTAATTCAATACTTCGTCAGTATTAGCTAGAAGAGTAGTTGTTTTGATTGGTTCTCCAATAATGAGTGTTTTAAAGTATTTACCTAACTAGTATATTAGCGTGCCCAGATTAGGGCAACAATATACAGAAAGTAGGTATTTTCATAATAAATAAAAAAGTGTGTAAGTTGTGATTTGCATAATACCTAAATAATATTCTCTAAACATGATAAAAGCAAATAAATAAAAAATAATTAATTGTAAAAAATCTTTAATTACGATATTAAATTTAAATTTCTTATTATTACCTACGTATTTGTTATCTAATGTACGCATACCCATAATACAGCATGCGCTGTGTTCTGCATGCATTTAGATAGATGCGGTATTTCCGATAGAACGGGAGCACTGATTGCTTCTTCAGTATTCCAAGATTTTGGTTTTATTAATGAATCTAACACAACGCATGTAATTGAAAAAAACAAAATTAGAGGAGCTAGAAGCAAGAATAGAGGTGAATTATCATCATGTGGTACGCCAATATCATTACGTGGACTTTATTTCGATGGGCGTAAGGACAAGGCCATGAAATTAATAGATAACCGTCGAAAGATAACAACCGAAGAATATATAGTTTTAATTGGAGAGCCCGAATCATCATATTTGGGACATGTCACACCTTCTACAGGTTCAGCTGTAAACATCATTAACGCCATTCTCAGTTATTTTTAAAACTTTCGAATCTCAACTAACACCTTAAAAGTCGTCGGATGTGATGGAATGGCTACAAGTACTGGTCCTAAAGGTGGTGTTATAGCTCTACTTGAGAAACATTTTAAGAGACCACTTCAATGGTTCATTTGTCAACTGCATGCAAATGAACTTCCACTAAGGCACTTGATCGAACATATTGACGGAAATACAGCTGGACCTAAAGAATATTCAGGTATAATAGAGAAGTCGTTAGTCAAATGCGAGCAGTAGTTGCATTTAAGAATATTAAATCCAAAATTCATATAATTAAGGTGAAAGATCTTAACACGGATCAGTTATATTTTTATGAAATATGCCAAGCAGTAATAACGGGATATGTTTCTATTAATCTTTCAAAACGAGAACCTGGCAAAATAGTCCACTCGCGATGACTGACGACAGCAAATAGAATACTTCGCTTATATGTTGCTCGGCAGATTTGGTTATATCAACAACGTATGTTGTCAAAATGTATGCGCCAATATGGTTCAAAATAAAAGCACATCCATCATGTCTGCAAGATACTTCAAATGTATGGAAGACCATACAATTATCCAGATACTTATCAGAAGAGTTGAAAGGAGTAGTTGATCCCGTCGTAATACGAAATGGATATTTTGCACACCCTGAGAACATACTACTGGGAATGCTGGGCGATGGAAACCGGTGTATTAGGGAGTTGGCCGTTCGCAGAATATTAAAAGCTAGAAAAGGCAACAATACCAACTTAAGAAAGTTTACACTTGCTCCGTTGAAACTAAATGCTACAAATTAGAATGAGATGATAGATTGGCAAGAATGTGAATATAATGAGCCACCATTCACAGTTAATTTATCCGAAGAGGACCTTAATCAAATTATAAATAATCCTGAATTGTCTATGATAGTCGAAATCAAGAAATTTCCTAATCACACACAAGCTGTGGAAAGGGGAGTAAAGCTTGTAACTGAAGCCTCAGCGCTGGATGGATTAATTAGAATAACGATTAGATCCCATGACAAAATTCCCAAATTCAACACAAAGAAAGATTACTACAAGCAAGTTTTACCATAAGTTTATAGTATTTTTATTTTTACTTTTTATTCTTTAATAAAACAAGTTTATTTTCACATAAATACATTTGTTATCGAACTTCCAATAAAGAAATTAAAGTAAAATAAAGTTTATTGTTTCACACTATGATGATAAAACAAATAATCTCCCTTAAAAAAATGGGACCTTTGAGCTTGTAGGGAATAGAAATGGATCCGATGCAGAACAAAGAAAATATCAAGTTGACTTTTAACCCTAACTCGCTACCCTTAAATCTTAATATTTTGGTCTTAAATTTTTACCTCCTATATATAACTGTAAAGCACAACTTTTTCACACTCGCCATTTTGAATACATAAAATATCAAAAATGTTTACCTTTGACCCCAACCCGTTACCCCCAAGGGTTAATATTTTAATTTGAAATTTTAACTTATTATTTACAACCCTATCACACAGCTTTTGGGTGCACGCCATTTTGGATTAGGTAAAAAAAAAGAAAAAATCGATGTACCCTAATTGTTCACTCCCAGAGTGACAGTCACAGAATCGTCAATCATCTGATGGCAGTAGATACATACTTGGATAAAAATTATTATGTTTACTCGATACAAAATTCTATTATATTCCAATATATTTAGATTCAGATGCTCATCATCATTCATCGATTGTTATATTATACAGGGTGTAATTGGTTTCATGTCATTAAAAAATAGGGGGTAATGGAAACTGACTAGGCAAACAAAAATCCTATATGACTTTTTCCTCTAGGTGCACTTTGAAAAAAACTTACTTAGGTCAAAAATTTGAATGTTAAGGTAGGAGACATTTGAGAACCACTGCTTTTCTGGGTCAATGGACGTAGAGTTCTGAATCATAGAAGTTTCTTACTTACTTTTCAAAAGTCATAAGAAAGTGTAAAGATTACCGACTTGAGTCCTCGCCGCAGCACAGAGGGGCAACAAAGCTTAAAACGCAGCCAAAAATCAAAATATGTGATCGTTCTTTTGAGCTATGTGTAGCCAACACCTTAACACATAATAAAATAAATCGCAATTGGCCGTTACATAATTCATTTCAGCGCCCACATCAGTCAAAACCGAGTAGTTCAGATAGTGGAGACATTTGAGAACCACTGCTTTTCTGGGTCAATGGACGTAGAGTTCTGAATCATAGAAGTTTCTTACTTACTTTTCAAAAGTCATAAAAAAGTGTAAAGATTACCGACTTGAGTCCTCGCCGCAGCACAGAGGGGCAACAAAGCTTAAAACGCAGCCAAAAATCAAAATATGTGATCGTTCTTTTGAGCTATGTGTAGCCAACACCTTAACACATAATAAAATAAATCGCAATTGGCCGTTACATAATTCATTTCAGCGCCCACATCAGTCAAAACCGAGTAGTTCAGATAGTGCGTTGTGAATTTTAAAGTTTTATTAGATCTTCGTGCTCGTTTATTTGTTTATTACTCTATTAAAATTCGAGTTTTTTGCTATGGAGGCTTCAAGTTCAGGTGTGTATTACATTTTCTAGTACTTATAATTTTGTGATAAGCAGTAATATTTTTATAAATTCCAATTTAAAGTCGTCATTGTAAAATGTTATTTGTTCTTAGTAAGAATGAATCATTTAGTTTCGTTCCAAGTGCGACCAAGACATTTTTTTAAATGGCTGTATTCTTTATTTATTTATTTATTTATTTATTCACATAAACGGGCGAACCCATTAATACAGACAATGAGTAATAATGAAGAAAGCATATAGCTAAAATTCATGGTAGATTGGTAGATATACATGAATGATAAAACAGAGTTAAACACCAATAAAAATTTACACTAATAAAAACTTAATACTAAAGTGAATGGTTATAATTTAATGAATAGATTGATGAAGTTGATGTTTAAAAGTTCTAAGATTTGCATTGAAAAAATCAATATTTTCGAACTGGTTCGCTAACCGAAGTATACGCGGTAAACAAGAATTATATGCATAATTTGTCCTGAAGAAGGGCACGAAAAAAGTAATATTTTGTCTTGTATTTCGAGGAGGAACGTAGAAATTTATCTGCGATAATAATTCAGGACAGTTATATTTAGAATTTATAATATTAAAAAGCAATATCAGGTCTTTATGCTGGCGGCGTATATCAAGAGAGTCAATGTTTAAAAGTGATTCAAGATCAGAATAGTCATCAATAAAAATATTTAACTTGAAGGCAACATGTCTCAAAAATTTATGTTGAACTGACTCAATCTTTCGTACATAAATATTGTAATGTGGTGACCAGACTGAGGAACAATACTCTAGGTGTGGTCTCACAAGTGAGCAATATAAAATCTTAAGAGTCTGTACGTTGGAAAAATCGGTAGTTGTGCGTTTGACAAATCCCAGTAATTTTAATGCTTTGTTAGTTACAGTAGAAATATGAGCCTGAAAATTAAGGTTTGGGTAAGACACCCAAATCTTTAATTACTTGTACATCATCTAAAAGATTGCCGTTAATTTGATAATTAAAAATAATAGGGTCCCTGTTACGGTAAAATCTCATTGTATGACACTTATCGATATTTAATGTCATACCATTAATCGAGCACCAGTTATCAAGAGTATCTAAATCAGCTTGTATATCTAAGGCATCATTTTCAGACCGGATTATAGAAAACACTTTGAAGTCATCAATAAATAGAAGAATTTTTCCAAAAGAAAAACAGTATTTGATGTCGTTAATAAATAAGTTAGTTAATGATTAATAGTTATTGATTAAATAACTATTATGCCCATGTTTTGCCCTTCACTTTTAAAATTGAAATTATTTCTAGCCTGAAACGCTCTTTAACAAGTATGAAATAACTATTATATTCGAATGTTTTTTTCGATACATACAAAACCTTTATAAGTTAGATTTTATAAAATATTTTTCCCATCACTAGCATTACAGAATACATAAAAATACAAAATTTCGTAATTTTCTTTTGATATAATTTTTCTATCCCCTATATCCCCTTTTTGAGGAATGATTTTATTAAATAATTTTTCTATAAACCTGAACCTATTTTTGAATCATTAGCCAAGTTTCAGATTTTTTGCCAGATTTTCGGGTCTCCTGCCCCACTGTGCGCCGCGCGGTCTCAAAGCAAGAAGCGCGGCATTTTGATGGGACCGCTTGAACCCAATTTTTTATACCAATTATGAAAATGTAAATAATTTGTTATCTCTTTCTGCTCAAGCGCGAGCATGAGATGGCCGCATGGGTTTAAACAGGCCGACCCTTTGTACGCACCGTGCCGGCTTATTCCTTTGTCGTCATACCCGGTGGCATATACGTAATCTGCAGACGCATAAGGCATAGCTGGCCGCTTCGGGTTTTTAAGAATAATAGGACCAATGAAAACGAGAGTAAAGTGCAGACGTAGTTATACTAGTACGTCTGCAGTTTACTACATTTACAGGCGATGGGCTGTGTGTTGATTTTATTTTGCAACAGTTTTAAACACCTCTAGATTTTTTACTTTTAGAGATAAAAATATGAAATAGAATACTATTCTTATAAAATTTCATGTGTTTGTTATGACATAATTGAAAAAAAAATAAGCTATAAAACTATCAGTTAATTGCAGACGCTTGAGGCTTTTCTGTGCACATTCTGCGCACTGGCTATTGCCGTCTGGACTATAGAGTATCTTATGTGTTCTCGATGCTTTGCTTTTACAAACGCTTTAGTTACTATTTATTGCTGTATGCTTTATAAATCAATAAAATTTGTCATAAACTATTATAAATATAAATGGTAGAAACAAAAAAAAGTTGAAATACTTGAATTAGCAAAAAATGTAATTGACCATATTCTTGCAATTTGTCTATACTACAACCACATAAAGGTACACGAGTAATATTATTTTTTTACAATGACATGCTTTGGTTTTGCAAGTCGTTAAATACCTGCACTTTGATATAACCAGTGGTGGCTCGGAGGCTTGATATTTTGAAAGACAATTGGAGAAATTTCTACAAGTAAAAGATATTTTTTTTTTTAACTATTTAACGTCGGCCTATTTCCGCTACCAGGGCCTATCACCGACGCCAGGAGACGAGCTACCCCCAACCTGGAAATTTTGCCGAACCTCTTCCCTTAAGAAGAGTAGGGATCTTTTACTTGCCTAACATTTAATAAACAAGGGACCGCCTGCTTTACATCCCCTCCGAAGGATGGTATATCCACTACGTAATCCTCGTCTGAAATTACGTAACTTCCGAGTATACACTGATATACAAGCCTCTAGAAGATGGGACGAGAACGCTGTATTTCCCAAGATAGGTGGGTCACCCATCCAAGTACTAACCGCGGTCGACGTTGCTTCAAAGGAATATCGACTGATATTCACATTGAAGTCGCCTCTACGCTCGCCCCTGTAAAAGATATTTATTTGGAAGATTGGAAAGGGAGGCTCAGCCTCCCCTGACGAGCCGCCACTGGATATAAGATCATTAGGTACTAAATTTTTTAACTAAATCTTTACCAATAAGCAGTGAGACATATAAGCCGGTGACGATTATGTCCGAATATTACCGAATCATTTTGGCTATGCCTTATGCGTCTGCAGATTACGTTTATGCTACCCGGTGCTATCTGCACAAATGTCAGAGTATCATGCGTGACCAGACGCGAAGATAATAAAGCCTACGCTAATATTCCAGCAGTTCTCAAACAATGTTATTAAACATTTTCGAAATTTTCGTTTATTTTTCTTTCTCCAGAACTATGGGCTTTAGACCCCATGTTATATAAGGTTTTTTTGTTTGTCTAGTCATTCCCCACTACCAGTTTTTTTAATGACACGAAACTAATAACACCCTGTACAAAATCCATAAAAATCAGAAAAGGCTTTAAATTTTCTTATATCAACAACGTATTATTTGTGATTACAGGTTCGGACTACAGCATGGAGCTTATTATCGCACTCGAAATGTCCCGTCTTCAAATGATTGAAGACAGGATGAAGCAAGCCCAAGCAAATGTTATTACGCCAGATCCCAGTTCGAGTATCTCTAATAACAGTAACGAAAGTACCGATGACCAACTTAAGTTAGCGATTCAACTAAGTTTGCAAGAATCTACAGCAGCTATTGGTAAACAAATGCAGGCTGAGGAAAACCAAGGTCTTCAAGGGTATCAACGAACCAATGCGGATATCACCGTGGATTATTTTTTGAAGTCTCTTGCAAACCATAAAATTGATCTAAAATCTTTGGACAAGTTCAGTTCAGAAACTGACAAGGAATTATTTTTTAGGCCTTGTAAGGGCCATGAAGATGGAAGATTCCAAATTTCTGATATTCATGAAAATGGTAGGTACAGCCCTACAAACACAAAACGTCGGCCCTCCAGTGGGCCGATCTTCTGTGTTTGTTGGGAGAAAATCTAAATATTCTTGTCATTTTTTCCTGCAAGGGATTAAAGGCTCTGCACGTAGTCCAGAATAATTACAGGCCATGGCATGTTAAGATAGTGTCCGTGCCTTTGAAAACTTTTTCCGTGTGGCTCCTTCCAGTGATGTATCTTTGCGTAAGATACTACCACAAAAAGGTTTGACCTCAAAAACTTCATAATATCTGGGAAAAATTTTTTTTCGAAAAAATATTTTTTTCTTAATCAAGTGAACCAATTTATTTGTATTTCACATATACTGTAAATCTTCTCAAGACAATTTATTAACGATATTTTCAGGAAATATTTTCATGAAGAAAACAAAAATTGATGTTTTTAAATATTTGAAAATTTTAAATACGTACTTACATGTTAGCGACCACCACCATTTTTTTACTAATTATACACCATACAATAAGCTATTACATGTATTTTTCACAAGACTCTATCGAAGCGGTAACGTAGTCAAATTGGCAATGATAATCAGAGCCCGTATTTTGAATGACATTGACGTAAAATGCAAAGTCGGCATGGGAGGGTAGTACAAAATTATAATAATTCTTATCTCTTTTTGTAGTTAACAGCTCATCCAATTGGAAACATTAAATCAAACTGTTACATTGCAGATTAATACCACGTAATTAACAATAAATAATTAAATATGAGTCTAAATATTCGACACGAAAAGAACGCTGCGCGCCGTTTCTGTAAGAATATCACTTGTAAATCCCTATTTTCCTGTTGATGGGAGTTAGACGACACATGCCATGTAATTAAAAACTTACGCGATCATAACAGGGTAATATTGCACCTTTGATAGGTACTTAAGCTTTGCATCATTTAATGTTAACCCGGCGTCTTCACAAATTCACGATTGTACCGTTTGTATTACGGTAATGGACGCGCCATTATTATACTAAATTGCCGAAATAGTCATTGGAAAGTTTCCCTTACCCATGTCTGGAAATAGTATATCAGCGGGTAATCGACGCATAGTGAAGCACTGAATTTAATTATTATTGTTTCATGTTAAATTAATAAAGAAATACCAGCATAGAAACACGCCAAACGCAGCGTATGCAATGACAATATTAGAGATGCAGGTAAACGAAAATATACAGTTGGAGAAGAAAATATAAACTCTGAACATATTATGATTTAAAAAACAGCTAAAAGTCAGTACATAAAGTGGATGGCTCGAGATTTCTACAAAAATATTCAACTCTGGCAGCCCTTCATTTTTAAACTCAGTGTGTGTTAATCGAAAATATACACACGGAGAAGAAAATCAAAAAGACTTGGATATATTATGATTAAAATAACAACTAAAAAGTGTATACATAAAGCTGATGACTCAAGATACCCACACGCCGTGCGGCAAAGAATTTGCCACACGCCTTGATTACATCTTCACACACCGGAATAAAATAGTGTGTTTACTTTAAAGAATTTTATATTACTTACTGGTAATAACAATTAAATTCTATAAATGTACATTAATTAAATATGAATTGCAATTACAAAGTCAAATTTTCTAACTTCAGAATGACTGTGGAAAATGTCACTTTAAATAAAATATGACAGGCAGCAAATTTAAAATTTTGGAAAGACTTTAAAAAAGGGAAATAACTTCACAACCGTAGAAAAAATAGTATGTAACACACATGTGGCAAGCTTCATTGCAAAACTCGTATGATAGGAACACTCGCTGCGCTCGTGTTCCTACTTTCATACATCGTTTTGCAATGAAGCTCTTGCCACACTTGTATTACAATCTACTATTTACTACGTCGTGTTTCTTATCTGTTGTTTTCTCACCTGTTATTTTCGAACAGAAATAACAGTCTGTTAATGCTATTTACAAATAACAGTTATAAAATAACAGATTGTTAAATAAACTCATCTGTAGTTTAGCTTTGGCAGTGTGCGTTACTGCGTTGGGTTTCGGGCGGGTGAGCCACGCAGTGTTGATAGCCCTAACACTTCTACTCATACCTTTACTGTTAGTGCTTTATAACCGATGAGTTAATGTTTATGCATGTAAAATGAATTTGACAAATTTATTTTAAATACTTTCGAGGCTATTAACATAATTATTATACTTCGGGCTCCATATCATTGAACAATATTCAATACAACTATAACTACTAATGTTTTATATAATAATATTAAAATATATCTTTAAAATCTAGATATTGTCTAGGTCGACCAAAAAATAATATTTAGAACTTGCAATATTTAAGAATAATTACTTTACTGTGTAATGACACCATATAAACACACCACAGATAGTAGACACCATATAATACGACTAATAATTTTGTACCTGTCTGGAGGGTCAGGGACTCTTTTTATCTGTAGAGAAAGGTAAACATCTCAATAAGCGTTCGCCTGGACTTTCACTAAGGTTTATAAAATAAAAATTTTGTATTTAAAGATTTTTTGGTTTGTGTGGCAATAATACTTATTGTTAGCGACCGATGTTTCTGATTGTAACTTTACGAAAGTATTAGATAGTATCGTGTAATTCAGAGTCCGTCTCTGGAATGTCATCCGAAATACGGGCTATGATGATAATGTTACGTGCTTGCACCCCCCTTAGTAAACACCCTGTATCGTGGGTTCAGAAATTATAACACCAGAGTAACACTAAACAATAATGTATTTACTTACGTATTAATTACAACAAATAAAGAAAAATAGTATAAATTGGTTACAAACTCGATATATTAATAAATATATAAATGAACAACTGCTTGGATTACACGTATTGAAAATTTTTTGGAGCAGCCTACGTACTTTTTTTAAATAACGAGATGTATTTTCTACAATACACATATTGTACAAAATTTCATCGAAATGGTAATATATAAAAAAATTATGTATTTATTAATAAGAATACATAATAAAAAACAACAGTATAAGTAACAGAAAACTAAGTTAATTTTCTGTTACTTATACAGAAAACTAAGTTAGTTTTCTGTTACTTATAGATGAATTTATCATGTGCAAGGTTTCTCGACGATATTCCGAAATCATCAGTAAAATTGTCTGAATTATTCGCAGAAGATATCAGTGTTAGAATAAATGAGGACTGTGATGAAGACGACTAATATTATCAGATATCATTAACATAACATATTTTTTTATTATGTATTAATAAACACATACATATTTTTTTTATGCATTACCGCTTCGATGGAGTTCTGTAGAAAATATATGTAAGTATTGTGCAAAGTACAGTACTGAAATCCTTAAGACGAGAATTGTGATGAACTGAATTGCCAAGGGAGTTAAGCAGCACACGAGAAATGAGCGACGTTGGTTTGATAAATAGGCCCTTATAAAACTCACTTTGAATTTCCTCCACATTCAAATGCCAATACGATTCACTGCACGCGCTTATCACATGCATTTACTACTATCCTCCTTTTACAAATTTATGGCGAGTTGTACCAAACAAAGTATAAGTGCGAGCTGCTAGCGATGCGTGAGGGTTGACAAACCATTTACATAAAATATAAGAAACTTGTCAAGTTGTCAATAAACAATTTTGGCGTAATTTCTGTTTGTGCTCTGTTTGACGTAAATAAATAATTAACTTATAATTAGCCTATTAATTTTAGTTTTTGACCCGGAATTAATTATTCTAAAGCTGAAAATTTGCGGGATTGTAGTTTTGGTCCAGGAAAACGCGTAGCAAAAAGTCCCCTGCTCTCCGCCGTGGGTTTCCCTGTTTTTGCGGAGCAACTCGGGCCTACCTAAGTCACAGAAATTGCAGAGCTGGCTGTAAAACGCAGCAGAAAAGTTGTTACTAGTCCGATTTGGGCTTAGCTAAGCTAATCCTAAGCTAAGAAGCATATCCGTTTGTATTTCAGATGTTCCATGCATATTTTGTTCATAATTTTTCTTTATAGTGCTGTGAGAATTTCAAAAATTTAAAAAATTTCAAAATGGCGCCATTGCGGATAAAAGAAGACTCGGAGGGGAAAACGTACCTGAATAAGCATTTCTCTTCATACTTTGGACTTTCCATTGATATATCTACCTTCTCTGTAGCGTCACCCGTTACGGAGCTGCGCCACTCCGAGTGTCGCCACGCAGCGGCCGCGCCCGTCTTGCGCCAGGTGGAACTGCCCCAGCTGCGCTGATGAGACTTGTTGCGAATTCCTCTTTATATATTATTGATGTTTCATAAGATTTATTGAATGAAATTTAACTTATCAGGCTCAGAAAATGACTTTATTCAACAAAACAATTGACATTATTGATCTACTGAGAAGTAGGTTCGTCCGGATCATCATCCATATCCACTGACTGGCTGCTTGTGCAGCTGAATCCTCTGCAGATCCTGGACATGACGCTGTTCAGACCAAAGTTCCTGCACTCGCACCGGACACTGCAGTCTGCCTTACAGGCACAGGAAATTAACCTAGCAGACTATCAGGAGCTGGCCGCCTTGTGGTAGGAACTGGAACCAGGCACATGGACATTAGTTCAGTACTGCAAGCTTTTCGAGAGATTAAATCCTCACACTATTCTCCCTAACGCCTTCATCTGGAAGTATGTGCGGAACGAATGTTGTTCACAGGCGGCACCTGTTGGTAGGGGACTTGTCGAATCAAAAGAGCCTCTCACCGACTGCTTCGCCACGCTGTACACGCTGTATGGGACTACTCGTAGCTGGTCCAAGCTCTCCTGCTTACTACCTCAATAAAGGGCTACGATAAACCTTTCCCCAGCGCGACTACATCCTTCTTGCCACATGCAAGAGAAGAAAAGACGCGGAGCATTCCTGTAGCTCAGGCCTCTTCTTCAGGATCTTCCACGCCTTCTGTTTCCCCATTCTGTACAGAGATGTCCAGATGTGCCTGTGTCCATCATGACTTAACTACGATCACTCGATTTTCCCAATGAACGGATGTACACACTTCGATGACTGTCATAGCTACTGAACTAAGAATGCATTGCTCGCTGTGCGCCTGCTTGATTGTTTAGACTAGACGCGATCAATGCAACAATGAACGCAGTTAACTGTCCATTTCAATAACTGCGGTAGTTTTGAGAAATCGTGGTATAGTATCGAGAGGTAGATCCAGTCTTCGGAGCCATCTATCGGAGAAACTGTCCATAATTTGAAGTTTTGCTTTAAGGAACTTATTTTTTAAAATAAATTGAACTACAACATATCAAAAATTCATCAAATTTGACAGGCCACCAATTTACCTACAGAACGTGCGGTGTCCTTTAAACCTTATAGAGAGTGTTTACGGAGGTGTAAAGTTGAAAATACATTCGTAAAATAAGGAAAATAGAGCAACTGTATAAAAATAATTGTAACATCAACAGAACATAAACCCCCTATAATGGGTAGACTATAATAGTGTATCATTTCAATTCTGGTTACTATATGTTGAGACAAACCTAAAAGATGTATCAGTTGTATCAAAAATAATTAAAATAACTTCAAACAACATTTCTTGTCTTAAAAGTTAAATGTATAATATTTTGCGTTTTTATACTAAGATAATCACATTGATCATACATTATACATTTAAGGCACTTTTGCAAAGAGATATGCAAAATTATGCAAATGTATTATACACAGTATTAAAGTGCGTGTCCTTAGCTTTAAAATATACCCTTATTTAATTTACGGGTATACCGTTAATTATTTTAACACTCTATTTGAAACTTGATAAAGAAAATTTATTCTTTCTATATATTTACATCATTCTGTAATAAAAATTGGGATGAAATCATCCTTATGTGAAATTTGCATAGATGTAGGTCTCTGTTAGTAGAAAAGTATAAAATAGTTCTCAAAGCTACCAGGATGCAACAAGAATTGGTTTCTTGGAAATAACTTTTAAAACATGCAAAATAGAGACAAATTGTAGTGAAAATTGAAGAGCACAAAATTTGACAGAAAAAAATATTCTTACAAGAAATTTTGTAAATGCAACCGTTATAGCGTAAAAAAAATTAAAGTGCGTTGAGAATAGTTCTTAAGCATCAGTTGGAGTCAATAATTCGCTCAGATTGATGACAAGAACTGGCCGAATTCGAATCCATAGGTTATATTGCTCATGACCAGTTTTTGGCTATTAATCAAATTTTGCCCAATTTTAACTAAGTTTGCTGTTTATCAATGCGTAGAGGAAGATTAAATAAATAAAATATCATACAATAGATAGCAGTTTTACATATTTACATTTCAAGAGGTATTACCTAAATGACCAAATTTTTTTGATGCAGAATATTTATACTCATAGGAAAAGACCCTTGACCATCGTGCTGCTATTCCCGGTATGAACAAAGTGTTCTAGTAAAGTTCATTTATATGATTTGCGACTAATATTCCAAGATTCTGAACCATATCCTTTGGTGTAACACGGACTATAACGAACACCAAAGAAATTGAACACCACACTCGAGTACTATACTCGACACTCACTTCGTCATCCAGAACATGCCATTCTGGAGATGATTAAAATTATAATCAATTGTAATCCAGATGTTGAAACGCATGTCGAGTTTAGTGTCTGTGAAAATTACTTCACAGTGTTATTAATTCAAATGTATTTTTATTGCAGGTTTTGCTTTTGAGGACGTGGACGATTACGAAGATACCGATGTTCGTCTAAAACGTTCCCATTCGACGGGAGATTTGTGCGTTCGTAGAAATGGTAGAGGTACACGAATAAGAATGAATGGAGGTGATGAGCCTCGGTATCATTTGGATTCGGATCACAGTAGTCAACACGATGATAAACCGGAAGATATGGTTCGGAGACTACTCGCACTGCCCTCAACGTCTGTTCGCACAAAACAGTTCCTTCTGTTGCACACGTCATATCCCGAAGAAGAATCGTATCAAGGACAAAGTTCAGTGGAAGATACAACTATTTCGGATTCCATAAACGCAGATATGGAAGTGTGTGGAATTTTAAGTTCTGTTACAGATGAAGATTTAGGTAAAGTTTAATATTATCTTATATTAGTTTAACTGTATATTTTCTCCACAATAATGAAAATGAATTTCAGGTAGTAAAAGTTATGACGAAGAAATCAAAAAGACTGATCAAATAGCCAAAGTAACTGAATGCAAGAAACAAACCCATAATCCATTTGCCACCTTGAAAGCGAAATTGTGTTCAGCTCATTTACCAAAAACTAGTTATCTAACGAGAATAGCAGTAAATAAAAGTATAGGATTATTAAGCGAAGGCAGGCACAAAAAGTGTTGTGAAAGTAGTGACAAGAAGTGTTGTGAAGGTACCAGTACCCAAACAGATGGACACGAGGGTCTTTGTAGTAGTGTAGTTAAAAAGTTCGTTTATGGAAGTGAGTGCAAAAGCGAGAAGCATAGTCCTAAAAAACATCAAAAGGAAAGCTGTAAGAGAAACAATTTTTCGAAGTCAACAGGATTCTTACTAGAAGAACAAAGAAAAGCATGTAAAGGTATTTTAAAATTCTTAAACTACAGTATATTCTCTCAATTGTGTAATGATATTTATATTTTGCCACAATGACAGCGCCATAGAATCCATTGGATTCCATGCTTTCATGTTTTCTCCCCTTCTTATTCTTCTCAGTGTCAGAAATTCGTTACAATCAATTTAATGCAACTTAATATATACAGGGTGATCCATAAGTAACGGTCCATAGAGCAACAGTGGATTTCTGATTTAAGAGTAACGCATTTGATTATTACGGGTGTTATGCTAATATGTACCACTCCCTGTATAATTTTTTACATAATAACGGTCTTTGTCGCCCTTCTTTTCACTTCTTTGCACTGAGAGATTTAATCACCCATGATAATTAAACATTAGTTTTATCACTTAATTGTTGTTATGCTAATATGTACCATGCTAATGTGTAGAATTTTTCACTTAACAACGAGCCTAATTTTGACGTGAAAAATCTCACTTGATAATTTACCCAAGAAAATATTATGACCATACTTTACGAGTAATGCATTTGATTATTACGGGTTTAATTTATATTAAATTCGTTTGAGTATTTTTAATAATTGTGAAAAAAGATTATTTGAAGGTTAACATAAGAAATTTATATGACCATATACTTTACGAACAGAACGTTATTAATTATTTCAGGTACAATCTAAATTAAATTCATTTGAATATTTTTATAATGGTTAAAAAATAATTTACTTGAAGGTTTACAGAAGGATATTATGGCCATACTTCAATAATTTATTGCTCCCGCCATAAATTTATCGACAAATGTCGATAGTATGGCCATAATATCCTTCTGAAAACTTTCAAGTAAATTATGTTTTATTATAAAAATATTCAATGGTTTGATGGGCCTAAAGACTTCAATGATTTTATACGGCGGACCGTGTAAATCATTAAGACATAAATAAATTTAACTGATAAGGTTGAAGTACTTAGAAATTAAAAAGGAACTTAGCTTTTTTACCTGTGTTGGATCGTTTGTTTGTTTACGCTCTTTTTGTTTCTTTATAAACAGCACTGGTTACTAAATAACTCTGTATTAGTTATTTTCAAATATTAGTTCTATTTCAACTTTATTTTTTTGTTATGACGCGTCGATTTGCGCGGATTTTTTGAGCTACAATTCATTTAGGCTTTATCAAATGTAACGAAGTTTACCCGGTATTTTCGCGTTTTAAGTGAGAGCATTTCAGATACGTCCACTTACTTGGATAATGTATGTTTACCTCAAAAACGCAGATAAGAGGACCATCATGCGAAATATATAATATCTAAATCATTGATTTCCCTGTTAGACATCCACGTGAAGCTCCTTTAGGTAATACCTGAGACATACTGTATCCATATAAGCTCGTGTCTAGATATGTAATGAATGATGATGGTTCGTTGAGGTCGTAATTGGGTAGAAACTTGTTATTCGCAACATGTTTGTTTTTTGAGCATTGACTTATTCCGCCACTTATACCTTTTTTTAAAGAAATGAATCATATCGATATCCGTGAACAATTCTACTCTAGTCAATTTTAACATGGCATCCCACGATAACCCCGGAGCTGTATAGTACTGAGCCGGATCCAGTTTATATTTATCCAAAGAAATTCTACGAAAATTTTCACACAATAGCATAACAGAAGCACGTTTGTCTTCAAGTATAGGACTTAGTTATCACCTTTAGTCCCATACGTCTTTAGCTCGCTGATAGTCTGCATCTGATATGTGTTATTTATTTAAATTAACGTAAAATTCCTCCTTTGATAGTAATTCTGTTTTGTTTAAATTTTCTAAACTATCCATAAAGCTATAATGGAACACACCCTTTTGCCTCATTAAATTAAATTTATGATTGTCATTATGAAAACCCCTTGTTACCTCCAACTGTACATCATCTAAATTTACACCTAAATTTTCTAATGATGCAGCTAAAAATTTAAAACTGTCAGTAAACCGTAACTATAATAATTTTCCCCATTCCCCTCCCGCCTTTCCCACCAAATTTCCCCCTCCAAAAATTTTTTACTCTAAAATTTCCCCCCTTCAAAACTCCTCTCTTCAAAATTCCTCCCCTCCAAAATCACCCCCCCCCCCCGCATGTGAAATGCATATTGCGATTCGACCTCTACTTACTTCTCTCCGCCAATATGGGACAGGCTTACAATTATTTAATAGAAAGAGCTATAATATTACGGGTAAAAAAGTTAAACATACATTTACATCATAAACATTGCTTATGTGGCGTCTTCTACAATCTATACCAAAAATGGGAGCAGATTTGAATTTCTCATTTTAAGAAACAACTATTCAGCAGTTAATACAATTTTTCGACTAAGCTGAGTTTAGCTAAATCGCAATATTTTAATGACAGAAATCCACTGTTTCTCTAGACCATTACTTACAGAATACTCTGTGTAAACTCTTTAGCGTACTTTTATATTTTTTTCAGGTTTGACTTCGAATCTCAGGATAAAGATCTGCAAAAGTCCTCCAAAATGCAAGAGCGGGCATCCCCTAGAAACCGATAGTTCAAATGAATACGAGAGCGAAACAGGAATTCCCAAATCTCCCACGTTATTCATTTCGGGAGTGTCAATATCCCGGACACCGGAACCAAAATCTCCTGGCATGAGTCTGATACTGGGCGGCAGACAATCGCGGTCTTCTAGTTTAAGCGTTCCTGTGCCTCTAAACTCGTGTTCTCTAAACATCTCCAGTACTAGCTTAAATAATTCGAATTCCTTACCACCAGAACCGTTTACTCCATCACTGGTACGATCGACTACTCCAGTGACGTCAAGATCAAATTTACAAACTCCAAGTAGCAGCCCTTCCAGATCTTCAAAAGATAACGCCAAATCGAAGAGTGCCAGTGAGCCAGAAAGAGAAAGAGAGATGTTTAGGTAAGTATTATTCGCTCAGGGAAAATTTATTGAAATCAGAAACTCAGTTAAGTAAATGTGGAAGTTTGACAAAAATAATTACATGTTAATTTTACTCATTTCTTAAACCACCTATTTATATATTAGTATAAAAATCAATGAGATCAAAAGAAGAAATATTGGTGAGGAGTGTTAGAATCAAAAATGCAAAGGTGTCAAAGTTACAGGATCTAAGTAAACATATACGACGTGAATTCAGAAGACTTTCAATTTGAACACTTAGCAGAATATTGAAATCCTCGTAAGTTAATAGCTGGTTGTGTATTACTCTGTGGAAGTACGTTCTGATGGATCGTATACTAGATTCCCAAAAACCACCTATATGGGAAGAATCTAAAGGTATCAATTCCCGTAGTAGCTAGTTCATCTTTCTATTCCGGAAATATTACGAATTGATAAAGTTAATCCAATACAATTGGTACCATTATCAGGGGATATCTCTGAAATCACTCCATGTCTAGGAATAAACCGTTTGAAGGCTTTAAAAAAAATTGATTTGAACAAATCAGTATAACCTCTAAATGGACTGCTGTGATTTTCATGCATATAAACAGACGAGTGCAGAGAGATTTTCGTCTAACGCAAAACCTGATATTATTTCTTGTTCAGTAAAATAACAGTTAATATTGTAATATATCGGACATAATTCAGAAAGTTTTGAAAATTGGTGGAAATATTAAGGATAGCATAGGAATTAGTAAACCGAAAAGTTCACACGCCTAAATAGTGTGCTTCGTTCCCTAGGAGGTCGTTTCCACCCCCATTTTGAGGTTCTCTAGATTATCTCGAGAACGGTGCACTTTTTCATAAAAATACCTATATACAAAATTATTTCTTATAAAATTCTCTACCAAAAACGTATCTACACTTTTTTTCCTAAAATTAAAAGTACCGAGGGAAATAAGGCGTACACATAAGGGTTGGTTCCAGTTAGCAAAATAAATTGTAATCTTTACTATAATCTTCTTTAAAGTTCAATGCTTTACGCAAAAGCAGTAGCTACTAAACTTCACTTAAAATTATAATAAATGTAGCCCTTCCACCTCCTAAAAAATATCACATTTTTTAAAGAATCATTTGCACAATTCATTCGAGTCTGGGGTTAAAAACGTGCTTTAGTTTTGAAATGGCTTCGGTACGTCTTTCCCTTTTCGATGACAAAGGGCTAATGAGAGAAACTAACATGGCAACTTTATACCAGATTATTATTACTGTTGCAGAATGAGACCATATTTTCAAATTAGTGAGTAGGTAAGTGATTAATGGAGGATACTTGCTTCGCCACGCAATATGGCCTAAAATAGGAGAAATTAATAACGTTTACAAGGCTTACGTTAGTTACATAAGAAATATTATGGTAATAGAGTAACTGTCGTGTTCGATAGTTATTTGGATAATGCAAACAGCACGAAGAGCCTAAAACAATAAACGCGGGTACTGCAAAAACCTGTCCTGAAATTATATTTGATGAAAACACTGTTGTTTCTGAAACTCAGCAGAAGTTCCTTAGTAATTTGTTTAACAAAAAATGTATGATTGCAGAACTAGTGAAAAGATTTAGTAATGAAGGAATCAGGGTGTTCGTGGCTGCGAATGACACCGATTTATTAATAGTACAAACTGCTATCGACAATGTTATAAGTGCGACACAGCTGTTGTCGTAGAGCAAGATATTGACCTGCTAGTCATTTTTATTGCTCCCTCCGACAAAGACACTATATTTTTAAAAGAAAAACAAGGTAATACCAGCAAGAGGATTTACAGTTCAAGATTTTTACAATCCTCAACTTTTTATAAACTTTAAACCGCTGTTAGCGGTTGCGACACAACCTCAACGTTTTTTTTTCCAAAGGACAAGTTAATGCAATCAATGTGCTTAAGAAAAGAGATAACTTACAAGACATCGTGCAAACTTTAAATAATGAAAAAGCTAGTCATGAATAAATTGTAGACGTAGGAGAGCGATTTGTTCTAGCTTTATACAACTCTACCTCCGCAGAAAAAAGTCTAGATGTATATAGATTTATGTCTTTTAACAAACTTGTTGCTGCTCGGCAACACTCATATCGCGTTTTTTACCAAATTCAAACATGGAAAAACGTTACGCTAGAAGCTACTGATTGGGGATGGAAAAAAGTCGGCTGTATATTAACTCCAATGACATCTAAAGGACCTGCTCCCGAATCTGTTTTGAAATCAATTTCTTGTTCATGCAAATTAGGGTGCGAGAAAACAGGTGCAGTTGCAGAACAGTAGGCTTACGTTGTTCCACAATGTGTTACCATTGCCACGGACAAGCATGCATGATTGTCGAATCTATGGAAGACGACGAAGATTAACTAATTAGTGGATTCATTATAAAGGGGACACCACGTAAAAAAACCGCGCCAATTACTTTACCTCCGTGGTGGCGTGGCAACAAGTACAATATACAATATTTTCGCATCTTTATAAATTGAGATATTTTTTGGGGGAGAGAGGGTAGAAGCGCTACATTTATTATAATTTTAAATGGAGTTTAGTAGCAACTGCCTTTGCATTATGCATTGAACTTTAAAGTAGATTATAGTAAAGATTACAATTTATTGTGTTAACTGGAACCAACCCTTAATGTGTGCGCCATATTTCCCACGGTACTATTAATTTAGATACGTTTTTGACAGAAAATTTTATAAGAAGTAATTTTGCGTATAGGTATTTTTATCAAAAAGTGCACCGTTCCCGAGAAAATCTAGAAAACCTTAAAATGGGGGTAGAAACGACCTCCTAGGGGACGAAGCAAACTATTAAGAGGTGTTTACTAATTCCTATGCTATCCTTAACAATTCAACCAATTTTCAAAACTTTTTGAATTTTATCCGATATAAATCGTTATATTACTGAACTATTCGGCAAATTCCCAATATTGATGGATTTATTTATTCATAAAAAACACATATTTGTTTAAAATAAACCATTGAAAAATATAAAACTCTGATAAACATGTTCAAAATGTGCTTTAAGCACCTACTATGCCGCCTCATTCCTCTTAAATCTAGGAGATCTAAAGGAGGAGGGTCGATTTGGGCGGTTTTTGCTCCAAATTATTTTTGGATGAAAAATCAGAAAACATTTTTTTTAATGTCTACTAACAATAATAAGTCGATTTTACCCTAAACGGACGGCCCCCCCTAGCCCCGCTAGCCCCCTCCTAGCTCCTCCTCAATCCTGAATATGCCATCACTTGCTAACAGCGTTCTTGGGGAGACATATCGCTTTCGAACTTATATTTGCTTGATAAAATGCCACACTACCACACTAACTCCCAATTTGGCCTTCAAATGACCTTAAACTTGATGTAATACAGGTTAACGGAATCAGCGACTCCCAAAACCCCAGGATACCCTGGTCAAGTCTGGTGAGCAAGCTTGGATTTTTTGCATTTCGCAAACGAATAAATAGTAAAACCACCCTAAAAAGGGAAAAAATGATAAATGAGAGCGGTTACAGTTAAAAGGGAGTTAGTGTGGTAGTGTGATATTTTATCATGCAAATATAAGTTTAAAAGCGATATATCTCCCCAAGAACGCTGTTAGCAAGTGATGGCATATAGTCTACACGAAACGCAAAAAAAGTGTAAAACCCCAAAAGTGCAGGGGTAGCGACCAAATATGGCTACATCGTTTTCGAGGACGGCCAACAAGATGGTGATAGTCGCGCGGTCCCTCCCCCCTCGAACTACCTCTAAACGCAAAAAACCACCTCCTTTTTCGATTTTTCCTCGGATTTTTCGTTGTCAGGCATGCGAGGACTTATGGATCGGTTATTTTTGAGAAAACTCAATATGTCCTGTAAAACTTTGCAACCAGACATCCTAACGACCAACGGGGGTTGAAACGACCCCCTCTCTCAATACCGGAACGTGCAAACAACATCCAAACATGCTGTTTGCATATAACAAGAAAAGTGGACTATACACGAATATATATACATGCGCATAGCCCGTTCTATCATACTCCTTTTAAGCTGCAATAAAAAAATGTCTCTCCCTAGACAACCTGATCCATTGAGCGCTTGTGATCTCACTATAAGAAAAACTGATGGTTTTGGGCATGCAAGGGTAGTTTGAGGACTAAGAGAGAAACTGATTATCTTTATATCTATCGCGCTCTTGAAAAC
The DNA here is from genome assembly GCA_936432065.2 of Rutpela maculata. NCBI lineage: Eukaryota > Metazoa > Arthropoda > Insecta > Coleoptera > Cerambycidae > Rutpela > Rutpela maculata. Next base: position 271,687,070 of record OW386285.2, read on the forward strand.
CTTCTTCTTCTTGCGGGACACTTCAGGATTCAGAGGGTGGTTTCAACCGCCCTGGGGTCGTTAGATTGTCTGGTTGCAGAATTTGACAGGACATATTCAGTTTCTTCAAAAAAAAACCAATTCAACAAGTCCTCGCATGACTGAAAACGTAAAATGAGAAGAACTATGCATTTAGGGATAGTCGGCTGGGGGTGGGAGGATAAATAATATCACCATCGTGTTCCCCGCCCTTGAAAACATGTGGAACATAATTTTCAGCACGTTTGGATGTTTTTTGCATGTTTCGGCATTAAGGCAGGGGGTGGTTTCAACCCCGTGGGCAGTTAGGATGTCTGGTTGTGAAATTTTACAGGACATATTCAGATTCCTTAATAGAAACCCGATCCTACAAGTCGCATGCCTGACAACGAAAAATCGAAAAAAGGTGTGGTTTTTTGCATTTAGGGGATAGTTCGAGGGGGATAGGGACCGCAGGACTATCATCATCGTTTGTCCGTCCTCGAAAATGGTGGGTAGTCATGTTTGGTCGCTACCCCTGCACTTTTGGGGGTTTTACAACTTTGGCATGGACTAATATTCAGGATTGAGGGGAGCTGCTAGGGGGGTGGGAGATCGTCCGTTTAGGGTAAAATCGACTTATTATTGTTAGTAGACATTAAAAAAAATGTTTTCTAATTTTTTCATCAAAAAATAATTTGGGGCAAAAACCGCCCAAATCGACCCTCTTCCTTTGCCTGAGACAAGGAGGCAGATCCCTACAGTTTATAGTGATTCCCGAACTCCAACTTGAGGAAATTTTCTATAAAAGAATTTCTCACTGTGTAGAGCTCGAACCCATTTCGCTATATAGGTACGTTCAAAGTGTAAGTTGGATGGACTGATCACTGAACTACTGACCTCGTATAATGTTGAATATAGATGTGATAAAATATTTAAGACGCACGAAAAAGTTAATTGTCTACATTTGTGTGTTAATTTTGCAGAGATGTAAATCATTATTTATCAGAGAAACTTCTCTTCATATAATCCAATGTATAATTATGCGTATGCGTATTATATATTATGTAGTCATGTTTGGTCGCTACCCCTGCACTTTTGGGGGTTTTGCAACTTTGGAATGGACTAATATTCAGGATTGAGGGGAGCTGCTAGGGGGGTGGGAGATCGTCCGTTTAGGGTAAAATCGACTTATTATTGTTAGTAGACATTAAAAAAAATGTTTTCTAATTTTTTCATCAAAAAATAATTTGGGGCAAAAACCGCCCAAATCGACCCTCTTCCTTTGCCTGAGACAAGGAGGCAGATCCCTACAGTTTATAGTGATTCCCGAACTCCAACTTGAGGAAATTTTCAATAAAAGAATTTCTCACTGTGTAGAGCTCGAACCCATTTCGCTATATAGGTACGTTCAGATTGTAAGTTGGATGCACTGATCACTGAACTACTGACCTCGTATTAAAAAATATTTAAGACACACGAAAAAGTTAATTGTCTACATTTGTGTGTTAATTTTGCAGAGATATAAATTCTTATTTATCAGAGAAACTTCCCTTCATATAATCCAATGTATAATTATGTTTCAAATATTTTATGATTCTTTCGGTATTATCGTATAGGTTGACATGCAAGTCTTATTACACTTGTGTTTCAGATTTCCGAAATCCTCCACAGATGGTGCTCTTAGTTCAGTTCTTCACGTTCAGGAGTCCAATCTTAGTTCAGATGACTTCCATGAAGCGCTTTTTCTTCTAGAGAGATCGCCGAAAACTAGGGATTCGAAGAGAAGGAAAAAATCAAAAAAGAAAGACAAGGATGATAAGAAAGAGGACGTGAGCTCTATCTTGTAATACTTAAAGACTGTTTATATCGTAAATTGTTGTGAAAAGCGCATCGAATATGCGTTTTTGTGATAAACTAGCGGTAAACTTAAAAAGTGACCAAAACTAAAATAGATACTTATTGTTGTAATTTTAATTCACCATTTTATACGTTTTCATACTTTTATTAAATTTAAAATTATACGAAAATTTGTAGGTAAAAATAAGGTAGAGAAATTCTCTTGTATTTACAAAACGGTTTATCCTTAAAAAATTTGACATTGAATGAAACATTAAACACAAACTACTAATAGCAACATAATAGTAGTTAGTAATATACCTTTATGTTGCGTGAAATGATCTGGGACAATTCCAGGAAAACCAATAAATAGGTAACATTTGCAGAGTCTCTGGATTTGGAAGGAACTGATAATTACCGTCGAATTTTATTATATTCAACGCGTATATTCTATGAAGATCTACTCACAATTAATCTACAGAGGCACTAAAATATCGCACAAAACTAAGGACAGCGAATTTGTTATTTATCGACATATAATCAAAAAAAAATTAAATAATTCGTACCGCACAAAAAAACCCATTTTATAGCAAGTTGTACTTTATCAAACGCATTTTATGTCTCTAAGTTATCCAAAGCTCCAGGCACATTTAAATTCCATAAAATTCTACAATAACCCAGGTCTAAAATTCTGTCCTAAGTATTTTTGGGTGCTGAATCCGAATTATTAATTAAAAAATGTTCTGCCGCGTAGATTTCGAGTAAATCCCAGTTTTTATTGTTTTTATTGTCAAAAAACCGTATTTAATTTCAGGGTTCATATTTTTCTAGCAATCTAAATTTCTATAATGCGAATTTTCTTCAGAAAAAAGTAAACAAGGCCAACAAAATAATTCATTTCTTGCCTGGCTTCCTGTCAACCAAGAACATTTATTATACCAGCTTGCGTTGAATCCCCTATTTTGCTTTACAGAAGAACATATTAAGGACGGTATACTTGGCCGCGATCTAAACTTTTTAAAAATAATTTGTTATCCTAATTTAATGGACAGAAAGGAGCATTCAATAAAGAATCTACTTTGTCAGCACAATATATTAATTCACATTAACTGTAATTATTATTTTTCATATTTTACCTACGATCACTACTGTAAACAGTAAAAAACACACTACCTGCCATCTATGTAAGTTGAATATTACATATTGTAAACAAAACGCACTGTAAACAAATCGCACGGGACACGCAATTATAGGTGGCTTATATCGCTGACGCGGGGTTCAAAAAAAAAGCGCCTACTTAATTTTCAAACGCTGTCAAAACTGACATAATATTTGTTGACTAGTAAACTAAATTCAAATTTTACTAAATAACTAAATAAATATGATCGTAGGTAAAATATAGTACATAATTCGAGTTGTAAGGCAATTACGCACTCATGGAAATACGCACTCGCCGCTACGCGGCATCGTGCATAACTTTTCCATTCGTACGTAATATGCTTCTTACATCACTCATTACGTAATATACGATTATGTAGTGTAAGTACATATATTATATCTAACTAATTTATAATATCTAGCTATACCTAACACTTAACACCCGTCACCTGTTGCCCCTGTATTGACAACCTGCCTGCATTGCAGTGATGAAAGGCCAATATTATTTCGCAATTTCAACTTCTATAATTGTGAGTGCGCTTGGGTATGTAAAAGGAATCGGTCATTTAACACGCCAGAATATCATTGACCAGTCAGCCGACGATGAGACTAGACCCCGCCATACGTGACATATTTGCTGACTAGTGACTAGGTACAGACCAAGTCAAGTGTATTTGTGATTTCTGTTCTCTTTATACTTTGACAAAATTGTAGTGCTGAGGGCGGACGCATGAAAAAAATATGAATTAGCCTCACATCCCCAGTCAAATATAGCACTTCTGCTGAATTATTATTTGCGTTCTGCTGGCGAATTGGCGCTAATATATAAAGCGCCTAGTTAATCCAATTTAAACAAGTTATAGATTAGCTCAAGAATGCAAATAAATAATTTACACGTTATTTATCCATGGCTTGTTAGATAAAACATAAAGTCAGATATATTGAATATATTGACCTAAAATATCTTGAGGAGGCTCAGCCTCCGTTGCTGCTATTGAGAAACCACCAATGGAACGGTATTCTTTCACGTTCATTTTCCTGACACTGACCATTTCAAGTGTGAATTATAGAAAAAATCAAAAGAATTGATGACAATTACATTCTTCCACAATTTCGATGCCGTTAAAAAGAGAACTTAGAATTGTTTGAAGATGAACACTTTCAGCACCTTTTGAAAGAAAAATGTGTATTTTTATTAAAGACCATCTTAACCTTTCTCCACATTTTCACGAGCTTCCGGCTACCTTCCCTTCGTCTCCCAGCGCCATTCCACTGCTTCGAATGACCTATTACCCACGTAGTATCAAAATTTGTGGAATGGATGTCGAGTTATACTGGAACGCGCATTTAGACAGACAGGCAGACGAGCGAACAGACAGACAAACATTCTAAAAACATTTTTATTGTGATACTGGTACCATTAAGCAAATTCGAAAATATTATGAAAAGACAATATTACAAAAATATCTGCGTGTCTATACACTACACAAATTTATGAATGTAGACAGATATCTTGTTTGAATAAAATTTTATTAATTCGTTTCATGACACGTAAGGTAAGAAGACAATAGCCAAATTCTTTTCAGCTGCCCAGCTGCCCAGGGCATCAAGGCAGTCATTCTTTTCACTGCCAGTGACGTGTAACTTCTCCAAAATTATCTCTCCTATCTTCCCAAGCTTAACCAGCTCTGAATTTGGGTATGCTTCGGTTAGTCAGATATGACATATTAAATCTAAGAATATAAAGGTAAGGGTTTATTGTTGTAAATAGTTAAAAGACAAGGCAATGGAAAACATTAACATAGAGATGAATGGTATTCCCTTAACCATTTCAGAGCAGGCTGAAGTGATAGAAAACATAAGAAATGGCGGGTACAAAATTACACAATAACATTATAGAATTTGACTAGTGTTTTCTACATAATCATGCGTCAATTTTATTTATAGTGTTGTCTTTTGATACTATTTAACAGCATTTTTAAGTGAGTGCACTTTATAGTTTCATTTATATCAACTAAAAGTATATAAGTTAATAGATAATGATTTATCAATGTTATATGTCGAGGAAATGTTGAAAAACAGTTTCTAAAAGATTTTAGGATACACAAATTGCGAAGGATGTCCATTTTCATGAAGCTAACCATTTACAAGTTACAGCGCGTCAAAGTTTGCAAACAGTAGTTTTTGTTATTTCGTAAACTCTTAATCGTATATTAGAATATCAAATAGCAATCTTGAGGAACACTAAATTCTCGACAACTTCTGTCAGGAACTAATTGTTTACGAGCTAAAGCTCATCAAAAGTCATAGAAAACAGATTTTTCAAATATCTCCTAAACTATTCATCGTACACTAAAATATGTTATTTATCTTGTTAAGCATTAAATTTTTAATAATTTTTATTTCAGTTTTTTTTGTAGAGCTGCAGTCCACCAAATTTTCCAAATATTTTAAGAGAATGAGGATTAAATAATTGATAATAAATAATTCAATTATTTTATTTTATCAAGTCTTCCAAATATATTTTGCAATTGGATTTCCTTGAACTTGTTTCCACAGCACCTAGGAGGTAAAATTGCCTGCGCGTTCTTATTACATGGTTTCTCCATTAGGCCTAATCCATGCTTGTCGGAAATGTTTGTGTTATTATAGTCTCTGTTGCTTGTATCGCCTAGATGCAAAATCATCATCAATTTCACACGTTAGTATTTCAGTAAAAGTTAGCAGTCCAGTTAATGCCATTGTCTTGTCCTTCTGTCAGCGTTCCATCCATTTAACGTCATCCCAAATGAATCACTCATTTTGATAGTTGATCTGTACTCACTCTATATAAACGACTAAAAGATCAAACTATTGCAGTCCAGCCCAAAACATTATCATAGTTTAGATGGAGAGGGTAATTGATGAATTTTGTCAAGGTATCATGCAGCCAATATACAACAAAACTACAAAATATAATAAATTATTTTAGTGTACGATGAATCATCTTCAGATGATTGGTGAAATGGGTGTCAAATAATAATATTAGAATGCAGTGTTGAAGTATTTTGGCGTTGGTGGAAACTATTTCAGAGGCAATTGTTCTCAAAAATTGAAATAAAATGATCTCTTAAGTGAGGTAAATCAACTTTAAGTGAAAATATTTCTTTTTCTGGTTTTTTTATTTTTAGAGCAGCTAAATCCGCTGCTTTCTCGTGTCGTATAGAAGGCACAAAATTTCTTTTGTTCCTATAATCTCTAAAATTTTCTGGTGTCAAATCACCAAAAAATATTATATTTTGCTTTTGATAGTCTTTCGTGATTAGTCTGAATTGATAAATCATTCAAGGTCCACGAGGTTTATTTGTACATGCCATTTATGTAGGCCTGTAATATTATCCGTAAGAAATTCATCTTTATATCAACATTTCTCAAGTATAATTTTTTTTCCAACTACTTAATTGAAAGTAAATCAGCATATAATAAATCTTCAAAATTTGTATGCATTGATTAATCTACAGAACTGCTAGAAACATATGTGTCTGATAATTAAGGTGACAAATAAATGCATTTATTACATTTTACAATCCGTTTGCTTCTTTAACATATATGAAGTAACAGTTGATTATAAACATATCGATATAAAAAATGAAAAATTGTATCTCGATAGCGTGTCTAATGTGTGTCACTTCTATAATAAAAGACACGTGTAGCTCTTGGATCAATAGCTGCATTTCTTTTCTTAAAAAGGTTAATTTTTGATAACTCAAAAATTAAATGTTCAAAATTTTTAAATAATATTCAAAAGAGTGTTAAAATTAAAACGTATCGTATTAGCGCGCTTGGTTTTCAACACAGCCGGTTACTTATATTACACATGAAAAGTAAATAAAATGTTGTACTGAAAGTCAAATCTAAAGATTTAAAATGAATCAAAATATGACGTGAAGAAAATCTGAATGCAACGTATCGCTCGACACTACAGCAATGGTATTGCCTTCGTCAAAACAATTTGTCTTACTTAAATTATCGTTCAATTTTAATTTTATTTTAATTATACGATATAGTTAGGTAATATACAAAATAAAGTAATCAAAACCATTATTAGAAACTGTTCATAGGTTTTGATATTTTATGGCTTAGTCAGTAAAAATAGTGAAGAAACGATTGCTAGAATAGACAGATTACTTCCATTTTAATTTTCCTCTTGTCATCTTGCGATATATCACATAAAGATTGATAACATAACGCAAATGTCCCTTCCTTCCTATTTTTGATCGATTAGAAATCTAGTTTATCATTGTTAAACAAAATTTGTTTTTATGAATCTCTGTCATAAATTTTAAACGTATAAAATGGTATGATATTATATGTTTATTATGTCTATTGCATTTTCACTTTTATTATTTGAATAAACATTCCAAATATTCCAATTCTGTCCTACTTTTAAGTTTAATTATTATTTAGTAATTTTAATTCTCATTAAATTGTAGCAAAATTATTAAAAATTAAATAACTTCATTATAAGTAACAAAAAATGTCCAGGTGCTAACTTTTTATTAAGAAGTTTTTTATTTGGGTACTTAGTGTGTAATATAAATATTTTATATTTAATTATTATCCTTTTTATATATATTTAAAAACGAAAAAATTATAACCAAAATTAAAAACATAAGAAACTATTTCGCACACATCCTTAAGTACACTACTCCGAGAAATA